>CM075807.1:36895446-38365836 GCA_037975025.1 Excoecaria agallocha | reverse complement strand
AAGGGTTTTTAGGTTGTATAGTAAACATTTAGCGTAATAAGAAAATATTAATGGTACGCATCAAGCATACCCTTTTAGGCTCAAATTGGCTTTCAGAAGATATAATTTCACAAGGGTAGGACAAGAGTCTTTTAGAAAGCTTATCAAGAAAATTTGTTGCCTAGATCATTTCCTAAGTTATTTGAGTTGCTCATATGCTTTGAAGGGTGATGAGGAAGGTTCTAGTGCTCTAAATTTTCTTACTTCACGACTTCATTGTATTAGTTTTTCTCAATTCAAAAACTGGTCTGAGTGCTTTCAAGAAATTGGAAACTAACAAATATTTATCAAGCTGAAGATTAAACTATCTAAAGATTTATTAAACAACATATTTGTTCTCTTACCAAGCAAAGGTTTTAAATATGCATATTCCTATATCCAAGTTCAATTTGTTCAAAGTTTTGAAGGAACCAGGGCAAACTGAGTTCTCATGCAAACTAAATGAAAAAGTGAACTACATAAGTTTTTAATATGTTTTACAGACTTAAGAAAGCAAAAGAAACATAACAAAACAAAACAAAACACAAAATAATGACAACTGATTTATGAAAAAGATAAAGAAAGTTAAAAGTCAATCTCCCTGAAAGAATGCTACCCCCTCCTTAAAATTTTGCTGTCCACAGCAAATGAAGGTAAATTAAGCTGTTGGAGGTGGAGGCGGCGGTGGGTTGCGCTCCCAATATTACTGCACAAATGTCTCCACTGTGGTCGTGAGGCCCAAAACAGTGTCTTGCAAAGTATCCAAACGAATTTGCTGCAAATCCAACTGCTGACTTAACTGGTTAAAATGAAATTCCCATTCTAGTGTTGTTGGCTTATGGACAGGTGGATTTTCAGCCGGTGCAACCTCTTTATTCGGCTCCTCTTGTGGTTTCTCAATCCTAATATTGTTTTCTCATAAATATTCCTCTCGAGTCGCCCAATGACCACGAGGCCTAGGAATCAAAATTTTCATTCTCTTTAGCATCTTATTGTCAATACATAGTAGATCTCTCGTAAGTGGTTCTCCATAGACAGAATGTCCTACTACAATAGCCAAAACCATAGCTATCCAACCAATGGAAATGTTATCAATATTTCCTGGCATTTTCTATAATTCCTTAATCCGATGAGCAATAATTTATGCTCCATTGATAACTATGCCATCTACCATGAATTGGAGAACCATGGCTTGAGAAACACCGATAGTACTTGCATTTTTCAAATTGTTATGCATACTTTTCGTCAAAAATCGATGGATGATCCTTAAAGCATGATTCCTTAAAGCATGGACCTTGCATTTTCTTCCTACCCATGGATTATTTTATTCAAGATCTTTGATTCTTTTCCAATTGTCCGTAGGAGATGCATCAACTAATTCGACAGGGGCATCCGGCATAAACCCTAAAAATTTTTAAAAACTGCCTAAAAGTCAATGATTATCCTTTCTTCCCAAACTTAAAGCCTACTGTACCCGTATCAGCATCTTCCTTAAAGTAGCATTCAAATGAGTATAAAAAGTCCCGTGCCATATCCGGATACACCTTAGGTTTCTTTCCAATAAACTATGTCCATCCAATACGTTGAAGCAATGGATGTACCTCATTATCCCATAGATTTCCAGCAAGAATATTCAGGAAGTATTGACTTAAATAGGTAGGCTGGACATACGTACAATTGATGAAATAGTCAAACTTATTCACCTTAGCCCTGTCCACATAAGATGGGATACGTATGCCGAAAGAGCTTGCAACATCAAGATACTTGGTCCGCTTAGGTGCCACCGAAAAAAATGAAGAAATAATGTTAGTGGACACATGACAACCTATGGACTAAAATATATCTAAGGCAAGAAAGCGAATGGAAACTAACATGGAAAGAACATGTGGAATGAAAGGAATAATGAGGAGATTATGGATGCAAGGTACATGATTAGAAATCAATGTTATGTACAACAATTATTGAAGAGAATGTCACCAAAAAAAATATAGCCTAACATGCATGGATAAGGTCATGAAACAAACATGCAAGAGGTGGAAGAAGTGAGGAATCATCAATAATGATAAAAAAGAAGACAACCAAAGAGTTAAAAATAAGTTAAATTAAAAATAAATTCTTTGGGACATTTCATCAAGCATGTTATGTGCACATGTTTGAGCATCAAATTGAAGTGCATAATGAAGAGCATTCTCTACCCAATTGAATATTTAGCATCTATGACATGCATATTTGATCTACAACAACTCATATTTGCAAAAGAAACTAATCATGATTTCTAGATCTTATATGAAAAAAGACCTCAAAAATAAGCATGCATAGGCAAAAATGGCAACAAATCATAGTAATGAATGGCATTAAAACATAATTTAAGAGGTAAAGAGAGGAGATACTTACTTGAGAGTGAAAACCCAATCAAATGTAGCACAAATTGTAAGTGGAGTGTGTGAGTGTGAATGCCCTGGATCTATGAAGAAGATGATGGAAAATGGAAAGAAATTGGTGAGAGGAGAAAGAAAAGAGTCAAGAAGAGAGAGAATGGTGGCCGGAGAAGAGAATGGTGATGATGGGTGGTGGTGCATGGCCGTAGGAGAGCTTTGGTGGAGGAGGATGTGGGAGCATGAGAGCAAAAGAATGAAGAAGAGGGGTGGAATGAAAAACGCGTAAGTTTTTTTTATATGGGAGCAGCAAGGATTCACGTGGCCACATGTGGGTATGGGCATTCCCACACATGGGCATGTGATAGGGAAAAAGACGGTGTGGGTTTTCATCACGTTGGTGTGTGTGTTTTTGTGGGAGAGGCAGTAGCATGAGGCATGGACGTGGGTGAAAATGCTCTTCATTGGCACGTGGGCACGTGTGTGATTGATAGGAGGCAGAAGAACAACTCGTGGCCACATGAGAGACAAGTGGAATTCTTCATATGGGCATGTGTGTGTGAGCTGCTAGTGCAGAAGCTAGATACGTGGCCACGTGAGCTACAAACGAAATTCCTCACGTGGTCACGTGTGCAAACCTTGCCCTTTCAAAAACTTGATTTGTGAAAATAAATTGAACACCCCATGATTTTTAGCCATTTAACTAAATCTTCCTATTTTAAAACACACATGTTCACTAAACATTTTTAGCCTTCCTTAAATTTGATTTTTCCTCTTGAAAATTTAAAACACAGTTTGTGAAAAAACCAACTCCCATTCATTTAAAATATTTATTCTTTGAAAAACCTTTTAACCCACTCATTTCATAAACCAAAACATCAAAACATACAAAAACACACAAAAGATAAACTGTAAAAATAAAAGAGAGAAAAAATTGAAGTTTTGAGTTTTAGAGTCTCCAACTAGACTATCCAAACCATTTCTTAGGGATCGTGAAGAACCATGGTTGCTTCAAAAACCTCTTGTTGCCTTAAATGATATGGTTTGAGCCGATGACCATTTACCGTCAATTCACGACCATCTCTTAAACCTTTTATCGACACTAATCAAAATTTATTGCTTGACATGACTTGATATGGTCCAAGCCACTTCGACTTCAGCTTTCCTGGAAACAAATGAAGACAACTATTGTATAGAAGCACTAGCATACCAGGAACAAAATCTTTTACTCTTAAATGTTTATCATGCCAACGTTTGGTCTTTTCTTTGTAAAGTGCTGCATTGTCATACGACCATTGTCGAATTTCATCAAGTTTAGTGAGCTGTAATTTCCTATTTTCTCTTGCATTTCTCAAATCAAAGTTAAGAAATTTGGTAGCCCAATAAGCTTTATGCTCTAATTCTACTGGAAGATGACATGCTTTTCCAAAAATAATCCTATAAGGAGACATGCCTATAGGGGTCTTAAATGCAATTTGATAGGCCCATAGAGCCTCATCTAATTTTTGATACCAATCCTTCCTAGAATTACTAACTGTTTTTTCTAGAATTGATTTCAGCTCCCTATTAGATACCTCAACTTGCCTATTGGCTTAAGGATGGTATGGGGTAGTAATCTTGTGTTTGACTCCAAATTTCCTAAACAAGGTTTTGAATTGATGGTTGACAAAATGTTTGCCTCCATCGCTTATTATAGCTTTTGGTGCTCCAAACCTAGTAAAAATGTAAGCACTATGCGGGCATCACAAGTTCTAGTAGCTATGGCTTCAAACCATTAACTAACATAATCCACAGCTACTAAAATATATTCAAAACTAGAACAATTAGGAAATGGTCCCATAAAATCTATTCCCCATACATCAAAAATTTCTACTTCAAGCACATTATTCGTAGGCATTTCATCCCGTTTAGAAATATTCCCAACCCTTTGACATCTATCACACATTTCAATGAAAGCTTTAACATCATGAAATAGGTTGGCCAAAAAAAACCTAATTGGAGGACCTTTTGTACTATTTGATTAGGTCCATGATGGCCCCCAACCCACCTCCATGGCACTGTTGTATTATAGCTTCTTGTTTCGATTCCGATACACACCTTCTTAGCACTTGATCCGAACAGATTTTGATGAGATACGGATCATCCCAAAGGTAGTGTTTGGCATCCACTTTCAACTTTTTCTTTTGTTGTCAAGTAAAATCCTTAGGAAGATAGCCTCCTGCAAGAAAATTAGCTATATTAGCATACCATGAAACTGAAGTTTCATAAGTGTAACAAGCACAAATATGTTCATCAGAAAACAAGTCAGAAATTTCTCCCTTTTCTATACTAGCATGATCCAATCTAGATAGATGGTCAGCTACGAAATTCTCCGCTTCTTTCTTATCCTTAATCTTAATATCAAATTCTTAGAGTAATAAAACCCATCGGATAAGCCTCGATTTGGAATCCTTCTTTGCAAAAAGATGCCTCAATGTCGCATGGTCCGACCACACTGTAACTTTGGACCCTAGGAGATAAGATCTGAATTTTTTGAATGAAAAGACTATTGCCAAGAGTTATTTCTCCATAGTAGTGTAATTAACTTAAGCTTTAGTGAGTGTATGGCTTGCATAATAATGGTATAGAAAATCTTCTCCTTTCGTTGTCCTAAAACTGCTCTAACTGCATAATCACTTGCATCACACATAATTTCAAATGGTAAGTTCCAATTGGGTGATGCAATGACCGGTGCACTTACTAATTTTTGCTTCAATAGGTTAAAAGCCTGCAAAAACTCAGCATCAAAGTTAAATGTAGCATCTTTAAGCAACAAATTAGAAAGTGGTTTGGCAATTTTAGAAAAGTCCTTAATAAATCGACGATAAAACCCAGCATGACCAAGGAAACTTCTTATGCCCTTAACACTAGTCGGTGTAGGTAATTTTTCTATTACATCAACTTTAGCTTTATCGACCTCAATGCCTTTTCAAAAATTTTATGCCCTAAGACAATTCCTTCTCTAACCATGAAATGACATTTTTCCAAATTTAGAACAAGGTTAGTTTCTTGACACCTTTTTAAAACTAATGCAAGATTATTCAAACAAGATTCAAAATTATGACCATAAATTGTGAAGTCATCCATGAAAACTTCCATAAATTTTTCAATAAAATCATGAAATATGGCCATCATGCATCGTTGAAATGTGGCAGGTGCATTACAAAGACCAAAAGGCATTCTCCTATATGTAAATGTTCCATATGGTCATGTAAATGTGGTCTTTTCTTGGTCTTCCCCGAATATCCATCTAAGAAACAATAAAAACTATTTCCTACCAATCTTTCTAACATTTCGTCCATTAAGGGTAATGGGAAATGGTCTTTCCTAGTGGCATTGTTTAACCTCCTATAGTCAATGCATACTCTCTATCTCGTTACTGTGCGTGTAGGAATTAACTCATTATTTTCATTGATTACTACAGTCATTCCCCCTTTTTTAGGCACACATTAAACAGGAATTACCTAATTACTATCAAAAATAGGATAGATTATACCTACATCAAGTAATTTCAATACTTCCTTTTTCACTACTTCTTGCATAATTAGGTTGAGCCTTCGTTGGGGTTGTACCATCGATTTGAAATTATCTTCCATGGGTATTTGATGTGTACAATAGCTGGGACTAATCCCTTTTAAGTCGGATGTTGCCTAACCAATTGCTCCTTTGTGCTTCTTGAGGACTTCAATGAGCATTTTTTCTTCCAAACTTGTCAATAGAGATGAAATAATTACGGTTCAGCATTATCCTTTAAAAATACATATTTCAAATGAGATAAAAGTGTTTTAAGTTCAGAATCTCCCTTAGGAGGGGACAGTTCATCCTCCGTTTCATCATTTTCACTATGCTCTTTTTCCAGATTTTGTACCAACTTCTTCTCCTTTGCTTCCAACTCTTCCATTTCCTTGGCATGCATTAAACAATTTTTAAGCTCATTATTGAGAATGATCTCCTTTTGTTTCGTGTTGGCACATTCTTGAGCTTCATTAATAAAGTAAATGGACTCTTCAAAATCATATGAAGGGTGTTTTAAAACCTTATTCACATTAAAAACTATTTCTTCCTTGTTAAACCTCAAAGTGACTGTTTGTCCATGAACATCAATTAGAACTCTTGTTGTGTTCAAGAATGGCCTACCCACTATCAATGGCACCTTCTTATCTTCCTTCATATCCATGACCATAAAATCAACCGGAAAGATAAAATTTTTGACTTTCACCAATAGGTTCTCAATAATTCCCTTTGGTTTCTTCATCGATCTATCCGCTAATTGAAGTGTCATTCAGGTTTTCTTTAGATAACCTAAGTTCAATTTCTTGCAAATTGAATAAGGCATCAAGTTAATACTAGCACCCAAATCACATAAAGCATGCCCAACAAAATTACCTCCTAATTCACAAGGCAATGCAAAACTACCAGGATCTTCTAATTTTTTAGGAATTTTATTGTTCAACATAGCACTACAATTACTGGATAATTGAACCGTTCCTATGCCTTCGAGCTTTTTCTTATTAGTACAAAGTTCCTTCATAAATTTAGCATATTTAGGTATGTGTAATAAAGCTTCAGCAAATGGTAAATCTATATGTAGCTTCTTAAACATGTCTAAAAATCTCCTTAATTGTTCATTTTGCCTTTCTTTTCTAGCTAGAATAGGAAAAGGTAATTGAGACTCATCAAGCACCATAGAAACAAGTTTTCTTTACCTTTACCCTTCTCAACCATAAGAGGCACTTTCTCAATATTTTCAGAGTTAGAAATACTTACCTCCGTTGTCGATTCCATCCTTGGGGAAGAATTCTTACCAATTTTAGTCTTTTCTATCTCTTTTCCACTCCTTAATGTGATAGCTTTAGCTTTCTCCTTTGGATTATGGTCCATGTTAGATGGAAACATCCCTTGAGTCCGGTTGGATAATAAACTAGCAAGTTGCCCTATTTGGTTATCTAGATTCCTAATGGATGCCTCTTGGTTCCTCATCCAAATATCTTGTGATTTCCATCTAGCATCTTGACTAGCCAAAATTGAGTTTTGGGAGGCCATGAAGTTTGCAATCATCTCTTCTATATTGGTTTTCTTTTCTTAAGGAGGGGGAGGTTGAGATTTTTAAAAATCGGGTGGTTGATGGTATGATTGTGATGGGTATTGGTTTGGATAATGTGGTAGAGCTTGATTTTGGTATGGAGGATGGTTATTGGGAAGTTGATTATGGTTAAAAGGAGGTCTAGGATTAGGGTTAGAAGAAGACGCTTGATTACCCTCCCTCCATGAAAAATTTGGATGGTTTCTCCATCCCGGGTTGTAGGTGTTACTATATGGGTTCAAGGCATTTACTTCTTCTACCATTCCTTCGTTAGTCTTCATTTTCGGAGATCCTTGAATTCCTGCATAAGCATCAGCTTCATTAGATAACATAGAAATATTCTTAGCTTTAAGCTCATTTATTTCTTTTAAATGTTTTTTTTTCATTAATTCCAATTGAGCTTTTAACATAGCTACTTCATCAATATTATAAACTCCCTGTTTCTTTTAAGCTACTCTAAAGGTTGGCCATTGAGCATCATTGTTAGCCATCTCATCAAGAAGCAAAAAATACATCTTCGGGAATTTGGTTCATAAAGCTACCATTTGAGGCTACATCCAACAAAGATCTTGTTGATGGGTTGGCACCTGCATAAAAAATGTGCATTAGTTGATAAACAGAAAACTCATGATGAGGACAGCTTTACAAAAGTTTCCTAAATCTTTCCCATGCTTTATGGAATGGCTCCTCATAAAATTGTTGGAAATCACTAATTTATTTTCAAATGAGGGCTGTTTTAGTGGGTGGAAAAAACTTGCCAAGGAATTTTTCTTGCATTTGTTGCCAAGAATGGATGGATTGATTAGGTAACATTTATAGCCAATCCCTAGCTTTTCCTATAAGGGTGAATAGAAAAAGTTTCAACCTAATTGCATCAGTCGATACATTAGGAATTTGCACAGTATCACTAACTTCTAAGAACATATCTAAATGTTATATAGGATCCTCTATGTCCTAACTCCAAAATTGATTTCTTTGTACCATCGTGATGGTAGAGGCTTTAATCTCAAAATACTAGTGGTGAGGAATCCTAATGGTTCTATGTTCTTCATTCCACCTAAGAATAGCATAATCCCAAATGGTCCTAGGTCTATACCCATTCCCGGGAGCTTGATGGGGTACTTCTTGCTCTTCAATCCTAGGTGGTGGAGGATCATTCATAGGTTGTTCTAGTTTTGGGTCATTCATGTTGCCTCTTAGCCTTTTAATCCTATGGAATATCCTCTTAATTTCAGGGTTTATGGGTAAAATGGGGTTGTTTCTCACCATAAAACAATAGTACCTAAAAAAAATTAAAACAAAAATCAGAAAATAGGTGAAGAAAAGAAGAACACACAAAAATCACTTTAAAATCAAAATAAATAAACAAATGCCAATGTATTCCCCGACAACGATGCCAAAAATTTGACCGGTATCTAGCAAGTGTACCAGATCAGCTAGTAATATAGGAAAATATAACTATGACCCAAAATATCAAACCCAAGGAAAACTTGTATTTGTGTAAATGATTTTAATTTTAAAATGAAATTTGTGTGAAGAAGAAAGAAGAGAAATCCCAAAAATTGTGATGATTGAAGTTGAAAACTGAAAACAGACTTTTAAAACTAAAGATAAAATAAAACAATTGAAGAGTTGAAATAATTAAAGATAAAACAAAGCAAGCAAATAATTAAGGTAAAAATCAATATTTAGAAGCAACTTTCACTGAAGGACTATCCATTTTAACCAATATTATTATGACTTAATCAAAAGGAAAACACAAATGATTATGAAGAATTCAGATTAATAAACCTAGATAACTTTACTCGAGATTATCATTCCAAGCGTTAAAATTTTTTTATTCAGATAAACTCAACACTTAGCATAAAGATCTGAATTAATCCTCCTAGATGTCTATTAAATCCTTTTATCAAGTAATTTAACTTTTACCTATTCTTAGTTACACTTTTCTCAA
The DNA here is from genome assembly GCA_037975025.1 of Excoecaria agallocha. Taxonomy (NCBI): domain Eukaryota; kingdom Viridiplantae; phylum Streptophyta; class Magnoliopsida; order Malpighiales; family Euphorbiaceae; genus Excoecaria; species Excoecaria agallocha. Next base: position 38,356,367 of record CM075807.1, on the reverse strand, counting down.
TCTTAACTTACTTCAATTAACACAAAATTATAGCTTATTCAGATTATAATCATACATTAACCTCAATAAATTAACCCAAGAACATGCATATCAATAATCAACTCAAAATCAATCACTAACCAATGTTAATCAAGTTAACAACCAATTTTTAATTGAATAAAGACAAGACTATATTAAGAACTAAGAAATAATCAAACTTGCATTAAATTGAAGCAAAAAATTAAGTCATAACAATAAAAGTTAAGGATTCAATTATCCTTTAGCAAAAGTTAAAGAAAACTACTCACTATAGATGTTTAAAATCAAAACAAAGCATTGAAAAAAACTAATGAAAACATAAAACTATGTAAAACCTTAAAACTAAAAAACTAAGATGATAATTTGCTTAATTAAAAGATTGATCCCCTTATTTTGTGCTTCAGACTCCTATTTATAGGCCAAAAATGTAGTAAAATCCTTCTTAAACTCCTGAAATCAAAATAGGAAGCAAATCCTCCTTAAACGGAAAGCTTGGAAAAATCCTTCATCGAATGGGAGAGTCTGCATGTGGCCACGGGCCATTCCTTTATTGAGTCACACGTGGGCACGTGTTCTTCAGTAAAAGAGAGACATGGCCACAGGTTCTTCTTTTGTATTTCTACACGTGGGCATGCCTCCTCCTTTTCAAGTCATTCACATGGCCATGGTTTTCTCCTTATAACTTTCATGTGGCCATGTTACATGTACTAATTAGCCTTCATGTGGCCACGAGTTCTTCTTTTCATATCTTTCACGTGGTCACGTGAAATTCTTCTGGACTTCACGCTTATTTTCTCGCATCAATTTCTCATTTTTATGGTTTTGACCCCAATCTCTTGCCTTTTTGCAATTAAGCTCTTTTTTAGCAAATTAAACTTGAAAAACACCCAAAACTTTGGATTAACTTCAAAAACATACAAATTAACAATTTAACTCTAATTTAACCAAAATTAAACTAAATTAACTAAATAACAACCCTTAAAACATACTAAAAACTATACATAATTCACACTTATCACTTGTACATTGCTTTAAATATATTTTTAGTACAGGGGGCAAATCATACCCACTGTCAAAACACTTTTGGAATTTATTTCTAGCAAAATGTGCAACTTATGTATCTTTTTGCCTCATTTTTCATGCATGTGTGCTAAAATTCCATTTTTATTTTTTATGAGATGTAAGTTGAGCATGACCTAACATATCATGTTTTGTAGGATGCCTCACAGGACAGCACATCCTCGACCCTCGCAGCTAGTGCCCGATTATATGACAGACAAGCAAGCTACCAGATATAGGCCTTTGAGCCACGTTCAGTTCAGGGCTAGTAGGTACATGTCTAGATAGTTCTTAGAGGAGTTTGGTTTGTTAGAAGAGGCTGATAGGCTGTTAGCCAACACCGGATGGACCAAGTTCTTCGCTTCAACATTCAGGACATATACAGGTGTGACCGAGGAGGTACTAGCCACCCTATGGTATGGAGGATATCAATGGGCTGATACACGAGAGGGGGCAGTATGGTTTAGAGCTTTAGGTATACCATTCAGTATCACTAGGCACCGATTTTCAGAGGCTAAAGGACTACCCTTTAGACCAGACACGGTTGCACCTCCTAGGCTGATAAACAGAGATAAATGGAGAGCCGTCACACTACCTAGAGTTATATATGATTCAGACAAGGTAAAGAACATGATGCTGGCTCTTCAGATTTATAGATATCTACATAAGGTCCTGTCTTCTTCATACCTCGGACACACTGGGAGGTCGGGTAACATTAACTCAGCAAATATTACCAATCTTTGGGGGATGTAGGGGAGACATCGTGTAGACATCTCTCATGAGATTATCTTGACATTGACCAAAGTCAGCACCATGCTAGGGACACAAGTGTGTATAGGCAATGTCATTATGAGGTTGTTTATATCGTTCGGGTTACAGGAGCATCACTTCAGGGATCTTATTCAGCAGTGTATGTACATAGACCTGCAGGCAGCCATCACTATGAGTATGGTAGAGCCTATATAGGGCCAGTACTGATTGCTGATAGTGCCCCAGGACAAATGCAGGCTAGACCCTATTGTACTAGATCAGCAAGTAGGATAAAAAGCCCGGGATCAAAAAGCTGAGGAGATTTCAGCACAACATCAAAAGCAGCCACCTCAGCATGATGCAAGAGCAAAGGAGCCTCGAGTGGATGAGCCTCGGGAGGCAAAGAGTTCTCAGGGGGCAGACTTAGATTTTGACTATGCCTTTGACATGCAGATTGACTTGCACGATCTCTTAGTCAACCTACCCCCAACACCAGCTCATGGCAAATCCTTGCTTAGGCATTAGAAATCCTCGACTGTGAGATTTTCTCCATACAGGCATCTTGGAGCCTAATCTTGTACTACTACTCCCCCTCATGGACACCTAGGGGCATCCATATCATCAGTACCTCCACCACAGGCTTTATCTTCCTTTGCCCTGGCACCTTCAGTTTCTAATGATAAATGTAGGAGATTGGCTGGGATAAAAGAGATGCAGAGGACCATACTTGTGGCCATACAATCTTTACAAGCACTACTAATGGTCGTACAAACACTAAAAATAGCGGTGTAAGGTCTCAGGATAAATATATAGGCTGCAGGGCATAGGTTTGATGAGGCCTTGTAGGTGGTAGATGACGCTCGCACTTAGCTCAAGGATTAGGGGACTCATACCAAGGCTGAGGCCCCTAGGGCTAGGCAGACAGTGATTGAGACCGATAAGTAGCTGAGGAGATACATAAGGTACTTGAGAGGGGACTTGATGAGGTATTTGGAGGTCACTCCTGAGCAGTCATACAGGTAGGTCAGGGCTTAGAGAGGCTCACTAAGGTGATATCTTAGATACTTGAGCCATTTACATCAACACTACTAGGTTTCAGGTTTGTATTTGATCAAGTAGGTAAGTAATCGTCTCCAGCTCCTTAGGCTATGGCTCCAACCCGACCTCCCAAGCCGTTGGCCTTCAGACCACCATTAGGATTGATATACCATTGAGCATCAGGGCCAAGGCCCTCCCAGTGACTAATCATTGCTTTTTCTTTTCTTTGTGTTCAAGGAGTTATACTCTATTAAATTTTGATGCATATAATACAAGATTATATATAACTTATTTTGATTTTATATGTATTATTTATATGTCTCATATTATTTAACCTTTCATTTGCTTAAAAGATGAATGAGTGTAGATTCCATGTAATTAATGATAACTTTATCATCATGAAATAAAGTTAACAAACAATAATACCACAATAATGATAAAAATGACAATAGAAAGAAGTCAAATTTGATAAGCAACATATTAACATCTAGTGTCTTTACATCAGGTACTCTAGAACCCCACTAAGGAGGTAAATGATTGCTTCGTCAAAAACAAACATTTCTCAGAATGAGAGAAACTTCAATATGGGAATTATTGAGCAAAGGGCAACCACAATGGGTCCACCCCACATAAGTATCTCACAAAAATATCCCCAGTGGATTTAACTCTAGATATTCCATATGATCCTCATAGTGGACCAATACATATCAACCAGAACATCCTCTATGAATTACTCAAGTAGAATAACTAAGTCTATTATAAGAAGCAATCAATAGGATGACTCTAGTACTCAAGTACAAGGAATTGTTCTGATATTGCATGCCCCAGGCACCATCAGGTAAAAAGTTTCAAGTCCCGATGTTGCATGCCCCGAGAACCATCAAGAAAAAAGTTTCAAGTCCCGATGTTGCATGCCCCAGGTGCCATTAAGCAAAAAGTTTCAAGTCTCGATGTTGCATGCCCCAGGTGCCATCAAGCAAAAAGTTTCAAGTCTTGATGTTGGATGCCCCAACATCTATCAAGCAAAGAGTTTTAAGTCCCGATGTTGCATACCCCAGGTGCCATTAGGCAAAAAGTTTTAAGTCCCGATATTGCATGCCCCATGAGCCATCAGGCAAAAAGTTTCAAGTCTCAATGTTGCATGCCCCAGGCACCATTAGGCAAAAGGTTTTAAGTCCTGATGTTGCATGCTCCAGGCACCATGAGGTAAAAATCACTTTTGCTATCCAATTCTACATGCCTCAAGCACTAACTGGACAAGTGGCACTTCACCATCTTTAATAGAGTTAGTCTTAAGTCATCTCGATTTTGCATGCCTCAGGCACTAGTCAAAAAACCAATAAAGGGTCAACACATCAATAAGCTGATGTTAAGTATCCAAATTCAAGGTTAACACTTCAATTAAAGGACGATGACTACTTGATCAAGAGACACGCTACCTTCTAAGGTACGTGTTGCCATCAGAGATTTGTTACCTTAGGTATGCATCTTTTTTCTTTCACTCTAAATTTTAGCTCACTTAGCCACTAGTGCACTAAGCTCTCCAAAATTAGGGGCAGCTGTAGACATCGTGACCTAAGGTAGCCTAGATCAGGGTTATCCGATGATGAGTAAATAGTATATCACTAACAGTGGGTTTGGATCTCGAAGCTCCAATAGTATATTTGTCACTTTCTCTTAAGGGTTTGCATGATTCTCTGACAACTTTTGAATATTTTTAGCTTTTTTAGTAAAATGCACAAAAAAGCCTATTTTTGGGTAGACGGTGGTGACAGACAGCCATCTATAGGCCATAACCTCCAAGACAGTGAGAAATAGGGGTATTTTGGAAAAAATGGGATCTAGTGATAAGGGACGACCATCCCTCACTCATAAATACCCATCCTTGGGTTGAAACCCAATTTTTCCCTTGTTTTTCTAGAATTTCAAAAGGGAAAGGTTTTTAGATAGGTATCAGGTTGGATCTTGGGGGATTTTGATCCCCTAATCATACGATTTTAAGGTAGAATCCAATTAGAACTCTATCTTAGGAATAAAAACAAAGATTTTAGGGTTTCTTTAGGGGGAATCATCATTCTTTAGAAAAAGAGATGCTTTTGGAGAAGGAAGAAAAATAATTTCTTTCTCTCTCTAAAAAAGCTTTATGCCTCTTGCAGTCTTTTAACACACAACACAAACGAATTTGGTACTTCTTTTAAACATTAAGAAACATGATTTCGGAGCAGAGATTTGGACTTCAGAAATCACAGAGTTAAAATATCTCCTGAGGGTAATATTCTATGCTCATTCATGTTTTCTATCTCTATCATTTGTTTTTTTAATTGCATGTTTATTTGGATGCTAAATTAATCTATTCTAATTTTAAGAAATAAATAACATGCTTCTTTTATTGAAATATGGTTTGTTTCTGGTTAGTGTCATATGTTAGAGACATGGTTGTCAAAGATTCCCTCCATTGTTGTTGCTTTGAAGTTTCTCTCTTTTATCATGTAAAATGGTATAAATCTTTGATTTTACTTTGATTTAGTGTAAATTTTAGTGTTTTGATATGTTTTAGCATGATTTGGTATTTAATTATCGTACACCTAGGGCTTAAATATTTATTTCCATAATTTCCTGCATCTTTTCTTTCAGTTCTACAAATTTTGCTCTGTTCTATGAGTGAGGGATGGGAAGAAGATATGAGGGATGACCATCCCTCACGCAAAAGATGGGACATCCCTCGCACCTTTCCTAGCCGTCCTTTACCTCTTTCCTGGCCATCCTTCGCCTCCTTTTGGCCATGACTGAAGTTTTCTTTAGGATTTTTATGCATATTAGGGTTCTTTTATGCTTTTTTATGTTAATACCTTTTTATGTGGTATTTGTACAATATTTGGCGTGCTTTTGTCACTCTGTGCACATTGTTGTATTTATAATGGTGTCTTTTATAAGTGTAAATTACATAGGTATTAGTGCTAATTGATTTGTCTATTTGTTATTTTAAGCAAAGTATTTATTCATGGCCATGGAAGATGTATAGAATTCGCTAAGGAAGTCATGCTCCCATTTTGATTACCCTTCTTATTCAAGTTACCTCATTTTTCTTTAGTATATTATATTTTTTTATTATTTAGTCTATTTTATTTTTTAATTTATTAATTCATCTTGGATGTATTGTTATTTTGGAGATGTAATAGGTAGTAAAAAAGGATGATTTTTACACGTTGAATCAAAATTCATTTAAAATAATTTTCATTAATCAAATTGGAATTTTTTTTAATAAAAATGGACCAATGTTTGATTTCTTACCCTAAAATTCGTACAAATAATAAAAGCCTTTTTTGTGAAATATGCATGAGGGACCAATGTTTCCAGTTTAAATGAATACCCCATTTTATATATGATGTTTATATATCTTTCTTTCATGCAATATTCTTTTCTATGGGATGATTTGCTTATGTAATAGTTAAGTAGATTTACTTTGTCTCTTTTACCGCTTTATTTATTTGCTTAGGATGTTTACTTAATTATTATGCTTTTGTATTGTGTGAGAGAAGAGGGAGATTAATTCCAAAACTTAATTATAAACTGACACCTAACCAAAGTTCCTAATAAAAGTGATATTCTGAACACCTATCTATGCCTGGGCATCAAAAGGTCAAGATAAACTTCCTGATATTCTATCGGGTGGCGACTCCATGACACCTACCTTTTTGGATCCACTAGTAGACATCTTTCATGGGTTGACCGTCAGCAATATATTGAGCTTGACCCTTCTTATTGCAAAATGGCTAGTTTATGATAAAAGTGAGCTTCCTCCAGTCTCAAACCCTGAAAATGGGATATGGGAACCCAACTTGAATCCAAGGCGAGCTCCGATGTGCGTCACAATATCCAAACTTTATCATCTATCACTCGCACATGATGGAATAATTTCCAATCATAATCTCAAGTCATACTGGTAGATAAATTATATGACTAATATACTTCGAGAGCACTGTCACTATATATGGTTAAGGATGTATAACATCTCAATTACATCATCCTGTTTTCCATATATGCCTAACCTTAGATTGCCTTCTCACATTCACTATTTTAACTATGATCTCATAAAAAAATTTTCATGTTCATTATTATATCACTACCTAAAAAAACCATAATAGGCATGCCAGTGAATCCCGAAACCATTAAATGTTATCCAAAGGCAATTATGATTTAGCTCGCTTTTCTAGCTAAATTCACTAGCCCGAATCCTTCTCATGGCCTCTTAAAGACTTCTCATGGCCTCTTAGAGACTAACTAAGCTAGCCACTCTTAACCATAATTTAGGGATAATTTGAGGGTCCTAAAAGTCAAAATTCAAATAGGGTCTCACAATAGGAAAAGTTAAGATCGCTTACATAAATTCCCATCACTTGGTCAACCTAAGCACACATGGTATCAAACATGTGTTTTGGTGTTCATTATATCACTTAATAGAGTGCATGTCTCACAAAATATATAACACAATATAAAAGCATAAGGTTACAGCACATCGTAGCATCCAACTTTAATTCGCTTACTTAAGGACTACTTCTGGCTTTTGGACAGAACATAGTAGTTACTTTTAGCTTACCGTGGGATTACACTTAATCATAATTTTTAAATCTAAATCCAAAACATACATTCTCATGTATGTTTTTATCTACTAATTTCTATAAAATGATGCTTTTATTTTAAATAAGCTCTTAAGCTTTATCATATGTTCAAAAATTGCCTCATTTTAGTCTTTGTCAACTCATTGACAAAAGGAAGGAAAATACTAGTGTGAATGGGTTACTTCTCTATCTAACATGCTCAAGCTTATAATTAATAGCGATAAATGTTCACACATTAAACATTTAGACTCATGTATTACCAACGATGAACTTGATTATTATTCATAAATAATAATGTTAAGAGATTATAGAAAATAAATAGTACAACTTAAATCCTATGCAAGCCTTGGGTTTTAATGTGTTTTTTTAAACATATCTCTCATTATAAGTTTTGTCAATGGATATGCAATCATATAATGTGTGCAAACATACTTCAAGTTCACTTCTCCTCATACAGCAATATCCTTGGTATATTCATACTTAATATCGATATGCTTAATCTTACTATGAAATTTAGGATCTTTTACATAAGCTATCGACGACTGACTGTCACTATAAATTGCTATTATTTCCTTTAAGGCAATTACTTTTAAATGGTCCATAAATTGCTTTAGCTAAATTGCCTCTTATACTAAAGATGAAGAAGTGACAAATTTAGCATCCATTATTGATAGGGATACACAAGTTTATTTCTTGCTATTCCATAAGATGGCACCTTTGCTAAACAAGAATATAAAACTTGAAGTGCATTTCCTCTCATCCATATCTCTTGCCCAATCAGCATTTGCATAATCTCTCAATTGTAGATCCTTGCCTTGATAACAAAGAGAATAGTATATGGTACTGTTGAGGTATTAAAGTATCATTTTGACTACTTTCCAATGTGCTTCACTTGGGTTAGATTGGTATCTACGTACCATGCCCATTGCATATCCTATATTAGGCCTTGTACAAAATATTGCATACATTAGACTATCCAAGGCACTGGCATATGGAACATTCCTCATGCATTCCATTTCTTCTAGCATCTTAGGATACATACTTTTGCTCAAAAAACTTATTCTTGGCTAAAGGGTTATCTATGGGTTTGCAATTTTGCATATTAAATCATTTAAGGACTTTATTAATATATGCCTCTGTTGAAAGAGACAATAACCTTCTCAAATGATCTCTTGAAATCTTAACTCCAATGATATATCTCAAAGTTGGAAGATAAGCAATCTTTGATTTCATTTACATACCTTTTGTCATTTTCAACTATGAGTATGTCATCTACATATAATGTCAAAATGACAAATTTACGTTTAGAGCTTTTATAATGAACACAATAGTCTTCATCAATCATTTTTGGCCTATTCGACATGATTGTATCATAAAATTTTAAATACCATTGTTTTGAAGGTTGTTTAAAGCTATAAATTGATCTCATCAATCAGCAAACCTTATATTTATTGCCTTTTTTAATGAAACCTATAGGTTGTTCCATATAGATTTTTTCATCTAATCCTTCATTGAAAAAATCATTCATCACATCCATTTGATATAGCTCTAGGACCAAACTTCCCATTATTGCCAAATTCAACCTTATGGACATAAATTGTACAACAGGTGAGAAAGTTGATAATGGTCATTTATATAGTGTTTTTAGTATGTTTTTAGGTGTTTAATTAGGTTAATTTTGTGTTAATTAGGATTAGATTTGAGTTTAATTGGTTAATTTTATGTTTTTGGAATTAATTGTAAATTTTAGTGTTTTTCAGGGTTAATTTGCAAGAAAAAGGACTTAATTGTAAAAAGGCAAGAAGATTTAGGCCAAAACTATGAATTTGGAAATTTGATGCAAGCGTGAAGTCCAGAAGAGTTATGCGTGACCACGTGTGATTTATCAAAGGAAGATGAGTGACCACGTGTAGAGAAAGCAAAGAGAAGGGCGTGGCCACGTGTAAGTTCTCCCATGCAACGAAGGATTTGCAATCTTTTCCAATTTAAGAAGGATTCTTTTCCTACTCCAATTTGGAAAGTTTGGAAGGCTTCTACAACATCTTTTGCCTATAAATAGACAATTCTAACACCAAAGAAAGGGAATCAATTAGTAGAATCAATTAGAGAAATCTTAGAATTAGGCTTAGTTATTTTACATTATTTTTATATTTTCATTATTTTTCTTCAACTTTGTTTTAGTTTTTAATTATGTTTGGGAAGTAGTTTTTCTCCTTTTGCTAATGGATTCTTGAAATCTTATATTTTCATTGTTATGACTTTATTTTGAGCTTAATTTTCAATATCGGTTGATTATTTCTTGGTTTTAAGCATATTCTTATCTTTGATTGTGTTGAGATTGATTGTTGGTTTATTAAATAAATAACTAAAAATTGATTTTGACATAGTTAATGATTTGCATGTTCTTAGATTGACTCTTTAATGTTTATGCATGATTATTATCCGAAATATGAGATGATTATGTGTGAATTTTATTGGTTAATACTAAGAGAGGAGGAACTAAGAATGAATTGGAGTTGAATCACTTGAGAAAGGTTTCAATGAATATTTAGGAAGTTAAAACTAGACTTGCATGCTAAGTATTAGATTTGTCTATGAGTTTAATACTAAGAATGATATACTTGAATAAAGATATCTTGCTTTATTACTAGTTTTTTTCATAATCATTGGTGTTTATATTGAATTTAATTCATTACAATGAAAGTTAAGGTGGATAGTTTCTTTAGCAAGAGAATTTCAGTTATTGTTTTATTTTTAATTCATGTTTTAGCTTTTGTTTTGTTTAATTTTTTCTTAGAGCTCAGCTAAGCTAAAAATTGAAGATCCAATTAATGGAGTTTTTCTTACCTTGCTCATTTTCTTACTCATAAATTATTTTGTTTTAGTCATTTTTATTTTTGTTTTTGTTTTGAGTTTACATGTTTAGTTTTTATTTTGCATGTTAGATTAGTTTATTCATTTATCATATATTGTACATTTAGCTTAATTCGCCCTAGTTATTCTCAAAAATTGAACATTTTGAACTTGAATTTAGAATGTGCAATGTTTAAAATTCTTGTTTAGCATTAGAACAAGCATGTTGTTTAATAAATTTTTGGCTAGTTTAATATTCAATTTGGCTTATACTTGTTAGTTTCTACATTTTTGATCACTTAAGACCAGTTTTTATAGTTAAAGAAAAACAATGAATTGAAATAGTTAAGTAATGAATTTTAGAACACTATAACCTTCCTCATCACCCTTCAAAGCATATAAACAACTCAATTCAATTTTGAAAGTGATCTAGGAAATGTTTTTCTTGTTGAGCCATATTTTAACTTATTTTCCTACCCTATATGCATATTTATCCTTTGTTAGCCATTTTGAGCCTAATGAGGTATGCTTAATGCGTGCCATATTTATTTTTCTTGTTACACTTATTTATTTTACCATATAACCTAAAAAGCTTTTATCTTCCCTTCTAGAATTGGCCACTCTAGGATATGATGGATTAATAGGAATTGGGTATATTGATGGGTGTGATAAGACATTTTTGATTTTATTGTTAATGGCTATTATTGAAGTCAATTGAATAGTAAATTATGACTTTGTGATTACCCATGTTATTATTGTATTGTCAACATCAAAGCTAGTGAAAAAAATAAAGAAAAGAGAAAAAAAAAGTTAAAAAAAGAAAAGAAAAGAGAAAAAAAAGAAGAAAATATTGAAATAAAGCTAGCATATATGGCAAAATCTTAAGTGTGGGGTAGTTACAAGGAAAATAGATATGACTTCTAAAAGGGTATAAATGGTGAAATTGAGAGAATTTTAAGATTGTACTTTGAATTGTGAAGGGTTGGAAAATTTTGGCTAAGTTCTTTATTGTTTAAATTAAGGGGATGAAATTTGTGAATTTTTAGTCTATTTTATCTTAGAGTGGTTGTTCTTATTATTGATCTTTTATCCATTCTTTGATAACCAATGCCTTAACCCCATTACAACCTTTAAAAGACCTAAGTGATTCTAAGTTATGTTTTTGAGTTGTTTAGCGGAGATGACCTTCGGGTTCCGGTGCTAAAGGAGAGACCTATGGTGTTTCTAGAGTTTCAAGTGCGAAACCATGTGTATACTCATGTATACATTCATTCTAAACTTGACTATGAATTTGCATTGGTGTTTTGGATTTTGAAAATACTTAAAATGTTTTGGTCTTGCACACACACAAGGAAACTAACTTATATTATCTTGATTGAATTTATTCTAGTTGAAAATTTTATTAACTGCTCTTGTTAATTGCTAAGCTTGGTTTTGAAATGCATGATTCTTTATTTGAGTTTGATTATTTTGAGAAGTTGGATTGTTCTAATTTGCTTGAGGACGAGCAAAGTCTAAGTGTGGGGTATTTGATAATGGTCATTTATATAGTATTTAAAGTATGTTTTTAGGTGTTTAATTAGATTAATTTTGTGTTAATTAGGATTAGATTTGAGTTTAATTGGTTAATTTTATGTTTTTGGAGTTAATTGTAAATTTTGGTATTTTTTAGGGTTAATTTCAAGAAAAAGGACTTAATTGTAAAAAGGCAAGAAGATTTGGGCCAAAACTGTGAATTTGGAAATTTGATGCAAGCGTGAAGTCCAGAAGAGTTATGCGTGACCACGTGTGATTTATCAAAGGAAGATGAGTGACCACGTGCAGAGAAAGCAAAGAGAAGGGCGTGGCCACGTACAAGTTCTCCCATGCAACGAAGGATTTCCGATCTTTTCCAATTCAAGAAGGATTCTTTTTCTACTCCAATTTGGGAAGTTTGGAAGGCTTTTACAACATCTTTTGCCTATAAATAGACAACTCTAACACCAAAGAAAGGGAATCAATTAGTAGAATCAATTAGAGAAATCTTAGAATTAGGCTTAGTTATTGTACGTTATTTTTATGTTTTCATTATTTTTCTTCAACTTTGTTTTAGTTTTTAATTATGTTTAGGAAGTAGTTTTTCTCCTTTTGCTAATGGATTCTTGAAATCTTATATTTTTATTGTTATGACTTTATTTTGAGCTTAATTTTCAATATCGGTTGATTATTTCTTGGTTTTAAGCATATTCTTATCTTTGATTGTGTTGAGATTGATTGTTGGTTTATTAACTAAATAACTAAAAATTGATTTTGACATAGTTAATGATTTGCATGTTCTTAGATTGACTCTTTAATGTTTATGCATATTATGTGTGAATTTTATTGGTTAATACTAAGAGAGGAGGAACTAAGAATGAATTGGAGTTGAATCACTTGAGAAAGGTTTCAATGAATATTTAAGAAGTTAAAACTAGACTTGCATGCTAAGTATTAGATTTGTCTATGAGTTTAATATTAAGAATAATATACTTGAATAAAGATATCTTGCTTTATTACTAGTATTTTTCATAATCATTGGTGTTTATATTGAATTTAAGTCATTAGAATGAAAATTAAGGTTGATAGTTTCTTTAGCAAGAGAATTCCAGTTATTGTTTTGTTTTTAATTCATGTTTTAGCTTTTGTTTTGTTTAATTGTTTATTTTGTTTAATTTTTACCTTTAAATCAAAAACATTTGGAAAACAATCTCGGGTTAATTTAATTCATACATAGGTATTATCCTTAATAATCCATGTTCCCTTGGATAAAATATTTGGGGTCTTAATCTATATTTCCCTGTATTACTAGCCGATCTAGTACACTTGCTAGATATCGGTCAAAAGTCTCCTTATAATCAATACCATCATGTTATTTAAACTCCTTAGCGACTAGCTGAACCTTGTATCTTTCAATACTTCCAACAACCTTTTGCTATTTATTTTTAATTGGTTTGCATCCTTCTGATAGATCAACCAGTTCCCAAACATAATTTGATCTCATAGATAACACTTGTTTTTCCATTATTTTATTCTATTTTTCCTTAACTAGGTATGAGAAAGCCTTTTGAATATTTCTAGGCTCTTCTTCATCTTATAGGGTAACTAAAAGGGCCTCACTCAAGCCTTTGATCTCAAATCATTACAACAAAACATTTATCCTTCTAGATTTTTGCAGTTTCAACTCTTAAGAAACATGTTTCATATATTCATCATAATTCAAAATGTTCCCATTGAGATCAAGCTCTATACTCCCGCCGGAGTCAAGAATACTCCTATTAAAGTAAAGATCTCGAACATCCAGATCATTTGGTAGAGGAAGGTCTCAACCTTCTTCTTCTAACTCCCTCCTACTCGAATGGAATGATCTTAATGGTTCCTCTTCCTAAGTTTCATAAAGAGTGAAATCTTAATTCACTCTACCAATTTTGGAAATTCATTCTCTAAAAATATAATGTCTCGTGATTCAAATTCTATCACTATACCATTCTCTTGCTCACCAATGAAAATGTATCCTTCTAATACTTCAAAATATCTCATAAAGATATTCTTTTTACCTCTTGATCTCAATTTACCAAATTTACTTAAAGGTGTCATGAAAGTAAGCAACACAACCCTAAGATCATAAATGGCTTAGGTTAAGTTGTTCACTAGTCCACAACTCATAAGAAGTGGTTGTGATAGATTTGGATGGCATATGGTTTAAAACATATATAGCACTCAATAAAGCATCTCCCTAATAAAATATTGACAAATTTATCTCAGCCATCATAGATCTAACCATATCTAGAAGAATCTTATTTCTCCTTTCTGTAACACCATTTTGTTATGGAGTTTTAAGAACAGACAACTAATGCTTAATCCATTTTTCATCATGTAAAGCTTTAAATTCATCTGAAAGATATTACGGACCTCTGTCAATTCTTAAAGCTTTAATTTTCCTATCTTATTAATTTTCAACTAAGTTTTTATAAGTCTTGAATCAACTCAATCCTTCTAACATGTGAGAGATCAAATAGATATTATCATATATAGTATAGTTATCTATAAATGTGATAAAAATAGTAGGTGTCACGCCTTGGCCTCACATTCATTAGACCACATACATCATAATAAATTAATTGCAATCGAAATTCATCTCTAGTTCTTTTTTTAAAGGGTTTTCAGACTAGTTTTCCTTTCAGGCAATGCTCACAAGTAGCAATTCAACCTTATTTAAGTCACTTAACAAATCCAGTTTGGCTAAACGACTCACTTAGTCTTACCTAATGTGGTTTAATCTAGCATGACATAATTTCATATTATTCTCAAAACCAAATAAAAAACAAGAAATTAAAAAAATAAGCTAGTTTTATTCATATAATGAGGATCAATATCCATAATAATAAAAGTGTTCAATATAAAATTAGAACCATAATAAACATCATCTAAGCACAAGAATACACTATCATCTTTAAAATATAAATCGAAACCAAGTTTCATTAAAGTAAGAACAAAAATTAAATTCTTATTAATATTTGGAGCATAAAGCACATCATGTAGGAGCAGGATTCAGCCTTCACACAAGACTAATCTACACATGTTAATCCCTTAAACTGCTATTTTGGTGTTGTTTCCCACACAAATCCATTTAACTCATTTCTAACTTTGCTACAATTTGACAAAGGCATCTCGATCACTTGTTATGTGGTTTGTCATTTCTGAATCTATCACCCATAAAAGATGAAATTTAGTTAGAAGTACATAACTAGATATACAAATTTCACTCACTTTTGAGTCAAAATAGTGTACTTGTTTGGGCACAGTACAAACTTTTGTATAGTATCCTTTCTATTGGCATTTGAAACATTTCACTCTTGAAACATTCATTTTCTTCTTACCTTTAGACCTCTTATTATTTTGTTTCATATTTTACTTTTTAGGCTCTTGAGTGTTTTTCTTATCCCGACTTCTGAAACTTCTTATCTTATTATGATTAGAACTCATTCCACTAGAATAAGATAGTGCCATATGCACTTCAGTATTAAACTTAATCGCAGCCAAACAGTCCTCTTCAAGTTCTAATTGAAGAGTGAAATTCTCAAATGTCTCTATATTATCCATATAAGTTAGTTGCATCTTTATATACTTCCAACTCTTAGATAAGGAACTGATAATAGCTTGGACCTATTGCTCATCAGTCAATTTATGACCACTTATTAACTTACTTATCATATTTTCCATCTCTCTTTGATGTTTCCATATAATAAGTATCAAATTTGGTTGTCAATGATTGGAGCCCTGTTAAAGACACACCTTCGAACTTTTCCCACAAAGTAATCTAAATCTATTGCATTTTAATACTTATAGAACTGCTTAGTGATATCATCATTTGTTGCACTTAGCAAGATGATTCGAGCAGTGGAATTTTTCTTTTTCCATGCCATATAGGCATTTTGATCCTGCATAAATTGAGTTCTAATGTCATTTTCAAGTTTAGCCATAACAAAATTTAAGGGTTTTAAAGCCTCTTGCTCTTGAAGGACATAATGGATCTTTATACTCCAAATTTCATATTTATCATCGTTTAGCTTCATGTCTTTGTTCAGCTCAGCAATAATTAACTTAGAAGCATTAACCATTTGGATCCTCTGATCTCTAACGGAACAAGGTTGCATATTATTAAAAGAGATTAGGCAATACATGAAATTTACTATGCGTCCAAAATAATAACCTAGTAAAGTTTTCTATTAGGCTCAAATTTGTAAAGACTATTTATAGTATCCAATTACCCTTTAAGTTCTAATGTTCAACCTTATAGGTTAAAATTTTATGCATAGTAAATCTGAATTATTGGATATTAGATATTCAAATTCAAGAGTAGTTTTTTTATTGGTTTAGTTTATTAAGTCTCAACTTAATAATTATGCAATCATTTTACTTATTAAATATTACAAGGCATTTAATAATTAAACACATACATTTGCTATAAAGTTAAAAGCCATCAATTATTCATAATAAATGCATTTATTCAACAAAAAAAAATCCAATAGTTCAATATTAAGACCCTAATGTATAGGAAACGTAAATCCTTTAAGAAAAAATGTTAACTAAAATTGGCACTTATGTCAACTATATTAAAAGTCTAGATTCCGCAAAAACTTTTTCATTTTAGGGATTGTTTCTTTGATCGTCTTCATCAACTTTTTAAGTAACTGATAAGTTCATTGATAAAGTCATGGATGATGCACTCTAAGTCCATTCTTCAATACCATCGCAGATTTAATGTTGCTTCTCAACACTTCTATTATGGCACTCTTAAACAAAAACTGGATAATAGATCTTTTATAAAATCTATCTCCCATGAACTAGCTACCCTTCATTAATTTCATTACTTCCATATGGTTTCTGAAGGAATCAGTCATGACTCTAAATAAGAATCTATCATTCCTTTCCACATTTAGACCACCAATTCAAATGCACTCTTGCATTTGTATTTGCATATGAACTATATGATATTGAATCAATATTATTAGCTTGCATTCTTTTATGCATTTTAATGTTGTAGACTTCTTGCATTCTTGCATTAGTCAAAGCAACCTATAAGGAGTCTATGGAAAAATAGGTGACCTTATCATTACCATTTTCACTACACATGGAAGAATAGGTGTCCTTATCATTAACATTTCTGCTACACATTATTGAAATTAAGAGGTTAAGATACTCATGTATAAACATATATAATTGAATCTCATTTCAATCAAAAAGTAAGCACAAATCCAAATAAAATATTTTCTATAATTTTTCAAAAATATATATATTGGAAAAATCCAAAAATTATTTTTTGGTTATCAAAAAATTTATTAAAATTCACTAATATATATATATATGCTAAAAATTGGAGCTGAATTGGTGGTTGGAAGCAACCTGACGTGCCCACACCTACTGGTCAAGAACTCTTGGACGCACTCATGCTCCACCATACGCTACTAATGAAATTATACCATATGGCGATAAACTATAGGGCCATATGTTACAAGTGTTGCCATATCAGACTTCTATAATAACACATGGCAGGCTTTCATTGGTCCATTTTGTGCCCACATAGCCCTTTCTTGCCACGTGGCATAATCGTAGTTATCCACATCATTTGACACATGTTTGCATTCATGTAGGCCCCTACCTATCTGCACACGCCTTACGTACAGTAGCATATGCATTTCACACGTTTCCTTCCCTATAGAATCCGACTATCGAGGCCCCAACTAGATGGGGTTTGCAAGATTTGAGATTCTAATGGTGAGGTCAAAAATATAAACTTCAACTTCTAATTTAGCATTTTGGACACTTATGTCTTTCCCCTTAAAATGTAGTATGCATATACACTAGGGGTGTACACTGATCTGGATCTTCCTGTACCGAACCGAAGAACTGAAGAAAAAAATCCAGAACCAAACTGTACCATTGACTTTTTTACTAGAACCGAACCGAATTGTACTGTTGACTTTATTTGGAACGGATATGGATATTTAACCGAGAACCGGATCGAGAACCGTATTGAACTGTACTGAATTATCTTATGCCGAATTATACCGAAAGAACCGATATTTACTAATTATTATATATAATACTAGTAATTTATATATAAATATTACTTATAATTTTTATTCTATATGTACTGCATAAATTTAAGTTCATAATTATTTAAGTTATATATTTTAATACAAAATTAAGATAATAATTAGTTAATAAATTAAACTAAATATTTTAATTATTAAGAAAATAAATTTAATTATTATAATAATCATTCTATATATGAATATGAATATGAATATATAAATAAAATAATTTGTATTTAATTTAATCTATCTTTAATGTCACTCAACTACTATTTTATTTTCTTTATAAATTTTTATATAAATATTTAAGTTAATCAATTTATCATATAAGTACTTTATCAATTAATTTCATTTACTGTGAGTATCAATTAACTAATACTCATATATTTTTAGGATAATACCTTTATGAATATCTAAATTAATAATGTAATTAAATATATTTATTATATATAATGAAATATTACCAATTATTGTATTATATAAGTGTATAATTATTTTACCAATTAATTTCATTTATTTTTAGTGTCATTTAACTAGTATGTATATATTTTTGTACAATACCTATAGTAATAATGAAGTTGTAAATCAATAATGTGATTATATATAGTTATTGTATATAAAAATTTTATCAATTAATATAATTATTTGAGTATGTAATTATCTTATCAATTAACTTTATTTATCTTTATATCATGAATGATTAAATGTACTTATATGAGTACATATACTTTCAGTATCACTTAACTAATATTCATTAATTTTTTCACAATATCTATATGAGTAATTGAGTATTTAAATTAACAATACAATTATATATATTATTATATTAATAAAATTTTATTAATTTGTGTAAAATTATTTACTGCATAAATTTAATCTCATAATTATTTATAATATATATTTTAATACATAAAATTAAGATAATAATTAGTTAATAAGTTAAACTAAATATTTTAACTATTGAAAACATAAATTTAATTATTATAATAATTATTCTATATATATGAATATGAATACATAATTAAAATAATTTGTATTTAATTTAATATATCTTTAATATCAGTCAATAACTATTTTATTTTTTGTATAAATAATATTTATTAAATATTTATATAGATATGTAAGTTAAGCAATTTATCACATAAATACTTTATCAATTAATTCCACTTACTTTGAGTATCAATTAACTAATACTTATTTATTTTAGAGCAATACCTATATGAATATTTAAAATCGTAATGTAATTAAATATATTTATCATATATAATGAAATATTACCAATTAATATATTTATATATGAGTGTATAATTATTTTATTAATTAATTTTATTTATTTTTAGTTTCATTCAACTAGTATGTATATATTTTCGTATAATACCTATATATATTAGTAATTGAGTTGTAAATCAATAATATGATTACATATAGTTATTATATATAATAAATTTTATCTATCAATATAATTATATGATTATATGAATATGTAATTATTATATCAATTAACTTTATTTACTTTTATATCATGAATGATTGAATGTACTTATTTGAGTACATATACTCTCAATATCACTTAACTAAAATTCATTTATTTTTGCACAATACCTAGATAAGTAATTGAGTATTTAAATTAACAATACAATTATATACAGTTATTATATTAATGAAATTTTATCAATTAGTGTAATTATATATGTATATAATCACCTTAACAATTAATTTTATTTTCTTTTAGTATCACTCAACTAGTATTAATCTATTTTTGCATAATATCTATATGAGTAATTTAGTATGCAAATTAATAATATAATTTTATATAATTATTATATTAATGAGATTTTTTATCAATTAGTGTAATTATATATGTATATAATCAACTTACAAATTAACATAATTATATGAGTATATAATCACATTAGCTATTAATTTCATTTTCCTTCATCACCACTCAACTAACATTCATTTATTTTTGCACAATACCTATATAAGTAATTAAGTATTTAAATTAATAATGTAATTATATTCAGTTATTATATATAATAAATTTTATCAATTAATTTAATTATATGAGTATATAATCACGTGAGCAATTAATTTTATTTTTTTCAGTATCACTCAACTAACATTTATCTATTTTTGCACAATACATATATGAACAATTAGGTATTTAAATTCATAATATAATTGTATACAATTATTTTATTAACAAAATTTTAGCAATTAATGTAATTATATATGCATATAATCAACTTAGCAACTAATTTTATTTTCTTTTAGTATCAACTAATATTTATTTATTTTGGCAAGATATTTATATAAGTAATTAAATATTTAAATTAATAATATAATTGTATACAATTATTATATCAATAAAATTTTATCAATTAATTTAATTATATGAATATATAATTACATTAATAATTCAACTGTACCAATAGAATGATTAGAGTACCAATTTAAAATATTTGATAAACAATTTAAATATTAAGAAATATATATAAACAAAGACAAAGATTTATTCATTTTATAAATTATTTAATTAATAATATTAATTTAATAGTTATTTAAAAAATACTTTATATTTACTCTCATTTTTATAAATAATGGTAAATATAAATTATTTTTTAAATGGTAAAAACCTGAATTTAAAAATAAAAATCAAATTTAAAATTTTTTAAGAGGGAATTTTTTTTTTATTTTGAAATTTTGGAAGGAGTAAAAAATTTAATTAAATTTAAGAGGAAATTTTTTTTTTCTAATGGTATATATATATATATATATATATATATATATATATATATATATATATATATATATATATATATATATATAACAAAAACCTATCTCATTTTTCTTTTGCCTCTCTTCCTCACCTATCGGGATAGGGGAATGGTGGTGATCGGAGAAAGATGCCTCACCATCGCCAACGATCGATGCCGAGTCGCCTCTCCCACCGTCACTCCTGATATATCACCACCCTTCCTCAGCTGTCGGATCGGTTTCTTTGCGGGGATTTTTTTGTCTTTATTTTTGGGTTTTCATCCAACCGGTGGCTCTTCTTTGGGATTTCGGCCATCTCTAGTATCCAGAGACATCAAGGGTACCACCAACGGACCCCTGACGATCCAAAATTCCTTCTCGCACCCCCTGATCATCCTCTATCACCGGTATCGAGGAGATCAAAGTTGGATATATTGAAAGTTTTTGGCAAAGATTCTAGCCAAACAACAAGGCATCTGAGTACGTGAACAATGGTATTAGGACCCTAAGGTTAGGATCTCAATCGTGGTGACAGTAGGTCATCACCGGCGAAGCTCTGATGAAACTCCGATGATGGTCCGATAAGCTTAGAGACAGACATCATTTTCGGGAGATGCGTGTTGGTGATTATCTTTTTGTGAAGGGACCCAAGGTACATTCTATTGCAAGTGAACTTGACAATCTGATTTTGATTTTGCATATATTATACTGTGAAAAAGATAAGGTCTCATGGTTGCTTATGTGTTAAATTTTATTTGTGCAAAGGCAGTTTAGATACCAACATGGCCAGGTTAGAGCATTTGGAATGATTGCTGGAGGCTCAAGCATTACTCCAATGTTCCAAGTATGCTGTTAATAGGTTAACTTTATCTTTTCAAGTATTCAAGACCTTATCTTGGAACTTTCTTGAACTGATTTTTTTATAAAACTATGATATTTATAATTTATGTTGTTTATCAATGTATCCACCTAGGTTGCCAGAGCAATATTAGAAAACCCAAAAGACAAGACGAAGGTTCACCTTATTTATGCCAATATTACTTATAAGGACATTGTTTTGAAGGTAAATTAGAGCTCTTATATCTCGACCTTTGTTTTTCGATTATGTAGCTATATCTCAATTAATGTTTTTTACTTGCAAAATCAAAGATTGGATTATCAGAGTGGATCATCATTGTTGAACTGCATACACTTGTGTCAGATTGTGTTGAAATCGAGTTTCATATTGCCTTTGATTTGAACTTGTTAAAATCTTCTTTAGTAGAAAGATGAAAATTATATGTTGACACATAGGTTCCAGTGTTGAATTATATGAAAGAAATGGAAGCAATAATTGATTCTTTTGATAATTTTCTGTCAGCATAAGCTTACAAATGCATTGGTTGTCACTGTGCAGCCTATTTTCTATTGGCTCTTCTGTACACTAAATTTTTCGAATGCATGTGCTTTTGCATTTTGTTTAAAAATAAATATTACGACTTTCCTGATGAATGTATTATATCATACTCAAAATAGATATGTTGATGTACTATGCAAGCAAAAGAAATTTGATTAATAGAACTTATTGAAATAATATTTTTTACCTCAGCCTCCTAAAGTATGGAATGGTGGTATTGGCTTTGTATCAAATGAAATGATTCAGCAGCATTGTCCTGCACCAGCAGCTAATATCCAGGTAAAATTATGTTTATTTGTGGGAACTGATACGATAAGAATGCACACATTGATTATACTATTTGATGATCGCATGGTTTTTATCCCATTCAACAGCAATAAAGTTTGTATACTACACTATAGGGGTAATATATATTTTTTTTCAATTTTGATGCATAAATAAAAAAATTTCTTTCTTTTATATTTATAATTAGGCATGTGGAAATGCATTGCATGTGCATAAGAGTATTTGGGAATTTTTTTTGAGCATTAATTGATTAATGATTGTAAAAATTTTATTTGGTAGGTTGAAAGGGAAAGGAATTGTATATTTCTTGAGGATCCTAGTCAGGTATGCTTGCTTTATTGGATCAATTGATACCTCCTTTAAAGGGTTTTGAGCAAATTTAATTTGAAAATTAATTAAGAAATTAAAAGCAATAATTTTATGTTCGTAGGATTTTACTCTGATTTTTTTCTTTTTAAAACCTAAAAAGAATGTGCTAAAAGAAAAGAACAATGGTTTCAGCTTTATGGATGATTAAAGGCTGCCTTGATTTGAATTTCAAATTGTCGAGCATTAATTTAACAAAGTCATTATCTAACGTTCTAACTTTTTGTAATTTTATTTCTTTTGACTAGTTATTGAATGATAATTGTATAAAGAGGGAAAGAACTCCTAACCAATAGGTACTTATTTTCTAATATATAGAAATTAATTCTTTTTTTTCAATTCATTTTTTAACAAGATGATATAGCACGTAATATATTTATGCACCATATAATTCATGTCAACAGATAAAAAATGCATATAAACTCCATTAGTAACACTCACTTTATATTATATCTATACTGGTAGTTCATACTTGAAATCATTAAAATGATTTTACTACTATGAAATCTATACTGATTGTTAAACTTCTACATTTTAAATAATGTGATTCAATGTGCATGCAAAATTTTAAAAATATTGAATTATCCGAAATACTAGATTGTATTGTATTATTTTGTATCGAAAGAACCGAAAAATCATACTGAATTATACCGAATTTTTGTAGAACCGTACCGAATTGTTTCAAATTTTCAAGACAGTTACAATACTTAATTTTAAAAATTCCCAAAATTTCAAGACAATACGAAGATTTGTAAATCCTCGAATTGTACCGTACCATGTTCACCCCTAATATACACAATTTAAAAAATACACACACACACACACACACATCGATATATGCCAAGACACAAATCTTAAAAGCTATAGTACCAATGTAGGTGTGCATGCAATGAGAAATATGATATAACATATTATATTAACAAAAAGAAAATTATATTTACCTCTTGCGGTGTAGTAAACTAGAATAGAGGAAGTAAAAATTTGGTTTACATTACTAGCATGGCTTTATTCATTGACAACATATGCGAAAAGACAGCAATTATTCCATAGTCTAGAAGTACCTTGGAGATTGAATATAAAAGTGGGAGAATAAAATCATCAAAATGTAACACTCTTATACCTTAAATATCACAATATAATTTAACAATTATTCCAGTACAATATACATATAAAATCAAATTATACCTATACATGCCATAGATAAAACACAAAATTTTATGTTCGTTGCATGACTCCATCCAAGTCTTACACCTGTCCCTTTGAGTTCTTATAAATAGCTACATGCTAAGCACAATATGCATAGTGATAGATATGTAACTATTAAATTTTATAGTCACACATATACAGGCTTAAAAAAAATTTGTTTTTACCATAATTTTAATCTAATTTTTTATACCGTTTGAACCAAAAATTTTAATTTCTCATTCTCAAGTTTCATTTTTTGATCCATTTATGGACCCTTGATTTGCATCATTACTAACTTGCTATTCTTATTCCAATTCCTTGTATTGGTTTGTCCATTCATTCTTAACTCATACGTGTCATTTCCTAATACTTTTAGACATTTTGTAACTATTTTAATATCATATGCGTTTCTAATTATTTATTTCCATATTTTATACTTACTCTACAATTAATCTCATACTTTTTCTCATGTTTTGATTTTCAATTCATTGCTTCATTTCCTTACTCATTGTTCAACTTGAATCTCAATATTCTAATTTATTGTTGTCCTTGTTGTATAACATTCCTTGTAATGCATCAAAATTTACATCTGATATGCATGGCACATTCTAAAGAATAAATAGTAAACTTGCGGTAGTTTTCAGAGCAATTACAGCAGTATAATATAGAAAAATTTGAAAACACACAAGGGTTAAGTGTGCTCATGCTAAGGAAATTCGAGGATGGGTGACCTAGTGGGCAGTTTAACTTAATGCTAGAATAAAAAAATAGTTATTAAAAGGAGTCTAAGGGTACAATTTGATATGAAATTAAGCATAAATGAGCCTTCTAAATAGACAGCAAAGATTTTACTTTGTACTGTAGGGTTAACTGAAAGTTAACCGGACCCAAAAATATTCTATGAACATCTAAACATTATTTCTCTTGCCCATATCTACTAGAAATACTCCTAATTAATGTTTGAAAATGAAAAATAATTTTTTGAATAGCTTTAAATTTTAGGATTTTGGACCGATTGATTTTTCCTCTAAAATTGGAACTATATTGAAACAATCTTATAATAACTTGAAAGTTTAAACACAGTCTCTTGCATATGTATGGACATGCAGGGTAAAATTTTAGAGCATTCTAATGAGTGAAACACCATTTTTCAGAAAATGGTGAAAATCAAGGTTAATTTAATTAGCCGAGTTAAAGGGCAATTTTAATTAGTTCAAAGGTATATATGTCATAAAAAAATTGGGTTTGAATAACTTGGAATCAAAAATTGAGCAAGAAAAGTTGTAGAGAATTAATTAGGCCAAGAATTAGATTATTTAAGTGAAATTGGGCCAAGTGGTTGGATCTTATTTAGCCCAATTCACATGGGTATATGAGAAAAAAATCAAAAATTTCTAGCATTCTTAGCCACTTTCTTCCTCCTTCCAGTCGTCCCTCTCCTCCCTTATTTTCTTCATTTTTTTCATCAAAGAGATTCTACCAAATCCTACCAAATTATGTCCCCTATAATTCTAAAGCCCTAAATTCATTTCTAATCATTTCTAGAGCTCACTTGGATTGGAAAAAGTTGAAGAAATTGCAAGGAAAAAGGTTAGAGCAAAAATTCAAGTAAGTGTATTTAGTGATAATTTAATATTTTAAATAGGTTTTTAGATAGATTGTGACATGGAAATTCATATTTTGAATTGAAATTGAATTATGGATGAAGAACTGTTGAGGAGACAATTCATGAAAGTTTCTATCAAGGTGGATTTTCAAAGGAATCAAATGGAACCAAGAGAGAAATGGGAAGAAATGATGGGAAAGAAAGAGAGAATAGGAAGGAGAGCTTGAAAAGAGGTTAGTGGATACAAACTACACTTTATTTTATTTTATTTTTGAATTTTAGCATGAAAATTACATTATGTAACTAAGTGAATTTATATAATAATGGGAAATAAATTAAGATAACTTCGTAAAATGATGAATTAACACCAAATAAGTAACAAATAAGGAAGAAATCAATTTTTGAATGAAGAATTAGGATGGGACTGAATGGTACATAATGTGGTGTACGATGATAATTTGATGTTATTTGGCACATTAAGTCTAAAATAGGCAATATTGAGTTGAATAAACATAAATTGATTAATTGAGTTCAAGAATAGCATAGGGACATAACATTGATCATGCAAATATAATGATGCATTATTATCTAACTACACAAACTTGAATAGAAATGTGAAATAATTTAAAGTAACATGATAGAATGATGAACTAAGATGATATAAATGTGAATTAGTGGAGAAAATAACTTAGGAATAAGAAAACTAAGGTTAGTCGAATTATGTATCAAAGCATAATGTGATGTAATTTGGTAAATTATGGCATATATAGTATGAAACACATAACATAAGATAGGTGGAATATAATAGAATTAATTAGAATAAAAAGAATAACAAGTAGAAACCATTATATACTATTAAACATAATGATGGAACTAAAGAGCACTTGAAAATTTTTAATGTAAATTAGATGGATTTTATTATATGGGTGATTAAAATGAATGTAGAAACATATATGGCATGTAAAAGAAGAAAGAAACAAAATGTATGTGTGAAGATATAATGTGATTAACCCAGATAATGACATAAAAACATAATGCAGCACAGTGGGTGATCCAGGACCCTAGGATATAATGGTTAGCCATAGGAACCCACATACTGCGGTAGTACCACAAGACTAGAGTTTCAATGAGGGATGGCTATACTCAAGTAATCACCTCACACATATAGTACCGAGGGATGGCTACGCTCAAGCAGTCACCTCACATACATTCATACAATATATTCATACAGTCACACAGTTCTCATCTCGCATATCCGATTCGAGAATTTTCACTAGACATCATTAGGGGTAAAACAGTAAATATACAGGAAAATAAGAATTATGCGATAAATCACACATAAAGAAATGACATAAAGTTGATTTAGTAAGAAATAACATGAAGAATGAGATTATTGATTTTAACAAGGGGCAGAATTATAAATATATAATAAAACAAGGATAAAATGGTAAAACATGTATGTAAGACGACATAAAGTTAATTAAATAAGAAATAATGTGAAAAATGTAGCTAATAGTTTAAAAAAGGGAAAAATTATAATTATGAGGGAAAATAGGGACCAAAAAGTAAATTAAGCATAAAAGAAGTCATAAATGTAAATAAACAAGAAACAAAGTAAAAAAACATGAGGAATAGATTCAAAAAGGGCAAAAATGTAAATACGCGATAAATATGGAGCAAAACTGTAATTTGACATCAATATGGTGACTAAAGAAGTTAGGATGGCCAAATAAGTGAAAAAGGATAAAATCATAAATAATGAAAATTTTAGGGACCAAAATATAATTTACAACTTCATGAGGAAACATCAGGACCAAAATATAAATTTTTCATTCAAAAGAGAATAAAAGTCAAATGAAGTAAAAATAGTCAAAATTGAGGTCAAACAGGATAAATAAAGAGTTTAAGTACCTAATAGGAATTTACATGCAAATAGAAATTATATAAAATTTAATAAGAAAATATTGAATATAAAAATGATTAAAGAAAAAGGAGCAAAATTTAAAGTCAAATTAAGTCAAGCATAAAGAGATAAAAAGTTTAAGAACTAAATTGTAATTTTATATTCAAATAAGAATTATGTGGAAAGTAATAAGAAAAATAAGTATTAAAAGGATTAAATAGCAAAATTAGAATAATAAGAGGATCAAATTAATTTGATTAGCAAAAAGTAACATAAAAGGGTAAAATGGTAATTTATCCTTACATTAAGAAATGTTGAAAACTAAATTGTAAAATGAGGAGTAAAAAATGAATTAAAAGATACAAAAGAGTAAATAAGGGCAAAATGGTCAATAGGTAATAAATTTCAGATAGAAAGGGTAAAAAGGAAAGTTGAACAAATTTAGTAGATGAAGGGTGAAATCATAATTTAATCAAAAAGTTGAAAAAATAAGGATGAAACTATAATTTTGGCAAAGGAAGCAAACTTACGGACTAAAATGAAAGGAAATGCAATTCCGTGGTGAAAAATATTAAAAAAAAAAGAAATGAAGGGTAGAATAGTAATTAAAAAGAAAAAGACAACAAAAATATCAATTTAGTTAGAAAATGACTTAAATGTTAATTCAATAAAATATAAGACTTAGATATTATGTTGGGGTAAAATAAGACTTAAATGTTATTTTGTTAGAAGTTAAGGACCTAAGTGTGATTTTCATAAAATATGGAGATTTAAATACAAATTCTAAATCATATAGTCAATATGCCTAATAAGAATTAAATTCTAAATTATCACGAGACCAGAATAAGATTTAAATTAAGCAAAATTAATAAGTAAAATAAATATGGACCAAGGATTATTATGTAATTAAACAAAAATACAGGAGCAAAAATGTAAATTAATGATGAATTATAATTAAAATCAATCAAATGGAAAAAAGAGGAAAATGTAAGAATATAAATTTAGCTAGGACGAGATGGAATAATAATAATAATAATAATAATAATAAATTTTATTTAAATGAAATTTTTATAGTTGTATCCATCACTTGGCAACAACGTTGTTTAATGTGTGATTTTATTGACTGCGCATAAGGACAGGTACATAAAGGACTTAAAGAAAGCGAAGTAAGAAGGCATATACATGTGTCGCATTTGTGGATGCGAATTAGATATTGGATACATGATTAATAATGTAGTATGTTATGTTATGATACAATTCTTAGTGAATCTATTTATATGTGTATATTTTTAAACATGTGTATATTAAAGTTTATAACGGTGTTTCATTGATGAGATGGATGATTTTAGAAATGCTATGAATGTTTCTGGAGTATTAGAGGTGGAGGTTGCCTTTTGGGAGTGTTTAATTGCGAATTTGTAGGTTTGGGCAACACGATTTACAAGCTGTTGTGTTGTCGAAATCAATACCAAATAAATAGTAACCATGTGATGTCGTTAGAAATAATATACAGTATATAGAAATCATGAATGAACGTAAGGTATTACATTCCTTGTTAAATAAACATTTTGTCTTTAAAGCATCTTTCACAACCAAACTACTTATTATCAATCTCGTTCGATTTATAATCATCATTATTGTTTTACTTCAACTTATTCATAAATATTTCGCTTTTAGCCCTCATTTCTGATTTTACTCGTGTTGTTCAATTTCTACATATTATCTCAATGATTAATTACCTAGATCAATACTTTGTACTTATCCTTTTGCCAAAATTTTCAATCAAACTCTAATTTATATTTTAATACTCACTTTTATCTCTATTTCTCAAACCTTTTCTTTTGTCACCACTTTATAATTAGGCCCCTGATTTAATTTTTAATTTATCATTTGTTTCTTGTTTGTTACTTTACTCTTAAATTATTATTTCATTTTCCTTAAATCATTAGTTAGGCTTAAAGGTACATATAATTTTTGAATCTCTATCTTACGGTTTAATGTTCATATACAATGGACCCATAATATTTTATTTTCATCTTAAATCTTTATGACCCTTTCTTAACTTGTGTATTTCCTTTTTGTTTGTATCCTTGAATTTATTTTTATTTCCTTATCCTATTGAATTAAATCTACACATTTATTTCCTTAAATTATTAATTCTAACTCTACATTCTTAATTGCTTGTGAAATTACTATATAACTCATTATATTTTCATTACCTTCATTAATCCTCTTTTTAATTAGTCTAATTCGGTCACATGAATTTCCATAGTATATTCCATTATTGTTGTTCTTTTCCTTCCTAATTACAATTTAATCTTTCTATTATTCTTTATTCATACCCAAGTTATTCATATCTCTTTACTTATAATTTTAGTTGTCTTTCACTGTCAATTACATAATTACTCCTTTTTGTATCATTTATTTTCCCAATTTATATTTTTATGCTCCTAATCACATAATGGAAATTTACTATTTGGTCCTTATTATTCATTTCTTTATCTATTCTCCACTTTATTAAATTCAAATTTATATTCTTAATTTCCTAATTACTCTTTGCTCCCTTGTATTACTATTTTTATCCTTTGCTTACTTATTTTCAAACTTTAGGTAACAATTACACTTTAGTCCCCGAACTTTCATTTTATCACATAATTCATTAATTACAATGCTAATTTATCTTTATTTACCCTTTATATATCCTTTATTTCATTTTTTACTCCTCAATTTAAGTTTTAGTCCTTAATATTTCCTTATGTAATGGTTAATTACCGTTTAATCCATGTTGACTTTATTTTTTGATATTTTCATCTTTTTACCATTTTACCTCTCTTAATTATACTTTTAATATTAATTTACACTTATGCCTCTGCTTTCGCTTTTAGTTACACAATAGTCCTTATCCATCACTTAACCATGTTTTTCCCATTATTTATTTTTTATTCAATTATTTAATTTACCATAACTCTTTAATTTTATTCTAATCTCATTATAATTTACAAATTTAATCTTAATTAAGCATACTAATTATATTAATTCAAATCTCAATATAATTCTCTCCCTTTTTTAATTAACTAAATAAAAAATTATATTTCTTAATTCCTTAATTGCTCTTAAACATTTTTAATTTTACTATTTTTCTTTATTTACTTATTTTATCTACAAAAATTCTTATTTAATACAAATTTCACTATTAACCTTGATTTAGAGTAAAATTTCACTATTAAGCCCCTTTTTTTAACTATATTGACATTTATGTCCTCTCATTTTTTCTATAATTATTATTTTACCCTTAATTTCCCCTTTTTAAGTACTTTTCACCATACTTTTACATTTTTAACCTACAAATTACATTTTTTTCATTTTAGTCCTTAAATTCAATTCTTTTACCAATATTACAATTATGTCCCTATTTTCTTAACTTTTTTACTAACTTACAATTTTGCCCTTCATTTACCAAATTCATTCTAAATTTCCATTTTTACCCTTCCTAACTACAATTTCATCATCTTTTGACCATTTTACCCTTACTTACCCATTTTGCCATATTTCTCTCATTTTAATCCTCAATTTCCATCTTTATTAATTATTTACCATTTTCTCCCATTTTTCATAATATTATCACTTTTATTTCAGTTTTGCCCTAGTAGTTTTTATAGTAACAAAAATTCTCGAGTTGGATCATATATCCAATACAAGTTGAGGTGGCCATTTAGAGGGTGCCTTAACCACATCATACTATTTCCCTTTTCTCCTTTTTTCTATTCTATCATATTTTCTCATAATCATGGTGTGAAACCACCTTTGGTCCACTATTGCAAGTCGCCATGACTCACATACCGCGATGAATGTCTTTATGGCTAGCCATATGAATCCTATATCTCTGGCTTAGCTACTAAATACTAAGGGCAAAACTATTCTCATCACATTTATGTAAAATATGCAACATATTCATAATTTTTCACATTTTCACATTATGTGTCAAACACATTGCATACAATGCACATCTTTATCTTTCATTCATCGTGTAACTTCATTTTCATACCTTAAATCATCATAATCTTATCAAATTAATCAAGCATACATTTTAGTCATTATTAGTAACACACTTTTCATAATTCTTTTGATGCCACTTATAGTCCTTATCATGCTCTCAAAGTTTAAATCATGTATATTTAACATTTTTTCATGATTTCCATCATTCATTCTCTCACTCGATCATACTTTACCATTAGGCCATACCATACCACATTTATATTAAAATTGTTTAATTCACAAAGTACATTTCTATCATGTTCTCAAGATTCAAATTTCATGTATCTAACATTATTTCTTTATTTTTATCATTCATTCCTTTATAATTCCATAATTCTCTATTCGGCCATCACTAGGTCAAATACATTTAAATTTATTTAATTCATCAAACACATTTCTATGATGTTCCTCATCCATATTAAACATAATTCTAACCTCAAATCAATTTAATTCTCTATCTAACCTTAATATCATTTTCTTACATAATAGGTTCCATGACTAATGTACCCTTTCTAACCATAATTTCATATATTTAACATTATATATCTCATTCTTTATCATTCAATTACATTAATTCACCATTAATTTAAATTAAAAATAACATTACTCAATTTATTATTAAGGGACATAATGGGTTCCTAAACCATTTTTATGGTTTTAATCATTCTTTTATACAATTTCTCATACCAATCCTATTATTTATCATTAATCAACGTTCAATTTAAATTTAAGCATCATTTACATCAAAAGTCCCAAAACATATAAACTAGGGTTATATGAAATTAATTAGTTTAGATATCCATTTACTTATTTTCTAAGCTCTCTTCATGCTTTCTCTTCCTTTTCCATCTTTAACTTCCATTTTCCTCTTTATCCCACTTGATTTTCCCTAAAACTCCACCTTGGCCAAATCCTTCCATGTATTTTTTTCCTCAATTTTCTTCCTCCTTAATTCAAATTAAACCCAAATTATAAATCTTCGTATCAAAATCTACCTAAAATCTATTAAAATCACTAAAATACCAATAAATTAACTTACTTGAATTTTGTTTCAAATTTTTTCTTCACAATTCTATCGACTCACTCCACTTGAATTGAGTTTTAGAGATGGCTAGAGATAGAATTAAAATTTGGGATTATCTAGGGTGAAAATTTAGGTAAGATTATGTAAGTAAAAAAGAAAGAAAATGGTGGAAGTGAATCCATACGTTCATAAAACTTTTTAGAGGTCTCTAGCATTATTTTTAAGCCCAAAGACCAATTTTTACTGGTTTGAAACTCAAAAACTTAAAATTATCATAAAAAATATGTTTCACTCCTAAATATCAATTAGAATTATTTCAAAAAGGTCCATGCAAACGGAATAATTTTCGAAGATTTGTGAAATATTTTCGGGCCAATCAGAGTTTGGTCAAATCCTATTACAGTCTAGGTAAATTTTTCACTGTCTACTTTAAGGGTCTATCCAATTTCAATTTTATCTCAAATTATACCACTGAACTCAGTTTAATTTTTACTTTCTAATGGCACAACACATATATTTTCTAATGGTACAACTCAATAACTTTCCAAAAAGTCACCCATCCTAGTATTACTCTTACTCAAACACATTTAACTTTAAAGTTTTTATGGGATTTGGTACAATAGTGCTAGTATGATCTCTCTCGATACTACCTCAGTGTCACTATTTATGCTCCAAAAAATACTATTCATAAAATTTGAAATTTTGGACCCCTACACAAATTAAATTAAGTTGAGTGTACCACGTTTATTTCTCATCCCTTATTTATATTATCTTTATACTTATAAATAGGAAGCTACTCAAATAAAGATACGTATATCTTTTCTAAAGAGGAATCTAATTAAATAAAGATACGTATATCTTTTTTAAATACGAATCTAATCAAATAAAGATATATATATTTTTCTAAATACGAATATAATCAAATAAATTTACATATATCTTTATTTTTTTATCTAAATTCAATTTAATTTAGAATTTTATCATATTAGATTTGATATAGAACTCTTTCCATATCTAGAGCCATGGACATATCTAAATTTTATCACATATTTTTATAAATTTTATAATTTCTTTGAAAAATTAAAACTTTTACCACCCACACGTACTATTACATTTTATTTTACAATTAGAGTTTTAGTATAATTATTAACAACCACAAAATTATAATAGTAGTTTAAAAAGAAAAAGATTGATACATATTGAAACTAGATCTGAGCAAGAATTTAATATAATTATCAACGATGGCAAGACTGTAGTACTAGTTTCAAGCCCAGGCTCAATTATATAAAATTTAAAGGAATCACATGGATTGCCATCTTTTTAATATTTGTTTTAAAAAATGCTCAATAATAGCATTTTTTTAAAAGTTTCATCATTTCATTTTTAACTTTAAAAAAAATACTCCATTTCATTTATCTGAAGATGTTTATTTCAAAACTACCCATTTTTTATTCTTTATAGCAAATTTAAATATCAAATCTATCATGCTCTCCTTCCATCGCGATGTTGCTTCCTCTTTCCTTCTCCTTGGTTGACATTTATCATAATTTTTCTATAATTTTCTTTGGATTTTGGTCTCAAATGGTGTTCTCTCTCTCTCACTCTCTTTTACTTTTTCAACTATTGGTTATTGAAGGCATTGAAGTACTATAAATTTTTGTGAGGCTTTGTTCTTTTTATATTTTATTGATTATTTGCTAATTTTTGTATTGAAATTACTTTTTGTATTTTTTTTTCTAGCTAGATTTATTCTCTTATTTAATTTTTTTTATTATTTTTGTGAATCTAAAGTGTATGATGATTTGTTGAATTTGTGTGTTGAAATTTGTTAGGAATTTAAACACAATTCTTGGCGATGTATTGATTAGCAATGTTACCTTTTGGCATGCTCAATTGCACCCTTTTTTTATTATTGTTTATGTATCTTTATTTTAATTTAAACTCACTTAATTGATCCATGTTCCAGTGAGATTAGAATATGGAGTTAATAATTGTTAATTGTGATGCAAGCAAAAAGTTTTTTCTTTTTAACAAGACTCAAAGCATACCGCTCTTGATAATTCTATGGTTCAATAATTATATAGACATGTAAATGGATAGGGATAGTGTAAGTGAAAGGCAATAAATGGATTGAATAAGTGCAATGAGTAACTTTTTTACCATAAGTTGATAAAGTACAACAAGATTTTTTTTAATTTTCTATATTTCAGCTTGGAGCAAATGCCATATTGGCAGTGTCTCTTGCTATTTGCAAAGATATGGCTCAAGTCAAGAGTATTTTACAAGGTATTATTTAACTCATTTATAGTTAATCTTTATACAATTTAATTGGTAGATTGGCTTACTAATATGCTTCCCATGATTGCCATTAGGGCAATGTTATTCTATAATAACCAAAATGTTATTCCCATTAAGTGTTAAACATAATGCTTAAGAGAGAAATTGGTGATAGTTTTTTTTTTTGGCATAAATTGCAAGACTTTTAACAAGAATCAATTGAATCAAGTAATTTTATACCATTTCATTTATAAAACATTCTATCTAATCATATTTCTCATCTTAAAATTTTTGGGTTAGAATACTATTAGCTTGTGATTTCAAGTGAAATTCATGAGGTATGCATAAGGATATACATTGTATACCCATATGCATGCCCTTAATAAGTGTCAGATCTAGATGAAGAATGTATTATAATGATTTCAAGTCAAATTCATAACGTATACATATGGATATGTAGTGTAAACCCATATATATACTCTGTATATATTTATTGTCTATGTTTTAGTAAAAATGTTGCTAAACTTTTTTTTTCCTTTTTACGGTCATTTATTAGTTGTATTGCTAATATGTGGATTTAGTTGATTTTCAGTTGTTGAATTGCCAAGTTAAATTTTTAAGGCATTTTTACTATAGATAATAAAATAAAAACATTGGAGAAACAGAAAATAGAGATTGATTTTTCAAGAACATGAGCAAAAATTAGAGTTGGAGAAAATGAAAGAATTGAAGTTGCATAAATTAATGAAAACATCATCGGTTTATATGCCAATTTTTATGAATATTGATTTTGGTGTTTTTGGTTTTCTTTGGATGATAAGTGATGATTTTCTCATAAAATCATATTAATTAAGCAATTATAAAATGCAATCCTTATGAAAAAATTTTGGATAGTTAAAATTTTTTTCTGCATTCCAGTTTTTTTGATGTTATATTAATATTATTATGTTGTTTATCAGTTGTTTTCGATCAAAGAGCATCAATTTCTACATGTAAGTAATTAATGATTTAGTATACTATTAAGAAAATAATATGTATACCTTATATACATTGCATTCACTGTACGTATGCACCGTATATGTATACATTGTATACATTATGTGCATATATTGTATATTGTGTGTGTATACATTGTATAACCTTTATGTATGCATCGTATTCCATGTAAGTATACATTGTATACACTTTATTCTTTATAGGTATACCCTGTCACTTTATTAAAGTAGTATGCAACTCGTTTCATATAAATATTTTATCAAACAAGTGATACGCAACTAATTTTTAATGAAAATAAGAAATTTAAAAAGTTTCAATAGCATATAGCTAAAATAATAATAATAATAATAATAATAATAATAATAATAATAATAATAATAATTCATAAATCAAATATCAAATATCAATTAGAAATTAATTGTAAGAAGGTTGCATGCTTTTAATAGTTAGAAATCAAATATTAAAGATGGACTAGGGAAAATGAAAGCAACACCTATTAAATCTCTTTATAAATCAACAATATGATGTGGAATGGATGAAATATTGCAGAAGCATTAAGTAGAGTTTGAATTAAACGATTTGTAATTTATGGGTTTAAGAAATAAATTGGTAGAATGGTAGAATTGTAGACCATATACAGTTTAGTATCTATATATACAGAGTGTATCCCCTATATATATACCCGGTATACACTGTATTAAAATAATATGCAACTAGTTTTACAAAAATATTTCATCAAACAAGTGATACACAACTAATTTATAATAATAATAATAACAACAACAACATCAAATATCACTTAGAAATTAATTATAAGACGATGCATATTTGTTTAGCTTTTACATATCTTTTTTTTGTCCTTTTTGCATCATTAAAGCATGCAATATATAAATTAGATATGCTCCTCATAAAAAAATTTCAGTATTTGGCTCTCTCCCAATTATTTTCAAAGAAACCATAATCAATGCTTGCTACTAATGGAAACCACTAGAAATTGCCAGTGATAGAAATTGTCAGTGATTAGGAAGAGGAGGAATTTGAGAATTGAGGTTTATGTGAGACTAAAAAATTAAAAAGAGTTGAAAAATGAGATATTTTTGAAACTAAAAATTACAAAAAAAAAAAGTATTTATGAAAGTAGAAAATAAAAAATAGCATATCTAAAAGTTTTTTTTTCAGAACATTTATGTAGAAATTTGCAGAGGAAATTACATGAAATGTCACCTTTTTTTCATTTTGTTTTCATAAATACCCCACCCTTAGTTTTCATTCTTGCCTTTTTATATTTTATAAATACATTTATACTTATATTTATTTCAAATATGCATCTTTTTTCATAATATAACATAAAATTTATCATTGCTTTGGATTTTGTTTTTCTAGATTGCGAATTTATCAGGATTTTGCAACAAAAACATGTTAGTTTCTTTGTTTGAATTTGGATTCTAAATCCTTGTTAAAGAAAATTTTTACTCTTGATTTTATTTATGATCTGCCATGATTTCATCTTTAAAAGATGATTAACAGTTTTCAAGGTTTATATAATCGACATTAGGAAGCATCAAAATTGTTAAACAATTTTAAGACAAGGAATTAAGAAATAGATATGAGCGAAAAGGGACTGGAGAAGCTTGATGACAAATAGCTAGCGGAGCTATGTGAAATATTTCGGTCATTTGATTGGAACAACAACAATAGCCCGACACAATTGGAGCTAAGATCATTACTCCAATCACTAGGGTTGAAGCCAAGTGAAGATCAATTAGAGTCATTGATACATAAAGCAGACAAAAATAGCAATGGGTTAATCAAATTCTCAGAGTTTGTAGCCCTTGTAGAGCCTAACCTTGTTCAAGAGAAAAGCCCTTAAATAAAGGATCAATGGAAGAAAAAATTCCAAATGTTTGATAGAGATGGGAATGCATATATAACTTCGACGAAGTTGGCTCATTCAACGGAGAAATTAGGGCATGCATTGACTGCGATTTAAAAATGAATTCTTGATATTTATTTTTAATTTTGAATTTTGGGATTTTTTGGATGCTTAAAAATAAATTCTTGATATTTATTATTAATTGTATTCAATTAGAGGTTATACCAAAAATTGCTACTTTTCTAAGTGTTCAAAATTATAGGTGAAGCTTTTGGATTTGTTCCTGTTTAGAGTTTGATGAAGATTTTATTCCTTGTGGCCTCTTTAATAATAAAGCATTGACCATTGGATTGGAATTTATGTCATAACACCAAATAGGGACCTTGTGTGAAATGTGAGGAAACCTCGTAGCTTTGCTAATTTGAATTAATTTAATTAATTATTTGAAGTGCAAGGTCCACCATACATACATAATACATCATTATTTGATGTATTAGCACAATTAACATGACCACTTTCTTTGATAAATAATGGAAAAGATTTAAAAAACCATAAGAAAGATGTATAATGGAGTTTTTTTATTATTAAAAGCATAAAAAACTATAAAATATTTAAAATTAATGAAGTATTATATTTAAAATTTAATTAAAGAAAATATTAAAAAACTGAGTAATGTAAACTTAATACAATGAATATAGTGTATTAGATTTGTCAAAAGTGAATTCAATGCAATTAAATTGCTTATATATTCACATTTTTAGCTTTAAACAAAAATTGAATATAGTTTATTAGATTTTATTAAACTCAATACAATACATTAAGTTTTAGCAAAGCTCAATATATTATATTTAGTTTGAGTAAACACTAAATATAGTGTATTAGGTTTGTCAAAAATGAATTCAATGTAATTAAATTGCTTATATATTCATATTTTTTAGCTTTAAGTAAAAATTGAATATAGTGTATTAAGTTTTATTTCGGCAAAACTCAATACACTATATTTAGTTTGAGCAAAAACTGAATGTATTAGGTTTTTCAAAAGTGAATACAATGTAATTAAAATGCTTATATATTCATATTTTCTAGCTTTAAGCAAAAATTGAATATAGTGTATTAGGTTTTTCAATACAGTGTATTAAGTTTTGGCAAAATTTAATAAACTATATTTAGTTTGATCAAAAACTGAATATAGTGTATTAGGTTTATCAAAAGTAATTCAATGTAATTAAATTGCCTATATATTCATATTTTTAGCTTGAAGCAAAAATTGAATATAGTGTATTAGGTTTTATTAAACTCAACACAGTTTATTGAGTTTTGGCAAAACTCAATACATTATATATAGTTTGAGTAAAAATTGAATATAGTGTATTAGATTTGTCAAAAGTGAATACAATGTAATTAAATTGCTTATATATTTATATTTTTTAGCTTTAAGAAAAAATTGAATATAGTGTATTAGGTTTTTCAATACAGTGTATTAAGTTTTGGCAAGTTCAATGCATTATATTTAGTTTGAGAAAAAAGCTTAATATAGTGTATTAGATTTGTCAAAAGTGAATTCAATGTAATTAAATTGTTTATATATTCATATTTTTTAGCTTGAAGCAAAAATTGAATATAGTGTATTAGATTTTATTAAACTCAATACAGTGTATTGAGTTTTGGCAAAACTCAATATACTATATTTAGTTTAAGCAAAAAATAAATATAGTGTATTAGATTTTTCAAAAGTGAATTTAATTAATGTAATTAAATTGCTTATATATTCATATTTTTTTAGCTTTATGCAAAAATTGAATATAGTGTATTATGTTTTATTAAAGTCAATGCAATGTATTGAGTTTTAGCAAAACTCAATACACTATATTTAGTTTGAACAAAAACTGAATATAGTGTATTAGGTTTATCAAAAGTGAATAAAATATATTAAGTTGCTTACATATTCATATTTTTTAGTTTTAAGCAAGCATTGAATATAGTGTATTAGATTTTGCTCAAAATCAATATACTGTATTAAGTTTTGGCAAAACTCAATACACTATATTTAGTTTGAATAAAAACTAAATATAGTATATTAAGTTTGTCAAATTAAATTGTTTATATATTCATATTTTTAGCTTTAAGTAAAAATTGAATATAGTGTATTAGATTTTATAAAACTCAATACAGTATATTAAGTTTTGGCAAAACTCAATACACTATATTTAGCTTGAGCAAAAACTTATATGTGACCACTTGAGGCAATTCTCTTCCCCACCCTCCATCTCTAAACATCATTAGGTTTTGGCGAATCTACAGAAACGTAAGGCAAACCATCACCATGCTCCTCAGGTGTAACTAGTCTTAGATGAAAGCCATTTTCCTCTATACAAGGTGTAGTTCCATTAGTTTCCTTACAAACGTCCATTAATTCCATTTTGAATGATTGGTGCTTAGGTTCTAATGAACCATACCCCCAAAAGAAGAAGAAGAAGAAGAAGAAAATCTTTGCACATGACAAGTAGCAAACAACTCAGAAGTATTTAACTTCACTAACTTTGTTTTGGAAATAACAATGGATTTGCAAACACAACATCAACAGACATGTCTACTTAGCTTAAGCTGTTTCGGTTTCAAAAACATGTAACAACTAATTTACCTAGTATGAATTTGTAGAAATTAGCAGAGACATGATGTGGGAATTTGGTTAGATAGGCTACTTGGCCGGAATATGCAGCTATTAAACTAGGAAACACGATGTCTGAAAAACTAATCTGCAACCTACATACACAATTGCTCCAATATTCATTTATACACCTTAATTAACAAATGTTAACTATCCTAAGCTAGCTTTGCTTTCTTGGATGGCTATGACGTTGAAATGACCCAGATCAGCAAACATGCTTTAGTGCCTGTAACCATTAATTTAAAAATGTTAACCCTTTATGCGGTTCTTAATTGCCAAAAAGAAATTAATTTATTTTAATGAGGAAAATAAAGAGGAAAGAGAGAGCATGATCTTATCAAATTGAAATTGGAGAAGGTGAAGGAACTTAGGTTGTGATCATTTAAAAATTATTTGTAAAAAGAATGGGATATTTTTTAAAGTGAAAATTTATAAATGGTAATTATGAAATAAAAAATTTTAAAAATAGTAGTAAAAAAAGATGAAAAATCGGAGAGTGCAAATACAAAATGTGGTTTTTTTTTTGTGGCATTTTTGAAAAAATCCTAAGTTTCTAAAATTTATTCTTAATTGAGTTCGGCCCGGCCTGGCCCATGGCCAGTCTAATTGGGACAAACGAAAGCAAATTCCACTATTAGATATGCCAGGAGCGAGTATTTAGTAGGTAACGGGTTTATTCGCTTTTGGAGGTGTATCTTCGGCCCAGCCCGTCCAAATTCAGAAGAACCCGACTCCCTCTTCTTCTTCTTCTTCTATGCGCTGTTTAATTCATTTTATTTTAAATTTGTTTTTCCTTTTGCTGCTCAGCGAATATTGAAAATGCTGTCAAGAGCGTGGGGTAAAGTGAGCAGTGGGGCTGATATGGGATTTTTTAGGGTATTTAGAAGATGTGTATCTTTCCCTAGTAGGACTATTATGGAAGTTGCTAGTAAAGATGAGGAATTAAGAGTGTTCATTGTTGCTGGAGAAGTTTCAGGTGACACTATTGGTTCACGTCTTATGGCCTCTTTGAAGAAGCTCTCTCCTACTCCCGTACGATTTTCTGGTGTTGGAGGGTAATTTTTCAGCTTGTTTTAGTCCCTTTATTTTATTTTATTTTATTTTATTATAAAGCTATTCGTTGAAAGTTTGGCCCTTTAAATCTATGTAGATGTGGCATTTATGAATTTTGTAAAATGGTACCTTACAGTTGTTCTTTAGTTGATATTAGCACAAACATGCCCTCTTTTTTATAGTAGGTATAATTATCTATCAAAATTTAACATAGATAGAAGGGAGGATGTTCTTTCTCTCGATGGGCACAAAATTTGTTGATGTGTAGGTTTGGAACCTGTTAATTCTTAACTACTGTGTTATGTAAAAATGGTTATGCTATTTGTATAAGGTTCATGATGTCCAATGAAGGATTGGAATCTTTGTTCCCAATGGAGGATATTGCTGTAATGGGGATATGGGAGTTGTTACCTCATCTGAATAAGATCAGAGTGAGTAGCGGATAACAAATTATCCTATCAATTTCCATGTAATCATGTTTCTGACTAGTTAACTGAAATTGGAAATCAAATATCAGGTTAAGTTGAAGGAGACAATTGACGCTGTGCTTCACTTTCGGCCTCATGTTGTTGTGACAGTGGATTCCAAGGGATTCTCTTTTCGTTTCCTGAAGCAATTACGAGGTAACATGAATCACTTCATTCTGTTAGCTTAAGTCCTTGGATGTTGCTCATGTATAACTATGTTGTAGGAAAATGGCGAAATGCAGCTAGATACAGTGAGCAAAAATTAAATAGTCCTGTACACTTTCATTATGTGGCTCCATCATTTTGGGCATGGAAAGGAGGAGAGTCCAGACTGAAAAACCTAGCCAATTTTGTGGATCATGTGTTTTGCATACTCCCAATTGAGGAATCAGTCTGCAACTCGAATGGCTTGGCTGCAACCTTTGTGGGCCACCCTATCCTAGATGATGTTTTGCAGATGAATTTAGTATGTATTTATCTCCAATATTGAAAGGCTTATTAAGTTCATATATTGACATCTTGTATCTCTATGAAAGTTTTAGCTCGCAGTGGTGTTTTAGAGAATGCTTAGCACTTGTCTGTGC
Source organism: Excoecaria agallocha (assembly GCA_037975025.1). Classification (NCBI taxonomy): domain Eukaryota; kingdom Viridiplantae; phylum Streptophyta; class Magnoliopsida; order Malpighiales; family Euphorbiaceae; genus Excoecaria; species Excoecaria agallocha. The sequence goes on along the minus strand of CM075807.1, from coordinate 38,313,942 downwards.
CTCTTACACATGCTCTTTGAAATTAGTTCTTCTTTATTTAAAACTTATTCCTCAAGTTGATCAACCTTGAACATGCCTCTGATGCACTGAAGGCTTTGTCATGTCCAGGGAAAGCAAACCTCACCACATGAATGGAAGATAGAGGGAAATGGTGAACATTTCATAAGTGCAAATGCATTACCTTCATGTAAGAAGAAAAACCGCGAGTAATTTTATTTCTTATATTGAGCACAGAGTGCTAAGCTACTTGCTGTAGATAATACTTCATTTCTAATGGGGTTATAAGAATTAAGTCACATGAGAAGGAGCTGATTTCATTGGTTTGTTTATTTTTGTTCTTAAATCTTCTTGAACATGCATCTTCACTTTTAGCAATATATCTAATCTATTTGCATTATTGGCTTAATGAATTTTGTGTTTGAAAGGTGCCACTGTCATTTCAGTGCTTCCTGGAAGCAGATTACAAGAGGTCGCTCGGATGCTTTCCATTTTTGCTAATTCTATGAAACAGTTAAAGGGCTCTTTTTGTGACTTAATCACAGTCATTCACCTTGCACCAAATCAGCATGTGGAGAATTACATAAGGGGTTACATTCATAAGTGGCCTGTGCCTGCTATATTGATTCCTGGAGGACAAGCAGATATAAAATATGATGCATTTAATGTAAGTCCTCTCATCCTGGTTTATAGCTAACACGATAAAAGTATTATTTCCTGAGAAGTGCATGGGAGTTGCAGTCACTATTGGGTTGCCTAGGGGGTGAATGTTGTGCCACAAAGTATTTGCTTCTCATGGTAATCCTTATGTATGCCAAATGGACAAGAAAAAGATTCAATATGGTATCATGCACCAAATCTTTAGTCAGACTGCATTGGAGTTACCTCTCGATGCCAATCCATCAAGGTTCTCTCAACTTTGTCGTTCATACTTTTGGTCAATAGTGTCTTGATATTGTTTACTGCAGGTCTGATTTATCTAATAGGTGTTTGGCACAGTTAGGGTCTATAATTGGGTGCTTAAACGTAGGCATATTGATTTCTAAGAATGTGGCAAAGCATTACATTAATTTTTGGACTAATGACCATAAAAGTCAAAGTTATAGGCTTACAGAATCTCGACTATTTTTAAAAATTATTGATAATGGCCACAAATATCAATAATTGAAATGATGGTAGCTGTTGATTAGTCTGCACCCAATATGCTTTAGCAAGGTAGAGCTATGGCTGGTTTTTCTCTCTAGGCTATCTAATTTCTTTACTCATTTTCATATAGTAGGGCTTAAAGAAAAGTCGAATTGTTACTTTTTCTGAGAGATAAGCTATTGGAAGCGACAATTGATTCTTTTACTGAAAATTATGGCTGCTATTAATAATTTTTAAAGAAAGGGTGACAGCTGACTAAGGCCTGCATGTTTTTTTAATTAGTCATTGGGCCTTGGGTGCTTTAATCCCCTAAATTGACACAGACACAGGTGCGCACACACATCTCCTTATCTTCTATATTTTCATGGAATCTACTGAAAGATGTATCTGATGCTTATATCAGGTTGGGCTGACAATGCACATAGTGAAGCAAAATTGAAGTTATAAATCTGGTGTCTGGATTGATTTGCTTGTTTGCATGCCTGATGTAATTTAATACTGAATTCCTTCAGGCCAGTTGTGTTGCATTATGTACTTCTGGTACAGTGGCTGTGGAATTGCAGCTTGCACGTTTGCCATGTGTAGTTGCCTACCGAGCACATCTTTTAACTGAATGGCTTATTCAGTACAAAGCAAAGATACCATACATTTCGCTGCCTAATATACTCATGGATGCACCTATAATTCCTGAAGCTCTCTTTCAAGCATGCACGCCAACAAAACTTGCCTCATTACTTCTGTAAGATCACCCCACAATGAAACCATTGTTTACTCTTCTTGATTGCTAGAAGAACTTGGGTATTACATGGGTATTACATAGGTAAAGTTGCAGCTCCATGCCCTACATACTTCCTAGTTATATATTGACCTTAATGTGGCTGAAGTTGCATCAAAATCTGAACGACAAACTGGATCCCTGGCTTAGATGATGGTAAAGCTTATGAGATCAGAATTTATGATCAATATGTAGATGTGTGCATTTGGTCATTTGAATTGCAGAATGTTTAACAATTTAACATGAAGTCGATTACAATGACTGAACTGAATATAGTGAAGCACTTGAAAATCAAGAGGATACAGTTTTTGTCCGGAACTGTCAAGAAGAATAAAATATATGCTAAACATATTAGAACTGGAACAATTAGGAAAGACGTTAATTATAAGATGTAACATTTGTTTCCTGCTTTTAGGGCTAAAAATGAAACGAACCCATCTTAATTTGTAAAAGCTTGAATTTGGTTTATTAATTCTTAATAACTCTGTAATGCTCGTCTCATCCCCTAGTAAATGTTTATTGCCAGGATATATATCCCCCTGTTTGCTTACGACTCGTAGCTTCATATATTCAACTAACAGATAACTGTATTGCAGGGAACTCATACACAAAAAGGAACTTCAAGAAACACAAACAGCTGCTGCTGAAAAGGTAATAAGCCTTCTGTTTCCTTCACAAAAAGTTATAGACAACTTGGCAGAACAAGGAATAAAAATGAATGTCCTAAATTGCACCCCGAGCATGATAGCAGCATCTGCTATATTATGCCATGTAAAACGTTGAGGACTGATTTATAAGACATTATAACATCAAGTGTAAACTAGGTGTGTGAAATCATAATTGAATGCAAGTAGTTTTATTTTATCTACAAAACTTTTAGTTGCAGAATCCCATTCTCATGGATTTTGAGATTTGAAATATCTAACCTGGTTTTATTGGTGTGACTGAAGTCTCCACGCTTGAAGCCAATTAACATCATTGTGGCAATTCTATATTTGTTCCTCAAATTTGGAGAATATTTCTACTGGATATGAAAAGTCTTTGTTAAGTATAAACGTGGGAGGGCATTAAAGTAATTTTTAATTTGATGGTTAATTCTGTTATTTTCAGTTTAAATTACAGTTTTTAGCTTAGAGGCAGAAAAACTGCTATAAAGCCATATTAGCCCAGCATTTTTGGGAGGAATGAAAGCTTGCATGCTCCTTTGTCCTCTAGTGCAGCAAATCATTGCCTTTTGCTTTATTATGTAACGGAATAACCATGGGGAGACCATCTTGACCATTGAATACAGAATTTCTTCTCTCTTTCTGCCTTCTTTTCTCAACCTGTATTTTTTTCCTTTTTTCAAATTTTCTATTCTCGAAATCAATTTAGAATATTTCTATCAATCCCCTGAGTTAGGATTCGTTCCTAACAGTCTTCAGCAGCTTAGTTCCAATGTTATGTTATATGATTAAAAAAAAAATTGTTATTGGATAGTCGAAAGTTGCAAATTTGCCCTTGATTTTTTGATGAAAAGTGTTAATGTTTTATTGTTTCAATATTACCATTCATGTTTTAAAAATTAGGAAAATCTTGTTCACTTTTAATAGTCTCTTGATACGTTGCACTTTAACAAGCAAACGCATAATACAAGGAGTGTCAATTTTTTTGAATTTTAAAACGTGAACCCATGTTTGGTTTACTCATTGCACCTGTGATTATATAATATAGTATAAGTTAATACAAGTATAGTATTTAAAATATTTTTCAAAAAATTAATGTAGAGATAATATAATAAATTATATATCTCATTATTACACATATACCTTATAAAATAATTTATCACAAATCTTTAAATTTGTGTAACACAGTAAATATTGTATTAATACTAAATATTGTTCCGCCACTATCGCTATCACCATTGTTATAATGTTGCCGCTGCCGCTGCCATTGACACCACCGCCACCACTACTGCATTACTATTGTTGCTGTCGTTGCCGGCCATCATACCGCCACCGCTATCCTGTTGCCGCCGCCTCCATTGCCATTGACATCAGCTGCTACCGTCACAACCACTGTCCACACCATCACATTGACACTACTACCACATTGCCGCCACTTTTTATTTTTTGTCTAAATATTTTGTTAAATTCGTTGATTGAATTTCTTTATTTTTATCTAATTTTTCCTTTAGAAATACTGGTCTTTCTAATAATATATAATAATTTCTCATTATATTTTTTTTATTTTTTAATAAAAAAATTGATGTATGTATTAAAAATTGTATTTTAATACTTTTTTATCTAAATTAGTTATAATAAAAATAATTTAATTGTATCTATTTTTAATTTTTTTTAAAATAACATTCATTATGAATTAAATACAATATAAAAAATTACAAGCTAATACAATTTTGTATAAAATACTGTATAATATAATACAGATTAATACTGTACAAGCTAATACTATACATACTAATATTATATAGATTAATATAATATAGTGAACCGAACGTGCAAAGCAATATTGCAGCAACTGAAATATGAATGATAATTTTTTTTTCAATTTTAAAATATGAAAAACAATATTATAGCAAATAAATTAATGATAAAATTATTCTTTTTTGTCAAATATTAAAGTTAAATTTACGTCTTAAGTTATACTGATAGTTACTTAAAATGTATTTTTTTTCTTGACCGTTAGTATTTTTTAAAATACTATAATATCATCAGTATTGTTTACCGTAATATTTATTTTTATCATTATCAATATTTGGTATAAAAATGACATTATACTGTGCTAAAGCATGAATCACATTAGCATATTCATGATTTTAATATATATATTAGTAATTGTTATCAATTAGATTTGATAATTTTTTATCCGATTTGAAATCTAATACTAATATAAATGATCCAAAAAATTTAGGATCGAATCTGAAATCTAAAAAATCTGAAATCCAGTTTAAATTTGTGATCCAAATTTTTTCAATAAATTTTACTTTTTTATACTTATTTTCAAATTACAGTTATATATATATATATAGACACACACACTCCAATTCCACCCATTTATCAAGTCTACTATCAATTTTATGAAAGAAGATCTCAAAAATGAGATATCCAGAAACAGTATAAACATCAAAGATAGCTGCTAAAATCATCATGAATTGATATGTGTGTTTGTTTGGTGGTATGATTTTATTTATTAATGTATTGTTTTGTAAACAATCATGTTTGAGAGCATGATTTTTTTTATGGTATTGTATTTTATGATTTGATTCATGATTTTTAAATCATGAATTTGTCTAATTTTGATAATCAATAATTTGGTAATTCTCCACGATTCTTTAAATTTACTTTTACTGTTTTAATTTTAAAACTTTTACTTTTTACTATATAATTAATTTTTATAATTGATCCACCTAATATTTATTAGTATGGTATGCATGATAATTTAGAACTTAAATTTAGCCTGTTTAAATATTATGGATCTAATGTTTGTTATGATAATATACTTATTTATATTATGATGTGTTTGAATAATTTATAAAATTTTTAAGTTAATATTTATTAAATAAATATTTATCTCATTATTTTAGAAATATTAATATTATTTTTTGATAAAAAAAATTATCTTATAATAAAACTATATAATACTATACAATTAAACTAAACAGAAAAAATTATAAAATCACACACTGCCATACAATTTTTCTAGATATCGTATCATTAAAATTGTATTGTACTATATTACATTGTACATTAATAAATTAAGGATCACTATCATCCAAACGGACCCTAAGGAATAATTAACTAAACAAACAAGCTAGCATGGAAAAAGATTACAAATACCTCAACTCAAATTTTGATGGGAGACGATTAATTACGCAAGCATATATATTATTCAATCGAATAACCAATATATATCACGCACTGGACATCGAAATAATTTTCGATTCTCATTAATTAATACACGAGTTATGTTTGACTGATTTAAAAAATTGAACATGGAAATGTTGACGTGCATCCCAGGTCTGCGAGGAATGAGCCCTCAATAGCCAAGTCATTTTGACACATTGGAAATGAAAAAAAAATATATATATATATCTCTGCTAGGTTAATTTTAGTGTCAGGGTCAAAATTTTTAGCTCTTGCAATGGATTATCAATACATATTATATATATCACTTTTTAGATCCAAAATGAATAATTAGTTGGAAAAATAAAATTCGATAGACCACTTAACAAAAATAAATAATTAGATTTAGAGTTAGTAATTTTTAAGAAATAAATATTAAATAACTGATAAATAAGATTGTCAATTGACTGATTCATGCAGCTGGGTGGTGGTATGCATACAGTATTTGAATCATATGAATTAGCCCAGACCCAAAAAAACAAATCATATGAAGTATGGTTAAGCCTTAAAGGATGGGTAAGCACAAATTTCCAATTGATTAAGAAAATGAAAAATGGTAAGCACGTGGCCAATGAATAATTGTAGAAAACTAAATAAAGATAAAACAGTAATGTTAAGAGTCGCCTCAAGACCAGCTCAACTTAATCCCAAAAACTCATAAAAGCCACAAAAACTCTATTGCTCATTATAGTAAATTAAACTATAGATGCTTATTTTAGATCACAACCAAAAAACCTTAAATATCTCAAACAACATTAAATCACAAAAGCCTAGAGGTTATTAATTGTTATTATTATTATTATTATTACAATGGGAATGCTTAGAGGACTAATTCTGTTTGGCCTGATAAGCCTTATGGTGTTTATGAAATATAGTGAAGCAAAATGTGGCAGTCTGGATAAGAAGAGTTGCAAAGCCGCAGATCAGAATCATGGTGGGTATATTGAAGATGATGATTTTGATGATACTTACAAAGTTGTGAACAAAGTCTCCATTAAAGAACCTATGAAATTTACAGTACCATCACCAGCATATGGTGTACCCAAATCTTCAGTAGAAGAACAGCTAATAGATGATACTGATCTTTCAAGTGCTGGAGTTACCGTTTTGGGACATTAATTTTTCATTAACTACTAATTAATATATTTCTGTCTTATTTTTATTTTTATTTGTACGTAATTTCTTCATCCTTTCTGTTCTCTTTAGGTCCTTTGAGATTACATAATTTTTTTTTCTTTTCACTGTATGTTAGACCGTATTTATGCTTGGTAACAATGAAACGAGAGATTGAAAGTGCTAAATACAATTTTCTAAATCTACAATATATGTGCAGTTTTTAATGCTTTTATTATAAAAAAAAATTTAAATATACAAATTATTTGGACACATGCCATCAAGATAATGAATAAATTAAAAGAAAATGGTTAAATAAAAAGGCAGTTTACCATTTGTCATGAGAGTAGTAAAATATTTTTTTTAATTATGTATTGCTGTTTAATTTTGAATTTTACTATGGTACGAGAATATACTTGGTTCGACCGGACGCTTTTTCTTTCTTACATAACTCATTTGGCTACTTAATCCAATTAGATTATATCATCTCCAATTCTCTCTTTAGATATTTTTTGAAATATCAATTATCCTCCATAGAAACTTGATAAATTATCTAGGGGTGTATAGAATCGAACCAAAATAAAAATCAAATAATTTTGGTTTATTTAATTTAGTTATTTTAATTTTCGATTAGTTTAATTTTGAATTAAAATAAAATTTGATTTAATCGGTTCAGTTTAATTTTTGAAATTAAAAAATCAAAATAATCAAACCAATCCAATTTAGCAAACCTCACCGTTTTGCTATATATATATTAATGTTTATAAGAAACCCAAAATCATTTCTTCTGAATCAAAATCCGTAAGCCTTGCACGCCGCCACCACTCTGCGTTTCACTTTTCCTAAAACTTCCCTTCCTTGCATAAAATTGAAATCCAGTAGCAAATCATTAAATTGAGTTTTCTTATCAACTGTTGAATCTCCAGCTACTCAATTTTTGGAGAGAAGCAAAACTGGTTGAGGATGAGCGGATCCGACAACAGTTGAGGAAGCACCTACGGTGGCGCAACTGGCTGAGATGACAGCTTGGATCGATTTGGGCAAGTGGTTCGTTTCCTAGTAAGAGAGCAGCCAATAAAACTGCCTAGGAGAGGAGCTGCGATGAAGAAGATTGTGAATGATTTGTTCAAAACTTCCTCTTCCCGTTGCACTGCTTGATGATCATTTTCACTAATAATCGCGTATATATTTTCTCTTCCATTCCATTCTCTTTTGTTTTTCACTTTCTTTGCTGTGGTATTGAAGTAGCGAGCAGTGCTTATTTAAAAAGAAGGATGAGGACGGTGATGATAATGATGGTTGTGCTAGCGGCGGTTGATGGATGAAGGTCTGTCAAAATATTAAAGATTTCTTATTTGAAGCAATGAATTTGGGAGACTTGAATAATATTTTTTTTTATTTACTTTTTTTTTGGCAACAATATTTCACTGTATTGGAGATGAAATCCTTTTGGTTCAATACAAAAACTATTAGTTAGATGGTTTTTAAAGTACATTCCATTTCCTGTATTCCCTAATGATGGGTGTCGAACCCACCAAAACTAAAACCAACTTATACTAAGCAATTAAACTGTAAATAGGGCAACAAAGGGTTCTATCCAGATAATAGAACTGAATTAATTCTAAATAACCAAATTTTCAACAATTAGAAATAAATGGGGGGATTTTTATAGACTAAAAGTTAAAATCAGTAAACTAAAATTTATTAAATAAGAAAGCAGAAAATTAATTAAGACAAAATCAATAGACAATAAATTTCAATTAAAGATATACACACCATATGAATCAATCAATTGATCATCGACGAAAAATTAATTTCTAAAAACAAATAATGAACCAATTATAGTTGTCAATTTTGCGCTCCTAATCTAATCTTTATGTAATAGTGAATTAATCAAGTAAAATTATAATTAATTCCTAATCAATAAACAACCCTTTAATAAGCAAAAGAATTTAATCGATTGGCCACATTACGAAATAGAAAAACTCAACCTAAGCCAACCAATCTACAAACGAAATCAATTTAGACCAAATCATGTATTTACTTAGTGTAACAGCTCTTGTTAGAAAGCTACTCTAATCGCTACTTGTTATTGACTTCACTAAATAATTACGGATTTAGCAAATTCAATTAGCAATATACCATTTAATTAAATGCACAACAAGCTCTTATTGTATACCTAACAAATAATAATCGGGATATGGTTTTCCTAAATTATAGTAAATAATATGAACACCGAATGAAATTAAGAATAAAAATTAAGCATAATAATCTCACAGTAAAAAAATCCTGGCTTTGAATTAATTCTTAATTGAAAATAATAATTTAGCCATGCATGGCCATAGAGAATTCACAAAATAAAAATTAAAAGCGAAGAAAAATTCCCTGATACAGATCTGGAGTTACAAAAAATGCAGGAGAAAGAAGATGATTCAATTATGATCTCTTTACCTCTTAAATATTCTCTAAAACAGGAAAAGAAAAAGAATCCTAACCAAACTTGGAAAATGAAGTAAGAATTCCTAAAGTAATTCTAAACTCCTAAAAACATTACCTTTTGTCTCCTAAATTAAATTCTTAACATTCCTAAATATCATCTAGAGCAGAGGTGGCGGCTAGGTCAAGTTCACCTAGGAGATAGATTGAAATCACAACTCCATTGTCAACTCCCTTGGGCAAGGCTTGAACCTTGACCTTGCCTACTTGCCTTGCAAGGCTTCTGGGCAAGGGAACCATCAGTCTTAGAAAATCAACAGCTTTTTTCACCTTGCTTCAACTCAAAAGATTAAGTACTTCTCCCAATTAGCTCTATTCAGCCCAAAAATCCTACTTCTTGAAAATTTGCTCCTACAATCAGCAAAATAAATAAACCAATGAAAAGTCTTTAAATCTATCTTAAAAAAAACACAAAATGATAATTAAAAATCAATTAAAAAGATGTAGTTTTAGTGACTTAACAAATTTTCCCACACTTATTCCTATGTTTGTCCTCAAGTATTAATTAAACAACACAATTAATCCAATCAAAAACCCTTTCATCCTCAAACAAAAGCTTCAACCTTATTAAAATGCAAGGCAAATTAGAGAACGACATTCAAAATGATTTTCTACAAATCCATATCATAATATGGGTTCTTTAACATTCTTTTCAAACCAGAAACAACAAGGCTCAAATATTTTAAGCATGCAAAATTTTAAAGGTCTTAGTTAAAAATTATCACTTCAAAAAGATAAATTGCCAAGCCAGAAGAGACAACACACAAAAATTTCAACAAGTAAGGAAATTAAGCTACCAAAACTTTTATTTTTAGCATCATTTTTACTTTTGATACTTTTGTTATTTTTGTTCTTTTTCTTTTCTTGGGAAAGACTAGGATTGCTTACAAAGAATGTAGAGGTCCTTTTTATGCGAAGGCACCCAGTCTGACCCACATACACCTAGTTTGTAACACCCGATAGCTAAACATTGGTTCGAATACCGGTGTCACACTACACTGCGGTGGTCTATAAATTATTATTAAATTATCCATCGGTAACATTCAATATTTTAACCATTAAATTATGGGTCCCACATTCTAAAATATCTTATCAATTAATCTATAGAAATTCGAGCAGTATAACGGCTGAAACCCAAATTCTGCCTTCCTGCAATAGCTACAAAACACTCCCAAAATGTTTACAAACATCCAATCTAACCTCCACAATCTCTATAAATACTCCACAAGATCAGCCAAGCACAAAACAAATGTCTACCAAAACTTTTATTTTCAACATCATTTTTACTTTTGATACTTTTGTTATTTTTGTTCTTTTTTTTTCTTGGAAAAGACTAGGATTGCTTACAAAGAATGTAGAGGTTCTTTTTATGCGAAGGCACCCAGTCTGACCCACATACACCTGGTTTGTAACACCTGATAACTGAACATTGGTCCGAATACCGGTGTCACACTACACTGTAGTGGTCCATAAATTATTATTAAATTATCCATCGGTAACATTCAATATTTTAACCATTAAGTTATGGGTCCCACATTCTAAAATATCTTATCAATTAATCTATAGAAATTTAGGCAGCATAACGGCTGAAACCCAAATTCTGCCTTCCTGCAATAGCTACAAAACACTCCCAAAATGTTTACAAACATCCAATCCAACCTCCACAATCTATATAAATACTCCACAAGATCAGCCAAGCACAGAACAACATTCATTTCCAAAATTTTACATATAACCATATATATAAACAATACAATTCTTGTGCTTAACCCATCTACTTATCTACAGTACATAATAGGTATATATAAGTCCAAAACTAGCCATGTTGTCCTACTAGGCAACATCTATATGTACATGTTAAACAAAATCACAAAAATGTTGGATCCTTCTAACATTGATTCCCTTCCAACACGAACTCAGTCTCAGTCTCCTGTGTTCAGTACAAAACCACACGCTAAGTACAAAAGTACTTAGCGGTGAACATAAACTTAAAATCCCAGAATTTCACTATAATTCATTCACATATTCTTTATAATTGTATTTCATTATCTGTTTTTTTTCATCAGTTAATTTCATTATAATACAAAATTTTTTCATTAATTTCTAAATTTCACTTTTATTGACAAAATTACTATTTTACCATTGCTTGAGAAATTCGTTCTCAATTATAGTTTTTCAAGTTTTATTCTCAAATTTTATCACTTTAAACTTGAATTTTTCACTATAGGGATAAATTCTCACTTTAGTCCCTAAAGTTTTAAATATGCACTTTTGTCCTAATTTCTTTGTTTATCAGTTCTTTTAGGCTTTTACCCTTATTTTTTCAGTATGCTTTTGTCCCAATAGTAGTTATTCTCGCTTTTCAAGTTTTATATTCTTACTCATACAGTATTTTTTTTACTTTAGTCAATACAATATTTTAATTTTCTTGCCCTTAGTATAGCATGAAAATATATCACTAATTAGGATGAGCGAAACTATGGATCCTATAGATCCCAGTACTCTAGTAGTATCAATTACACACAAATTATTTTTTTTCTTTCTTTTTTTATTCTTTTTCATTTTCCCCAAACACTTTAATATAGACGTGAAACCATATCAAGGTTACCGCTATGCAAGTCACCATGACTTGCTACCGCGATTACAAAAATGTCTCTATGGCTAGCCATTTACATCATAATTTCTGATTTCACACATAATACTAAGGGCAAAATACAATTACAATTTAATACAATTTACAATAATGCATCATTACCAATTCATGGTAATAATTAGTCTACATTATTAAAAAATAGTCTTAGTATTTCAAATATACCAATTTTTCAATTAAAATCATACAATTCAATTACCATTATTTTATTTATTACTTTCTTTTTCAATATATGTTCCTTACATGTCATATAAATTAATTATATTCTATTTTGCATTTATTCCGATTTATATCTCAAAATTTCATAAATTTTCTTAAGGTCCCTATTCGGTTACCTTATTCTAATTTTCTTATAAATTATATTTTCTACTCAATTTAATCACAATAAACATAAAACCATATATTCTTCAATTATTTCAATTTAATCCGAAAAATTACATTTTAGTCCTTAATTTTTTTTATAACAGAAATTTTTTCTAAAATTAAACTTGTCTAAATTTTAATTAAATACCATAATTTCACTAATTTATCTTCTAATTGAACAATTCTAAGTCCAATTTCATAATTAATTCGTAATTAATAATTAACCTAATTTTTTTCTAATTATATATACAACATATATATTGTGAAATTAAAGGGTTTAAAATTACTCACTTACCAAATCACTCAATAACTTTGTCTTTCCCTTTATTTTTTGTTGGTTTGCTTCCCTCTCCTTGCTCTTTTATTGGCAGTAAATTCATGGCCAAAATCACCATAGATTAAGTTAAATTTTTGCTCAAATAATAATCACAATACTATAATTAACACTTAATTACTCTAATTATCAAATAAAACTAAATTTTCTCCAACTCACCAATTTATCCACTTGAAGAATTAGACTTTATTCACCTTCTTTCACCACCCATAGCAACCAAAGGTGAAGGAAAGCAAGATAAAATAATTTAATTGAGATTTTAGTTGGGAAATTTTAGGAATTTAACTTAGAAAATAAAGAAAAATGAAGAAGAAGAAGAAGAAGAAGAAGAAGAATAAGAAGAAGAAGAAGAAGAAAAAGATGATGATGATGATGATGATGATGATGATGAAGCCACGGAAAAAAGGAAAAGAAATGGTCTTTGACCATCCAAAACAAAGAGATAAAAATCTCTTTTGCCATAATTAATGATACACCCACTTTAGGACAAAAGAAATTAAGTCTTAAGTGGGTCTAATGTCATATGTCACCATTTAATTGGAAAATACACTTTTAGTTGTCATTTTTTGATAAAAATTATACCAAAAATTTTTAAAAATGTTAATTAGGCCATGCTTAAAATTTTGGATCAATCCGAGGTCATTTCGATATCAAACCAGTCATGAATGTAAATTTTAATAAGTCGAAAGCTAAATTTTTAAAGTCTTCAAAAAATTCATTTTATCATTCCAAAAATTCATATACATAATTTTTAGTCAATTGGTGCAATCGGAATAATTTTATGAAGTCCAGGGAATATTTTTAAGCCAATCAAAGTTTTCAGTCAACTATATCGGTCCCGTTAATTATTTTATTTTTCCCTTTTGGAGACCTATTTGACCTTAATTTCAGCCCAAATTATAACACCAAATTCATTATGAATAATTCTTTCTAATGGTGAAGAAAAAATTTTATAGGTGGCACTATTCACCTCGGGAAGTACTATTCACGTTATCGGCGATTATTGGGGTGTTACATTTCTCCCCTAATCCATGGTAATCCTATGCCATTTCCATTTCGGTACAAAAATAGGTTGAAGTAATCCAGAAGGAACCTGATGCTTAGTCTTAACTTGTTGACAAATCAAACACTTAGACACAAACTTTGTAATCTCCCTCTTCATCCCAGGCCACCAGTAATGAGTCTTCAAATTTTGGTACATTTTAGTACTACCTGGATGCATTGCATAACTGCTACTATGTGCCTCAGTTAAAATCTTTTTCTTTAACTCTTCATTAGCAGGTACACACAGTCTTTCCCTGAAATATAAGCTATCATCTGGAGCTAAAGTGAACTTAGTATCCCTACTCTCATTGATGCCCATCATAACCTTAACCAACCTCTTATCATATAGCTGGATGGCTTTTACTTATTGTAACAAGTCTGGCTTAAGTTGTAATTCAGCTAGAAGTGCTCCATCAGCCGTCAGGGACAATCTCACACTCATAGCTCTTAATGCTGTTACATAACATCACTCAGTTACCATTTATACTATATGAAAGGTAAATATATAAAATATTTAATTAACTTATTATCTGCCATATGTTTTCTACTTAGTGCATCAGCTACCACATTGGCTTTACCCGGATGGTAGTCAATGTAATAGTCATAATCTTTAATCAACTCTAGCCAATGCCTCTGTCTCAAGTTAAGTTTCCTCTGTGTCAGCGGGTATTTCAAACTCTTGTGGTCGGTGAAGATAAAACATTTTTCACCAAAAAGATAATGCCTCCAAATTTTCAATGCAAATACAATTGCTGCCAATTCCAAATCATGAGTGGGATAATTCCTCTCATGAGTCTTCAGCTACCTGGAAGCATAAGCAACCACTTTATCCTCTTGCATCAAGACATAACCTAACCCATTTCTAGAAGCGTCACTATAAATTACAAAATCTTTTCCTGACACTGGTTAGGTCAAAACAGGTGTTTCAGTTAACATCTTCTTTAATTGCTCAAAACTCTCTTGACACTTTTTTGACCATACAAATCTAACATTTTTTAGAAGTAATCGGGTCAAAGGAGTAGCAATGGTAGAAAACCCCTTTATAAACCTTCTATAATAACCAACCAGACCCATAAAACTTCTAACTTCTGTCACATTTTCAGGAGTTTTCCACTCTAATATCGCCTATACTTTCTTGGAATCCACTGATATTCCCTATACAGACACTATATGTCCCAAGAATGCAACTTCCTGAAGCCAAAACTCACACTTACTAAGCTTTGCATACAGTTGCCGATCCCTTAGAATCTGAAGTACTATCCTGAGATGTCTATCATGTTCTTCAGGAGTCTTAGAATATACCAGAATATCATCTATAAAGATTACCACAAATTGGTCCGGGTATGGATGAAAAATCCGGTTCATAAGATCCATAAAAGCTGCTGGTGCATTTGTCAATCCAAATAGCATCACTAAGAACTCATAGTGTCCATATCTAGTACGAAAAGCTGTCTTATGCACATCAGCCTCCCTAACTCCCAATTGATAGTATCCCGATCGCAAATCAATCTTAGAGAACATCCCTGCACCTTTCAGCTGGTCAAACAAGTCATCAATGTGAGGCAGTGGATATTTATTCTTGATAGTAACCTTATTCAACTGCCTATAATCTATGCATAACCGCAAAGATCCATCCTTCTTCTTTACAAATAGTACTGGTGCACCCCAAGGCAAAACACTAGGCCTAATAAATCCTTTCTCTAATAACTCCTGCAACTGAACTTTGAGTTATTTCAACTCAGTAGGTGCCATTCTGTATGGAGCTATAGAGATAGGTATAGTACCAAGCATCACCTCAATAGAGAATTCTAGCTCTCTATTTGGTGGCAGACCAGGCAATTCATCCGGAAAAACATCTAGGAAGTCACAAACTGTAGGAATATCACTGATACACAATCCCTTCTTCCTAGTTTCAATCACATAAGCTAAATATGCTACACACCCTTTTCTTCTCAATCGATGTGCTGCGGTAGCGAAAATCACATTTGATAAGAAATATGATCGTTCTCCATCTACATTTATTTTTGTTCCATCCTAGGTCATCAAGGTGATTTGCTTTAAGCGACAGTCTACTATCGCCCGGTGAGCATAAAGCCAATCTATATCTAGAATAATATCAAATTCTCGGAAAGGAAGGGCTATTAGATTAGCAGGAAAGGTACACTGCTAAATACTGATAGGGCAGTCTCTATATATTGTATCAACAACCACACTGTGCCCTAAAGGATTACTAACTTGAATATCATGCTCAAGCTGTGCAAAAACTAACCCTTTTCCCTGTGCAATCTCAGTGCTAATATAAGAATGTGTCGACCCAGGGTCTACCAAAGCATAGATAGAAGTACCAAAGAGAGAAAATTTACCAACAATGACATTAGGTACATCCTTATCCTCCCTAGCTTTCACAGCATAATTAAGGGTTGCAGGTCGACTCTCTGCTACACTCTGGCTCCATCCAGCTCCTCTACTAGCAAATGACCCTGAGGCTGCCCCTCTACCTCTACCTCTCTGTGCTGTGGCTCCAGACCCAGCTGCCTGAGGTCCTGATATAACTGTCTGAGCTCTCGAACAATCTCTCACCATATGGTCTCTTGATCCACATCTGAGGCAAGCTCCAGTATGCCTCCAACACTCTCCTAGGTGTCTTCTACCGTAAAAATCACATATAGGTATCCCTGCTCCTCTACCAACACCAGTAGCTCTAGGTGGGCTAACTATAGACTTAGCTGGGGTACCTATCCTGGTAGTTGATCTCTGACTCTGAGTAGGCAGTGGGGGTACATCTGGTATCTATGAAGAAGGATTTTGTGGCTTCTTTCCAGAACCACTAGGGCCGCCAGACTGGGATGGTCTCCTTATCTGTTGAGATCTAGCTTGTCTACTGGCCTCATCAGTCTGAATGGACTCAACTCGAGAAGCTATAAGTACAAAGGATCCCATATCCACATACTCTTGAGGTGTAATGGACTCGCTGATCTTGTTATGGAGACCCTGCTCAAATAACTGACATGTCTTCTGCTAAGTCAAAGTATAATCTTTCATATAAGCCAAAAGATGCTCAAGCTCCCACTCATATTCTTGTACAAATCTATTCCCCTGTCTTAGTCTCCAAAAAACACTCTCCATAGCCCTCTGATGTACTTTGCCAACATATTTATTTCCAAACTGCTGTAAAAAGAAATCCCAGGTCACCTGCTCAATGGGGGTATACCGTCGGATTGTTTCCCACCAAGTTAAAACCGGTCCCTAAAATAATGCAATTGCCCCCTCAAGCATCTCCTCTGTAGGACTATGAGTGATCTGAAATAATCTCTTCAACCTATCCAACCACTCTTCAGCTTCCACAGTTGTAGTCTGATCCCTACAAAAGAAATCCTCTGCCCCTAATTTCTTTAACTGCTCTAAAATAGACCTCCTAGGTGGGGGTGGAGGTGGAGGTGGCTGCTGCTAATGCTGTGACTGAGGTGGAGGAGGAGCCTGCATCCTTTGGTATAATAAATCCTCCATCATCTGCATGAATTCCTGAGGTGCAACAGGTGGTGGAACTGGTGCTGCTGGAGGTGGAGCAGGCTGACCATGATCCTGTAACTCTGCGTCACTCACATTCAGAGAGGCTTCACTTTCCTATCGTCAACCTCTGTGCCCGTCTGAGATCTAGAGTCCATCTTTACACTATAAAATAGATACAAGGAATAGATAAATATCAGTTTCTCCAATAAAATCACATTATAATCAAAACATCTCAATTCATGGAATGTACATACGTAAAGAATCCAATCACTCAATCAAACTTAACTCCTCATTTTTTTGACCTTAGGAACGCCTAAACCAGCTTTGATACCACTAAATGTAACACCCGATAGCCGAACATTGATCCGAATACCGGTGTCATACTACACTGTGGTGGTCCATAAATTATTATTAAATTATCCATCGGTAACATTCAATATTTTAGCCATTAAGTTATGGGTTCCACATTCTAAAATATCTTATTAATTAATTTATAGAAATCTAGGCAGCATAATGACTGAAACCCAAATTTTGCCTTCCTGCAATAGCTACAAAACACTCTCAAAATGTTCACAAACATCCAACCTAACCTCCACAATCTATATAAATACTCCACAAGATCAGCCAAGCACAGAATAATAGTCATTTCCAAACTTTTACATATAACCATACATATATACAATACAATTCATGTGCTTAACCCATCTACTTATCTACAGTACATAACAGATATATATAAGTCCAAAACTATACACAGTCCAAAAACTGGCCATGTTGTCCTACAAGGCAACATCTATATGTACATGCTAAACAAAACCATAAAAATGCTGGATCGTTCTAACATTGATTTCCTTCCAGCATGAACTTAGTCTCTATCTCCTGCGTGTAGTACAAAACCACACGCTAAGTACAAGTATACTTAGTGGTGAACATAAACTTAAAACCCTAAAATTTCACTACAGTTCATTTACATATTCTTTATAATTGTATTCCATTATCTATTTTTTTTCATCAGTTAATTTCATTATAATACAAAATTTTTCCATTAATTTCTAAATTTCACTTTTATTGACAAAATTACTATTTATTATTGCTTGAGAAATTCGTTCTCAAATATAGTTTTTCAAGTTTTATTTTCAAATTTTATCACTTTAAACTTGAATTTTTCACTATAGGGATAAATTCTCACTTTAGTCCCTAAAGTTTCAAATATGCACTTTTGTCCTAATTTTTTTATTTATCTGTTCTTTTAGGCTTTTACCCTTATTTTTTCAGTATACTTTTGTCCCAACAGTAGTTATTCTCGCTTTTCAAGTTTTACATTTTTACTCATACAGTATCTTTTTATGCTTTAGTCAATACAATATTTTAATTTTCTTGCCTCTAGTATAGCATGGAAATATATTACTAATTAGGATGAGCAAAACTACGGACCCTATAGGTCCCAGTACTCCGATAGTATCAATTACACACACATTATTTTTTTTATTTCTTTTATTTCTTTTTCATTTTCCCCAAACACTCCAATACAGATGTGGAACCATATCAAGGTTACCACTATGCAAGTCACCATGACTTGCTATCGCGGTTACAGAAATGTCTCTATGGCTAGCCATGTACATCCTAATTTCTGATTTCACACATAATACTAAGGGCAAAATACAATTACAATTTAATACAATTTACAATAATGCATCATTACCGATTCATGGTAATAATTAGTCTATATTATTAAAAACAGTCTCAGTATTTCAAATCTATCAATTTTTCAATTAAAATCATACAATTCAATTACCATTATTTTATTCATTACTTTCTTTTTCAATATATGCTCCTTACATGTCATATAAATTAATTATATTCTATTTTGCATTTATTCCGATTTATATCTCAAAATTTCATAAATATTCTTAAGGTCCCTATTCGGTTACCTTATTCCAATTTTCTTATAAATTATATTTTCTACTCAATTTAATCAGAATAAACATAAAATTATATATTCTTCAATTATTTCAATTTAATCCAAAAAATTACATTTTAGTCTTTAATTTTTTTATAACTGAAATGTTTCCTAAAATTAAACTTGTCTAAATTTTAATTAAATACCATAATTTCACTAATTTATCTTCTAATTGAACAATTCTAAGTCCAATTTCATAATTAATTCGTAATTAATAATTAACCTAATTTTTTTCTAATTATATATACAACATATATATATTGTAAAATTAAAGGGTTTAAAATTATTCACTTACCAAATCACTCAATAACTTTGTCTTTCCCTTTAATTTTGGTTTGTTTGCTTCCCTCTCATTGCTCTTATATTGGCAGTAAATTCATGGCCAAAATCACCATAGATTAAGTCAAATTTTTGCTCAAATAATACTCACAATACTATAATTAACACTTAATTACTCTAATTATCAAATAAAACTAAATTTTTCCCAACTCACCAATTTATCCACTTGAAGAATTAGACTTTATTCACCTTCTTTCACCACCCATAGCAACCAAAGGTGAAGGGAAGTATGATAAAATAATTTAATTGAGATTATAATTGGGAAATTTTAGGAATTTAGCTTAGAAAACAAAGAAAAATGAAGAAGAAGAAGAAGAAGAAGAAGAAGAAGAAGATGATGATGATGATGAAGATGAAGATGAAGCCACGGCAAAAAGGAAAAGAAATGGTCTTTGATCGGCCAAAACAAAGAGATGAAAATCTCTTTTGCCACAATTAATGATACACCCACTTTAGGACAAAAGAAATTAAGTCCTAAGTGGGTCTAATGTCATATGTCACCATTTAATTGGTAAATATACTTTTAGTTCTCAATTTTTGATAAAAATTATACCAAAAATTTCTAAACATGTTTATTAGGCCATGCTTAAAATTTTAGGTCAATTCGAAGTCATTTCGATATCAAACCAGCCTCAAATGTAAATTTTAATCAGTCCGAAAGCTGAATTTTTAAAGTCTTCAAAAAATTCATTTTATCATTCCAAAAATTCATGTACATAATTTCTAGTCCATTGGTCCAATCGAAATAATTTTATGAAGTCCAGGAAATATTTTTAAGCCAGTCAAAGTTTTCAGTCAATTATATTGGTCCCCCTTAATTATTTTAATTTTTTCTTTTGGAGACCTATTTGACCTCAATTTCATCCCAAATTATAACACCAGATTCTTTATGAATAATACTTTCTAATGGTGAAGAAAAAATTTTAGCACTATTCACCTCGGAAAGTACTATTCACGTGATCGGCGATTCTTAGGGTGTTACATGGTTACTCAAATCAGACAAATTTAAGGGCCTACTAGCTCTACTCATGTCCAAATTTTTAGCGGATAGTGAAGTAAAATTTATTTACTAATCTCCCTTTTTTTCTTCTTTCAGTAAAAAAATCTAGTAACTAGTGATAAGAGTGCATTTTAGTATGTTTTTAATATGTTTTTAGTATGCTTAGTATGTTAATTTAGTAATATTTAGGTTAATTCAATGTTTAATTTTGTAAATTTGCAATTTAAGGTCTTAATTGAGAAATTTGCTACTTTTAGGTACTTATTTGAAGAAAAGAGGAGTTTGTAGGGGCTAAAGTGTAAATTTAGCAAATAAAGGTGTTCATCGTAAGTCCAGAAGAGTACCACTCAGTGGAGTGATATCCTCACTCTATCGAGTGGATAAAAGAGGAAAAGATAGGGCCTTTGATCAAGTTTAGAAGAGTACCACTTGGTGGAGTGATATCCTCACTCTACCAAGTGGCTTAAAGAAGAAAATGAAGAAGAAAAGGCCTTTGATCAGTTCAGAGGAGCACCATTCGACAGAGTCATTTTCCACTTTACTGAGTGAGTTAAAAGAAGAACATCACTCGGTGGAGTGATATTCTCACTTTACCAAGTGACTAAGCCTCACTTGGAGTGATATTCTCACTCTACCAAGTGACTAAGCCTCACTCAGTGGAATGAAATATCACTCTACCGAGCCTAGTCTTTGATACCAAATTAAACTCTGATTCTTGCCAGTTTGGAAATTCTTCCTAATTAGGAAGTCTTTTGGTTTGGGAAGTTTAGAGGAGACGAATTTCTTCCTATTTTGAGGTTATAAAAGTAGCAAGAGACATCAGTTGGAGGGGGGCTTTTTACGAATTAAGTGTTTTAGTTTGTTTTTTGTTTGGCACTTAGGTTAGAAACTACAATTGAAATCTTCAATGGTAGCTGTAATTCTAATTGTTTGTATTGCTTTCTTTTATTTATTTTCTTCAAATTGCAAGATGAACTGTGAGTAGTTCTTTTACTTTTGCTAAAGGACACTTGAAGCCTTAACTTTATATTGTAATGACTTAGTTTGCACTTAATGTGATACGGGTTGATTATTTCTTGGTTTTGTGCTAATTCTTACCTTTGGTTGTTTATAAGTTGATTGTTAACTTATTAAAATTAATAGTTGATGATTGATTTATACATGATTATAGATTTGTATGTTATTAGGTTAATTTATTGGTATTAATGCATGATTATATTCTAAATTAAAGTATCGTTTTGTATTGGTAATAATAGATTAAGATTAAAAATAGTTAAAATCAAGAATAGATGAAAGTTAAATTTACTTGCAAAAGAGTTTAATAGACATCTAGGAGGCTAAAATCAGATCTTTATGCTAAGTATTGAATATTCTAAATAGGAAAGGTTTGATGCTTAGAGTGATAATCTTTGTCTTAAGTTATCTTGCTTTATCCATCTGATTTCTTCATAATCACTTGTGTCAACTTTTTGATTAAGTCATTATAATATAAGTTAAGGTGGATAATCCTTTAGTGAAAGTTGTCGTGAAGATTGATTTTCACTAATTTTATTTACTTGCTTTCAGTTTAATTTTGAGTCTTATGCTTAAGTTTCTATTTTTAGTTTAGTTAACCTTTCATTATCATAACTTTGGGATCTCTTTTCTCCCTTACACACAATCTTCATTTTACAAATCTAAAATCCCACATACATTCACAAGTTTCCCTTGGATTTGATATTTAGGGATCATAATTATATTTTTCTATATTACTAACCGATCTAGTACACTTGCTAGACACCAGTCAACTAGATTCCCAAACCATAAGCACACAAAAAATTTATTTGATGTGTCAAATGGTTTTAACAACTACCTAAGGTGCAAAGATTCCAAATTAAGTTTCATGAAAAAGTCTATTTCACCTATTAAAATAAGCCTTAAAATTTCTAATTCAAAAGAATGCTGAGGCTACCATGAGACGTATGAAAAAGAACAAACCATCAAGAAGTCGACTCATTTTTTGCCTAATATTGCAATAGGCTAAAACTAAATGGTCAAAGAATTGATCTAAGATAAAAATTTTCTTTTGGAAAAGAGAGTGAAGTTCAAGAAAATACTGAGGATAATAAACCAAAGACAAAACCAAAATTTTAAACGATGAAAAACATGGGACAAACGTTATGCCAACAACACCTAATTTAACTAAAAATTAATCTATGAACCAAGCATTATTGATAAAATATGTACACCAAATTTAGTATATTCGCCAAGCATCCCCACAAAAATATTAGCAAAATTTTATCACAAAATCAACACAACAAGTCTTAAAACACAACATGGACACAACAAATGTCACCATTTTCCACAAGTTTCAGTCAATCATCACAAAGTAATCATTAAAGAAATCAAATTGACACAAAAATCAACACACAACACTTTTATTTCAAACCCTTCCCCCACACTTTCTCCTCATATTATCCTTAATTCGGAATTATCACACAATCATGGGCAAAAGGGCATTAAAAATAAAGAAAGCAAAGAGGGAAATAATACTACCTTAGTGGAGGAGTGTACCGACCTGTCATTGAAGTGAAAAGTGAGGTGGGGTGAACCCCACATGTTGGAAATAGGCCAAAAAGTCCGTGTTCATCTAGTAGATTTTGGTGGACAAATTGGTCACAACGGATTCAAGGCGATCTAGGTGTGCTTCAATGGCGGTGGGCATAGTTGTATAAGGAGCATGTGCAGTAGCCTGTGAGGATGGTTGTGTAGCTTTCTTTTAGGTGTCCTTCTTGAAAATCCTATCCTTAGATAATGCACCTACAGCCACAAAATAAATGTCACCTTTCTTGCCACAATGCAGTAAGTGTAATTTATCCAAAAATATTAAGTCTATAGGAGGCATTGAACAAGCACCATGCATCTGTGTAGTAGCAAAATCAACCATACCAATCTTGACAACCACACATGTAATTAAGGACCCTAAATATAGTTTCATAGGTCACATACATAGTTTGTCCAATTTAATGGCAAGCCAGTACGCCAAATTAATCCATAAATCATGCATCACAAAAAGAACAATTCAGCTTTGGCAACAACAATACTATCATCATTGCGTGCAGAATAATTAATTGCCAAAAAATGGTGAATGACTGTCAAAACAACACTTTGGATATAAAATGCTTTAGATTTTCTAGGTAAAAATTCAATATCAGGCATGCCAATTAATTTTTTATAAATTGTTAAAGCATCAAAATCATCTGGGTAATCACATAGCATGTCCAAGTAAGCATTGGTTTTAGAGGCATCTTCAATGACAAAACCCATGGCAATATTAAAAGCAGTGATGAAAAAATACTTAATATCACCAAGTATGTGAAAATTCATTGCAAAAGGATAAGCCAAATTAAAATTCTACCCTAAATAATCAAATTGAATTATACTGTAAAATTATTTAATCAATGCATCATAGACTGGAAAATTAATCATAAAGAAGGGACGCCATCCAATGCTATTAATTAAATCATACACGTCATTTAACAGTCCTAAAGCACGCAAAGCCGAATCATCAAAAGATCGAGCAAGCATAATTTCTAAATTTTCAATAAGGTAGTACATCTTTTTTTTATCTTCATCAACAAAAGTAAGATTACCTCCTAGCTCATGTGCGGCTGGTGGGAAGTGACTCTTTCCAAATCTTAGTCCTAATCGTACCTTTTTTTGTGGTTGCTTGATAGGAAGCGATTCGTCATCACTGCTTAGCTCATCATCTGAAGTGTTTTCATCGATCAAACCAACCTGCACTTGTCTAAATTCATAAGTAATTGGTCGTTTACCTTTGTTTTGTGGTGGAAATGACCTGTGGCTGCCAGATCTGATGTGATTTCGGGTCTGGTACTATTGGACAGAAGGATCGGTGGTTGCTGCGATATCAAACGATGCTACGGTGGCTAATGCATCACTGTCCAGTGCTATTGTGGTACAGGCGGCGTGCTCCTACACTGCTACCTATACTACAGTAGCCTGCAAAGTGTGTTCCTCCTGTGCATGCCGTGGGTTGCTGTGGATTGCATCGCAGTGGCTAGTGCATCGCCTTGCATCATGCTAGTTGCTGCACTACTTTTGATGACTAGCTACAACATTGCTCCATATGGTGTTGCAACTATGGCTTCTAAGGACGCTGTGGCATCTGCAGGTGGTACAACTCCTGGCTATGGCTGGGCAGCTGCATTGCCTACGGGTGATACAATGCCTTACTGTAGTTGGGCGACTATATTGCATGCGGTTGATGCATCGCTGCACCTTATACGAGGGGGGCTGTTGTCTTTCGCTGAAGCATGGGTTGGGTGGTGGCAAATCTACAACTCAAAGTGTGGTTAGGGTTTTTTTTAGGGAAGAAGATAAATCCACTTTAAAAAGAAAATTTAACTTAAGTTAAATGTGAATATGGAAAAGGGGTAAATAATGACATGGGTAATTGAAACTAAAATGCAAAAAGTAGGAAAAAAAAGCCCATAAAAGAAAAATAAAACCCAAATTATTTTAAACCCACTAAAATAACTAATGGGTTTCCACTATTAAAGTCAAATGTAGGTCTCCAAATGGGCTTCCACCATTAAAGTCAAATGTAGGTCTCTAAATTCCCCTGAAAAACCCAACCTTTAAAAGAATTACCAAGAAAAATTAACCCCTCACATTTTTTTTCAAGGAAAATTGAAAATCTTATTTTTCACTGTCCATAATAAAACCAATAAGCTGCCCACTTTCACCCATAAAATAAAAATAAAAAATAGTTAAAGACTTAGTAAAATAGGCAAAAGGCAGTAAAGCATAAAAAAAATAAAAAGTACTAGAATTTAAATCTAAATAGTAATAGTGCAGCTTTAGGCAAGGCTGAACATTAGGTTGCCTCCCAGTGGCAACTCTCTTTAACATCTTTAAACAGACATTCTCGGAATCAATTCTGCTCTCCAAGCATTGCAAGCTGAGACTCCATATTACCTTGTGTTGAAAATCCATCATAAAATGGTTTTAGGTGATGTCTATTAACTTTAAAAATCTTGCCATTTTCCATACTCTTAATTTCTACTTCACCACGAGCAAAAACATTTATGACCACAAAAGGTCCTATCCATCTAAACCTTAATTTCCCTAGAAATAATTTCAAATACGAATGAAAAAGTAAAATTTTCTATCCTATTTGAAATTCTTTACTAGAAATCATTTTGTCATGGAATTTCTATGTTTTCTCTTTATAAATTTTTAAGCTTTCATATGCCTCATTCCTTAATTCTTCTAGCTCCTACAACTCTAATTTACGATTGGCACCCATTGTATCCAATGCCATATTGCATTGTGTAATGGCTTACAATGCTCGATGCTCTAACTTTACTAGCAAATGGTATGATTTGCCATACACTAGTCGGTATTGGGACATACCGATATATGTCTAGTAGGTTGTTCGATAAGCCCAGAGAGCATCCTCTAACTTTAAACTCTAGTCCTTCCTAGTTGGATTCACCGTCTTCTCCAATATAGACTTGACTTGCAAATTAAAAATTTTGGCTTAGCCACTAGTCTGTGGCCGGTATGCAGTCGATAAGCAGTGTGTGAACCCATATTTATTTAATAGGGCATCTATTATTTTGTTGCAAAAATGCAACCCTTTGTCACTTATGAGCACTCTTGGAATACCATACCTATAAAATATATTATTTTTGACAAAATTAACAACAGTTTTGGCATTAATAGCTTTGATTTTAGTGTTTGTTTTCAAGATAATTTTGTGTGTTTTAGTGTCTCATCTTGCATGCTTTTTGTGTTTTTAGTGTTAAAATGCTCTTGCTATGTTTATTTTAGTTATTTTGATAAATTTAGAGTTTTTGGTTGATTAATGATATTAATTCGAATTTTATGCAGAAAAATAGGCTAGGTCACGACTGAGACAATTTATCCCAATCGTGTCCCTTACAAAAGCTTAAAACTCACCATTTCACCAAAGGTCGTGGCTGAGACCAATTGGTCCCAACCATGGCCAATGCAGCCTGCGAAGATGTTTTGATCCAGAAGTTTGCCTCTGCTGAAATAAAAGTGTTCCAACCATGGCCAAAGCAAAGTACCACTCTGTCTTCTGATATCATGAAAAATGTGTACCTTTTAGTGTGTGTTTTTCTCTTATTTATGTAGTTAAGTATGTAATATTATATGTATTTTTATGTGTTTATGTCCATTTATGTGTTTATGTTTGTTTTTAGGTTAAAATTGGTGAAGTGTGAAGAAAATGAAGAAGCTGGTGAAGTTTAGAAGAAGAAGATCACGAGTCATGAAAGGTATCACGACTCGGACAAGAAATCACGAGTCGAGCAAGCATTCACGAGTGAGGGCAGTGTAGAAGGGCTTACGAATCGGCACCAAGATCACGAGTAGTGAATGGCTTCACTAGTCGTGAGGGAACTCACGAGTCGTGAATGGCTTCACTAGTCGTGAGGAGGCTCACGAGTCGGACAAGACACCTGTGCTCCCAAACGTTGTTCTCAAGCGACATGATTTTTCAGCCAAGCATCATAACCCTCCATGGCAACTGTTCTCAAGCGACATGATTTTTCAGCCAACCATCATGACCCTCCATGGCAACTTTTCACATTCACAACCATTATGAAGAGACATGTTTGTAGAGTTTTCTCTCTATAAATATGGATGGCATTAATTAAAGAAAGGAGAAGGAAGAGATCAATCAATGTTTAGTTTCTAGTTATTATTTTGGATAAATATTTTTACTTAGTTTTTATTAGATGTTTACAAAGGGACAAGCCAAAGGAACATGAGATCATTTTCTTTCTCTTGTTTGTCTTTAATTCAAATATGTATTTGGCTAGTTTCCTTTGTACATTATAAATATGCACTAGTATTTATTTAAGACATGTTTATTATTCTTATTATGCATGAATTATGATTTACATCTATTTGTGTGCTTTGATTTGCTTTGTATGATTGGCCACCATATTTAGCATGCTAGTCAATTTGTTCGCAATGAGAGTTGGAATTCTTTGATGGAAAAACAAATGAATGTACTTGAAGCATTGAATTCCTTTAATTTGACTTAATGAATTCACTTTGAGGGGTTAAAGAATTGGCATAGAGCTTCATAATTTTTATTTATCTCTATAATGACATGAGAGTGCTTATAGACTCTAAATAAAAACATCTTTACTGACAATGAGAGTTGCTTTAAAGAATCTTGGCTAAATTCTCCAGTCACTTTATTTATACAATTACTAGAACTTGTTCTTAGATGAATTACTATTTCATATTTGTAATGTATGTTCATACTATCATTTAAGTCATCTTTAATCCAAATTAATTTAATATATCCAAAGTAGTTAGATATTTAGTCAATTGCATAGTCTTTATTTTATTCGTTACCTATCCATCTTCTCTTTGTAGTTTCAATACAAAATTTACCCGTTCCCTTTGGATCGACACCCTACTCCTACTATACGCAGTCTAGTGAGACTAAGGGTTAAAATAAATCCCCATCAGATTTTGGCGCCGTTGCCGGGGAACGGCTTGAATGAATTTTTATTGATTGACACAAAAGAGTAGATGTTTTAGGATTCTATGATATAAATTAGTTATTTTGATAAATGAATTTTGTATTGTGTTTGTTGTATCTTTCATAATTAGAGTTTTTTGTAATGATCTTAGACTAAAAGTATTTGTGATTTTAATAATTAATTTATTAAATTCATCTCTTGCACAATAATCTTTTTGTTTAGGATCAGCTTTCTTAGTTTCGATTTTATTTGTTCTTTGGATTATTCTTGGTTATCTTTTAAGTATTTTATCATTTTCATTTGTCTTATCTTATTTTTCCTCTGTCTTTTTAACATTTGGATCGAGGTTGGTATGATTTTGCAGAAAAATTGCAGCACTTCATCATGTTCACAAGTGCATCACGACTCGTGAACATGTTCACGAGTATTCCAGAGGCATTATCCCATTTAGACATGCGTAGCATACCGAGTCGTGAAGGAGATCACGAGTAACACAGAAAGAAACTCTTCACGAGTCGTGATTGAAGGATCGACTCGTGAACTTTATTTTAAAACTGCTGACTTCGCAACACTTTACGAGTCGTGAAGTCTATCCGACTCGTAACCTTGTGCACATATGCTTCCATCTATTTCCTTCACGAGTCGTGATGTCTGTCCGACTCGTGAACATCTCCTCCTCAGCACAAAATGCCTTATTTTTCACGAGTCGTGAGGCATATATCGAGTCATGATCCACTATTCCTAAATTACCGAGTCGTGATTTATAACTTTATGTTCTTATTTTTAATTCCCTTTTATTTCTTTATTTCACTCCTCTTTCTTTTAATTAGACGTTTTAGAGGTTTTAATTTGGATTAATTGCCATTAATTAACCTAAATTTAATGGGGGGAAAGGTTATAAATCTCATTAGGGTTTGTGAACCGACATCTATTTTCATTTTCTCCCTCATTTCTTTATAAATATTACAATTATTCTTTTCTCTCTTTCCACAGTTATTTTCTCTTCTTTCGCTCGTGCTATTCATTCTAACTGATCTCTATCTGCTTTCTATTTTCATTTTCTTATTTTTCCTTTTCTACTACTCCATCTCTGTGTGTTCTTCTCTTGCATTTCTTTTCCTACATTACTATTTTCTGCATTTCTTTCTCTTTAACAACTATGGTGCGAACAAAGAACCCATCTTCTTAAAGAAGCCTACAAGGGGGAGATGAAGCACAAACAGAAAGTTTACAAATTTAATTTGGTGCACCATTCCCCATTTCATCTATCTATGATGTTGTTGCAAAATCAGTCCGCCATATAACATCACCTCACTTCATTAGAGCAAGTTACATCCCAATTGATTCAACGTCAATAACGCCTTGAGCACAAGGTGGATACCTTCATTGTCCAAGCGGGCTATGTGATATCTTCACCTCCACCTTCACCATGAATTTGAGGGGAGTTTTCTTTCTCTATGCTTTTGTTTATTTTTGTTTTTTATTTTCTTTTTGTTTGCATGTTTGTTTTATTTCTCCACATTGAGGACAATGTCTGTTCTAAGTGTGGGGGAGCATATGAGTAATGTGTGTTCTAAGTGTGTGTTGTGTGTTTTGTTTATGTTTGTTTGGTTGTTTGTCTTTTTCTAAACTTTTTCGTAAGTTTTCTTATAAGTATTGCTCTCAATTGATTATAATATAGGTTGTTATGAAGATTCATTTACTTTTTATACTCATTTGGTTAGTTTTTCAAGATTTTTGGCATGTGTTTTATGTTTTTAAGTTATCTCTTTTTACTTCCTTCAACATTTTAGGTTATTTAGTTTCTTCATTAACTATGTTTTAAGGTTAGAATATGCTCGTTTAGTTTAAGATTTTTGGATTTTTGTTGCCTCATGGAAACTATAGCCATAATACTTACTTTTAGGCCTTTCAATAATGGATGAGGACTAGTAAAAAAAAAAAAGAAAAAAAAATAATAAAAAAAATATGCAAAAAAAATAATAATAATAATAAAATAAAATAAAGCAAGATGCATATTCAAAAGCTTAATTAAGTATGGGATGGAGCGTAAAACGCACCCAATACTACATTCTCTTGCTACTCATGGGATAAAGTTTAAAAGTATACCCATGATAAAAAAAAAAACAAAAAGAAAAGAAGAAAAAGATGAAAAACATAGTCTAAAAATACCATGAGATGGGTTTAAAGGTATGTGTGCTTTTTATATGTCCAAAAAGGCAACTATAGTCTTAGGATCTTAGGCTTTATGATCATTATTCTTTCTTGAGCATGGTTAGTCTTGAGACTTTATATTCTTGATGTTGAATTTAGTAAATTTAGATGACTTGATGATTTAAGATGCATGTTTTAAGTCTTGATGTACTAATATTTTGAGTGTTAAGGTATTTGATTTTATCTTAATCTTATTTTAAGTGGAAATTGAGCAATGCTTTATAATTTAACTTACTTAGTTTAACTTGAGATTAAATTTTCTCACTTTTCTCTTGCTTGGGGACAAGCAAGGTTTAAGTGTGGGGGAATTTGATATCATGAAAAATGTGTACCTTTTAGTGTGTGTTTTTCTCTTATTTATGTAGTTAAGTATGTAATATTATATGTATTTTTATGTGTTTATGTCCATTTATGTGTTTATGTTTGTTTTTAGGTTAAAATTGGTGAAGTGTGAAGAAAATGAAGAAGCTGGTGAAGTTTAGAAGAAGAAGATCACGAGTCGTGAAAGGTATCACGACTCGGACAAGAAATCACGAGTCGAGCAAGCATTCACGAGTGAGGGCAGTGTAGAAGGGCTTACGAATCGGCACCAAGATCACGAGTAGTGAATGGCTTCACTAGTCGTGAGGGAACTCACGAGTCGTGAATGGCTTCACTAGTCGTGAGGAGGCTCACGAGTCGGACAAGACACCTGTGCTCCCAAACGTTGTTCTCAAGCGACATGATTTTTTAGCCAAGCATCATAACCCTCCATGGCAACTGTTCTCAAGCGACATGATTTTTCAGCCAACCATCATGACCCTCCATGGCAACTTTTCACATTCACAACCATTATGAAGAGACATGTTTGTAGAGTTTTCTCTCTATAAATATGGATGGCATTAATTAAAGAAAGGAGAAGGAAGAGATCAATCAATGTTTAGTTTCTAGTTATTATTTTGGATAAATATTTTTACTTAGTTTTTATTAGATGTTTACAAAGGGACAAGCCAAAGGAACATGAGATCGTTTTCTTTCTCTTGTTTGTCTTTAATTCAAATATGTATTTGGCTAGTTTCCTTTGTACATTATAAATATGCACTAGTATTTATTTAAGACATGTTTATTATTCTTATTATGCATGAATTATGATTTACATCTATTTGTGTGCTTTGATTTGCTTTGTATGATTGGCCACCATATTTAGCATGTTAGTCAATTTGTTCGCAATGAGAGTTGAAATTCTTTGATGGAAAAACAAATGAATGTACTTGAAGCATTGAATTCCTTTAATTTGACTTAAGGAATTCACTTTGAGGGGTTAAAGAATTGGCATAGAGCTTCATAATTTTTATTTATCTCTATAATGACATGAGAGTGCTTATAGACTCTAAATAAAAACATCTTTACTGACAATGAGAGTTGCTTTAAAGAATCTTGGCTAAATTCTCCAGTCACTTTATTTATACAATTACTAGAACTTGTTCTTAGATGAATTACTATTTCATATTTGTAATGTATGTTCATACTATCATTTAAGTCATCTTTAATCCAAATTAATTTAATATATCCAAAGTAGTTAGATATTTAGTCAATTGCATAGTCTTTATTTTATTCGTTACCTATCCATCTTCTCTTTGTAGTTTCAATACAAAATTTACCCGTTCCCTTTGGATCGACACCCTACTCCTACTATACGCAGTCTAGTGAGACTAAGGGTTAAAATAAATCCCCATCATCTTCTCATGTCTCGGTTGAGACAAAAGTGTCCCAACTGTGGCTTCCTGAATACCTATATAAAAGCTGTAAAGTTGTTTGTTTTAAAAGAGATATTTTTAGTGTTTCATGTAGAGGCTATTTTGTAGAGAGAAAAAGATATTGTTTTACGTTTTGAAGCTTTTCGTACATAGTTTCATAGTTTTACTTGTAAAAATCACTCTTTCGATTTATTTTTAATTCAAGAACACAAAAAATAGCCTTATTTTTAGTTTACTTACTTCAAGTTACAGCTTACAACCAAAGAATAGTTTGGAGAAGGAGAAAAGGAGCATCATCAACTTCAATCTTCAACTTCAAATGGGTTTTATAGTTTCTTCTTTTATTTTACTTGTCTTTTACATTATGGTTTTTATCATATGTCTTTGATGGGTATTGATCTTAAGTGGATTGGATACTATGAATGATTTTGCTCAGTTTTTTTTATCATGAATGCTGTCTATTTTAGATTTCTCCGGAATGGGACTCTAGATGTACAGTGTTTATGGTTTTAGGACTAGAGTGTAGAGTGAAATAGATGGATTTTGGGTTGTTTGGCTTTGAAATGGAAAAGCAAACCAAACTTAGGATGTTAAACCTATGCTTAGGCTAGTTGTTGGGCTTGCTCCACAATGGATGCTTGGGTTAAGAGGGTTATCTCAAATTCATTTATGTATGCTTTAACGTAAAATTAATTTACATGGGGTATGGGGTGGATAAGTGAACCTCAGCAACGTTTTTCTTATAAAGATTTTTACACTTGTTAATTTTTCATAATTTAGCTCTTACTTAAACTACTGCTAGTTTGAATTTAATTTCTTCCCATTGCACATTTTAACATTTAAAGTTTTCATTTTAGATAACCATAGCATAATCATAAAACATTTTGGGAATTCTCTAGCATACGATTAATTTTTTTAACTTGCACACACAATCCCTTGGGTACAATATTCGAAAGTCTTAAAAATACTCCTCTTTACTACTTGTCGATCTAGTATACTGTTAGAATTTATCGGTTACATGCATCTCATACATAAGCGAAATTTAAAATTTTTAACCAATAGATCTGATCTTGCCATAAATTTACAATATACATATTAATGAGAATAAGAAAAACACTTATAATTTTTGTTGTACAGTTGATTTTCCTTCTCACCGGGTTATCGCAAACCACAGTGTCCAAAATCGAATACCTCCAATGAGTAATCCACACTAGGGAAGGATTGAATGAACCAATAAAGGAAGAGAATAAGGGCTGGCCAAAATTCCCTAGATGGTAGCAAGGGGAGTGGCGGCTAGGGTTGAAAGAAAAGAGAGAAAATATTTTCTTTTAATTGTTCACACTTAACCTTAAAACCCTATCACTTGAATTTTTATAGTTAGGTTAAAAATCCAACTTTATAATAGGATTGAGCTCTTTAAAATTACTAGAGAATTATTAATCGGGTTCTAGAATTATT
This sequence comes from Excoecaria agallocha, assembly GCA_037975025.1. Classification (NCBI taxonomy): domain Eukaryota; kingdom Viridiplantae; phylum Streptophyta; class Magnoliopsida; order Malpighiales; family Euphorbiaceae; genus Excoecaria; species Excoecaria agallocha. The sequence continues at coordinate 38,280,373 of CM075807.1, read as the reverse complement.
AATAATTTATTTGGGCTCAATTAAATTCAATTTAAGACATTTCACAAAAGACTATGCACAAAACCCACAAACTAGGCTCTTTATGCATATACTTGGATTTAATTACCCAAATAAAATTTCAAATCCAACCAAATTAAATATGTAGTGTAATGGCTTAAAAATCGGGTTAGCAGTGAACAGTATTTTTCGATAGTGAATAGTATTTTTCGGGCTAAAAAGTATACCCAGAGGTGAAAAATATTTTATTGAATCATTGGAAAATATGGATCACAGGTAGTCCGGGGTTAAATTTTGAAGTGAATTTGAGGTCAAATAGGCTTTTAAAAGTCAAAAATAAGAAAAAAGTCACAGTTTTAGTTAAAATGGTGTTTAGGTTAACTGAAAGTTTGTTTGAGACTTTAAAATAGCTAATAACCTCTAAAAATTACCATATTTTTAGATCTACATTAAATGAGATGTAAAATCATATAGTAAAGAAAAATTGATTTTTCAGTGATGTGAAAAATCGAGCTCTCGGACTGGTAAAAGTAGCCTAGACCAAAAAATAGTCTCTGATTCACTCAAAAACATTCAAGAAACCTAATGAATATATTTTGAGAATTTTAAAAGTATTTTTGAAAAGATTTGAACTCAAGAAGAAGGAGAAAAATAATGATTTCGGTTTAAATAGTAACCAGTCAACCGTATATTTGATCGGGGCTTTAAAAATATCAAATAAAGTTTAAAAATTGCCAAAAATTACAGATATACCTAAAATAATGTGTAGATTATTTTTTGTTTCAAAAATTAAATTTTTTCAGTAAAATCGATATTTGTAAATCGGATCAATTTAATCGAACCAGACCAAAAACGGACTCCGATTGGGCTGAAATTCTGTATACAACCTATTTTTGATGTGATAAAGATGATGTAATCAATTTTGGAGTGATTTGAAATTGAAAAGTGGGAGAAATTAATTAAGATTGCTTATTGGGTAGTTAACGGGCTTTGGTTAATTAATTCAAGCCCATTAACCCAAGCCCAAGCCCAAGCCCATTTAAAAAAGTATAAAAGGAAAAAATGAACAGATAATTTTGTGGTCTTCATCATCATCTTCAGTTGTCTTTCTCTCCATAAGTGACCGAACTTCGTTCTTTTCTTCTCTCTCAAAATTTCTTCTTCTTTTCTTCATTTTTTTCCTTTGATCTAAACACAAGAAATATTCTTTAACTTCTCTAGTTGTTGGATCTGATCTCAAACCAAGGATTATAGGGAGATAAGCAAGAGAAAACAAGTGGAAAAAGCTTGGAGGTCAAAATGAGGTAAGAGAAATTGTTGGTTTTAATTTTGTTCTAAGCTACCTACTACTAGTTTTGGGTGTCTAGAGTCCATTTTTTTTTTGTTTATTTGAGCTTAAAATGTTGTTATCTCGGTGATTTTAAGGGTGAAAATTTCGGCCATGTGAAGATTTTAATGATGAGGGATGTTTTGCTAAGGCTTAAGGCATGAAAAGGAAGCCCAAGAAAGGTTAAGCATGAAAAAATAGTTAGTGACTATCAAATCTTATTGTTTCCCTATAAATTTTATGATTTTCCTTTAGGGTTTATAAGAAAGAATTTATTAAAGATACGTATAATTGAAATTGGTGTTAGAAAAGTGTAATTGGACTTTGATTTAGCATAATAGGAAGCTTAAATAAATTTGAAAGAATTTTTAAAGTCTAATTAATATGAAGGCCGAATTTCATGCTTAAAGAAATTATGTGTATGTTAAGTATTTTAATGAAATTAAGCCATAGAATGATGATAGATATAAAATATATTATCCATGAATTTAGATAGAATTTATGGAATTTATTAGAATATTTTTGAACTAATTAATTGGTTATGTATTAGTAAAAAATATTGAATTTTTGTGAAATAATGCATGAAATGAGTAAATAATATTTTTATGCATTTATATAGAATTTATGGAATTTATTTAAATATTTTGGAAGAAATATTTAAATATGTACAAAATAAAGTATTGAATTATTGGGTTATAAATTGTAATTAAAATGAAAAATAATTAATTATATTGATATAATTCATAAATTATCCAAAATTAATGAAATAAGTGACTGGCTAATTTATTAGAATAAAAAGACCATAAAAAGTATAATGTATAAAATGACCGAAATGAATTATTAAGAAATAATTCATAAATTCAATAATATAATGGTGAATTATTGTAAAATAATTCACAAATCGTATAAAAATATTGCATATCCCGAACGATCGTAATTCCATACAGAAAAAGTAAGAAAATTATTAAAAGTTAACAACAAAATGAGACGTAAAGTCAAAATATTAAATTATTAAGAAATAATTCATAAATTTGCCAAGTAATGGTGGATTATAATGATATAATTCACACAATATATAAAAAGTATTGAAATAATAGTTGGCTAAAGTAATGAAGTGAAAAGACACTAAAAGGTGTAAAATGTAAAGTGAGCTTGGTAAATTATGATGTCATAATTCACAATCCGTGTGTAAGATTCTGAAAAAGTTATGAAAAAGTACTGAAAAGATTAATTGAAAAAAATGCACTGACTAAAAAAAGTATTTGTAATTGTTAAAATTGAAAATTATTTTGAAATAAAGTGATTTTTGCCCTTAGCAATAGTCAGGCAATAAAAGTCTTGCTCAAGATATAATTGGCTAATCATAGGGACATCTTATACCGCGGTGCAAGTCATGGTGAATTGTTTTGCTATGATAGGATCTCTGATCTCCATAGTATCTGTTATACATACTGTCATATGTTCATATGTTTTTTGAGGAATGATTTTTGGAGGTCATTTCTCATTCTGTTGTGATCCTATGGGGTCCACGTCCCACATATCCGGTCTGAAAGTTTTTGCCGAGTCTATACTAGGGGCATAATGATAAGAAAATGTTAAAAGTGTAAAATAAAGTTAAAATTGAAGTTTAAGGTGAAAAGGACCTTAATGAAAAGAATTAAAAGTTTAGGGATAAAATGGTAATTTTTCCAAAATATGAATTTAATAAGTAAAAGTGATAAGAAAAGAATTAATAAGGATAAAATGGTAATTTGATTAACTATGTAAAAAAGTCAACTTTTATAAAGTTAAAGGACTAAAATGTAATTTTACATGAAAAAATCAAAATAAGGACCAATTGGTATATTGTATACCAACTATTACATTGAAAATGAAAATTTATAAAATATAGTTAAAATTGTAATTAAAAATCCAAAAGTAACAATATCGTAATGATTCAAGAAATTATAGATTAAATGTGAAATATTATACAAAGAGTTCAGTTAAAGACCGAACAAAACTTTTGTAAGCTAAAAGTCAACTGAAAAGTAAAAATAAGCAAGTTATGACAATTTTGCAATAAAAAATGTAAAAAGGACCTTTTTATAAGAAAATGAAGAAATAAAGACTTAATTGGAAAGTTGTCAATATAATAATATTATTTGGTATTAAATGTTAAAAGTATTAATAAATTGTATTGTGAAACATAATTAAAAAGTCAAAGTGAAAATAAATGAACTAAGGTCAAAACCATAATTTAAGAATAAAAATAATAATTCTATAATTAAGTGAAAAATCAAGAATTAAACTGAAGTTGCCATAATAGTGGCAATAAACAAAGCAAAATGCCAAAGGTAATAATAATTGTACCAGACTTACTAAATAAGAAATTCTGCTTAAAAAGTCAAAGTTAAGCACAATTAAAGCTATGCGCCAAAGTTAAGTAAAAGTAAAAATAAGAATAGTAATGCCAAAATTTATAATTGAAATTACAAAAAAATGGGTATTTTTTGTAATAAATTGAAAAGTTTAAGACCAAAGTAATAAGTTGCTAAAATTCTTGAAATATTTTGAAAACATTGTTAACAATGTTAAAAGAGCTTTTAATAAGTTCAAAATAATTTTTTAGCATAATTAATGTAATTATGCTATTTTTGGGGAAATTCTTTGATTAATAGTCACCACTGAGCATAATTAGTGCTCAGCACGTAGTGTTTGCTGCGTGCAGGTTCGAAAGTTTTGCGGGAGCATGGTATACATTGAAGCAGAGATTGCAGAGGAATAGTCAATGATGATTATTTTAGTATTTTTGGCATGTATATACTTAGATAGCAGAATTAAAGAATTGGACTGTATTTGAACTACCGTTTGATGGAATAATTAATATTGTTATGTTGCAATTATTTGTTTGTTAATAAATGATTTAGAATGATTATGTTCGATATATGAGTAAATGTTTGGATGTGATTATGTTTACTATTATAGACTGTTGTGCCTCTGAGAGGCTGTGGTTTTCTAATTTTTCAGGAAGCTAGTAAGTTCCTAGTCGTTATGCTTCCGAATTTTTGATAAAATGAATAGTATTTCAAATAGTTAGAAGTTGATAAGTTAAATTTATAAATTTGAATAGTGTATAAGTATTGGCAGTCAATGGATTAAATTTGGTTAAAAAAAAATTTCGACTTACCGCTTAGTTCTGTATCGAAAAAGATTGTTCAGATAAGGGTGTTACATTTTGTGATATTAGAGCAAGTGTTTAAGCGGTTCGAAGATCGGAGTGGGATAAGATTAAGTGATAGATTTATCTGTATATACATGCCAATTGTAAGTGAATAAGTGTTAGGAATCTAATGTGTACTTACTCCCTTTTGGTTCTAAAATGAAAAGTTGGGATTTGATTGAGATTGTTAGTGGTACAAGAATTGATTTTGTATGGTAAGGACAGTAGTGGGTCAGAATGAAAGTAGTGTTACTTAATGCCTTTTGGAGGCTAAAGCAGGGTAATGAATTATCAATTGTAAATGAGCGCAAGTTTGAGTGTCTAGTCTAAGTACCTAGGTGGATGAGAACCAGTCCACTGAAGGATAATATAATAAAAATAATATGTTAGAACTTTGAAAGGAGATTGAATATTGAGTTCAGACAGATTGTAAGGGACATAGAGATACCCTGATTTGAGTGTCGTGGTTTAAGATGCTATTGAGTTAAAAGCTATACAGTCAGAGGAGGTTTCTTATGGTTGAAATTATTATGATCATAAGTTGAGGTCGTTTAAGATGCTTTATATACCTGTCAATGATTCCTTTACAGGCGTGGGAAAAATTGATTGAACATTTCATAGTATTGGGATGGGATAAAACATTTGCATCGCATAAGAATATGTGTTTGTATTCTATTGCATACATGAAATTATTCATTCATTGCATAGCATTAATCATTGTTTGAAAGCATCTGATCTGCATTATATCACATGTATAGGCCCTAACTAATAAGGAAAAACTGACAGAAGATATGATGAGCATAGTGATGACCTGATAGCAAGAAAAGGAATAGGGTACCCAAGATTATTTTTCATATTAAATGAGGTCATTATGAATTATTGGTCATGTTATTGGGATTTGCAAATGCACCGATCGCCCTTATGGATTTAATAAACAGGGTCTTTTACCCTTATTTAAATCCATTTTTGGTGATTGTTATTGATGATATTCCGGTAAATTTCCAATACACCGGAAGGATATGACAAGTATTTGAGATTTGTTCTGCCAACATTGAAGAAAAAGAAACCTTTTATTAAGATAAGCTAATATGATTTATGGTTGAATGAGGAGTTCCTGGATTTAGCCAGATACTACAGGAAAGTTGATGTAGAGGCTGATGTACTCAGCATGAGAATTCATATCTGGTAATATGAATATGTATAAATGATAGGTATGTGTAAATTATTAATGATAGTATTTGCAGCTCTTCGAGCTGTGAATGTTAATTTAAGTTTGGCTCCAGATGAATTGTAAATGAAAGCGGAGTATCAGGTTCCTTCAGGATCGCTCCGACTTATGTTGATAATGGAGTGGAAATAAGATAGAGTGATCATCGATTTTGCTATTAATTGTCTGTGTTTCAAAGAGAATGTGTTGCTATGGGAGATTATTGATAGTCTCCACTTTAGCACAGTGTTCCACCCTCAGACTGATAGTCAATCGGAATGGGTGATTCAGATATTAGAAGAATTGTTATGGTAAAGTGTACTTGAATTTGGTAACGGTTGTAAAAAGGTATTTGTCCTTAGTAGAGTTACTTATAACAATAGCTGCCAGTTCAATACGAATACGACTCTTTTGGGGTATTGTCTGAAAGGAAATATAGAGGTCTTTTATGTTGAACCTAATTGAGTTCAAAAAAATTGGTAGAATCTGATTTGATTCATGACTTGGTAGGGGTACAAATACAGGTTGATGTGACGTGTGAAGAAAGATTAGTGGAAAATTTTAGTGATAAAGATCAGTCAGTTCAATAGCAAACAGGTTCCATTAGTGAAGATCTTTTGTAATCTTTAAACGTGAAAGAAGTTTTGATAAGACAACAATACAATATCCTCCACTCTTCAATATAAGTAAATTTCGAGGACGAAATTTAATTTAGTAAGGGAGAATTGTAATGGCTTAAACACCGAGTTAGCCGTGAACAGTATTTTTTGATATTGAATAGTATCTTCCGGGCTGAAAAGTACACCCAAAGGTGAAAAATATTTTATTGGATCATTGAAAAATATGGATCACATGTAGTCCGGGGTTAAATTTTGAAGTGAATTTGAGGTCAAATAGGCTTCCAAACGTTAAAAATAAGAAAAAGTTACGGTTTCAGTTAAAATGGTGTTTAGATTAACTGAAAGTTTGTCTGAAACTTTAAAAATAGCTAATAACCTCTAAAAATTACAATATTTTCAAAATCTACATTAAATGAGATGTAAAATCATATGGTAAAGAAAAATTGATTTTTCAGTGATGCAAAAAAATTGGGCTATCGGACTAGTAAAATTGGCTCAGACCGAAAAATAGTCTCTGATTTACTCAAAAATATTTAGGAAACTTAATGAATATATCTTGAGAATTTTAAAAGTATTTTTGGAAAGATTTTAACTCAAAAAGTAGGAGAAAAATAATGATTTCGGTTTAAATAGTAACCAATCAACTGTAGATTTGATCGGGGCTTTAAAAATATCAAATAAAGTTTAAAAATTGCCAAAAATTACAGATATACCTAAAATAATGTGTAGATTATTTTGGTTTCAAAAATTAAATTTTTTCAGTAAAATCGATATTTGTTAATCGGATCAATTTAATCGAACCGAACCAAAAATGGACTCCGATTGGGCTGAAATTTTGTATACAACCTATTTTTGATGTGATAAAGATGATGTAATCAATTTTGGAGTGATTTGAAATTGAAAAGTGGGAGAAATTAATTAAGATTGCTTATTGGGTAGTTAATGGGCTTTGGTTAATTAATTCAAGCCCATTAACCCAAGTCCAAGCCCATTTAAAGAAGTATAAAAGGAAGAAATAAACAGATAATTTGGTGGTCTTCATTATCATCTTCAGCTGTCTTTCTCTCCATAAGTGACCGAACTCCATTCCTTTCTTCTCCCTTAAACTTTCTACTTCTTTTCTTTATTTTTTCCTTTGATCCAAACACAAAAAATGCTCTACAGCTTCTCTAGTTGCTAGATCTGATCTCAAACCAAGGATTATAGGGAGATAAGCAAGAGAAAACAAGTGGAAAAAGCTTAGAGGTCAAAATGAGGTAAGAGAAATTGTTGGTTTTAATTTTGTTCTAAGCTACCTACTACTAGTTTTGGGTGTTTAGAGTCCATTTTTTAGGTTTATTTGAGCTAAAAATGTTGTTATCTTGGTTATTTTAAGGGTGAAAATTTTGGCCATGTGAAGATTTTAATGATGAGGGATGTTTTGCTAAGGCTTAAGGCATGAAAAGGAAGCCCAAGAAAGGTTAAGCATGGAAAAATGGTTAGTGACTATCAAATCTTATTATTTTCCTATAAATTTTATGGTTTTCCTTTAGGTTTTATAAGAAAGAATTTATTAAAGATATGTATAATTGAAATTAGTGTTAGAAAAGTGTAATTGGACTTTGATTTAGCATAATAGGAAGCTTAAATAAATTTAAAAGATTTTTTAAAGTCTAATTAGTATGAAGGCCGAATTTCATGCTTAAAGAAATTATGTGTATGTTAATTATTTTAATGAAATTAAGCCATAGAATGATGATAGATATGAAATATATTATCCATGAATTTATATAGAATTTATGGAATTTATTAGAATATTTTTGAACTAATTAATTGGTTATATATTAGTGAAAAATATTGAATTTTTGTGAAATAATGCATGAAATGAGTAAATAATATTTTTATGCATTTATATAGAATTTATGAAATTTATTTAAATATTTTGAAAGAAATATTTAAATATGTACAAAATAAAGTATTGAATTATTGGGTTATAAATTATAATTAAAGTCAAAAATAATGAATTATATTGATATAATTCATAAATTATCCAAAATTAATGAATTAAGTGACAAGCTAATTTATTAGAATAAAAAGACCATAAAAAGTATAATGTACAAAATGACCGAAATGAATTATTAAGAAATAATTAATAAATCAATAATATAATGGTGAATTATTGTAAAATAATTCACAAATCATATAAAAATATCGCATAGCCCAAACGATCATAATTCCATACAGAAAAAGTAAGAAAATTGTTAAAAGTTAACAACAAAATGAGACGTAAAGTCAAAATATTGAATTATTAAGAAATAATTCATAAATTTGCCAAGTAATGGTGGATTATAATGATATAATTCACACAATGTATAAAAAATACTGAAATACTAGTTGGCTAAAGTAGTGAAGTGAAAAGACACCGAAAGGTGTAAAATGTAAAGTGAGCTTGGTGAATTATGATGTCATAATTCACAATCTGTGTGTAAGATTCTGAAAAAGTTATGAAAAAGTACTGAAAAGATTAATTGGAAAAAATGCACTGACTAAAAAAACAAAGTATTTATAATTGTTAAAATTGAAAAGTATTTTGAAATAAAGTGATTTTTGCCCTTAGCAATAGTTGGGCAATAAAAGTCTTGCTCATGATATAATTGGCTAGCCATAGGGACATCTTATACCGTGGTGCAAGTCATGGCGAATTGCTTTGTGATGGTAGGATCTCTGATCTCCATAGTATCTGTTATACGTATTGTCATATGTTCATATGTTTTATAAGAAATGATTCTTGTAGGTCATTTCTCATACATGCTAAACAATTCCATGACAAGAATCGAAATATGCAATTTTAGGATTTTTAAAACTTACAACTTTTGATGCCTTTTAATACTTGAATTTGGTGATGACCAGCAACTAAGATGACTTTGTCCGCCTTAGATCTTGATCACCAATGCCAAGGAATAGCCTATTACGCCACTCCTTCTATTCTCACAAACACAATTGCACCGACAGCTTAAAATAGAGATTGCTAGCTCTCTTTTAAGGTATTGTGTAATGGCTATGGTTTGAAGCTATAAAATTTGATTGTGTACTTCTCTTAGGTTGCTATTACTACCCAAGAACACAAGAGAATGGGAACAATCCTTTCTCCTTGTGAAAAATTGGGTCAAAAGAATTGAGAGAAAGAGGGATGTAATTCACGCCAAAAGCAAGGTGGCTAAGGTTTCATGCCAAAATGCTAGCTCACTTAGGGTTTTTATTTCTTTTTAATATATATCCTTATCTTTTGGCAAGTGTTTGATCTAAATTTTACTATCTCAAGATAATTAATTCAACTTCAATCACTTCCTAAAAATAAGTAATATCTATTGATTTAAACTCCTTTGAATTTAAAATTCAAATTTGAAATAAAACACAAGACATTTAACTAAATGAAATCACTTAATATAAATAATGAGCATGTGCCGAAATTCCTTGATTTCCATCTTGGAATTTCGGCCACCTTATCTATTATTTAAATGATTTAATTTAATTTAATTTAAATTCTTTTAGGCTTTAATACTCAATTAACTTAATTAATACAAGATAATTAATTAATTGAAATTAAACCTTATGGGCTGAATTTTTCTCTCTCATGGACCAAGGTCCAATAGCAATTTTAAAACCCATTACACATATTAATTTGACTTTAATTAAAAGCCCAAATTAATGCCCAATACTTTATTTAAATATTTTAAGCCCAATGCTTTATGTGCGATCCTATAGGTCCATTTAATGTTGGCAATGAATTAATGAATTAATTCAAAGGCTATATATATTCTCTAGCAAGATATTATAGCATTCCAAATTAAATGAAAATGCATATGGCATTTAGTGACCTAATGAAATTTTGCATAGTCCCTTACCCATAAATATCAGAATTAATATAAGGCATGAAACTAGTCATCCTTATATATATTAATTCATTTCTTGATATTACAGTGACACTAAACTCTCAGATAAATAATGATTACTCATTATTTCATCTCGGTATGGCCATATACTTCTTAGTTCACTAATCAAGTGGCCGATGATATTTTCTCTCTTATTGAGAGGGGTAATCCCTTCACTTTTCTCATGCTCTCTAACATGAATCAATGTATACCCAAGCATACCCGTACTTGTCACTCTGTTACGAGCGCGTTAGGTGTATGTCAAAGCACACAGTAATTCATAAAGAGTTTCATAGAGATTTTAGGTCTAAGAACTCCGATACAAAACTTGCATATGAGAAACACTTATGACTTCTACCATGTAGTGTTCTCATGAGCGGATCGTATCCAGATACCATGTTCTTTAACATGTATCTATGATCCCTGATTGACACTCTTGTCCTAATGATCCGTAAGAGAGAACTCATAATATCAGAGAGAGCATACTAGTCTTAATTCATTGTTATTCCCATAACAATGACTGACTATGGATATTTAGAATGAAGTATCATTTGTTTCAAGGTCTTACAACCATGTGCCTCACACATGATAACTTAAACCGAAACAACATTCTTGGATAGTTCTATCAATTGATATGCACAGGAATACAATGGATAAAACAAATGCCTCATTTTATTAATTCAAAGTGTTTTATTACAATGCATTGGGGCTAGGGCTTACACTAACACCTATGGGGTCCACGTCCCGCATATCCGGTCTGAGAGTTTCTATCGAGTCTATACTAGGGGCATAATGATAAGAAAATGTTAAAAGTGTAAAAAAAAAAGTTAAAATTGAAGTTTAAGGTGAAAAAGGACCTAAATGAAAAGAATTAAAAGTTTAGGGATAAAATGGTAATTTTTTCAAAAGATGAATTTCATAAGTAAAAGTGAGAAGGAAAGAATTAATAAGGGTAAAATGGTAATTTGGTTAGCTATGTAAAAAAGTCAACTTTTATAAAGTTAAAGGACTAAAATATAACTTTACATGAAAAAGTCAAAATAAGGACCAATTGGTATATTGTACACAAATTATTACATTGAAAATGAAAATTTATAAAATAAAGTTAAAATTATAATTAAAAATCCAAAAGTAACAATACCGTAATGATTCAAGAAATTATAGATTAAATGTGAAATATTATACAAAGAGTTCAGTTAAAGACCGAACAGAACTTTTGCAAGCTAAAAGTCAACTGAAAAGTAAAAATAAGCAAGTTATGACAATTTTGCAATAAAAAATGTAAAAAGGACCTTTTTGTAAGAAAATTAAGAAATAAAGACTTAATTGGAAAGTTGTCAATATAATAATATTATTTGGTATTAAATGTTAAAAGTATTAATAAATTGTATTGTGAAACATAATTAAAAAGTCAAAGTGAAAATAAATGAACTAAGGTCAAAACCATAATTTAAGAATAAAAAAAAATTATGTAATTAAGTGAAAAATCAAGAATTAAACTGAAGTTGTCATAATAGTGGCAATAAACAGAGTAAAATGCCAAAGGTAATAATAATTATACCAGACTGACTAAATAAGAAATTCTGCTTAAAAAGTCAAAGTTAAGCACAATTAACGCTATGCGCCAAAGTTAAGTAAACGTAAAAATAATAATAGTAATGCCAAAATTTATAATTGAAATTACAAAAAAATGGGTATTTTGGGTAATAAAGTGAAAAGTTTAAGATCAAAGTAATAAGTTGCTAAAATTCTTGAAATGTTTTGAAAATGTTGTTAACAATGTTAAAGGAGCTTTTAATAAGTCCAAAATAATTTTTTTAGCGTAATTAATGTAATTATACTATTTTGGGGAAATTCTTCGATTAATAGTCACCACTGAGCATAATTAGTGCTCAGCACGTAGTGTTTACGGCGTGCAGGTTCGAAAGTGTTACGGGAGCTTGGTTTACATTGAAGCAGAGATTGAAGAGGAATAGTCAGTGATGATTATTTTAGTATTTTTGGCATGTATATACTTAGATAGCAGAATTAAAGAATTGGACTGTATTTGAACTAATGTTTGATGGAATAATTAATATTGTTATTTTGCAATTATGTGTTTGTCAATAAATGATTTAGAATGAGTAAATGTTTGTATGTGATTATGTTTATTGTTATAGATTGTTGTGCCTCTGAGAGGTTGTGGTTTTCTGGTTTTTCAGGAAGTTAGTAAGTTCCTAGTCGTTATGCTGCTGAATTTTTGATAAAATGAATAGTATTTCAAATAGTTAGAAGTTGATAAGTTAAATGTATAAATTTGAATAGTGTATAAGTATTGGCAGTCAATGGATTAAATTTGGTTAAAAAAAAAAATTTTGGCTTACCACTTAGTTCTATATCGAAAAAGACTGTTCAGATAAGGCTGTTACATGTAGGCTCCATAACACTTATGAAATATATTTAATTTATTTTGGTCTAAGAATTAGGCTTCTAAGGTCTTCTATTTGTAGTTGGCGTGTAACCTTTCCTCTAGAGGGTTTCTGCGCCAACTTTACTTCTTTGGGCCTCTTTAATTCTTTCAATGGATCTATTAATTATTATATCAGTCCTATAACACTTATAGTCCAATAATAATTAATTATAAAATATATTATTTCAATTAAGTCCATTTTACATAACATTTCTAAAAAGTTTTGCGAATAATTTTACTTAATGATAATTAATTAAACTCTTTAATTAATTATTCTCTTATTCACTTCTCTATTCCCCTAATAATATCAAATATTATTATCCTTTTTATTTTATCATTTTATCATTTTATCTATATGTGTGCGACCTATTGGGTTCCTATCCATATTGACAGTATAATATGTAATTGTGTGTTTTATTCAAAACTCACTTGATTTAAACTTCTTTAAATCATTTTATCAATCCTTATTGACATTTATGATACACTATTATACAAATCATGATTGGCCTCTAGCTAGACATCATGACTACCCAAATGTCAGGAAAGTCAAATGATTTAACTATATATTTCCATATAAACAGTTACTGTGCAATTATTCCTTTCACCACTCTTATCTCAATTTGATTCTGAGTATGGATTTATGTCAACTCATATAATCTAATTATGTATGTTCTATTAATTTAACCATTGTTTCCAAAATGCCCTTTATGGATCTCTATCCATCTTGGCATATTACTTTGGCCAGAGATTCTCTAAACAAGGCAATTATAGAATCATGCAAGATAACTTCCCTTAATAAATCTGGGATGGTGAATCCTTTGTCAATCACTCAACTATCTTCAAGTAGGTCATGATATACCCAACCTCCTAACTATGTTCACCCCCAGTTGGAAGTAATCAGTTATGGAGTCAAAGTATACCACTTGCTACATAAGAAAACTTTGGTGATCTCAAGTCTTAGGATACTTGCACAACCGTTATGAAGAGATTCCTCACTAATATAGATTTAATATCCATGTGAGGATTCTCTTTGCAAGTCTCCAATGAACTTGTTCTTCTAACAAGCATCCACATGTTAGCTTTGATTATCTTCCATAATCACAGTTATGAGAACCACTGCTTGAACCATTCAAGAATCATAACATGTGCTAGTCTGTCCGAATTAACAATGTCCTGTCTTGTTAATTATATGACTAGGGATATTTAGATATTAACACATTTGCATGCAATAGACACCTCATATCATGAACACTTTCATGATTGCCTTTGCACTGTGTTTATAATATCAAGGACTTCATTTATTAATTTAAAATTTACAAACTCATGTATTTAAACATAGCATTAATAAATGAATAATGCCTTTTATTAAGAATATAAATTCATACATATGAAATACATCCCTTTTACATGGGCTCTAGGGCATACTCTCTAACAATCTCCCACTTACACTAGAGCCAATCACTCATATGTCTTAGACCCATGCTATTTATATGGTGATCGTGTTTAATCTAGGAAAGTGCTTTAGCGAGGGGATCCACCACATTATCATCTGTGGGGACCATTTCTATTTTCACATCATATCTAGCTACTATTTCCCTTATGAAATGGTAGCGTCTAAGAACATGCTTGGATCGTTGATGAGATCGTGGTTCCTTTGCTTGCGCAATGGCTCCATTGTTGTCACAATATAGAGGAATCAGATCAACAATGCTAGGTACCACTCCTAGTTTAGATATGAACTTTTTGATCCAGACTGCTTCTTTGGCTGCTTTCAAAGCAGCAATGTACTAAGCTTCTGTCATGGAATCAGTAGTTGTTTCTTGTTTGGAACTCTTCCAGCTAACTACGCCTCCTCCCATTATGAAAACATAACCAGACTGTGATTTACAATCATCCTTGTCAGATTAAAAGTTGGCATCTGTATACCCATTTACTTCCAAATTGCCCTCTCCATATATCAAGAATATATCATTAGTCCTTTTCAAGTACTTAAGGATATTCTTGATAGCTGCCCAGTGTTCCTATCCAAAATTGGATTGGAATTTGCTTGTGACACTCAAAGCAAATGCTACATCTGGACGTGTACATAACATAGCATATATGATAGAACCAATTGCAGATGCATATGGTATTATATTCATGCTCTCTTTATCCTCTAGTGTCTGTGAACACATGGACTTAGAAATGTATTTCCCAAGCACCATGGGTATAAACCCTTTCTTAGAGAGATCCATGTTGAACCTCTTCAATACTTTATCTATATATGTACTTTGAGAAAGACCTAGCAACCTATTGGATCTATCTATATAGATCCTTATTCCCAGAATATAGGATGCTTCTCCAAGGTCTAGAATGGAGAATTTCTTGGATAACCATATTTTAACAGATTAGAGAAGAAAAATGTCATTTCCCATGATCAATATGTCATCCACATATAAAACAAGGAAGAAAATTGCACTCCCAATGACCCTTTTATACACACAAGGTTCATCTTCACTCTGTGAGAAACCAAACTCTTTGATTGACTCATTGAATCGTATGTTCCAGCTCCTAGAGGCTTGCTTCAATCCATAAATGGATCTTTAAAGCTTGCATACCTTTTCGTCATTTCCTGATGTGAACCCTTCTGGTTGTATCATATACACATCCTCAGTCATATTTCCATTTAAGAAAGTTGTCTTCACATCCATTTGCCAAATCTCATAATCATAATGAGCTACAATGGCTAAAAGTATTCTTATAGACTTAAGCATCGCTTTAGGAGAAAATGTTTCATCATAGTCAATACCTTCTTTTTGACGATAGCCTTTTGCTACTAAGCGAGCTTTATAGGTAACTATATTACCTTTCATGTCGGTCTTCTTTTTTAAGACCCATTTGTACCCTATAGGTTTTATCCCTTCAGGTGGTTGAGTTAAATCCATACTTTATTCTCATACATGGAGTTCATTTCAGACTGCATAGCCTTAAGCCATATATCACGTTCTGAATTGTTCAAAACTTCTTGATAGCTTGTAGGCTCATTGTCCTCTACTACAGTTATGCCTCTATCCGTATCAATGTGAAATCCATATCTCACAGCGATAGAACGCATCCTAGTAGATCTTCTAGGATTTTATGTATAATCAGCTTCAACTGTAATCTCATCATTATGAAATTCAGTTTCGGGTTCAATCGGTTGATCTACTTCTATTTGTGGGTCTTGAACTTCACCAAATTCAATTTTACTCCCACTATCCTCTCATAGGAGAAATTCTCGTTCCAAGAAGACAGCATGCCTTGAAACAAATACCTTTTGTTCTAAGGGATGATAGAAATAATATCCAAACGTTTCTTTTGGATATCCCACAAATCAACATTTGTCAGACTTAACATCCAGTTTGTCTAACATTGTCCTTTTCACATAAGCATGACAACCCCATACTTTCATATGAAAAAGTGTGGGTTTCTTGTTATTCTATATCTCATATGGAGTAACATCAACCGATTTACTAGGAACTCTGTTTAACACATAAATAGCAGTTTCTAGTACATATCCCCAAAAAAAGTTAGGCAAGTTTGCTTGGCTCATCATGGATCAAACCATATCTAATAGTGTTCGATTTTTCCTCTCAGATACACCATTGTGTTGTGGTGTATATGGTGGAGTCCATTGAGATAAAATCCCATTATCTCTAAGATAATATTAAAATTTTTGGCTTAAGTATTCTCCACCTCGATCTGATCTAAGTGTTTTAATACTCTTGCCAAGATGTTTCTCTACTTCATTTCTAAATTCTTTGAACTTTTCAAATGCTCCTGATTTATATTTAATTAGATAGATGTATCCAAACCTAGAATAATCATCTATGAAAGTAATGAAGTAGGAGTAACCTCCTCTGACATGTGTAGTCATTGGACCAAATACATCTGAATATATTAAGTCCAAAACCATTGTAGCTCGTTCTCCTTTACCAATAAAGGGAGCTTTTGTCATTTTTCCCAATAAACAAGATTCACATGTATCAAATGATTCATAATCAAAAGATCCCAAATCACCTGACTTGTGTAATTTGGTCATGCTTTTCTCATTTATATGTCCTAAACGACAATGCCATAAGTATGAGGTATTTAGATTGTCTTGTTTCATTCTCTTGGTATCCACATTATGCATTTCTTTAATTAAATCAAGAACAAATATACCATTCTCAATGATAGCTTTTGCATAAAACATATTGTTCTTAAAAATGTAACAACACTTGTCTTTTAAAGAAATGTCATAATCGTTCAATAAACGACTGAAAGAAATAATACTTTTGGATAAAGCTGGAACATAATAACAAGTATTTAATTCCAATATTAATCCACTTGGAAGAGGCAAATGGTAAGTTTCCACAACTGTTGTAGAGATGTTTTGTCCAGTAGCTGACTGCAAACATATTTCTGCCTTTTCAACTCTTCTAAGGCTTCTAAGCCCCTGTAGATCATTACATAAATGAGATCCACATCCGATATCTAATACCCAAGAATATTTTGAAGCAATAGAATAAATATTAATTTCAATATGAATACCTGAAGTAGAAGCATCAGCTTGCTTCTTCACCTTGAGAGAATCTAGATAGGCCTTGCAGTTACGCTTCCAATAACCATCTTTTTCATAATGGAAGCAAATTCCTTTGGGATTCTCTTTCTTGGAAACCTTCTTCTTGGAGATCCCACCATTTTTTGGCTGCACCTTGGTTATCTTCTTCTTTTTCTTCTACTTCTTGCCTTTAGTAGAAGTGACAACCATGACACCAAGAAGGATCCATCAGCTATTTTGAGCATGTTGATTAACTCAGGAATGGACACTTGGATCTTGTTCATGTTGAAGTTAAGCACGAAAGGTGCATAACTTGGAGCCAACGAGTACAAGATTAAATCTATGTATAGATCATTATCCATTACATAGCCAAGTCTACTCAAATGCTCAATATACCCATATATCTTCAATGCATGAGTAGCAGCCGAAGTGCCTTCCACCATTTTGCAGCTAAATAGAGCTCAAGCAATCTCATATTACTTAGTTCTAGCTTGAAAAGAATAAAGCTTCTCTAGATGCAAAATGATGGTTCTAGCATCAATCATCTCATGTTGCTTCTGAAGCTCCAAGTATATAGCACCCAGCATCAGACATGTTGCTGCTTCACTATCCTCTATGTATTTTCGATAAGTGCCTTTGATCTCATCAATGGCATCATCTGATGGAAGTAGTGGTGGATCTTTATCCAAGACATAATAGATCTTTTCAGCTCTAAGAATAATTCTCACTTGCCTGATCCAGTCAAAATAGTTGCTGCTAAACAGCTTGTTATCCAAGATTGATCGTATATTAATGTTTGATGTGCTCATGATGATGACCTAGATGTGAAAAAGAAAATATATGAGAGTATGTTCATATATATGTATGCATTAATTAGGTCTTTAATTAATCTATTTACTCCCACTATTTTATTGCGAATTAATAGCTCTCACTATATAATCCAAGAAAACCCGATGGTTTTCTTAGTGGGCTAATATTCAATCCTTGATATGTAATTTGACATTGACTGTGGTTAACAAGCCAAACTCTATACCCTTGAAAGGTAGGTATCTCTATACCAATTGCGTCTTTACACAATTATTGGATCATTAGGTTATCAACTCTTGATACATGCATATCATATATGCATTTCCTAATCTTGCCTCTATGATCATTAGCCTTGACTGTGGTCAACAAGCTAATGGGCTAGCTAAGATGACCCATTTAATTAGATTTGAATATATTCGATATAATGTGAGCTTGACTGTGGTCAACAACCCACACTATAAAGAACTCTGATTCTCCTTAAATTAATGGAAGGCTTATATACCTTAGTATTTGTTTGAGGATTTTAGTTAATTAAGTATCATCATACATGGTTGGCATACATTGGTATGCATCCTATATCTATCACATAAATATAAGCATAAAAATATGGTATAGTTATGAACTTTACTACATTGATTTTCCCGAGCCAAAAGGGAAATCAAAAGGTCACACCTAGGTAGTATGCATGATTTAAATAAGTAAAAATAATTACATTATCTTCAAACTTATTGGATCTCCATCCGGCCCATCTTACTCCTTGATAATGGTCTTCATCTCTATCTCTAATTCTAATCTAAGTAATCTAATTGCATATTACAATTTGAAAAAGAAATACAAACCAAAAACAAGTGGCCGGGACATGAAAGTCCTCATTGGGTCAAAACATGCATAATGCTCAATCACATTGGGCCTTGTCCATAACTATCCATCATGCCAATCATATACCTTATATGCATTTCTAATGCATAAAGTAAAACATATAATGGATTACTAACTTTGTTTCAACTCTTGAAACATACTTTTGAGTTATTTTAATAATGTGATCAAATTAGGAAACTTTATAATTTATTAAATTTATTTATTAAAATTTTTTAATGTTTAATTGATAAAACGGTTCGAAAAATCGAATTAAAAATCAAAATCGATATAACGGTTAACCGAAATTAATGAACTGATTTAATAAAATTGTTAATAAATTGGTTAACCGTCATGCTCGTTTCTACCACATGAATTGTATATATATCATATCTGCATATTGTATGAATTCTTATTAGAAGGCTCACATACATATTGTATGAATATTTTTTGGAGGAACCATGTACATTATATTATATACACATATTGTATGCATTTTTTGGGGGCCATATATATATATATATATATATATATATATATATGAAACTCCGCCACTCACTGCCATCCTTCATTAGTTTATAATTATTTAAATGATTTTTTTTTAGATTGTTCTATTAATTTAAGTACCATATTATTTATGATTATCTGAATTAAATGATTTAAAAATTAATTATTATATTAATTCAAATTTGTGATCATTTCATACCAAAAAAAAAGTGTATTTATTTTGTATCAAATTCAAGAGATTATATTTTTCATTAATTATCTTTTGATGTTGGAAATGTAAATATTAAATTAAGTTTTAATTAGTTTAAATTTTAAGATGTAATATAATTTATCATGTATTAATTTTTTGATACTTATAAAAAAAACTATAAGAAACATAATCTGATGCCTGGAGAATTCGATCGAAAAATTTCAAATCATTCTGATCAAATTCCTATAATTAGTTCGAATCGGGTGGGGTTGAATTTTGTTTTTAAATTTCGGACTTTTAATTAATTACAATCCTGTGTTTTAGCTACTCCCAGTGCCACCCCAACTGTTAATTATTTAATTTTAGTTTCGATAGAGGGAGAATCGCAGGTTACCAAAAATGGCGGTGAGCTTAGAAGGAGAGAAGGTGATACTTGTACCATACATGGAAGCTCACGTCCCCAATTACCATCACTGGATGCAGGACCCGGCTCTGCTCCAAGCAACCGGCTCGGAGCCCCTTTCTCTCGAGCAAGAATACCAGATGCAGCTTTCTTGGACCCAAGACCCTCTCAGTTCTGTTTCCTTAATTGATGTCTTTTCTTGCTGTTCATTGAGGAAATTTCGGTGTTTATTTTGATGGGTTACGGTTTGAGAGTTCCTTTTTTGCAGAGCGGACTTTTTATTATGCTTGATAAGGATTTGGTAGAGGGAGATTTTGCTCATGGAAATCCCCATGTGGAAGGTAAGTTCTATTGTACTTAATTTTTATTTTGCATCTTCGTTGGGAGCATGACTTTCGCTTTCAATAATCGAAATATATTTCTTTCAATTGATATTTTTGTTGCTTCTTTCATAAAGTTAGGAACTTGATCTTCGTTATGGTGGAACTAATGGTTTTGCAGAGTGTTACGATCCCACATCGGCTAGCTATATGGGTAGTTAGTGGCTTATAAGTGTGATGTGTGAAGGCCCCTTGTTCCACCAAAAGGAATTCCTAGTAGTGGTGGGTGTCCATCACACTTATAAGCCACTAACTACCCATATAGCTAGCCGATGTGGGATCGTAACACAGAGTAGTTATCTATTTGCAATAAAATCCGTGTATTTGAATTTGTGAACTTGTATTTGTTCCTACGCATTATGAATCGCAGGAATGCCCTAAATTGCTTTGTCACTGTTTTCTTGTGATAGTAAGGGATCAGTTCTCATTGACATTATTAGATACCACAGAATAATTAATTATTTTCTTATTTAGCAGTTCAGAGCATGCCATAATGGACTTAAATGTGAATAAGCATCTAGATTTGTTATTCCTAATTGAAAATGTATTATAGCTAAGATGCTTTTGTGCTTGCCATGTATATAAGACTAGCTTGCTTAAATGTTCTTCATACTTTGTGGACAAGGCATGCCGTGTTTATCTATTCTAAGAAATTAATAGTGTGCCAATTTTTCAGCCATGGTAGGTGATGTTAATATATATATGAATGACATGGATGACCCTCAAATGGCTGAGATTGAGATAATGATAGCTGAACCCAAAAGGTAGTTAATTTCTGGGTATTTCTTCTCCTCATTTGTGCTATGCATTTTGTTGCTAAGTTATTTATTCTATTTTACTCTTTTTATATTTTTTCCCTTCTGAAAATATTCTTGCCTTTATTTATTTCATTAGGAGAGCAAAGTTCTCTTGCATAACTTATGTGAGAAGTGAAAATTAGAATGTTTTATTTATCTATCTATCTATCTATCTATTGGAAAGAATAGGAGGTTAAAAGTTTTTCTAATATCTCTCTTATATTTTCTATTGAGGAGGTTCTACATTGTTCCTCTTGCAATTGTAATGTTCTCATCTATTCCTCTTGCAATTGTAATGTTCTCATCTATCTACCAAATTGCTCTTAACTCCTGTAATATCATATAAAATTTAATGTATATTGACTCTACGATTTTCTTACATTGATTACTCCTTACCCTGAAGTGTATATCACTTTCAGCATGCGGATAAAGTCCAAGATAACTGTTTTTGATGACTGAATTGTACTCGGCAAGATTCAGGGAAGAGCATAAATAGGATCTTCCACCATATTGGAACTTAACATTCGAAAAGCATAACATGTATTTCCTAACATTTTGTTTGTGAAGGCTTTTAAACCTAATGAATTTGAAGTAAAAGAGAAATTAAGAAAAATTAAGAAGGATTTTTTATTTATATTTCAAGGAAAATGTAATACAAAAGAGTAACTAATAATTGTTTGAGATTCTACCTGAAATGGATTATTTCAAATATAGCAACTTTTATGTATATTTCTATTTTATATGACAGCTAACAACTTTTTGAGCAGTTCCTTTCATCCTTATTTCTTAGCATTTTGCTCTTGCTAGCATAGCCGTGGAAAAGGCCTTGGCAAGGAATCTGTGGTAATGATGATGACCTATGCAATCCAAAACCTTGGAATCCATGTCTTCTGATGAAGATAACGATATGATTCATGAAGCCCAAGCCCACAAGCCCAAGACATAGAGAGTCTACAGCAGGAGGTCCAAAAGGCATACAGAAGAACAGGAGAGAGCTGAGTTGGCAGGAAGTTAGTTAGGAAAGAAATAGGCTATAAAGAGAAGAACCGGTTGTGAGAGGGGTATGGTTGAATTTCTATTATTTAGGCTGTAGAGGGAGTGAGGGTAGAGAGGTAGCTGTGTTTGGCTATTCTCTTATTGTGGAGGCCCTTGCTACATTTATCTTTAGTATTCTTTTCTGGTTTGTAAACATCACAGACACTGTAATTGATTGTTGATATCAATATACAAAGTCCATTTCATCCATTGTTGTTGGTTGTTTAAAATTCTGTTAGTCTTTTCTCTATCAATTGGTCCGACCTGCCGGATCATCCAAACAGGAGAAAAGAAACCAAACAATGGAAACTCGTTTGCAAACTTTCCATAACCGATTGGAGGAAACTGAAAACAGGATGGGGGATTTAGCTGAATGCGTGAAAGCAATCTCCAAATCCATCACTGAGGTTCAGAACCGCATAACTAGTTCTGAACTTCGTTATCAAGCGGATAAGAAGCAAGAAGAGCTACAGAAATTGAAGGAGGAAGAATTTAGGAATCAGGTGCTCAGCTGGATAAAACGATCTGATAAGCAATCAAGTCAGATTGAAGATTCAATTACCCAAGGGGAAACGACTATGGAGGAAGGAGCAAATCGTCAGGGACAAGGTTCGTCGGGAAGGATGAATTACCATATTCATTCCAATCATTTCGCAGACCCGATGGCTTCCTTGAAGAAAGTTAAGCTTCCAATGTTCAATGGAACCGATGCTAGGGGGTGGATAATGAGAATGGAAACTTATTTTCGAGTCAACCAAATTCCTCCTGAGATGCGCCTTCATTTAGCCGAGATCTGTATGGAGGGAGCCACAATTAATTGGTTCTCTATGCTTATTGATTTATGCCCAACACTGACTTGGGAACAATTCAAAGGCGATCTGCAGAAACGATATGGAAGCGCGCACTTCTCAGCCCTTTTGAAGAGTTGGCGGATTTGAAACAAACTGGGAGTGTAGAAGATTTTATAGAAATGTTTGAGTTAGTGGCTGCATCTGCTCCAGGTTTACCAGAACCCCAATACGTAGGGTATTTTATTAGTGGATTGCGGGAAGAGATTAAGGGATGGGTGAAGGTTCATAAGCCTGAGGACAGATTAGAAGCGATGCGGTTAGCTCGAACGATTGAATACTCGCTGCAATTTGGGAAGGGCGGGATATCTGCAGTGAGACCATGGCCAAACTTAACGAAGGAGAAGGAGGGGCCAAACAGGGTACCAGTGGGAAATGGATCTTGGGCTGGGTCCGTCCATATCCAACACTCATTGGGCCTTAACCAATCAAAAAACCCAATAGCTCTCTCAAACAATCGCCCACCCACTTCCTACTCGTCCACCGTAACCGACAAATGGGGACACCGGCGGCCAGGAATCAGGCAGCTCACCAAATCTGAGTGGGAAGAGAGACGACGGAAAGGGTTATGTTTCCAGTGTGGACAGACCTATTCCCCTCAACACAAGTGTCCTCAAGGCCAAATGAAAGTGATGCTGTTGGGAGAGGGAGAGGAGATCGATGATGAGGACGAATTCTATGAAGTAGACAATGAAGGAGAGGAGCAACCAGTTGATGGAGAATGTCGAGTCCTGGACCTAAATTGCCTTCACCACCTCATGAGAACTCACAATTCAGATGAGCGTGAGCTGAGCACCTTGAAACTACGAGGATCCATCAATGGAATTCCTCTCATGATGTTGGTGGACAGTGGGGCTACACACAACTTTATCTCATCCCAATTAGTAGCTGCTCTTGGACTTCAGGTTAGTCACATTAAACCTTTAGGAATTCGTTTGGGAGATGGCAACTTAATAGGGGTAGACCGGCAATGTACAGCTCTTCCCCTATAGTTGAAGAATTACCACTGCCAAATTGATGCTCTTGTGACCGAAATTGGGAGCTTAGACGTGATTTTAGGGGTAGCGTGGCTTAAAACCCTAGGAGACGTCACTGTAAATTGGGCAGCAGGGTATTTGAAGTTTGATAACGTGGAAGGGCAAGTGGAGTTGTATGGAGACGATGTTGCACAATCAAAATTTCAGTCATTGCAATGCTGGCTGCATGGACATGATGCACAGATGGAGGCGAAACAGGGGTCAACCAGCTGCCTGCAGATTTGACCCACTTAACCGAACTTCAAAGGGTCCAAATGGGTGATTTGCTTTCCAGATATCAAACGGTGTTTGTGGAACCGGATGGCCTCCCTCCCAAAAGAGGCGTTGAACATTCAATTCCTCTTCAGCCAGGACAGGGACCAGTGTGCGTAAGACCGTATCGCTATCCTCATCATCACAAAACAGAGATTCAAAATCAAGTAACAGAGATGCTGAAGAAAGGGGTTATAAGGCACAGCCAGAGTTCCTTCTCCAGCCCAGTCATTCTGGTGAAGAAGAAAGACCAATCCTGGCGAATGTGTGTCGATTATCGCGCTCTAAATAAGGTAACCATTCCTGACAAATACCCCATTCCTGTTATAGATGAATTATTTGATGAATTAGATGGGGCCAAGTTCTTTACCAAGCTGGACTTGAAATTCGGTTACCACCAGATCCGAGTAAGGGCATAAGACATTGAGAAAACTGCTTTTCGCACACATGACGGGCACTACGAGTTCTTGGTCATGCCTTTCGGACTGACCAATGCTCCAGCCACCTTTCAATCCGCTATGAACGACATTTTTCGCTCCTTGCTTCGTAAGTGTGTCCTGGTCTTTTTTGATGATATTTTGATCTATAGTCATACGTGGGCAGAGCATTTACAACATGTCAAGATGGTTCTCGACATACTGGTGACACAGCAGTTTGTTCTCAACGGTAAGAAATGCAGTTTTGGTAAGTCTTCAGTGGAGTACTTGGGTCATGTGGTGAATGGGACAGGAGTGCTAGTGGACTCCAGCAAAGTTAAGGTGGTTCAAGAATGGCCGACACCAACCACAGTTAAAGGGGTACGCGGTTTCCTTGGGCTCACCGGCTACTACCGCAAATTTATCTCGGAGTATGGTAAGATTGCCAAGCCTTTGACAGATTTAACAAAGAAGGAAGGGTTTAGGTGGAATGACAAAGCTCAGTAGGCGTTTGAATTACTCAAGAAGAAGTTGACATCAGCACCTCTCCTAGCCTTGCCGAATTTCTCCAAGCCCTTCGAGATTGAATGTGACGCTTCTGGGTGTGGAATCGGGGCTGTGTTGATGCAAGACCGTCGTCCCATTGCCTATTTTAGTAAGGCATTGTCCCCACAAAACTTATGCAAATCGGCTTACGAGAAGGAAGTTATGGCTATTGTCTTGGCGGTTCTACATTGGAAGCCATATCTCTTGGGACAGTCGTTCATAGTATACACTGACCAGCAGAGTATTCGACAACTAATGTACCAGCGGATTTCTACTACGGAACATCAAAATTGGATGGCCAAATTGATGGGGTACAGATTTGAGGTTCGGTATAAGCCAGGGACTGAGAATAGGGCAGCTGATTCTTTGTCAAGGCTCAACGGACAGGATGGAGAACTCAAGGCTGTAACTGTCACTCCAACTTGGGTTGATGTGCATGAGCTGTCACAGGAAGTAGCCAGTGATCCTCAACTCCAAAAGATTATCAGCAATCTGCAGCGGGACCCTCTCTCACATCTAGGATTTGTTATGCGTGGTAGCACTTTGTTCTACAGAGACAGGTTAGTCCTATCCTCCAATTCTTCTTGGATTCCTAGATTGCTGTATGAATTCCATAATGGGCTGATGGGAGGGCACTCAGGATTCTATAGAACCTATAAAAGGTTAGCAGCCACCTTGTATTGGTTGGGAATGACAAAGTCTATTCAGCAGTACGTCCGTGAATGTGAAGTCTGCCAGCACTATAAAGCCTCCACCTTGGTGCCAGGGGGACTGCTGCAACCTCTCCCTATTCCTAATCAGATTTGGGAGGAGATCTCGATGGACTTCATCACCGGGTTGCCTCGGTCGAAGGGTTGTGACACCATTTGGGTGATAGTGGACCGTTTATCGAAATATGCGCATTTCATTCCCCTCAAACATCCGTTTACTGCTCGGATATTGGCTAAGATTTTCCTTAAGGAACTCATCCGCCTACATGGCTTACCAAAATCCATCCTCAGTGACCGAGATCCTCTGTTTGTCAGTCGTTTTTGGCGTGAGATCTTCAAGTTACAGGGCACTGCTCTCAAATTCAGTACCGCCTACCATCCTCAAACTGATGGTCAAACCGAGGTGGTGAATCGGTGTGTAGAGGCCTACCTGCGTTGCTTTGCTACGGACCAGCCCAAGACATGGATAACCTGGCTCCCTTGGGCTGAATTTTGGTACAACACCACCTACCACATATCCACTGGTACCACTCCTTTTGAGACGGTGTATGGACGTAAACCGCCTACTGTGTTACAATTTGTTCCAAGTGAGGTTGAAGTGGCAGCAGTGGCTACTGAGCTGCTGGACCGAGATGAGGCTTTGCGACAACTGAAAGCTCATCTCGCTCGAGCTCAAACCAGTATGAAGAAGGTTGCAGATCAGCATCGTCGATTTGTTGAGTTTTCAGTTGGTGAGCACGTATTTGTGAAGCTTCGCCCCCATAGACAACTCTCTGTCACTTCTCGGATAACTCCAAAGCTAGCTCCTCGTTTTTACGGACCCTTTCCGATCATTCAACGTGTGGGATTGGTGGCTTATAAGTTAGAACTGCCTCTTGGCGCTCAAATCCATCCGGTGTTTCATGTGTCGCTGTTAAAAAAATCTATTGGATCCAATGTTGCCTCTTCTACCTTGCCAGCAGGCATGGAATCAGATGTCATTAATGCTGTCATTCCTGTGGCAATATTAGCTAAGCGAACTATCAGCAGGTATGGTGAAGAGGTCCCCCAATGGCTGGTTCAGTGGCAGGAAGGTGGTTTGGACAATGCCACATGGGAGGATGAGTTCATCATTCGCCATCAGTTTCCTCAATTCAGTCTTGAGGACAAGACTGTTTCCCCACCCGGTGGCAATGATGAAGATAACGATATGATTCATGAAGCCCAAGCCCACAAGCCCAAGACATGGAGAGTCTACAGCAGGAGGTCCAAAAAGCAAACAGAAGAACAGGAGAGAGCTGAGTTGGCAGGAAGTTAGTTAGGAAAGAAATAGGCTATAAAGAGAAGAACCGGTTGTGAGAGGGGTATGGTTGAATTTCTATTGTTTAGGCTGTAGAGGGAGTGAGGGTAGAGAGGTAGCTGTGTTTGGCTATTCTCTTATTGTGGAGGCCCTTGCTACATTTATCTTTAGTATTCTTTTCTGGTTTGTAAACATCACAGACACTGTAATTGATTGTTGATATCAATATACAAAGTCCATTTCATCCATTGTTGTTGGTTGTTTAAAATTCTGTTAGTCTTTTCTCTATCAATTCCGTGCTAAAATTGGGGAATCAAATGAAGCATCTCTTAATTTGTTTCCTAAATTGGTTAGTCTCTCTCGCTCTCTCTCTCTCTCGATCTCGGCATGCTGTAGTTTTATTTTTGTATGTTCTTGTTTATGCAATAGCAATGGCAATAGCAATAGCAATTCCAATCACTTGTGGTGGATGCATTTCTATACAACTGAGTATGGATTGTGAGGCTATACTTTACATGCCGGTAGTCTTGCAGTTGTGCTTGTGTTCTGTTTAGGTTGACTATAATTCTTTCTGGTTGTTTCAGGGCTTTGAGGAGGCTTCTTATAGCGAAATTTTCAAAGAGGTGACTACAGTTTACCTGTTCAAGCACCACAACATATAACCCAAACATGCACATTTGTGTATGAGAAAGCCTAGTCTGCAGTCATTATTGATTGCATAGTGGAATTGCTCTGATCTTGTTCATTTCAATTGCTGTGTAACTTCTTGTTTAGCCTGTTGGGCAAATGAATTTATCAGCATCTTCATGTAGTTGGAAAAAAAAAAGGGGGCTTGACATGATGTCTGGTGACTGGAATAGCTTAAGTTTGATTCACTTAGATTTTAGATAACGAAGTGACCTGGTTAAAACTTACTAAAACATGCAATCTGTGATGGAGCCTTTCTTTCTTTTCCTTCTTTGTTTGTTTGTTTGTTTTTTTTTTTTTTTTTTGATATTTTCGGCTACATTTGACAGCAATAGTCTGGCCATCTCTGACAATTATGTGCATCAGGACCTACTTTGGCTAAACATTTTATGTTATGAACTATAAGAGTTCCATAATATAATTAGTTGGTAGATGAAATATTGGAAACTACCCAATATATTGTGTCCCATATCTGATTTTAGAATCTCATATGGGGGCTATGACCTGTGAATAAAGCTTAATGGGCAATCTAAAACTTCTTTTACATTTTTCACTCGTAATGTAATTGTCGTATGTTAGGACAATTAGTTAAATATTCTTATTGTTGTCATTGTTTCCATCATCTTCATTATATCTTTTAACATTATATCATGACAAATTGGACAGGTGACATTGGAATTACCAGTGACAAAGCTTAACCATGAGAAACTGCTAAATTTGATGGGTAAAGTGGTTACACATACGTAGCCCTTCAGAACTCTTCATAGACTGTATTGCATTACTCTAACAAGGAATTCTTGCTTAGTAGTTGATTGTTCTGCTGAAAAAGTTGAGAGTTTTCTGACTTAACATATCACTGAAACTTTGATGTCTCTTAATTGGATTGCAAGGATAATAATTTCATGGTCAAATTACTGAAATTTTGATGACTCCAAATGTGATAACAAGGTTTATAGTTTCAACCGGATTCAAATATCACGGGGCTAATTTTTGTTTCCCAGTTATATTATGCCATATTTTTGGTGTTATGTGGCTTGAGACCTAATATTAGGATGAAACATTGTGTTCAGATCCAGTAGGTTTCTACATGCGCAGAATGGGAAAGCTGTTACACTTGCATGCAAAGACTAGTAAGTTTACATTCATAACGAGAGAAGTGATCTGGTAATGGATTGAAGTTGTATACTTGTAGATGTTTTTCAACAGCTTTAATGCAGCGAGGGAAGGAAGCAAGTGAATGGGAAATCCTAAAACTTCTCCAACCACATGCTTCTATCAGTTAAGAAAATCTATTCTTCCCATTGATTGGGTATTGGGTCCTGAAACTGCATGAACCTGAGGGGTGTCATTTGAAATTGCATTCCCAGCTTGCCAAACATGATTAACAGTAGTCTCATTTCCTAGTGGACCTACGATAGCAAATATAATCATCTCATTGTTGGCATATGCTGCAGAGAGTTCAGAAACATTAAAGCTGAGAGAAGTAGGCTGCATTGATGGGCTCATACTGGTTAATTCTGTCGGATAAGCAGTCATGCTTCCGTTGGAATTCTGTTGGATAAGCAGTAATGCTTCCGTTAGAATTTCGAAAACCAACAAGTGGCTGTGATCCTAACATGCCTATTCCGGTTGGGTTGATAACCCATGCAATCCAACCTGTAGATTTCTGCTGAGCTTTGTAGGCTATTTGAACACTTCTTGTGGATTTGAAGGAATTCCAGTAGAGCTGAGCCTGTAAATATGGAAAGTCAACACGAGTTGAAGACCTGGTTATTTGGAAAGGTGTAATTTGAGCATGTTTTAGCAGAAGCAACTAGGACTAAACAGAAAGGTATGCCAGTGACAAATATAGGTACTGAATGCTTATCCAGGCAGGGTTGCTTAAGCATGTCCTTTTCCGAGTTTCTTGACTAAATCCCAAGTTTTTAGGATTGTACTACACAGTACACAGGTGACAACGGAGCTTGTTAGGACCATTTATAGGTAATGTTCGATCCATAAGATCCAAGTCAAGGTTGTTAACTGGTGCAAAAATAGGCTTTACTTAGTTCCCTTTCCAGTTTCTGATCGGTAGATCATGTTCTAAATAGTACTATTAGGCTGATCTTATGGTTAAAGAGTGAGAAGCATTATAAATTGGAGCAGACTTGGTGCTTTCTCTATAAAAAAATTAGGCAAAAACCCAGCTTGTTTTATTTAATTAAACTTTTATTTTGCAATTCTTCCTTGATTAGTTGATGTATCTATCCTCAAGTGATTTAACTTCTAAGTGGCCATTTTCTGGTAAACAACCAAAAGAACAACATTAAGAAAGTATGGGAGAAAGGTGGTTGAATAAATAAATTGATGATTAAATGAGTTAGGTCATGTGAGGGAGAAATTTTGGGTTTCTAACTAATCCTTTCGTAGGAAGCAACGCTACTTCTTCCAAGGAAATATAAAGGTCAAGTCATTTGTTAGCCAAGGAAATTGGGCAGTATTTTTTGAAATTTTCCTTGCAGTTATAACAAGTCATAGTGGCTCTTTTGTCCCTTGGTATGAAACTTTCTCAATTGTTTGATTTTTGGCAGCTTTGCTTTGGATTTATATATTAACCAAAGGTCCAATAAGGCTGCCAATAATCCTCTTCAGGATTTTAAGTTATTATTATTATTAGTAAAAAAAAGATATATCACCAAACCCCAAAACTTTTTGATTTTTTTATATTAAGTTTTTGTACGTTTATATTAAAATACTAAATTATTGAACTTTTATTTTCTTACACATTAAGCATTCAATGGACAAAAAATATTAAATTAATCAACAATATGCTCCATTTCACACATCTTTGAAAATATAGACTTAATAATCTGTGAAAGTAATAAAAGTTTAAGAAGCCAATGGTGCAAAATAAAATATAGAGACTTAACAGCAAAAACTTGAAAAGTTCAGTAATAATAATAATAATAATAATAATAATAATAATAATAATAATAATAATAATAATTATTATTATTATTATTATTATTATTATTATTATTATTATTATTATTATTATTATTAGTGATGAATAATTGAAGAGCCGACATCAAGGTACCAAAACAATCCTATGGATGAGCTTTTGGAAAATATTTCTTTCATTTATAAATTTTGTCCATTTTTTCTTTTCATACATATTAAGAAATTTTAGTTATTATGATTAAGAGACAAATTTTTTTCTTGCAATTTTTCTATTATACCCATTGGGACAAATTTTAGTTATTGTGGTGAGCGTTTGGAAAATAACCTTTTATTTTCATAATAACTTTTATTTTCACCAAACCCCAAAACTTTTTTATTTTTTTGATACTAGCTTTTTATACCTTTATTTTAAAATATTAAATCCCTGAATTTTTATTTTTTTGCACATTAAATATTCAATGGACAAAAAATATTAAATTGATCAACAATATACTTCATTTCACACATCTTTGTTATTTACATATCAACCTCAATTTAACGTGTTGTAATTAATTTCATTGTCATTTGAGATTAAAATACCAATTAAAAATATCAATTAATTTAAAATTGACAAGAAAATAAGCACTAGCACGTCAAATTGAGATGCATACTGACAGTGTGCCACAAATGAAATGTACAATTCAATTTCACTTGTATATCTATTTGGGTTTAAACCCCTAAACTTTTATTTTATTACACATTAAGCATTCAATGGACAAAAAATATTAAATTGATCAACAATATGCTTCATTTTCACATGTCTTTGTTATTTACATTTTAACCTTAATTTAATGTGCTGTAATTAATTGCATTATCATTTGAGGTTAAAATACCAATTGAAAATGTCAATTAATTTAAAATTGACAAGAAAATACGCACTAGCACGTCGAATTGAGATACATATTGATAGTGGGCCCAATGAACTGTATAATTTAATTTCAGGGCTTAATGTGTGAAAATAATAAGAGTGTAAGAAGCCAATGATACAAAATAAAAATATAAAGATTTAATAGCAAAAACTCAAAAAGTTTATTATTATTATTATTATTATTATTATTATTATTATTATTATTATTATTATTATTATTATTTTGGATAGATTACAAAGGAAAAATAAACAAAAACTATGAAACTTATGAAATACTAAATGTGCATTTACTTGTAGAAAACAGTTTTTTATTATCTATTTTCTTAAAAAATTATAGTATTTATTTTCTGTACATATATACACACACGTGTGTGCGCGCGCGCACATACACAAACACACACACACATATATATATATATATATATATATATATATGCATATATATGTGTATATATATACATACATATACATATATACATGTATATGTATGTGTACGTACATGTATATATGTGTGTGTGTGTGTGCATATGTATGTGAATATATGCAAATACATACACATGTATGTATACATACATACATACATACATACATATGTATATATATTACATATGTACATGTATGTGTATGTATGTATATACATACATACATACATATATATATACATACATACGCATACACATACATATACATATGTATGTATGTATGCACATACAAATACATGTATATGTATATGTATGTGCATATGTATATATGTATATACATGTATAAATACATATGTATATGTGTATGTATGCGCATATGTATGTATGTATGTGCATACATATATATGTATGTGTATATGTATGCACATACATGTGTATATGTATATGTATATGTATATGTATATGTATATGTATATGTATATGTATATGTAGATATATGCATGATGGAATATGACATGGTATGAATGTGATGATAACGCAGCGGAAAAACAAAAAAAATTTCATCATACATACCAAACAAATCCAAAGCAAGAATCGAAACATTCAATTTTAGGGTTTAAAACTTACAACTTTGGATGCCTTTTAATTTTTTTGAGTTTGGTGATGACCAGCACCGAGATGACTTTATCCACCTTAGATCTTGATCACTAATGCCAAGGAACAGCCTTTTACGCCACTCCCTCTATTCTCACACACACAATTGCACCGTCGGCTTAAAATCGAGATTGCTAGCTCTCTTTTAAGGTATTGTGTAATGGCTATAGTTTGAAGCTACAAAATTTGATTTTGTACTTCTCTTAGGTTGCTTTTACTATCCAAGAACACAAGAGAATGAGGAATAATCCTTTCTCCTTGTGAAAATTGGACCAAAAATTAAAAGAGAGAGAAGGATGTAATTCATGCCAAAATGCAAAATGGTGGCTAGGTTTTGTTTTCACGCCAAAAACAAATTATCTATCTTTAGGGTTTTATTTCCTTTAATATATATCCCTTTATTTTCTTAAGTGATCAAGCTAAAATATACCACCTTAAGATAATTAATTTTAGCCTTTATCACTTATTTAAAATAAAAAATATATATTGATTAAAACACCTTAAGATAATACATTTAATCCAAGATAATCCTTTTTTATTTAATCTAAGATAAATGTAAGACATATTAATCAAATAAATCACTTAATAAAAGAATTAATCATGTGCCAAAATTCCATTGATATTATCTTGGAATTTCGGCCACACCATCCAATTATCAAGTGAATTAATTTAATTAAAATCCTTTAGGCTTTAATACTCAATTAATTAAATTAACACAAGATAATTAATTAATTGAAATTAAACCTTGTGGGCTGAATTTCTCTCTCTCATGGACCAAAGCCCAATAGCAATTTTATAACCCATTACACACATTAATTTGACTTTAATTAAAAGCCCAAATTAATGCTCAATACTTTAATTAAATATTTTAAGCCCAATGCTTTGTGTGCGATCCTATAGGTCCATTTAATGTTGGCAATGAATTAATAAATTAATTCAAAGGCTATATATATTCTCTAGCAAGATATTATAGCATTCCAAATTAAATGAAAATGCATATGGCATTTAGTGACCTAATGCAATTTTGCATAGTCCCTTACCCATAAATATTAGAATTAATATAAGGCATGGAACTAGTCGTCCTTATATATATTAATTCATTTCTTGATATTCCAGTGACACTGAACTCTCAGATAAATAATGATTATTCATTATTTCATCTCGGTATGGCCATACACTTCTCAGTTCACTGATCAAGTGGCCGATGATATTTTCTCTCTTATTGAGAGGGGTAATCCCTTCACTTCTCTCATACTCTCTAACATGAATTAATGCATACCCAATCATACCCGTACTTGTCACTCTGTTACGAGCACGTTAGGTGTATGTCAAAGTACACAGTAATTCATAAAGAGTTTCATAGAGATTTCAGGTCTAAGAACTCCGATACAAAACTTGCATATGAGAAACACTTATGACTTATACCATGTAGTGTTCTCATGAGCGGATCGTATCTAGATACCATGTTCTTTAACATGTATCTATGATCTCTGATTGACACTCTTGTCCTAATGATCCGTAAGACAGAACTCATAATATCAGAGAGAGCATACTAGTCTTAATTCATTATTATTCCCATAACAATGACTGACTAGGGATATTTAGAATGATGTCTCATTTGTTTCAAGGTCTTACAACCATGTGTCTCACATATGATAACTTAAACCGAAACAACACTCTTGGATAGTTTTATCAATTGATATGCACAGGAATACAAAGGATAAAACAAATGCCTCATTTTATTAATTCAAAGTGCTTTATTACAATGCATTGGGGCTAGGGCTTACACTAACAATGCACACATATATATATACATATACATATGTATGTGTATGTGTATGTATGTACATACATATATATAAATATCCATATGTACGTATGTATGCATGTACTACATATAAATACACATGTATATACTTATGTATGCATGCACATACAAACATATACATATATATGTACATATGTGTGCATATATATGTGTGTGTGTGTGTGTGTGTGTGTGTGTGTATTAAGATTATTCAGAAAATTTGAAAAATATTTTTTATTAGTTTTTCACTTTCTTCTTTATTTTGAAAAACTGAAAAATTTATTTTCTATTTTCTATTTTAAAAAACTGATCAATATAAACATGATTTTTATTTTTTGTTTTATGTAGAAATTTTTTCTAAAAAAATGCAGCAATTTTCTGTAAGTAAACAGATTCTAACCTATTATTTTCATAATAACTTTTTATCGATTGAGCGACTGATGGTTAGCATACAATGTACCATTGAAAATGGTATTAATTGCTTGTGAGATATCTAATAGTCTCTTTATTGGATAAAATAAAAGATTAATGTATACAGATATAAGAAAAAAATAGATGTAAAAAGATGAGATTGAAAACAAAACCTAATCTTAAAGCAATTCAAATATTAAAACTAAAAATAGTAGTATAGGGCACATATTTGAATTGTCTAATCGCAATTATTCTATTGATATAACAGTTTAAACATATGCGCTCTATATTACATCTCTAAATTAAACTTTTCAAAATTTTATTATAGTATAATTCCAAAATGTGGGAATTAATACTTTCAAATTGTATTATATGTAAGAGAAATACAAAATCAACCCAACCTCTTTGGATCTGGCACATTAAATAAGTCCTATATTTTCACACCGAACTTGTCAAAAAGTTGAGTTTATTCATTTTAGTTGGTAAATTATTATTAGGCGGCCTATGAAATTTCTTCCCTTTTTCATTATTGTTATTTTTTTTGGTTGAATTGCGTCTATGCAATTTCATTCCCTTGTTAAAGAAATGGGTCAACATATTCCTTCAGTTGCATTAATATATTGTTAACATTTTGGATAATTAAGCTTTTCTTATTGCTAAATAAATTCTTTTACTTTTCTTTTCTTTTTTTTTTTAAACCGTAGGAGAACAATTTGGTGAAAGTCTTTATTTAAAAACACTCTAATAGTCAAATCTAGGAGTGTGCAAAAACCAACTCAATCTGAAAAATCCAATCCGACCCGTGACATTCGGGTGGGGTTAATCAAATTATTAGGGTTAGGGCTAGTTGGAGGATTGATGAAATTTTGGGATACAAACTTAAAAGCCCTCTTTCCCCATTTGCTTTTCTCTATCTTCAATTTCAAATCCCTCATCTATCTCTCAAAATCTCCCTCTGCTTCCATCTCTCTCCCTCTTCCTCTCCTCCTTTCTCTCCCTCTCCCTAATCCATCTCTCAACCTCTCTCAATCTCCCTTTGCTTCCATCTCTCTCTTTCTCTCCATCTCTCTCTCGTTCTCTACTTTTACTCTACTCACCTTTGAAGCTACTCTCTTCTTGATTTTTTTGTTGATTTCTAAGTAATTGAAGGCGATGGAGATAAAGCTGTCTCCGATTTTTAGTGCTTTGATTTTTCATTATTTGCTATAATTTTAATTTATTCTAGATTTGTAGAAGTACATCTGCTTAGATTTTGTATTTTGAAATGATTATTTATTTTAAAAGAGCTTTGTTGCTTGGATTTGGTGCTTTTATTATTTTTAATCATTGATTTTATGGTTTGTTTGCTGATCTTTGGAGTTTTGGCTAATGTTATTAAAACCGGACTGGATGAAGAACTGGAGAGCTTAAGGGTTCGTGGTTCGACCGGTTCGTTGGGGTTTAACCGAGTTTTTTTCTTTTTTAAAAAAATATATTATTTTTTAAGTTTTATATAAATATTATTAAAATATCACTATATAAAAAAATTAAAAATAGTTTAGAAAAATATATTTATCATCAAACATTAATAATAATACTATATTTTCAAGTCATTCAACATTTATAACAAAAATTTAAGATAAATATAGTAAAAAATTGTAAATTTTTAAAGAATTCTTCAAATATAAATTATAAAATTTTATTTTATTCATAAAAAATTCATTAAATTGTTTAAATTTTAATTATTTTGTATTTATAATTTTATTTTATTTTTTCCATCAAAAAAATAATATTGTATGAATATTTTGGACAAAAAATTGGTTTTTATAAAATCAAACCGGTTTATTATCATTTAACCCAGTTTTTTCCAATTTTATCTTGGTTTAACCGATTTTCTGACGGTTTGAAATAGTTTCTTCCGATTTTTATTCAATCCATTTTTCACCCATCGAACCAACCGGGACATCCGACGTTCGCGGTTAAATCGATTTGACCGTCTAGTCCGATTCGATTTTAATAACACTAGTTTTGGCTCAAGGTGAGCTTATTTTTCTTGCATATGGGACTTTGGGAAGAGAGATGGATGAATAGAAAGAATGAAAGTAGTACTATGCTTCTTGAAATGGAAATGAATAGAAAAAAATATTTTTAATTAAAATTTTGGGTTTGTTGAGTTAGCCGGGTCAGGGCCCAAAAAATCAGTTTGATCGGGTAGCACCCTGAATAAAAGTTAGGGTCGGTTCGGGTGTGGGATTAATTTTATAAATTTTCGGGTCTCGAGTTATTAGAATTTAGTTTGGATTAACCCAAACCCAACCGATACACAACCCTAATAAAATCAATATAGAGTTTAGATTAGTACTTATGACTCTTTTATATAACCTTTACTTCATCATCAAAACACTTAGTAACATTTATAACTTAGAACTATTAATCATTGTAATAGTTATAACACACTCTGTGTTTATATCTATTAACTATTAATCATAAAGTTATGACTTTATTTTGAGCTTAATTTCAATATCGGTTGATTATTTCTTGGTTTTAAGCATATTCTTATCTTTGATTGTATTGAGATTGATTGTTGGTTTATTGAATAAATAACTTAAAGTTGGTTTTGACATAGTTAATGATTTGCATGTTCTTGGGTTAACTCTTTAATGTTTATACATAATTATTATCCGAAATATTAGATAATTATGTGTTAATTTTATTGATTAATACTAAGAGAGGAAGAACTAAGAATAAACTGGAGTTGAATTACTTGAAAAAAAGTTCAATGAATTTTTAGGATATTAAACTGGATTTTCATGCTAAGTATTAGATTTGTCTATGAGTTTAATACTAAGAATGATATACTTGAATAAAGATATCTTGCTTTATTACTAGTTTTTTCATAATCACTGGTGTTTCTATTGAATTTAAGTCATTACAATGAAAGTTAAGGTGAATAGTTCCTTTAGCAAGAGAATTTCAGTTATTGTTTTGTTTTTAATTTATGTTAATTTAATTTCAGCTTTTGTTTTGTTTCATTGTTTATTTTGTTTAATTTTTGCTTTTAAATCAAAAACATTTGGGAAACAATTTCGGATTAATTTAATTCATATATAGATATTCTTCTTAGCAATCCATGTTTCCTTGGGTACGATATTTGGGGTCTTAATCTATATTTCCCTGTATTACTAGCTGATCTAGTACAGCTAGACACCGGTCAACTACCCCGACCTTGGCCTGCTGGAACTGGAGGATGACTCTGGGGTGTAAAAGATCCCTTTGACTTCTTACCCTGATCTCCATTTCCACTAGACTTTCCCCGCTTTCTCTTTTGTTGGAATAGAGACTGTCTCTTAACCTGTTCAGCCTGAATAGCCTCTAATTTAATGGTTGCCTCTACCATAGCTCTCAAGTTAGGGTACTGCTAGGTCCCTATACTTTGTCTGAGCTTAGTATACAGTCCTCTCTCAAACCTTTGTCGTAGCTTTATATATGTAGACTGGCTCTCATCAAGGTAGGCACCGAGGCGCTCAAACTCGCGTTCATACTCTGCCACAGATTTATTATCTTGTCTAAGCCTCCAAAAAGCATCATGCATGGCCAATTTATACTCAGACCTAATATATTTAAGCTTAAACTGAGTCACAAAGAAATTTCAAGTCAACTAATCCACTAGGATGTGCCTCCTAACTGAGTCCCACCAAACAAAAGCTGGTCCTTCCAACAAAGCAACTATGCCCTCTAGCTTTTCTTCTGCTGAACTATTTATGATTTCAAAAAGTCTCTTTATTTTGAACAACCAATCTTCAGCCTGTGATGGTGTCAAAGGATCTTTTCCAGAAAAATCTTCAGCTCCCAACCTTTTTAACTATTCCAAAATAGGCTTCCTTCTAGGTAGAACTGGCTAAACCTGAACAACTGTATGAGAGAACTGAGCCTGACCTGCTTGTAGTTGTTGCTGGATATAATCGGCCATAAGATTAAGGAAGTCTGGTTGTGGGGGAGAAGGTGGCACTACTGGAGAGGAAGCCTGCTATTGTGGGGTCTCCTGCTGTCCAATACCTATAGATGCTTCGCTTTCACCATCCCCCACCTATCTATCTCGATTGGAAGACATTTTCACACTATAAAACGGAAAGGAGCAAGTACACATTAGATTTCCATAACACCTTATTACTTACAATTGGCATGTATATATATACAGATAAATCATACTTACTCCCACTTCGATCTTAGAACCGGCTAAACCAATGCTCTGATACCACAAAATGTAACACCCTGACTGTAACAGTCTTATCGATTTAAGCAATTGGTCGAAAAATTATTATTATTATTATTATTTTAACCCAAAAATAACTTTTCCATTTAACATATTAAACTCCTTCCATATATAACTTTTATTGATCGCTGACCTATAACTGTCCAACTTACTATGCATTTTTCAAAAATTTGGCAATATAATGGCTGTATTCTTAGCTAACCCCCTGAAAAGCAGATAATATCACAGCCTCTCTAAGGCACAACAGTTTATATTCATTCACATAACACATTCATATACTCCATTATATAACACATACATACAATCCACTTCCTGCAATTCTTATCCACAAACTTCTATATACAATATTATTATCATTACAACTTTGTTCTCATAACTACAAAGCAAATATATACATGCCACAAAAATACTCATTCTATTTCTTCAACATCTTTTGTCCTCTGTGTACTTATGCTCCAAAACATCAGTACCTGCATGCAGTAAATCTTACGTGCTGAACATTAAAAATACCCAGTGGTAACTAACAATCATAGTATTTTCCTAAATGCATAATTTCTAACTATGTTCAATTAGACTGATTTTATCAGTTTTTCTCATTTAAAAGCCTATGCTTTTAAACCAATTTTTCGATTTAACTTAAAAATTTACTTAATTTTTCAATTTAGTCCTTTAACTTTTCATTTATTCCATAATTACCCTTTTTTATACCTTTAATTACCAAAATGCCCTTAATTTCTTATTTTCTCAATTTAATCTTTTAATTAGCTTATAAATTACCAATTAAATCTTGTTTTGACCTTTTAATGTAAAATTATATTTTAGTCCTTTAACTTTTTAAAAGTTGACTTTTTCACAGTTAGTTGACCAAATTACCACTTTACCCTTATGAATTCTTTCCTTCTCACTTTTACTTATTAAAATTCATCTTTTGGAAAAATTAGCGTTTTACCCCTAAACTTTTTAATTCTTTTCATTTTAGTCCTTTTTCATCTTAAACATCAATTTTAACTTTCTTTTTATACTTTTAACATTTTCTTATCATTATGCCCCTAGTACAGACCTGACAGAAACTCTTAGACCGGATATGCAGGATGTGGACCCCACATGGCCACAACAGAATGAGAAATGACCTCCAAGAATCATTTCTCATAAACCATATGAACATATGACAGTAAGTATGATAGGAACTATGGAGATCAACGATCCAACCACAATAAAGCAAGTCATCATGACTTACACCACGGTATAGATATCCCTATGGCCAGCCAATTTTATCCTGAGCTAAGTTTTACTGTCTGATTCTTTCTAAGGGCACAAATTCACTTAATTTTCTTTTATTATTCAATTATTCATTCTTTACAATAATTTTCAATACTTGTCAATACTGTACCAGTACATTATATTTGAAGTTTGTCTTCTTTACGCAGTTTATAAATTATTTTGTAATAATTCACCATTTAATCAATAAATTATGCAATAATTCATCATAATTTCACATATTTCCATTAATACCTAACTAAAATTTATTCCAAAAATATTCATTCAATTCTCATAAATCCTATAAAAATTTATGGACATCAATTTTCACTTATACTATCATTTTAAGGCTTTAATTGACTAAAATAACTTAAATTCATATTAATTCCCTTGTGATTACCATTCGGACATAACTACAACTTCACCATATTATATTATTTTAATTCTTTTAAAATTTCTAATAAGCATAATTAAGTTCTAATTACATGAATATAGTATTAATTTCAATTTTACCTTACTATATTAAATTTTCCTTAATAAACCTAAAGGAAATTCACATAAATAATAGGAAAATAAAATGATTATTTAGTCACAAATCTTTTTCTTGAGCTTATCCTTACTTAGGCTTCCTATTTTTTGCCTTTGGCCTTTGAAATAGGTTCCTCCTTTTGAAATCCTTCATGGGCTGAATTCATTGTCAATATAAACTCTAATATTTTGACCTTAAATGAGCAAAAATGAACTCTAGGCACCCAAAACTAGTAGTAGGCATTTAAGAATCAAATTAAAATCAAGAATTTTACTTGCCTAAAATTGACACCTAAACTTTAACCATTGATTTTATTTGATTTCCTTCCTTAAATCAAAGAACAGAAGTGGTTAGGGTGTTCTAGAGAGGCTAAAATTAATTCTTTGAGCTTTGATTTGGTGGGATTTGGGAAAAAATTGAATGAAAAAGAGGGAGAAAAGATGAGGGTGATGGTTCGGCCAAGTGAGGGACTGAAGAAGGGAGTGGTTGCTGCTGGAAAAATTTAGAGATTCAGCAATTTATATGGCCTCTTAATGGGTCATGGGCTAGGCTTCTAAGTGGGCTTGAACATTTTTTTGTTTAGCCCGATAATTGATTCTAATTAATTTCTCCTACTTTCCAACTCCAAATTACTTCAAATTTGATTTCATTATTCATATCATATTAAAAATAGGCTATACTTAAAATTTTAGCCCAATTGGAGTTCAGTTTGGGTCCGATTCAATTTTATCGGTCCAATTCAAAATTACCTGTGTTACCAAAAAATTTACTTTTTGTTATCAAAATAATCTACATATTATTTTAGGCATACATGTAATTTTTGATATTTTTTAGCCTTTATTTGCTATTTTTAACTGTCAGAACGATAAAAAATTAATTAAAAATCTTAAACCCTAATTACCTCAATTTTCATGCTTTTGAAGGCCTATTTGACCTCAAATTCACTTCAAACTTCAATCCCAGACTACCCATGACTAATACTTTCTAATAGTCTAATAAAATAATTTTCACTTCCGGAGGTAATTTTCAGCTCGAAAATACTATTCACTGTCGGAAAGTACTGTTCACAATTAGCCTGATATTGAGGCCATTACATAAGCAGTTTACAGTACCAGTAAATTATATTAGTTCAATCCAAACAAGACAACTTAGACTTACATGTCCTGTTCATGATCATTGGCTAAAGCAGTTTTGGTGATACATAGGAAAGCAAAATTGACATTGTAATCCTCTTTTGCTGATATCTCGAAGTAAGGTATATTTCCATTTGAAGCACACTAATCTTTTACTTTCTTCTCAGAGACCTTTATAGCAAAAATTTAGCCCAAAATATTTAAGGAGGAATAATTGCAGTAATCTGCATTTCTTTACCACTCGACTGTTTCCACCATCAATATCAATCTTATTTCCAAGCAATATAAAGGGAAACATCTCGGGATCAGACGGGTTTTCCTGGAACCAACAAGAATGAAAACTGTGTCACAATAATAGCCAAGGAAATAGAACAATTTTGAGCATATCCAAACTATAGAAGCCCAGAAAAATGAAAAACAATTTGCCAAAACATTCACCCTATTTCCACATCCTGAAATAATTTAAACAATCAATCAAACCAGTACATCTTATAATAGAGTTTCATGCACTTGAAGCCTTATAATTTATAGGTCAAATATAAATTTTTTTCTTTTATTAATTACCGGGATGAGAAGTTATAAAAATGGAGTTATAACTCTATTATCCGAATTGCCAAACCTATGTATAATTATCGCATAAATTTAACAGCATCATTTATCATGAATAAACTCATAACTCATTGTAAGTTATAAAAATGGAAAAAAATGATAATAATTGATAGGAAATAGTAGTGGATC
This sequence comes from Excoecaria agallocha, assembly GCA_037975025.1. NCBI lineage: Eukaryota > Viridiplantae > Streptophyta > Magnoliopsida > Malpighiales > Euphorbiaceae > Excoecaria > Excoecaria agallocha. Next base: position 38,237,303 of record CM075807.1, on the reverse strand, counting down.
TTACTGAAATGTTCTCGAAAAATGGCAGCGTGAAGGATTGTGTTGCCATATTTTCCTTTAAACAAAGAATACTCATTATTTGGTACTTTTTTCGATGATCCTCGTAAAAGAAAATCAAGACAAAAGAAGGCTTCCCCTTTGCCTTGAAGAACCGACATGTAAAGAGGTGTGGCACGATCTTTATTTTTAACTACTAAAAGATTGAGATATCTTTCGGCTATAAAATAATAGAGGGCCCCATTCCCAAGCGCTGCTACTAGATGGAGAGGCGTGTTCCCTCTTTCATTTTGTATACTTAAAATTCCGAAGGCAACAGTTTCTCCAATTGAATTCACCATTTGCTTCACAATCGTTGTTTGCCCAAGTCTTACAGCTACATGGATGGCTGTATCTTCTGATGAAGTTATCTTCTTTCTATGAATGACTGATCGGTGATTGGAGGTGGCGGCATGACATTATAAAAGAGAGAGATAGGCAAGGGGAAAGGAGATCAAATTTGGGTTTTAGATTTAGGGATTTGAATGTAAAGGAGAGAGAGGCATGATAGAAGGAAATATGAGCTGAGAGTAGCGAGATAGGGGAGAAGAAAATAGGCTTCATAGGTAGGGTTAACATTTTCAAATTACTAAAATATCTCTACAAATTTTCATTAATTTTCATTATTTTAGCTTTATATTCAAAGATAGTTAAGTAATTATAGATAATTAAAATTTCTTATAATTTAATATTTGATCAAAATTTTAACAAAATAAAATAAATTATAAAATTTTTTATTATTATTTTAAATGAGATAATAAATTTTATATCACTATTTTATAAATATCTATTTTCTTTAATTTTCATATTGTAATTATATAATAATTGCAATCATTAGTTTATTATTATTAATATTAAAAATGTAATTTTTTAAATAAATTACTTTATATTTTGAAATAATGAATAAAAAATTATTATCTTTTAAAAATAATTAAAAAATATAATAATTAAGAATTCATATAATACATTACTATTAATAATATATAAAATACAAATGATTTGAATTAAATTTTATATGTAAAAAATTATTAAAATATTTAGATCCATTTCAAACAAAGTCAACAATACAATTCGGTTCGGTTACAGTTAAAAAATTAACGGTACAGTTCGGCTCTAAATTTTTTTCTTCGATATTTCAATTCGCTAAAAGAAGATTTAAACCTGTGTACACCTCTCTATTCAAGGATGATTTAGTAACTATGTATAATTAAAATTTTCAATAATTTAATATTTAATATAAATTTTAACAAAATAAATTATAAAAATTTTCATAATTATTTCAAATAAAATAATATATATTTTATTATTATTTTATAAATATTTTTATTTTTATTAATTTTTATAATGTAATTATATAATAATTTTAACAATTAGTTTATAATTATTAATGTTAAAAATGTAAATTTTTTAAACAAAAAAGTTTAAATTTTGACATAACTGACAAAAAATTATTATCATTTTAAAATAATTATAATATATAATAAAACTTTTTAAATTTCTCTCCAAATAAAAGTGCATATTAATTTTTTTCAAAATAGCAACTACATTAGCAACAAAATTTTCTATCGCTAAATTTTCATTAAAAAGCGCCAAAAATTCCCTCCATAATTTGCAACAAACTATTCCATCGCTAATTCGTTGCAAGTTTCACCATCCAATTAGCGACTACGAAATGGTCGCTATATTACAACAGCTCAATTTTTCAAAGAAAAAAATTAAAAACAATTTTAGTGATGAAATTTTCATCGCAAAAAAGGTGCTAGTTTTTTCCGCCATAATTTAGTGACGTTTCCTTCTTTTCATCGTTATTTAGTCGCTAAACATATTGTTTTGGTGAAAAAACTTTTTTGACAATGGATTTTTATTTTAATCGCTATTCCGTCGCAAAATAGTGACTGTTTCTTTTCCGTTGCTATTTTTAGTTGCTAATTTTCTTTTTTTTTTTGTAGTGATTGTAAACGGAAAATGTTGAGACAAGTCGTCAACAATGCGTAAATGAAATTAGTCCTAATCAACCAAGGCAATCCATCAGTCGTTAAGATATTGAGATGTTCTTTCAATCTAATTTTGTTGGAGATGCATTATAAAATTTGGATGAAAGTCTACAATGAAGATCATATAGCCACTGAGGAGATGATATTCCAAATTGGCCAAGCAGACTGTCAGTCGATGGAATAGTGAGTTGGTTGGAATGGAGGCTAGTGTCAGTTCAAGATAAGGTCATTTACACCAATCAGTTAGCAAAATGTTTACTGCTTTTATGAGTTAACCTAGGCAGTCAATAAGTTGAAGGGTTGGTGATTTTCTTAGTAAATCAATACTTGGAATCAATTAACCTCATATCAATTACACCAACAACACCTAAAATGCTTTTTGATGTCGAACAAATACTAAAACTTTCATTAGATGATGAAGCAATATCAGTGTGAAAAATTCGTTTTGCACCATAAGCCTATATGCGAATAAATAAATGTATTATAAATGAGCAATAACATTTATACAAATAAAAAATATTATTATTTCATACCGATGCCCCTATCGAAGCTAAAATCATGGTTATCTACTGTTTATTGTATTGTATATACTATTGCATATATTGTGATCTCGGATGTAAGGGTGCACTAAGAGGAAGACCCATAACAACACGATTATGTTGATTTACCTACTCATAAATGAAATTTGAAAATTTTACTTTTCAATTTTGATTAGTGTGCCCCCTCAAGTCGATAGAGTGCATGAAATCATGGTATTACGAGGCAGATGGAATTGTTTGCTCCATTCCAAATTGCCTTAGACATTGATCGGATTGGTGCCATTCGATAATATGGAAACATATAAGTGGCACAACTAATCTCCAAATGTCACGTCCATTTGTACAAAAATGTGACAATGAGTGTATAACATTCTTGTACGGCTCCCATTTTATCTACAAAAAAATGTACAAATCATCATATTGTTTGTAGATCTTTTTTTTCTAATTAACGAGATTCAATAATTTAACATAATACCATAATAAATGAAAATCTGGTCTTCACAATGCAAGTCTAAATCCAGATGATATTTAAAAATATCCTTACTATTATTTTTTTTAAATCTAATAGGGATTGTCATCTGATACATAATGATTAAATAGCATGTCAGCATATTGTTTGAATAAATGAAAATTAAAATATCCCTAAATGATATACAATAAATAAAATTTATCTATAATCTTAAGGCATGATATGATCTAGAACAAATGTGTAGATAAAGGGCAATCGAATTTACGAAAGTCTTTTTCATATCCACATTTGTATTAATTGATGATAACCCCCAAGTCCAGTTGCACTTGGTTAGATTGCATATATAATTTTCTATACAACCATGCGAGGCATACTGATCCCCAATTGTACTCACCAAGAGCATGTAAATGCTCCAATAGCAAGAGTCATATCAAATGTATATAGTTATTCGACTATGATATACATAAGAGTCCCCCAATATAATGCAATATCCAAGTATGAGTAAATCATTGTATAGGGCAGTCAGTTGCGTCGAGTGATAATGAATTAAAAATTTTTAATAACCAGGTCATTTTTATACTACGTCCTCTGATGACGTCTTGTAGGGGAACTTGCCTAAAAAGATGGCCACAAAGTTTTGCCCAATCATGTTGTAAATGTCCAGTAATAGCATGTCCTTCGATGCATAAGTCGATGAGTATCCCAACATCTTGTAGAGTTTTTTTTTTTCACCAATAGGAAGGTAAAAGGCATATGTCTCTGGTCTCCACCTCTCCACAAATGCAGTTATAAAGTCAACATTAACATTCATTACATATATTTGTGACACACCATTGAATCTTATAATCTCATATACGATACTATTTGCTCATCGATGTTTTTATAATAATTGTCAATGCTAGCTCTTTGAATATCCAATACTTCACATTCAACCTGATAATAAAGAAATTATTATACGTATAGACATAATTAAATTGTATATATAATTTAATATAGAGGAAAAATATAATTACAGTTTCCCTCCAAATTGCATTTGCTCAGTATTTGTCTCACAGCATTAGGAGATCATTTACGTAAGATTTCGAATTTATATATTCTTAATTTCTAAATTGATCCATTTTTTAATAAACTAAATGTAAATACAATAACAATTGTTACATGTACATTATAAAAATATTATATATATATATATAATCATTCGTATAATAAAAAAATATTAATCACATAAAATAAAGATGAAATAAAAATACCATACATTTATCTAAACAAAATTAATATCATTTTTATCAAAACTACTTTTTATTTTGGGATTCAATATTTTAATATAAATTTCTTAATTTGTTGTTACACTAATTTTTTTAAACCCCCATATAAAAATTTCCACCATGACCATCAAAATAAACAAATAATTTTAGCAATATAATAAAAAAATTGGGCAAGTAATTTTTTAGTATAAGCGAAATGCACGCTTTTTATAAATTAAACAAATAAATATATGATCAATTTAACACATATTCCATTAATAAATGAAAGTGAATATCACTTCATAATATTAATTTAGTTTTAATAATTTTAAATAAATAAAAATGTATATCAATTGATAGTAAAAGTATATATCAATAGATAATATTAATTTAATTTAAAAACAAATTATATTTCACAATTAAAAATAAGTATGCATTTATTAGTAGAATATATCATTTATAATAATATATAACTTAAAATTCTATTCTATATTAACGTAACAATTCTTAATATATTAATTTAATCTTTTAAAATTATAAATAACTGACCTTTTTTTCCGCATCACAAAATTAACTGACAAAATAGACTTACAAATTACACAATAACACAGTTAAATATTGTATTAAAATAATATTTTAATGACTTCTTTGAAAAATTAATTGTAAATAATGCAATTACTTTTTTTATCTTTAATTAAAATTAACAAATTATTTAAATAATTAATTAATCAAACACATATTTTTTTTAACTTTAAAGAAAAAAATAAATAAATGATTAATCATACATATGTTCTAATTTCAGTACCGAATAAATGAAAAAAAAAATTGTCAAATACATATTTCACAAAAAAAAAAATACACATTTCAATAATAGATGAAAATTTCATACTCTACTTTAAATATGACAACTGATAATACAATGTAAATAATTGTCCAATTTTAATTAACATTTACATAAAATTTTTGTTAGTATTTAAATTTATTATTTTAACATTTAACATTATAGGATATAATATTTTAAAATAAAAAAGTAAGTTATAACTTGCATTTTTTATTCACGTATCCATATTAAAAAACAAATTACACCTACAGTTGCAAATAATAAGCTGTAGATCAATGAATAACTGATTTTTTGATCAAATATATTGAGAAATACATTTTTTATAGGATTAACAATGAATCAATTTTGCATTATTTTTAGAGCATCTCATAAAGAGCAATTAATTTTTTTTAAAAAAATTACCATTTATGTAAAAGATAGCCCTAAAGATACTTGGCATTAAGTATTAATTCTTTTTTTTATTCAAAATTTTTTTTTATGCATGTTATAAATTATTTTCTTTTAACAGATTCCTATTAAAACTTTATTGGCATATCATATTTCATGTTGCAGTATCGGTTGCAATAGAAAATGGAAACTTCTTAATTCAAAGCCGAAATATTGTATTTTAAATGACATTTGGCATTCTACATCACCAATTAGCCAATCCCTTGAAAGAAAAATAAAATTTAAGACAAAATGACTTTTGTTGAAATTAATTGAAGTTTAAAAGATTTTGTATTATTATTGATAATCTCAAGATTATCGAAATGAGTAAAACATCGGCTAGTTAAGTGGAAAGCTCCTTCACGAACCTAAAGTAAGAAGATATCAATCGGGCCGAGTGTGTAAACTCCGAAGCTCAAGTTAGTATTTTTGGGTAAACTTCTCAAGGAAAGTTAAAGAAAAAAAAGAAAAAAGCAAAAAGAAGAATATGTTTTCTTGCATACCTCAGATTTTTAGGGATTGAGTAACTTATATGGGATATGACCTACTACGATAGGAATGCTCAAATGGTTTAGTAGGCACTTGATGATGATGTCAATTCTTCTGACATAACCGAAGCCCTATTAGATAGATCAAATTGGCGGCACTTTGACAGGATTAATAAGAAATCTCACGCATGTTGGATGGGACTTCCATCGTGTGAGCTTCTTGCTTAACTTTATTTTTAGGCATCATGGGCCTTGTAGGCCTTGTAAAATTTTGGGTATTATGATTTATCCCCCTACCTTAATCCGATCAGTCTGTAACCATGACAGAAGTTTAAAGGTTGTTTGTTCTATTTGGCGAAGAACTTGAAATGCATATATTTTATTATTTTATTTTTAGGGGAGTGACTTTTTGTGCTCAAGGGAAAATATAGGATAGTTTTATGTCAGGGCAAGGGTCATTTCATTAAGGATAGCATTAATGATAACTCTTCATAAAGTGTGTCATCCGTGTGGTTGCTCAATTAGGAGCTTACACATGGACGAAGAAGGCTTTTGTGAGGTTGGGGATTTTGTGTATGGGTTAATTCTTACCCTAATAAATGAATTTTCACTTTCCTCTTTTTACCCTCTTTTAATGAAAATTATATGCTTCTCATTTTTGCCTTTTTGAATCTATCGCAATTGTGTGGTTTCCTTTTGGATTTTTGAGAAATCGCTTTCTGCCTTTGTTGAGTAAGTTTTTCTTATACCTTGGATGCATTGTATTGAGATTTCTAGAGACTCTGAGACTTTTTCATCTTCTTCGTCGTCTTTTTCTTCTTTTTCATCATCATCATCTTCTTCTTCTTCTTCTTCTTCTAGTGAAATCGCATTTGTTCCTCTAAAACATCTTACATGCTCATTTTTTGAACCATTTCCTTCGAAAATGGCCACTCACAATGGGAGTGATTAGATGTCTCTTGGATGGCCCTTTATCAAAGTAGGACCATAACACATTTTGCATCGAAATTGTTACCAATAGCCCTGTCTTTTTTTAGAAAAAGGTACAACCTTCCTGATGATATAGTTTTCATGGCCTGTCCAACATTGATCTAGGCCGAAGAGGGCCTTTTTGGGAACCCTCTAGAATGGTTTATCTTTTTTTAGGCTAGCCTGGCTTCTAGTATGCATTTTTCTTTTTCTCTTTTTGATATTGAAATTGTGGAAGGGTATGGATTAGCTCCCAACCAATAAACCCAAATGGTTGGAGGATTATAACCAATTTTAAAGTGATATGTAGGAATTTGACTATTGTTCCATCATTAGAAGTGTTTACGCATTTTTTCTATATATCGAGGTGGGTCATTTGACTTTTATTTTACTAGTAGACTAGGAAAATAGGTTTATCGCTCTTCCTAATTTTCTAAAAGGTTATAAAGATAGATTTTTTTTATTGGACAAAAAAAGGGTTTCAGGGTCAATCTCCATCGATCGAATAAGCCAAAGGTACTGAAAGATCTATCAAAAGAACTCGACATATATACACCTAATAAAAAGGCCCTTGTTAGTTACACCAAGATTCATAAAGACGATCTCCCTTCCTTAGATTTTTGGTTAGGGGATGGGCCTATCGATCTTTCTAGTGTTTCCATTCGGGATGTTCCCATTAGTCCTTTAGGGTTTTCTGAGCCTTTGGAGATTGAGGCTAAGTGTGAGCCCTTCCTCTTATTTTATGCATTTTTATACCCTTCCTTTTGGGGTCCTAACTGTCACTTTGTTTTGCAGATTCGATGGATTCTGAATTAGCTCCAAAGACTAAAAGGATAATGGCAAAGAATAAACAAGCCAAAAATGCTTAGAAAAAGAAACGGTTTGCCCAGCCTTTTAGGGCTCAGAATTTAAGGAGAAAGTATGATATCCCTTCTTAATTGGCTCAGTCTGAGGGTGCATTATTGATTGAGCTAGCATTTATTTTGTCCATGCCTCTTTCCTCTAAGGAGCCGACTGTGTCTCCTTTTATTGAGAGCACAGATGTACTAGTAAGAGCTACATCTTCAGGTACTTCCGATCAGATCATTCCATACAGGTAGTGAGCTTTTTGTCCCAAATCGAGGAACTTAAGGCCAAGGTGATTTCTTTGGATTCTGCTAATGTTGTTGCTTTAAGATCTCATAAGGAGGAGCTATCATCACAAAAGAGCTTATTTGTAAAGTATATGGCCCAAGTTTAGAGGATCCTCCTTTTTGCAAGTTATGTTTGTTTATAAGCAGCATTTTTTAGGTTATGATTTTAGTTTCCTGGAGGACCTGACCTATTGGCCTCAAGTACCTTCAGGAGGGGAAGAAAAGGGTACTAAAGGCAATGACAATAATGGTCATGATGATGATTATCTACTCAATCACGAAGAGGTCAAAGCTAAAGTTGATTCGATGGAAAGCCTTATGGATATGGAGGAGGATTCTTGAGAATGACTTATTTTTGTAAATGCATTTTCGAATGTTCTATCTTATAAGACGGTCTGTTTATCACATAATTTTTTTTTGTAATGATGTTATTGTAATTGAAGTGGATGATTGAGATTTTGCTTATTATTTCATTCTTTGATTATTTTAGTCGAGAAAGAAAGAATTACATTTTACATCATGTATTTTTTCAAGACTTCTTCATTCCATAACCTAGGCATGTTTAGCCCCTTCAGGTTCTTGAGCCTATAGGTGTTCTTGCTTTAAATTTTAAAAATTTTGTAGGGCCCTTCCCAATTAGGCATAAGTTTTTCGACTCCTGCATTTCTTGATCCTAAATCATCTTTTCTAAGGACTAGGTTACCCATGTTAAATGATCCTGCCTTGACCTTGCTATTATAGTACTTTGCTATCCTCTATTTGTAAGCCAATATTCTGGCATAGGCATCCTCTATTCTTTCTTCCATTAGGTCTAAATCCTATTTTCTTTATTGTTTGTTCTCCCATTTAGAGTAAAAAGTCAGCCTGCAGGATGGAATACCATTTTCAATTAGTATGACTACCTCCAATCTGTAGATGAGGGGGAAAGGAGTTTGCATCATTCCAGCTTTATGTGATGTTCGATAGGACCATAGGATGCTTTATAATTCCTTTATTCAATTGCCTTTGGCCTATTCTAGCCTTTTTTTTAATCCTTCGAGGATCTTCCTGTTAGAAACTTCGATCATGTCGTCGCTCTGGGGGTGGGTGACTGAGGTAGACCATATCTATAAACTATCTCTTTCTATGCAAAATTTCTTACCTTTTTAATGATGATTGTGATTGGTGGTTCAAATTTTAACCATTTAGAGAAGTGATCGACTCTATGATAAGGAATTTCATTTGGCTTTTGCCCTGGGAAAATGGTCCTAATATGTCCAATCCTCATTGATTGAATGGCTAGGATATTTCGATCAACTGCTATTCAGAGATTGGTTACCTGATTACCCTTCAATTTATTTGGCATTGTTGACATTTTTTGACCTGTTCTTGAGCATCATTCATTTGGGCTAGAAGTATCCGATTTGTAAGACTTTCCTGGCAATTGCCCTACTAGCCTTATAGGTGCCACAAATGCCCTCGTGTATTTCCTTTATTATATATCTCCCATCTTCCTTCAAAATGCATTTTAGCCAAGGGCGGTTGAATGCTTTTTTGTATAACTCTTCTTCGATTATGGAGTAGTTGAGAGACTTTTGCATGACCTTATTGGCTTAGGCTTCGTCATCCGGTAGTTCACCTGTCTGTAAGTATCGAGCGATCAGGGTCATCCAAGTGTCTGCTTCCTAATATATTTCCATTAATTTAACCTTGTTGAGGGAGGATTCAGGCATGTCTATTATAGTGACATCTTCTTTCATTGCTTCTTCATCGAAGGCTGTGAACATTGCTAATTGATTAGCTGATTGGGTCTCTTCTCTCGATGCTTTTTTAAGGGTCCATGCTGTTCCCATGGTTTTTGGTGCCTAGAGCTCTTCCTTTACTTTTGCTAGGTATTTTTTTGTATTTTCTCCCTTTGCTTCAAAATTGTAACACCCTTATCACTCCGATCTAACGGAATAGTGCACGTAAATCGAATTTTTTTTTCTTTTTATTAACTTTTAAATAGCACTAAGATTCAATACTACCAGTATACTTAAGTGATCGATGACCTATAACTGTCCCGGGTTACTATTCACATAATAAAATTTTGGCAATATAACGGCTGTATTTTAACTAGCATCCTGAAAAACAGACAAAACACAGCCTCTCAGAGGCACAACACTTCTAAAACAATCATTTCATCCTTCAAAACTTCCATCAAACATCCAACCACTCAAATTAAACCATATCCGCAACCACACATAAATGTTTACATATTTTTACATAATCGTATACTTATACATAACAATTTGTTTATATACATGCCAACACCTACATAAATTACTTAACAAAATAATTTCTTTTCTTTCCATCTGTGCATCACTGCTCCTCCAGCTATGTACCTGTATGCAGTAGAAACTACATGCTGAGCATAAATTATGTCAAGTGGTGACTAACAATCCTAATACTTTCTTTGCAATATTTATTTCTTTATTATACTTTAACTAATAAATTAAATTCTAAAACAAGTACAATTAAACATTTTTACATCAATTTCAAGTGGAAACAATTGTTTCTATAAAATTCGCTCTTTTTCTCGTTTATTACATAACTTTTGACAAATTTTTCCATTTAGTCCTCAAAAGTGTGCTAAATTCCAAAAATGTCCTTTTTGTCTTAATATTTACGATTTTGCCATTATATTCATTTATTTTCATTTTCAATGTACAAGTTCCTCTATTATTCATCATTTATTCTTTTCTTTACTACTTTTGGTAAAATTACGGTTTAGTCCTTGTACCATAAAAATTCTATCTTATTGACACTGTTAGGTCTCCAAAATTACTATTTTGCCCTTGTTAACCATTTCTTACATATGTTTACTTATTAATTACCCATTTTGGCAAAATTATCTTTTTGCCCCTGAACTTTCATTTTCTTTCGTTTAAGCCCTTTATCCACTTTAAACTTCATTTTTATCATTCTTTTCATTTCTTTTAACTTATGATCACTTTCATTTCATTTCATGCCCCTAGTACAGTACCGACATAAATTCTCAGACTGGATACCCGGGACGTGGACCCCATGGGCCACATATATACTAAAAAATGACCTCAAAGATCATTTTTCCACGTAGCAGATACCAAGTACAAACAGAAGCTATGGAGATCAGTGATCCTACCATAACTAAGCAAGTCGCCATGACTTGCACCACGGTACAGATCTCCCTATGGCTAGCCAATTATATCCTGAGCTAGGCTTTTACTGTCAGACTATTTCTAAGGGCATAATTTCACAAAAATTGCAATCAAATTTTAATTTTTTCATTATTTCATTACTAAAAAATACTCGTGTTTATTTCTTTCCATTCTTTTACATAGATTGTGAATTATTCTACCATAATTCACCAAAATCATTCACTTTCTCATCAAATTGCACATTATTTCATATTAATTCCATATTTTCATTACTTACATAATTGAAAATTTGTCTCTAAAATATTCATATAGTTTCTATAAATTCCATAAAAATTCTCAAGCATGTTATTTCATTTCTAATATGATTTTGAAGCATAAAATCATCAAAATTTACAAAATATACCTTAGTTTTCTTAGGAAATTCATTCGGCCACTATAGGTTTTATACCATATATTCACTTAACACTTCCTTTAAGCATTCAAACAACTTATTTCAAGTCCCATAACATTCATCTACCATTACTTTAAGTTAAACATCATTTATATCATATTTTCATTAAGTTACATAAAGGTTTAATGACTAAAATCAAAGGAAATATTAAGATTCATTAGCCACTAACCTTTCTTTCTTGCTCTAGGATGCCTAAGCTTCCTTTTCCTTGCCTTTAGCCTTGGAAGCTTGCAATTCACTTTGATTCCCTAAGAGAACCGAAACTTTAACCCATTAATACTCTAGTTTTTCAACCTCAAATGCTAAAAATAACATCATAAATGAAATCTAGGCACCCAAAAACATAAGTAGGCACCTTAAAAAGAATTTAAACCCATTGGTTTCACTTACCTCAAATGAAACCCTAAATTCTCTCTTTTAATTTTCCTTGATTTTCTTCCTTGATTTGAAGAGAGGAGGTCATAACACTTAACTAGAGAGGCAGAAATTGCTATTTAATGGCTTGATTTAGTGTGAAATGGAGAGAGAGAGAAGAAGAAAAAAGCTTAACAACAATGGTGGAAATTCGGCCAAGGAGAGGAGAGAAGGAGGAAGCTGAGTTTGCTAGCTTGTTTCAAAAATTTCACACTATTTATAGGCCTTCTTAATGGATAAATTGGACTTGGGTTGGCATTTGGGCTTAATTAAATAATTAAGGCCCATTAACTCCCTAATTCAAGCCCAATTTGATTTCTCCTATTTTCTCACTCCAAATCACTCCAAAATTAATTTCATAATTCTTATCACATCAAAAATAGGTAGTACACAAAATTTTGGCTCAATCGGAGTTCATTACTGGTCCGACTCAACCAAACTGGTTCGATTCGACAACTGTCGACATCGTCGAAAAATTCATTTCTTTATACCAAAATATTCTACATGAAATTTCATGAAGATCTGCAAAATATGGCAATTTTTGGAGTTCATTTGCTATTTTTAAAAATTTATGCAAAATCAAGTCACCTTCCCTATCAGGGAAATTGACTCGCTACCTTTTTCGTATTTTTGACTTTCGGAGGCCTATTTGACCTCGATTTCACTTCAAATTTCAACCCCGGACTCACTCTGACCAATACTTTCCGATGGTCAAATAAAATATTTTTCACTTCCGGGTCCGTTTTACGGCCCGGATGCACTATTTACCATCGAAATTTACTGTTCATGGCCAGACCGGTGTTGAAGCCATTACAATTCTCTCCTACTAAAAAAATTTTGCCCTCGAAATTTACCTGTAGTGAAGAGGTGGGGATACTGATATCTCATAGTTGCTTCTGGTTTCCAAGTAGCTTTTTCAACATTATGATGGTGCCACAGTACCTTCACTAATGGAACCTACTTGTTTCTAAGTTGACGGACTTCTCTTGCTAAGATTTTCACTGGTTCCTCTTCATAGGTCATGTCATCAGCCACTTGAATCTCTTCCTGTGTAATCACGTGACTAGGATCTGATCTGTATCTCCAGAGCATAGACACGTGGAACACGTCATGTATCTTTTCTAGTTCAGGAGGCAACTTTAATCGATAAGCTACGGGACCCACTCGCTGAAGTATCTCATAAGGGCCAATAAATCTAGGACTCAACTTGCCCTTCTTTCCAAATCTTAAGATCTTTCTCCACGGAGATACTTTCAGGAAAACTCGATCTCCAACCTAAAACTCTATATCCTTTCTCTTCAAATTAGCATAGGACTTCTGACGATCCGCAGCTTCTTTCAATCTACCTTTAATGACCCGAACTTTCTCTTCAGAATCACGGATCAAATCAAAACCTACTAACTTCCTTTCACTCAATTCGGTCCAACATAGGGGAGTTCTGCACTTCCTACCATACAGTGCTTCAAAAGGAGCCATTTTCAAGCTGGATTGGTGACTGTTATTGTATGCAAATTCTGTCACATCTCGCTTCATACCTGGCCACCAATAGAAAGCTTTCAAATCTTGATACATTTTATTGCCTCCGGGATGCATTGCATAACTGCTATGATGTGCTTCAGTTAGAATACCTTTCTTCAACTCTTCCTGGTTTGTAACACAAAGGCAACTTTAATCGATAAGCTACGGGACCCACTCGCTGAAGTATCTCATAAGGGCCAATAAATCTAGGACTCAACTTGCCCTTCTTTCCAAATCTTAAGATCTTTCTCCACGGAGATACTTTCAGGAAAACTCGATCTCCAACCTAAAACTCTATATCCTTTCTCTTCAAATTAGCATAGGACTTCTGACGATCCGCAGCTTCTTTCAATCTACCTTTAATGACCCGAACTTTCTCTTCAGAATCACGGATCAAATCAAAACCTACTAACTTCCTTTCACTCAATTCGGTCCAACATAGGGGAGTTCTGCACTTCCTACCATACAGTGCTTCAAAAGGAGCCATTTTCAAGCTGGATTGGTGACTGTTATTGTATGCAAACTCTGCCAAAGGTAACTGCTTTTCCCAACTGGATCCAAATTCTAGAATGCAACATCTGAACATATCCTCCAAAACCTGGATCACTCTCTCGGACTGGCCATCTGTCTGAGGGTGAAAGACTGTACTAAAATGAAGCTTCGTACCCAAAGCATCTTGAAAACTGTGCCAGAATTGAGAAGTAAACCTCGGATCTCTGTCAGAAACAATGGAAGATGGCACTCCATGCAATCTTACTATCTCATTAATGTATAATTCTGCCAATTTAGACAAAGGATAGTCCATCCGTACGGGCAAAAAGTGAGCAGACTTAGTGAGTCGATCTATAATCACCCAAATAGCGTCATGCTTCTTCTGAGTCAGTGGCAAGCCTATTACAAAATCCATGGTTACTCGGTCCCATTTCCACTCTGGTACTAACAAAGGATGCAACAACCCTGAAGGAACTTGGTGCTCAGCTTTTACTTGCTGACAGATCAAACATTTACTTACAAATTCTGTCACATCTCGCTTCATACCTGGCCACCAATAGAAAGCTTTCAAATCTTGATACATTTTATTGCCTCCGGGATGCATTGCATAACTGCTATGATATGCTTCAGTTATAATACCTTTCTTCAACTCTTCCTGGTTTGTAACACAAAGGCTTTGCTTAAAATAAAGGCTCCCATCATCACTCAAGGAGTAATTCTCTACACTGCCAGTCTGAAGTCTATTCTTAATGCACATCAACCGATCATCTTCTTTCTGAGCAGTCTTAACTTGATGCACAAAGTCAGGCTTTACTTGCAATTCAGCTACTAGGGCTCCATTTGAAGCTAAGCTTAAATGGACATTCATAGCTCAGAGATCTGCAAACAAAACAATCAATTACTAATGCAAAACAATTACTTATACTAATTACTTAAGGGTATTCACATCACCTGACATAAATTTTCTGCTAAGTGCATCGGCTACTACATTAGCTTTTCCTAGGTGGTAATCGATGTAGCAATCATAATCCTTGATCAATTCCAACCAGCGCCTTTGTCTAATGTTAAGTTCTTTCTGAGTAAGAAGGTATTTTAAACTCTTATGATCTGAGTAGATATAGCATCTCTCGCCATATAAATAATGTCTCCAAATTTTCAGCACAAGAACAATGGCTGCTAACTCCAGATCATGGGTAGGGTAGTTCTTCTCATGTGTTTTCAACTGTCGGGAGGCATATGCAATCACCTTGCCTTATTACATCAAAACACAACCTAATCCATTCCTGGATGCATCGCTATAGACCACAAAATCCTTACCTGTTTCAGGTTGAGTAAGAATTGGAGCTTCAGTCAACATACTTTTAAGTCTTTCAAAATATTTTTGACAAGCATCAGTCCACACAAATCTAACATTCTTCTGTAGTAAATAGGTTAAAGGTATTGCAATAGTAGAAAAACCTTTAATGAATCTCCTATAGTACCCGGCTAAACCCAGAAAACTCCTCACTTTCTTAACATTCTTGGGTGGTTTCCATTGGATAATCGCATCAATCTTTGAAGGATCCACTTTAATACCTTCTGCCGAGATTACATGACCCAGAAAAGACACCTCATTTAACCAGAAGTCACATTTACTAAACTTAGAGTATAATTGTTTTTCTCTTAGGACTTGCAGAACAAGCTTCAGATGCTTATCATGTTCTTCCGGCGTCTTGGAGTAGACCAGAATGTCATCAATAAAAACTACTACAAACTGGTCCAAATAGGGATGAAAAACCCTATTCATCAAGTCTATAAAGGCTGCTGGAGCATTCGTAAGCCCAAAAGGCATAACCAGAAACTCATAATGGCCATACCTGGTGCGACAAGCAGTCTTCGGCGCATCTACTTCTTTCACTCCCATTTGATAATAGCCTGATCTCAAGTCAATCTTCGAGAAAACACTTGCTCCCTTAAGCTGATCAAACAAGTCTTCAATGCGAGGGAGAGGATACTTGTTCTTAATGGTAACTTTATTCAGTTGCCTATAATCAATACACAACCTGAGTGTACCATCTTTCTTCTTGACAAACAGGACTGGCGCTCCCTAGGGAGAAACACTGGGCCTAATAAACCCCTTATCTAACAATTCTTGCAACTGAATTTTCAATTCTTTTAACTCTGCAGGGGCCATCCTATAGGGAGCAATAGAAATAGGTACAGTACCTGGAGCAACATCAATAGAAAATTCTACCTCCTTGTCAGGTGGTAAACCGGGCAACTCATCAGGAAAAACATCCTGAAACTCCCTGACAGTAGGTACTTCTGAAATCTTTGAACTAACTTTCTTTGCTTCCACTGCATAACACATGTAAGCCACACATCCTTTTCTAATCAACCTTTTAGCAGCAGTGGCAGATATCACATCGGACAGAAAATCAGTTCTCACACCTACCACTGTAACCTCTCGATCATTGCTAAGCTTTAAGGTGACTCTCTTCTTTCTACAATCGACAGTCGCTTGGTGGGCGGATAACCAATCCATCCCCAGAATCACGTCGAACTCATGGAAAGGCAAAGCGATCAGGTTTGCCAGGAAGATGTGTCCCTGGGCACTAATAGGACACTGTCTGTACACTTTATCTACCATTACACTATGCCCCAGAGGATTGCTCACCAAAACATCCTGGTCCAAGCATTCCTCTTTCATCCCTCTATCCCGTGCTAAGGCAGTGCTAATATAAGAATGCGTGGAACCCGGATCAATCAATGCATGCACCGAATTAGATAACAAGAGAAACGTACCAACTATCACATCTGGGGCGTCCTCATCTTCACGTGCTCTGACAGCATAGGTCTGACCCGATACTCTCCTCTGACCCTGTGATGTCTACCCAACAGGTCTGGAGGCTGAAGTGTGAAGGGCGGCTCCCCTACCACGACCTTTAGGAGCTGAGGATCCTGTACCTGATGCTGGTGAATTAACTGAGGTAGTCTGTATGGCAGGACAGTCTCTGATCCGATGATCTCTGGATCCACATCTGAAACAGGCTCCTGTCAGAAATCTGCACTCTCCAGAGTGAAACTTACCACAATGCTCACAAGCCACTGCAGAATCACTATCTCGGTCCCGAGGGGTACTAACAGTCGGAGCTCTGCCTCGAGATGCACCACCCTGACCTCGGCCTGCTGCTACAGGTGACTGTCCCTGAAATGCCTGAGATCCCTTTGCTTTCTTCCCTTTTCCACTAAACTGTCCCTGCTTTCTCTTTTGCTGAAATCGGGACTATCTCTTAGCCTGCTCAGCCTGAGTCGTCTCTAACTTTATGGTTCCTTCCACCATAGCACGCAAGGTAGAATACTTCTGAGCTCCAATGATCTGTTTAAGCTCAGTATGCAGACCTCTTTCAAATCTGTAACATAATTTCTCCTCTGTAGCTTGGCCTTCATCCAAGTAAGCACTCAACCGCTCAAACTCTCTTTCATACTCTGCCACTGTCTTATTTCCTTGTTTTAATCTCCAGAAAGCCTCTTGCATAGTGGCCTTATACTCGGACCCAATGTATTTCTTCTCAAACTGGTCCACAAAGTACTCCCAACTCAACTGATCTGCAAGAGTATGTCTTCTGATTGAATCCCACCAAATGAATGCAGGACCCTGAAGTAATGCTACAACACCTTCAAAATTTTCTTCCAGTGGGCTGTGGGTTATGTCAAACAATCTCTTTATCTTATATAGCCATTCTTTAGCCATTGAAGGTGTCAAAGGTTCTCTACCAGAAAAGTCTTTTGCCCCCAATCTCTTTAATTGTTCCAGGATAGGTCTCCGCCTAGGCAGGGCTGGCTGAATCTGTACTACTATCGGCTGAGGTTACGCCGGAGCTGGAGCTGCCTGCAGTCGCTGCTGAATATAGTCAACCATCAAATCAAGGAAATTCGGCTGAGGGAAAGGAGGCGGTGCTACAGGAGGAGGGTTCTGTTGTGGGGCCTCTTGACGCCCAATGTTACTTGATGCTCACTCCTGCTGTCAGCTGACTGTTGTCCTTGGTCAGTAGACATCTTTTCACTATAAAACAAAAGCAGCAGATGCACATTAGTTCCAAAACACCTAGTTCCAAAAATAATTGGCATGTATATACAGACAAATCAATTAATACCAACTCCGATCTTAGAACCGTCTAAACCTTTGCTCTAATACCAATAAAATTGTAACACCCTTATCACTCCGATCTAACGGAACAGTGCACGCAAATCGAAATTTTTTTCTTTTTATTAACTTTTAAATAGCACTAAGATTCAATACTACCAGTATACTTAAGTGATCGATGACCTATAACTGTCCCGGGTTACTATTCACATAATAAAATTTTGGCAATATAACGGCTGTATTTTAACTAGCATCCTGAAAAACAGACAAAACACAGCCTCTCAGAGCCACAATACTTCTAAAAAAATCATTTCATCCTTCAAAACTTCCATCAAACATCCAACCACTCAAATTAAACCATATCCACAACCACACATATATGTTTACATAATCGTATACTTATACATAACAATCTGTTTATATACATGCCAACACCTACATAAATTACTTAACAAAATAATTTCTTTTCATTCCATCTGTGCATCACTGCTCCTCCAGCTCTGTATCTGCATGCAGTAAAAACTACATGCTGAGCATAAATTATGCCTAGTGGTGACTAACAATCCTACCTTTGCAATATTTATTTCTTTATTATACTTTAACCTAATAAATTAAATTCTAAAACAAGTACAATTAAACATTTTTACATCAATTTCAAGTGGAAACAATTGTTTCTATAAAATTCGCTCTTTTTCTCGTTTATTACATAACTTTTGATAAATTTTTCCATTTAGTCCTCAAAAGTGTGCTAAATTTCAAAAATGTCCTTTTTGTCTTAATATTTACGATTTTGCCATTATAGTCATTTATTTTCATTTTCAATGTACAAGTTCCTCCATTATTCATCATTTATTCTTTTCTTTACTATTTTTGGTAAAATTACGGTTTAGTCCTTGTACCATAAAAATTCTATCTTATTGACACTGTTAGGTCTTCAAAATTACTATTTTGCCCTTGTTAACCATTTCTTACGTATGTTTACTTATTAATTACCCATTTTGGCAAAATTACCTTTTTGCTCCTGAACTTTTATTTTCTTTCGTTTAAGCCCTTTATCCACTTTAAACTTCATTTTTATCATTCTTTTCATTTCTTTTAACTTATGATCACTTTCATTTCATTTCATGCTCCTAGTACAGTACCGACATTAATTCTCAGACTGGATACTCGGGACGTGGACCCCATGGGCCACATATAGACTAAAAAATAATTTTAAAGATCATTTTTCCACGTAGCAGATACCAGGTACAAACAGAAGCTATGGAGATCAGTGATCCTACCATAACTAAGCAAGTCGTCATGACTTGCACCGCGGTACAGATGTCCATATGGCTAACCAATTATATCCTGAGCTAGGTTTTTACTGTCAGACTATTTCTAAGGGCATAATTTCACAAAAATTGCAATCAAACTTTAATTTTTTCATTATTTCATTACTAAAAAATACTCGTGTTTATTTCTTTCCATTCTTTTACATAGATTGTGAATTATTCTACCATAATTCACCAATATCATTCACTTTCTCATCAAATTGCACATTATTTCATATTAATTCCATATTTCCATTACTTACATAATTGAAATTTGTCTCTAAAATATTCATCTAGTTTCTATAAATTCCATAAAAATTCTCAAGCATGTTATTTCATTTCTAATATGATTTTGAAGCATAAAATCATCAAAATTTACAAAATATACCTTAGTTTTCTTAGGAAATTCATTCAGCCACTATAGGTTTTATACCATATATTCACTTAACACTTCCTTTAAGCATTCAAACAACTTATTTCAAGTCCCATAACATTCATCTACCATTACTTTAAGTTAAACATCATTTATATCATATTTTCATTAAGTTACATAAAGGTTTAATGCCTAAAATCAAAGGAAATATTAAGATTCATTAGCTACTAACCTTCCTTTCTTGCTCTAGGATGCCTAAGCTTCCTTTTCCTTGCCTTTAGCCTTGGAAGCTTGCAATTCACTTTGATTCCCTAAGAGAACCGAAACTTTAACCCATTAAAACTCTAGTTTTTCAACCTCAAATGCTAAAAATAACATCATAAATAAAATCTAAGCACCCAAAAACATAAGTAGGCACCTTAAAAAGAATTTAAACCCATTGATTTCACTTACCTCAAATGAAACCCTAAATTCTCTCTCTTAATTTTCCTTGATTTTCTTCCTTGATTTGAAGAGAGGAGGTCATAACACTTAACTAGAGAGGTAGAAATTACTATTTAATGGCTTGATTTAGTGTGAAATGGAGAGAGAGAGAAGAAGAAAAAAGCTTAACAACAATGGTGGAAATTCGGCCAAGGAGAGGAGATAAGGAGGAAGCTGATTTTGGTAGCTTGTTCCAAAAATTTCACACTATTTATAGGCCTTCTTAATGGATAAATTGGGCTTGGGTTGGCATTTGGGCTTAATTAAATAATTAAGGCCCATTAACTCCCTAATTCAAGCCCAATTTGATTTGTCCTCTTTTCTCACTCCAAATCACTCCAAAATTAATTCCATAATTCTTATCACATCAAAAATAGGTAGTACACAAAATTTTGGCTCAATCGGAGTTCATTACTGGTCTGATTCAACCAAACTGGTTCGATTCGACAACTGTCGACATCGCCGAAAAATTCATTTCTTTATACTAAAATATTCTACATGAAATTTCATGAAGATCTGCAAAATATGACAATTTTTGAAGTTTATTTGCTATTTTTAAAAATTTATGCAAAATCAAGTCACCTTCCCTATCAGGGAAATTGACTCACTACCTTTTTCATATTTTTGACTTTCGGAGGCCTATTTGACCTCAATTTCACTTCAAATTTCAACCCCGGACTCACCCTGACCAATAGTTTCCAATGGTCAAATAAAATATTTTTCACTTCCGGATCCGTTTTACAGCCCGGGTGCACTATTCACCATCAGAATTTACTGTTTACGGTCAGACCGGTGTTGAGGCCATTACAAAAATTCCCTAGAATTTGGTTGATTTCTAGTTACGAGTCGCTTTTGATTGTTAGATCTTTAGGTCGAATGGTTTTGACAAGTCTTAACCCTTGTAATAGCGCTTTGTATTCTACAACATTATTGGATGCTTCAAAGCTTAATCTGATTGCGTGCTTGACATTTATTTCGAGGGGACCTTTGATTATGATTCCTACTCCTCCACTTTTACTATTGGAGGTTCCATCGACTGTCATTTCCCACACAACTTTCTTGATTTTTTTGACTTTTCTTTCTTTTGTGAATTCTGTCATGAAGTCTACGAGGGCTTATGCTTTGATTGCATTCCTTGGCTCTTATCTTTTTTCAAAATATTGTAATCTTATTGCCCATCCTACCATTTTTCCTTTTAGGTCAGGTATTTGCAATATTTTTCTTAATGATTGATCTGATAGTACCATGATAGTATGTGCCCTGAAGTATTGTCTCAATTTTTTGGTGCACATTATC
Source organism: Excoecaria agallocha (assembly GCA_037975025.1). Taxonomy (NCBI): domain Eukaryota; kingdom Viridiplantae; phylum Streptophyta; class Magnoliopsida; order Malpighiales; family Euphorbiaceae; genus Excoecaria; species Excoecaria agallocha. The sequence continues at coordinate 38,215,543 of CM075807.1, read as the reverse complement.
AAGGTAATGATCAATTGCTCGATCGAATTCTTCTTTAGCTCTATTTCCCTCAGCACTTGGTTGATATAGTAGATATGCAGTTGTTGGTTTCCTTTTTCTCATGCCAGGACAGCTGCTATTGCCTCTCTTGAAGTAGATAGATATAAGTATAACTTTTCCCCCAGAATTGGTTAGCTTGGTAGTGGCAGGTTTGCCAGGAATTTTTTCAATTCTTCAAAGGCCTTTTAGCGGTCATCCTCTCATGTAAATATATCAATTTTCCTCAGCTTCTTAAAGAAAAGAGCACAACATTTGACCAAAGAGGAGATGAACCTTCCCAAGGTTGTTATGCTCCCATTTAATTTATGGATGTCTTTTACATTGGTCGGCGGTTGTATATCTAACATGGCTTTGATTTTTTCAAGATGGGCTTCAATCCCCTTTTGTGATACCTTAAAGCTTAAAAATTTCCTTGAGGGTACTTTGAAGGCACATTTTTTAGGATTTAGCTTCTTACGAAATTAATTGAGTATAGCGAACACTTTGCTCAAGTCTGTCGTATGCTTTTTTGGACTTTTGCTTTTTACAAACATGTCATCCATATATACTTCTATGTGTTTTTATTTGCTCTTTGAATATCTTATTCATTAGCCGTTGATAAGTAGCTCTCGCATTCTTCAACCCGAACAATATGAACTTGTAACAGAAGGTATCATCATTTGTGATAAAACTGATTTTCTCTTGGTCGAGCAACCACATCAAAATCTGATGGTAACCAGCATAGACATACGACAGAGAGTAAATGGCGTGGCAAGCCATTGCACTAACAAGTTGGTTTATATTAGGTAAAGGATAACTATCTCTGAAACAAGCTTTATTCAAATTAGTGAAATCCACACACATTTGATCCTTTCTATTTTTCTTCTTAACAAGGACAATGTTGGCCAGCCATTCATGATTTTGACTTCCCTGATTGTCTCGGCTTTTAGCAGTCGGTCAATTTCTTTAGAGATAAACTGCTTTCGTTCTGGAGCATGCTTTCTCAATTTTTGTTTTATCGGTGGGAAGTTCGGATCTACATTGAGTTTATGCGTGATAACCTGGAGCTCCATGCCCAGGATGTCCTCTAGTCTCCAAGTAAAAGAAGCTTATTTAATCATTAAAATTTGCATAACTTCTCTTTTTACATTTTTTGACATTTTTTAATCCAATTTGGACCATTTTGCCTTCAGTGATTTCATTGGTGACAAGCTCTCCTTCAAAATTCATTATTGGTGTCTCATCTTTTTCTTCCTTTTCCTCTTTTGGTTCAACCATATAAGTTTGTTTAGATTTTTTTATTAGGGCAACATTAATTTTCCTAAAGGCTTTCTAATTTCCTCTTAGTATCGTTGTCCCTTTGTCTGTAGGAATCTTTATTACCATATGATAGATACTAGTAACTACTCCAGTTTCAAATAACAATGTTCTTTTGAATATTGCATTGTACACAAAGTTTTATATCTATCACCATGAATGTACAAAGTTTTATATCTATCACCATGAATGTCGTTTGGCACACGTGGGTTATCTTTTCATCCCCCAATTTTATAAACAGATTAATCGATAAAATTATTGGTATTGTGGTGTTACCGAGTTTGACCAGTGATATGGTGTATACTTTTAATTCTTCTAGGGGCAACCTTATTTTTCGATATGCTTCTAAAGTGAGGATATTAATTGTACTCCAATTGCCTACCAAGATTCTTTTAACCTGATAGTTTGCAATGCTTGCTTCCACTACTAAGGCATCTTCATGGGGAAACTTTAAATTTCTTACATATTCAGGAGAGATGGCTATTGGTTGTAATTTTTCAGAAGCAGTTGAAAAATATACACCTTTACCTTTTTTCCTTTTGCATATGCTTTCCCCGTAGGATGATCTGCCTGCAATCATGTTGATGACTCCTAACTTTTGTTTTGGCCTTTAAGCGTCTTTCAATTTCCTCCCCTCTTCATCTTCTTCATCAGAGTTTGATCGGGCTTTTCCTTATTGTGGTTTGCAAGTTTTCATTAGCTCAAGGCTTGCAAATATTTTCAAAGAGTCTCTCTATAGGAGTCTTTCATTTTCTTCTTTTAATGCATTGCAATCATCAGTGATATGGCCGATGTATTTGTCAAATTGGCAATATTTTTTTTTGTCTCTTAAAGCGTAGGATCGCTTTGACATTTTTCTTGGCTAGTTTACCTTAGCGTGTTTCTCTTTAGTCCATATTAGGACTTGTGATGGGGAAGCATTTAATGGAATGAAAGTTTTCATTGCATGTCGATCACTCTTGCCATTTTCATTTTCTTTTTTCCTTCCATACCTCTTCAAAGAGTTTCCTCTTTTATGACTCATGTTTCTCATCTCGGTGTCCTTGATTGGTCGACTCTTATTTCTACGATCGTTCCATCCAGTAGGTTGAACTCTGTTTGCTTTTGTTAGTCTTTCGCTCACTCTTAAGGCATCATCTAGTTGGATAAAGTGGTTTGCTAGATCTATTAATTCCACAAAATCCGTTAGAGTGCAGGTAATGATGGAATCTAATAGTTACAGGCATGTCGAGTTTCTTGCTAATGTGTGTGTCATTGTGCTGGGGTGCAGATATTTTATTTCTGATGTAAGAGATTAGAACTTATCGATGTAGTCTCTTAGACTTTCATTGGGTCTTTGTACCAAATTGCACAAATTATTAATAGTCTTTGAGGTTTTGATTTGCACTATGAATCTTGTAACAAATAGATCCCTGAGCTGTGTAAAAGTATGGATTGATTACTAAGGTAAATCATAAAACCAATCCAAAGGGTCACCTGCGAAAGTAGTTGGGAATACCCTATCATCGAAAGAATGTATTTGTATATGGGTTAGATATTAAAAAATATAGCATTTGGGATCAGTCTTACCTGTATATTGGGGTATCTTTATCTCTCTGAATCCGCTTGATAGTCTGGTTTCCTTGATCTCCTAGCTAAAAGGTGAGATTGTGTTTCCTTCAAAGATTGAATTTTAGGATGGGCAAGTCTGAATTTCTTTACTTGTTGTAAGAACCATTGTTCATTTTTGCCTAGTTGATTTTCTTCATTTTTCTTCCTCTGCTTTCCTTATCGACCTCCTTTTAGGGGTATAAACGAATCCTAAATCATCACCAGCTTCCAGTGAGGTTGATCACCTGAATATATAGGTTGTGTGGTTTCTCTTCTTAGGAGCACACATGTCATTGAGGCCATCATGTGTGTCGGCTGGGAAAAAATGTCTTGCAATACTATGGTCGGCGTTTTCTTCTTCATACATTTTCTCTTTTCCTTTTTTCTTTTGGGGTTTTTGAAATTCAAATCATATTGTAGTTTTACTTCTTTGTTCTTCTATTCTGACCCCTGTGTATCGTAATTTGCTCATTCTACAACTTTCTGCATCCATGTCTCTGTCAGAGGTTTGAGGCCATTTAGCTTTCCTTTTCTTGTCCGGCATTTGCTTTGTGAAATTGCCCATAATGGCTTTGAGATCTTTTGTTGTTACCAAAGTAGAGTCCTATCGAGTTACGAGCTCATTATTAAATCTAGGCAATAAGTTACCCGTAGGGATTTTTGTTGTCAGTTTCGTTAGGAATCTCTGTCCTTTTATCCTTATTAACCTTATTTTTGGTTCTAGATTTTGAGTGTTTTGCCATGATTGTGGGCATTCGCTTTCAACGAAAATACCAAATGATAATCTTAAGATTATCGAAATGAGTGCAACATCGGCTAGTTAAGAGAAAAGCTCCTTTAATAACCTGAAGTAAGAAGATCCCGATTGGGCCAGACGTGTAAACTCTAAAGCTCAAGTTAGTTTTTTTGGGTAAAATTCTCAAAGAACGTTTAAGGAAAGAAGAAGAAGAAGAAGAAGAAGAAGAAGAAGAAGAAGAAGAAGAAGAAAAAGAAGAAGAAGAAGAAGAAGAAGAAGAAATTTTCTTGCATACCTAAAATTTTTAGGGATTGAGTAACTTATATAAGATATGACATCTACTACGATAGGCATGCTCAAATGGTTTAGTAGGCACTTGATGATGATGCCAATTCTTCTGACATAGCCGAAGTCTTGTTAGACTGATTGAATTGGCGGTGCTTTGACAGTATTGATAAGAAAGCTCATGCATGTCGGATGGGACTTCCATTATGTGAGCTTCTTGCTTGACTTTAGTTTTGTGTCTCATAGGGCCCGTGGGTCTTTTAGAATTCCAAGTATTATCAATTATGTATTAAGTACCTTTTTATTCTCTTTTTTTTTCTTCCTTTCTTTTTAATAAATGATAGAAAAAATGGATATGGAGACTCAATTCTAAAATCGCCCAATATATTGAGATAAGTTTTTACTCCTGGAATATCTTGAATTAATCTTTAAAAACTATTGATATTTAAAAAAAAAATTAAGAACTATTGGATTAATTTCGCTTATGATCACTAAACTTATAACCAATTTCATAACAGTAATAAAATTTTTTTTTTCATAAAAATCACTAAACTTTACAAATATATACAATAAAGTTACTTTGATCGGTTTCCGACAAGGGAGATGCCGGAAAGTTTAGTTGGTATGTCCAGTCAGCACATCATATATACGCTATTGTGGCATACATGACACGTGTCATAGTGACATGGCGCCATAATGGATGCCACGTGTACATAACTTGCTGACTGGACATGCTAACTGAAATTTTATGCATTTTTTTTGCCGAAAATTGATCAAAGTAATTTTATTGTATACATTTATAAAGTTTAGTAATTTTTATATAAATTTTTTTTTATTATTGTTATTAAATTGGCTACAAGTTCGGCTAATATTAGCGAAACTAACCTAGAACTATTGAATTAGGAGGTACATAATTTAAACACGGCAAGTGGTATTAACTATTGAATTATGTGTATATTTGAATATTTTGGATATATTCTATTTTAATGAAACCGAAGAGCAATTCGTAAGCATACATAAGATAGATACCCCTTCGGAGAAAAGACAAATTACAGATGGAATATATTTAATAATAGGACTATTTATTTACAATAATATAGTTTGCAATGTGAATTTATTTTTATATGGGAAAGAGTGTGGCCAGCATGCGCCAGTTGGGATCCATGCGTTCATACGCAATTGTTTTATCAAAATAGAAGTTTATGTGTGAACAGAAATTAATCTATACAATTGATTTCATCCTTCACGTCACCAATATCTTACTGTAAAAATATTTTAAGGTCCTTGTGACGATATTTTTATTTTAATTTCGTTATGATGTTGTTACGCACTATGTATTGTCTAATTAGATATTATTTATGTGCAGTACATAAATGTTCTGGACATTACATACCGTTGGATCAAATTATTAAAACCGTTAATCTATATTAGTTATTTGATCGAATTTTAATTAGCACACCGTGCATTGGCGCATCCAATCTGGCCTCTCCCAATAATCAGACAAAGCTTCCTTTATTATGTTCGTTAGAAAGAATGGAAGTCTTCCCCAAAAATATTAAAATAGTGACATCTGGCAATTCCTGGACTCAGCCTGGAATCTTTTTGTTTTTATTTATTAATTATTATTTTTGCAGGCTGGAATCCATGTGTGAACCTTCCATCTAAATAATTGACTCGATTCTTAACTTATTACGGGGATTTTTTTTATTCATTAAGCTACGATAGTCGCGTAGATAATTTTTTATGATATATTTTTCAGGATTGAGTATCAGTCGGATAATTAACTGATTCAGTAATAATTTTATTAATAAGTTTACTAATATAAATTTTTAGGAACTACTAATCATAAATTTAAATGTTCACTTTGATTAAATTGTATATCAATTTAGATTTTTGGGGTCTAATTAATTATAATTTTATTTTTTTAAAATACAGATACTAAAAATTATACAAACACTAATAAAATTATACAAATCCAGTTTTTAATAAACAAAGTAAATCGAAATAAAATATAAAATTAAGTAAATTACAAATAATCATTCAAATTCAAAGTAAAATACAAAATAATAATTATTAGAAACATATAACAAGTTGTAGTCTATTATCTATTCATATTATAAATAAAATATGGCAGCAAATGTTAAAAGTTAATGCATAAAAATTATATATATTATATTTAAAAATTATCTAAATATTTTTTTTGAATGAAATATAATTAAATATATTTAATATTGATATGCTATATAGACTTTGGAGAGAAAATATATAAAAAAAATTTAGGGTGTAAAAATTAAATGTGCAAATAGTACTGTAGTAGTTTTTTTTTTCTTTTAATTTAAGTAGTAACCAGATAATCGTTATTTAATGATTAATTTTAATTTATAAATCAAAATGTAAACAAAAACTGACAATGTAAAAATTATAATCGGAAATTGCAATTGATGGACCAGCTAACTAAAAATTTTAATTAATTCATTAATTTTTTACAAATCCCATCACTAAAATAAATTAGTAAAGCCACGACAAACAGTCGCTAAAAAGCCACTCCCAAATATAATTATTATGCTTTTATGTGAATATAATTATTGGTCGCTAATTTCCTGTTTTTTGTTAGTGAATATAATTATTAGTTTATTACAGCCATAAATAACATTATGTACTTCTTATGCTTTTATGTGAGGAGGACAGTGATTAAATCAAATCAAAGACAACTCTTTCAAGTTTTGTTAACATAATTTTGATCAAGTTTTATGTTACTTTCTCTCATGTTTCAAATTAATTTCAATACTACAGAACTATGCAATAATAATAATAATAATAATAATAATAATAATAATAATAATAATAATAATAATAATAATAATAATAATAATAATAATAATAATAATAATAATAATAATAATAAAAGAAAGGCTTTCGTGAGTTTTATATCATGCTTCTGTCACCCCTTCGATTGACCTAATAATAATAATAATAATAATATCTCAAATTTTGAAGTGTATTATACAGATACTTAATGAAAGTAGCATTTGGAATGAATTCTAACAATCGAATTTAAACACACTTTGACTAAATTCTTGTTCAGTTTTTCAGTTATTTATTTTCCTAACAAGCCTTGATTTACTAATAACTCGAACAGCCTAAAAAACAAAGGAAATGTCAATGGTCTGACTTTCCAGTTAGAGTTGGGTAATCGATTGAAATTTAAGGCGAAGTTGTTTTCATTTTGGACAAATGAAATTGAAAAAGATAACTAAATTTTTAAATTTGAACCCATTTTAGCAAAAACTTTCATTGATTCTTTTAAATGCTTTAATGAAAAAAAATACCCAATCAATTTATATCTTGGTCTTGAGCAACTGAGAGGAACATTAAAATATAGGTTGCAGCACAAGGTGCACGTACCATTAATATGTAATTTCTTCATCCCAACTAACCTCATCTTCTAAAATAAGATCACTAACCTTCCAATCTCGGAGGTGCACTATTTCTTACTCTTCATCTAACTCCTTAAATAAGCAATTTCTTTGCACAATTAATACTCTTTCAAAAAAAAATCAAAATTTGATCCTTAAAATACTTCAAATAAAACTTTCTACAATATATATAAAATTTTGAAGATCTTGCTAGGAAGAAAATTTGGATGGAAATAATAAGTCTCCATCCGTGAGAAATGATCCTCTCTCACTTTTAATTGTATGCATAAACACATTTATATAGAACTCTAGAGCCATAAGTACAATAGGAAAGAGTCATACCATAGGAAGGAATCATGATATGAAGAAAATCTTACATGGAATAATTACAAATAATAGTACCAACCTAGATAGGAATGAATCCTGAATAGGATATCAAAAATCATGTAAATAAATAAATAATAACAAAATCAAACAAAATAAAACAGATGTTTTATGTTTGAACAGAACAATTGTTTTCTATCTAAACGGAACAAATGCATTCTATTAGCTCCTCTTTGCAAGTTGTATTAGTGGTGAAATGGCAACTAACTTTTCTCTTAGAAATTGAAACCTTGCATGAGGAAGAGCATTAATAAGAATGTTTGCAATTTGATTAGTAGACCTAATAAAATGAACTTGTAATTACTTGCTTGCCACTTTATCACATACGAAATGAAAATCCATCCCTAAATACTTCATTCTACTATGGAAAACCAAAATAGCTATCATAAATGGGGTACTCGAGTCATCACACCATAGAACATGAGTAGAAGAGACAAGAAAGCCAATTTCTAGCAATAAGGATCACAATAAGAACAACTCAAAAGCAATAAAAGCAAGAATGAGAGGACCAAGAAATCAAATTTGAACCAAGGTGGATAGTGCAACCACTTGTGGATTTTCAATCATCAACAAATCCACCCTCATTAGCATCAAAATTACAAGAGACAGATTTAAGGAATGCTTCAATAGAAGACTCTTCTTCATAAAAGTGTATTATCTATATGGGACAGAGAAGTACATGTCTATCAATGATCTCATTTGATTTAGTTTTGGTCTTAAAGACCTACTTGAAGCCAACCAAATTCTGCAGGGACACCTTTGGAGGCACCAACACCTAAGTTCCATTAGCCATTAGAGCATTATATTCATTTGCCATGGCCTTAGGCCAATGAGAATGTTTAGTTGTTGCAATATATGAAGTTGGATATGGCAAAAAAAATCAACCTCAAAATGAAAAGTTTTAGGCTTTAAGTTTCTCATCTTAGATTGGATCACCATTGGGTTTTAAGAGGTTATAGGACAAGGTTTATTGGCATAAAAGCATTCTCAGTCAAGTTTTGAATATAACAACATGTTCTATTGCTAAATCTTACAACACACTTGTATGATTGAGAATCAAAACATGTCTTGACACTTTGTTTTACTACCATCATCAGTTGTTTATGGATCAAAATAATTATACCCATTTTTTGTTCAATTAGAAATCTAATTACATAATGGAAAAGAATGGGTGTTATTATCTATTATAACATTAGAAATGTGTTGCGAGACTGGCAAATCCATTACTTCTTTAACAACTAAAGATGGAAAATTTTAATGGTATGCCTTAAATTCCATATGCAATAGGGATGTGTTCTATGGACATTATTACTTTATTATCAATAAAGGACATTTCTTCATTAGTTAATGCTTATGTTATACATTCGTTTTACATATCTTTTTAAACTATCTATTGAAGTAATTGGTATTCAAAAAAAAAACCCATTAAAAGTTCTCACAAGTTATAAACAATATGGTATTTAGAGTTAACACATGGATACTCGTCTGAGAAACAAATACATTGGAGACTTAGCATAAGATTTTCACCTGGATACTTAATCTATTTTACTAAAAATATCTCATCATATCAATCATGCAGGTGTCTTTGAACCTATTATACCAACATATTTTAAATAGCACTATTCACCCTACACGAGATTTGTGAATAAGTGGTTGTATGATAATAAGCATGGAATATCTATCTTTCTCCTAAATAGGGTGTATTGAACTCATAAATTCTTAATTTGAATCCATTATTTTTACTTCTTTCTTGGGGAGTACATACTTGGAGGTTGGGTATAGCATTAAGTACTTGAAGTTAGTTGAGTGATTAATAAGAGAGTCGCCACACCATATAAAGTAGGGAGAGTGTGTGTGTAGTTGGCTTAAAAGTACCCAAACTCATTATGATTTTGATTGATAGCAAAACATTTCAAACAAATTAGTTTTGACCTATTGTATTTGATATTGTAGGTATTGAATTTACAAATTTACAAGTTTAATAGTTGTGCTCTATTTAACATCAAACCTGTGCAATTATGTTATACTTAGTATTAGATCTGTGCAGTCGTGTTGTAACCAGAGACAACAATGCAAATTCATGCTCTAAAAAAATCGATATCGAACTTGATATCTTGAAAATCAAGAAATTTTAGTAAGTTCTTTGTACAATTTTTTAAAGAAAACTACACACACATCATGCATATTATTCTCATATTAATTTTCTCATTCAAAATAGTTTTCAAAATGCTTTCTTAATTAGTAAGTTTAATTTATTTTCCATAATTGTCTTTCATTAAATATGCATGATTAAAGGAAAAACATATCAGAAAAGATTTTACAAATTCAAAAAGAAATAAATAAATTGATTTTATTCTTTAAAATCTAATTTGGTCAAATATTCTTTTTAAGAAAAATTTTAGAGGTGTATTTTTAGAAAAAGGAAACAAGCTTTATTATGCATAATTAATTTCAAAGCAATTCTTCCCTGAATAAATCATATTTGATCAGAAATATTTTTAAAAAGATAAATTTTTTCTAGTTAAATCTAAATATATAATCTTGTTTACCTTCTTTATCCTTTTACTCCCTTTATTTACATGCCTTATTTATATGTTAAAGTATGCCTGCTCCATAGGATTGATTGTTGTACTTTAAAATGATATATTTTTATCCATCAATTTTTCAATTAAGGTTATTTTTGTCTTGACAAGTTAAAAGTTTGATCAAAATTTTTTAAAGTGATTTTAATTTGATTTTTGAACTCTATTTATATTAGTTTTGTGCTCTAATATGTTTCAATCATAGAATATATTTAGGGTTCTTAAGAATTTTTTTTTACTATGGTTGATATATATCTCTTGTAGAGTTTGGGTATGCCCATGACTCTATTTGTATTTATTCTAATCAGTTAAAGATTATCTAATCCTGATCTAAAAAAAGAATCTGAATTCTACTAGGGTTATAACTCTAGTAAACCTTTATAAATAGGGGATCAAAAAACCTATTTGAGGTTATTGATTTTGTTTGCTCTGATTTACATACAAAATATCTTGTTCTCCTACTTCATTTTCTTTGCATATCTAAGGGGCTTTTAGACTGCTGAATTGTTGTCTTTTCCCGATGTATCTGCTTATGGTTAAAGGTCTAACCAATGACACAAAACTAAGATCCAATGCTTCTGTTTGCTCAAAGGTTTATATGCTACAAGAGGCAATATATTTCCTCTTATCTATTATTTTTCACGTATATTAATATGCATGTTTTCCCAACATTGGAATAAGAGCACTTGTTTTTTCATCCTGGCATGTTTAAAATTTATACATAAATTGGTAGATCAAAATAAGATGCATGAAACACTTAAATTTTGGCGCGCTCGTGTGTGTATTTACACTAAAAATTGAGGGGAATAACATATTTATTCGAAATGCTAAAATAAAATCTATATTTTAAATTTTTGACCTCACCATTGTGATCATAGACCCTAAACCCCCACCACCAGCTGAAATTCGACAGGCTAAAATTGCCGACAAGACATTACATAGAGTGTAGGCACCACCATATGTAGGTGCGTGTCCTACACACACTACGACATGTGTTAGTGTGATTGCATCATCCTGACACATAGCCCAATAAAGGAATGACACGTGGACGATGGCAATCGTGCCACATGTCCTAGACACATGTCAGAGTGACGTGTCATCCTAATATATGGCTTAACCAAGGTAGGACATATGGATGACTATGGTCATGCCACATGTTAATGACTTCTCAACTAGATGCCACGTGCAGCCAAGTAGACCAACCAAGAAGTGCTATTTGTCAGCACATGGGTCTGATATGGCAAAATGTATCATGACACGTGGACTAGTGGGTCAACGCCACATGGTACAATGAGCATCAATCGCGCATGTAAGTGCATGGGTACATGTGTCTGCCTCTCACCAGCATGTGAGGGCACATGAGGCATGGTCCAACCTCTAAATCAGTTCATTTTCTTTAAATTAAATTTTACAATATTTCTAATTTTTTGGTATATTTTCATAAATTTTTTAAAGATCAGAAAATATTTTTTGATTTTTTCAAATATAAATATTATATCAAAAAGTATTTTCTACCTTTGAAAATTAAAAATAATTTTGTAAAATTTTTTTGTGGAGTTATCCTTATTTTTTATTGAAATGAGTTTTAATCATATGAGTTTAATACATGTGTATATTAACCTATTAATTTCTTAATGGTGATGATGAGGACACATATGATTTTACGTACTCCTAATGACATTATAAGGACTAAAATAAGTGTGCAAAAAGTTTGTAATACCAAAATGAATAGGAGGATTCGGGCTGATGACATTGATGCAGAACTACATTTGGATTGGTGATCTGTATCTAAGAAGGAATGATAGAGCCTTATACAATGTTGTGATGGATTCTTTCAAATATCATCTAGAACTAATGGACTTAATAGAAACTACCTGGATTATAAGAGATATATTTTATAGAAAATCTATTATTCACTTTTTGGTTAGAGCTGCCAAAATGGGAGTGTTGAGAAGCAATACTAAATCTATATTGAGAAGTGGATGTAGTGTGTATCTTCTATGGCTTCAAAAACAAACTTATGATTTTTCTGAGGATTTGATGAAGTTGGTCAAAGATTCAATCCCTAAGACGAAGCAAATTTTGTGAAATATAGACTTCTAAAATGGTTAACAAATATGTCAATTTTAGTTAGCATTTCTATTTTTGGAATTATGTTTCTTTTTATCTTACGAACATGAGTGTCTTAGCATGAATTGTTGGATTTTATTTATTGGTTAAATAAATAAGTTTATTTTTCTATTATGGCTTTTAACTTTATAATAATGTGTTTATTTAATAGTTATTTGCCTTACAATATTTTATGAGTAGAATTATTGCATGATTATTAAGTTCAGACTTAATAACTTGAACCAATAAAGATCTCTTCTTAAGTTTGAGAACTTAAAATCTAATAATTCAGATTTGCTATGCATGAAATTTTAACCTGTAAAGTTAGATATTAGGACTTAGAGGGTAACTGTATACTATAAGTAGACTTTTTGAATTTAAGCCTAATAGAAAACTTTACTAAGTTTTTATTTTGAATGTATAGAAAATAACATGTATTGCCAAATTCTCCTTTAATAATGTGCAATTTTATTCCATTAGAAATCAAGGAATCCAAAATGGCTATTACTTCCAAATCAACCATTGCCGAACTAAACAAAGATATGAAACTGAATGGTGATAATTATGAGATCTAGAGTATGAAAATTCAGTATGTGTTTGCAGAGCAAGAGGCTCTAGAAATCTTAAGTTCAGTTATGGTTGAACCTGAGGATGGCAAAATTACCTAAGATAGGTGGGACAAAGATGTTTATATGGCATGGAACAAGAAAAATTATAGTGCCTGCATCATCTTATTGAGTGTGATGGATGATGACATTACTAGGCAATTTCACAAGTATTAGAATGCAAAAGATCTACGGATCACTTTACAAGAGAAATTTGGAGGTGTCTTTAACTAAGCTCTGATCATTGAGGATCAAGTTTGATACTTATCAGAAGAAGTTTGATCACATCATATGGAAATATTTAAAAGAGATGAAAAATATGATATTTGAGCTTATTAAGGTCAGTCATAAATTGACTGATAAGCAACAGGTCCAGGCTGTCATATGTTCTTTACCTAAGAGTTAAGAGATTATGAAAAGGCAATTAACTCACATGGATAGCATAAAGACATTTGGGAAAGTCATTCATCATCTAGAACTTGAAGAAAACCATCTGGCTGCAGTTAAGATCAATGCCGAAGTGCATGTGGCACAATTTTATTCTGATGGAATGAGTTTAGAATGAGAGAAAAAGGTTCAGAAATCACGGTAAAAACAAGGCTATGGAGCCTAAGAAGCAAAAAGTAAGACACAATACTAATAGATTCAAAGGCAAGAAGAAAGTGAACATTTCAAGAGTGAAGTGCTCCAATTGCTAACAGAAAGGACACTATGCAAGAATTTGCATTATGCCCAAACAAATACACTATTATGACTCGAGAGTTAGTGAAATTTATGTATGTAGTTCTGTATTCCTAACGAATTTTCATCCTTTATGGGTGACTGACTTAGGAGCAACGGATCATGTGACAAGGGATCAAGAAGCCTTTGTCAAATTTTGATGAATCCCAAATGTAGCCAAATGGATATATGTAGTAAATAATACCAAAGTGGTTCAAAGGATTGGCATATGCATATTAGTTTTGCATGAAGGACGAACCCTACTCCTGCATGATGTACTTTATGCCCCAGAGATTTGTAGGAATTTAGTTTATGTTTTTAGTCTTGATGAGACTTGGTTTTGATTTGCATTTCAAGGATGATAATATGCATTTATGTTTCAATAATGTTTATTATGTTTCTGATTTTATTCTGAATGATTTTATTATTATGTGTAACACCCTATACCCGGTCAGTTAGAAGAGCTGGATACCGGATGCCATAATCGGGTTTAGGCTATTCAAGTTCAATAAAATAAACCTTAACTGGAATACTATTCATTTGTAAAAATTTTGGCAGAGTATCCCCTAAAATTCAAGATAACCCCCTGAAGAATTCACCAAAAAACACTTCTATTTAATCTCATCCTACCATCCATTCTCCATTCAAACTCCAACACACAATTAATGCCCTTCCTCCAATAATTCATAAGCCAATAAAATTAAACCATTCAAATTTCTTAATTTACAATATTCTCCTTCTAGATACAATACCAATTGTCCATAACTATTTACATCATATTACATGTCCATAAGTTAATTACATGCCCAAAAAGTACCAGAAAAACCATAAAAAGGTTATGGTGTATGCACCTCAAAATTTTTCTTTGATGCGGTCCAAAATTTGGTACAGATTCACTTATGGCTTTTCTTCAAAAATTTCTTTAACCTACGCATGGAAAGAAAACAACGCGCTAAGCATATTGCTTAGTGGTGTTCAAGCAATTCTATTTTTCCACATTTTATGTATATAACAAATTAAGTAAAACATATACATATACATATTTAAATTTATTAAACAAAGCACATTTTCAGTCGACAAGCATATATAGACGATAAGAAAACCTATGAAAGCAATTTAAACAAACATATAAATATGGTTATTATTTGATGCTTAAATCAAAGGTTCGACTAAAAATACTATTTGTATTTGCCCCAAGTAAATCCAGCAAAATCGCACCGAGCTAAATAAACGGGATGTAATCGGGGGATTCAGTTCTCGGAACCATCCAATCCCCTTTAACAATTTTTCTTATTCCACGTACGAAATTTTTCTATTAATTATATACATTTCTATATACACACACATATATATACATGCAGTTGTGGATTCAGCTCTCGGAGCCATCCAATCCATAACTCAATTAAATTACATACACCGGATTTAGCTCTCGGAGCCATCCAATCCGATGTTACATATCAAGGCGCCGCATTACAATTTTCCTAATTGGCATGCCAATCTATCCAATTTCTCCAATTCTTATCTAGTTTTACTAAAGGCAAATGAGAGATTTTCATAACAAATATACTTTACTTATTTAATTTAGATAATTAAATCTTCAAATTTATCCTTCTTTGCTTTTCAAGATATCTTCAATTATCAACTTAATATGCATCACCAACTATGATTCAAGTAGAGCTTTTTCGATTACATTGGCTAACTGAAGTCACATTCAATTTATATTAATCGAAAAACATAATTATTAGTCTTTGAGTTTACAACTAATTCATATGTGTACATATATGTATATATATATATATACATACCACTTGTCAAGTTATAAATTTAATATTTACACCCTTATCCATAATTATTCAACTATGATTTAAATGTTTTATGTACAATAAACATATTAACTACAATTTTGTATATAATGAATGTTTATTAATTTTTGCTTTAAAAATCACAAGTATGACATAATTCCATTTGATTGTATACTCAATGTATATCATTTTGAATCTAATAAAATTAGCAATAATTAAATCCACCAAAAGCTTAAATTCTCTAACATATATAATGCATAATTACAAAGGAAAAATAAATTTTCTTGATAATCTCTTCTTAAAATTTCAGCCTTTAGGACCTTAATTCACCATCAAATTCCTTCTCTTTCCCTATTTTCTCCATCTACACCAATTCCTCTCTCTACAAAAATTCACATTCCACAAGAATTTTCAACAATTCAATTAAAAAATCATGATTTATAGCAAATTCCAACAATTATATAACTATAAATTCACTTAATTTCCAACAATTCCATTTTTCCCCAATTAATCAAAATCCTAAATATAGAATACATCATCTCTACCTTAAATTTATCACCATAAACCAACAATTAGGAGTAATGAAATACTTACCCAACCAAAGAGAGAGAAAAGTAACCAATGAGAGAGCGATTTGGTGGAGGAGGAGCCAACCAAGGATGCTGCCATGCTAAGAAGAAGAGGAAAGGAAGAGAAAAAAAAGGAGGAGGAGGAAGGGGAGAGAGAGGGGCGACGGTGGCTGTTGGCAGCACCGGCGAGGGAGGCGGCAGTGGTGGCCAGACTGAGCAAAGAAAGAAGAAGAAGAAGAAGAAGAAGAAGAAGAAGAAGAAGAAGAAGAAGAAGAAGAAGGAAGAAAGAAAGAAAGAAAAGGGGGAGTGGCTGTCGGGTTCTAAAGGACCAAGAAAAGGAACAAATGTTTCCTTAAAATTAAAAGAAATACACATGGCCAAAACTACATAGTTTTGGTCAAATATCCATTTTGGTCCCCCAACTATACTCTATTCACAAAACAACCCCAATACTTTTTAATTCTTTTCAATAATACCCAAATTCAATTATAATTTCATCCAAAATTATTTTATACTTATATTTTCATCAAATTCTTATATAATTCTGGTTAGCCCATAAAACGGGGGTGTTACAATTTCCCCCCTCTAAAAATAAAATTTCGTCCTCAAAATTTACCTGAGTAAAACAATTCTGGATAATCCTTCCTCATTGTGTCCCTCTGGTTTCTAGGTAGCTTCTTTTACCTTGTGATTCCTCCATAGGACTTTTATCAATGGCACCGACTTATTTCTCAGTCGCCTGTTTCTCTTGCTAGGATTTGCACCGGTTTCTCTTCATAAGTTAACTCCGGCTAAACTTTAATATCCTTCAATGACACAATATGCGATGGATGGGATCGGTATCTTCTTAACATCGACACGTTGAAGACATTGTGAATTCTTTCCAATTCTTGTGGTAAATTTAGCCTATAGGTTACTAGTCCCCGCTCGCTCAATGATTTCTAAAGGACCAATAAACCTTGGAGCTAATTTACCCGTTTTACCAAATCGAAGCACTTTATCCATGGAGAAACCCTTCAAGAAGACTTTATCACCAACTGCATATTCAATGTCTCTCCTCTTCAAATCTGCATATGATTTTTGATGATCGAAGGCAGCTTTTAATCTTTATTTAATGATCTTCACTTTATCCTCTGTCTCCTTTATGAGATCTGGACCTATAAGTTTGCTTTCTTTGAGTTCTGTCCAACATAAAGGTGTCCTAATTTTCCTGCCATAAAGTACTTCATAGGGTGCCATCTGTATACTAGCTTGATAGCTATTGTTGTACACGAATTCGATTAATGGAAGGTATCTATCCCAACTTTCTTCAAAATCAATAACACAACTTCTCAGCATATCTTTTAATACTTGGATTACTCTTTCAAATTGGCCATCTGTTTGGGGATGGAATGTTGTACTAAATTTGTATGTGGTACCCAAGGCCTCCTGAAGTTTCTTCCAAAATGTTAAAGTGAATTTCGGATCCTGATCAGATATAATGGAGGATGGAACGTCGTGTAGCCGTACTATCTCGTTGATATACAATTCTGGTAACCTTGAAAGTTGATAGTCAGTTCGAACAGGTAGAAAATGAGCTGACTTAGTCAATTTATCCACAATTACCCAAATAGCATTATACCATTTTCTAGTTTGCGGTAGCCCAACTACAACATCCATCGTAATTTGATCTCATTTCCACTCTGGTATAGCTATAGGTTGAAGCAACCCTACTGGAACTTGATGTTCTACCTTAACCTGCTGATATGTTAGACATTTAGAGACATATTTTGCAATATCTCTCTTCATACCTGACCACCAATAATGGGTCTTTTAGGTCCTGATACATTTTTGTGCTCCCTGGATGCATAGCATATGAGCTACTATGAGCTTCTTTTATAATGTTCTGCTTCAATTCTCCACATTCGGGATGCAAATTCTATCTTTGAAGTACAAGCAACCATCATCTTTGATTACGTAATCACTATCTTTCCCTTCTTGGATCTGTGCAACAATGGAGGTTAACTTTTCATCTTGTGCTTGGATTTCCTTGATTTGCTGCCCCTAAGTAGGTCTTAGTCTCAATTCGGCCATTAGAACACCATTATTGGCGACAAACAATCTAACATTCATAGCTCTTAAAGCTGAGAAGAAAACATTTAAGACTATTATGCACACTTACTTTACTGAAAACAAAGTACATTTAATAACTTAATTCAATCATTTAAGTCGTACCTGACAATGATTTTCTACTGAGGGCATCTGCTAACCACATTAACTTTGCCCGGGCTGTAATCAATGATGCAATCATAATCTTTTATCAACTCCATCCACCTCCTTTGCCTTAGATTCAATTCTTTCTGGGTAGGCAAGTACTTAAGACTTTTATGATCTGTATAGATGTAACATTTTTCTCCATATAAATAATGTCTCCAAATTTTTCAAAGCGAAGACTATAGCTGCTAACTCAAGGTCATGGGTCAGATAATTCCTTTCATAGGGTTTAAGTTGCCTAGTTGTATAAGCAACTACCTTCCCCTCTTGCATAAGTACGCAGCCAAGTCCATTATGAGAGGCATCGCTATAAATCACAAAGTCTTTACCAGGCTTCGGCTGTGTGAGGACAGGCGCTTCAGTCAACATAGCTTTTAACTTTTCAAAACTTTCTTGATGTCCGTCATCCCATACAAACTTCACATCTTTTTAAATCAGTTTAGTCAAAGGTGTTGCAATAATGGAAAATCCTCGTACAAATCTTCTATAGTATCCAGCCAACCCCAAGAAACTTTTAATTTATGTAACATTCTTAGGCGGTTTCAATTCTAGAATTGCTTCTATCTTCTTGGGATCAACTCTAATCCCATCAGCTGATATCCCATGACCAAGGAAGGAAACTTTATCAAGCCAAAATTTACATTTGCTAAATTTAGCATAAAGCTGCTTCTCCCTTAAAGTCTGCAAGAAAATTCTCAAATGCTCATTATGCTCTGCTTGATCCTTTGAATAAATCAAGATATCATCAATGAAGATGACCATAAATTGATCCAGATAAGGATGGAAGATGCGATTCATGAGGTCCATACATGATGCTGGGGCATTTGTGAGCCCAAAAAGCATCACTAAAAATTCATAATGCCCATATCGAGTTCGAAAAGCTGTTTTAGGCACATCTGCTTCTCTTACCCCTAGTTGATAATATCCTGACTTCAAATCAATCTTGGAGAAAACACCTACCCCAGAAAGCTGATCAAACAAGCCGTCTATTCTAGGCAATGGATATTTATTTTTCACCGTCACCTTGTTTAATTGCTTGTAGTCTATGCAGAGTCTGAGAGATCTATCCTTTTTTTGACAAACAAAATCGGTGCACCCCAAGGAGACACAATCGGACGTATAAAACCCTTTTCAAGAAGTTCTTGCAACTGAATTTTTAGTTCCTTAAGTTCTGTAGGCGCCATTCGATATGGTGCAATCGAGATTGGTGCAGTACCAGGCAATAGATCAATGGCAAATTTCACTTCTCTTTCTGGAGGTAACCCTGGTAACTCATCGGAAAAAACATCTTGGAATTCACACACGATTGGTATGTCTTGAATTTTAGGTTTGTCTTCCTTAGCTTCAAGCACACAGGCTAAATAAGCTGTACACCCTTTTCTAACAAGCCTTTTTGCTGCTGTGGCTGATATAACATTAGAAAAAAGGTTTGATTTCTCACCCACAATGGTAATCTCACCATTATCAGGTGTCCTAAGAGTTATTCTCTTTGAATGACAATCTACTATTGCATGATGCCTAAATAACTAATCCATACCGAGAATTAAATCAAATTCACGGAAAGGTAACCCAATCAAATCCCCCTAAAACTCATAACCTTGAATTTTAATTGGACAGTTTTGGTAAACTTTATTTACCACAACGCTATAACCTAAAAGACTAGTTACCAAAATTTCATGATCAAGAGAATCAACATGCAATCTTTTATCATTTGGTAGAGGAATACATATATATAAATGTGTTGATCCTGGATCAATCAGAGCATGAACAGACATATCAAAAATAAAAAAAGTACCAGCAATCTCATTAGGAGCATCCACATCATCCCCGAGCCCACATGGCATAAGCACGTACTGATGTGCGGGTGTCAGGTCTCTCAACTGATTCTGACAAGGCTCTCTGACCACTAGAACTAGAACCGAGTCCTTTGCCTCTACCTCTTCCTCTAAAAGCGCCTTGAGCTTACCTTTCTGGCTGATTAGTTGCTGAAGGTTGCCTGCCTGGGCAATCTTTCTGATAATGCTCCATAGATCCACATCTTAAACAGGCTCCTATCTTTCTCCAACACTGGCCTCTATGGTTTTTCCCATAATGCTCACATGGTGGAATCTCTCCTCTACCTGACCCTCCTGCAGTGTTGGCCATGAAGGAGGCTAGTTGACCCGACCTGGAGGTTAAACTTTGACCCTGCCCTGAGTAACGAGAAGGCATATGAGATGATGTTTGAATCTGGGATCCTGCCCCTTTTTGCTTTTTATTTGTCATGGAAGAAGAACCAGCTTGACCCTAGCCTCTACTCCTCCATTTCTGTTCCTCTAAATTAGCCTTTTCAATTCTCAAAGCTGCCTTCACTAGGTCACCATAAACTCTGATAGGTGTTATTGCCAGCAATTTCTTGATCTCATGGTGGAGACCTGCCTCAAATCTCTAACATCTATTAGCCATGGTAGGAATAAACGACTTCACATAGGCACTTAATCTATTGAACTCTTTCTCATACTCTGCCACTGATCTGGATCCTTGCTTCAGACGGAGGAAGGCATTTCTCATTTCTTCCATGTAGGCATCCTCCACATATTTATCCCTGAACTGAGTTACAAAATGCTCCCAATTTAGATTCTCTAGTGGTATAAATCTTTTTATGGACTCCCACCACTGGTATGCTGAGCCTTGCAGTAACCCATCTGCACAATCTAATCTTTCTTCAGGTGTGAGATGCAGAAGGTCAAAAATTCCCTTAATCTTAACCAGCTAGAATTCCACATCCAGAGCAGTAACTGATGACTCTCCTTTGAATTCCTCTGCTCCCAATTTCTTTGTATTTTCCAAAATAAGCCTTTGAAAAGGTAGGGGAGGCTGAGGCTGTGGCTGAGCAGGTGGTGCAACAGCTAATTGCTATTTCATAAGCTCCATCATTGTTGCAAAAAAATCCGCTGAATTTGACATTTGCTGAACTGCAGGTGTTGGTACCAGCTGAGCTGATTACTGCTCTTCACCCCTGTCTACATCACTAGTCGATGCATGGCTTTCTATTTCCTCAGTGCTTCCCCTTGAACTTGATTTCATTCTTTGATCTATAGCAATAATAATGACAATTTCATATCAGAATCACAACACATTCACATATATCTTCCCCCTAGCATGCATCCCAATTCTTTTCTCTTTCTCTTTTTAATCACTTAATTACTAGTCCAGAATCGCCTAAATCGGGCTCTGATACCACTAAATGTAACACCCTATACCCGGTCAGTTAGAAGACCCGGATATCGGATGCCACAATCGGGTTTAGGCTATTCAAGTTTAATAAAATAAACCTTAACTGAAATACTATTCATTTGTAAAAATTTCGACAGAGTATCCCCTAAAATTCAAGATAACCCCTAAAGAATTCATCAAAAAACACTTTTATTTAATCTCATCCTACCATCCATTCTCCATTCAAACTCCAATACACAATTAATGCCCTTCTTCCAATAATTCATAAGCCAATAAAATTAAACCATTCATATTTTTTAATTTACAATATTCTCCTTCTAGATACAATACCAATTGTCCATAACTATTTACATCATATTACATGTCCATAAGTTAATTACATGCCCAAAAAGTACCAGAAAAACCATAAAAAGGTTATGGTGTATCCACCTCAAAATTTTTCTTTGATGCGGTCCAAAATTTGGTGCAGATTCACTTATGGCTTTTCTTCAAAAACTTCTTTAACCTACGCACGAAAAGAAAACCACGCGCTAAGCATATTGCTTAGTGGTGTTCAAACAATTCTATTTTTCCACATTTTATGTATATAACAAATTAAGTAAAACATATACATATACATATTTAAATTTATTAAACAAAGCACATTTTCAGCTGACAAGCATATATAAATGATAAGAAAACCTATGAAAGCAATTTAAACAAACATATAAATATGGTTATTATTTGATGCTTAAATCAAAGGTTCGAATAAAATTATGATTTGTATTTGCCCCAAGTAAATCCAGCAGAATTGCACCGAGCTGGATAAATGGGATGTAATCGGCGAATTCAGTTCTCGGAACCATCCAATCCCCTTTAATATTTTTTCTTATTCCACGTACGAAATTTTTCTATTAATTATATATATTTCTATACACACACACATATATATACATGCAGTTGTGGATTCAGCTCTCGAAGCCATCCAATCCATAACTCAATTAAATTACATACACCGGATTCAGCTCTCGGAGCCATCCAATCCATAACTCAATTAAATTACATATACCGGATTTAGCTCTCGGAGCCATCCAATTCGATGTTACATATCAAGGCGTCGCATTACAATTTCCCTAATTGGCATGCCAATCTATCCAATTTCTCCAATTCTTATCTAGTTTTACTAAGGGCAAATGAGAGATTTTCATAACAAATATACTTTACTTATTTAATTTAGATAATTAAATCTTCAAATTTATCCTTCTTTGCTTTTCAAGTTATCTTCAATTATCAACTTAATATGCATCACGAACTATGATTCAAGTAGAGCTTTTTCAATTACATTGGCTAACTGAAGTCACATTCAATTTATATTAATAAAAAAACATAATTATTAGTCTTTGAGTTTACAACTAATTCATATGTATACATATATGTATATATATATACATACCATTTGTTAAGTTATAAATTTAATATTTACACCCTTATCCATAATTATTCAACTATGATTTAAATGTTTTATGTACAATAAACATATTAACTACAATTTTGTATATAATGCATGTTTATTAATTTTTGCTTTAAAAATCACAAGTATAACATAATTCCATTTGATTTTATACTCAATGTATATCATTTTGAATCTAATAAAATTAGCAATAATTAAATCCACCAAAAGCTTAAATTCTCTAACATACATAATGCATAATTACAAAGGAAAAATAAATTTTCTTAATAATCTCTTCTTAAAATTTCAGCCTTTAGGACCTTAATTCACCATCAAATTCCTTCTCTTTCCGTATTTTCTCCATCTACATCAATTCCTCTCTCTACAAAAATTCACATTCCACAAGAATTTTCAACAATTCAATTAAAAAATCATGATTTATAGCAAATTCCAACAATTATATAACTGTAAATTCACTTAATTTCCAACAATTCCATTTTTTCCCAATTAATCAAAACCCTAAATATAGAATACATCATCTCTACCTTAAATTTATCACCATAAACCAACAATTAGGAGTAATGAAATACTTACCCAACCAAAGAGAGAGAAAAGTAACCAATGAGAGAGATATTTGGTGGAGGAGGAGCCAACCAAAGATGCTGCCATGCCAAAAAGAAGAGGAAAGGAAGAGAAAAAAGAAGGAGGAGGAGGAAGGGAAGAGAGAGGGGCAACGGTGGCTGCTGGCGGCACCGACGAGGGAGGCGACGGTGGTGGCCGGACCAAGCAAAGAAGAAGAAGAAGAAAGAAAGAAAGAAAGAAAGAAAGAAAGAAAGAAAGAAAAGGGGGAGGGGCTGTCGGGTTTTAAGGGACCAAGAAAAGGAACAAATGTTTCCTTAAAATTAAAGAAATGGACATGGCCAAAACTACATAGTTTTGGTTAAATGTCCATTTTGGTCCCCCAACTATACTCTATTCACAAATCAACCCCAATACTTTTTAATTCTTTTCAATAATACCCAAATTCAATTATAATTTCACCCAAAATTATTTTATACTTATATTTTCATCAAATTCCTATATAATTCGGGTTAACCCATAAATCGGGGCGTTACATTATGGATATTGATCCTGACTACATCAATAATACTAATTTATTTTTTATTATGGATGTTGATCCTGACTACATCAATAATACTAATTTTTCTTTAATCTCTTTTTCAACTTCACATAGTTTTGAGAATAATGAGAAATTTTGGCATGCTAGATTAAATCACATTGGGTAAGACTGAATGAGTCTATTAGCCAAAGTAGGTTTATTAGGCAGCCTAAATGAAATTGATTTACCTATTTGTGAGCATTGTATAAAAGGAAAACTAGTTAGAAAACCATTCGAAAAAAGAACCAAAGCCAAATTTCCATTGCAATTAATTCATTTCGATGTTTGTGGTCCAATAAATGTGAGGACAACGCATGGGGCCTACTATTTCATCACATTTATAGATAACTATACTAGATATGATCATGTCTACTAGATTTTTCACTAGTTAGAATTCTTGAGTTGCTTCAAAAAGTTATATAAACTTAGTTGAAAATCAATTAGATAGGGAAATAAAAGTTTTAAGAACTGACCAAGGTTGAGAACATCTTTTGAATGAATTTAAAGCTTTATATGATGAAAAGGGAATTGAGCATCAATTGTTCATTCCCAGAACTCAATAAAAAAATGGTTTGTTACAGAAAGGAGAATATGACTCTTCTTGATATGGTAAAATCTAGGATGGCCAAGGCAAATTTGCCAATCTCCTATTGGGAGATGCTTTTTTGACTGCCATATATGTTCTAAACCGTGTGCCCTACAAATATGTTACATCCACTCTTTATGAGTTGTAGACTAGTCGACAAACCTAATCTGAGCCATTTGCAACCTTGGAGTTGTACTGCTTATGTCCGTGATACGTCTAGTGAATTTGGTAAATTAGGACCAAGAGGTAAAAAGAATATTTTTGTAAGATATTTTGAAGTATCAAAAGGATACGTTTTCATGGGTGAGCAAAAAGATGGCATAGTGACAGAGTTTGATTCACGAGATGTCATATTCTTAAAAAATAAATTTTTAAAGTTAGGCAAAGTGAATCAAGATTTCACTTTCCGTGAAACTCAAGAAGAGGAACTATATAAGGATCACTCCATCCAAGTGGGAGGGAATTAAAGGAAGAAGGTTAAAACCCTCCTCTTTTAAACAGTCCAGATGTTCAGGATCCTTACTTTAGTAGGAGTATTCTTAACTCCAGTGGGAGCATTCCAAATTATGATGAATACATGAGACATGTTTATTAAGAAGCAAAATTGTGAAAATCTAGAGCTATATCAAATGGATGTGAAGACTGCTTTACTCAATGGAGGATTAGATGAAGAAATCTACATGAAACAACCTATAGGTTTCATTGAAAAAGGCAATGAACATAAGGTTTGTCGATTGAAAAAATCAATATATGGCCTTAAATAGTATTCAAGAAAATGGTATTTGAGATTTTATTAAACAACCATATCAAATGGATTCAACATGATTGATGAAGACCATTCTATTTTACAAAAGCACTAAAAACAAATTTTTCATTTTGATATTGAATGTAGACAACATATTAATAGCTAAAAATGATAAAGAGTACATAAATAAAATCAAAGATTGGTTGTCTTCTGATTTTGAGATTAAAGATATAAGTCAAACATATTACATTCTTGGAGTTAAAATTTTAAGAGATCATTCGAGAAGGTTGTTGTCTCTTTTACAAAAGATGCATATCAACAAAATCCTTAAATGGCTTAATATGCAAAATTACAAACCCATTAATAAACTCATTTCCAATAATCAGTTTTTTAGCAAAAACATGTGTCTTAAGACACCAAAAGAAATGGATCTTATGAGGAATGTTCCATATGCCACTACCGTGGTTAGTTTAATGTATGCAATATTGTGTATAAGACTTGATATATGCTATGCAGTGGGCTTAGTAAGTAGATATGAGTCAAACCCAGGCAAAGCACATTGAAAAACAGTCAAGAGGATACTTAGATGCCTCAAAAGTATCGCAGACTATTCTCTCGGTTATAAAGGTGAAGATATACAATTGAGTAGATATACAAATGTTGACTAGCGAGGAGATATGGATGAGAGAAAATCCACTTTAGAATTCATTTTCTTGCTTGGCAAAAGTGCCATCTCATGGAGTAGCAAGAGACAAACATGTATAGCCCTGTTAACAATGGAAGTTGAATTCATCGTTTCCACAGCTATAGTACAAGAAGTAGTTTGACTAAAAAGGTTTACAAACCATTTAAAAGTAACTGCTTTAGAGAAGCCATTGACAGTCAATCATTGATTGCTTACATTAAAAATTTAAAATTTCATAGTGAGATTAAACATATTGACATTAAGTATCATTACACAAAAGATATTGTTGCACGAGAAGAAGTGAACTTACAGTACGTTTCCAGACAAAATATGATAGTAGATCCATTGACTAAACCTATAACGAGAGATGTGTTTGAAAGGTACATTAGATCTCAAGGTCTACATTAGGATTTAATTTATATTGTTCTCTTATATAATTCCTTAACATTATTATTTATGAACAATAATTAGTTCATTATTGGCAATACATGAGTGTGAGTATTTAATATGTGAATATTTATTGTTATGTCGGACAGAGAAGTAACCCGCTCATATGGGTGTTTACCTTAATTTTGCCAATGAGTTGATAAAGACTAAGATGAGGCAATTTTTGAACATATGGTGAAACTCGAGAGTCTGTTCAAAATAAAAGTGTTGTATTACAGAAATTACAAGATTAGTCTAGTCAAAATATAAGATAAAGATATACATGAGATTGTATACTTTGGATTAAGATCCAAATTTGGATTATGTGTGATCCCATGGTGAGATAAACGTAATTGTCTTGTTCTGTCCAAAAGCCAGAAGTAGTTCATAAGTAGATGGACTAAAGTTGGATGCTTAAGTGAGTTGCAACCTAATACTTTTATATGGTGTTAAATATATTTTGCGAGATATACGCTCCTTAAAGGGAAGTAAAGAATATCATAACACATGTTTCATACCATGTGAACTTTTAAACCATAAAATTGTTGTCTTTTTCCCAACACATTTGCCTGTGATCAAAGGTATAACCAATGATGCAAAACTAAGATTTCGTATTTTTTCTTTTTAAAAATTTATGTGCTTTCAATGGTATATATTTTATAAACAAAACAATAATTGTATCTAAAATTCCACTTAAAAATTGCTCATCACTCGAACTAATAACTCTTGGTATATTTCAATTTTTTCCTTTGTTGTATGCATTCGTTTCTTGATTTCTTCTCTCTTTTGCAATATAAAATAAAAAGCATGCATTAATATTATGCCCATATTGCAAATATAAATTTTCATGAAAGAGTTGAAAGATTTGCAATTCACAATACATTAAAATCAAATTATCATAGAAATATGAAATTTTGCAAAATCTTAAGTGTGAAACAATTTCTCTGGACAACATGCTTTGTATTAAGTGCAATGATTTTGTGTCAAAATTGTTAAGGGGTGTGTTGCATTATGCACTGGTACTACACCGTCAAATTGTTAATAAAAATATTTTATTTTTAATTTACCGGTGCGTACGGGGCACATCAATATACAGACTATGCATGGTAATTTAAAAAAACTGTAATGAGTAAAATATTTTCTTGAAGATAATACGAGGCCAAAAACCAAGTCTTACCAAACACAGCTACGTAGACCTTGACAACCTGACCTTGATACTGTGTCGTTTAGGCGGCAAAAGACTGGTTCACACTCAAAATGTTAAAGTAGTCATTACATATTTATTTTCCAATTTTCTTGTTCCAAGCCGCTCTTTCCACGCCTGAGATTTTGAAAACGCCTACTCTGAATGCGTACTGACCCGCCTTTAGTCAACACGTTCTTTTATTTCTTCATTTTTAATTTTGTTTTTATATTAATTTTATTTTGTACTAGTCTATTATTCTGCCCCGTACTTCAATTCAAGTTTTGTACTGCACCTCCCACTTTCCTCCTTTCCCTTTCGATGATAGAAAAAAAAAAAAAATTTGACTATTGAATTTTAACCCCTTTTTTTTTATATATTAGGTTTTTATATTTTTAAAAATTAAAATTAAATTTCTACATTTTTTAAATTATTCACATTAAATCTAAATTAGACTGTCTAAAAAATTTTGAAAAATACATTCTTTTGATTTCGTGTGAGATAAATTTAAAATAACTGTAAGATTCATTAAAATATAAAAAATTAGAAAAAAAATTCAATTTATCGTTTTTTGTATGTCTTAAATAATTATATATAATCCAAGTGAATAGATCTAAAGTTGACCTAAACGGGTCAGGTTAGGTCACGAATCAACTCGAATGATTCATTTTTTATAATTTTTTATTTTATTTTATTTTATTTTTAGTTTTTAGGATCATTTTACTTTGAAAAATAATTCCCAGTTCTACCTATATTATGTCATTTTGTTGATAATAACAATTTCACCTAATATAAATTTTATAAAGATTTGGATACAAAAGTATGTATACACATACGCGTGATTATTTTTAAAAAAATTCATATAAGTTATTAAAATCGGTTAAAATATAGTAGAATTCAATTAAAAAATAAAAAAATGAAATTGAAATTTAATTTAATAATTTGAAAAATTTTTATGTCACAAAAAAATTGATTATAAACTTGATATGAGAATCTGTTGCCTGATCACATATGAAACTTGAAGTTGATCCAAAATTAATGTCTCGAAAATGATCCGAACATGTCCAATCCGACTCGTTTAATTTGTCTAAAAAATATGCTTGTACGATATATAAAAACAATTAATTTCATATTCACATTATATAAATATCACAAAATTACAAAATAAAACAAATGGATTATAGCTTACAACGGATTCAATTGGATTTGATCACTTAAAAGAGCATAACTAGAATTTTTATGAAAATTTATCATAATTGATAATCACTTCGCTGATTGATCTGTAAGAGGTCTTTGGGTGTTGTGGCCCTGATCTCGCATTCTTGATGGTAGGAGGATCCGATCGGGGAGGAAGATTCAATCGGACACTGTGTATATTATCCGCTTTGAGCCAAAGCCCTCACGGTTTTATTTCTAGGAAGCTGTCCTAAAAGGCCTATACAGGAAGAAGGTGTTCATGGCCTTATAAGGTCCACTTTCAGCTCATCTTCAGCCGATGTGGGATAGGAGATAAATAATGTGTGTTATCACTATTTTTCCTTCCGAGAGGTCTATAAGAGTAGAGGTCATTGGCTGTGCCTGGTCTCATTCCTCCCTCACTCTCAACGAAAGCACCAAATGATGGACCGCTCACTCACCGATCGGATAGGAGGTCTTCAGGAGCTGGGGGCGCTCGTCTCACGTACCCGATGGTGGGGGATCCGATCGGGGAGGAGGATTTGATCGGGCTCTGCATATATTATCCGCTTTGGGTCGGAGCCCTCACGATTTTATTTCTGGGGACCTGCCCCAAAAGGCCTATGCACGGAGAAGATATTCATGGCCTTATAAGATCCACTTCCAGCTCATCTCCAGCCGATATGGGATAGGAGATAACGTACGTTATCAATAATCAAATAAAAATTTACTCATACTAAAATAATATAAAATCACCTAAAATTTGATCATAACATATACAAAAATATTTAGAATTCTACAATTGTCATTTATGAGTTTTCATATTTTAAAAAGCATTAAATAATCATTTGGATTGGGTCAATTAAAAAAATTTAATGGAATTAATTTAAAAGATTTTAGTGAGATCATTTTGAAATTTCAAAAATAATATGGTAATTTTTTTTCCCTCTTAAGTCGAGTGGGTTTTAGTTAGCACACTTGACAAACTTTTGCCATGTCTTTAGTTCAATTTAAGGAGTCCCTCCTCAAGAGAGATTGAGATTTCCTCATCCTCACTTGGTTCACTTGTAGAATAATCACTTGAAAAGGCAGATTCGTTAGCCAACTCATCCTCTACTTTGTGTTCAAACTCATTGTCCGTAATGTCTGGCTGAGCAAAAAGGAGACGGTCCCCAAATCTTCTTCCGGCTTTGCGCATAAGAGCATCCCTAAAAGATAAAGCTAAAGTCTTTGTTTCCTCAATTACCAAATTAATCAGCTCCTCTGAATCCATAGACATGGAGTCAATGTCTTTGCATTTCTTCCAATGTCGATCATCGGGCGACGACGGTGGTGGGGCTTTCTCAATTGCCGACAATACCTCATAAGTGGCTAGGGATTTCACTTTTGCTTAAGTACTTTTTAAAGATAAACAAAAGTAGAAAATTGTATTGTGCCTTTAACAAACGAATCAATTTTATTGTCAATATGAACAATTTTTATAGTATTAAATAAAAATGGTTTTTTACTGTATATGGTACGGTATTTCATGTTCAATTTATTGATATATACTGATTTTAATAATAATAAAATGTACTATATATCATTAGATGATTTAAGCATGAAATGCAAATATATTATAGAGGAATAATATTTTTAAACTAAAATATGCTTATATATTTCTTTTCTTACGAAAAAAATGATCATGATATAATTAATAGAAAACTACACTTTTAAAATTATAAATGAATAGGATATACTTAATTATGATTTTACAAAATATGAAAAAGAAATCGGCAATTATAAGCTATAAAATCATGAAGTAATAAATTAGTGAAAAAGTAAAAAAAAATTATAAAATAAGATATAATTTTTTTTTTCAAGAAGAAGAAGAAAGAAAATAAAACAATAGATTTGAAGACTAACTAGGAATCATCCTAGGAAACATGTTACCCATGGCATCACTTGCTAAAATGTTATGAAGATCAGTTGGTTGGAAAAAGTGCCAAACAAAGCGAGTATCTTGATTAAAAGTCCAATTGGCAAGAAAATCGGTAGCAGCATTGGCTTCTCTGAACACATGATGGATCTCAACATTCCACTCATTATGTATAAGATCTTGAATACGCAAAATAATAGCACTGTGAGCAGGATGAACATTACAATTTCCGAAATAGCCATAACCACACTTTTATTATCAATCTGAAGCACTATTTTTCTCCATCCCTTTTTCAGGCTTCTTGAAGACCCAAAAGAACGGCATAAATTTTAGCAAAAAAAGCATTAGTACCACCAACAAATGCTGAATATTCACCTAGCCATCTGCCCAACTAATCTTTAAAGATACCCCCGCTAATGCTTTTAAGGATAGACTTATGAAAATAACTATCAGTGTTAAGTACTACCCAGTTTGGGGGGAAGCCAAATTCTAGCCCACAAGAACCTCATTTCTACCAGCAGAGTTCCTATTAAGGTTAACCAATGATTCTTTGGCTATCACAAAAGCAATAGTAAAAGAGAAGATAAGCTATTTTTTGATACTCCAAGAGATAGTTTTATTATTAAAAATTCTATCATTTCTCCATTTCCATAAAAACCAATCGACATGCCCAAAAAGAAGAGGCCAATTAATAGAGCCAATCTCCATCTTAAACTTCAAGTTATCCTTCAACCACCTCCTTAAATTAGAACCGAAGAAGTTTTGAGATGACGTGTTAGGCAAGATAAAAGTCTAAAAGGTCCTAACTGTATAGCAATCCCTAGCCATATGAATAATGATTTTCGATTCCATATTGCACATTAGACATAACTTTATAGAAGAAAGGTGGCGTCTTGTTCTTTCAACATTGGTTAGTAGACGATTATGCATCATTAACCAAAGGAACACCTTGATTCATTAAAGACCCTACCAATTCCAGCATAAATCCCAGCTATAATTATTGGCATCAATAGCATGAGTAAGCATATTATAGGTAGAATCTACTGAGGACCCAAAAGAAAACGAAAGCCAAATTAAATTATCTGCCCAAGGCATCATCAGGTGGAAGTGAACAACCAATCAAGGAAACTACCTCTGTATTAAGAAAATGAGCGAAGATGTTCCACCTCCATCTAGAGTTTAAATCAAACATGTCTTTGACTGTGCAATGTTAAATGAAATGCCAAGAGTTAAAGTTCCTAATATCCAATGGCACATGAAGGTAAAGAGGACCAACCTCAGCCCAATGATCAAACCAAAAAGAAACTGAACTTCCATTGTTAATAGACCAACACACATTGCTGCAAAAGTGAGGCCAAAGCCAAACCAAGCCATAACAAATAGCAGAACTTGAAGAGTAAGGGAGATCTGGTGGCAACCAATTTCTAAGTAGATTATATTTTTCTCTGAACAATTTCACCCAAAATACATTATTATATGTAGAGAGGCACCAAACAAGTTTAAGAATAAAGGCATTATTGCAATCCTTTAAACTTTTTATACCAGCCCCACCCAACTCTTTGAGTCTATAAATCTGCTCCCACCTGATTAAATAGATCTTCTTTGTATCTGAAGAAGAACCCTAAATGAAGTCATAACAAAGCCTTTCAATTTGGTCATATATAGAGATAGGTAAAACTGAAGTTTGCACCACATAAGTTGGAATAGAGAGAAGAACTGACTTCACTAGAGTGATGTGGCCAACTACAGAGAGAGAATTTTCCTTCTAATTAGCTAATTTACTCTTGACTTTGTCAACAAGATAATTATAAATATGTATACCTGATCTGCCATAGACAATTAGAGTGCCCAGATAATGTCCAAGATCATTTGTTAAATGGAAACCTGAAGCCTGTTTCAAAGAGTTAGCAAGTTCATGATTAACATTCTTTGAGACACAAAAAGCTAACTTCTCTTTGTTAACTAGCTGACCAGAATAGACACAAAAATCCTCAAGCACACCATTGATAATTTTCATTTGATCAAGAGAAGCTTCGCCAAATAAGATAAGATCATCCATAAAAAATTAGTGAGATAAAAGGGGGGGCTTCCTCTCCTTAAATGAATAGGCTTCCAATTGCCCTCTTGTACCACCTTGTTGATGTCATGAGAAAGTTTTCACATGCATAAGACAAAAATATAAGGGGAGAGAGGGTCACTTTGCTGCACCCCTCGAGATGGAGCAAAGCTACTTGTGAGTGTCCCATTTAAAATAATTCTCGAGTTGTTGTTCCAGCAACAAGAAAGAAGCATGATACATAAATTAGTGGAAAACCCAGCATCAATAAGAGTGTTAAGGATGAAGTCCTAACGAAGTCGATCATAAGCTTTTTCTAAGTCAATCTTAATCATAATCCAACCCGTGTCCCCTATTTTTTTACACATAAAATGGGCCACCTCTTAGACAATAAAAATTTTATCTTTAATTTGACGTCCTAGAATAAAACTCGCTTGATGAGGCCTAACTAAAGAATTTAAGCAAGGTTTGATTTTGTTAGTTACCAAGCACCTTATAGATAATTGACAACAAACTGATCGGTCTAAAATTGTGGATAAAGGCTGGCCTATTTTTTTTAGGATGAGATAGATGATAGTTGTGCAAATATAAGGGTCCATAGGTTTCCCTTTCAATGTATTGTCAACAAACTCAAAAATAGAATTCTTAACAATATCCCAATATTTTTGAAAGAAAATGGGGTTGAGACCATCAATACTTGGGGCTTTAAGGGTTTCATACTAAAAATTGCCTTATGAAGTTCATCAATAGAAATAAGGGCTGAAATAGCATCAACTTGTGAACTATGAAGTGGAGGAAAGTTATTTCAAATTAGGTAGAGAGGAGCGATAGTCTAATCTTCTCTGTATAAAGAGCTAAAGAAATCAACAACATGAGATTTAATATAATTTTGATCCAACATCCAAACCCCATTTGAAATCAAAAGCCCATGAATAAAACTCTTCTAGCATTTGAAATAAACTTTCTTGTGAAAGTAGAAAGTATTTTTATCATCTACTAGGAGCCAATCTAATTTCGCCTATTGTTTCCAATATATCTCTTCCTGTAAAAGAGTGTAGCGTAGTTCCAATCTCAAGTTTCTCTCAATTTAATAAGGTGATCAGAATGAGAATGTTCCAAGAAGCATTCAATACCTGACAATCTTACTAAAAGCTACTTTTTGCAAAACATAATACAGCCAAAGACATCTGTGTTCCAATGCCCTGCTTTAATGACAAAAGTATCAATTATTTTAGTGATTCGACTAGCATTCCGCCAACTGGAAATAACAAAATCCCGAAAATCCTTGTAAAAAATCCATACAGTATTAAAATAAAAGAGATGTTGGGCCTGATTATGAGAATCATCAAATAATGATAGAAGGATGGGCCTATGATCAGAATGTAATCTTGGAAGACAAGTAACTTTAAAACAAGTGAAAGCTTTCCTCTATAACATATTACAGAGAACTCGATCTAGTCTTTCGCAAACCATGCCTCTACGCCAAGTGAATTTAGGACCTGCGAATCCCATATCAAATAACCCACAAGAGTTAATAAATTGAGCAAAAAGCGAGCAATGTTTACTTCCCCTTAAAGAACCACTAGATTTCTCATGAGAAAATAAAAAGGAGTTGAAATCCCTTAGAACCACCCATGGAAGCGATATACCCTGAGAGAGGTAAGTCAACTCATCCCACAAAAATTTTTGTCTAACAAAGGAAGGGTCACCATACACTATAGTAAGAAGGAATTGAGACAAATTCCTTTGCATAACCTAAAAGTGAATGAATTGGTAAGCATAACTCTTTATCACAATATCAATATTTTGGTCCCAGAGAATCTAAATACCACCAATAAAGCCCCTTGCTTTAACTCTAAAGGAATGATTAAAGTTTAATTTGCTAATTACCCGATCCACAATTACACGGGTTATTCTGGTTTCTAATAAAATCAAGATTGAACATTGGTATAACTATACTAAATTTCTAACATAAATAGCAAAATCCTTATTACCATCTCCCTGACAATTCCACAAAATAATTTGTAAACCTATAAGTAAAAAACAAAAGAGGAGAAAGAGCACACAAAGGCAAACCAGTTCAGAGATGAGTTTCTGATTTCAACTCCATTGTAGAAATATCTACAGATTTCTTACCAACCGACTCTAGCGGGTGAGTGGAAATATCCATATTAACTAATTTAGAAAAGAGGTCTGAAGTATTATCTAGTTTGATGTTGCTCACCCTACTCTTCCTCCCACCTTTCGGGTATTGATAGTCTTATATGCTTTTTAGGCCTCTTTTGTTAGGTGGTCGTCTATTACTAAGTGAAAGGTTTTTTATTTTGGATCTTTGGAGAAACATTATGTCTTTAATAGAGCCAGTTGCAAGGGTTTTAAAGCTAGCTGGATAAGGAACTTCAACTGCCTTATGATCCTTGGGGTCCAACACATTTGAAACGACATTCTTTGCATTTATATTCTATTCATGGGACTCTTGGGATTTATTATTCAATTTGATGGCAGGTCCTGAATGGAGAGGAGCATTGATATTCACATCTATGTTTTTATTACCTTATTGATTTTCATGAGAAGAAGATTAGAACATGTTTTCCATATTCTGTAAAGAATTATTCGGTCTTTTATTGAACAACATATTATCTCTAATAACCACCTTGTTGCTTACCATAAATTCTATTCTCTGTGCACTGTCATTAGTCTTAGAGTTACTTGGCTGGGGACCGGGAGAGATTCTATTCACACCAAATTTCTGACCTTATCCATTTTTTGTTGAAATTTCAGCAGCTAGGGGTGAGCATGGATGGATTAATCGGTCCATTAATAATTTTATTAACCAGTCCATTAATTTTAATTAACCGCTATATCGGTTTCAGTTTTTAACTCGATTTTTTGGATTGGTTTATTGGTTAACCGCCATAAAATTTTAATATATAAATTTAATAAATTTTGTAATTTATAATATTATTTTTAATTCTTAAAAATGTTTTAGACATAAAAAATACAAATTAAATACAATATTCAAGAAAGTAATCAAAATAAAATAAAATTTTTATAATTAAATTTAAAAATTAAATATATTCAATATGAAACTAATAATAGAGCACTAATTCTGTATATAATAATAATAATAATAATAATAATAATAATAATAATAATAATAATAATAATAATAAGATAATTTTAATGTTTATTTACTAAAAATATGCATTATAATAATATTTTAGAAAGTTATATATCATAATATGTATAAATTACACAAATATTGAAAAATATAAGTGTAAAATTTAAAACATAATTTATAAAATGTATATATAGATCAGTTTCAATTTTGGTTCCGGTTCGGTTAACCATCGATTTTTAAAATAAAAATTGTAAATCTAAATTTTTAGTTTGGTTAACCTAAAAATCGGTTTGGTTTCGAATTGATTTTTCAGTTAACTGAAATTTCGATTTTTTTTGCTCACCCCTACCAGCAGCAGTCGTTTGCTCCTCATCATCCATAACATCGTTGAGGACAATATAGTGGGAACCTAAGTGATGCTTTTTCATGTCATTAGAATCCCCATTATGACTTGTATTACTCTCCAAAGTCTTCCTTCCTTGTTGTTTGACAACCATCCACAAACCAAATTTGGAGCCAGTCTCGGGATTATCCTTGTTTTCATTACTATCTCTATCCCTATTTACCATACTATCATTTTGAAATAGTTGGGCTGCATGTGTTAGTTCATTAAGATGTATTTGTGGGATGTTGCGACCCTAGCAAGTGCACTAGATCGACAAGTAATAAAGTGGGGTATAGTTAGGACCCTCAATATCGAACCCAAGGAAAATGTGTGTGTGAAGACTGTGAAGATTAATTGTATGCTAAAGAATTCCCAATTGTTTGTGTGTATGAATTGTTTGATTTATATAATGTAACTTTAAAGCTTAAGTATGTAATGTAGAGAAATTTAAATTCAGTGTATTAAATTATGAAAAATTAGCAAATGTAAGAATCTACAGAAATCAAGCATTGCTCGGGTTCACTTATCCACCCCATACCCAAATATGAATAAATTTTTACATAAAAGTATACATGAATGAACTCGGGATAACCCTTCTTAACCCAAGCATCCCATTCCGGAGCCAGCTATTCTAGTTGCTAAACGTCCCATTCCGGAGCTAGCCCAACAACTAGCCTAAACCCGGGTCTAAAATCCTAAGTTCGGTCTACCGTCCCATTCCGGAGCCAGGCAACCCAAAACCCATCTATTTCACTCCCTACTCTAGTTTTAAAATCACAAATACCACACATCTAGAGTCCTATTCCGGAGCCATCCAAAATAGACAATATTCATGATAGAAAAACTGAGCTAAATCATTCATAAACTCTAATCTATTAGGCTTAATACCCATCAAGACATATGATAAACACCATTCATTCATGGATACAATATAACTTAATAGATTGAAAAATCAATGATAACCAAATAAGTACTAGTGAAATAGACCATCCATTCATGTAAAAATCAATTTGAGTTCAATATTCACATTATGAGTAGGGGATTCAAAGATCCTCAAGCAACAAAAAAGACTACTCACAATCCATAATAAAATGAAAAGAGAAAAAGATAGAATAACCTCTGAAGTTCATGGTGAAGAAAACCCAGCTGAATCCAAGCTCTTCAATCTCTTTCTCCAAAGCTTACAGGAAAAATGAGCTTCAAATATGTAGATCTATACTTGTAAACTATATATCTATGTTTAATCTAAGTGTTTTTGTGTAAATCCCACTATTTTCAAGTATATCTATGTATTTTTGTGTGTAAAATAAACAAAGAGCTCAAAGAGAGAAGAAAAAAACCTTAAAACCTAAAAATTACCCAAAAAACTACCCTCTTCAGATTTCTCAGAAAACTCTGCCTTATAAAGGTCAACATGGGTCACGGTTACTACCAAATCCCTGGTAACCGTGACCTCTAATGAAAAACCCTCTTTTGATTAAAATGGGTCACGGTTACTACTAAATCCTTAGTAACCGTGAGATTGCTCGGAGCTGAAATTCAAAATTTGGTCACGGTTACCATGGAATTCCTGGTAACCGTGAGATAGTTTTCATCTTCATTCTGGACTGAAAAATTGCCCGCTTCACAGTTACTAGGAAATCCTTAGTAACCGTGAGATGCTTCTCTTCTTGCTTCTGTATTAAAAACTCCATAGGTCACGGTTACCATCCTATCAAGCATAATTGCCATGTTGACCATAACAGGCTTTAAAACGGTGCGTTTTGACAGAATACATAGGTTATGGTTAATAGGAAATTCCTGGTAACCGTGAGGTACCTAAAAAACACAAAATTCTGTCAAAAACTCTCAAAAATCACACAAAAACTAGAATTAACTGAGAATCGGATAAATTATTGAATGCTCGTAAAAACAAAGCAAAAGATGCTAAAAGATCAATGAAACTAGACTCAAATTAAACTAAAACTAAATACTAAAATTGAGTTATCAAAATACCCCACACTTAGACTTTGCTTGCCCTCAAGCAAATAAATTAT
This sequence comes from Excoecaria agallocha, assembly GCA_037975025.1. Classification (NCBI taxonomy): domain Eukaryota; kingdom Viridiplantae; phylum Streptophyta; class Magnoliopsida; order Malpighiales; family Euphorbiaceae; genus Excoecaria; species Excoecaria agallocha. The sequence continues at coordinate 38,177,036 of CM075807.1, read as the reverse complement.
CCACAATCTTGAAAAATTCAAGACTTCAATTTAGAACAGGAAAAATCAGAAGTGCCAGAACAACACTTAGCAGAAGTCACTCAGAAGAAGAACTTCATCAAAAAGACTCAAATTGATCTATATCAAACAATTTCTCATGTGTGTGTGTGAGGCTAAAATAGATTTATTTTCCTTCAAAACCAAAACTACCAGTGAATTCCAGCAATCAAGCAAACATAGAATTATGACAATTTTGTGTTTGCAACTTAGAATAGTCATAAGCCTCTCCTTTAGCACCTGAACCACAAGGGTCATCTCCACTAAACAATTTAGAGCAAAATAGGATCACTAGGGCTTACATTAAGGTTGTAATGGGGATAAGACAAAGATTTCAAGAATTTTATAAGTTAGCAATATAGAATTAGCCACGCTATCCAGAAACACCAGCCACCTAACTTTCTCAAGGAACTTCTTCAAAATCCATACCCTACATCATAAGAATGAAAAATTGATCTTAGGACATTAGTTGGATTCTCAAAATTGTAGGAAGTAAGATAAATGACACTTCCTATAATTGCTAGGTACCCCACACTTATTTTCTGCAATCATGAATCAATTAAAATTTCTGCAGCATTACAACTGATTGTTTTTTAGGGTACCAAAAGCATTAATTGTTTATCATCCTTGTCCCAAAATATTTAACACGTTTAAGCTCAATAATTCATAAAAATTTATTCAACTTCCCCCTTTTTAACTGACAATCATAAATTAATCAAACCCGACATGCAAATTTCATTACCCAACCTAGAGTGGCCAATTCCAAAATGGGAAAGACAAAAGCATTTAGGCTATATGGTTAAGCATTAGTGCAATAAAAAAATGTAGTATGCTTTTAGCATACCAATTAAGCTCAAAGGGGCTAATAATAGTAAAATTTAATAAGGGTAGTTCAAAAGTCATTTAAAAGTTGGTTACCAAAGAAGGCTGCGTGGATCATATCCTAAACCTGCCTAAATTGAATATTTGTTTCGAAGGGTGATGAGGAAGGTTCTAGCTATTCCAACATTCTCTCACTTAACTGCTTTCACTCACTGGATTTTTATTTATTATTATTATTATTATTATTATTATTATTTTTTAAATAGCCTAATGTGCTCATTAAATAAGAAAATTGAATGATATATGATTAACTGAGATCAATTTAAAGAAGAGACTCTTTACTGAACAAACTACTGCTCTCCGGCTATCCAGTCTTTTCAACTTGTCAATTCGAAAATGAGTCTAAGCTAATTCAATTCAAGATTAACTGGCAGCTCAAGCTAAAGGTAAGGTGATTAATAACTCAATGGAAAGAAAAATTTATTCTAACTTAAATTAAAGATTTTTGAACAAAACAATCTACTTAAAACAAGAAGGAAATGCAAAAACATAAAATAAATTCACTTGAAGCAAAACAAACTCCATTAACTTAGCACAAACGAACATTCACAATGCAAAGAAAGACTTCAAGAGTTTCACAATTTCCGCCATTTGAATCCCAGATTGTTCATTTGAATAGATAAATTGCACAAAGCAATCTTTTCGCAACAAAATTAACTTCCAACAATTGTTCAAATTTCCACCAAGCATACATAATTCAAAATCGTCAAAATCAATAAAGGGAAAATATATTCTCCCATCCCACACTTCAAAACCTGCTGTCCTCAGCATTGGGCAAACAAAAATGTCAAAAGAGATAGGGGGAAAGGGACTTCCTGTTTAAGGGTGCGGAGGAACTTGGGAATCAAGTCGGGCGTTCAAGGAAGCTAATGCTTCAATGACTTGCTGTTGTTGATGCTTGAATTCCTCCTGTTTAGCAGCCAAAATGTCCATACGGTCCATCAAAGCGGTGTATTGAGCGGAGGACAAAGTAACTGAATCTTGATCTGGGATAGGTGGAGGATGACACAGGCTGCGCTCCATCTTATGCAAGTATTCTTCTCTGCTGGTTAGCCTGAACCTATGCTCCATAGTCACATCATCAACCATTATCTTCATGTTCTGTAGCATTTTGGCATCAATGTAAGCAGCTACAGGGAGGCTTTTGTCGATATCCAATGGATGCTCGAAATGTCTGGCAATCATGGTCACCCAGCCACCAAAGGATATCTTCTTCACTTTAGTCAGTTTTTGTTGCATCTCCTTGAGTTTATTCCACCAATGATATGCTCCATTGATGCGGCAATATCGCACCATGCAAGAAAGTATGAGAGCCTCTGGGAGATTGATCTGCCCTGCACTCTGCACATGAGACATGAAAGACATTGAAAAGAAGCAATGTAAAATTCCCAAAGCATGATCCCGCAGTAAATGAGATTTAGTGGTGCCGGCCACATAAGGGCCTCCAATCAGCGGGTCTCTTATGTCTTCCCAAGCTCTGTCTTTTGAATGATCTTCATAAGCATAGATTCCATCTGGTGGAAATCCTAGAGCGTCAGTGACTTCAGCGAAAGAGACTTCATAGAATCTGCCTTCGAAGAAAAAGGTCACCATATTGGGACTATTACCATGCCCGAAATGAAATTGCACTGTAGAAAGGAAGTCTCTAGTCAAATCTGGATAAACCGGTTCCTTGCAGTTAAAGAATCTTCCCCAACCAATGGTTGCAATGTGGCTCTCAATCTCCCCCTTGATCCCCAGCTTTTTCAGCATACTCAAATTGAGATAAACTGAAGGTAGGTACTCGCAATTGGAGAATATATCAAAGTTGGTCCGCATCTTTTCAGGAACCCAGCTCGGTATTCTTAGTCCTTTCTTCTTTCGTGGCTTCTATTGCACAGGGGCTGGCTGTGGTCGCTGACTAGCTTCGGCATGCTCTTCAGATGGTAAGGGTTTCCTGGTAAGTGGGAGGATTTCTTGTGCTAGAGAAGAACTGGAAGCACGAGCTCTTTTAGGTGCCACTGCCCAAAAACAACAAAATTGAAAGTTTACAACGTTGGGAAAGGAAAAATAAACACAAATATAGCAGGAATAGATGAGAATGCATAAATAAATGTATGTCACACACAAGTTCCTTAGAGGTACGTGGCACTCAACCACGATGACCGAGTCATCCTTTGGAAACCAGTAGCCCGCAGGTCGAATCGTTTCAGCCTATATACCTCAAGGACAGAAATGGCACATATATGCAGGCAAATGCAATACAGTAATTGGATCACAATGTCAAAACAAGTCATGGTATAGCAATGCGTTTAACAACATTTAATAAATCTGTAGGCATAACAATTTCGATGTATCGGTGTATACATTCAAGCAAAAATTCAACAATTTCACTCATCATATTCAGCAAGAACAAACACAAAACACACAAAACAAAATGACCAAACAAATGCCATCACTTCTCTCAGTCAAATGACAAACATACAAATTTAAAATAGAGAACAAAAAGGAAAAAGAAATGAAAATGAGGGAGGATACGAGAACATACCTGTGGCTGTGCACCTTACATATCGAGGTTATCCATAACAAAACATAGGTAAGACTCAAATAGAAAACACAACGAAACCAAAACAAAACAAAGAAAAATGCAATAAAATGAAAATAAAATAAAGGAACAATTTCAAAAAAAAAAGCAAGAAGATAAATCCTAAAGAGAAATAGATGAAGAAATTAACTAATAACAACAAACAACAACAAACATGACAATAAAAACAACAAAAAAAAAACTTCGATTGAAATTTTTTTTTCATAAATAAATAAAAAAAATAAAAGAAAATATAGGAAGGAGAAAACGAGAACAACACATAAAAATGGAAGACAAAAACATTGACAAAAGCTACTAGACAGAAATTGAAACAAAGATTAAATACACACAGAAACTTCCCGAAAAAAAATGAAAATAAAATAAAATAAAATAATAAAATTAAAATTAAAAAGGAAAGGAGACGTACTTGGTTGATGATGATGATGAGAAAATAAAGGAACTAAAAAACATCACAATCATAAAAAAAAAATTGTTAGAAAAACCAACGAAAATGAAGAAGAAAAGAAAAAGAAAAGAAAGAAGAAGAAGAAGAAGAAGAAGAAGAAGAAGAACGAAAAAGAAGAAGTAAAACAAGGGAAAAACATGTCTCAACACTAGATCTAAACAAAAAGAAAGAAAAAAATGAGAAGAAAAGAACTTACCAGAGAAGATGCCGGCTAGCGGCGGAGAACGGCGAAGGAAAAGAGTGAGGGAGGGAGAAGAGAGAAAGAGAGAGGGAGAAGAAAGAAAAACGAAATGAAAAGAAATAATGAAAAAGGGTTTCTTAAAATTAGGGTTTCGTTTTCTTTTCATTTTTGTCTTTTTTTTTTAAACAACACGGTTACTATGAATATCATAGTAACCGTGAGATAACTCAATAAAAGGTTCTGGACTAAAAATTGACCTTGGTCACGGTTACTATAAATTTCATAGTAACCGTGAGATAAACTGGAATTTGTTTCTGGACCAAAATGAAGGTATCTCACGGTTATCATGAAAATCATAGTAACCGTGAGATAAAACACAAATTGTTACTGGAACAAAATTGAACAATGGTCACGGTTACTATGAAAGACATAGTAACCGTGAGATAAAACGGATTCCAGTTCTGTACCAAATTGAAGGAACCTCATGGTTACTAAGATAAGCTTAGTAATCGTGAGCCCCTAAAATTACTGAAAAATTTTTATTTTTTTCTCATTCTCTCCTAACAATTAAACAAAGCTTTCTTCTCTACTAAATTTCCAGAAAAACACACACAAATTGAATGAAACTCACAATCCTTGAACCACTACCCTTAACACAAATATTAATAAGAAACTAACACAAAACATTGTTCAAAAGTATGAGTTAGAGGTAGTTCTGCATTTATCAAGTCCGCAGCTGGACTTTCAAATACCGTCAAGGGTTTTGAAGAGTGACAATCATCGAAGCACCTTCAAATGTTGGCTCGAAATAGGGCTTCACACGATGTCCATTCACCTTGAATTCTTTTTCATCTCTCGGGTGTTTGAGAGTCACCACCCCAAATTTATCTACTCTTACTAACATATAGGGCCCTTTCCACCTTGATTTAAGTTTCCTTGGAAATAGTCTCAATCTACTATCATAAAGCAGCACTTTCATTCCTGGTATAAGTTCCCTCTTGGCTATTCTTCGATCATGCCATTTCTTTGTGTTGTCTTTGTATTTCTTGGCATGTTCATAAGCCCAGAATCGGATCTCCTCCAATTCGTTCAACTGTAAAGACCTGCACTTCCCTGCATTCTCAAGGTTAAGATTTAAAAACTTAGTAGCCCAATAAGCCTTGTACTCTAATTCCACCGGTAAGTGACAGGATTTTCCAAACACCAACCTAAAAGGAGACATTCCTATTGGTGTTTTAAAAGCTGTCCTATAAGCCCACAAAGCCTCATCTAACTTAAGGTACCAATCTTTCCTAGATGCATTGATCGTTTTCTCTAAGATTGCCTTCAAATCTCGGTTAGAAACCTCAACTTGCCCATTAGCTTGGGCATGATATGGGGTAGTTATTTTGTGCTTCACTCCGAATCTTTTCAATAATGCCTTGAATTGGTGGTTGACAAAATGTTTCCCACCATCACTAATAATAGCTCTCAGGGCTCCATAGCGGGTGAATATATTCTTCCTTAAGAATTCTAAAACAACATTTGCATTGCAAGTCCTAGTGGTTATAGTTTCTACCCATTTACTCACATAATCGACTGCCACTAAGATATATTCAAACCCGTAAGAAATTGGAAAAGGCTCGATGAAATCTATCCCCCATAAGTCAAATAGTTCAACCTCAAGTATGTTAGTCAATGGCATCTCATCTCTCCTGGTTATATTTCCCACCCTTTGACATCGATCACAGGTTTGAATGAACATTTTAACATCATGAAATAAGGTGGGCCAATAAAACCCAGAAGAAAGAATTTTCGATACCGTTCTGTTAGGGCCATGATGTCCACCAGCTTCCCCACTGTGACAGGCTTGCATGATTTCTACTTGCTCCTCCTTGGGAATGCACCTTCTGAGAACTTGATCAGCACAAAGACGGAAGAGATAAGGATCATCCCAGATGTAGTGCTTCGCATCAGCTTTAAGCTTATTCCTTTGCTGCCATGTGAAGTCTCTTGGTGTATAACCTCCTGCAAGAAAATTTGCAACATTAGCAAACCAAGGTAAAGAAACTTCACAAACAAATAATGCATAAATTCGTTCATCAGGGAATAAATCCGAAATCTCCCCTTTTTCAATATGATCATGCTCCATTCTTGACAAATGATCTGCTACATGGTTTTCTACCCCCTTCTTGTCTTTAATCTCTAAATCGAACTCTTGCAATAGGAGTACCCATCTTATCAGTCTTGGCTTGGATTCCTTTTTGGCAAAGAGATGCCTTAGTGCTGCATGATTAGTCCACACCACAATCTTCGCTCCTAGTAGATATGGTCGAAATTTCTCAAATGCAAATATAATGGCAAGGAGCTCTTTTTCAGTTGTGGCATAATTGACTTGAGCTCCTGTTAGAGTGTGGCTCGCATAATAAATAACACAAAAGACTTTCTCTTGGCTTTGACCGAGTACTGCTCCCACTGCAAAATCGCTCGCATCACACATTATTTCAAATGGCAAATTCCAATCCGGAGATATAATCACCGGAGCTGAAATAAGCCTTTGCTTCAACAATTCAAAGGCCAATAAACATTCGTCATCAAAATCAAAAGGAGCATCTTTCATTAACAAATTCGATAAAGGTTTCACAATTTTTGAAAAATCCTTTATAAACCTTCTATAGAAACCTGCATGCCCTAGAAAACTCCTTACTCCCTTAACATTGGTCGGTGGTGGAAGCTTCTCTATAACCTTTATTTTTGCCTTATCCACCTCAATTCCCTTTTCAGAAATCTTATGCCCCAAAACTATCCCTTCCCTTACCATAAAGTGGTATTTTTCCCAATTTAGTACTAGGTTGGTCTTCTTACGCCTACTTAACACTAAAGTCAAGATGCTCTAAGCAGCTCTCAAAGTCAAGCCCGTATATGGTAAAGTCATCCATAAATACCTCCATAAATTTCTCTATAAATTCATTAAAAATTGCCATCATGCACCGCTGAAACGTAGCCGACGCATTGCACAAGCCAAAGGCATCCTCCTATAGGCGAAAGTGCCATAAGGGCAAGTAAAGGTGGTTTTCCTATGGGGACTTGTAGATATCCTGAATACCCGTCTAAAAAACAATAGAACCTATTACCTGCTAACCTTTCTAACATCTGATCAATAAATGGCAATGGAAAATGATTTTTTCTGATGGCATGATTTAATCTCCTATAGTTTATGCACACCCTCCAACCCGTGACCGTCCGAGTGGGGATTAGTTCATCTAATTCATTTTTTACTACTGTCATTCCCCTTTTCTTAGGGACACATTGCACTGGGCTAACCCATTTACTATCAGAGATTGGATAGATTATACTTGAATCAAGCAGTTTAAGTACCTCTTTCTTCACAACCTCTTGCATAGCTGGATTGAGCCGTCTTTGGGGTTAAGCGACCGGTTTGCAATCCTCCTTCATAAGAATTCGGTGTGTGCAGTAACTCGAATTAATACCCTTCAAGTCCGCTGTTTCCCATCCTATTGCTTCTTTGTGTTTTTTCAACACCTTGAGCAGAGTCTCCTCTTCAGCATCTGTCAACAAAGAGGAAATAATCACCAGCTTTTCTTCTCTTTCCAAAAATACATACTTTAAATGAGAAGGAAGAGGTTTTAGTTCAAATTTCAATTCTCCCTCTTGCAAAGTGATTTTCTCTTGCTTTGAATTTTCCTCCTCGCAGTCTTTCACCACAGCTGCTATTAGTTCTTCTTTTACTCCATCCAATTCTTCATTTTCCAAGGAATGCATCAAACTTGAATTTATTGGATCATTTAGTAGTACTTTTTCTTGCACTTCCTCTACACATTCGTCGATTTTGTCCATGAAGTAGGCTGACTCTTCTAGGTCACTTGATGGATATTTCTAAGACTTGTTCATATCTACCACCAGTTCTTCGTTGTTGAATCGAAGAGTAACCTTTTGCCCATGTACATCAATCAAAGCCTTTGCAGTGTTCAAAAATGGTCTTCCCACGATAAGGGATACTTTCCTGTCTTCCTCCATTTCTATGACTACAAAATCCATGGGAAAAATGAATTTTCCTACTTTTACCATTAAGTCCTCAATAACTCCCTTTAGCCTTCTCATCGATCTATCTGCAAGTTGAAGTCTCATTCCTGTTTCCTTAAGATCCCCTAAATTGAGTTTCCTGCACATAGAATAAGGCATTAAATTTATGCTAGCTCCTAGATCACATAAAGCATTTCCAACAAAAGTTTCGCCAATTTTGCAAGGTAGAGTAAAGCTACCTGGATCTTCCAATTTGTCCGGGATCTTATTCATTATAATTGCATTACAGTTCTCAGTGAGTTGCACAGTTCCATACCCTTCTAATTTCTTTTTATTAGAACAAAGTTCTTTCATAAACTTAGCATAGTTGGGCATGTGTGCTAGGGCTTCAGCAAAAGGCAAGTTAATATGTAATTTCTTAAATATTTCTAGAACCTAGCCAATTGCTCATTTTTCTTCTCCTTTCTAGCCACAGCAGGAAATGGCAACCTATTGATATCAAGATCCTCTATGTTTGGATTCACGATACTCTTTCCCTTGTCATTCCTTGGAGCATCCACATCTACCTCCACTCTAGAGTTAGAAATACTTACCTTCCGCATTGGTTCCTCCAATTCAGTTGATGAAGTTGGTGATTTACCTTTTTCTTCCTCTCGTGCTACTTCCTTGCCACTTCTCAAAGTGATTGCTTTGGCCTTCTCTTTGGGATTGTGGTCCACATTTGAAGGAAATGTTCCTGGTTTTCTGTTTGAAATTGAAGTTGCAAGTTGACCTAATTGAGTCTCCAAATTTCTCATTGAAGCATCTTGATTTCGATTCCATTGCTCTTGAGATTTCCACCTTGAATCTTGACTTGCCATGAATTGTTGTTGGCTATTCATGAAACTAGTAAATATGTCTTCTAAATTTGGCTTCTTTTCTTGAATGGGTGGTCGTGATTGAAATCCCGGTGGATGGTATGGTTGAGGTTGATTAGAGTTTTGCCCTTGATGGTGATTTGGTGGATAGGGGACTTGGTAGTGATTGGTGCCTTGTGGTTGGTGGGGTTGAGCTTGACTATGATAGGCATTTGAGTGGTAAGGTGCTCTTGGTTGTGGTTGAGAGGATGAAGCTTGTTGATTCCTATCCTTCCATGAGAAATTAGGGTGATTTCTCCATCCCGGATTATATGAATTACTGTAGGGATCATTCCTTCTAAAATCACCTAATGCATTTACATCACCTACAACTCCTCCTTCTTGGATAACTTGCTCACTTTCACACGGTCCACTCCCTTGATTTACTGCAGCCACATTTTGAACTTTCAAACTACTCAACTCCTTTTTTACCAATTCTAACTATGCTTTTAATAATGCCACTTCATCCAAATTGTGTAACCCTTGCCTCATTGGGATTGCTCTAGGGGCAGTCCATTGTGAGTCATTTGCCGCCATCTCATCCAACAACTGAAAAGTGTCCTCAGGCAGCTTGTTCAAGAAAGATCCTGCTGATGCTGCATCCAATAATGACCTTGTTTGAGATGTAACTCCCATATAAAAGATGGTCATCAATTGATAAACAGCTATTTCATGATGTGGACAGCTTCTCAATAATCTTCTAAACCTTTCCTATGCCTCGTGAAAAGGCTCTTCATTCATTTGATGGAAACTCATGATGCTATTTCAGATGCTTGCCGTCTTTGTTGAAGGAAAAAATCTCATTAAAAACCTTTCTTGCATTTGATCCCATGTCCATATTGACTAACGTGGTAACATTTGTAACCACTCTTTTGCCTTGCTAATCAATGTAAATGGAAACAACTTCAACCTCACTGCATCCGTACTAACACCCAGAATTTGAACAGTGTCACTAACTTCCAGAAATATGTCGATATGCTGAGCTGGATCCTCTACTTCTGAGCCAGAAAATTGATTCCTCTGTACCATGGTAATGGTGGTTGGCTTGAGCTCAAATTGTACTCCTCTCGATAATATAATTGTTCGGTGATCTTCATTCCACCTTGGCACAGCTTAGTCTTTTATGGTCCTTTGCCTAGGCATTTCTTCTCTTCTTGCCCTTGGCATTTGTTCATGTGCCCTCGGCACTTATTCATTCTCGGAAGGAAACTTGTCAAGAGGAGGATCGTGCTCCATCTCGTTATCTCTATTATCTCTCCTCTTTGGTGTAGAGTCCTCTCGATTTCAGGGTCAAAAGGTAGTAATTGCTCTTGTCTTGTTCTATTCATGCACCAATTTTACCTGAAAAGAATTAAGAAAAACAAAATAAGGAAAAGAAAACACATACAAACAATAATCACAGCTTACTAACAACGCCAATTTCTTTGGCAACGGCGCCAAAAACTTGTTGCAACCCTAGCAAGTGCACTAGATCGACAAGTAATAAAGTGGGGGTATAGTTAGGACCCTCAATATCGAACCTAAGGGAAATGTGTGTGTAAAGACTGTGAAGATTAATTGTATGCTAAAGAATTTCCAATTGTTTGTGTGTATGAATTGTTTGATTTATATAATGTAACTTTAAAGCTTAAGTATGTAATGTAGAGAAATTTAAATTCAGTGTATTAAATTCTGAAAAATTAGCAAATGTAAGAATCTAAAGAAATCAAGCGTTGCTCGGGTTCACTTATCCACCCCATACCCAAATGTGAATAAATTTTTATATAAAAGTATACATGAATGAACTCGGGATAACCCTTCTTAACCTAAGCGTCCCATTCCGGAGCCAGCTATTCTAGTTGCTAAACGTCCCATTCCGAAGCTAGCCCAATAACTAGCCTAAACCCGGGTCTAAAATCCTAAGTTCGGTCTACCATCCCATTCCGGAGCCAGGCAACCCAAAACCCATCTATTTCACTCCCTACTCTAGTTTTAAAATCACAAATACCACACATCTAGAGTCCTATTTTGGAGCCATCCAAAATAAACAATATTCATGATAGAAAAACTGAGCTAAATCATTCATAAACTCCAATTTATTAGGCTCAATATCCATCAAGACATATGATAAACACCATTCATTCATGGATACAATATAACTTAATAGATTGAAAAATCAATGATAACCAAATAAGTACTTGTGAAATAGACCATCCATTCATGTAAAAATCAATTTGAGTTCAATATTCACATTATGAGTAGGGGATTCAAAGATCCCCAAGCAACAAAAAAGACTACTCACAATCCATAATAAAATGAAAAGAGAAAAAGATAGAATAACCCCTGAAGTTCATAGTGAAGAAAACCCAACTGAATCCAAGCTCTTCAATCTCTTTCTCCAAAGCTTACAGGAAAAATGAGCTTCAAATATGTAGATCTATACTTGTAAACTATATATCTATGTTTAATCTAAGTGTTTTTGTGTAAATCCCACTATTTTCAAGTATATCTATGTATTTTTGTGTGTAAAATAAACAAAGAGCTCAAAGAGAGAAGAAAGAAACCTTAAAACCTAAAAATTACCCAAAAAACTACCCTCTTCCGATTTCTCAAAAAACTCTGCCTTATAAAGGTCAACATGGGTCACGGTTACTACCAAATCCTTGGTAACCGTGACCTCTAATGAAAAACCCTTTTTTGATTAAAATGGGTCACGGTTACTACTAAATCCTTAGTAACCATGAGATTGCTCGGAGCTGAAATTCAAAATTTGGTCACGGTTACCATGGAATTCCTGGTAACCGTGAGGTAGTTTTCATCTTTATTCTGGATTGAAAAATAGTCTGCCTCACGGTTACTAGGAAAACCTTAGTAACCGTGAGATGCTTCTCTTCTTGCTTCTGTATTAAAAACTCCATAGGTCATGGTTACCAACCTATCAAGCACAATTGCCATGCTGACCGTGACAGGCTTCAAAACGGTGCATTTTGACAGAATACATGGGTCACGGTTACTAGGAAATTCCTGGTAACCATGAGGTACCTAAAAATGACAAAATTCTGTCAAAAACTCTCAAAAATCACACAAAAACTAGAATTAACTGAGAATCGGATAAATTATTGAATGCTCGTAAAAACAAAGCAAAAGATGCTAAAAGATCAATGAAACTAGACTCAAATTAAACTAAAACTATATACTAAAATTGAGTTATCAAAATACCCCACACTTAGACTTTGCTTGCCCTCAAGCAAATGAATTATCCACAATCTTGAAAAACTCAAGACTTCAATTTAGAACAGGAAAAATCAGAAGTGCCAGAACAACACTTAGCATAAGTCACTCAGAAGAAGAACTTCATCAAAAAGACTCAAATTGATCTATATCAAACAATTTCTTGTGTGTGTGTGTGTGTGAGGCTAAAATAGATTTATTTTCCTTCAAAACCAAAATTACCAGTGAATTCCAGCAATCAAGCAAACATAGAATTATGACAATTTTGTGTTTGCAACTTAGAATAGTCATAAGCCTCTCCTTTAGCACCTGAACCACAAGGGTCATCTCTACTAAACAATTTAGAGCAAAATAGGATCACTAGGGCTTACATTAAGGTTGTAATGGGGATAAGACAAAGATTCCAAGAATTTTATAAGTTAGCAATATAGAATTAGCCACGCTATCCAGAAACACCAGCCACCTAACTTTCTCAAGGAACTTCTTCAAAATCCATACCCTATCATCATAAGAATGAAAAATTGATCTTAGGACATTAGTTGGATTCTCAAAATTGTAGGAAGTAAGATAAATGATACTTCCTATAATTGCTAGGTACCCCACACTTATTTTTTGCAATCATGAATCAATTAAAATTTCTGCAGCATTACAACTGATTTTTTTTAAGGTACCAAAAACACTAATTGTTTATTAACCTTGTCCAAAAATATTTAACACGTTTAAACTCAAAAATTCCTAAAAATTTATTCAACTTCCCCCTTTTTAACTGACAATCATAAATTCATCAAACCCGACATGCAAATTTCATTACCCAACCTAGAGTGGCCAATTCCAAAATGAGAAAGACAAATGCATTTAGGCTATATGGTTAAGCATTAGTGCAATAAAAAAAATGTAGTACGCTTTTAGCATACCAATTAAGCTCAAAGGGGCTAACAATAGTAAAATTTAATAAGGGTAGGTCAAAAGTCATTTAAAAGTTGGTTACCAAAGAAGGCTGCCTGGATCATATCCTAAACCTGCCTAAATTGAATATTTGTTTCGAAGGGTGATGAGGATGGTTCTAGCTATTCCAACATTCCCTCACTTAACTGCTTTCACTTACTGGATTTTTATTTATTTATTATTATTATTATAATTTTTTTTAAATAGCCTAATGTGCTCATTAAATAAGAAAATTGAATGATATATGATTAACTGAGATCAATTTAAAGAAGAAACTCTTTACTGAACAAACTACTGCTCTCTAGCTATCCAGTCTTTTCAACTTATCAGTTCAAAAATGAGTCTAAGCTAATTCAATTCAAGATTAACTGGCAGCTCAAGCTAAAGGTAAGGTGATTAATAACTCAATGGAAAGAAAAATTTATTCTAACTTAAATTAAAGATTTTTGAACAAAACAATCTACTTAAAACCAGAAGGAAATGTAAAAACAAAAAATAAATTCACTTGAAGCAAAACAAACTCCATTAACTCAACACAAACGAACATTCACAATGCAAAGAAAGACTTCAAGAGTTTCACAATTTCCACCATTTGAATCCCAGATTGTTCCTTTAAATAGATAAACTACACAAAGCAATCTTTTCGCAACAAAATTAACTTCCAACATTTGTTCAAATATCCACCAAGCATACACAATTCAAAATCTTCAAAATCAGTAAAGGAAAAATATATTCTCCCACCCCACACTTCAAAACCTGCTGTCCTCGGCATTGGGCAAACAAAAATGTCAAAAGAGATAGGGGAAAGGGACTTCCTATTCAAGGGTGCGGAGGAACATGGGAATCAAGCCGGGCGTTCAAGGCAGCCAATGCTTCAATGACTTGCTGTTGTTGTTGCTTGAATTCCTCCTGGTTAGCAGCCAAAATGTCCATACGGTCCATCAAAACGGTGTATTGAGCGGAGGACAAAGTAACTGAATCTTGATCCGGGATAGGTGGAGGATGACACAGGCTGCGCTCCATCTTATGCAAGTATTCTTCTCTGCTGGTTAGCCTGAACCCATGCTCCGTAGCCACATCATCAACCATTATCTTCATGTTCTTCAGCATTTTGGCATCAATGTAAGCAGCTACAGGGAGGCTTTTGTCGATATCCAATGGATGCCCGAAATGTCTGGCAATCATGGTCACCCATCCACCAAAGGATATCTTCTTCACTTTAGTCAGTTTTTGTTGCATCTCCTCGAGTTTATTCCACCAATGATATGCTCTATTGATGAGGCAATGTCGCACCATGCAAGAAAGTATGAGAGCCTCTGGGAGATTGATCTACCCTGCACTCTGCACATGAGACATGAGATGCTTCTGTATTAGTAACCGTGAGATGCTTCTCTTCTTGCTTCTGTATTAAAAACTCCATAGGTTACGGTTACCAGCCTATCAAGCACAATTGCCATGCTGACCATGACAGGCTTCAAAACGGTGCGTTTTAACATAATACATGGGTCACGGTTACTAGGAAATTCCTGATAACCGTGAGGTACCTAAAAATCACAAAATTCTGTCAAAAACTCTCAAAAATCACACGAAAACTAGAATTAACTGAGAATCGGAAAAATTATTGAATGCTCGTAAAAACAAAGTAAAAGATGCTAAAAGATCAATGAAACTAGACTCAAATTAAACTAAAACTAAATACTGAAATTGAGTTATCATGAGCAGTGATCTTTAAGATGGCCATATTTGCCGCAAATGAAGCCAATTTTGTAATGACCCTCGTATTCAACTTTGATTGTTCTATCTTTGATGAGAATTTGAGAAATTAAAGGTTTAGTGAGATCCAATTCAACTAGAATCCTTGCAAATTTTGCACGTTTAGAAACTAACGTATTGTAGTCAATCTTGATCATTTTACCAATACTAGCTCCAATTTGTCTAAGCACACGTTTGTGGTAGTAGCAAAGGGAAAAGCCTGGAAATCTAATCCAAGCAACAACTGAGGTCAGACAGTTGTTATCTATAGAAAATCGAGGATGCCAAGGTTGAATCGTAAGGTAGTGACCCAACATAGTCCAAGGACCTCCAACCAGTACATTGATATAGTCCTCAGTTCAATCAAAGTGAATCAACAAAAAATTGTTATCAAGATCAATAACCTTGTAACCTCCCTTTAAGGACCAAAGGGAATCAAGTTTGCTACACAGAAATTTATAGCTAATATGACGTCCAAGGAGGCGAACTACAACAGACTTCCTCCAAGGCTTAGCTAAGTGGCATTCCAGTCTATCTGAAACATCAAGTTTAGAAAGGCCATCTTCTACAGAAATAGAAATGTCCTCATCCTCCTTAAATGTTGGAAATTATTGGTTACATGCATTTCGTACATAAATGGAATTTAAAATTTTTAACCAATAGATTTGATCTTGCCATGAACTTACAATATACATATTAATGAGAATAAGAAAAATCACCTTTGATTTTTGTTGAACAGTTGATTTTTCTTCTCACCGAGTTGTCGCAAACCACATTGTTCAAAATTGAACACCTCCAATTAGTAATCCACACTAGAGAAGGATTGAATGAACCAACAATGGAGGAATACAAGGGCTGGCTGAAATCCCTTGATGCTAGCAAGGGAGGGGGTGGCGGTTAGGATTGAGAGAGTGAAATCCAATTTCATAATGGGATTGAGCTCTTTAAAATTGCTGGAGAAATATTAAATGGGCTTCTGGAATTATTAATAATTTATTTGGACTCAATTAAATCCAATTTAAATCCTTTTATAAAGGCTATGTACAAAACTCACAAACTAGGCCCTTCATGCATACACTTGGATTTAATCACCCAAATGAGTTTCAAATCCATCCAAATTAAATATGTAGGCTCCATAACACTTATGAAATATATTTAATTTATTTTGGTCCAAAAATTAGGCCTTTAAGGCCTTCTATCAGAATTTGGTGTGTAACCCTTCCTCTGAAGGGTTTCTGTGCCAAAACCAATATTCTGGGCCTCTTTTAATTTCTTCAATAGATCTATTAATTATTATATCAGCCCTATAACACTTATAGTCCAATAATAATTAATTATGAAATACAATATTTCAATTAGGTATATTTTACAAAATATTTCTAAAAAGTTATGTGAATAATTTTACTTGATCATAATTAATTAAACTCTTTAATTAATTATTCTCTTATTCACTTCTCTATTCCCATAATAATATCAAATATTATTATCCTTATCATTTTACCATTTTATCATTTTCTCTATATGTGTATGACCTATTGTGTTCCTGTCCATATTGGCAGTATAATATGTAATTGTGAATTCTATTCAAAACTTACATGATTTAAACTTCTTTAAATCATTTTATCAATCCCTATTGATATTTATGATACACTGTTATACAAGTCATGTTTGGCCTCTAGCTAGGCATCATGACTACCCAAATATCAGGAAAGTCAAGTGGTTTGACTATACCCTTCCATAGAATTAATTACCGTGCAATTACTCATTTCACCACTATTATCTCAATTAGATTCTAAGTATGAATTTCTGTCAACTCATATAAATCTAATTATGTATGTTTTATTAATTTAACAATTGTTTCCAAAATGCCCTTTATGGATCCCTATCCATCTTGGCATATTACTATGGCCATAGATTCTCTGAACAAGGCAATTATAGAATCATGTGAGATAACTTTCCTTAATAAATCTGGGATGGTGAATCATTTGTCAATCACTTAACTATCTTTAAGTAGGTCATGATATACCCAACCTCTTAACTATGTTTACTCCCAGTTGGAAGTAATCAGTTATGGAGTCAAAGTATACCACTTGCTACTTAAGATAACCTTGGTGATCTCAAGTCTAAGTATACTTACACAACCGCTATGAAGAGATTCCTCACTGACATAGATTTAATATCCATGTGAGGATTCTCTTTGCAGGTCTCCAATGAACTTGTTCTTCTAACAAGCATCCACATGTTAGTTTTGATTATCTTCTATAATCGCAGTTATGAGAACCAATGCTTGAACCATTCAAGAAGCATAACATATGCTAGTCTGTCTGAATTAACAATGTCCTATCTTGTTAATTCTATGATTAGGGATATTTAAATATTAACACATTTGCATGCAATAGACATCTCATATCATGAACACTTTCATGATTGCCTTTGCACTGTGTTTATAATATTAAGACTTCAGTTATTAATTTAAGATTTACAAACTCATGTATTTAAACATAGCATTAATAAATAAATGATGCATTTTATTAAGAATATGAGTTCATACATATGAAATACATCCCTATTACATGGGCTCTAGGGCATACTCTCTAACATCGAATTCACTGTTAGTGTTTCTATTACTACCCATAGAGATTTTATCCATGTCATCATCTGAATCAAAATCAGAGTTCTCATCAATGTTGCTTGGAATAGAGAATTGGGTTGTGGAACCAAACCTTTTTTGTGGCTTTACGAGCCAGCGCATCCTTGAAAGACAGAGAATTGGGCCGTCGAACCAAACTTCGTCTACCATCAAGGTATCATCGTCTTCTCTCTGTTTTTTGCTTGTTCTGTCATCCGGCAGTGAGGTAGGGGGGATTTTCTCCACCGTCGATAAGACTTCACATGTTGCTAGAGCTTTGGCAATCATCGATTTTGTGTCGGCGGTTAGGGTTGAAGATTTCAGCTAATAAAATAAAAATAAGATATAATTAATTGAACATATGAAATAATCTATTTATAAATTTAATTGAGACTAATACGATAGATTAATTATAGAGGCTCATGATGATAAAAATTAAGAGTTTACTAATAATAAAATTTGGATAAATGCAAATACAAAATACATGCTTATAAAATCACTCAAAATCAAATATTGATTTTTTATTTTTTATTTTTAATCATCGAGTATTATATTGTTTAAAAAAAATTCTATTTAATTTTTAAAAATAGCTTATCACGTGGAATTTGCACAGTCACGTTAATCTAATAACACATAACTGATATTGCATGACTGATGATATGATAAATATGATTTACTAACCACATTTATTATTTTCAAGCATTAATTAAGTTTCCTATTAATAAGTTCTAATCTTTGGCAATTATTAACGACCATCTTAACTTGCTAACACATTAGCAATAAAATATATTGGGAATACGTATCGTGAAAGATCTAGATTTAAAATTAGCAATTTTTGCTATAATTTGGATAGGTTATTCTCATTTATAATCCAAAATGTTATAAAAGAAGAAGAAGAAGAAGAAGAAGGAAAGAAAGAAAGAATGACGTGGTCTATAATCTCCTCGTAGGTGAGGTTTAGGTTCGATTAATTACGTGTTAATGAAGTTGGTATGTTTTGTCTTAGGCTGACTAGGTGAAGTGCTGTTCTTTTTCTTATTTCAAATTGACTTTACATTTCATAGATGAAGACTTCTTCATTTTTTTGCGTGTTGGCCCACATTTCTCTCTTTTTCCACTTTTTATTTTTTAATTTTTTTTATTTTATTGAATATTTATTTATTTTGGAGTATATTCAGTCTGTACATCACTACATCTAATATAACATATATTTCAACCGTTAGATTAAATTTTATTTTTATTCAACGATTAAGATTTGCTTATATATAATATATTGGAGGTACCAAAATCTCACTTTTTATTGTATACGGAAGGTTGAGAAAAAAACAAAATTTTAGTTTATTGAAAAATTAATTTAAAATAGAATTGATTTTTATATTAATCAAATCGAAAATTTAAATTTATAATTTTTATTTTTAAAAACCGACGGTTAACCGTTAATTAATCTAACTAGTAACCAATCTATATATTATATTTTAAAATTTACACTTAAATTTCTTAATATTTTTATAATTTATAAATATTATGATATATAACTTTTTAAAATATTATCATAATACATATTTTTAATAAATAAATATTAAAATTATCTTTTTATTACTATTATTGTATATTACTAGCATTATGTTATTAGTTTCATATTAAATATATTTAATTTTTATAATTAATTATAAAAATTTTATTTTTATTTTGTTTTTTGAATAGATATTATATTTAATTTATATTTTTTATTTATAAAATATTTTTAACTATTAAAAATAATATTACAAATTTTATAATTTTTTAAATTTATATGTTAAAAAGTTTTTAGCAGTTAACTAATAAATTGATCCAAAAAATTAATTAAAAATTAAAATCAATATAACGGTTAATCGAAATTAATTAATTAATTAATTAAATTATTAATAAATCGCTTAATTGGTACATACTCATGTCAGTGTACGCTAGTGTATTTAGTATTTATACACAGTGTTTACACCGGCATGTTGAATTATATTGTTTTATTTATTTTTAATATTTTGAGGAGTATTTTATGCATAATTGGAATAGCTTCCAGGAAAGTGACGGGTTCAAAGAAGTGTGAACATGGAGAGTAGTTGGACACCAAGGGGAAACAATCTAGACACTTGGAAACTTCAAATATTATAAAATATTATTACTTGCACCCTAGCAATGAAAGCAACTCCCCGGTGGACTCTCTAGTTTTCAACAAGAGCCAATGAGTTTTCTTTTAATTTTTTAATACTAATTTATTTATCTCCTTATTCATTTTAGACTCTTAAATTTTTTACCATATATTTTAACTAGACAAAACTTAATAAATTTTGAACCAATTGTATCTTGATATATTTCAATTTATTTAAAACATTATTGATAAATTAGTGTACAATTAATATTTTAATGCAAGTCTGTAACTAGTTACTTCTTTTTATTTATTACTATCAATGTTATTATTATTCTTACAAAAGAGATATAGTGTTTAAATAAATATTATTAAAAAAATTTTAAAACTCCAGCATCCTTCACTGAGTGTTGTTCGTTACATTCATAATAATACTAAATGTATTTTGATACCGAATTAAACTCTTAGCCTAATTAAATCTTTGTAGTATTGGCTTTGCTCATTTATTAAAAATAATAAAAAAAAATAAACATATGGTCCTTTTATTTTCTTTTTTGTTTTATTTTTAAATCCCTTATTCAAGGCAGGAATTAGTCAAAAAACCACAACCCCTCCACCGAGGCTACTTTCTCTTGTTGACTACACCGTCCGGATAGATATCTCTCCTCCTGTCCTCCATCTTGCATGGCTCCTCTATATATGTATACAATTCTCAACTTTCTGGATCCACAGCTTTCTCAGATCACCAAAAGGAACAATTTCAGGACATACCCAGAAACTGAAAACAATTGTTCCTTCAACCATTTCTGCAATCGATTATTTAACCATGGATAAATCTTTAAAAACTGCAGTATTTTCTTCTCTCCTTCTAATCTCCGTATGGGTAATACCATCTTCAGCTCAAACTTGCGGTAGCCACACTTTCTCTAGCAATCAAGTTTTCGGAGCCTGCAGCGATCTTCCTGTGCTGAGTTCTTTTATTTATTGGAATTATCACCCATCAAATCTCACCGCCGATATTGCCTTCCGCAAAACTGGAACAACAACCGCCAGCTGGGTTGCTTGGGGGCTCAATCCTAGCGGCCAATCTATGGCTGGTACACAGGCAATTGTGGGCTTCTATAATTCAGGGGTACCAACTGCTCACACAACCCCCATTAATAGTCTTAACCCGAGTATGGCAAACGGGAGCTTGAGTTTTACTGTCTCAAATATCGTAGCAGAGTATTCAAATGGGGAAATGATTATATTTGCTACTTTGCATCTTGATAATAACCTGCTCAGCACCAACCAAGTTTGGCAAGAAGGTCCCATGTCTGGCACTGGTTTTGGTCCTCACTCTATGTCTAGTGAAAACAAAGCATCTCTTGGGACTATAAATTTTGCTTCTGGAACATCTGTTGCTGGCTCTGCCCCATCTAGCAAAAAGAAGAATGTAAGTTTGGTGTTTTTTTTAATTAAGTTCAAAATTATTAAGTAAAAGTAATTTCAAAAGATTAATTTGTGAATTAATGTATTTTATTGGTTTTTTCAGGTTCATGGCGTGTTAAACGCAGTGAGTTGGGGAATTTTGATGCCGATGGGAGTAATGATAGCAAGATATGTGAAGGTATTCAAGATAGCAAACCCAGCATGGTTTTATCTTCATGCTGCTTGCCAATCCTCTGCCTATATTATTGGAGTTGCTGGATGGGGAACTGGTCTTAAACTCGGCAGTGATTCTCCTGGAATCAAGTACGACAAGCACAGGAACATTGGCATAACCCTCTTCTGCCTAGGCACTCTTCAGGTAACAATAATTTTCTATCCCTTTTTTTTTGTTTTTCCTTGTTATAACCTTTTTGCTATTTAAAATTCACTAGCCGGCTAATTAAATTTGTGCCATACATATTTATAAAAAAAGGTAATTAAATTCGTGCCGTACATTTATATAAGAAAGGTAAAGTATTTTTTTTAATTATCTAAAAATATTTCACATTTAGAAGTTGAATTCGAAACTTTTGCTTAAGAAAAAACTGCCAGAAATCCTTTATTCTTGTTGTTGTTGGTCTTGCTTGCTTAATTCTCAATTTCGTTATTTCTAAGATGTCCCAAAAGTCAGTATTTGTGCCGTATAAAATACTTTTTTATTCTTATTCGTCGGCTTTTCACATGGTGCACTTTCTAGATGTCCACTTATTATCTACCTCTACGAGTTAGGCAACCAGCCACACCTGCTCTCACCTTCAAAAGTCATAATTTTCAAATCCAACTAATAGTACATATAATTGAAAAGATTGAATTTGTGAAATTGATATAAATTAATAAATGTGCAGGTATTTGCGTTGTTGTTGAGGCCAAAGCCAGATCACAAGTACAGATTGTACTGGAACATATACCACCACTCAATTGGATATGCAACCATAATATTGAGCATTATTAACATCTATGAGGGACTTGACATTTTGGATCCAGAGGACAAATGGAAATGGATTTACAGCGGCATTCTCATATTTTTGGGGGCAACTTCTGCTGTTTTAGAGGCTTTTACATGGCTAATTGTCCTTAAGAGGAAGAGAACTGCTAGCTCTGATAAGTATACCAATGGAAGTAATGGGGTTAATGGATATGGTGCTTAGGCCATAATACTTTACCCACATAATCCTTTTTTTTTTTTTTTTCAATTTTCCCCGTCTTATACGCGGATTTATTTGCCTGTATGTATTTAGAGGTATTTCATGATGATTTTGGTAGTAGGGTGTGACATATATTGGATGTACTCCTCTTGTTATATAGAGACACATTTCATTGTATTTGTTTCACATTTAATATGATTCATTTGCACTTTTTTTTAGTTTGAGTTTGTCTAATTTTGCCAAATGATATACGGTATATGCATACATGTGGTGCGTGTGTATTTAAACCGTTAAATTAAAAGAATATGCATGATCTAATAATTTAAATGAATGCATGTGGTGCGTGTATATTTGAACCGTTAAATTAAAAGAACACGCATAATCTAATGGTTTAAATGCATACGCATCACATGTGTACGCACACTAAATTTCTACTTCAATTTTGTACAATATATTAAAAAGAAATATGTGTTGGTTGAAAACAAAATTGTCAATTTGAACTGAGTTTGCCACTTTACCAAAACTCGTCATACATTACCAATCCTATAAAATTAATTGATTAGAGTTAAACTTTAATCCTCAGACTTCTTTAGCGGTCCTTATTTCTTTATGCCAAAGTAAGGGAAATTTTGGTTTTTGGGAATTTGTTGGTTCTCTAGAAATTAAAATAAATCGAATTCAGAAAAAGAAAAACTTAAAATCTAAGCATTGTAATATGGGGCAAAGAGTGTTACTACCATGTGCACATACATTACATTGTATGAAAATAATTTAATTCCATCAGCTTTACTTTCGGCTACTTGCTAGAAATCTTTTACAGTCTAAAAGTATTGGATTACCTTCTTTATTTCTATTCAAATCAATTTCCAATTATCAACTTAGTGGATCAAAAAGTTTCAGACATTGATTATATATATATATATATATATATATATATATATATATATATAAAGTTTGTTTTTGAATAGAAACTTAAAATATTTTTCATTCCTAAACTTCATTTTAAGAAAACAATTTGAAAAAGAATATCACTTTCTACAACTCATTTTCTCTATTTTGGGCTTACACTTATTTCATGATGGGCCGATTTGATTTTTTTGGACTTCCACAAAAATTCAGGTCCTCCGCTCTCTGCATCTAGGTTGGGGCTTTGTTTATTCGGCTGTATCAAATTATATAAATTCTGGATAAGAATTCTTCATCCACCGGTTTCTTCTTCTCTCTGCAATCCCCACTTTATCTTTTTTAATTCTTTTGATCCTTTTGAAATTTAAGCAGCTCCTAATTCTTCTAATTTTGAGATTCACTGATGGTGGTCCTCGATTTTTGACTTCTGCATTTTACTGTTTATGGGGTGGGTTTATCTCTTTAATTTCGTTGATGAAATTTGCTTTGCATTGTCAATGTTTGCGATGTGTTTGGTCATTTCTGAGATTATAATTTAGTGATTAGTTGAAAAAAATTCAAAATTGAAGTGGGTTTGATTTAGTTTAGACATAGTCTGTTTATTACGAGCTAAACAATCAAATTCCTGAAGAAATTAAATATAAAATTTTTAGTTGAATTAATTTCATTAATAGTTACTGAACTTACGCCTAATAGTGCAAAAGTAACTAAATAATTTTTTGTGTTAAAATTATCATTAAACTTGGTACCATTTTACGCAAAAGTTATCATGATCAGTTTTCAGTGAAGACCAACACTGAAATGCTGACGTGGCACATCATGTGTGCATAAATAAGCTGATATGGCATGCCACGTGTGCAGAAATATATGCCGTCAGCTGATGACGTGACATGCTACGTGTGCATAATTAGATGACGAGGTGTGCTATGTCAGCATTCCAACAATGGTTGTTACTAAAAATCGGTTATCATGACTTTTACGTAAAATAATTTAAAGTTCAGTAACAATTTTGATAAAAAAATTATTTGGTTACTTTTGCGCTATTAGACGTAAATTCAGTAACTATGCGTGATATTAACCCATTTTAGTTTGTATTGAATACATATTTTCTGCATATTACAAATAAAATTTGAATTCTTTAAATATTTCAAAGCAGAGGCACCGCTAGCTATTGAATATCATAAATTAACATAACAATCCTAATACACTTGTTTAATTAATAATTAAAAACTTGAGTGCATATTGTATGAGCAAAATCTTTTAGGATTGATTCAAGGAAAAAAAAAAAGACAAAAACTCTTCAATTGAGAATGATTAGATAAAATTAATGACGAGAAAATTTGAGACATGAAATCAAAAGGAAATATGCATTATGGATATTATTTATTCAATTATTAATGTAGAAATATTTAATTATATATTTATTTAAAAATTTTAGATGTTATGAAATATGATTTAATTGAATCTACCTAAAAAGTAGATGGAAATGGAGATGAAGATGATGTTGGAGATGGAGATGGATCATTTATGATGATTGTTCATCACCACATGTTAAACAAATTTATTTTATACGTGTTTTTTTTATATTATGTGAATTTATTTAGATATTCATTACTTGCAATTGGACAATTTATTTGATTTTTATATTTGAAAATTTTATTGAATTTGAAATTAATATTTTTATATTGATATTTGGTAACTATTTAAATGTAATTTTTTATATATAATATTCTTAATTTTTTTATAAATAATTATATTAAAAAAATAAAAATTTTGAGTCAACTCGGTCCAACCAATTGACTCATGACTCAGTTGGCACGCCGAGTTGATCTCCAATTCACTTCTAAAAACATTGTTTACACAAATCCATTTCTTCTCATATTTCTATCTCTCATGAACAATCGAAGACCAACAATTGAACTTGATATTTCAGTGCCACTGGTGTCATTATATCTATTAAAGTATTTGAAATAATCTACAGATTAATTAGTGCCATTACAAGGAGACTTAAAAAAATCAAGTAGTTTAATGTGCAAGATCATTAATCTTCAGTGCGGTGTATTGGAAAATTACTCAACGGAGAATAAATGAAAGTTTATGTTTTTCTTTATCACAACTGCTTGAACATTTTCTCTTTTTTTATTTCCCCCTTTTTAAACCATTTCTTTGTGAAACTTAGGTGGTACTTCAGGTTATTTTGGGGGTAGGCAAATATGCACTAGATGAAAACAAAGAAACCTATAGCTAATAAACAATTGTCTGTCACTTGAGCGGTGCCTGTCTATGCGCATATCTCTCCTATGCAATCTAAACCAAGGGTATTTTTGGAAAATTGGTGTTTAGTGATGAGGGACGCCCATCCCTAGCTCGAAACCTACATTTTCCACGTTTTCCTAGATTTTCAAAGGAGGAATCTTATCTCTAAAAGATTTATTTCGGATTTAGGGCATTTTTATCTCCAGATTTAAGGATCTTGAGTTGGAATTGGACTAAAATTCTTCCTTAGATATAAAAACTAAAATCTAGGGTTTTCATTAAGGAAGGAATCATTATTTTAAGAGCCACCATTAGAGAAGGAGAAAATTAATTTCTTTCTCTCTCTAAGGTATTTTACTCTAGAAATTCATATTTCTTTTGAGAATCAAAGACCACAAATCAGAGTAAAGATCTGGACTATCATCTTCGTAGAATCAAAATATCTCCTAAGGGTAATATTCTAAGCTCTTTCCCCATTTTTCTCTCTTTAGAACTCTATTAGCATGATCACTTGGTTCTTTAATGTATGGTGATATGATTTAAGTATTATAATTAACTAGTATGCATGTTTAGATGAAATATGATGTATTTCTGGGCTGCTAGACATGATAAAGGCATGGTTTGATGTTGATTTCCTCCATTGTTGTGTATACGGAGTTTTTTTTCCTTTATTTGTAAACTCTGTAATCTTGTAATTTTTAATGTATGATTATGTAGCTCTAACATTTTTTAACATGATTTGATGTTTAAATATTGCACATTTAGGGTTATATTTTTGCCATTTTTTTGCACTTTCTATTCTATTTTAAGGGTGACGGACAGAAGACAGACGATCGAAGGTCATCCATCATTCAACAGACGGGATGTCACGGGTCCATCTTTCCATCTCGTCGCTCACTTCTCCTTAGGCCGTCCCTCACTCTTTTATGGCTAGTTGTCCCTCACTCTTTTGGCCGCCCCTGAGTATTCTATAATGCATTTTTCATACATTCTAGGTTTTTTTATATATTTTTTCACCATTTATTTGTTTATTATAATATTCATGCATTATTTGACATTTCTTTTTGCTTATGTATAATATAATCATATACCTGAATCTATTTCTGTTTGTGTGAATAATTTTGTGATTTTTTATTGTAAATTCTAATTTGTTTGTTTTGTGTGGTTTTTTTGAGTAATTGATGCATTTATGCTTTCGAAGGATTTATGGTTTTTTGCATGGGAAGTCATACTTCCACACTGGTCACCATCTCCACTTCTTGGTTACATCAATTATTTCATTTTATTTTATTTACTTATCATGGCATTGTCTGTTTGTTTATTTATTTTTGCCATTATTGGCTATTTTATTTTTGATGTATTATTTTTTTGGGATTGTAATAGTTAGTAAAAAAGGGGATTTTTCAAGCACGTTAAAATAAAAAGACACTTGAAGTGTTTTGTAGCAAATAAATTGGGTCCTTTTTACAAAAAATGGAGCAATGTCCAATTTTCAACCCAAATCCACACCATGTAATAAATGTGCTTTTGTAAAAATGCATAAGGAAGCCAATGCTTCCAAATTAAATCGACAACCCATTTTATGTGTATATATTGATCTTACCTTGAATTATTCTTTGGGATAATTTGCTTCTATAATAATTAAGTAGGTTTATTTTTATTATTTTTTTTACTTTATTTTCTTGAAAGGGGTGTTTACTTAATTTTATCATAAAATAAATTGTGTGAGAGAGGTGAAGGGATTAATTTTAAAACTCAATTATAAATCAACACCTAACCAAAATGCCTAATAAGAGTGATGCCTTGAACACCAGTCTTTATTTGGGCATCAAAATAAGGTCAATATTCAATTTCCAACGTCCTGTTGGGTGGCAACTCCATGACACCTGTCTCTTTGAGTTTATTAGTAGATGCCTTCATAGGTTAACCGTCAACAATAATTAGGGCTCAATCCTCTTTATTGTGAAATGGCCAGTTTATGATTAATTGAGCCTCCTTCAATCTTGGGCCCTAAAAGCAAGCCCCCGAGAGCAAACCTGAAAGGGAAGGGTGGGCTCCGGTGTGCATCACAGTGGCAACTCCACTCGAGACAAAGTGACCTTACTCCAAAAAGCATTTTGGTTAAGTTATTTATAATTAGGTTTTATATATTAATCCTATAACTTTTTAAATTGCATTACCCACATTCATCTTAGAGTCTTAGAGTTAAGTTAAACATCCTTTTTAAGCCTTGGTGCTATCTTGAAGCACACCTTACATTCACTCAATGTAGGGAGGTGTCAAGGAAACCCACTAGCCTAAGTCTAGCACCAAATGGTATATAAAATAGTAACCCATTGGTCGTTATGCTTGTGATAAGCTAGACCTATTAGCAGCGATCATGCTTGGGTAGCCCTAAAATTTCATCACCCTTGACTCAAGCCTATGTAATGACAACCATAACTTTCTCTAGGTTGCATAACCATAATAACTCTTTGCTAGCTATATGGACCTTTACGTATTGGCCAAACTCAAACAAATTAGGAGGGTACCAATTAAAGGCTGCCATGCCTTGATGGGTCTGGCCCTATCTGTATAAGTTAGTTAAAATACATAATGGTCAAAACCCATATGTTGCCCTTTCAATTAGAGAGATTATGCTGTCGATTTTTTGCCGTTCACCATGCATATCTATTGGGTTCCCTGTTGACCCATGGGCTAAACCTATGTAGGAGTAATAAGGTTGGAAGGCTTATCTATGCTTGAGTGTGTTTTTGATTGATGTCTAGAGAAACCATGCATTGCATTTATGCATCATGTATATACCTATCCATGCATCATTTACCATGCATCATTCTTAACTTTTGATTCTTACAGCCATCATAGACTCATCTAGGTGGTCTAGAGGGTCGGATGGGCACTTGGTTTGAAGGTCCATATCTAGTCTACAGAGATTAGAGTCGGGTTCAGATTTGGGTTCAAAAGTAAGTTTTGAGTTGGGTTCCAGTCAGTTATTGGAAAGCAGTTAGGAAACAAGTTTAAAAATGGCAAACGACAAAGTGAATAAGACCAAAAGGGGAAATGAGAATGAGGGAGTTACTTATGATACCACCATGAGGTTTCTGTTTTTGAGGGAAAGGGCGAATGTCACTTTTATCGGGCCTTCAATAGTGAGGGATGACTTGGACCAGAGACTGGATAGATGTGTATAGGAATTTGAGAAAAGAATGTTAGCTATGATTGGTGGAATGGTGGCTTCTGTAGCGTTTAACACTAGAACTTAGCCTGTAGTAATCGCTTGCAAGATAACGGAGCCAATGCATATTGGGAGTACTGCCGCAGCTGATAATACTATGCTTCGAAATCCACCTAGGAGGGAAAGGAGGCATGATCCTAAGGATGATTTCATAGAGGAGGAGGATAAAGACTATGTCCCTCTAATGATGAACATGAGAATAAGAGGTCTTAGTGTTGAAGACCCAGTTATCAAGAAAATGGAGGAGAAAATCAAATCATATCTAGGCTATTATCTCCTAGTAAGGGGATAAAACCTGAAGATAGAAATTTGGATGGAGATGAGCCATTGCCCCAAAGGTTTAATATGCCTGATCTACCTAGGTTTGATGGTACCTTAGACCCTTCAGTAAATATCAAGCAGTACACGCTGATTATGAAGGGGACCACCTTATATAAGAAACAAAAAGTGTAATACTTTTGCTTGAGCTTGATTGGGCCTGCGATAGATTGCTATCATGGTTTGGATAGGTGAACTAAGGAAGATTAGGACTTGCTAACTAAGGAATTTGTTAAGCAATACGACTATAGTACGACGATGGAAGTCACCCTGAAAGACCTTAAGTTACTCCAATAGAAGCATGATGAGTCTTTCCATGAATATCTCACTAAATGGAGGAATAGGGTGATAGAGATAAAAAGGAAACCTGATACAACTGATTAGATTAGGTTGTTTATCTGGAATGTGAGTCCATACTTGAGAGATGGTTTGAAGATAAAGAGACTGAAAGACTGAGAGTCCTTATAGGATATAGCTATAGAAGCTGAATGAGAGTACTTAACAGAAAGACAAATAGTGAAAATGCGAGAAGGAATTTTGGTAGTAATAAGGCTGTTGGGAATAGTAATGGGCATAACAGAATTGAAAAGACCATAGAGGTATCCACAACAGAGGCTAGCTAGCAAAGGCATTATTCTAACTTGGGGAAATCACTATTTTGGTTTTTGAATAGGTTGGTTAAAGAAGGGAAGCTTTAGTCATTACCGTCAAGGCCCACAAAGAGTCAGGGGCTCCCCTATCACAGGGAAGATCAATACTGTGCGTACCATTAGCACACAGGGAATTTGATTGATTATTGCTATACTCTAAGGAATAAGATTCATGATTTGATAGATAACAAGCAGATTTCAGACCTTAAGAAGTGGGATAAGAAGAAGAAAGAAGGATACAATGTTGTACTCCCTCTAGTGTACATGATTAGGTCTAGCTTACTTGAGTGGTATGTGATGAAGGATCTATATGGGAATGAGTACTTGGCCATTACTCACTCCACTCCAAAAGTAACAAAGTTAGTTGAGAAAAATTGGCTAGTTTCTATGATTGACTATTGGGATACCCCTACAGAGAGTAAAGATGAAAGGGCTTTAGTGGCCATTGATATTTGGAGTTTAGCCAGTGAGGATGGAGAGGAATTAGAGGGAGAGAACAAAGTTAAGGTAGTCACAAGGAGTGTGAGAGTGGCCTCGAAAATTGAAAGGCAGCCAGCTCCTACTACAGTGCCAATGGAGAAGGAAATTAAGGATGATCAGATAATCAAGCAGCTAAAAAAGACACAAGCTCAAATATGTATTTGGGATTTGTTGAGGCAATCTCCTTCACACAGACAGAAATTGGTGAAGGCCTTAAGTGATGCTACTTTTGCTGCCATTATCTCGCCTTTTGAGTTGCTGGATTTGGTTAGTGGAGGAACCAATGTGAACATGGTGTACTTTGATGCTGAGTTGCCTGTGGAAGTAAGAAATTATAATCATTCCCTCTACATCAAGGCTTAGGTTAATAGAAAGCACACAGCTTATGTGATGATAGATGACATGTCCTCCATTAATGCCTTTGGTGGTGATTTTAGCTTTTGGATTGAATGAGAATATGCTAAGTAGGTCTAATTTTACTATTTCTACATATGACAACTCTAAAAGGCAAGTTGCTGGGACCTTCAAAGCTATGGTGAAGATAGGGCTTATCTAGACTGAAGCTAAGTTTGTGGTTTTACCTATCCCAGCAAATTTCTCTGTACTTTTCGAGAGACGGCGGTTTCATAAGCTGGGAGGAGTACAATCCATGTTACACCAGATGATTAAAATTTTCTATAATGGTCAGGTGTTCACTATTAAGACAGCGAGGGAGAACCAGTTATTTGTCCTCGAAATAGCCAAATAGCTATTCAACGAATAAGGAAGAAAGTGAGGGTAACCTTCTTAATAGTCCTTAAGTGGTCAATATGCTTAAAAAGATGAATTTCCTGCCTGGTGCTGGTTTAGGCAAGAATTCTCAAGGACCTTAGATCACTGTAGCTGTTAAGGGTCAGAAGGATAAGAAGGGGTTAGGCTTTGTAGGCTCCAGTAAGAAAGGTAAGGAGAAGGAAGCAATGAAAGGAATTTTTCACATTTCTTAGAGTTTTGTACCAGCTTCAGGCTTGTATCTTTATTATAGAGAGAATGAGCCCCAAATGATAAGGAGTGAGCTAGTGCCAGGATTTAAGCTGTTCAATAATTTCTTTGATTGGGAATAGGGAATCATCAAACCAGTTGAGGGTTTCTGGGATGAAGAGATTCTATTGCACTATTTAGCTTGGGATAAAGAAGCACTAGAGGAAGTCATGACAAAGAAGTTGCTTGCTACACAGTTGATACAGGTTGAAGAATTACCCAAAGCTGACCCAAGGGCTAGATCATTTGATGCTGATAAGATTTGTAAAGACACTTTTATTGATGTTATTTATTTTCCTGAACTTTTTTTATGAGAACAATGTTTGCTCTTTTGATTACATTAATGAGATAAACAATTTTGCTTACTTGTGTGATGTTTTTTCAGATTTCAATATGTATGGTTATGATCATAAAGCATTTATATTTGACATTAACTCAACAAACACATGTTCATTTAATGTCGAAACTAAGGAAAATCCAAAAGAAATTTTATTGGCATCAGATTTAACTCCTAAAGAGAGAAAATTTTCAGAGAATATTGAAAAAATATGAAAATGTCTTTGCTTGGACCTATGAAGACATGCCAGGAATAATTTGAGAGGTTGCTGAAAATGCAATTCTAACATATCTAAGTTATAAACTAGTAAAGTAGAAGCTTAAAAGACTTAGGCCAGAATGGGCTGAGAAGGTAAAAGATGAAGTCAAAAAGCAAATAGAGGTTAAGTTCTTAGTGGAAGTCTAATACCCCACGTGGCTGGCAAATGTAGTTCATGTAGCAAAGAATGATAGAAGAGTAAGAGTTTATGTAGATTATACAGACTTGAATAAAGTCTGCCGCAAGGATGATTTTTCTTTGCCTTACATTGATGTTCTGGCCGATAATACAGCCACTTGTGCCATGTAAAACTTCATGGATAAATATGCTGGGTACAATCTGATTTTAAACAAGATAGTGGATAGGATCAAAACAACTTTCATAACTGAGTGGGGGACATATGCCTATCGAGTCATACCTTTTGGGCTTAAGAATACAAGTGCTACCTATCAGACAATGGCCATTAAGATTTTAGATGATTTGATTTATAAGAAAGTAGAGGTGTACGTGGATGACATGATGATCAAGTTACTTACCAAGGAAGGTTATTTCAAGGAATTAGAGAAGTTTTTTTAGAAGATTAGCAAGTAAAATATACATCTCAACCCGAATAAGTGTATATTTAGGGTTACTTTAGGTAAGCTTTTAGGTCATGTCATGAGCCAAAGAGGTATACAGTAGATCCTAACAAGGTAAATGCCATTAGAGAGATTTCAGTACCCCAGAAGAAAAAGGAAGTCAAAGGGTTTTTAGGCAAGATCCAGTACATGAGTAGGTTTATTGCCAAGTTAAATTCGATTTGCAAGCTGATCTTTAAGTTGGTCAGGAAAGACCAGCTCGTAGTCTAGAATGAGGATTGTAAGAAGGCATTCGATACCATCAGGGAATACCTACTACATTTGCCAGTGTTGAGACTGCCTTAGATAGGTAAGCTTCT
The DNA here is from genome assembly GCA_037975025.1 of Excoecaria agallocha. Classification (NCBI taxonomy): domain Eukaryota; kingdom Viridiplantae; phylum Streptophyta; class Magnoliopsida; order Malpighiales; family Euphorbiaceae; genus Excoecaria; species Excoecaria agallocha. The sequence continues at coordinate 38,144,322 of CM075807.1, read as the reverse complement.
AATTTTGTACATAGCAATAAAAGACAATTTAGAAGGGGCTATGATGGCATAAGAGGATGATTTCGGGATTGAGTATGCAGTATATTACCTTAGTAAGAAATTTCTCCTTTATAAGGTGAAGTATGTAGAAGTTGAAAAGACTTGTTTGGCAATCATATGGGCATCCAAAAAGTTAAGAAACTACTTTCATTCTTACAAGATATAAGGTGTGGCCAAGCAGAATCCCTTTAGATACTTATAAGAAGCCCCTTCATTGTTAGGAAAGATGGAAAGATAGTTGATTCTCCTGCAAGAATTTGACATAGAATACATCACTAGGAAAGCTATTAAGGGAAGAGCAGTGGCAGAGTTCCTAGCAGATTAGCCTTTAGACAGTGAAGAGATGACTTATGAATTCCTCGATGAGAATGTAGCAGCCATAACTATCTAAGGTTGGCAAATGTCCTTCGACAGGGCTATGAATAATAAAGGAGTAGGAGTACGAGTGATCTTGGTTACCCTAGAAGGAGAAAGGATGCCATTAGCTAAGAAGTTGAGATACAAAACCACAAACAATAAAGTAGAGTACGAAGCTTACATTTTTGGGTTGGGAGCTTTACTGGCTATAGGGGCAAAATCTGCAGAAGTGTTTGGAGATTCATCTCTAGTGATTTAGCAAATAAAGGGTAAATGGTCAGTGAAACAAGAACGCTAGTTGCTTTATCTCATATACCTAAAGTTTTTTAGCAGTCAGTTTAAGGTTTACACTTTTAGATATGTGCCTAGAGAAGAAAATCAATTGGCAAATGCCTTGGCCACCTTAGTGTCCATGTGGGACAATTTAAAGGGAATAATTATGAAGCCTGTGTTAATTTCATGCTCTAATAAGCCATGCTTTGAAAAGGAACAAATCATGGATATCGAGATAGACGACGAAAAGACTTGGTATTATGACATACAAAATTACCTAGAAAAGTTGGTGTTCCCTGAGGAAGCAATTGAAAAGGACCAGAGAAGGATTCATAAGCTATCAACTCAGTTCATTACCATAAAAGGAGTGCTTTATAAAAGATAGCCTGATGGAATCCACCTGAGATATTTGGATGAAAAGGAAGCCAAAAAATAATGGAGAAACTATGTGTGGGAGTATGTGGAGCCCATGTGAATGGTTTAGCCTTGGCTAAGAAGATTATGAGGCAAGGCTTCTTTTGGCTCACAATGGACACTAATTGTTCTAAGTATGTCAAAGAGTGCTAATTGTGCCAATAATATGCAGATCTGAGACATTTACCTATCTCTGAGTTGTGTCACATCACATCACCTTATCTATTTGCTACACGGGGAATAGACATTATAGGAATGATCTATCCACCTGCCTCAAATGGATTTAGATTCATCATAGTGGCCATTGATTATGTCACCAAGTGGGTAGAAGCTGAGTCTTTCAAAAAGGTAGATGCGTGGGATATGGCCAAGTTTGTCGAGAAATATCTTATATGTAGATATGGTTTGCCTCATCATATGGTCTCGGATAATAGGTTACAATTTTCAGGTGAAACCAGACAAATGCTTATTAGGTATGGGGTTTGACATCACAAGTCTTCTCCTTATATACCTCAATTAAATGGAGTAGTCAAAGTAGCCAACAAGAATGAAAAAGGATTATGGCCAAAATGGTGCAGACTTACAAGGATTAGGCTGATAAGCTACCCTTTGCACTATGGGATTATCAGACCACAACCAGGACTTTAACAGAAGCCACTCCATTCTCTCTGGTCTATAAAATAGAAGCAGTATTATCGGTAGAAATGGAGCATTAGTCTTTGATAGTAGTTCTGAAGGCTGAGATACCAGAAGCAAAGTGGGCTAGGCGGAGACTATCATAGATTAATTTACTTGATGGGGATAGAATGAGGGCATATTATCACAATAAAATTTATCAAAAGAGGTTAACCCGTTTATTTTGAAAGAAAGTTAGGAAGCACCCTTTGAAAGAAGGAGATGTAGTATTCAAACTGATGAGACCAGGGATTTCAGACATCCGAGGTAAATTTAGGCCCACGTGGGAAGGACCTGTTATACTTAATAAGTTGTTATCCAAAGGTGTTGCTATTTTGTCGGACAGTGATGGCCATGAGTTTCAAGAACCTGTGAATGTTAACAGATTGAAAAGGTTCCATGGCTAAAGACTAAAAGAGAAAAATAAGAGAATAAATGACCTACGGGTCAAAAGCCAAAAAAAATAGTGGCCTTGCTAAAATTGGGGACCTTGCTAGGGTGAAAACTAAAAAAGGCATCCTGGGCAATAATTAAAGGCTGAGAGAAAATAATCAATTAATAAAACCAGAGAGGGCTAATTGATGGCAGGAGTTATGATGCTTGTAAAGTTTTATTTCGAGATTGAATAATATGTGTCATTGAGATAAGGTCAAATACTAATCATGTGTGTCGAAATCAAAAGTAAAATGTCATGTATGTATTCATAAATGTCATCTAAGTAACATTTTCTCTCATATGTTCAATAAAAATAGAAATATCATCTATGAAAATGTATTATCTAATCTATTAGTATCATATCTCTCTCTCCATCGAGGTTCCTCAGGTGAGAAAGTTTGTTGTCGATAGTTAGACTGGTGAACCACTATTTATATGAATTAGAGGTGGTGAAATCACAAGTACTAGTGTCAGAAATAGTATTTCTCACCACAAGCTAAATCTAGATCTTCTGATAGTACTCCGTTATAAAGTGAACAGTGAGAATGCCTCCACGAAAGCCCAAGGTATGCCTAACAACATCTTGCCTACTCGCAAACTGGCGAACATAATAGGCAGAGATATAAAAGGTGGCTCGATAAAGTCCACAGAGAGTAACACATCTTGACTCTGCATCCCTGACCCTAAAGGTAACAAGCAACCAGAGGCATATGAACCTGATGTCAGCATCTATCGAACGACCGAGCCAATCAACTACATCCTAAACTGACTGAAACTTGTGTCGAAGACACCTAGTTGTGACATGTCCCATGGGGTAGGTCCATATAACTCTAACTCGAGGAGGAGGCTCTTACAATAGTTGCAACTTCTCATGAAGCCATACCTAAAAAATAAAAAAAAAAGCCGCTGAGGTGAGTTGGGTTCATCTCAGGCAAAAATAAGGCATAAAAATGCATAAAAATTCGAAAGGATGTGTATTTCAACACGAAAGGCTAGTATAAAAATCCACAAGAAGCATACTATCTTTAAAAGTAAAGACATACTTGGAGAAGTATAAGATTGCCTGTGAAGAAGGAAGAAGAGCCATGCTGAGCAGGAGACCTAGGATGAAAATCATCCAAGCTGAGGCTGGTCTTTGCCATAATCAGGAGAAATGGATTGTGCCCCTAATGTATGCCATCAACAGCACTAAATAACCTATAATCTGCAGTTATGGGATCACCAGCATGCACCAATAGGTACCGAGCCAGGCAACAAAGCATAACCACGCTAGAACAAAAAGTGGGAATGTCATCAAAATTAGTCAAGACATCTATCGGCTACTCCAGTGAAAATGTCCTCCCTTAAGGTACTAAACCCCTAGCCTCAAAAGGAAAAACACCCAGAGCCCGAACCACCTCTCTGGGATAATTGACCACAGGAGAAAGCAAGCACGGTCGAACATCGAGATCAAATTTGATACCCAGCATGGCAACAAACTCTTAAGGTAAAGGACATAACTCCTAATAAGTGAACCAAAATACATGCAATTGTGGGTCCTAAAATCAAAGGCAATAGTCAAAAGGTGTTTATCTATAGAAGTTCTTCTTAAGAACCTAAAACTTGAATAAGGAGCCAAAAGAGGGTCCTTCCAGGTTTTCAAGTTATCTAGTAACTGGTGTAATTTCGTAAGCTTAGTAGTCATGTTTACAAGATTTCTAATTAGTTTAAAGTGCAAGAATGATAAAAGAAAGTAATTGACTGAAAGAAGAATAGACAGAAAAGAAAGAAAGGAAAGGAAAAGAAGAGAGAAAAATACCTGATGGAAGCTTATTGGAAGATGAAAAGTCAAAGGCATAAAATCCAAAAAAATCAAGCACTATTTATAGAAAAGTAATGAGGGACAACTATCCCTCACTAAGAGTGAGCCACGGGTTGTTCGTCCCCCACTTGTAGAAGGCCAAAAGTCAAACATTTGCATGTCCTATGCATTGCACATATATATTAGTGCATTTGCCTTTATTTGCATTTTACAGGTGATTTAAAAATCGTGATGACCTGACTATCCATGCTTGGAAGATTTGGAATGTTTGGAACATAAAAATTAATATTCCGCAGATACATGACTAATTTCAGGGGGTATTTCAAACTTTTGGACACTTGTATGTAGTAAAATGTAATTAAAACCTATAAATATTGTGAAAATAATATGATACCTCATAAAAAGAGTGTTAATAATATTGTAAATTAATTTTAGATTGATAAATAACAAAAAATCAATGAAAATGGTTAAAAAATCAAAGAAAATGGAGTTAAAATGCGAAAATAGGTGAAAATTAAAAATGAGGGGCATTTTGGTCATTTTAACTTGAGGGATGGGACACTTGTCAATCCCATCTGTCGCTCGGCAAAGGATGGGCTTCCTATCCCTTGCTCGATTCTAGCAGTATGAAAAGCTTTCTTCTTCATTTTTTGACTATACCTCCATTTTTGGCGACGTTTAAGCTTTAATTTTTGTTTTTCAAGTTGTTTTCTCTCATCCGATGCCCGATTTGCGAGCCGTTTGTGCCTACTGACTCCTGGGGATGGGGATCACTTTAGGGAGCATAGCTTTTCTAGCATTGTTGCTTTTTCTTTCTATATGCTCCAAGTAAGTATAATTTAACTCTTTTATTATTTTTATTTTTTTTTTACTTTTCTCTTAAGTTAGAACATAATTTAGGCTAGAGACCTTTAGCTTTAGGCATGATGGATGTGAGCATTTAATGTTCTATCTATATTTATTGTATTTATTGTTTTTTAGTTTAGAAACCAATAATGTCATGTAGTTTAAGTAATATAGTGTAATTATCAAACCTTCTTTGCATAACGTTGTATACAATAAAATGCCTTATGTATGAGCATGTAAATCTATAGCATTCCCTCTTAGAAAAAATTGTATATGACCTTTGAATTTTTAGGGGAACTCTTATTGCACCAGGTATAAATGTTGATAATTGTGTTGTTTGGCAGCCTTAAGCGCTTGTGGCTTGTTGTTTGGATTTGAATGCATTTCTTGTGTAGGAGGCAGTGTCATTCCTTGTCGAAATGTTGCCAAATTTTTGTCTTATTTTTATTATTCTTGTAAGGCATGAAACATTGATAATTGTGTTGTTTGGCAGCCTAAAGGGCCTGTGTTGTATTGCTATTATTTTGAATATGTCTTTTGTATAAGGGGCAGTCACATTCCTAGCTAGAATGCTGCCAAAATTTGTCAAAATTTCTTGAAAAGCATGAAATATGGTACTGTTATTATATTAATGCTATGACAGCTTGTGTGTTGTTTAAATGTGTCTTTTGTGCAGAGGGAAATCTCATTCCTAGCTAGAATGCTATCAAAATTTAATTTCTTATAAAGCATGTAATATGTGTTTTTGCCTCATTTTTCATGCATGATTGTTAAAATTACTTTTGTGTCAAACACTCCTTGTGTAGATTAGTTGTAAATATTTAATTCAAATGATATCAAGGTTCTCATAAATTCTAACATTTTTTATTTGCTTGCGACTTAAGTCAAACATGAACTAACATGTAATATTTCTTGTAGAATGCCTCGTAGGACAACGCATCTCCAGCCTTCCCAGCCAGTACCAACATATATGATGCCTGAGCATGCTGTGAGATGTTGAGCTCTAGGACAAGCCTATATATAACCAAACAGTTTCTCGAGGACTTTGGATTGTTACAAGAGGCTGATAGGTTTTTAGCCAATATCGGTTGGATTGATTTCTTTGCCCCAACTTATAGGACGTATTTGGATGTCGCTAGAGAGGTCCTGGCTACCTTGTGGTATGAAGGATATCAGTGGTCAGACACTTGAGAGGGATAGTACGATTCAGAGCCTTAGGGATACCATACAACATTACCAGGTGTAGATTTGTAGAGGCCATAGGGCTTTCTAATGGACTAGGTATAGTTACACCACTCAAACTAATGGATAGGGATAGATGGAGGGCTGTGACATTTCTTGGAGCAGTTTACAACTCGGATAAGGTGAAGAGCACGATGTTAGCTCTCCAAATTTATAAATACTTACAGATAGTTTTATCATCCATTTACCTCAGACGCACGAGGAGTCCAGGTAATGTTAATTTGGTAGATATTTCTAGTTTATGGGGAATGCAAGAGGGCCACCGTATAGACATCACCCACAAGATCATCATAACCTTGATTAGGGTGAGCACGACGCTAGGGACTCAGATATGCATAGGAGGAGTTATCACCAGACTACTGCTATCTCTTGGGTTAGATAAGGATCATTTTAGAGAGCCTTTTCCAAAGAGTATACACATAGACCTGCAGGCAGCCATTACCATAAGCATGGTGGAGCCTATAGTAGGGCAGGAGGGTTGGTATAGATTTTTTATAGTGCCTAAGACTCAAAAGAGATGTGTCTTCGATCCTATAGTTCCAGATGTAGTGGTAAAGCAGGATGGCCAGGATCAAACAGTAGATGAGGCATTAGTAGAGTAGCCACCTCAGTAGGATGACCAATCAAATAAGCCTTGTAAGGCTGAGGATCCTGAGGGAGTATAATTGGATTTTGATTATGCTGTTGATATGCAGATTGACCTATACTACCTTTTGGGTGGGTCACCTCAGATACTAGTATGCCTTAGATCTCCTTTTAGACACTAGAGGTCACCGGTTGTGAGATTCTTCCCTTATGGATGTCCAGGAGCATCATCCTCTACCATTCCTCCACCTTATGGGCATCCGGGGGCATCTACCTTGACTTTACCTCCACCACATGTTCCTCCATCTCTAGTTCAAGCACCTTCAGCCGCTCCTTCGAATGACATCTCTAAGAGGCTGGCAATAATAGAGGAGACACAGAGGACCATACTCACAGCTATACAGTCTTTGCAAACATTACCAACAGCTGATTAGACATTACAAAGAGAGGCACGAGGCCTTAGGGCAGACATATAAGCTGCAGGACGTAGATTTGATGAGTTCTTACAAGTAGTGGATGACTCCCTCACTTAGCTTAGGGATGAGGGCATTCGCATTGAGATAGAGGTTCCCAGGACTAGATAAATAATGACAAAGACTGACGAACAGTTGAGGAGGTACATCAGGTACCTGAGGGGAAATTTGATGAGGTAATTGAAGAGCCATTCTCGGGCAGTCCTTTATATAGGGCAGGGATTAGAGAGGCTAGCGGATATGATAACATAGATCTTATAACCTTTGACATCAGTACTGCCAGGCTTTCGATTTGTATTTTAGTAGACAGGCGAGCAGCCACCTCTAGCACCTCAGACCATGGCTGCAACTTGACCTCTCAGATTGCCAGCATTCAGATCACCATCAGGGCTAGCTTATTGCCAAGCATCAAGGTTGGGGCCCTCACATTGATTGATTATTTTTGTATTCAATGAGTTTACTTTATTAAATTTTTTATGTATATAAAAGTGGAGTTGTATATAATTTATTTTATCATCGTATGTCTCATTTTATTTATACTTTTTATGCTTGGAAAATAAATGAATGTGAATGCCATGATATCAATGAGATAACTTGTAAATAATCATGCCATGACAAAAAAAAAAGAAAAAGATAATAACAAGACTAAATTATAAAATCAAGATACAAATAAAAAAAAGAAAAGTCAAATTTAGTAAATAGTACACTAACATTAAATAACTTCCACATCAAGAACTCAAAACCCCACCAAAGGAGCATACGTTTACTTCTTCGGACAATGAGAAATAAAGGCACCCACATTCACCACCAAGAATTACCCAAATAGGGGTCCATTACCAGAGCAACTATCACCATCCCTCAGAGTAGGAGAGGCTTCAATCTGAATAGATCAAAAGCCATAAGGCTGATGTTGAAAGCAAAAAACTACTGGATAAGAAGCAGTAGGGAGTATGCTAGGACAAATTACATCTTCTCAGTGACACCTCATAAAGACATATTTACTAGAATGACTTTAACCATTTTAGTGATTCCCTAGTGGACATATATATATTTGCTAAAAACATCCCCAGCGGAGCATTACTTTAGAAAAAAGTAACCAAATCTCTCAGAAAGAACAACCAACAGGTCAGTTGATGAATGTCACCGACCGAACATTGCCCTAATAATCTCATTTGATGTTGCAAGATTACTCTAATATCAAAGTACAACATATCATTCTGACTCTACATTCTGACAAACTAACACTAGTCATGACACCCTTTAGCAATTTGATTTTGCATGCCCTAGGTAGTAATCAAATGCAACCAAGTCAATCTAATTATGTATGCCCAAGGCGCTAATCAGGGAAGAACTTTGTTCTTGTTGTAATTCTGCATGCCCCAGACACTAATTGGACAAGTGGAGACTCATTGCCTTCAATGGAGTTGGTCTCAAGCCGTCTTGATTTTGCATGCCCCAGGTGCTAATCAAACGCATTCAAATAACCTGATTCTATATGCACCAGGCACTAGTCAGAGTTAATCAATCTATCCCGATTTTGCATGCCCCAGGCTCTAATGAAACAATTAATACAGGATTAACACATCTATAAACTGATGTTAAATATTTGAATTTAGGGTTAACGTATTGATAAGATGATGATAATTACCCAACCAAGAGACTCGCTGCCTCAAAAGGTACATGTCATAATCAGCCCAAATTTACTTCCTCAGGTATGCGTCTTTTTCTCATACTCTAAATTTTAGCTCACTTTGGCACCAGTACACCAGCTCCCCAAAATTAGAGGTAGCTATAGACACGGTGACCCGAGGTAGCCTAGATCAAGGTTATCCGATAATGAAGAAATACTATATTGTTGATAGCGGGTTCGGATCTCAAGCTCTGATTGTGAATTTATCATTTTATCTTAAAGATTTTTTTATGATTTTCTAAATGCTTTCAAATATTTCCAAGTTTTTTAACAAAATATGCATAAAAACCTTGAGTTAGACTTCCAATGGTAATAGACGACCATTTGTCACTTGAGGGATGCTCGTTTGTGGGCCAGTCTCTCCTGTACAGTCTAAACCTAGGGTATTTTGGGAAAATAGAGTCTAGTGATGAAGGACAGCCTCCCCTTATTGAGGGACACCCGTCCCTTACTTGAAACCTAGATTTTCCCATATTTTCTTGGATTTTCAAAGGAGGAAGCTTATCTCTAAAAGATTTATTTCGGATTTAGGGGATTTTTATCTCCAGATTTGAGGATTTTGAGTTGGAATTGGATTAAAATTCTTCCTTAGGTAAAAAAACTAAAATATAGGGTTTTCATTAGGGGAGGAATCATTATTTTGAGAGCCACCATTAGAGAAGGACAAAATTAATTTCTTTCTCTCTCTAAGGTATTTTACTTTAGCAATTCTTGTTCAAACACACATACATAAACAAATTTCATATTTCTTTTGAGAATCAACGACCATGAATCAGAGCAAAGATCTGGACTAGCATCATCGTAGAGTAAGAATATCTCCTAAGGGTAATAATCTTGTAATTTTTAATGTATTTAATGTATGATTATGTATCTCTAACATGTTTTAACATGATTTAATGTTTAAATATTGCAAGTTTAGGGCTAGAAATTCATTTGAATGATTTTTTTGTATTTTTGCCCTTTTTTTGTACTTTTTGTTCTATTTTAGGGGTGACGGACGAGAAAATTGATCGGCGTATGGCCGTCCATCATTTGATGAATGGGACGTCATTGATCCATCCTTCTGTCTCATCCCTCGCTTCTTCTTAGGTCGTCCCTCGTACTTTTGTGGCTGTCCCTCACTCTTTTGGCCATCCCCGCATATTCTTTAATGCACTTTTCATACATTTTAGATTTTTACATAGTTTTTGCACATTTATTTGTCTATTATAATATTCATGCATTATTTGACATTTTTTTGCTTCTGTACAATATAATCATATGCTTGAATCTATTTATGCTTGTGTAAATAATTTTCTGATTTTTTTATTGTAAATACTATTTTTTTTTTGTTTTGTATGGTTTTTTCTAGCAATTGATGCATTTATGGTTTCAGAGGATTTATGGTTTTTTGTATGGAAAGTTATACTCCCACACTGAACACCATCTCCCTTCCTTGGTTACATCAATTATTTCAATTTTTTATTTACTTACCATGGCGTTGTTTGTTTGTTTATTTTTTTTGCAATTATTGGCTATTTTATTTTTTATGTATTATTTTTTTGGGATTGTAATAGTTAGTAAAAAAGGGAACTTTTCAAGCATGTTAAAATAAAAAGACACTTAAAGCATTTTCTAGCAAATAAATTGGTTTTTTTTTTTACAAAACATGGAGCAATGTCCAATTTTTAACCTAAATCCACACAATGTAATAAATGTCCTTTTGTAAAAATGCATGAAGTGGCCAATGCTTCCAAATTAAATTGATAGCTCATTTTATGTATGTATATTGATCTTGTCTTGAATTATTCTTTGGGATAATTTGCTTCTGTAATAATTAAGTAGGTTTAGTTTTATTATTTTTACTGGTTTATTTACTTGAATGGGTTATTTACTTAATTTTATAGTAAAATGTATTATGTGAGAGAGGCGAGGAGATTAATTTTAAAACTCAATTATAAATCGACACCTAACCAAAATGCCTAATAAAAGGGATGTTTCAAGCACCAATCTCTATTTAGGCATCAAAATAAGGTTGAGATTCAATTCCTAACATCCTGTTGGGTGGCGACTCCATGACACCTGCCTCTTTGAGCCCACTAGTAGATGCCTTCATGGGTTGAATATTAGCAATAATTAGGGCTTAATCCTCTTTTTTGCAAAATGGTCAGTTTATGATTAAATGCGAGCCTCCTTCGAACTTGGGCCCTAAAAGCAAGCTTTCGAGAGCGAACCTAGAAGTAAAGGGCAGGCTTCGGCGTACGTCACAATATTCTTATAGCTCTATATTGGATTCTATCAGGACTCTTAACAAACACTTTCAAGGTTTTGAAAACATAATGTTCTCCACTTCATTAAATAAGAATCCAACTAGGAAATAAGGAATTTCTAAGTAGCAAACTATTTTATATGGATATGTATTCATTGAAAAGGAAATCATGGTTTAGAAATTACAACATCAAATTGAAATTGAAACTTCTTAAAATGCAAAATGCAAAAAACCATCAACTGTAATACTCTCTACCCTGTTCGATAATAGAACTAGATATCGAATGCTACACACCTTCTTTAGTTCATAAAATTATGAATTTTAAAACTTTCTATTTAAATCCTTATTATTTTAGCAAATACTATTCACTTTACAAAATTTTTGATAGAATTTCCCCTATATTTGTTTAACACCTCTTACATGGAAACTTTATTACACTTCTACTTCTTTTTACCCTACCATCCATTTCCATATCAAACTCCTTTCGCAAACAATTTGCCCATTCTTTTTAACATATCATCTTAATCAAATTCCAAATAAAACCGTATGTAATATCCTTATTTATCTAATTTATAAATTTACATATGTAACTTTAATATATAATTCACAACATATTTATATAATTTCCCTCACTTCTTTATATATACATGCCACAATTAGAACAAAATAAAATTTTCGAGTGCGTCCACCTTAAGTTTGTTACAATCCTTTTTGTGACTCTAGGCTTTGTAGTAGATCCACCATCGTTTCTCTTCTAATTTCTTAAAAAACCTATGCTTCGAAAGAAATCATGCCCTAAGTTATATGTTTAGTGGTGTTCAAGCAATTTCATTTCTCATCCAAATAAACTATTCAAACATAACATGCATAGCATAAAATATTTTTGTAATTAAATATCTTTATTTATTTCTAATAAAAAAGCATTAAAATTAATTTACGCAATTTAAGCGTCCAAGTAATTATACTAATTCATATCAAGTTACATAATATTTAATAAACCTTACAATTTACTTTACATCCAATTATTACTTTCAATTGAAGTTCTTTACTTATTAATTATACATTTATTTTTTTTTGTAAGTGCCCAAAGTAAAATTCAGGGGAATTAAACCAAGCTAGATAAGCGGGATTTCAAATATGGAATTGAATTCTCGGAATCATTCAATCCATTTACATATCTCCTATCTTTACTTAATTTTTTAATATTTATATACTGAAGCTGAACTTTCAAAGCCATTTAGTCCATAATACTAATATCATATATCAGAAACAAGCTCTCAGAGCCATTCAGTTCGATAACGTATCTTGATGTAGTATTACTAACTTCCTAACTAGCATGCAAACCTGATCACGTTCCTCCAATTCCTACCTAGTTTTACTAAGGAAAAGTATAAGTAAATTTTAAATTAAGAACATAATTTCATAATAACTTTTAAACTTATATATTCAAGTTTAATTCCATTTTTTTTCATATTCAAACTCAATTCACCTCATTCTTCTTATTAATTATCAATTTAATGCCATGTCCAATCATTTTTCAAATACCAAAAATTTATTTTGGTTTCTAACATATTTGGCCACTTCATGAAAATTCATTTTTCATGATCAAATCTCAATTTCTTATCAAATAATCATTAAACAAACTTAATTAAGCATAGATTTACAACTAAATCAAAAATTATCTACACTATATAATTCAGTTTAAAATAGAACATATTCTTAAAAAGTCTTATTTTTGGCCAAATACATAAATTGATACTTTAACTTGACACCGTTTTTCATTTAAACACTCCAAATCACTAAATGACCAAATATATACTTTAACTCAAGTAATTACATATTTTCAAACCATTATTAATGCACAAATACACAAACAGAAGGAGTGTATTTCAAATGTGTTGATGTGGCCATAGATCTAATAGGAATGTGCCATATTTAGTTATGCAGTAAAAAAATTAGGCAAAATACCAATCCATTCTCATTGCAATCAAGATATCAGACCACTATCTTTCTTTCTTGCATGTGGTGGAGCTCCTTTTTTGACCACCATCAACAATTTTGAGCTTCCATTATAGGTAAAACATGGCAAAAAATCTCCTTACCACATCCATCACACATATCCCTTGCTTTTTTCTTTGGTAACTTGTTAAGAAAATCTCCCATCTATCTTTTTTTGACTATTTTCATCACCTCCTCAGCTTTTCCAATATACCTTCTTTTAAAAAAAACTCAATGATAACACCTTTCATGATGGCTCTTTGCCCTTCATCTACTCCTTCAATTTTTCTCTAAATCATCAAGTTAAAATCATTGGAAACAAACAAAAAAAAAAAGCTTACCCAAAAAAATTATGGCCATACACCACTGTCTAAAACCAAAATCCATAAAAAAAATGGTGAAAATGATGACTTTTATCCAAGAAAATCGAAAAAAACTCCTCCTTTCCTTTCTTCCTTATCAAAATTGATTAATATGATCAAAACCCAAATCACTAAGTTTAGGAAACAAAAAGAAACTGAGCAAACAAATCAAGAAAGCGAAATTCAGCAAACTAATCAAATAGAGAGAATCCGATGTCTTCTCTTTCTCTTCCTCAAGATGGTTCATTCCCAGTCGAGAAAGGCATAGGCGATATATATGGGTTTGGGAAATTTTGCTTTGCACAGCCTTTAAAAACCAAATTTTTGTTGTTTACATCACTAAATTGGAGTGTAAAAATGCCAAAAGCTATGATAAGGAGTAAAAAAATAGGGGGAATAGAGAAACCCATTTGAAGGAAGAGATTAGGGTAAATGACATGAAGGCATAAGAAACGAACTACGTCTTGGTGGGTATTTTTGTCATTTATAGTGGTGGAGTAGAGAAATAGAGAGAGAGAGGAATATAAAGGCAAGGTTCGATGATGACAGTAATGGGTGGCAGCAATTCAGGTAAGGGGTTAGGGGTTGGCTACTAAAATCAAGCAAAGAGACAAGAGATAGAAGGAGAGGCAGAGTGGTTTTGTGTATAAATTGGCCTTTCACGTATGGTTTTTAGGGTAAATTACACTTTTTATGCCATGTTAGCAATAATGGTTCAAACATACATCTATTCCTTAGTTAAAGTGTTTATTTGGTCATTTAGTGAGTTGAGGTGTCTAAATGAAAATCAGTATCAAGTTGAAGTTCAATTTATATATTAAGCCCTTATTTCTCTTCCATTAATTGCCCTAATTAGGTTCTCATAATGTGTAAAGCCCTAATATATACCCTAGGAGAATATGAGTATAATGGCATGCTTGGGTAGCAAAGGAACATGAGAGAGGACATAGAGGATAATAATGCATAAGACAAAAGCAATTTGGTAATCGAATGTAAGTGTAAATTTAAAAGGCCTAAAGTGAGGACTAAATTGAATTAATTAATAAGTGTGAGAAAAGATTAAGAAAATAAAATTCTTAAGGGAGTATATAGGAACTTCTCCTAATAGATATAAGTGAACCAATAGAAGAGTGATACATGTATGATTTTAGAAAGAAGTGAAAAATGGATATTAGAGAGAAGGAGAGGTAGCCAGCTATGAAAACCATTCTCAGTATTTCTTCTCCTCTTGTTTTTCTACCATTCCTCTCCCTCTAAAGCTTCTTTTCTCATAGGAAAATTCATTATTTGGAAGAGAGATAATTTGAGGGTTAGAAAAACAAGGTGAGCTTTTTTCTGTTATTTCTTTTCCTTTTTGTTTTTTATATTTTACAAATTGATTTAAGTGTGATAAAAAAATATTAACAAGTGTAAGTTATGATTATAGAAGGAAAATCAAGAAAAAAGAGGGGAAATGAGGCTATCAAGTAGTAAAGAGGATTTCTTAAGCATTTGAGGTATGAGAATTATTCATCTATTTATGAATATGTATGATTAGTAAGAATTGCATTAAAAGGGTATGCAAGTCATGTTGAATCCTATGGTAGCCTATTCAGATGCTTATACAGGTAAGTTCATATTGAGATAAAAAAAAAGCAAAAATCAAGAGAAATTAAAAAACTAGCAGAAATTCCAATAGCTTGTTTTCGTTTGTTTTATGTATTAATATATGTGTAAGCACATTATCATGTTTTACATATTCCCATGATCATTTCAAGCTTTCATATGAAGATACATAATCAAATTCCATTAATATCTATTTAGTATACATATGAACATCATTATGTGTACTTAGTCAATATTATGTACATTTATAATTTAATATTTTAATAATTCATATTAGGTTTATTCATCATTATAATGTTCATTTCATGCCTAATTATATCCAATTAAATGTCAAAGCATCATATAATAACCTTATGGGTACCATTCTACCACTTAGTGTCCTACTACCTTTTGATTATTTTCTTCACTAATTCTCATTTATTTCATGTTATTTCATCATTTTATTAAGATATCTTAAATTATTTTCCATTTTTACTTAAGTTCTATATTAGCATAATGTAAATTCAAGCAAATTTCAAAGGAAACATAATGAAATTAAGTGTAGTTTGTATCTTCTAACCTCAAAATGGCTTAAAATCATATATTCTTCCTTTTCCCTCATTGGGCTTTTCCTTACCTTGAAATTCTCCTTTAGGTTGAATTGAGTGAGGAAAAAATTATGAGTTTTTGGTTTCAATTTTAATGTATAAATACTCATACAATTCCCTATCAAAATAGCTAATTAACTTAAAATAAAAACTCATGAATTTACATATTTAGGTCAACTTTCTTTCACTAAAATTTCACACTTTCAAAGCTCCCTTTTACTTCAATCTTGTTGCTATGTTGAAGAGGATGATTTTCAATGTATCTAGGTAAAATTTGAGCTAAAGTTATGCTGGAATTTGGAAAGAGGAAGAAGAAAAATGGTAAGAGGGAGGAAGAATGGTGGTTTTATTTTAGGAGAAAAAAGGGAGAAAGATGGCTGTAATTTTGGGAGCTTTGGAGAGATTTCTACATCTCTTTATTTTGTTCTTTAGTTCACTAAATTAAGGGCCAAGATTCATTCATTTACTATTTGATCTAGTGACTTATTTTAAGCCATTTGTCACTCACACATGCATTCCTACATTCTTTCACTCATACACAATGGGTGTAGGTGATTTTAGCTTATTTTCTTATGCCATTTATGCCCTCTAGAAATTCAAACATGGCATTTAAACCCAGTAAATCAATTAACCTCCGTTCTTCGTCGTTTTTCATGTTTTGATGTTCCCTTCATCTAAATTATCTAAAATTTTTCCTGGAGTGAAAAAATATATCTATTAAGTTTTATTTAAAATTTTAGGTCATTCTAAAATTGTTTCAATATACTTTCAGCTCTAGAGGCAAAATTCACCGGTCCGAAATCCAAAAATTCAAAGCTATTAGAAAAATTATTTTTCACTTTCAACAATTCACTTAGGCTATTTCTAATAGGTTTATGTGATCAGAATAACTTTTGAGAGTCTGTAGAATATTTTTAGGCTTGATTAAACTTTTGGTCAACCCTAATAGCAGTTCGGGAGAATTCTTCACTGTCTATTTTAAGGACCTATCTGTCCTCAAATTCTTCTCAAATTTTACTATTAGCTCCATTTGATTTACACTATCTAGTATAATGGTTAAGCACCAACTTTTCAGTAGGTGACCCATCCTAGTATTTCTCTAGCCCAAGCATGTTAAACTCCATAGTTATAATGAAATCTAATGTACTAATCCAATATAATCACACTCAATACCATCTCGGTCATACTATTCATAGTTTAAAAAGTATTATTCATATAGATCATAAATGTTTTAGGGCGTTACAAAGATTCTCATTGATATGATAATTTTAGGGACCCTAGTTTGATGATTTAGTGTTTAAATGTTGATTTAAGCGTTGAAAATGGAGAATGGAAGCTTGAAAATGGAGGAAATGGAAGAAAAAATGAAAATGGAGAGTGAACGGGGCTGTTCTTGGCAATCAAGGGAAAAAGAAAGAGAAAAACTACAAAAATGCTATTTGGTCCCTTGAAAATTTCCTTAAGAATCTAATAGTTTAAAATAAAATAGGAACTTAGTCCAAGAAATACCAAATTTTCACTATTTTATTTTATTTTTTAAGGTCCAAGATTAGCTTTCAATTTCAATCCATTTTAATCCCACTAAAATATCTTTTTTAATAATTTAAAAATCAATAATAAAATATTACTAGGGTGTTATTTAATCCACAGATCCAAAATAGCTCCATTAAAACTTATAAATTCTTTTCTTCTTCTTAATAAATAACACCCATTTAAATATCAAATTCAAATAAATATCTTAATTAATATTATATACTAGGTTTGACTTTCACCCTTTATCGAGTCAAACTTTGACTTTTGGTCAACACTAACACTATTTGTTGTAAATTGTGACTTGAATTTTATTTTACATTTCTAATTTCAGTTGAAAATCATATTTAATAATATTTAAAACTCATTCGTACCTTTGGGTTTGACCATTACTATCCCGAATTAAATTTTGACCATTGATCAACCTTAGTCAAACTTATCACTATTCACTACAAAATTGCCATTTGAATTTTATTTTCAGTTTTTAACCCTTTAAACGAACTCGTTTTGACTTTAAATTTGATCCTCAAATTTTCCTTGAATAATACTATCCAATGCCAAATAAAGTGTAGTTCGGATTCCTTGTGACACTATTCATCTCAAATTATACTATTCACAGTCCGAAAAATATTATTCAAGATAAAAAATATAAATATATAAGCAATTTAATTACATTTAATTCACTTTTGACAAACCTAATACACTATATTCAGTTTTTACTCAAATTAAATATAGTATATTGACTTTTGCCAAAACTCAATACACTGTATTGAGTTTAATAAGGTTGATCAAAGTTACAATTGAGCAAAAATGGAAGCACAATATTCATATGTTATTTAACAATTGCCAAACTGGTAATTATTGTGTTCGAATAAGCTTCTAATTCTTTTTAATGTAACCTACAAAATCACTTTAAAATATACTCCCAAAACATATCCAACTTGCACTTAAATTGCCTCCCACTCCTACGTAATATTCTCCACAAAATTATTATTATTGTTATTAATAAAGTTCACATAATGTTGATGACACGATAAATAATTATTAAATTTCCCCAATTCTATTTTTTTATTTCAAATAAGTGATGAAATTAAAAAAATCAGCTCCTTTAGAGCAATTTAGCTTTTAGAGCAAATCCTTTAGAGCAATTTAGCTTTCTGCCAAAAAAGATGATAAAGTTGTGAAGTTATTATTATTTATTCAGCAATGTGTAAGATACTGATAATAGGGGTGAGCATAAGCTAGTTAACCGATTCATGAGCAAAAAAATTAACCAATCCATTAATATCGATTTTTTAAAATCACTAATTATTAACTAGTCTGATATATTCAATTAATCAGTCCATCGGTGTCAGTTTGATTAACCAATATTTTTTCGTTAACTATTAGAATTTATAACATAATTTTATAAAATTATGAAAAGAAATTAGATAAAGTTCAATTCAATTTCAAATGTGCAAAGTAATTTAAAATAAAAATAACAAAACAAACATAATTTACTAGCCAAAATTCATATTCTATAAATTAATAGCTAATATTATAAAATAAGTTTGATATTTGTTGGAAATTAATATACTTGATTTTAAGTCAAGTAAAATTTTGGATAATATTAAATGTTATAACATAAACTCTAAAACATAAAAAAAATATAACTAAATGTAATTAAATAAAATATGAACATCAATATATGAAAAAAATATAAAAGTTAATTGGATACTATGTATAAATATTACTATATAATTAAAGATAATGACATAATATAAATTTAGTTTAAAGTATTATATAAATTTTATTGGAAAATAAAAAAAAATTAAGGTATAAAAATAAAAATATAATTTAAATATATTTTAAAATATTATTTTATGTAAATTTTAGACGAAAATAGAAAAAAATTAAGGTATAAAAATAAAATTATAATATATATAAACTATTTAACCATGGACCAATGGTTAATCGGTGCTTAAAAACCTAAACAGTAACAAAAAATCGAAAATATAAAAATTAAAATCGTGACCGAATCCATTGGATCGGTAACCGTAAAAATCGATTCGATTTCAGACTGAACATATTTTCGGTTTCTTTTTTGATTTACCCCTAACTGGTAAGGAACAAAAAGAGATTAAATATGTAAATTCAGCTGTGCCAGTGTAAGTGGAGATTGAATACTGATATATATATACGTGTATGCCATGGTCCTTTCTTTTACCGGTTTCCTATTGGAGAATCTGCAGCTGATGTTTATGATAGAATTACAGATACCCTAAGTAATAAATGAATTATCAGAAAATATGTCATTTTAGTAAAAATATGCGTGGGATGTATTTGAAAAACTAAAAGAAATACCCATTCCAAGTTTATTTTCATATGTGAAGTCTCATTTTTCTAGACATTGTAATATCAAGTGAAAGAAGTTAGAATTTTATTTTTAATTCTATGATTAATGTAAGCTTCAAGAATCAACCATAGATGTAACATGAATTATGGGCAGATGATTAATGGCTACTATATCTAACAGGATTTAGAGAAACACTAAAAGCAGATATTGACATAGGACGGTTCCAGGCACCAGGGGAATCTGGTGATAGTGTCACATGGCTTCACATTGCGGGTGTTTCAAGTGCGTTCGTATAAATGGACTGTGAAGCAATATGAAGAATTACATAACTTTGGCAATGGTGGAATGATCATTATGGAAAAAGGTTATGGTGGAAGGTGATCATCAATCCAACTTAACAATTAATAGTCTTTGATAAATTAATTACCAATTAGAAACTATTTGACTCTGTTTTATAATCTATAGGTACAACTTGTTAATGCATCACACAGAAGAAGAGCTAAGGAAGTTTGGATTGACAGAAGAAATGCTGAGTGATCAATTGAAAGTTTGGATATATATATATATATAATGACACAACTATGCCATATTTATAACTGCAGGAAGGCGAAGACCACATAAATTCAATTTAAGCATATACTGTATTTTTTAAGGATACAACTATTATAGTGGGGTAACTTTAATAGAGATGTGGGGCATTTTTGAAAGTTGAATTTTAAAAAATAACAATTATGAAAGAAAAAAACTTAAAAAAATTATATTTAAGAAAGTTGAAAAATATGAAATTGTAAATCTAACGTACCATATGTCAATATATCTCAATTGTTAGATGATAAGTATTGAGATATGCTGAGAGACGGTACATTAAATAATGGGATTTCTCTATATATATATATGGTATGTGTGCGCCACGTGCATATAAAAATGTCATGTAAATGGAACAGTGTTCATGAAGTTCAATCAAATTTTATAACTTCTAAAAAAAATAATATAATAATATCAATTTCATAAAAAATACTTTTAGTTTACTACATTATATTTTTATCAACCTTTTATTCTTTTTAATAATTTTTTTTTGATAAGGATGATCTTTTTAATAATAAATATGATAAAGAGACATCCATATATATATATGTGTGTGTTAAGATCCATATATGTGTGTATTAAGATCCATATATGAGGCCCATAAAAAGGGCTAGAATTTTAATTCAAAGCTTTAAAGTTGAACGAATTAAAGAAGCAGGACCACCTTTATTCAGGCTCTAGAATAGATAAAAGTACCTACATAAAGGCACAAATCTTTAAAGACTTGCTAAATAGAATATTAAGTTGCAATAATTTGATATAAGATTTTAATATAACAAATGACGGAGGATCAAATGTTATAGAATATTTTATAGCCGAATTTACTGGTGAAAATGAGAAAAATCAAGATATCCAATTGAATCTTATTTGTTGGAAGCTCTACGTAAATGGGGTTTCCAGCGATGAATATGCTATAGCAAGAATTATTATTAAAGGACCTCTAAATCACCACATAAAGTATGCACTAAGATTGAAAGCGCCCAACAACATTGTAAAATATGAATATTGATCAAACAGATGTAACCAAAAAATCTTTTCATCAAAAGTGTTTATCAGTTGTCGCACATGGATTCTTAGCGCAAGGATACTCGAATAAGATTTTTCTATTTTGAGGAAACTATGCTATTTAACCCCCTTATTTAGTTTGTTTTCAAAATTACCATAGTTTTTTTTTTTAATTTCATTTTTTATTTTCAATTTCAAATATACCCCTTTTTAATTTAAAAAAAATTGTTTATATAAAAAATACCCATTTATTTCAATCTCGTTTTCCCTCTTTAACTTTACAAGATGATTTTTCTTAACTTTATAAGACTATTTCTCTTCCACTATCTTACAGTTTTTCTTCCACTATCCATTCATTGTTGGGTTTATCTTCATTAATCATCTTTTAAGTTTTTTGGTTAATATCGGTAACATATTAGAAAGCAATCGTGAACCACCGACGCATGCAGCTTGAAGTAGAAAGAAATATAGTTGTTTTCAGAAGTTTATTCATCTTTGTTTCATCGCTAGTATGTAATCTGCACTCGAAATTTCATCTGATTATTTTTTCTTTGTTTTTTTGATTGATCTTTACATTCTTTTAGAATTTTTTTGATTGTTTTTAATATTTATTGATAATTATTTATTTGTTATCAATCATTGTTGCATCATTTTTTGTTTATATTGATTTTCTAGTTGATATCGACAATGTATGATTGTTAGCAAAACTGAATACAAAATTAACTTTAACCAAAGTTAATACAGCGTATTAAGTTTTAGTAAAACTAAATACATTGTATTAGGCTTTGATAAAAATGGATACATTGTTTTCAGATAGAGTAAAATTAAGTGCATGTATTATGTTTTTGAACCAATACTTAATATTCAACAAAATTGAAAACATTGAAGATATTGTATTACAAAATATTAAGTTTAACAAAAACTAAATACACTATATTAAGTTGTATTAAAACTGAATACGGTATATAAAATTTTAGTAAAACTGAATATATTGTTTTGATATAGCGGAAATTAAGTAAAATGTATTTATTTTTTCTTTTTTGATGTTATTGAGAATGTATAATTAATCTTTATGTTGTTTGATTTAAAATGACATGCATGAGAAGCTATATCATATCTTTTTTCAGGTGTTAGTAAGCACTTCACACTCTACATAGTTAATTATTTGTTCATTCATTAAGCCTCAATATAGAATAAACTTTATTTTAGTTTTCAATAGAATGCATTATATTTTGTGTATAAACTCAATAAAGTGTACTAGATTTGGATAAAATTTAATATAGTGTATTAGGTTTTGAGCAATACTATATGATCAACAAAACTAAATACATTGATTATAGTGTATTAGGTTATGGACAAAATTGAATACAAAATTTTAAGTTTGACCAAAACTCAATACATTGTATTATATTTTAACAAAAATGAATACAATGTATTAGATTTTAGTAAAGATAGATATGTTTTCTTATGGTACAAAATTAAGTAAAATGTATTGATTTTTTTTGTTGATTTCTACAATGTTTAATTGATTGTTACATTATTTGTTTTTTTTTTGTCTTAAATTATGATTGTAACTGAATATACTCTATTGGCATATTGAATAAATGAATTGAGAATGGAATTGAAACATCAAAAATATTTTTTGAGATCTTACCTGGGATAGTATCGTGTACAACTATTATACATAGGGGATATGTTGTGAAATTTTGTTCTTTCCTTTTCAGTTCTATGTCAAAGAGAACAGGCATGTCATCATATTAACTTTTACTGGTGGATATCCTAATTTTATTTTATACTTTATATCAAGGATGTCATAGTCCAAGTTAATATTCATCTATTTTGATATAATTTTCATTAGTTGTTGGAAGTTGCAAGTCGATGGAACTAAAATCCCTTTCACTTCAAAATTCTCAAATTCTTGATTCACCAGAGAATTATTTTAACAAAGTGTTTAAATTGAATTCAAAAAAGTAAATACAATATATTAATTATGTGCAAAAGTCTACAGTTTTTTAATGTTTGAGCAAAAACTTAATATGTGTATTATGTTTTGATAAAATTGAATACAGTATATTCAATATGAGTATAACTTAGAACAGTATATTATGTTTTGACAAAACTGAATATAATGTATTCAATTTGAATTTGAGTATAACCTAATATAGTGTATTATGTTTGACAAAATTGAATACATTACATTCAATTTATGTATAACTTAATGCAATGTATTGAGTTTATTAAAACTTAATACATTGTACTCGATTTTGTTATAACTCAATACATTGTATTCAGTTTTTAAAAACTCAATACATTGTATTCGATGTTGTCATAACTTAATATAATGTATTCAATTCGTTAAAATTTAATAAACTGTATTCAATTTTGTTGTAACTTAATACAATGCATTTAATTCATCATGTATGAATACATTGTATTATATTTAAGCAAATATGAATAAATTATTCTCAATTTAGTGTAACTAGATACACTGTATTGAGTTTGAGGCAAACTTAATACACTGCATTATTTTTTGAGTAAAAGCTAAGTGTGTATATTATGTTTTGACAAAATATAATACACTATATTCAATTTCAGCAGAAATGAATAAAGTCTATTAACTTAATACAGTGTATTATGTTTAAGTGAAACTTATTCAGTTTTACGACAAAATTAACCAAATTGTTTTTAATTTTTGCAACACTTAACATACAGTTTATTGAGTTTATCAAATTGTTACTCTTTTAGAAATTAGCAAAATAAAGAAAGAAGAGTAAATTAGAATGAATTTTAAGATTTGGAATCACAAAAATATGTAGTTTGCATATTTAATTTAACTAAATGTTATTATTTTGAAATTTAGCTAAATAGAAGATGAAGAAAGAATTAGTAGGAATCATAGATATTTTAAATCACAGAAAGATGATAAAACTTACATTAATCATAAAATTAAAGGAAGCTATAGTTCTTATGAAATCGAAGAGATATGAAGTCACGATTTGTGAGAAATAATCGCAAGAGAAACAGTTGCCTTATAATCTGTGTGAATGATTATAATTTTAGGTTTTGAAAAGAATAATTTTGAATAGTAGTTGGAGCTCTAAATTCATTTTGGGTATATTTTAATGAGGAACTTAGAAAAATGGCAGTTATGAAATGAAAACTTTAAAATTTGATTTTATAATAAGTTGAAAACATGTGGATGCATTAATAATATTTTTTTTGTGCTATTTATATAGAAACCCCTTCTACTTTTAGGATTGAAATTACAGCCCAATGGACTTAGTGTAATGTTGTTATCATTTCTTAAAAGAAATATGTTACTTATTTGTCAAACTTTTATTATCCATCTTTTAAAATAATAATAATAATAATAATAATAATAATAATAATAATATTATTATTATTATTATTATTATTATTATTATTATTATTATTATTATTATTATTATTATTATTATTATTATTATCCAACAACTTGGATAAGTTAATCTGATATCAAGTAAATTGATTCTTAAAGCTTTAATTCTTTTGGGTGTTTTAAGGTTTGAATAAACCATTTCATTACTTGGAAGAAACTTTCTTCTGATTCGTTTGCGACTTTTATGTATTGATCTTGATCAGGTCTTGAAACTAAAATATCCTCCTCCCCACATATTTCCATCAAGTTCCCTCTATTATAAATTTTAGCTTTTGGAATAAAGAGGGAACTACTTCCAAGTTATGAATCTAAGGCCCCCGATCAACATGTTAGGCTAAGTTGATTTTTATGACTTGAAAGGGCTTATTGTGTAGAAAGAGAAAGAGTATTTTGGCATTGAGAATGAATTTTTTCTATTTGCTCACAATGAAATTAATAGATTATTAGACCTTGAATATACATATGGTCCATACAAATATTAACCAAGTAACCAAAAAAAAAAAAAACAAACCGATGAAAACAAATCTTAGCACTAGCATAGAAAATTCCTAAACAATAGCAATAGAAAGAAAAGAAAGTGGAATATGATAATAGCCACATTAATGGACACATGATTAGAGCTTGAATTAGTCAACATTCCCCCTTTTAATTTAAGCAAGAGAAATAACTCTAATCATATTACATAATTTCAACGCTTTATTTTGATTTATAGCTTTTGTCATCAGATCTACTGGTTGTTTTTCAATAATGCAATAAATTAATTCCACATCCTTTGGTGACCAATTCTCTGATAAAGTGGTATAAAGTCTCTATATGCTTTGTTTTTCTTGGATTTTTAGAGAGATTGATGGTGGATTTTTTTATCACAATAAATCCTTATCGGCTCTAGTTGTTTTTGCTTCAAGTCTTACAAAATCCTTCTCAACCATATTGTATGACAAGAAGTGGTTGTAGCAACAACATATTCAACTTCTATATTAGATGATTTATTGCTTCTTTGATGCCTAAGAGATAGCTCCTTCACCACAACAACAAACAAATCCAGTTGTACTTTTCTAGTCATTTACTGCCCAATCACTATCAGTAAAAGCCACAAGCTCACTATTTACATTATTTGTATACCTCACTCTATAATTTTTAATGCCTTGAACATAACTCAATATTTTTTTAGTAGCTCCAAGATGAATTTTTCTTGGATTATGCATGAAATCAAGCTCATTGCAAACATATGATTAGGACGAGAGTGTGTGAGATACATCAAACCTCCTACCAACCTTTTAAAGAGCTTTTCATCTAGCTTCTTAGCTCCATCTTCCAAAAGTAATTTATCATTAGTAGTAAAGGGACTTCTAACAACTTTGTAATTGAACATCCTAATTTTTTTTAACAAATTTGTGGCATATTTCTTTTGACTAAAAAAGATTCCACTTGCATCTTGAATAATTTCCAAACCTAAAAAATAATGTAAAAGTCCCAAATTAGTCATATCAAATGCCTCCATCATGGACCTTTAACACTTTCATCAAGCCAATAGAATTACTAATGTAAATTATATCATCCACATATAAACATACCATCAAATAATCATTGCTAGAACTCTTAACAAATAAAGTGGGTTTATTAGCACTATTTAAAAAATTGTTTTTGAGAAAATAAGAGTCAATTTCTGTGTACC
This sequence comes from Excoecaria agallocha, assembly GCA_037975025.1. Lineage (NCBI taxonomy): Eukaryota > Viridiplantae > Streptophyta > Magnoliopsida > Malpighiales > Euphorbiaceae > Excoecaria > Excoecaria agallocha. The sequence continues at coordinate 38,118,144 of CM075807.1, read as the reverse complement.
AGGCCTGCAATGTTTATTTAAGCCCATATAATGCTTTATGCAACTTACATACTTTGTATTCAAACCCTTGAACTTTAAAACCATTTGGTTGCTCAACATATACATCCCTCGACCAAATCACCATTAAGAAAGTTTTTACATCTAATTGATAAATAGACCAGCTATTTTGATTAGCCATGGCTAGAAATAATCTAACTGTATCCAATCATGCAATAAGGGCAAAAGTTTTAGAAGAATCTATACCTAGAACTTATGTATACCCTTTCATGACCAAGCAAGCTTTGTTTATTTCTAATAAACCATCTGGAGCATAGACTTGAAGATCCATTTGAGTCTAATAGTATCTTTCCCTTTAGTTAAATCAACCAAAGTCCAAGTCTGATTTTTTTTAATAGCTGTCAATTCCTCTTTCATTGCTTTAAGCCATTCTTCTTTAGCTGCTACATATGTAAAACAAGTTGTTCTATGGAAAAACAAGAAAACTTAGAACAAACATAAATATCTCACATACTTTTTACTTTTCTTAGAGGAAAATCTGAAGTAAAATCTACTGTATGTTGTTCTAGTTCATCTAAATTGGAATTAAGTCAAAAGAACCAAATCAAAATTCATAATTTCTCTAGTGCTGTGTGCAACACTTATTTTTGTCCAATCTTAAGAATTCTCTTCATTAAAAATGACATCACAACTGGTAATTAATTTTTTGGTGATGGGATTAAAGAGGCGTTAACCTTTTGTCTCCTTGCTGTAGCCAATGAAGATGCATTTGATGCTTTTCTTATTGAGCTTCCTACTTAATTTAGATGGAACATGAGCATAAGCAATTGCCCTAAAAATTCGTAAGTCATTAATTTATGGCTTTTTTCCACACCATGCTTCATAAAGGGTCTTTCCTTCAACTGCTTATGTTGGTGATCGATTAAGAATATATACAATAGTAGCCATCACCTCTACCTAGAAGTTCAAGGAAAGATACTTATCATTCAACATGCTTTTGGCAGCTTCAACAATGGTTTTATCCTTTTGCTTTGTTACCCCGTTTTGTTGGGGTGTATAGGTAGCTGCTAATTGCCTTTAAATACCAAATTGGCTATAAAATAACTCAAATTCTTTAGATATGAATTCCCCTTCATAATCAGTCCAAAGTGTTAAGATTGAGTTCCTAAATTATTTCTTTACTTTAGCTTTAAATTGCTTGATGATTCAAGAGCATTTGCTTTGTCCTTCAATAATACAGCCATGTCATTCTTGAAAAATCAGCAATAGGGATTAGGAAATACTTATTCCTTTTACTGAGGGCATGTGCATCATTCACAAATATCAACATGAATAAGCATTGGAGGTTTGGTGGCTTTTTAGGACTTGTCCACATGATGTTTCCCAAAAATACAAGGTTTACACTTAAGATTTAGGTCTTCAACTGGTAGCACACCTATCACCATTTTCTGGTTATGCAGCACTTGTACCCCACCAAGACTAATATGAGTATATCTTTTATACCAAAGAACTGTATCATTATTTGAGGCAACAAAGGTAGCAAGATCAAATTGCAAAAACATGATAGGTAACATTTTATTTTCAGACATTTTTATTGAATGAATTAGATTTTTGGTCCATTTTTTTTATAAATCAAGAACTCTTTATTATAAAAAAACATAATAACCTTTCTTTAATTGCTAATCCAAGCTCAAAAGATGATTCCTTAAACTAGGATTATACATGACATTATGAATGAGTTTCCTATCTGTTTTACAATTTACCTTAATAATGCCAAAACCACACACCTAAAATTGACTATTGTTTCCCAAGGTCACTTTTGATTTCATCAAACCATCAATTTCCAAAAAATAACTTCGGTTTCCTATCATATAATTATTGTAGTTGTTATTTAAATAACACACTTTAGAGGAAACAACAATATTAGTAGTCACATAAGCAAAAAATAAATTATTTGAACCATTATCCTTCTCATAATTAAAACTATCTTGACCTTTTAATTTATAATTCTTTGCTATATGGCTAAAGCTTTTGCAATTATAGCATTGATTGCATTTTTTCAAGGTTAGATTTGTATTTTTTACCAATAATTTTTCTTTAAGTGGTTATTTTTACCACAATAAAAACATACGGGTAGAAAATGTAGGGCCCCAACTAATACACTGGTAGGATTTACATATGTCTATGCATGTGTTTGTCATGAGTTATAGTGATTATAAGTATTGACTAAAAATTGGGGACGTAAATGGTATTAATATAAAAGTTAAGGATATATATTAACTTACGAAAATCATAATTTGCATGTATGCATAATCCATTAGGGTTAAATTGAGGAATGAAATGATATTTCATGAATATAGTACCTAAGATTAAATAAGGGGATCAAATAAAAACTTACCAAAGGATTAAAAAGAATTAACCAATGAAAAATTGGCATCTTTCTTTCTTCTAGAAATTTGCTCAATTTGGAGGGCCATATCACCCCTAAAATTTTCAAATTTTTTTCTTTTCTTTTCTTCTTCTCTGCATACACTTAAAATTTTGCCCTTTTATTAGAATTGGAACAAGAGAGAACTTTTAGCATTTAAGTGAGTAAGGTGAGTAAAACTATGGTACTTGAGAAGAAAATTATCACACCCTAATACCCCTCAAGAGGGTTCAAGGGTGCAAGAACCAAATCAAAGACACACAAGCTTCCAAAATATTTATAATTATACCGACGAAAATAAACAAAGAAAATAAGTCCTTTCAACATGTGATTAGTAAATACAAAAAGGAATAATATAAACTTGAATCCTAGACTTCTAGGGTGGCCGATTGCTTTTGTCCTAACTCTAGCTCTCACTTCAATAAATGAACACCTATATAGATGAAAAACTAATATGCTAAGCGCAACGCTTAGTAGGTGAAAAACTAAAGTGTTAGTAATTGACACATATATATAAGGAAGTATATTATGAGATGATTTAGGGACATTAAAGGCCTAAAATATCTAATGCAATAGATATAGAAGTTTAACCCAAAATATAGTGATTATTTAAGTTTTAATAACAATAATGAATCCCGAATAAAATATTAATAGATCATAAAAGAGAAGGTCATGACAGAACATTATCAAGCTTTCTAATATTGTCAAAGGTGGTAGATAAAGGAATTTTTAAACAAAATATATCACAAAAGTCAAATAGTATCAACATATTAATAACTTAAAATGGATATGCACTTAATTTAAGCTAACTACACACAAATAATATTCAGATATATACATGTGTGTGTGTGTGTGTAAGTAGCCTACCATTACTTATATACTTAAGAGACAGATACAGAGCAGAAGACCCCCTTAGTGAGTGTTAAATAAAATTAGTTTTTAGCCCTAAGGTTTATAATTCAAAAGGTGTTATACACCAAATTCAATAAGCATTAATGTGTCACAAACGCAGCTGCAAAAATTTTTAGGCATGCCGAATTTCGACAACAGAACTTTCAACAGAACACTCAGCATGTAGATTTTGGGATTCAAACTGAAATTGCTAATTAATAAATATCTAATAGAGTAAGAAAATTTTACCACTATAAAAATGTATAGTGAGCAATATTTAGATAATGTCAAGAGTACCCACTTAAGTGGTTCTCCAAATGCAGTTCATAATATAGTCATAAATTTACATACTAGAGTTCATACATATATATGTATAAAACTACCTTTGAGCCTTTTGATGAATAACTATAAGCATTTAAATATATTACATCTAGTTAATCAAGGTTTAGATGCCATTTAAATGTTTAGAACACATATATAAGAAGTGAAATAGGGGAGGGGACTCGACTGAGACACTATTTAGTTCAGCCAGATCTGATGCCTTAAAATTATTCTAGAATGCTTTGACTTGGCTAAGACAAGATTTGTCCTAGCTAGGTTGGCTATCATGCATGGATATAGAGTGCTTTGACCTGGCAAAGACAACGACTGTCTTAGCTGGGTTGATTACAAAACTCCATTTTTATAGGAAATCCATCATGCAAACTCAAGGCCATTCTTACTCTATTCTTCTAATCAATGCACTCCTATACTTACTTATTACTGCCCACACCTAATGAATAATATTTAGTTTATTTTTCTCAAATAGAAGTTACAGAAAGATTATTATTCATTACTTACACATTTCCTATTATTGGGGCCTTTCATGGCGTCTCCTGCAATTTCTTTGTTTGAGGCCTTTAGGGAACAATCCTTAAATCTTAAATTACTTTTAATTTCTAATATGAGAAGGAAAAATCCAGTAGATTGCTCAATTAAATTCCAATAGGTTGCATAATTCCTACAATAGAGTTCTATATGTTCAATTCTAGTTACATACAAACTTAGTGTCCCTTGATCCTTTTCTCAATCAAAATCATCCTTAGAAATATAAATCTAGCAGTTTAAAGACTTTAAGTATGCATGAACCATTTAGGCACTTACTTGTTTAAAGATAGAGACCTCACCTTAATACTTGCTCATTTCTTTGATTTTGCCTTAATCATTAGCTAGACACATAAATTTCTCATCAATTATTCCTCTAGAATTTAATTTTAGAAATTAACTCTAAATTTACATATTAAGGAAAATGGGAGCAATAAAACTCTATTCTACCTCAACCTTACCAATCTTACTTCTTCAATTAATCTTCTTTCCTTTCACCTCAATAGTTCTTAACAAACTTAGGTTTTGGTAATAGATGATTAAATAGACATAAATAAGAAAAGAATAGAGAAAATGAGAGGAAAAGGGTGATGATAACCTCAAATGCTGGTTCTCTCCTTTTCCTTCTTAGTAGCTAATTTCACTCTTAAGGGCAGACAACTATCCAAGACTCTTTTATGCATCTAGAAGTGTACATGTCTTATTTTCATTAGTGACTTTATAAGCAAAATCTTGATTCAGAATTTTTTTTTACTTATTAATATTTTAGTTTCAATTTAACACCTAATACTAACTTCCATTTCAATTTAATCCCTAAAATTAAGTGTATGCTCAATTCATTAATTAGACCATACAATAAGATGCAAATATTTGAGATAAATTAATAAATACCCATTACATTCCCCCATCTACCAGGATATCTTTTGGGGTGCTATAAAAACAATTTCCTCTTTCTTTTTAATTTATCTAACATGCAAATTAGAATGTGTACTCAGATTTTTGAATGTTAATATATGGTATTTTGTGATATTAGCGAAAGTTTAAGCTAAGGATAAAGACAAAGAGAAGGTTTAAAGTAAGAAGCAATAAGTTTTAAAGAGGTATAAGAGTAATTATTTTAGTTAGGTTTATGTGATTGTTCTTAATTGTTGAAATATGGTTTTAATTTTATAAATGCTTTAAGGATGTGAGCTTGATGTTAAAAAAGGTATAGAAGGGTAAATTATAGGTGTAAGTGTTAGTTGGACAAATTTTAGTGTAGGATCCATAGAGAATGTTATGGTTATATTTAGAGCTATAGGTTTCCAAATTAGATGAGACCAATGGAAAATTAAATTAAAAAGAAAGACCTAATTTTGTATGAAGGGATTGAGATGTGGTTTTGGCTTTAAGACCACCAAAATTTAATCTAAATTGAAATAATACATGCTGCCCCTATCATTTAGAGTATCTTAGGGTTTTTTAGGGATTTCTTTTGATAGAGAGATCCAAATTACCTAATTTATATGGTTATGGAAACTAAAATTATGTCAAAACATTTTTATAGAAGGGAACTTGGCCTAAAAATGATGATTTCTCTGCCTAAATCCCTATCTCAGTTGGACTTAGGAGTTTGTGTTTTGGAATTTAAGAAACAGCAAGTTGTTTGTAGGATTTAAGCATCTACTTGATTGGATTGGACTTGATTTGGTCATGTAGAATGCCTTCTGTCAGCATAAAATGCAACCAACCTGACTAGATTGGTTTCCAATCCTGTCACATGCCTTGTTAAGTAAAGGTACCTGACTAGATTCATCTCAAACTAGTCATGTCATTTGTTTCATTTCAGTATAAAAGGCATCTACTCGAATGGATTGGTTTCCAATCTAATTGTATGCCTTAGTATGTACACTTACTTGTCTGGATTGCTTTCAATCTAGTCGTGTCCTTTACCCAACTTTAGTCTAGAATAGGGGACATGATTCAATCCAGTTGCATGCTTCCTGTTTCAATTGTATATGTAGGTTATCCTCACCTAATGCTATTCGAACTTATCTAGAGTTGATGGAACTTCATAAAAATTTTGGAAAGGCTATAATAGCTATGATTACATGTGTTTATAAATACATTTAATCAAGAATTTTGATTTATATTATATTGCAAAGGTGATAGTAATATCTATTTCAAATGAGACCATATATGAAAATGTTTTGCAGCACAAGATACACATAGTTGAGCAAGCTTATGCAATATGAATCTTTTTCTCCTGTGTAGATTTTGAATGCTACTGTCTATGTTTAGTTCCGGCCTACTGAGTCTTTGTTGTGGGTAAATAGGCAAGCCTAAAAGGGTTTGTAGTTGCTTCTATGGCACTATGATGTATTATGATATTAGTGTTGTGGCACTTTCTATTCTGTGATATTTGAGGTTATTACCTCTTTTACTTATACCCGATGGGTATTTCTATTTGATGCTTAATATGAGTATCTTCCATTCTGTTCTAATCCCGTTAATTGCTCATATAAGAGTTGGCAGGCTATTTGATGTTTGATTTGTTTGTTTTCTATTTCATGTATTTTATTTTCTATCTTTTGATATTTGTTTTCCATTTTAGAATGATTATGTATTCAAACATGATGAAACTGGTAATATCTCCTAACTTTATTTTTTTTTAATTTATTGACTAGTTAATTATATATTTATATATTCATTCATTAATTTATTTATTTATAAATTCATTGATATCATACATTTTTTTTATATAAGTTAAATCTATATGCATAAAATTTGCTAGCAAATATGTTTAGTAGCTGTCATTAGCATATTTTACTCCCTACTAAGCGTTATACTTAGCACGATAGATTTTCTTTCCCCATGTAGGTGTTTTAGTGCAAGCCTAGACTTTTGGAGAACTGCTGACTGCTACATATGTTTTTGAGACTCAGTGAAGAGTTTAATCTTAGGAATTTTCAAATTGTATATAGTGTGTAGTAAGGATATTTTATATTAAACCTAAGTAATGTATGCAATAACAATATTTTTGTAATGAAGTTATGTGTAAGTATACATGTAACAATATTTGTAAGCAAGTTGTTATTTGTCACATTTTAACTATAACTTAATGAATGTATGTTCATGTTATGCAATTGGCACATGTAACATTGTGATAAGGTAAAATTTTAATTGGATCCAAATTCTTAATAATAATATTACTAGTCCTTTGTACACCCTTGTGTCCTTCCAGGATATATACAAATGTTACAATTTTTTATTGGTATCAGACCAAAGTTTAGATGATTCTAGCCTAACTTAATTTACAAAATATTTTGCATGTCTATCATAATTTTATGTTTAGCCTAATACAGTTGTCCCTCATTTCCTTACAATATAAAAAATGGAAAGGTCCTAAGAAGCAATTGAAGAGACTGTTGAATGCAATCTTCTTGTTGAGTCTCTACCTTTTACATTGAATTCTTTTCTAGCATCTAAAGTTAATGCTCCACCCTAAGTCCTACGTGAGACTTTACTAAAATTAACCCAAGGTGTGACTCTATTAATATGGTGATTGACTGCATTAAAGCCTCTTATTGACTCTCTAAGGAAGTATGAAGCCGAGAAATTTGGTAGGAACTTCAATGGATGAATTTGAAAAAGCCGAGTATTGGCTAGAATAACCAAGGTGTTAGATTAAATTAAGTGCCCTTTCGATCTAATGGTGCACTATGTGATTTCTCTTCCTCAAGGCCCTACCTATAATTGGTGGAAGCTTGTTTTGAAAAATTCCCAGCTTTCTAAATCGATAACTTGGGACTTCTTTGTCCAAGAATTTAATAAGAGATTTATTAGTGCAACTTATAAAGATGAGAAGTGGAAGCAATTTTTGCACCTAAAGAAAAAAGGTATGTTTGTGGCAAAATATAAGAAGAATCTAGCTTTTTTAGTAAGTATGCTTCTGAGTCTATCTTTACAAAAGATTTTCTGTGCCATCAGTTTGAAGATAGCTTAAATGAATTGATTAAGTAGCACTTGGTGGTTATTACCTTCTTTTAACAAGTAGATTACTACTCATTGGTGCAAACTGCAATAAAAATAGAAAAATCAGAACTAGCAAAGAGGGAGAGAGCTTAGAAAAGTAGTGCATTTCTTGGAAAAAGTAGTCATGATGGATTATCATATATACAAGGATTTGCTTCTAAAGGCACCAAGGCCCTACACCTTCAAATACATCTGGTAATGGTCCTCCAACAGGATATGGTTCTGGTGCTTCTAAGTGCCCTCATTGCTTTAATAGGGGAGCTTCTAATGCTCTATCTGGCAGTAGAGGAAGAGGTCGAGATAGATTAGGTTAATCTAGGCTTAACCTGTGAGTCACCTTAGAGATGGTATATAGGCCTATAGCACCACATGCTATAGCTTGAGCATATGCTATAAAAGCTCAAAAAGATTGGGGTGTATTGGAGGTTGTTACAAGTATGATTTCTCTCTTTAATTTTGATATGTATATGTGACACACGCCAAACCCTGAAGGCATATGGTTTATTTTTAAAAGCCCACTTTTAGGGCTCAAGACTAGATAAAGGTTCACTTAACTCGTGAAGGCTGGTCGCTTCACAATGGATATATATTTATCACCCTTCTATTGTTGACGATCAGCCTACAAGGGTGTCTATTGGGCACCACAAGGTAGGTATCATGGAGTCGCCACCCATTAAACTATTAGAAAAGTGAATTCTAACCTTATGAGGCCAAAACTAGAGATAGTTCGGGACCTCACTCTTATTCATAACTTGATTAATGTAATATAAATGGGTTTTCAAAATTAATTTCTTTATATCTTTTCTAATGCGAGTGATCATGCTACGAAAATAAAGGTTCACTCAAGCATGTTAGAAAAGTCATAAAATAACATGTTAAATTGAAAGCTATAAAACATGGTATAGAAAGTAGCAAAAAAATAAGAATAAATGTAAAGATAAAATCATACATAAATCGGGAGATTTATTATGGTAATCAATTTACATGGGAGCATTGGTTCCCTCATGGATATCATATAAAAGAATAATTTATTGTGTAAATTTAAGGAAAATTGAGAGAATGCATCCCATTTTATTAAGAATGAACGGTGCTAACTTTATGCATAAAAATCATTTACATTTTTAAGGAAAAAAGTTATAATTTATGAGTGTATTTTGAGAAAAAAAGGACTTTTTGTTTTATTAGTGAAATCCAATTAATTAATACAAATCTTTTTTCATGTGGTTTTTTAGTTAAGCGATAAAAAAAACCTTTATTATTACATCATTTGTAATAAAAAAAAGCATGAAAGAATAATAATACAAGCCTAAATAAATAAATAATAAGATATAATAAATCATAATCTATGCTCCTTCACCTAACCCGAGGACACTTGATGTGTCCCTCAAAATAACAGTCATGACAGGATACAACATTAGTTTATATTGAATTAAATCATATAATTAATGATTAATAATTAATTAAACCAAACAACTTAAATAAGTAACTAAGCTTAAATAATAAAATAGACAAAGTAGATAGAATGCATGATGCATCCAGAATTTATGCAGTATGCATTAACACACGTATGCTAAAACACTTAAATAAATTGTGAATAAAAATATATATGTAAATAATTAAATAAAAGAAAAATGAATAAATACATAAATATAAAAACATGTATGATATCACAAATTAATAAGGATAAATAATTAACATGGCGTGTAATACGTATTTTAATATAAATAATGAGTGTAAATAATATCAATAAAATATGATCAATAATAACAATAATAATAATGTGAAATATTGCATAAATAGAAAAAATGAAATTAATGAATATGATACAAACAAAAATATAAGCATGAAATAAAGGGGAAAAGGTGGCCAAAATAAAGGAACAACATGCAAACATGTAAGAGAGTGAGTCATAGAGCATAAGAGGAAGAAAACAGATAAATAGGGCGAGTCTAGTGTGAGTCACAACCTAAAGCTGTGACTCGTTGGTTGACTCACCTAGTAACTACTAGAATGATGGTAAGATACTACCAAAATCACCAAAATGCAATCCCAACCATTTTGATGCAAGCAAATGCTACAAAATTCATTGAATCTCATTAAAAACTAATTAAAACTTGTTTTAAATGAAGAAAAACCAAAAAAGAGATGGAAATCAAATTTGAAAATTGACGAAGATGGAGGTTAAAGATGATGAATAGTAAAGTTCAAATATACATCAAATATCCCATCTTACATGATTTAAATAGGTTTTCATGAATGAATTAATGATCAAAATAAGCACACATCATAAGAATTGACAAGTTTACAAGTAAAAATCAAAGAAAAAAATTGAGTAAAATTAAGAAATACAGAGGATGAATAAAAATGTGAATAATAAATTCATGATAATTAACTCTACACATATTTACATAAAATTAATCACAACAATGACATACATTCTATAACAAGGCAGAATCATCACTAAAAATAAGATTTAAATAAATAAATAAATCAAGGAAATGGAAAAAAATCAAAGAATAAAGAATTTTGATGGATATTCACTATATGTTAAGATTAGATACTGAATTAAGGAGTTTTGAGGCTTAAAAATATTACCTTCATTGTTTATTTCTCAAGAAACAAGGAATTTAATACTTGGTGGCTTTCTTCACTTTTTTTTTTGGCTACTTTATGTTCTTTGTTCTTTAAGTTACAAAGAACATGCTTTTTTTAGGTGAGAAAGAGAAAGAGAAAGAGAAAGAGAAAGAGAAAGAGAAAGAGAAAGAGAAAGAGAAAGAGTCCCCTTAAATCTATCATTTTTTTAGATTAAATATCCCTAAAAATCATCATTATCAGTAATAAATGTTTTGGATGAGGATAAAATAAAATCTCTTATTTTTTTCCCCTATTTTGCCACCCAAACTAATAAAAATAGTTTCTAGGAAATGAGTCATGGGTGTGAGTCACGACTTTGATCTATGAGTCAAGGGAGTGACTCACTTTTGACTTTGACTTTTTTTTTCATTCTAACCCTAACATACATTTTAACCTTGTTGATAGAGGGAAAAGGGAAAAAGTCCCAGAAGAGATTTTTAAAAATTTAAAATCCTTCAGGATAGCTCAAAAAGCATTTAAAAAATATAAAATTTAGAAGAAAGTCTAGCACTTATATTTCTTATCTATTTATGGGAAACACATTCTCATTAGATAACCCTGATCAAAAGTTGCCTTAAGACTCGGTGTCCATAGTTGCCTTTAACTTTGGAAAGGCTAGTACAATAGTGTCTAGGTTAGCCAAAGTTTAAAGTAAAAAATAGAGACATGTACCTGTGGTGGCGGTCTTTATGTTTGATGGTGTTGTTGTGGAAGTTGATGGCAAACTTGAGTTTTGATGCCTCTTAAGAGGACTTTGGATGCCTGTTATGAGGACTTTATTGTTTGTAGAAAGATCTCTAATGCCATTAAAAAGGTCTTCAATGCTTGTGGAAAGGTCTTTGATGCCTATGGTAAGGCCTTTGATGCCTGTGGTAAGGTCTTTAATGCACCTTTTTTATGGGTTTACATGATTCCATTTCATGGAAACTTATTTCTGAGTGATATGACCACTATGTTCCTGAGGCAACAATCTCCATATTGATGATGAATGTTGGTGGCAAAGATTGATAATGTATCTTGATGTTTATAGAAAGGACTTGATCACCTTTAGAAAGGCTTTGGGGTCATCTATGGAAAGGTTTTATGGTTACCTGTAGGAAGGTTTTTGGTTTACCTATAGAAAGGCTTTGGTTACTTGTAGGAAGGCTTTTGGTTACCTGTAAAAAGTCTTTGGGTTACCTGTAGGAAGGTTTTGGGTTACATGTAGAAAGGTTTTGGATTACCTATAAAAAGGCTTTGTTTACTTATAGGAAGGTTTTGAGTTACTTGTAGGAAGGTTTTAGGTTACCTATAGAAAGGTTTTTGGTTACTTGTAGGAAGGTGTTTTTTTTTTAGTGGATTATGGCTGAGTCTTGTAGACCTGCATAGAATCCATTTGATTATCTTGATATTTTAAAATTTATATAGAGGATATTAACTAGTTGGTGATGTAGGTAGGTAGATATTATCTCGTATTTTGAGTGAAGATTGTCTCAACTTTTGGAACACCTTGCGAATAGAAGCCTATTGACTTACCCCATGGGGAATTTGTTTGTGTTTTACCTGTAAAAATTGAGTTTTTTTATATTGCTTTTTTTTGGATGTATTCTATGTTTTTGAATTTTAGATTTTTTAATTTTTGGAATTTTTACATCTTAAGTGTATTTTGGATTTTTACATTTTGGGTGTATTCCCAAGCATGAGAGTGTTTGTATTTTAGATTTTTGAGTATTTGTTGAAAGAACTTGATTTAATTAATTGTTTTTATTTGTATTTGAGTTTGACAATAGAGAATTTTACATGAGTTCCTCAAGCATAGGTATGCACATATATTCTCACTTTTTGGGGTGTTTTCTTCTTGATCTAATTGTCTAGCGTCGGTGAGTGTACAATGTCTAAATTGAAGGTGACCTTTGACTAACCTTTGAACATGAGGTCTATTTGGAATTTTCTTGCAATGTTATGTACACAATAATATATACAAAAAACTATGCATGTTTAAAAAGAATTGTGTATGAACTATATTCACAGAATTATATGTGTGAAACATATACTCATAATGCATGCAATGAATTATTCGTGAAATGCATGCAATGAATTATGCACATGTGGAATGTATGCAAAGGATTATGTATGTGCAATATACGTGTGATATATGCAGAGAATCATATATGTGTGCAATGTGTGCAAATGATCATGCACATGGAATTTATACATAGAATAATGTATATGGTATACACGTAAAGATCACGTATGTGTGATGTATACAAAGCATTGTGCGTGTGAAGTATTGCAACAAATTATTATGGTAAAATAGTTACAAGAAAATTTGTGCAAAAATATTTGCAAAAATTTATGTGAAAGAATACCTATAAAAAACATATATGTCGAAACATTTGCAAAAGATCATATGTGAAAATTTTTTTGTAAAGAAACTATGTGTCAAAATATTTGTGACATGCAAAAATGAATAGACGACATCCTAGGTGGTTATAGGATTTACTTATGAGGGTGACTTGGATGGTGTCCTTCCCATAGCCTTCAGAACTCCATTTTAAAGTGGACTTTAGGTAGGCTCTCTTCTTTCGGGTAAGCTCTATTAGTTTTCTTTTTCCCTGTCCTCTTTTTGAGCTTTCTTATTACTCCTAAGGTAGGTAATCTATCTCTATCATGCTTCCATTGAAAATAATCTCTTTTTAATATATCGTATATACTATCTGATGCCCCTAAGAACCTACAAAGAAATTCTATCTTGACCTTTGCACTCCTTTCAGTATTTTTTCAAAGAGATTGTGTGACGCGTACCAGAGCCCACTTGTACCTTGTTGGGTTCTTGGAGGCCCGCTTTTATAGTTTAATAAAAGATAAGGCACATTTTAATCATAAACTAGCCACTTCCTAATAGAGAGTGTTTTAAGCCCAATCTATTGTTAATGATCAACCCATAAAGGCATTTAAAATGGGCTCAAAGAGGTAGGTACCATGCAGCATTACCCAGCAGAATGTTGGAAAATGATCCTCAACCTTTTGATGCCTAAACAAAGAACGGTGTTTGGGATATCAGTCTCAATTCACATCTTGGTTAGGTGTTTTTCTTATAATCAAGTTTTTATCATTAGTCCATTACCTCCCTTCTCACACAATGTATTACGATAAAATTAAATAAATATCTAAAGCACTTCAAGGAAAGCAGTAAATCAAAATAGAAAATCCTACTTAATTTACATACGCAAATCATCCTCAAAGAAAAGAATAATATACAAAGGTGAAATGACATACAAAAAATGGGAAGTTAATTCAATTTTTGGAATCTTTGTTCCCTTATACATTAATAAAAATGATAGAGAGCCTTTGCTTAATTTTAATGAAAGCGCAGGATGAATGTTCCCAACTTTGGAGAAACAAGGCTTTCTTTTGTGGTATGGTTTTAGGTTAAAATAGGACATTGGTCTATTTTATTGAGAAAAATCCAATTAATCAAGTACAAAAACTTTTAAGTGATTTGGTTAAGTTAACGTGCCAAAAAATCCTTTTTTACTACATTATTACATCTCCAAGAGAATATACATTCAAAATAAAAAAAAATGCCAAAATTAAATAAGCAAAGCAAAATTAAGTAAATAAAATACCTTAAATGCAAATAAAAAAGAGAGAAAGTGAAAGAACCGATTAGGGCACAACTTGTAACACCTTTATACTATTACCCTATTAACCATATCCAATTAATCATGCTTTTTATCACTATCATGCCTGTATATTACCAATCATATGATCATTATGTTACTATTACTCATATCATACTATATCATATAATCCTATGGGTGCTACTTTGACTGTTTGCATACTTTATCTCATGTCTACCTTCATGCATACCATGTTATGTATATGTTACTTTATGTATGACATGAACACATGTACTTGCTTAGTCATATAGTGAGTTGGTTACAATTTAATATACACATATTAACTACATCATCATATGCCTTCATCCATAAAACAAAATATTACAAAATACTTATACAAAAACTCCTTACATCAACTCTTTTTAGTCTTGTGTTGGCCTTTCCTGATGCAGAGAATGTCCCTGAGCAAAAATCTTGTCTACGAAACCTACATGGATAAAATAACCTGTGCTAAGCTATAAAGCTTAGTGGGGACAAATCATAATGGACGGCCACTCACATTGGTCGTCAAAATAACACGTAATATATAATTACATACATATGCATATATACATGTCCATGGCAATCATACTATGTCTCAAAAATAGCATTATAACAATACATGTGATTTACAATGTAACCAATTCAACTAGCCTCTTAATATATATACATAAAACTTAAAGTTAAACAATATAATCCATACCTTATATTATTGATACATTTATAATATTTGTCTCATTTTTATCTATATAGAACATAAATGGCACCTAATGATATACGTTAATGATACAAATCTCATAATTTCAGCTGTAACTATAATTAGAACAATTCACATACTTAATCAATCACATGCATCATATGCAACATAAAGATAATGAGTTTGTAATTCTAGCAACATTTCAAGTATATGAGCATTAAGGCAACAAAGTTAAACAAATAACATTTTAGCAAATCATGCTTTGATTCAAATACTGGAGTCATTTTTATAATTGGAATTTAGCCTTCTTAAGTTCTAAAATTGGATAACGGAAATTGTAGATACCCTTAGGTATCAAAACGATGGCTATTCGAATATATCAAATCGGTAGACCCAAACGAGCCCAAACTATATCATGGATCAATCAAGGGGACCCAAATGGGATTAGCTAACAATCCAAATGGGGTTGTTCATGATCCAAATGGGATCAACTATACTGTAGACCCAATCGGGCCAAACTACGGTAGCTATAATTATCCCTATAGGTGCCTATCTATCCATAATTGAACTCTATTTGCAAGCAATATCGTGTTCATGTTAATTTCATATATAAAGACTATACTTATAATATTCCACTTGCACATGTACATAATCATGTAAAAATATACCTTCTCTAGTGTATAAACATTTATGCACAATTCATATAACAATTTATACAATTTTACTCAGGTAAGTAATCAATGGAAAACTATACCACCTTTAGTGTATATACTTGTATACACATTCTCATTTAACAAAGAGATAATGTACTTTACTAGATTATTTATAATCAACATGCTTCCATGTAATCATACTTCATCATATATTCATGTGATATCAAAAAGACACATAGTCCCTAATACATAGGCATGTATTCTCATCTTCATATAACAATATGATCAACTTGTACATGATGCTTTTATCCTGATAGTCATACAAATATACATTGACATTTTTAGCTTATAAACATGTCATATAACTATAACATATAAGCATGCTTATGTTATGTCAATGAGGTGAATAATAACATACCTTTATCATAAATATGCTTCAATAAGTAGTCATGCTTACAATATGATATTATTTTATATACTCATGACTTATCTCTCTCAATGTGTTACTTTTCCATTATAAATGTGCTTAAAATACTTAAAGTAATTTTTGAATATAGTCAAAATAATGTTCTAGAGATGCTTAAATTTATTTAAATGCATAAGAATATTACAAAAATGCATACCAAAAATGGTGATAAATTCTTGCAACAATCCTTCATAGAGATAGATTTTTAAGCTTATATTTAAAGCTATTTTTTACCTACCAAAAGCCATTTTTGGCCAAAATGATCTTCTACAAAAATGATACTATATGTTTCTAGTTTCATGAACATTAAAATTCATTGCAATATAATTTCTATAACTCAAGATAATTAGAAATTACCGATGACTATTCATTGTGACAAGCAGCATATGATTCTAGTTTTCAACCTAAATTTAGATAGGTTTAGAGGTATAATTAGACTTTGTTTTCTTCATAACAAATTTAGATATGATCGTCTATGTTATAACCCAAATAGAATTACCTAATTATCATTTTTAAATTTCAAGATATTACAAAAACATTAAGGAATGTTCTTGGAAATAATGCTGCCAATAGTTCCAGATTTAAGTCATTTTTTGATATATTTAGAAATAGAAACAAATCAACATTTCTTCATATAAATTGTATAAATTTAAGTCTAGTTTAACCAAAAATTAGATTCATAGAATTCTGACCTCTATATCAAGAGATACAATCAAATTACAAAAATCTATTCCTATTCTCTAAACAACAATTCACTCTACCCCATTTGGTTTTTATCATCACTTAGAAAATTCATAGTATAAAATGGGTATAGAATTTTGACAACATTCCTCCATTAAAGTTGTGCCCATATGAATCTATTTTAACCAAAATTTTGTCTTAAAGGATTTTGACTTCTCTACAAAAAGTTATGGCAAAAATACAATAATATCATCATAACAACTGGGCAACAACTTAAAATGAAATTCATGTTAGATTTAGGGGCACTTAGAAGTAGAATCGAAGATGGGTTCCTTGAACAAAATTTTAGGTATAAATTTTAGGAAGAAGTACCAACTTTATTTGAGTCAATTGAAGGTCTATAGCTCGAGATATCCTAAAATTATAGAAGCTGGTTTCAGCAATTCTTTACATGCATTGCTTCTTTACAAGTCCTATCTTAAATATTTGACTTAATTCTTTTAGGTTTATTAACTCATTCCATAAACCACATCTTTATAGAAATTTATATCTTGAAATACACTAAAAACAACCATAAAACACATATTCCCATACTTTGACTGAATCACACCTAGCTAAAATCTTTAGCTACCTCTTTGCCTTTCTTCTTCTTCTTATAGCTTCCTCCTCTACAAATCATGTTTTCAAACCATCATGTATCAAAATTACATAATTCATTCTCCTTAGGAAATCCATCCAACATGATAGAAGGAGAAGAAGAATAGATAAATTAAAGTCTTAAATCCATACCTTGATGATTCCATTAAAAACTTATAAATCATTCATATAAAAGAGATTTTATCTTAAAGAATTAAGAGGACTAGAGATGAAAAACTTTGTGGAGAGAGGTGAGAGATGAGAGATAGGAAAAATATGAGTTTTTCCCTTCCTTAAGCCATCCCCCTCATTCCTCCTGTCTCTCTCCATTTCATGCAACCAATGAGAGAATAAAATGTATAGTAAAAAATTCCTTTAGCTCCTTTTTGTTTTTGCATGTTATAAAATATCTCCTCTCCTTTATTCTTCTCATAGATTCAACCCCATCTTTTATCCTTTAATTTTTAATTATCCCTAAATTGTTTTTACTTTTTAAAATTGACCCCATATGAGCAACCTTTACAATTTGACCCTAAACTTTTAATTCTATACTTTAATTGCACTCTTAAATATTTTTATGCCAAATAATTCACATTCAATTCATATAATAAAATAAAATTTTCACTAGTCCCATAACTCATGTCCAAAATTCACTTATTTAATTTAATATTAATCAAATGTAATTCTATAAAATGATGCCTTTTTGACTAGGGTTATAATTGGGGCCTTACATAACTTTCAATGCATAATGGCCCCTCGAGAACTCCAAAAACTGCATAAAATAATTCTCTCACACAATAAAATCAAATAATTAGTGTATATTAAAAGAAATAAATATTAAAGTGACTTAAAATAATAAACATAATAATTATGCCAAAAATATAAATAGATATACAAAACCAAAAATGCTCACATAATGGTACAAAAATGAATTAAAAATAAATACCAAGAAAATGACTTGAATCAAGATAAAAAAGGATTAAAAATACATTAAAAAAAGGATAAATCAAGCCGTGGATGCCCCTAGGAACCGACGGATGCCCCAGGCCTGAGGAGGGACTGGATAAGGAGAAAGTATCACATCATTCCGTTTGTCGCATTGACAGACAACCATCTGTGATGCTTTCTTTCATATATTACTCAAAAATAGGCACATAAGGTAGTTTTTTCAAGGCAACTGAAATCAAAGATCCAAGTGAGTCTTAAACATACGATTTTATGGTCCTAAAGCATGCCAAATTTTAATATAACCCCTAAAGTACATTCTTAATCAAACAATAGCAATAAATAGCATGTGAAGTAGAATTTTGACACAAGAAATTAAGCATGCATTCATGGAAAAGAATAAACCCTAGGTGCCATTTGTGTTGACCTTGCTGCTTGTCTAATTGGAAGTTCCTTGTTGCTTTTGGTATGTCATTATTTTAAAGGTTGTGCACCCCTTGTGGGTTTTTACACTAGATTTTCTTATTGGAAAACACATCCTTTCAAATTTTCACGTATTTTTTTTACTTTATTTTTGCTTGAGATGAATCCAACTCACTTCAGCATTGTTTCTTTTTCTTTATTTTTTCTTTATTTTTATTTTTTTAGGTGTGTTTACATGAGAAGTTGAAACTACTATCAAAGCCTCCTCCTCAGGCCAAAGGCATGAACACTTATCCACTGAGGCATTATAATCTTCGACAAAAAAAGTATGAGTGTTATTTGACCCATGAGGGAGTTATCTGGTAGGCTCACCTAGCAGATGGTGATATCAGTTTCTAATGCCTTTGGTTGCCCATGTCTTCTATGGTTTGCGATGGACCTTCTGGGTAGGTCCCTCTACATGGCTTATAACGGCTACCTTCTACATTACTACTCATTATGCTCGCCAGTACGGGGATTGTCAGGACATTGTCCTGACTTTTCAT
Source organism: Excoecaria agallocha (assembly GCA_037975025.1). Classification (NCBI taxonomy): domain Eukaryota; kingdom Viridiplantae; phylum Streptophyta; class Magnoliopsida; order Malpighiales; family Euphorbiaceae; genus Excoecaria; species Excoecaria agallocha. The sequence goes on along the minus strand of CM075807.1, from coordinate 38,098,629 downwards.
GAGGACTATCATTCATGGGATTAGTGCCAGTGACTTCACTACTCCCATTACATACAAGAAGTGCATCATGAGTCCAGCAGTCGATAACAAGACATTTCATCTTATGCACTTGAAGGGAGAGAGCAATGTGATATAGATAGATTGGATTAGATACTATTGTGGATTATGCTTTTGTTTTCATTAAAAGTTTTAAAGTTTGAACACATGAAGAGAAAAGAACTACTTTTATATACATTAATAATGCTTTGGATACAAACGTGACTTTTCGTTTTGATTTTAGTATACATGATCATCATTCAACATCATCTCAATGACACATTAATTAATCTCGAAATGAAATATTAAAAGCATTAGAATTCCTATCATCAATTAGCCCTCTTAGGTTTTCTTGATTGATTATTTTCTCTCAACCTTTAATTTTATCTTAAGATGCCTTTTTTAAGGTTTTTATGCTGACGGGGTGCCCAATTTTAGTAAGGCCACAATTTTTTCGTTTTTTAACCTACAGGGCTTTTATTCTCTTTTTTTTCTCTTTGAGTCTTAGCCATGGAATTTCTTAAATCCGTCACTGTTTACTGGCTCTCTGAACTCATTGCCATCAATGTCAGTTAGAATAACAACTCCTTTGGGTAATAACTTTTTCAACCTAAAAGATCCTTCCTAATTAGGCTTGAACTTGCCCCGAACGTCTAGAATCTTAGGTCTCATTTGTTTGAAAACCAAGTCCCCTTCCTTCAAAGGATGCTTCCTAACCTTTTTCCCAAATGAGTGAGCTAATATTTTTTGGTAAATCTGGTTGTGATAGAACGCATCATATCCCCATCTAGCAGGTTAAGTTATAGCAACCTCTACCTAGCCCATTCTATCTCTATCAATTCGGCTTTTAAAACTACCCTCAAAGATTGATGTGATGGAATATGACATGGTATGTTCATGGCAATCGTACAGCGAAAAAACGATAAAAACATTCATACATGCCAAATAATTCCATGACAAGAATCGAAACATGCAATTTTAGGGTTTTTAAAACTTACAACTTTTGATGCCTTTAAATCTTGAATTTGGTGATGACCAGCAACTAAGATGACTTTATCCACCTTAGCTTTGATCACCAATGCCAAGGAATAGCCTTTTATGCCACTCCCTCTATTCTCACACACACACTTGCAAAGATGGCTTAAAATAGAGATTGCTAGCTCTCTTTTAAGGTATTGTGTATTTGTAATGGATTTAAGCTACAAGATCTAATCTTGTACTTCTTTAAGATTATATTGACATCCAAGAACACAAGAGAATGAAGAAGTATATTTCTCCTTGAGAAATTTGGCCAAAAGAAAGTTCTATGAGAGAGAGAGATGGATTTCATGCAAAAACATAAAGAAAAACTAGGGTTTTTTTCTTTTCTCTCTCATTCAATATATATCATTTTCTTTTTTTAAGTGATAAATCTAAAATTCATTACTTAAAGATAATTAATTTTAGCCTTTATCACTTCTTTAAAATAAGAGATATATATTGATTCAAATTCTTTTGATTTAATCCAAGATAAAAAACATATGACATATTAATCAAATAAATCACTTAATTAAATAAGCATGTGCCGAAATTCCTTGGTATTTATCTAGGAATTTCGGCCAAGTCTATTTCCATTTAAGTGTTTTAATTTGATTATTATTCTTTTAGGTATTAATACTCAATTAATTAAATTAATACAAGACATTTAATTAATTAAAATTAAACCTTGTGGGCTCAATTTCTCTCTCCATAGGCCAAGGTCCAATAGCAATTTTAAAACCCATTACACACATTAATTTGACTTTAATTAAAAGCCCAAATTAATGTCCAATACTTTATTCAAATATTTTAAGCCCAATGCTTTGTGTGCGATCCTATAGGTCCATTTAATGTTGGCAATGAATTAATAAATTAATTCAAAGGCTATATATATATATTCTCTAGCAAGATATTATAGCATTCCAAATTAAATGAAAATGCATATGGCATTTAGTGACCTAATGCAATTTTGCATAGTTCCTTACCCATAAATATCAGAATTAATATAAGGCATGGAACTAGTCATCCTTATATATATTAATTCCTTTCTTGATATTCCAGTGACACTGAACTCTCAGATAAATGATGATTACTCATTATTTCATCTCGGTATGGCCATACACTTCTCAGTTCATTGATCAAGTGGCCGATGATATTTTCTCTCTTATAGAGAGGGGTAATCCCTTCACTTCTTTCATGCTCTCTAACATGAATCAATGCATACCCAATCATACCCGTACTTGTCACTCTGTTATGAGCACGTTAGGTGTATGTCAAAGTACACAGTAATTCATAAAGAGTTTCATAGAGATTTTAGGTCTAAGAACTCCGATACAAAACTTGCATATGAGAAACACTTATGACTTGTACCATGTAGTGTTCTCATGAATGGACCGAATCCAGATACCATGTTATTTAACATGTATCTATGATCTTTGATTGACACTCTTGTCCTAATGATCCGTAAGATAGAACTCATAATATCAGAGAGAGCATACTAGTCATAATTTATTTGTTATTCCCATAACAATGACTGACTAGGGATATTTAGAATGAAGTGTCTATTGTTTCAAGGTCTTACAACCATGTGCCTCACACATGATAACTTAAATCAAAACAACATTCTTGGATGGTTCTGTCAATTGATATGTACATGAATACAATAGATAAAACAAATGCCTCATTTTATTAATTCAAAGTGTTTTATTACAATGCATTGGGGCTAGGGCTTACACTAACATTCTCCCACTAGCACTAGTCCTAATTGAGCATAGCCCTAAGATGAACGCTCTCAAATGAGCTTCGTATAGATTTGGACGCAACTGTTTCGTCAAAGGATCTGCTACATTGTTTTCACTTGCTATCTTGCTAACCTTGACGTCCCCACGATCAATGATTTATCTGATCAGGTGGTACCTCCTGAGTATGTGTTTGGATTTCTGGTGTGACCGGGGCTCCTTGGCCTGTGCGATGGCCCCATTGTTGTCACATAAAATTTCTAATGGATCTAGGATTCTTGGGACCACTCCTAATCAAGAAATGAAAATTTTAATCCAACCTGCCTCTTTTGCAGCCTCACTCGCTGCAATATACTCAAATTCTGTAGTTGAGTCGGTAACGGTCTCTTGCTTCGAGCTTCTCCAGTTGACAGCACCACCGTTCAAAACAAAAATAAACCCAGATTGCGATCTAGAATCCTGATTGCTGGTCTGAAAAGTAGCATCGGTATAACCTTGTATGACGAGCTCTTATTGACTACCATACACCAAGAAATGATCCTTAGTCCTTCACAGGTACTTCAGAATCCCTTTTACAGCAGACCAGTACTTCTCACTAGGGTCTTACTGAAACCTACTGGTTATACTCAGTGCATGAGCAACATCCAACCTAGTACATAACATAGCATACATGATAGATCCAATAGCAGATGCATATGGGATTCTACTCATGTTGTCCCTTTCCTCTTTGGTTTTAGGGCACTGTTCTTTAGTCAAAGGAACTCCCAAAGCCAAATGTATGTACCCTTTCTTTGAGTCTCCCATACTAAAATGCTTTAATACTTTGTCTATATACTTTTCTTGACTTAGTCCCAAAAGCCAATTCGATCTATCTCTATAGATTCGAATACCAAGTACTGTCTCGGCTTCACCTAAGTCTTTCATTGAGAAACATTTTCCCAACCATTACTTAACCTTTTGCAATGTTGGAATGTCATTCCCAATGAGAAGGATGTCGTCCAGATATAGGACCAGAAATACTACTATGCTCCCACTAAACTTCTTGTACACACAAGGCTCAGCTTCGTTCTTGATGAAGTCAAATTCTTTGACTGCCTCATCAAAACGAAGATTCTAACTTCAAGATGCTTGCTTTAATCCATAAATGGATTTTTGAAGCTTGCAAACCTTCTTAGGATGCTTGGGATTGACAAAACCTTCAGGCCGTGTCATATACACATCCTCAAGTAAATTTCCGTTGAGGAAAGCAGTTTTGACATCCATTTGTCATATCTCATAATCATGATATGCAGCTATGGCAAGCAAGATCCTAATGGACTTTAGCATGACTACAGGTGAAAAGGTCTCGTCATAGTCTACACCATGAGTTTGTCGAAAACCTTTTGCTACTAGTCTACCTTTGTAGGTCTTATCAGCTTTGAGTTTAAATAGCCACTTGCATTCAATTACCTTCGCACCTTCCGGTTGATCAATCAAGGTCCAAACCTGGTTATCGTACATTGATTGCATCTCGAATTTCATGGCTTCAAGACAATTTTCCGAGTATGGGCTTTCAATAACTTCTCGGTAGGTAGTACGATCCTCATGATCTACTAATTCAATAGTATCACTGTCAGTGATTAGAAATCCATATCTCTCAATCTCCTGATGTACCTTATCGAACCTTCTAGGTACTTGTGTAATGGGTTTTTGTTCCACAACTGGTTGTGAACTTGATCCCACTTCCAACTCATCCTCTATAGGAGCTTGTGGCACTTGAATTTCTCTAAGTTCTACTTTACTCCTACTGTCTTTCTTGAGAAGGAAATCCTTTTCCAAGAAAACAACCTTGCGAGCAACAAATACTTTGTTCTCAGCTTGTGAGTAAAAGTAGTATCCCTTTATTTCTTTAGGATAACCCACAAACAAGCAGACAGTGGATTTGGACTCTAGTTTGTCAGATGTTAATTTCTTAACATGTGCTTCATAGCCCTAAATCCTAAGAAACGACATATTGGGTTCTTTCCCAGTCCACACTTCGTATGGTGTCTTCTCAACTGCTTTAGTTGGAGTACAGTTTAGTAGAAACATAACAGTTTCTAATGCATAACCCCAAAAAGAGACAGGAAGATTAGCTTGACTCATCATAGATCGAACCATGTCCAACAGAGTTTGATTTCTCCTTTCGGACACACCATTCCATTGTGGTGTTTCGGGAGGAGTGAGCTATGAAATAATACCACACTCTTTTAGATGATTGTCAAACTCTTGGCTTAAGTATTCGCCACCACGATCTGATCGAATGACTTTTATACTTTTGCCAAGTTGGTTTTCTACTTCGTTCTTAAACTCTTTGAATTTCTCAAAAGTTTCATATTTGTACTTCATTAGATAGACATAGCCATATCTACTGAAGTCATCTGTGAACGTCACAAAGTAGCTAAAACCACCTCTAGCTTGTGTACTTAATGGTCCACATACATCGGTATGTATTAGTCCCAATAAGCCATTAGTTCTTTCACCTTTCTTGTTAAAAGGACTCTTTGTCATTTTTCCATGCAAACATGGCTCGCATGTATCATAAGACTCTAAGTCGAATGACCCAAACACTCCAGTTTTATGGAGTCGTGAAATGCATTTTTCGTTTGCATGTCCTAAACGACAATGCCAGAAGTAAGTAGGGTTCAATTCGTTTGATTTAACCCTCTTTGTATTAATGTTGTATATTGACTCTTCTTTTTGTAAATCAAGGATATAAAGGCCATTTTGCAACATGACATTGCTATAAGAAATGCCTTGGCGACGAATATGAGCATTGCAATTTTTAATAACAAAATCAAATTCATCTAAATCCAAACATGAAACTGAAATAATGTTTCTGCTCATAGTAGGCACATAATAACAATTTTTCAAAACTAAACAAAGTCCGGAAGGTAAAGTGAGTTGATAGTTTCCTATCTCCATGGTAGCAACTCGTGCTCCATTCCCGACACGGAGGTCCACTTCATTCTTCCCAAGTAACCGCTTATTTTTTAGCCCCTGCACATTTGAACAAATGTGAGAACCACAACCGGTATCCAATACCCAAGTGGTAAAAATAGAAAGGTTAATCTCAACAACAAAAATACCAGAATTGGACACCTTGGCTCCATTCTTATTTTGTTCTTCCTTGAAGAGAGCGAAATTCTTCCTTCAATGCCCTATCTTGTTGTAATGGAAGCAAGTGCTCTCACTCTCTTTGAGCTTCTGCGCCTTGGGCTTGGATTGGGCCTGAGGTGCACTCCCACTTGACTTGAACCGAGCCAGGTCATTCTTGGATTTTGCCTTTCCCTTTCCCTTTCCCTTAGTGGGTCCCTTTATAATGCCCCCTTGAACCATCAATACAGGATTGGTCTTTCGAATGTTCTCTTCAGCATTCTTAAGCATCCTATGAAGCTCAGTGACTGACTTGTTCATTGCATGCATGTTATAATTCATCACAAATGGATCATAATCATCAGTCAATGATCCTAAGATCAAGTCAGTGGCCAATTCCTTTGGCACTTGTACCTCAAGCTTCTCAAGAGTATCAAGATACCCTTTCATCTTGAGTACATGGGTACTAACAGGAGTACCCACAGCCATCTTACAAGAAATCAAGGCCTTTGTTGTCACGAACCTCTTGTGACGAGCTTGCTCTTGGAACATCTCCTTGAGGTACACCATGATCACATAAGCCTCTTGGTCCATAAATTGCTTTTGCAAGTCAGGCACCATAGTAGCCAGCATCAGACAGGTCACATCATTGGAGTCACTCTTCTTGGTCTCAAAAGTTTCCTTTTGAATCGCAGAGGCATTCCTAGCAGGTTCTTCAGGCAAGGGTGCATCCAAAACATACGACTTTTTCTTTTGCTTAAGAACTATTCTTAAGTTTCGAGACCAGTCTATGAAATTGGTGCTATTTAATTTGTCCTTTCCAAGGACCAATCGCAATGAGAAATTGTTGTTTGAAGATGCCATTTTCAATCTACAATAAAATTTAGCAAGATTAAATGAGGTCTTATTTATAATCCCACAAACCGAATTAATATCCCTTTAAATAATTCACGTTAGTGATTTAATGTGGGACAAGATCCACTTTTCACAACAACTTATTAGTCAAGCTGAGCTTGTACACCTAACGAGTTAAGTTACTTAGGTAGGAAAACTCCAATCATGTCTCGTACATGACTCTTGGATCAAATAGGCTAACATCTTAAGATGTTATAGCACAAACCCATTTATTAGTTGCCTAGGTCCAGGCATCCCTTTCCATGTTAAGTCCAACCTACATTCACAAACCATGCCTCACAAAGATAATCGGGCGCATCTAGGACTCTTAGTCTACGTGACCGATGATCCATGCCTTGACATGTTTCGAATTAGGAAGGGAACTTTGTTACTTACTATTTTAGGGATTCATTTTATTATGGCTTACATGGCATATGCTTTGTCATCCATACATAGCATGCATATATATATAATTGCATAAAGTAAAGCGTGACAAACATGGGACCAAAAACCTACAACTAAGATTCTATACTATTACATAAAAATCTTCGAGTTTGGCTTCTCCACTCCGGTGGGCTTCGTCTTGATTTACAAAGTCTTCAAGTAAATTCTATTCTAAGAAATAAATGAAACTTTTACAATAATACATAATGGCTTGCAGGCCATATTTAATTACAAAACTCAGGGCCCATGAATTCACCATGCATATCCATTCATCACACCAAACAAGCAAATAAATATACATGACATTCATGGATCAAACAAAGTCCAATTTTAATTAATTTAGCCAAGCCCATTAATGGAAATTATGTACTTGAACCTTTAAGAGATGACTCCGTGATGGGCCTGGGCCAAAGCCCAATGGACTAAATCCTCTTATTGAATAAGTTCTTTTAAAAGCCCAAAACACAAACTAGTTAGATTTGTGCTATAAATCAACTTTAGTATAATTTCCAATTTTGCCATTTTTAATTTTATGTCATACAGCCCATAAACATTAAAAATACATATAATATGTACCAACATGAATTAAAACACAAAATCATGAAGAACATATATATGATACACGTCATGCATATAAAAACAAACAAACAACAAAACTAGTTGTTTAATGCTTATGTGATGCCACAAAATGCACAAATATTTAAATCAATTTTATGAGTCATTTAATAATTTAAATAAGGTCATAAATATTGATTTAATATTCTATACCAATCTGATCTAAATGTGTTTTTACCATTTTAATCAAAACAAAACAAACAATGTTGATTAAACATGTAACAAACACAAACTAGTCATAGTTTTAAGTGATTTTAAAATTAATCAATTAAATTGTCATGGAACAGAATTAAAACCAAATTTAAAATATGTCTAGACCTTATATTTAATCTTTAAAAATCACTTACAAACATGCCAAAAATGTTTTTACATTTAATATTTAAAACTAGTTGTTAAACTAACAATTAACATGCCAAAAAGCACCAAGTTTTAATATTAACATGTACCATCAGGTATTATCAATTAAATCCGACCATTAACAGCTCCTAGAACATCTTAGGACAGTATATTAACAAGTCATATTAATTATAATACCTATCTAATCAATTAAAATAATTTTTACACCAAAACAATGCAAAAACCTCAAAATAGAAAATTTTAGCATTGCATGTTTTCAAAATAACGATTTTTAATTAATTTTTTCATGCATCTAAAGCACTAAAATAAGCATGTTTAGGCTCTGATACCACTGATGGAATATGACATGGTATGTTCATGGCAATTTTACAGCGAAAAAATGATAAAAACATTCATACATGCCAAACAATTCCATGACAAGAATCGAAACATGCAATTTTAGGGTTTTTAAAACATACAACTTTTGATGCCTTTAAATCTTGAATTTGGTGATGACCAGCAACTAAGATGACTTTATCTACCTTATATTTTGATCATCAATGCCAAGGAACAGCCTTTTATGCCACTTTCCCTATTCTCACACACACACTTGCAAAGATGACTTAAAATAGAGATTGCTAGCTCTCTTTTAAGGTATTGTGTATTTGTAATGGATTTAAGCTACAAGATCTAATCTTGTACTTCCTTAAGATGCTATTGACATCCAAGAACACAAGAGAATGAAGAAGTATATTTCTCCTTGAGAAATTCGGCCAAAAGAAAGTTCTATGAGAGAGAGATAGTTTTCACGCAAAAACCAAAAGAAAAACTAGGGTTTTTTTCTTTTCTCTCTCATTCAATATATATCATTTTATTTTTTTAAGTGATAAATCTAAAATCCACTACTTAAATATAATTAATTTCATCCTTTATCACTTCTTTAAAATAAGAGATATATATTGATTCAAATTCTTTTGATTTAATCCAAGATAAAAAAACATAAGACATATTAATCAAATAAATCACTTAATTAAATAAGCATGTGCCAAAATTCCTTGGTATTTATCTAGGAATTTCGGCCAAGTCTATTTCCATTTAAGTGTTTTAATTTGATTATTATTCTTTTAGGTATTAATACTTAATTAATTAAATTAATACAAGACATTTAATTAATTGAAATTAAACCTTGTGGGTTGAATTTCTCTCTCCATGGGCCAAGGTCCAATAGCAATTTTAAAACCCATTACACACATTAATTTGACTTTAATTAAAAGCCCAAATTAATGTCCAATACTTTATTCAAATATTTTAAGCCCAATGCTTTGTGTGTGATCCTATAGGTCTATTTAATGTTGGCAATTAATAAATAAATTAATTCAAAGGCTATATATATTCTCTAGCAAGATATTATAGCATTCCAAATTAAATGAAAATGCATATGGCATTTAGTGACCTAATGCAATTTTGCATAGTCCCTTACCCATAAATATCAAAATTAATATAAGGCATGGAACTAGTCATCCTTATATATATTAATTCCTTTCTTGATATTCCAATGATACTGAACTTTAAGATAAATAATGATTACTCATTATTTCATCTCGGTATGGCCATACACTTCTCAGTTCACTGATCAAGTGACCGATGATATTTTCTCTCTTATAGAGAGGGGTAATCCCTTCACTTCTTTCATGCTCTCTAACATGAATCAATGCATACCCAATCATACTCGTACTTGTCACTCTGTTATGAGCACGTTAGGTGTATGTCAAAGTACACAGTAATTCATAAAGAGTTTCATAGAGATTTTAGGTCTAAGAACTCTGATACATCACTTGCATATGAGAAACACTTATGACTTATACCATGTAGTGTTCTCATGAACGGACCGAATCCAGATACCATGTTCTTTAACATGTATCTATGATCTTTGATTGACACTCTTATCCTAATGATCCGTAAGACAGAACTCATAATATCAGAGAGAGCATACTAGTCTTAATTCATTTGTTATTCCCATAACAATGACTGACTAGGGATATTTAGAATGAAGTCTCTATTATTTTAAGGTCTTACAACCATGTGCCTCACACATGATAACTTAAATCGAAACAACATTCTTGGATGGTTCTATCAATTGATATGAATAGGAATACAATAGATAAAACAAATGCCTCATTTTATTAATTCAAAGTGTTTTATTACAATGCATTGGGGCTAGGGCTTACACTAACATGATGCTCAATTTCCACAAGCAGTACTACTTTTATCCTATATACTAAAGATAATGGGGGTAGCACCTGTTGAAGTTTTGGTTATAGTTTTATAACCCTATAATGCAAAAGGTAGCTTATCGGCCTAATCTTTATAGGTTCAAACCATCTTAGCTAAAATCATTTTAACATTATTTTTGGCTGCTTCAATAGTAGATGCCTATCTAGCTTCTAAGTTTGGTTTGGATGGAGCTTTAGCTTTAATCTTCTCTTTGCCTTTCTTCTAAATAACAAGTAGCTTTTCAGTCATGATTTCTTCAGACACTTCCTTATCCCATGCTGAATGGTGTAAAAGAATCTCTTCATCCATGAATCCTTCAACTGGCTTGATAATGCCTAGTTCCCAATTAAACACATCATTAAATAGCTCAAAATTGGGCACTATCTTATCTCCTACCGACTGAGGCTTAGTTTCTCCATAGTAAAGGCATACCCCTGAAGCTAGCACAAAGCTCTTAGAAATGTGAGGGGTCTTCTTTACTACTTTCTTCCCTTTGCTCTTTTAACTAGAACTTGTATAACCTAAACCCTTTTTGTCTTTCTACCCCTTGATAGTGATAACAGCCTGTGACCTTTGAGAATTCTTACCCAAACCAGCTCTAAGCAAGAAGTGTAACTTTTTCAGCATGTTGATTACTTATGGGCTATCAGTAAAAACACCCTTACTTTTTACATCACTGATCATAGACACATGGAACCCACTGAAAGGATGCTTAGCTATTTCCAGTACAGATAACTAATTCTTTCCCGTAGCTTTGATGATGACTACCTGACCATCATGAGTATCTTGACCATTTGTTGTAGCGTAGAGGGCACTCCTCCTAACTTATGGAAACATAGCCTTTCAAGTAGCATAGAAAAATTGGCAAAAATAAGCAACACCACAAATTCAACTTCGGTCTCAATCGGCCCTATTTTCACTATAGTGTTAAAGGTCCCATTAGCTTGCCTGTTTAAATTATCATAAGCAAAAATGGTCTAATTCGATTTGGTTAACATGCTCTTGTTCAGTCTAAAAGCAGGAATTTACAACTAGAGGGCAAATATTTATTGAGGACCCATCATCTACCACTACACATGCGGTGTGCTTACTATTTACTTAAGCCATGATGTAAAGAGGGCGATTGTGGTTTCTTCCTTCAGTAGGCAGATTAACATTGGAATACACAACATTCTCTTCCATTCTTCCCTTGACTAAATCCAACAACTCAAAAGGTGAGATGGTAGTGCCAATAGAGGACTCACTCAAAGCTTCAACCAACTTCTACTTATGTGATGGAGATTTCCTCAATAAATCCCAAATAGAGATATGGGTTTGTGTCTTTTTCAACATCTTTATTATCTAATTCTCCTCAGTCTCTTTCTCTATGGGTACTACAGCAGAAGTTAGTTGCTTTTTTATTTCAAAGGCCACCTTTTCACTTTTAGTGATCACCTTTACTTTTTTTTTCTCTTCCTTCACTTCCTCCCCACTCTCACTGGTTAAACTCTAGATATCAATAGGCACCATAGGCTTTTCATCTTTGCTCTTTGTGGGGCAATCCCAACAATCAATTATAGAAACTTGCCAATTTTCTTCACTTGGCTTTTTTACTTTAGGGGTGGAATGAGTAATAACCATATACTCATTCCCATACAAGTCTTTCATCACATATCACTCAGCCAGATTAGACCCAATCATGAACACTAGAGGCAGTATGACATTGTACCTTCATTTTTTCTTCTTTTACCTCTTTTCAAGATCTAAAATATATTTGTTGTCTATCAAATCCTAATTATTATTTCTCAAGGTGCAGTAATAGTTAGTGAGATGCTTGACATATTGGTGGTAGGAATAGTACTAGTCCTCTCTATGGTGGGGCATCCCTTGGCTTTTAATAGGTCTTAAAGGCAATGGCTATAGCTTCCCTTTCTTACATAGCCATATGGACACTAAGCTTGAGTCAGCCTTTGTTAGTGTTACCTAATGAGCATAATGCTATTTTAGAAGCAGTAGCACTCTATCCTTCTTCGGCATTGGGTTTTTGAAAAATATTTTATTGTAGGTTTTAAGAGTAAAAAAATGGGTGCTTTAGGAGCATGCATGTGTTTCTCTCTGTAAGATGGGTGAAATGAACACATCTAAAGGCTCTAGGTTGACTAAAAAATGAGTCATGGCTTTAACTAATAGGTCAAGACGTGAACTCACTTTTGAGTCACGGCTTTAAGGGGTGACTTAATACCACTTCTTTTTGGCTGTCACTTATGTCACTAGGCATAACTTAAGGCCCTGACTCACTAGTGAGTCATGAACCTTAGTGTGTGACTCACCAATGATTTATGGCCCTCAGCCTGTGGTTCATTTTTTCTCCATTTAAATTGGAATTTTTAGACTTTTCTGAGGGACCCACCTCCAGTCATGCCCTTGAATCACTAGTCAAGACCGTGATTGGCTTTTTTTTGTCCAAAATTGCATATTTTCCCTGCAAAATAGGGGATTATTTTCAAGATAAAAATCTTTTTCTTTTTTAGTCCTAATCCAAATATTTAAGAGTAATCATTTTCTTTAAATGATTAATAACCAATTCTTGGAAAAAATAACAAAATCTAGAGAGAGAGAGTAAAAAATCTCTTTTTATTCACTTTGTTTTTGGAAAATGAAGGAAGCATGAAGAAAAAGGAGTAGAGGTGCTCTCACAAGACTGTTGAAGTAGCCATACTAAAGGTAATGTAAGAGAAAAACTTGTAGCTCTTATATAGATCTAAAACTTTTATTCTTGTAAATATTGGTTTTGAGTTTTCTTGTGTAATTTTCATTCTCTATTTTTGGCTTTTCCTCTCTTTATAATATGCTTTTTCTTGGTAGTTTTGTGTAAATAATGTTTTAAAGGATTAATTGTGTGTAATACTAAGTTTCATGCATGAATGTCATGTTTATATGTAAATTTAAGTGAGTTTGATGCTTGTTAGTTCTAGCTTTCTCTTTCTAAAGCATGTTTCTTTCATATGGTGATTTCGTGAAAATAATATTTTTAGTAGTTTTATTGCTTGTTTGAAGCATTTAAGTTGATTTTGAGGGGTTTAGGAGCCTTTCCATGTATATTTGGGCCTTAAAAACCACTTTTGAAGTTTTGAAAATGGTTATGTTGTCGTTTCAGTAGCTACCAGGTAGTCTAAAAGTGACTTACGACCTTGTGTCATGAGCGAGTCATGATCCTGGACCTTGACTCACTTTAGAATTGGCCAGTGACTCACTTGAGAGGCGTGACTCACCTCACTTAAGGCCATGACTCACCCTTTTGCTTTCTGAGGGAGTCCATGACTCACTCTTTGGCCTTCCCAATAGTTTCTCTTGTGTTTTTCTCTTTATTTCTTCTTTATTCATGTTTTCCTTTATTTTCTTTCTCTTTCCAACTCTTTTTTTTATTTATTCTTTTTTTATTTTTATCTTTTATTTAATTTTACAATTTTGTCATTAGTTTTTTCCTTTATATGAATTAATTGTTTTTTCTACTTGATTAATGTTATTTTTTATTATTCTCTATTTCTTGAATAAATTGCATCATAACCCTGTATGGAGCAGCTTGGGAATTGGAAATCAAGGTTATCCAGTTTAAGATTATTTTTTAACCTTATTTGTTTATTTATTTATTTTATGTTTGGATTTTTGTTATTTTTGCTAAATAATTTGTAATAATAAGTAAAAAGGATTTTTTGGCACAATAATCAAGAAAATCCACATTAAATATTTTCTACATAACTAATTGGATTTTTTTCACATAAAATGGACCAATGTCCACCTTTTTTATCCCAAAAATCACATAAAAGATTTATAAAATATGCATGAGATAACCAATGTTTCAGAATTAACCAACCACCCAATTTATGTATGTTTTTAACATTATTGTTTTTTGTTGCAAATATTTTTTTTGTACGATTAATTTGAAAACTCATAGAATGGTTTTATATCAATTTGAGTGGGATTTTTCTATAATAAAAAGGACTAATGTCCTAATTTTCACCCACAAAATAAAATGAATATTAAGATTTTATTTCTTTAATACAAAATAACTTTTTACTTTAAAATTAATTAACAGATTTCTCTTTTTGAATGCCACATGGGCCCAATGCCCTATTTCCTCTAAAGTACACCCAAAACTCAACCTTTTTATCAATATACATGTGAGGATCAACTTCCTCATCGAAATGAGATCAATCAATTCCCTGATTTATGTATGATTTATTTAAATACCTTTTTTTTATATATTAATGATTTATCGCTTTCTATGTTCTTGTAATACATCATTTAATTCCTTACATTGTAATGTTTGAGAAGAGGGTTGGCATAATTAACTACAAAAGGTCACTTATGTAAATAATAATCAAGTTGTAAATATTAGTAAAGTCCAAACTATCTCTGGTTTTGGCTGCACAAGGTGAGAACTCACTTTCTTAATATTTTATTGGGTAGCAGCTCCATGTTACCTACCTTGTGGTGCTTAGCAGATACCCTTGTAGGTTGATCGCTAATAATATATGGGAATAAAATACTATTTATTGCAAAACAACTAGCCTTTATGTGTCAAATAAACCTTGATCTGATCTTCAGTCTTAAAAGCGAATTTTTAGGAACAAATCGGATGCTTTTGGGGTTCAATGTATGTCACAGTGGTGACTCCACTAGAGACCTATAAGATTTTGCTTTAAAAGCAACTTGGGTAATTTGACATTAATAAGTGTTTATGGTTAATTATTCGAACCTTCTTCGAAATTAGGTTACATTAGAACATGTTACGGCCTTAAAATTAGGTTGGGCATCCGCATTTGACCATCGGTGCATTATTAAAGCACAACCCTATGTTCATTTAATGTAAAGAAGTTTTAGGAAATATTCACCAGTCCAAGTCTCATACCATATGGTATATCAAATGGTGACTCAATTGGTCATTACGTTTGCAATGAGCTAGATCCATTGGTATGCACCATGCTTGGGTAGCCCTAAAGTTGTACTACCAAACCAATGTCTCATGTAATGGCAATAGATACTTCCCTAGGTATCATGTACCATAATATTGTGCTTACTACATGGATCCCTATGTATTCGATTAAATTTGAATAAATTAAGGTAGGTGCTAATAAAAGGTTGCCATACCCCAGTGGGCCTATGACTATTTGTCTGAATTACCTACATATAGAGTGATTAAAAAGTACATTTACTTGTGCTTTAAATATAAAGAGGTTATGCACCGATTTTCCACCATTCACCATTCATATTCGTCAGGTTCCCTATTAACCTATGAGCTAATCCTGCTTAGGAAAGAGACCACATGACCGCTTGTGTGGGAGTGATAAGGTTGGAAGGTTTTTTTTTTTCTTTTGACTTGTGTTTTGAGAATTATTCACAACATGCTTATGCATTACATGCATAATCATGGATCATTCTATCAAACCTTTCTTTTCAGCCATTACAGAGTCATCTAAGTGGTTTAGGGTTTGACTTGTTATCTCAGCAAGGTTCTTATAACATGAGAAAATAAGCATCCATTGGTCAAACTTTGAGCTTGAGTTTCTCTGTAACACCCTAAAATTTTATTTGGCATGTATAATACCTTTTTGGCAGTGAATAATAACATTAGAATGGTATTTGGGGTAATTAAATTTGCATAATATAGTAAAATTCATAAGTGCTTAAGTGTTAAACATGTGTAGTCTAGAGAAATTTTGAGATGGGTGACCTGGTGAGAAGTTAACACTTAACTATTAGATGATAAAATATGTATTAAATGGAGTCCAGTGGTATAATTTGAGAAGAAATTGAGCTCAAATAGGTCCCAAAATAGACAGTAAAGAAATTTTTCGGTACCATAATTCGATTGACCATAAGTTTGACTGGGCTTTAAAATATTTCATAAAACTCTAAAAATTATTTTGATTGCATAAATATATTAGAAATAGCATAAATAATTTATTATAAGAGAAAAATAAAATTTCTAGCAATTTTAAATTTTTAGGTTTTAGATTGGCTGATTTTGCCTCCGGAGCTAGAAGTAACCGAAACAATATCGAAGTGACTTAAATTTTAAGAACACCTTCCTTAATATATTTTTATATGGAAAAGAAGTTGGGAAATTTTGATAAGAGGAACATTAGATTCTGAAAAATGGTAAAAAATAGAAGTTAATTTAATGAGTGGGGTTAAAGGTCATTTTTAATTTTTTTAAAAGTATAAATGTCATAATAAATTGAGGTAGGATCACTTAGAATCAGAAATCAAGTAAGGGAAATATTAGAGAAATTAATTAGGCCAAAAAGTAGGTTATTTAAGTGAAATTGGGCCAATTAATTGTACCTGATTTAGCCTAATTGACATGGGTATATGAGGGAGAAAAATCAAATTTCTCCAAAAAAATCACCCAACTTCTTCCTTATTACAGCCATCCCACTTTTCTCCTCCATTTCTCCAATTTTCTTCCATTTTCATCAACTTAATTCTACCAAAACCTACCAAATTTCATGTTCCCTACAATTTTAAAGCTCTAAATTCATCTCTAACCATGTCTAAAGTTCATTTTGAGTGGAAAAAGTGAAAGAAATTATGAAGGAAAAGGTTTGGAGAAAAATTCAAAAAAGTTAATATAGTGGTATTTTAATAAATAGATTTTTTAGTAGAATTTGGTATAGAGATTTATATTTTGGGTTGAACTTGAATTATGGATAAATAAAATTAGAGAAAGGGGACATGAAGGAATTCAGCCAAGATGGATTTCTAAAGGAGAACAAGTGGAATCAAAGGAAAAATGGGAGAATATGATGGAAAAGGAAGAGAAATCATGGAGAGAGCTTGAAAAATAGGTATATGGATACCCAAACTAATTTATTTCATATGTTTAGGATTATGTAAATTAGGAATTTTGTAATGAGTTGAGTAAAAATTTAACTAATGATACATAGATGAAATTAGATGTTAAATAATGGGATTAGTATGAGAAATTGCATGAAATTATAGTTAAATGTGAGAAAATGGTGTAGGGAGGTATTATGCAACTTAAGGAAAAATTATATAATGTGAGTATTAAATCAAATGAAGGGTAAATTAATGGAATTAGATGATAGATAGTAGAATATTTGATGTCAATTGTATAAAAATACAATTAGAGACAACATGTTAGTTATGTTAACCATTATGTCATTTAAGAATAATTAAATAATGTTAATTTAAATTTAAATTAATGATAGATTAATGTAATTGAGAGAACAAATAAAAGATATATGATGATAAATGTATGAAAATATGACTAGAAAAGATACATTAGTTATGGAACCTATTAGGTAAGTAAGTGAAATTAAGGTTAGAAAAAGAAATTAAATAAATTTAAGGTTAGAATGATGTTCAATATGGAAGATAAAACATGGTAGAAATGTATTGATGAATTAAGCAAGCTTACGTGCATATGAATTAATGATAATCAAATAGTAAAGTATAAGGATGTAAAGAGTAAGTAATGAGAATGATGAAATAAGTCAAGATAAATTAGTAAATTAGTGAGTTATCATAAAATGAATGATAATTAGTGGAGAAAACAATTAAAGAGATACAACATCTAGAGGCCGAATAGTAATCCAAAGTATAACAAATGATAATTTAATGATGAATTGAATATTTAACATGAAATAAGTACTAGGATGATAAATAAACCTAGAATGATTGTTAGAACTTAAAACTTCATGTGGACATAATGTTGTATAAGTGAACATAATGATGTACACATACATAACTAAAGGTTATAAATGCAAATTAAATGTGTACCAACATATGGATGCCCAAAATGACAATGAGAATACATATGAGATGAAAAAGAATGAAAAATCACATTATATGTATGAGAATATGTTGAGGCCAAATGGTTTATGTAAGGAATATGGCATGGTTCCATCACTTTTGAATGATATTGTAAATGTACATTATGAATATGTGTTTAATAAGCATGAATGGATATGAAATGATCATGTGAGACTTATGGCATAATGTGAATAATAAGGAAAGTCCTATGAAAATGTAACATTTAGTGAACAAAATAATTGCCCTTAGTGTATAGTGGGTAATCCAGGACCACTGGATACAATGACTAGCCATAGGGACACATATACCACGATAGCACCATGAGATTAGATTTACCATTGAGGCATTGGCTACGTCAATAGTCACCTCATGCATATACACACATCATTTGGAGCTATAGGATCACGTTAAGTGGTCCCTTCAGCCCATTTACATCGTTAGAGTCCTTATTTCGCATATTTGGTTCGAGGATTTTTACTAGCCACTACTAAGGGGAAAAATGTAATTATGTAAAAAAAGGACTAAATGGTAAATTTTTCATAAAAAAACCATATGTGTGATTAAATGGCAAGTAAATTGAAAAATGCGATTAATAAATCAAAAAGGGGTAAAAATGTAATTATGTGAGAAAATGAGGGTAAAATCATAAATTCAGATTAAAAATGTGATTAAAGGAACTAAAAATGGTTAAATCTGCAAAGAAAGGCAAAATCATAATTATTAAAGTTTCAAGGACCAAATTATAATTTATCGTTACATGAGTAAATATAAGGATTAAAACATAAATTTTAGCCTTAAAATGGAACAAAAGTCAAATGAAACAAAAAGGACCAAAATTGGAGTTAAATAAAGCAATATATGTAAAAAAAGATAAGTTTTAGGAACCAAACAGTAATTTGCCACCACATGAAGAAATTAAAAGGACCATAACGTAAATTAAAGTACAAAAATAAAATAAAAGTTCCAAAAGGAAGCAAAAAGGTAGATTAGCATAGTAATTAATAAGGGTTGTGCTAAAATGAAATTCAAGGACTAAAATGATATTTTCATTCGAAGAAAGGTACCAAAATGCCATCAAAGTTATCTCTAAGGAGCTTAGATGCCCCTAATGCAAAAATACCCCTCAACTCATAAATTTGACTTTGAAATAACCATCCGTTTATATTATGTCTGGACCAGGCTAACATAGCTGACATGTCCAATTACATGGACATATCTTGGATGAAGTGGCAGACACATGGTGGATTAAATGCCAGCATAACATCACATCATCTCCACGTTGAATGGGGCCTATAAGTAAAAAAAAAAATTAATCTTTCCTTTCCCTTTTCTCCGTTTTTTCTCATTGCCTCATTTCCCTCTCTTTCTAGCTCTTTCATTGAAATCCCAAAAGGACGATCCTTGCTTGTTGAAATCCACTGATTTGAAGACATATATTTTGGAGGTAAAAATGAGAAAGATTGAAATGCACATTCTTGTGTGTTTATGAGAAAAGAATCAAGCCACCTCAAAGTCAAAACCCAAAAAAAATACCTTTAGATCTCTCAAAATCAAATGGTGTCTTCCAAAATCAAAACAAGAAGAGATCACAATTTAGAGAAAAAAAACTCAAGCCCATGAAACAAAATTCAAACTTTCACAAAAAAAAAATCGAAAAAAACCAATAATGGTAGCCACATCCGATATATACAAGAATCAAGATCTTCAAAATCGAAGGAGAAAAAATGTGCAGATATAGGAACTCATGAAAAAAATAAACCCAAAAATCGTATAGATTGATGACTTCAAAGATTTGTTGTTTAGTAAAGATGTGTTTAGACTTTGTAGGTAATAGAAAATCCATTTATATAGTTTTCAATGGAACTAGCTGGATTATAAAGCACTTTGTCAGTGCCGCCTTGTGCTAGTTCGAGCATTGCTTAGTCGATCGCGGGTGTGCTATAATTACCCATATTTTCTCTAGGGTAATTATGGCTCTCACTTTGAATTTTTATTAGAATTCCTGTGTGATTTAGTTAAATTGATGTTGTATTTGTGAAATTTTTGTTAGAATTAGAGTTTTATTTTGGTTAAATTGATGTTAATGTTTTTGAAATTTTTCAAATTGATAATGTTGAAAAGTTAATGGAGATATAAAGCAAGTAGCTAAAGAAAGAGCAATGATGGTGTATACACTAGCCGATCCTTTAATAGTTGAATCAACCAGACAAGCCTACAAGTTATGGGGAATACCTTCTACTGATATACTAGGCCCAATCACTAAAGCAATTACTTCTCATTTAGGTGTTTCGTCTTTAAGGCTTTCTTGTGGAGCTCCTAGTAGAAACATTCTACGTGCACTTCCTTAAATATCTAAACACACAAGCATGTGCACTTCAATCTTTCTCCTTTTTACCTACAAACTTTATGGCTTCATATCAGTTGACTTCAACAAGTAAAGATCGTGCTTTTGTGATTTTTCTGAAAGAGGTAGAAAGAGAGGGAATAGGGAAAAACAAAGGAGAGGGAAAGGGGAGGTTCTTTTTTTTTTTTTTAACATGTGGGTCCCATTCCATGTGGAGATGATATGGTGTTGATCTGGCATTGTGCTGGTATTTCATCCACAATGTGTCTGCCATGTCATCGTAGATATGTCCATGTAACTAGACACGTCAGCGCCATTACCCTAGTCCAGATAAAATGTAAACGGAGGGTTATTTCAGAGTCAATTTTATGAGTTAAGAGGTATTTTTGCTCCAAAAAAACATTAGGGGGCATTTAGGCTCCTCAGAGACAACTTCGAGGGCATTTTGGTACCTTTTCTCTTTTCATTCAAATTGTGAAGTAAATAAGTGAATAATAAAAGTAAATAATAAAAGAAAATTAAAAAACAATTTGAATATTGCAATGAGAAATTTAGAGAATAAATGTAGTAAATAGAGGGAAGATATGCATTCGGGACTAAAAAGGAAATTTAGCACTCAAAATACCAAGAGAATGGAGAAGACCAATGATTTTAAGGAGAACATAATAAAGAAAAAGATAAAGATGGAAGTATAAATTAAAAAGAAGGCTAAATTGTATATAAATAGAAAGATTTAAAAAAATAATGACTAAATTGTAATTTAGATAAAAGAGTGAAGACAAGGACCAAAATGAAAGGAAACACAATTTAGATGTTGAAAATGTAAAAGAATACAAAATATGTCCATAAAGGGAGGTATTAGAAACAAAAAAGAGATTGTGGTAAAAAGATGAAACTTCAAAGGGCCTAAATGAAATTTTAACAATGTATAGGAATTTAACATAATTTCATGGAAGGGTGAGACCATAAAATATAAACATATAAGTTTCATGTAGAATAAGAATGGTAAAAGGGGAAATGTATAAATGTGTATAGTAATTGCATAAAATATGAGATTCAAGAGGGCTAAAATTGTAATTTAATGGGATTAGATAAAAACGAAGAAAATAGAAAAGATAAAAGTTTGGAAGTAAACAAACATATGACAATAAAACATGGAAAAATACTGTATTGTATGTAGTGTATTATAAGGTAATAAACATATAGTACAATATTATATAAAATTTAGGAAAAGGTATTTAGAAAATAAATTGAGAGTTTAACATAGCTAATGCATTAAATAATTTTTGAAGACATGACAAATTGGTGAAATAAATTGGTGTTGATAAGCTAAATAATTCATTAAAAATTGTCAATGTAAATATAGTAAAGTATGCATAATATGATTTACTAGCATCAAAGAAAGAATATCATAGAAAGTAAAATGTGCAACTTAGAAACTGATCAGAAAGAGACGTGATGGGAAAAGACTATGGCGATTAACCGAGATAAAGTGATGATGGTAATCACCATATCAATTGGACATAATGAGAAGCAATTTGAAATAACTAATGCGATGAAAAGAAATAATGAGACAAATTGTTAGAAAACAAATAAATATGATATAGAAGTAATTATTTCCATGATTAGATGTTGGTATGCGAACATAAGAAGTAAATTGATAATCTAAATGTAGGAAAACAAATAGCTAATAAAGATTTAAGAGAAAAAAAGGAATGATAATATTAAGAATAATAAAATAAAAATCATAGATTAAAAGAAAATTTGGTAAAGACAAATAGAATGTTAGAAGTAGTATAAAGGAAATTTTAGAATTTGACCATGAGAAATAGAGGAGAAAGTAAAAGAATAGAAAGAAATTTAGACAAGAAGTATATGAGTCTATTAAGTGCAACTTTTTAATTTTACCTATATGTATTTGTGAAATTATTAGTTGGGTATCAACCACTGGGCATTATATTCTCAACGCATAGCTATTTGCTACGCGTAGGTTTTAAAGGATATAGGTCAATGCTCGAAGGGACAGGTGCTGAATTTGGACAAAGTTGCTCATCAATAGAAATAAACTTTTGTACCTTATATGTGGCATGTATGAGTTAGACTGTTCTTTGTATATATATTATACTAGAGTTCTTATTATATTACATTATGATATTTATGGTATATAGGTGTTAAATTCTCTAGGAATTACTCTGAGTGAAGTTATAATTGCGTTGTTTGAGATGTATTTGATGGAAGTAAATCTTTTGGCTAAATGTTCTAGATCATTGAAGCCACCATAGAGTTAACAGGGTGGTTTAGGAGTTTGGACGGGCATTTGGTTAGGAGATCTCTATCAGAGTCATTTGAAGTAGCATCAAAAATCGATTTGGGGTTGGTAGTGATTTTTAAGCTAACTTTAAAACATGTAAAAATGGCAGACCCAACATAAATTGATGCTATCGATAGTTAGGAGCTGCATAGGAAACTTGATGAGTTTGAAAGAAGGATATGGGCCATGATGGCTAACATGATGAGTTATTTGGCGCAGCCTACTGGCTAGCAAACTTTGGCAGCTCTTGCCACACATAAAGAACTTATTGCTATTTGAGGCACTTCAGCTGCTCTTGCTGCAGGACCTTATTTTGTAGCTAAATTGAGAGGTACTGGGCTAAGAGCTTTGCCTGTTAAGTAGCGAAAGGATAAAAGAGTTCTCCCAAGGAAGACTTCATTCCTAAAGAGGAAGAATAGCCGACAGTGACATAAGTCCCGAGGAGTGAGCCACTTAGAATAGAGGATCCAATCTTGAGAAAAATGGAAGAAAGATAGAAGCAATGGCCAGTGTATTATCAGTTGGAAAGGGAGTTAGTCCATAAGATAGGGACTTGGAAAGCGAGGATGTGCTTCCTCAACAATTTAAAATGCTTGATTTGCCTAAGTTTGATGGTACTTCTGATCCATCTGCTGACATTAAGTAGTATAACTTGGTCATGAAAGGTACCACTCTCATAAAGAGATAAAATGTTAAGTATTTTAGCCTCAGTCTTATAGGCCCTACCATTGATTGGTATCATGGCCTAGACAGACATACTAAGGAAGATTAAAACCTATTGACAAAGGAGTGCCTAAGATAGTATGACTGTAGTACACGAATGGAAGTAACCCTAAAAGATCCTGAATTGATATAGCAGAAGCAGGACTAATCCTTCCATAAGTACTTAATAAGGTGGAGGAATAGAGTAATGGAAATGAAAAGGAAGCCTAATACTGTTGATCAGATTAGGCTTTTCATTAGAAATACTAGCCCTTACTTGGAAGATATGGCTATTGAATCTGAAGGTGAGTTCTTGGTAAAGAAAGCAAGCTCTGCGGGTAGTGTAGGTTTCAGTCGTTGAGGGTATGGTGGTATAAATAGTAAAACAAATGGTATGGGTACTACTGGAAAGAAAGCTAAGGTGTTTGCTACTGAGACAAATCAAAGACATTATTCAAACCTAGGCAGGCCCTTGTCACGGGTGCTTGACGAGCTAATAAGAGAAAGGAAATTGCAACCATTGCAAGCTAAGACTTCTAGGAGTCAAGGTCAACCAATCATCGAGCTGATCAATATTGTGCTTGTCATCAACATACAAGACATCTCATAGATCACTGCAAGATTTTGAGGGATAAGATTTAGGATCTTATTGATAGTAAACAAATCACAAACTCAGACAAGAGGGAGGAAAAGAAATGAAACTATAATGCAGTTTTGCCTCCAGTATTGATGATTGGTTCGAGTCTACCAGAATGGTACATGCTATTTGACTTATATGGAAATGAGTATGAGGCCATCACTCGTCCTGTACAATCAAAGGTAGGAGAGGGATGTAAGTCATCAGTATGTGTAGTTGATTGTTGGGAATTGCCTAGTGAGGATGAAGATGGTGTCGACCCCATGGACCTATGGGATTTTGAGGGAGAAAAAGAGAAACAAAAAGTAAAGTTAATCACTAGAAGTGGCAGGGTAGTGTCAGAAGTATAGAGGCAACAAGATTCCCAACCTTTGCTTATAGAAAGGGAGTAAAAGGAGTACCATATTCTCAAGTAGCTAAAGAAAACATCTGCTTAGATTTTTATTTGGGATTTGCTTAGGCAATCACCCTCCTATAGGCAGAAAGTGGTAAAGGCCTTGTGTGAGTCTACCATGGCTACCGTGGCTGCTAGACTTGGTCAGAGGAAGTGGAGGGGAGAATATTGTGTATACTAATGGAGATCTACTTGTTGAAAGTAAAGAGCACAACTACCCTTCATATATAATAACACAGGTTAATGGTAAACATACAACCTGTGTGATGGTGGATGATGGATCCTCTATCAATCTATATCAACTTATAACGCTTCTAGCTTTTAGATTGAATGAGTCTATGTTAAGCAAGTCTAATTTGGTAGTCACAACTTATGAAAAGTCTCGAACAGAGTAGCAGGAACTTTTAAAGTTGGTGTTGGGATATGGTTAGTTGACACAAAGGTAGAATTTGTGGTATTACCAATACTGGTTAACTTTTTATTCTATTAGGAAGACAAGGTTTCACAAACTAAGAGGAGTTTCATCTACACTTCACCAAGTGATTAATATCCCCCATGAAGGTAAAGTATTTACCATTAAGGATGTTAGGGAGAATTAAGTTTCTATCTTGGGTATAGCAAATTAGCCATTTAACGAGTTTCATATGACTGTTATTAACGCTGATAATGAAGGTGAATAGGAATGCACTCCTCAAGTGGTGAATATAATAAAGAAAGTAAATTTCTTGCCAGGAGCTAGGCTTGGTAAAGATTCATAAGGACCTTCTAAAGCTATTACTACAACAGGACAGACATGTCAAAGGGGATTAGGCTATAACAAGTTTGATGCTAAGAAGAAGAGTTTGTCAAAGTCAGAAGGAATTCCACACATTCTAGACATCTTTGTGGTTACATGTATTATACCTCAATATTGTGGTGAGATTGAGCCTATGCTGATTAGGTGGAAGGTTGCCCTTGGGTTTGATATATTCAACGATGTTTTTGATTTGGGATGAGGAGATTATGATCTAGCTGTCTGATTGGGATGATGATGCTCCTGAGGAGATTATAAAGCTAAAGTTATTAGCCTTCAAGGTTAAAGGAAAAGAAAAAGTTGAATTTGAAGTTATTTTGCTTGAGATTAGGGATTATGTTGTAAAAACTATTACAGAAGCAAACAGAGATACTCTACTGGATGTAAAAATTGCAGCAGGCTCATCTGAAGCATTGAACTCATTGGACATAAATGAGGATGCTTTTACAAATGTACTTTTTGTACCTGAACTTTTTAACAATGATGTATGTAGCTCTTCTTATATTAATAATATGAATAACTTCGCTTACTTGTGTGATGTTTCACATAATTTCATTTCACATGATCATGGTCATAAAGCATCTATATTTAACATTAATTTAAGAAATACTACTCCATTCAATCTTCGTACTCTTAAAAATACAAGGGAAATCTTGATAGCATTTGATGTTACCCTTGAAGAGAGAAAGGAATTTGAGATAATATAAAAAATATGAAAAAGTCTTTGCCTGGACCTATGAAGACATGCAAGGAATCGATTGGGAAGTTACTGAGAATGCCATTCCTACCCATCCTAGATATAATCCTATCAAGCAAAAACTCAGAAGGCTTAGACTAGAATGGGTAGAAAAGTTAGAAGAGAAGTGAAAAAGAAAATAGAGGCTAAGTTTCTAGTGAAAGTCCAATACCCCACATGGTTAGCAAATGTGGTTCTAGTGGCTAAGAAAGATGGAAGAGTCAGAGTCTATATGGATTACTCGGATTTGAATAAAGCTTATCCGAAGGATGATTTCCCACTTCCTTACATAGATGTTCTAATGAACAGTGTAGCTATTTGTGCAATGTATAGTTTTGTAAATGGGTATGCTGGGTACAACTAGATTATGAATAAAATTATAGATAGAATCAAAACAACATTTATCACCAAATGGGGCACGTATGCTTATCGAGTCATGCCGTTTAAATTAAAAAATATAGGTGTTACTTACTAGAGAATGGCTACTAAGATTTTGGATGTTCTGATCCATAATGAAATAGAGGTATATGTCGATGACATGATGATTAAATCAGCAACCTAGGAAGGTTATTTTAAAGCCTTAGAAAAGTTCTTTCAGTGAATTAACAGTTATAATCTTTATTTGAACCTAAAGAATTGTGTGGTCAGGGTGACTTTAGGGAAGCTACTAAGACATGTGGTTAGCCGAAAAGGAATAGAAGCAGATCTTGATAAAGTGAAGGCTATTAGAGAGATGCCTATGCTATAGAAGGAAAAAGAAATTCAATGGTTTCTCCAGTACATCAAATGGTTCATAGCTAAGCTAACTTCAATCTATAAACCTATTTTCAGGTTGCTTCAGAAAAATCAACTGGTAGTTTGGAACAATGACTGTTAGATAACTTATGACACAATTAGGGAATATCTTCTACATCCACCAATGCTGAGGCCACCACAAGCTGGAAAACCCTTGATTTTGTATTTAGCCATAGAAGATATCTCAGTGGGAGTCATTATGGCACAAAAAGAAGATTTCAGGATTGAGTATGTTGTGTACTATCTCAGCAAAAAGCTTCTGCCATATGAAGCTAAATATGTGGAAGTAGAGAATATTTGCTTATCAATCATTTGGGCCTCCAAAAAGCTAAGGTACTACTTTCATTCATACAGAGTTGTGTTAGTAGCCAAGTAAAATCCTCTTAAGTACTTGTAGGAAGTACCTTCGTTGTTGGAAAAAAATATGCAAATGGCTAATTCTCCTATAAGAGTTTGATATTAACTACATTACTCGAAAAACCAGATCAAGGAAAGGGCTATAGCAGAATTCCTAGCAGATCAATTGCTAGAGGGGGAAGAAATGACTTGTGAGTTCTCTGATGAGAACATTTCAGCTATAGTAGTTCAGGGGTACAAATAATGAGGTTGAGTATAAGGCATGTTTCTTCTGGTTAAAAAAACTTATTAGCATTGAGGGCAAGGAATCTAGAAGTTGTGGTGACTCATCTCTGGTGATTTACCAAGTAAGGTGAATAGGCTATGAAAGAAAAATATTAATGCCTTACATGAAACATCTAAAGACTTTGAGCAATCAATTTGACGTTTCTACTTTTGGGTATGTTCCTTGGGATGAAAATCAGTTGTTGATGCTTTGGCGACATTGGTATCAATGTGGGATAATCCAAAGGGGTAAGCATGAAGCCCATACTTATTTTTAATTCTGATAAACCATGTTTCAAGGCTGAACAAGTGATGGATATTTAGTTAAATGATGGGAAGCCTTGGTATTCTAATATTCAAAATTACCTTGAGAAGTCTGTGTTTCTAGAAGAAGCTATAGAAAAGAATAAAAAAATACTAAACAAGCTGTCTACTCAGTTCATCATTGTAGGAGGAGTACTTTATAAGAGACAATTGAATGACTTACAATTAAGGTGTTTAGATAAGAAGAAAGATAAGAAAGTTATGGAAGAGATGCATGCTGGAGTTTGTGGTGCTTACATGAATGGGCTAGCTTTGTCCAAAAAGATAACGCACCAAGGGTTTTTCTGGCTTACTATGGATACAAATTGTTCTAGATATGCAAAGGAATGCTAGCTATGCTAGCAATATGTTGATTTGAGGCATATGCCAGTATTAGAGTTATGTAACCTTACCTCGCCTTAGCCATTTGCTACTTGGGGTATTGATATCATGGGAATGATTCATCCGCCAAAATCAAACGGACACAGGTTCATTGTAGTGGCCATTGACTACTTCTCAAAATGGATTGAAATAGAGTTATTCAAAAGTTTAGGTGCAAGGGAAATGGCAAAGTTCATTGAGAAAAAAATTGATATGTAGATACGGGCTTCCACACCATATTGTGTTAGACAATGGGTCTCACTTTCGAGGAGAAATTGAATGGATGCTCAGAAAGTATGAAGTTCAGCATCATAAATCTTGCCCTTATTGCCTTCAGGCGAATAAAGTAGTTGAAGTAGCTAATAAGATTGTTAAGAGAATCTTGGCCAAAATGGTTAGAACCTATAAGAATTGGAATAAAATTTACCCTTTGCATTATGGGGATACAGAACCACAACCAATAACAGGAACCACTCCCTTCTCGCTTGTTTATGGAACAAAAGTTATCTTGCCAGTAGAGAGTAAACACTAGTCACTGAGCATGCTTTTGGAAGCTGAGTTACCAAAAATGAAATGGGCTAGGTAGAGGCTACTTCAGTTTAATTTGTTAGATGGAAACAGGATGCAAGCCTACTATCACAATCATGTTTACCATAAGAGATTGGCTCGATTTTTTGGGAAAAAAGTCAGAAAGCATCATTTTAAGATAGGAGATCTAGTTTTCAAGCAAATAAGTCCAGACATTCCCGATATTAGAGGTAAGTTTAGACCAATATGGGAGGGCCTATTTGTGTTGAAAAAGCTATTATCCAAAGTAGTTGCAATCTTGAGTGACAATGATGGGAATGAGTTCAAAGAACCAATCAACATCGATAGGATAAAAAGGTTTCATGGCTAGACTCAAAAAAATAAAGAAAAATAAAAGAGAAAAAGAAGAGAATATAGCCCTACAGGTTGAAAACAAAAAAATAATGGCCCTGCTAATATTTGGCACCTCGCCAAGGTGAAAACTGAAAAAAAGGCATTTTAGGCAAAAATTAGAAGTAGAGTGAAATTTTTCAATCAAGAAAACTCAAAAAGGCTGATTGATAACAGAGGGAAGATACTTTCAAGGTTTAGTCATAAGGTTGAATAGGGTTTAGTACTTTTTTTGAACTTAATGTTAAATAGTGATAATGTGTGGTGGAAGTATGCTTTAATGTTTTCAAATGTAATGTAAACTCATGCATTAATATAAATAAGAGTAGTTTGTTTTACATACTCCAAATTATCCTATTTGTTAAGTAGTACATAGTTTGTTATGTTACATGTGAAAGTATAAGGGTTATCCTCTACTGCTTTTTCCTAAGCTTTGTTTTAGCCAATTCTCTGTTGTCGACTGTGGGGTTAGTCACCCACCTTTTATATACAACAAAACTAGTAAGATTGTAGTCATTTAATCTTTGAATATTAATGTTTGCATACAGTTGGGCCCAAATATAATGATAACCAGAAACAAAAGCAACATATAAGGTACCTCCTTGAAATGATAGTGGGCACCTTACAATGTCTTGTTGCTCCTCAAATTACCGAGCATAGTGAGAGACTAAATAAAAGGTGACTTTGTGTAGGCTGCATAGTGGTACACATTCGGAATGCTCATCTTGAGTCACATAACCAGGTATCAGCAATGCACACATGAAGTTAATGTCATTCTCAGCCATTGTCACTAGCCATACAAAGCTTTCTATGGTGAATCAAAGTCATAAAGTCATCTTCTATGAGGATGAAGCCTTAAGTAGTATATTCTGATTACCCTAGGGGGCTTCCTCTAGAAATTTCAATTTCTCCTGTAACCATTTCTAAAAAAGAAAATGATACAAAAAAAATAAATTCAAAAAAATGAATGATGCAAAAAAAAGGAAAAAATAACCAAGAAAAAATGAAACAAAAGTGACTGAGTTGAGTTGGTTTCATCTCAGGCAAAAGTAAGGTGTAAGGTTACGTGAAAATCCAAAAGGTTGCATTTCCCACTAAGAAAAGCTAGTGTGAAACCCATAAGGGGTGAACCACCTTTTAAGATAATGACTATTACTTGGAGTAATAAAGGGCTCCAAGAAAAAGTTGTAATAGGGTCAGTATAGATAGCGTCCAAGTCTAGGATGGTTTTTGCTAAGATTATAAGAAAGGGAGTCAGGACATTATATATGCCTTCGATAATGCTGAAAAGTCGGTAATCGCCAACTAGTTCCTTGAGTTCACTGTTAAATACAGAGCAAGATAGATCAACAGAATAACACCAACATGAAAGGTTGGTATGTCAAAGAAGTTGCCCAATGCATCAAGTAATGGTTTTAAAGGAATAAGTCCTTGTTGAGGCACTAATCTGACAGTTATAGAGGGAAGGATTCCTAGGACCTGAATGGCATCTCTCGGGTAAGCTGATACATAACTTGAAACATAGAGCAAGGTTCTAGGGGCAAATTTCACACTGATAATTTTAACAAACTTTTCAGCTAGGGGACACAACTTCTAGTGGGTAAACCTAAAGATATGGAATCTGGGGTCCTAGCATCGAGTAGTTGCCAGTAGAAAACTTATATCAAGTTAGACTCTTCTTAGAAATTTCAAGCCATAATATGGAGCTAAGACTGGGTTTTCCCATGTCCTAGGGGCATTAAGCGGCGTATGCACCCTAGTGAGGAAAATAGTGGCCATTTGGATTGATAAAATCTGTGAAAATGAAAAGAAAGGAAAGGAAAATGTACATAATAAATAATAAGAGTTTTTATAATGAGTGGGATGCATATATGATAATTAATCTAATAATAATGTAGGTTGTATAGTGAAATGCACTGATATGTGAGATAACAATGGTCAAATAATAGATGGAGCATATGTAAAAAAATAATAAATAAAATAATATAGGGTTAACAATGAAAAAAAAATAATGTAACGAATAATAGGTAAGGTAAAAAGAAGAGGGCGAAGAAAGATGATGATGATGATGATGATGATGATGATGATGATGATGATGATAATAATAATAATAATAATAATAATAATAATAATAATAATAGAGATAATTGATAATAATAAATAACAAGACTAATAATAATTAATAAAGACAAAAGAAGGAAAAGAGCACTTACCTTGAAGAAGAAGACCACTTGATAAGGCCCAGCATGCAAATGAGAAGATCTTAGTAGTATCTATGGACCAACGGTGAGTCAATCCCTTGACTCATTTGAGTCACACCCTTGGGCCTTGGGTCAACTTTAACCCACTTGGATGATGCATTTTGCATGGGACATGCATTTTTTTTAACTCACCTTGCAAATTTCTTGGGTTTTGTAGGAAAACTCCATAAAAATTACACAAAAAGTTGGAAGTGTCACCTGATTTAGGGAGTAATAATAATATTATTTATGTATACCAATTTTTAAGATACAAGGTGTAAATAATAATAATAATAATAATAATAATAATAATAATAATAATAATAATAATAATAATAATAATAGGTAAAAATATAAATAGGTATAAAATAATTTGGCATTAAGAAAATAATTTAATCAAAATCAAAATTGGGTTTAATTAAGTGATTTAATTAGTGTTTAATGGGGTTAATTAGTATTTACTATAGAATTTATTACCACTCATGACTGTCAGTGGGTTTTTTTTTACTATTTTGGCTGAGTCACGTCCCAAGGCCATGACTCACTTGCCTAGTCATGCTCCAAGGTCGTGACTCATTTGCCTAGTCATGCCCCAAGGTTGTGACTCATCCTTTATCAGCAATGTTGTTCCGTTTTCTTGTGAGCCATTCCCCAAGACTGTGACTCACCAAAAATCCTTTTAAATAGAACCATCATCTTCTTTCTTTCTTCTTCTTTCTTTTTTCTCTCCATTAGATGCGACTGATGACTTCTAAGACTATTTTTCTATCATTTCTCCTCCATTTGAACTTTGTTTTGTATGTCGTCTTCATCGTTGAGTCTGCAAGTGGATTGCACACATGTAGGTACCATTTTCATCAAATTTTGTCTCATAAAATTCATTTTGCCATTAAAGGAGAAAGGTTGGCACTTTCTTTGTCTTCCTTTTTTTTTTACATTTTATGGCTTAATGTTTGTTGCTTGATGTTTTCCTTATTTTATTTGTTCAATTTCAAGTCAAAATCTATTTATGTAATCTTATGTGATGATTATTTATTTTGATTTAGTTTAGTGATTTTACTGTAAATATTGATTTTCTGTGCTTATGTTAAATTGTTAGTCTCTTTTAATTAAGATAATTAGTAGTAAGGAAATACTATCTTTAAGGAAAAAGAAAAGAGAAAGAGTAATAAGTAAAAATGAGAAGAGGCAAAAAAAAAAAAGAGAAGAAAGAAGAAACGGTAGAGGCAGTAAGAAGGGGACGAAAAAGCAAGGCAAAGAAAATAAATAAATAATACTAAAAAAATAACTAACTATATTAAGATTAATTGAAATCCTTTATGAATAGTTTGGTACAAGTTTTTTGTGGATGATTATTTGGCATGCTTGTAAACTTGAATAAGTTTGAATAAATCTAAGGATTATGCGTATAGGTTAAACAAAAACATGTAAGTGTTTATCGTTTGGGTAGAATTATATTAAGTGATTAGTGTAAATAGCTTGACTGTTTATACTTGAACTAGTGATGCACACGTAATTACAAATAAGGAATATATAGTTAAGCAAAGTGTGCATAATGACTAATATAGATTAACAAAAAGTAATTATATATTTAATTTATGAATCAATGACATTGTTACAGATTTTCAACCATGTAGATAAACAGATACACATGTACACTTGAATGGCGACTAAACTTAGTCATTTGTGCATAAAAAATGCTTATGGCTTGTTATGGGCGTTATTCATGCCATTTTTTATGCAAGGAGGCCTATAATGCTTAGCCATTATGCTGTCCAATTTTTGTCAAAAATATTATTTATTTTTTATGCTTGTACATAATATATGTTCGATGCATCGACATAGAATGATCAAAATTAAATTAAGCTTTAATATAAATTTCAAGACCAAGTTTCAATTTGAATTTTAGAAATTGAATGTGGATATACGTTTTCTTATGCAAGTCACTTAGTAAGTGGTTGATTGGTTGCTGCTAAGATTTGGTACATTTAATTTATTTTCGCATGTTGGTAGCTTTTATGAATACTTTTAATTGCAAAATTTTAATAATCATGCCAAAGCTTATATTGTCTAGACTTGCTAATCTACTATGATATATTATTTCAACATTTTCCCTAAAATTTTCAATATTTAGGCTAGAAATTTGCGCCATTGCTCGAATTTATCATTTTTAGCACATTATTGTAATCATTCACACTTTGATGTAATATTCCAATTTTGATTAACTTTTAGTTCAAGATCAAATTTTTATTTGGTATGTTTAGACTGTTGAATAGATTAATCAATTTTATACATTTATACAAATGCCTCATCATAGAGAATCACAACCACAGCCAAATGTTCAACCACCTTGATAAATGTGAATTACATATAGTTTTTGATATGTTTTTAGTTGTGTTGTTTAGTTATTTTGGTTTTATTTAGGTTAAATTAAAGTTAATTTGTTAATATTTATGTTTTTGAGGTTAATTCTGTGTTTTGTGTGATTTTCAGGGTAAAATTGATATAAAAGGGCTTAAAGTGTAAAAAGTGCAAAGTTTAGGGCCATAAGTGCAAATATGAAGAATTTAGGCGAGAAAATAAGTTTCCAGTCCAGAGCCTTGAGATGTGACCACGTGAAAACATTAAAGCATAAGACACGTGGCTACATGAAGAAGTTTTTGTGAGGAACCGTGGCCATGTGATGAGAATTGAAGAAACAAAGTGAAGACCACGTGACCACATGGATTCCAGTGAAGGACCACACGTGGCCACGTGTGGAGGAAGAACAAATGGAGTCGTGGTCACGTGTAGAGAAGTCATATTGAGGGGCGTGACCACTTGATTCAGTTTTCCCACATCGCGAAGGATTTTCAAACTTCCTGTTTTAGCAGAATTTGATTCCTATTATGTGACTGGAGTTTAACAAGGAGTCTGCTATAATTTTGCCTATAAATAGCAATCCAAAACACAGAAGAAAGGAATCAATCCTTAGAATTAAGCTTTGTTTTCTTGTTGTTTTTTTTACATTCTTTGTTTACTGTTTTCTTCAAAACGTTGTTTTAATTTTAAGAATGGTTTGTGAGTAGTTTTCTTTAACTTTTGCTAAAGGATACTTGAATCCTTAAACTTGTATTGTTATGACTTAAGTTGTTCTTCAATTTAAATACAAGTTGATTATTTCTTGGTTCTTAAATATAATCTTGCCTTTTCTCAATTTTAAGTTGATTGTTAACTTGATTAAGTATTGGTTAATTAATTAGTTTAAGTTGAATAATAACTTGCATGCTCTTAGGTTAATTTAGTTGGATTAATGCATTATTATAATCTAAATAAGCTATAATTGTGTGTTGATTTGAGTAAGTTAAGATTAAGAAAAGAGTAACCAAGAATAGCTGAAAGTTAAATCTCTTGAGAAAGGCTTTAATAGACATCTAGGAAACTTAATTCAGTTCTTTATGCTAAGTGTTAAGTTTATTTGAATAAGAAAATTTGATGCTTGGAATGGTAATCTTGAATAAAGTTATCTGGTTTTATTAAACTGAATTCTCCATAATCACTTGTATGTTTTCTTTTATTTAAGTCATAGCAATACTTGTTAAGGTGGATAGTCCTTTAGTGAAAGTTGTCTTTAATATTGATTTTTAACTCATTCAATTTACTTGCTCCAATAGATTTCTCCTTTACTTTATCTTTTTCAATTTTTTTAATTTAGTTTTAAATTATTATTTTTAGTTTTAGTTCTTCACTCATCATAAATTTGGGATTTCTCTTTTCTCTTTTGCACACGAAAATTGGCTTTAAAATTACAATAGCACATACATGCACAAGTCTCCCTTGGGTTCGATATTTTGGGTTATAATCTTATTTTCCTATATTACTAGCCGATCTAGTACACTTGCTAGAATCCGGTCAAGTTTTTGGCACCGTTGTTGGGGAAACATTGGCATTTGTTTATTTATTTTGATTTTAAAGTTATTTTTGTGTGTTTTTCTTCTCTTCTTCATCTATTTTCTTATTTTCTTTTTTGGTGACTTGTGGTTTATGGTGAGAGAAAACCCCATCCTACCATTAGACCCTGAAATTGAAAGGACATTCCATAAGATTAGAAGGTTAAGAGGCGACATGAACGACCCAAAAATAGAATAACCTATAAATGATCCACCACCTAAGATTGAAGAGCAACACATACCCCACCAAGCTCCTGGGAATGGGTATAAACCTAGAACCATTAGGGATTATGCTATCCCTAGGTGGAATGAAGAACATAGAACTATTAGGATTCCTCACCACCAACCCTTTGAGATTAAACCCGCTACCATCACTATGGTACAAAGAAACCAATTTTCAGGTTCGAACATAGAGGATCTTGCACAACATTTAGATATGTTCTTAGAAGTAAGTGACACTGTGCAAATTCCTAACGTATCGACTGATGCAATTAGGTTAAAACTCTTTCCATTTACCCTCATAGGAAAAGCTAGGGATTGGCTAAAAATGCTACCAAATCAATCCATCCATTCTTGGCATAAAATGCAAGAAAAATTTCTTTGCAAGTTCTTCCCACCTACTAAGACTGCCCTCATTAGGAAACAAATTAGTGACTTCCAGCAATTTTATGAAGAACCATTCCATGAAGCATGGGAAAGATTTAGGAGACTTTTAAGGAGTTGTCCACATCATGAAGTTCCTATTTTTTAATTAATGCATATTTTCTATGCAGGTGCCCATCCAACAATAAGATCTTTGTTAGATGCAGCTTCAAATGGAAGTTTCATGAATCAAATTCCCGAGGATGCATTTTTACTCCTTGATGAGATGGCCACCAATGATTCTCAATGGGAAACCTTTAGAGCAACTCAAAAGAAACAATGAGTTCATAATATTGATGAAATAGCCATTCTAAGAGCTCAATTAGAATTAATGGAAAAAAGGCACTTAAAAGAAATAAATGAGCTTAAAGCTAAAAATGTTTCTATGTTATCTGATGAAGTTGATTCTTATGCAGGAATTCAAGGACCTTTGGGAATGAAGAATGCTGAAAATATGGTAGACGAAGTCAATGCCTTGAACCCATATAGCAACACTTACAATGCGGGATGGAGAAGCCATCCAAATTTTTCATGGAGGGAACGTAATCATGGCTCTTCTTCTAACCCTAATCCTAGACCCCTATTTAATCATAATCAACCTCACAATAGTCAACTTCCATACCAAAACCAAGCTCCACCTCACTACCCAAATCAATACCCATCACAAGCATACCACCAACCACCCGGTTTTCAAAAACCTCAACCTCCCCCTCCTCAAGAAAAGAAATCTAATATTGAAGAAATGATTGCAAATTTCATGGCTTCCTGAAACTCAATTTTAGCTAGTCAAGATGCTAGATGGAAATCGCAAGATATTTGGATGAGAAACCAAGAAGCATCCATTAGAAACCTAGAAAACCAAATGGGGCAACTTGCTAGTTCTTTATCAAACCGTGCTCAAGGGACATTTCCATCCAATGTAGACCGAAATCCAAAAGAGGAAGCCAAAGCAATCACTTTAAGGAGTGGGAAAGAGTTAGAGAATAATGAACTTGGTAAGAATTCTTCCTCAAAGGTGGAACCGATAATGGAGGTAAGTAATTCTAACTCAAAAAATACTGAAAAAGTATCTCCTACATTCAAGAAGGGTAAAGGTAAGGACAAACTTGTTTCTACTGTTCTTGATGAATCTCAATTACCATTTCCTGTTCTAGCTAGAAAAGAGAAACAAAATGAACAATTGAGTAGATTTTTGGACATGTTTAAGAAGCTACATATAAACTTACCATTTGCTGAAGCTTTATTACACATGCCTAAATATGCTAAATTTATGAAAGAATTATGCACTAATAAGAAAAAGCTAGAAGGCATAGGAGCGGTTCAATTGTCCGGTAATTGTAGTGCCATATTAACCAATAAAATTCCTGAAAAACTAGAAGATCCAGGTAGTTTTACATTACCTTGTGAATTAGGAAGTAATTTTGTTGGAAATGCTTTATGTGATTTGGGTGCTAGTATTAATTTGATGCCTTATTCAATTTGCAGGAAATTGAATTTAGGTGATTTAAAGGAAACCTGAATGATGCTTCAATTAGCGGATAGATTGGTGAAGAAACCAAAAGGAATCATCGAGGACCTATTGGTAAAAGTAGGAAATTTCATATTTCCGATTGATTTCATGGTGATGGACATGGAAGAAGATAGAAAAGTGTCATTAATTATGGGAAGGCCATTCTTGAACACAGCAAGAGCATTAATCGATGTTCATGGACAAATGGTTACTTTAAGATTTAACGAGGAGGAAATGCTTTTTAATGTTAATAAAATTCTAAAACACCCCTCGTATGATTTTGAAGAATCCATTTACTTTGTTGATGAGGTTTAAAAATGTGCCAGCACAAAGCAAGAGGAAATCATTCTCAAAGATGAGCTTCAAAGTTGCTTGATGCATCCAAGGATAATGAAAGAGTTGGATACAAAGGAGAAAAAGTTGATACAAATTCTGGAACAAGAGCATAGTGAAGATAATGAAATGTAGGATGAACCATCTCCTCCTAAGGGAGATTCTAAACTTAAAACACTTCCATCTCATTTGAAATATGTATTTTTAAGTGATAATGCTAATCCGGTAATTATTTCATCTTTGTTGATAGATTTGGAAGAAGAAATGCTCATTAGAGTCCTCAAAAAGCATAAAGGAGCAATTGGTTGGGCAACATCCGACTTAAAAGGGATTAGCCCAAGCTATTGTACACATCGTATACCCATGAAGGACAACTTTAAACCAGTGGTGCAACCTCAATGAAGGCTCAACCCAACTATGCAAGAGGTAGTGAAAAAGGAGGTATTGAAACTACTTGATGCAGGTATTATCTATCCTATATCTGATAGTAATTGGGTAAGTCCTGTTCAATATGTGCCTAAAAAGGGGGGAATGACTGTAGTAATAAATGAAAATAATGAATTAATTCCTACACGTACGGTAACGGGATGGAGGGTATATATTGACTATAGAAGGTTAAACAATGCCACTAGAAAAGACCATTTTTCATTGCCTTTTATTGACCAAATGTTAGAAAGATTAGCAAGAAATAAATTTTATTGTTTCTTAGATGGCTATTCGGGGTATATGCAAATACCTATAGCCCCGGAAGACCAAGAAAAGACCACATTCACATGTCCATATGGAACATTTGCATATAGGAGAATGCCTTTTGGTCTTTGTAATGTATCTGCCACATTTCAACGATGCATGATGGCCATATTTCATGACTTTATTGAAAAATTTATGGAATTTTTCATGGATGATTTCACTATTTATGGTCATGATTTTGAATCTTGTTTGCATAATCTAGCATTGGTTTTGAAAAGGTGCCAAGAAACAAATCTTGTGCTAAATTGGGAAAAATGTCATTTCATGGTTAGAGAAGGCATTGTTTTAGGGAATAAAATTTTTGGAAAAGGCATTGAGGTTGACAAAGCAAAAGTTGATGTGATAGAGAAATTACCTCCACCAACTAGTGTAATGGGCATTAGGAGTTTCCTTGGTCATGCCGGGTTTTATCGTCGGTTTATTAAGGATTTTTCTAAAATTGCCAAACCACTTTCTAATTTATTGCTTAAAGATGCTGCATTTAATTTTAATGCTGAGTGTGTGTAGGCTTTTAACATATTGAAGCAAAAATTAGTTAGTGCACCAGTCATTGCATCACCCGATTGGAGCTTACCATTTGAAATTATGTGTGATGCAAGTGATTATGCAGTTGGAGCAATCTTAGGACAACGGAAGGAGAAGATTTTCTACACCATCTATTATGCAAGCCATACAGTCACCGGAGCCCAAGTAAATTACACCACTACAAAGAAGGAACTCTTGGCAATAGTCTTTTCATTTGAGAAATTTAGGTCTTACCTTTTAGGATCCAAAGTTATGGTATGGTCGGACCATGCCGCATTGAGACGTCTTTTTGCAAAGAAGGATTCTAAACCAAGACTTATCCGATGGGTGTTACTACTTCAAGAATTTGATGTTGAAATCAAAGATAAGAAAGGTGCAGAAAATCTTGTAGCTGACCATCTATCTAGATTAGATCATGCTAGTATCGAAAAGGGAGAAATTTCTGACTTATTTCCCGATGAACATATTTGTGCTTGTTATACTTATGAGAATTCAGTTCCATGGTACGCTAATATAGCTAATTTTCTTACAGGTGGCTATCTTTCTAAGGAATTTACTTGGCAACAAAAGAAAAAGCTCATAGCGGATGCCAAGCATTACCTTTGGGATGATCCATACCTTATCAAGATATGCTTGGATCAAATACTAAGAAGATGTGTACCGGAATCGGAGCAAGAAGCTATCATGAACCAATGTCATGGAGGTGAAGTTGGAGGTCATCACGGACCAAATAGGACAGTTCAAAAGATACTCCAATCAGGTTTTTTCTGGCCTATTTTATTCGAGGATGTAAGATCTTTGATAGCTACTTATGATAGATGCCAACGAGTAAGGAATATATCGAAAAGAGATGAGATGCCTATGAACAATGTGCTAGAATTGATTTTATGGGACCTTTTCCAAATTCATTTGGGCTTGAGTATATTTTGGTAGCTGTGGATTATGTGAGTAAATGGGTAGAGGCAATAGCTACTAGGACATGTGATGCAAAAATTGTGTTGGAATTCATTAGGAAGAATATTTTCACTAGATTCGGAGCACCTAGAGCTATTATAAGTGATGGAGGCAAACATTTTGTCAACCATTAATTTAAGACCTTAAGAAATTTGGTGTTAAGCACAAAATCACAACCCCATACCACCCTCAAGCCAATGGACAAGTGGAAGTATCTAATAGGGAGTTGAAATCAATCTTAGAAAAAATAGTAAATAACTCTAGAAAAGATTTGTCTCTTAGGTTAGATGAGGCTTTATGGGCTTATCGAACTGCATTCAAAACTCCTATAGGTATGTCTCCCTTTAGAATTTTTTTTGGAAAAGCATGTCACCTTCCAGTCGAATTAGAACATAAGGCATATTGGGCTACCAAATTTCTTAACTTTGATTTGAGAAATGTAAGAGAAAGGAGAAAATTGCAACTCAATAAACTCGATGAAATTCGACAATGGTCATATAACAATGCTGCACTTTATAAAGAAAAGACCAAACGATGGCATGACAAGCATCTAAGGGTAAAAGATTTTGTTTCGGGAATGTTAGTGGTTCTTTATAATAGTCATCTTCATTTATTTCCAGGAAAGCTGAAATCGAAGTGGCTTGGACCATATCAAGTGATATCAAGCAGTAATTTTGGTGTAGTGACGATCAAAAGCTTAAAAGATGGACATGAATTTACAGTCAATGGTCATTGACTTAAACCATACCAAATCGGACAACAAGAGGTTGCTGAAGCAACCATAATTCTTCAAGATACTTAAAAATGGTTTGGAAAGTCTAGCTGGAGACTTTAAAAACTCAGAACTTTTAATCTTTCTCTCTTTTCTCTCTTTTCTTTTTACAGTTAAGTTTTAGTTAAGTTTTTGTGTTTTTGAATTTTTATGTGTTTGTGTGTTTCAATTCATGAAAAGAGAGAGTAAATCAAGTTTTTTTTAAAGAAGACTTGTTTTTAATGGAAAAAGTTCGTGTTTTCAAAGCTTAAAATGGAAAAATTGCATTTAAAGAAGAGTTTTGTGTGCATATGTTTCAAAAAACGAGGCAAGAGAGGCAGAAAAATACATGAACACGTGACCACGTGTGGCTTTCCCTTGGCCATCACGTGGCCACGTCTTTGTTTACTTACCCAGTTCCTATATAACATGTGACCACGTGTTTTACAAAGGAAAAATCACGTGGCCACGGCTAAAACTGCTGCTCTCTTATTTTCCTCAACACGTGACCACGTGTAGTTCTCCTTTTGAACCTCACGTGGCCACGCACCAATCCTCTGCCTTTTATAAAAGCTTCCATGACTTCTTCTCTTCTTCATCTTCATTTTATTTCCTCTAACCCATGCCCATGCCTCACCAACACAAAGATCAACCCGTGACCACAGAATTTTCACTCATCACCGATCATCACCATCTCCATTTGCTTTCTTTTTATTTTTCTCTCTCCTACCCATAATCTCTTCCTTCTTCACATTTTCTTCATTATTTTAGGTTTTTCACAACTCACACACACCACCTCAACTTTGTGCTGCAATTTTGGTGTGATTCTCACTTTTAAGTAAGTATTTACTCTCATTACTCCTTAATTATTGTTTGCTTATCATCTATTGTTGTGTTTTGTACTATTTTTGTTCATGAATGTTTGGTTTTTAGGTTACTTTGCACTTAACATTTTGGTTGCATGTTAATTCTTTTTGCTTCTTTGGATGATTATGAGTATTATATGCATGTTATAGATGCTTGGTATGCAATTGGGTAGTAAACAATCTTTGTTATGCTCTTTAAATTAATGCTCAAATTTGTGCTCATAACATGCTTGATAAAATGCCTCAATGAGTTTTTCTTTCGAAACATTTAACTTTCACTCTTGGATAGCATGTTTATGATTTGCAGGGATGCGTTATGACTTAATTCACCTCTTCAAAGATTGGTTCATAGGGTTATTCATGCATGATACGCATTATGTTTAACATAGTCTTTGTGCTCAACCTTTGAATGTCTTTTATGCCTATCATTTTGATCTCCACATATGCTATCCACATTTCTCATTGCACCCAAGAGTGTTTCAATTCATTCAATGCATGCTTCTTGTGCTTACACCTTAGTCTATTTTGGGTTATGAGTGGATACTTACATTGTGTTTTTCTTTCTTTGTAGTGGCACCTCGAAGGACCAAATATCTTGATGTAGCAAGTTCTTCCGAGGTACGCATTCCTTCAAATGTAGACAGGGCCAAAATTAATAAATTTGACTACTTCAGCAAATGCACCTATGTCCAGCCCGACTATTTAAGCCATTTGTTACTAAATATCCCGGCTGGAAATCTATGGGATCATGAGATAGAACCATTGATCCAAAATATTGGCTGGGGGAAGTTCATTGAAAAGAAACCAAAAGTATATCCAGATATGGCATGGGATTTCTTGTATTCTTTTGAATGCTACTTTAAGAGAGATGCAGAGGACAACACAGTCGGTTTTAAGTTGGGTAAGAAAGGATATTCCTTAACTTTTAGTTAGTTCTCTGAAATTCTTGGATTTGTGCCAAATGCCCCTACTGAATTGAAAGATGATTCGCCTGTGGAGAATTGGGAACGAATCAAGGATATTGAATTAGATGAGCCTTGGGTGGGAGGACAATGTAAGGTACATGCTTTAAGGACTCATACATTAAGAATCATTCATCGTTTTCTTGCAAAGAGTATGTACAACAATTTGAAGAATGCAAGCACTATTAGTGTATCTCAACCAATGGTTCTCCGATGCATGATGGATAGAATAGCAATAAATAGAGCGGGCATTA
The DNA here is from genome assembly GCA_037975025.1 of Excoecaria agallocha. Lineage (NCBI taxonomy): Eukaryota > Viridiplantae > Streptophyta > Magnoliopsida > Malpighiales > Euphorbiaceae > Excoecaria > Excoecaria agallocha. Next base: position 38,055,691 of record CM075807.1, on the reverse strand, counting down.
TAGCTATTCAAATTAAGGACTTGCAGAAAATGCCAGGACATATTGATAATATTTCCATAGGATGGATAGCTACTGTTTTAGCTTTTGTAGTTGAGCATTCGGTTTATGGAGAACCGCTTAAAGGAGATTTGCCTTGCATTGATAATAGGATGCTGAAAAGGATGAAAATTCTGATTCCTAGGCCTTGTGGTCATTGGGCAACTCGGGAGGAGTACTTAAGAGAGAACAATATTTGGTTTGAAGAGGAGCAGTAAGAGGAGCAGCAAGAAGAGGCGGATGAGGAATATGTTGCCACAGCTATACCTTCCCCCATCAATGAGCCTACAACACCAGAATGGGAAGCACCATTTAATCAATTAAGTGGTCGGATGGATGCTCAACAAATTAGACTCGATCAAATGCAAGGAAGATTGTATATGCTTCATGATATGGTCATGGAATGAAATAGGAGAGTTGAGCATTTTACCCATCACTTTTGGCAGCGTTTTCCTCCACCACCACCTCCACCGGAATAGATCATCATTTGCTATGGACAGCAAAATTTTGAGGAGGGGGTAGCCTCCTTTCAGGGAGTTTGTTTTCAACTTTTCTTTTCTTTTTCATGAATCAAACTTTGTTATTTTGTGTTTTGTGTTTTATTTTCTTTTCTTTTATTGTGTTTATGTTTTGTTTGTTCTCTAAAGTTTGTAAAACATATTAAAAACTTATGTAGTTCATCTTTTCATCTAGTTTGCATGAGAACTTAGTTTGCCCTAGTTAACTTCAAAACTTGGAACACTTTGAGCTTGGATATGGAATATGCATGTTTTGGACCTTTGCTTAACAAGAGAACATTTATATTGTTTAATATGCCTTTGGATGGGATAATTTTTAACTTGATAAATATTTGTTAGTTTCCAAATTCTTAAAAGCACTTATACTAGTTTTTAACTTAGAGAAAAAAAACTAATACAATGAAGTAGTGAAGTAAGGCAATTTAGAGCACTAGAACCTTCCTCATCACCCTTCAAAGCATATGAACAACTCAAGCAACTTAGAAAATGATCTAGGCAATAGTTTTCTTGATAAACTTTCTTAAAAACTTGTGTCCTACCTTGATGAAATTATCCTTTGATTAAGCCATTTTGAGCCTATAAGGGTATGCTTAATGCGTACCATTAATATTTTCTTGTTACACCTAATGTTTTAACCATATAACCTAAAAAGCTTTTATCTCACCCTATGGAATTGGCCACTTTAGGATTAAATGGATGCATGAAAAGAGTAAAGTTTTATTGGGTGTAGTAAGAAAGTCTTAGCAAAGTTATTAATGAAGTCAATTGAAAATATACCTTCTATTACCTTGAGGCTAGCTTGTGAATGCTTGTTCATTTAAAAAAAAAGAACATTTGAAGTTTGAGAAAAAGAAAAAAAAGAAAGAAAAAGAGAACTAGCAAATATGAAAAAATATAAGTGTGGGGTAGTATAAGGAAAAATAAAAAAAATAATGACTTCTTGGTGAAAGGATATATTATTTTTTTAAAAAAGAAAGTTTTGAATCAAGGAAAGGATGAGCAGAATTTGTATTGTTTAAGTTATTGGGGTTTTTGTAATTTATTTTGTCTTAGAGTGGCTATATTCATTTTGATTATCTTTTATCCATTCTTTGATGAACATACCCTTAGCCCCATTACAACCTTTGAAAGATCTATGTGATTTTAAGCTTGTTTTGACTTGTTCAGCGGAGATGACCTTCAGGTTCCGGTGCTAAAGGAGAGGCCTATTGTGTTTCTAGAGTTTCAAGCATGAAACCGATTATATGCTTATGCATTCATAATTCTATACTTCATTACCTAGTTGTGTTGATATTTTGATTTTCAAAATTGCTTAAAATGATTTGGTCTTACACACATTCAGGAAACTAGATTATATTCTCTTGTTTGAAGTTGATCTATTTATGGGTTATATTAAGTGCTTTTGTTAAAATGCTAAGTTTGCTTTTGAAATTGCATATCTTTGTACAAGTTTGATGGTTTTGAAGGTGGGATTGTTCTAATTTGCTTAAGGGCAATCAAAGTTTAAGTGTGGTGTATTTGATAAGTGTGAATTATATATAGTTTTTGATATGTTTTTAGTTGTGTTATTTAGTTATTTTGGTTTTATTTAGGTTAAATTAGAGTTAATTTGTTAATATTTATGTTTTTGAAGTTAATTCTGTGTTTTGTGTGATTTTCAGGGTAAAATTGATATAAAAGGGCTTAAAGTGTAAAAAGTGCAAAGTTTAGGGCCATAAGTGTAAATATGAAGAATTTAGGCGAGAAAATGAGTTTCCAGTCTAGAGCCTTGAGACGTGACCACGTGAAAACATTGAAGCATAAGACACATGGCCACGTGAAGAAGTTTTTGTGAGGAACCGTGGCCATGTGATGAGAATTGAAGAAACAAAGTGGAAACCACGTGACCACGTGGATTCCAGTGAAGGACCACATGTGTGGAGGAAGAACAAATGGAGCCGTGGTCACGTGTAGAGAAGGCATATTGAGGGGCGTGACCACGTGATTCAGTTTTCCCACATCGCGAAGGATTTTCGAGCTTCCTGTTTTAGCAAAATTTGATTCCTATTATGTGACTGGAGTTTAACAAGGAGTCTACTACAATTTTGCCTATAAATAATAGTCCAAAACACAGAAGAAGGGAATCAATCCTTAGAATTAATCTTTGTTTTTTTAGTTGTTTTTTTTACGTTCTTTGTTTACTATTTTCTTCAAAACATTGTTTTAATTTTAAGAATGGTTTATGAGTAGTTTTCTTTAACTTTTGCTAAAGGATACTTGAATCCTTAAACTTGTATTGTTATGACTTAAGTTATTCTTCAATTTAAATACAAGTTGATTATTTCTTGGTTCTTAAACATAATCTTATCCTTTCTCAATTTTAAGTTGATTATTAACTTGATTAAGCATTGGTTAATTAATTAGTTTAAGTTAAATAATGACTTGCATGCTCTTAGGTTAATTTAGTTGGATTAATGCATGATTATAATCTAAATAAGCTATAATTGTGTGTTGATTTGAGTAAGTTAAGATTAAGAAATGAGTAACCAAGAATAGGTGAAAGTTAAATCTCTTGAGAAAGGCTTTAATAGATATCTAGGAAACTTAATTCAGTTCTTTATGCTAAGTGTTAAGTTTATTTGAATAAGAAAATTTGATGCTTGGAATGGTAATCTTGAATAAAGTTATCTGGTTTTATTAAACTGAATTCTAGCTTTTTCAATTTACTTGCTTCAATAGATTTCTCCTTTATTTTAGCTTTTTCAATTGTTTTAATTTAGTTTTAAATTATTATTTTTAGTTTTAGTTCTTCACTCATCATAAATTTGGGATTTCTCTTCTCTCTTTTGCACACAAAAATTGGCTTTAAAATTACAATAGTACATACAAGCACAAGTCTCCCTTGGGTTCGATATTTTGGGTCATAATCTTATTTTCATATATTACTAGTCGATCTAGTACACTTGCTAGAATCCGGTCACACCTAATTAGATGACAGGGAGCAAGCCACTAGATATCGGACTTTGCATCGCTTGTATATCCAAGTAAGCAAATTTATGAGCCAGTATTTTTTGGAAACTATGGGTATCTGACATGAAGCACATAGGACACTCGCTCCCTTTTTCTCCGTATCCTAAGGTAGTTTGATAGTTCTTTGCCACTTTTTAATACCGTAGATATCAATGCCTTGATACTAATGCAGGGATCATTACATTCCATGTTTTTGGTATTTCATTCAGTCTGTCCTGAGCATAAGTATCTGGCATTTTTGTCTTCCCTATGGGTGAGAATATTGCTATCACTAGGAGGACTGCTAGACCAGATCAGTGGGATGCCATTGTTAGGGTAGGCATCCTTTATGATCCTCTAATAGTGAAGGCCACTATGTTAACCCATAAGTTCTGTGATATTTACAATGGGTTTTATCATGCTTTTACATGGGACGTTCAGGTAGCCTAGGGTCCCTTAATATTATCGATATTTAGAGCCTATGGGCTATGATAGCTAGACAATGCCTCAACATCAGTCACTATATCTTACTAAGTATTAGTAGGGTAGCCTAGGCACTAGGAACATTAGTGGTCATTGAAGAGATAGTTACTAGATTGTTGTTAGCATTGGAGTCCTTAAGTCAGAGATGGGGCCATAGGCTGAGGGTAACGTGGATGTGAGCTTTGATATGGCATTAGATATGCCTATGGTTAGGCATGCACCTAGGGAATACAGACTGCTCTTAGTAGAGGAAGTAGAGGGAGATTTAGGAATTAACAAATAGCAACCTGTAGAGTTGTCTGAGGAGGAGCAATCAGAAGAGAGTATATCTAGTGGTCACTCTCCTCTTTATCAGGTACATTCAATTAAGACTCAGACTGCTAGTATGAGGTTCAACCCGAGTCACTCTACAAGGCCTACAAGACCACAACCTACATCACCTCAAGGTTCTAATATGTTATAAATATTGATGCCACATAGGGCTCATAGAATTCACCCACATGGCGACCCCAGTGCATCTACTTTTCGAGGGCCAACACCACTTGCTCCAACTTTCTCTATTCCCCCTACTACGAATCTAGAGAGTAGACTAACCAGCTTGGAGGCTGCGGTCAGAGTTCTAGGATGGGACATGCATACAGTGCAGGAGATGATTGCTGGTTCTAGTCTCCTAGCTAATTAAAATTATCAAATTTTAGGTGCATCAGTGGCCATTGTAGGGCAGTTTATGCAAAGAGTCAAGACGGAGGTCATTGGACTTAGAATGTCAAAAATGGTAGAGAGTTCCACACTGCGTAACTTGCTCAAACAAAGATGGTAGTGAATCGACATGAGCTAGCCGTCAACCGGGTGGATAAGGATGTAGGTCACTTAGCACGGCTTGTGGGCCAGATCTTGACTCCTTTGGCTTGGGTGATGGACTTTGCATTTGAGGTTCCACAACCACCACTACAACCTACTGATCCTTCTCAAGTAGGTCCATCCGAGCTTCCTCCACTGCCACCTCAACCTTCAGCTAGACCATCAGGTCCTTTAAGTTCGAGATGCTAGAGATGATCTTCAAGGAGATGCATTTATATTTTTATGTTAATTATCTTAACTGTTGTTTATTTCCAATTGTATTTACATTCGTAAATTTGGAATGTTATTTTGTTTAAGTGGTGTATGGATAACATTTTTCCTTGTAATGTTCATACATACATGTATGTATTTATTTTTTATAATTATTAACAAAATGTTTAATGCAATGACAAATAACAAATAAAAGATAATAATCACTCACATGATCATACATGCATAAATTCAATAACGAGACTAAATCTATAAATAAAAAAGTGAAAAAATCATAATGTCTAATAACATGATTTGAGCAATACATCATGATTTAATTCATCAGCTATCACCTAAACAGGAAAAATCATTAAACAAAGACATATCATGGGAATTTTACATTAGCAACATCTAAAGGATTGTCGATGCTAGACAATTAGATCAAAATGAAGCTTTCGATCATATACCTAAACCTTATAAATGTCAGTTCTATACTCCAAAGCCCCTATTAAAGGATGGTTTTCTTTCTTTGACATTGAAGCTACATAAAAGCAATCATGCAAATCCATAAAAAGGTAAGCACTTTCCTTCATTTGTAATAGTGTTCTGATATCAAGATTCTTTTATAGGTATAGATGCCCACTTGAGAAGTGATGCATCCATTAAAAAAATGAAAGTCCTCGTACAAGGCATTTAATCTATCATCTTCCTTAATCCTATGTGTCCATAAGACGGCAGTGATTAGATGTCCTGACCAAGGGTTGAAACGTTGATAAGTTGACGGTAATTACCCAGTTAACTAAGGGTTAAAACATTAACAAGCTAATGACAACCATCCTAATTGATTAAAATTTAAAATGTCGATCAAATGAGAGTAATCACTTGATTAATCAAGGGTTAAAACATTGATAAGCTAACAATAATCACCAAACTAAAGGTTAAAATGTCAATTAATTGATGGTAATCACCTAAAAAAGAGTTAAAATGTCAACAAATTGACAATAATTAGTCAATCAAGAGTTAACACGCTGACAAGTTGGTGGTAATTACTTAACCAAAAATTCACTATTACAAGTGGTATGTGTTTGCATTTTGATATTCACTACCTCAAGTATGCATCTTTTATCGCTTTACTTTGAACTTTGGCAAACTTAGACACTGGTGCGCTAGTTTTCCTAAGCTTGGGGGCAACTATAGACATTGGGCCTAAGTCAGCCTCTGTTAAGGTTACCTAATAAGGATAATTCTATTTTAGAAGTAGCCAGGAAGTAGTATCACTCTATCCTTCTCCAACATTGGGTTTTCAAAAAATATTTTGTTACGGGTTTTAAGAGTAAAAAAATGGTGCTTTAGAAGCATGCATGTGTTTCTCTCTTTAGGATGGGTGAAATGAGTACATCTAAAGGCTTTAGGTTAACTAAAAAATAAGCCTAAAAAATAAGTCATGGCCTTAACTCATAGGTCAAGACCGTGACTCGCTGCTCCTTCTTTTTAGCCGTCACTAGGCAAAACTCAAGGTCGTGACTCACTAGCAAGTCACGACCCTTCGCTTGTGAATCAATTTTTCTCTATTTAAATTGGATTTTTTGAAATTTTTTTAGGGACCCACCTCGAGTCAAGCCCTTGACTCACTAATCAAGGCCGTGATTGGATTTTTTTGGTCCAAAATTATAGATTTTCCTTACGAAATAGGGAATTATTTTCAAGATAAAAATATTTTGCATTTTTTTTATAAATCCAAAGCATTTAATAGAAATCATTTTCTTTAAATGCATAATAACCAAATCTTGGAAAAAATAACAAAATCTAGAAAGAGAAAGCAAGAAAAAAGCTTTGTTTTTCACTTGGTTTTCAAAAAATGAAGGAAGCAAGCAAGAAGAAAGAGTAGAGGTGCTCTCATTGAAGTATCGAAGGATCTCTATTGAAGGTAATATAAGAGGCAAACTTGTAGCTCTCATGTAAATCTAAAATTTTTATTCTTGTAAATATTGGTTTTGAGTTTTCTTATATAATTTTTATGCTCTATTTTTGGCTTTTCCTCTCTGTATAATATGCTTTTCTTGGAAGTTTTGTGTAAATAATGTTTTAAAGGCTTGAATATGTGTAATACTAAGTTTCATACATGAATGTCCTCTTTATATGTCAATTTAAGTGAGTTTGATACTTGTTAGTTCTAGCTTTCTCTCTCGAGAGCATGTTTCTCTCACATGGTGATTTTGTGAAAATACTATTTTTAGTAGTTTTATTTGTTGTTTTAAGCATTTAAGTTGATTTTGAGGAGTTTAGGAGCCTTTCCATGTATATTTGGGCCTTAGAAAGCACTTTTGAAGCTTTAGAAATGGTTATGATGTCATTTCAGTAGCTACTGGGCAGTGCAAAAGTGACTTATAGCCTTAAATTACGAGTGAGTGACTCACTTTAAAAGTGGCAAGTGACTCAATTAAGGGCATATGACTTGCCTCACTCAAGGTTGTGACTCGCCCTTTTGCGTTTTGAGTGAGTCTATGACTCATTCTTTGGCCTTCCTAGTGGTTTCCCTTATTTTTTTCTCTTTATTTCTTCTTTATTCATTTCTTTTTCCTTTATTTTATTTTTTAACTCTTTTTTATTTATTCTTTTTTTTCATTTTGTTTGAATTTTATTTGATTTTGCTATTTTGTTATTATTTTTTCCTTTTTATGAATTAATTTTTTTTAACTTGACTAATCTTTGTTTTTTATTTATTCTTTTGTTCTTGAATAAACTACATCATAACCCTATGTAGAGGAGCATGGGAATTGGAGATTGGGGTTATCTATTTTGAGATCATTTTTTAAGCCTCATTTGTTTATTTATTTATTTTATGTTTGGCTTTTTATTATTTTTACTAAATAATTTGTAATAGTTAGTAAAAAAAGGGATTTTTGGCATGATAATTGGGAAAATTCAAATTAAATATTTTCTACATAACTAATTGGCTTTTTTCACATAAAATGAACTAACATCCACCTTTTCAATCCCAAAAATCACATGAAATATTTATAAAATATGCATGAGGGAACTAATATTTTTGAATTAACCAATCACCCGATTTATGTATGTTTTTAACATTATTGTTCTTTGTCGCAAATATGTTTTTTATACGACTAATTTGAAAAATCATGGAATGATTTTATACAAGTTTGAGTGGGATTTTTCTATAATAAAAAGAACCAATGTCCCAATTTTTACCCACCAAATAAAATGTGCATTAAGGTTTTATTTCTTTAATACAAAAAACTTTCTACTTTAAAATTAATTAACATGTTTCTCTTTTCAAAAACCGCATAGGCCCTATGCCCTATTTCTTCTAAAGTACACCTAAAATTCTACCTTTTATAAATATGCATGTAAGGACCAATGTCCTCAACGAAATAAGATCATTCAATTTCCTGATTTATATATGATTTATTTAAATACCTTTTTCTATGTATGTATGATTTATCACTTCTTATGTGCTTGCAATGCATCATTTAATTCCTTACCTTGTAATGCTTGAGAAAAGGGTTGGCATAATTAACCATAAGTTGTCATTTATGTAAACATTAACTAAGTTGTAAATATGAGTAAAGTCTAAACTATCTCTGGTTTTATCTTCACAAGGTGAGAACTCACTTTTCCAATATTTTATTGAGTGGTGACTTTGTGATACCCACCTTATGATGCTCAACAAATGCCCTAGTAGATTGATCACCAACAATAGATGGGAATAAAATCCTATCTATTGTGAAGTGATCAGTCTTTACAAGTCAAATGAACCTTGATCTGGTCTTGAGCCCTAAAAATGGGTTTTCGAGAACAAATCAAATGCCTTCGAGGTTTAACGCACATCACAAGCATTCCAAAATCCAAGACAACAACTTTTCAAGGTTGGAATAGTGCCTTTGATTAACCTTTGTAGAAAACACTTCAACTGTCTGTCCACTTCTATTTGCCCCACTGCTACTTCTAATTGCTTTGTTATTGCCAAAGTTTTTCCTTGCACCTTTATTGTTGGCCCTTCTAGCTAAATACTCACCCTTAGCTTCTATGGCTATGTCCTTCAAAAACTCCCAATCCTTCAACCCCTTCATCTTTAGGCCATCCCTTAAGTAGGGACTTACATTTTGAATGAAAAGCCTAATATGGTTAGCTATATTGGGCTTTCATTTCATCTCCATTACCTGATTCCTCTACCTTGTCAAGTACTCATGAGAGGACTCATTATGCTTGTATTAGAGAAATTCGAGATCTTTCAAGGTAACCTTCATCCTTGTACTGCAATCGTACTGATTGAGGAACTCTTCGATCAATAAGTCCCAATCCTCTTTTGTGCCTATATAATTCGTGATACTAGTCAATCGCAGGACCCGTTAAGCTCATACAGAAATATTCCACCTTTTGCTTCCTAGTTAAGGTGGTCCCTTTTATAATAAGGGTCTACTACTTGACATGTGCTGAAGGGTCAGAAGTGCCATCGAATTTGGGGAGATCGAGCATCTTGAACCTCTGGGGTAGTAACTCATCTCCATCTAAATACCTATCCTCAGGGTTTATTCCTCTTCCAGCAGACAATAACTTGGACATTGCCTCAACTTTTTCCTCCATCTTCTTAAAGGCCACATCCTTAGCACTAGGACCTCTATTTCTTACATTCATCATAGGAGGGTTATAATCTTCATCCTTCTCTTCAATATAATCATTTTCTATCTCATTCCTCTTTTCTCTCCTTGGTGGATCTCGAGGTGCAACAACATATGCCATGGTAGCATCCCTAACATGCATTATCTCTACTATCCCACGTGTAGGTGCTGTAGGCTGAGATCTAGTGTTTGGTTCTGAAGAGGCCATTAACCCACCAATCATGACCATCATCCTCTCTTTAAAATCCTAGAACCTCCTATCCAGCCTTCTATCAAATTCATCTCTCGTCACCAAAGGCCCTAACACAAAAGTGGCAAACATTTCCCTTAAAAATGTAAGCCTTATTGCTGAGAAACAACCAAATTTCACTAGTGTTCTTTTGTTACCCATTTGAACATCATTATGTCTATTTGGTCAACATTATGTTCAAATGTAATTTAATGTTCTAACCATTCACATTAGGTTTATTCATCATTATAATACTCATTTCATGCCTAAATATTTAATTAATCATCAAAGTATCGCTTGATAAGCTTAAGATTACCATTTAGCCACTTAAATTTTTATCCCTTCTTGGTTTTTTTCTTCACCAATTATCATTTAATTCATGTTACTTCATCAATTTATCAAGTTATCTTAATTTTTCATCATTTTCATTATTCATTCTATTCAATTCCTATATATTACTATCCGGTCATTATTAGGTCATATGCATATAAATTTGTTTAATTCATCAAACTCATTCCTACCATGTTTTTCATGTATATTAAACATTATTCTAAACTAATAAGGTTTAAGGAAGGAGAGATGAGAAAGTGAGAATTTGTTGAAATGAAAGAATAATGTAATAGTAAGTGGTAAAAAAGAGGAAGACTATGAATCGATAAATTTGGTGGCCTATATTTTTTCTTTTTTCCTCTTTCATTATATTTAGGTTTATTACAAAAAAGCCTCAACTATAAGGTACCTTACAATTTTGATACTCATTTGTTGTTCGGTCACTCCCCCTTCAATAGCGATGGAGTTCCAAAATTGTAAAGTACCCTCTATTTGAGACCTTTTTTTGCAAGATTTAAAGATGGGGCCCAAAATTGTAAGGTACCCTATAGTTGAGGTCCTTTTTTTTGTAATTAACCCTTATATTTAATATAAATGAGTAGATTTCTGATAACAAAAACTAATGTATTATGTTGAATGCTTATCATCTTAAATGTTTGTACCCTATTTTATATTTATTGTGTGCCTTGCACTTGTTTGAGGCTTCTAATAACAAAAACCCATTTTTTATGGTATAATTTCTCTATTGGTAATTTGAACATTAAGCATGGTTAAATGATCAAGTTGTAATATATATTATATGTTGGCCTTTATGTTTGTTAATCCTTTTCTTGGTCAAATTTTAGGAGCATCAAGTGGCATTGGAGCAAAGACAATAAGAGTTCTTATATTGAGAGGTGTTCATATGGGTATGGCAATAAGACATGTAGATGTTGGTATAAACGTCAAAGAAGCAATACTCAAAGAGATTCCCTCTACTAAGATTGATGTTATGCAGTTAGAGCTCAGCTCAATGTCATCAGCTGGAAATTTACATCTGAATATATTTCAACAGGTCTTTCACTTATTATTTTGATGCTTGCATATTGAGTTTGTTGGGCTCAAAGGTATTGCTTTTTGTAACTATGTTGTCATGAAGACATTGTGCACCCATTTAAAGAATATCTTGACTATAAAGTCATTTTTTTGAGGTAATAATGTAGGTGTGGCAGTTCTTTTCATACTTTCTAAAGACAACATAGAATTACAGTTTGCAATAAAGCATGTAGGTAAATTATCCATCATTATAGACAAGTTTTCTTCATCTATGTGCAAGAATCAAAGTGGAGTTGATAATTTCTAATGTATAAATTAAAATATCTATTTGGCTCACTGAATGAAGCAAGGTATGGTTTTAATTTATAGATGAAACCTATGAAATCAAAGTCACTAAGTTAGAACACCTAAATGTCAACTGTCTAGGGTTTGCTTGAACGGCCAAAGTAATAAAATTAATTCCAATTTCTTGTTTCAATGTTCAATAATTTTTTAACCTTCGAATTGTCCTTTTGAACTTCTTAAGAGTCTTATCAATTTTTGTTGATTAAGGTAATTAAGTATTTGATTTGAGATGTATGCAGATTCACAAAGTACAAAAACATTCATATATATGTTTGTCTTTTTATATTCGTTTGTGTCCAGTTGTATTTGTGATACTTTTATTTATGTACCTAATCAAACCAAAGTAGTTGTACGTGTATTTGTGATCCTTTTATTTGTCAATCAAGGTAATTAAGTATTTGATTAATCCTAAGTCAAACTTGATACTTAATTAATGTGCACTGACAAGCTTCTTTTTAAGGTTTGCAAGATTGGTTTTTCTTTGTACTTTACTATAATTCTTATGGACATGTTAGTTTCATATGTTTCATCTAATCTATAAACTCCACTTTTTTTAAATCATGAATTACCAATAATTATTTCCATTATTCTTAAACTTCAGGTTGCCCAGACTCCGAGATTCATACTTGATGGTGAAATGCTTGATTATATACTTGCAAAGGACTTGATTTCGCAAGTGAGTTTATTTTTTATACCTCAAAGATACATTTCCTATTCTTATTATGAGACATATGCTATAAATGAATATCTTTGAACAGATAATAGGTGAAATATCTATATCTGCTGCAACATACAAATCAATGGAATTTGTTTGCTATACTATTGAGAGTTTAAGTGTAAGTAACCTTAATTAGTTTCTCTTGTACCAACCACTCAATTTTAGTCATCACAAGAATAGATCACTTTATCTAATTTTTTGATTTCCCATAAAAATTAATGAAAGAGAGAATTACGTTATGTAACATGGTGATTGAAGCTGGTGAGAAGAATGGGGTTATCCCTGTTGGTAGCATTACATTCAAGTAACTTGAGGTATTTTTAATACATTATTTCGTTGAATCTTCTTGTCCATTTTTATTTCATTCAATATAAAACTATTTTGCTTTACATAGCTATTTTTTTAATTAAAAAAATAAGACTTCAGCCCCTTATGAACCAATTTATAGTGATGAACAAGCAAGGTAGTTTTTTTGTTACCTAATGATTACTTAATAATTATTTACCCATAATTCCAGTTTCAAGTTTTTTTTTGCTAGTTTTCTTTCAGAGTACAGATTTGATATCTCAAAATTGGAATCGCTAGTGGCAAAGGCATGCAATTTTATTTATTTTCAGTAAATATATATATATATTGTTTCATAAGTCCAAATTATATATACTGTCATCATACATGGTTACTAAAAATATGTGAGTTCACCTTGAGGTTACATATGAGATGAGAATAAAAATTAAAAATCTATAATAATTTTTAGCAATAGAATGGTGACGGTTCATATCGTCGCTAATAATTTTTATTAACAGGTGAATATATTGACGGAAAAAAATTTTCGTTGGTAATTTTACCAATGGAAATTTCGTTGGCAATTTTAACAATGGCATAGTAATTCAGTCATTAAAATCAGCAATGGAAATTGTAACTTTCATTGTTAAAAATAATAACGAAAATCTTTTTTGTTGTTAAATTTAGCGACGAAAATCTTTTTTAGTTGGTAAATTTTAACAATGCTCATATCTACAACGACTCTTTCCATTGCTAGTTTTTGTCATTAATTTTAATTAGCAATGAAAAATTAACAATTTTTGTTGCTAATTTCCATCATTAAATGAGAATTTTCTTGTAATGGATCCCAATTTTGGAGAAACAAGGCTTATTTTGTGGTATGGTTTTAGGTTAAAATAGAATATTGGTTCATTTTATTAAAAAATCCAATTAATTAAGTACAAAACCTTTTAAGTGATTTGGTTAAGTTAACATGCTAAAAAAAATCCTTTTTTACTACATTATCACATCCCAAGAGAATATACATTCAAAATAAACAAAAATACCAAAATTAAATAAGTAAAACAAAATTAAGTAAATAAAATACCTTAAATACAAATATGAGAGAGTGAGTGAGAAAGAACTGATTGGGGCATGACTCCTGAAGCATAATCACTCCTAGAAAACTCCATAAAATGCATAAAATAATTTGCTCACACAATAAAACCAATTAATTAGTGCATATTAAAAGAAATAAATATTAAAGTGACTTAAAATAATAAACAAAATAATTATGCCAAAAATATAAACATGCATACAAAATTGAAAATATATATATAATGGTATAGAAATGAATTAAAAATAAATGACAAGAAAATGATTTGAATCAAGATAAAAAGGGATTAAAAATACATTAAAAAAGGATAAATAAAGCCACATATGCCCTTGGGAATCGACGAACACCCTAGGCCAAATAAGGGACAAGAAGAGGAGAAAGCATCACGACATCCTATCAATTGCATTAAAAGATGACCATCTATGACTTCCTTTCTGTCAATAGGCACAGAAAGCAATTTTTTCAAAGCAACTAAAATCAAAGATCTAAATGAGTTCTAAATAAACAATTTTGTGGTCTTAAATCATGCCAAATTTAAATATAACCCCTAAATGCATTCTTAATCAAACAATAGTAATAAATAGTATGTGAAGAAAAATTTTGACATAAGAGATTAAGCATACATTCATAGAGAAGAATAAACCCTAGCATGTTATCCTAACATGTTGGAAAATCCTAAATCATCATAGCATCTTAGAATTACATAGATTCGAACAAAAAAACATAAAAACATGCATTAAAATATCATAAACATACTTATATAATGGTGACATAAACTAGAGAGAGAAATTTTGGCCTAGACTATTAACATCAAGGTATTTTGATTCAGTGAGATTAAAAACGTTAATCTCCACTCCGGTATTTGTATTCAAAGAAACAAAGAGATTTTTCATTTGTCTTTTGTTGAATGAAAATATGTATTGAACCTTGGTTTTGAGAAGGGAAAATTAATTTCTCTCTTCAAACGTTATTCCTTTTTCCAAATTCTATCTCTTCTCTCCGCAAAAACCCTAATTTTGGCCTTTTACATCTGAAGAAGAGTTGGAGACTCACTTTAACTATAATTCTCTAGATATGGAAGGATTAAATCCCCCTTAAATTTGGAATCAAATCAAATCCTCTTATCTTTTATTTTTAAAACTGAAAAACGTAGAAAATTTAAAAATAACCCCACAGACGGGTGTCTATGGTGGACATATGGTCGTACCTCACATGATTCCCTAAAATTTATAAAAGAAGCCCTTGATTTGTCCTGGACTAAAAGTAGGTGGCCATAGATGACCATCCCCTTTATGACAAACATTCGTCTGTCATTGCTAAGGGCCAAAAATAAGGCTTTTGATAACTTTTGTAAAAGTCCTTCAAAAACACTTAGAGAACTGCTAAGATTTTATGAAAATGTGAAAATCAAGGTCAGAGTTTCGAGATTCATGCTCTTTATCAGAATTATACTATTTCTTCGTTCTTAAGTAACCCTGATCTAGGCTGCCTTAGGCTGTGGTGTTTATAGATTGGTATATCATACATCTTCTTTAGTAGCTATTAGGACTCACGATTTCGTATTTTCACTTTGCCCATTTAGAGTTGTGCTCCCTACTCGAAGAACTTGGAGCCATTAAAGGAGTACTTTTTACCTCTAAGCTTTTACCTTGCATCCTAAGTTACGAGCTGACTACCAAAGGAGAGGTTACTCGAACCTTGTCTTTACTAACAAACCCTTATTTCTCCAAATACATGTAGTCATTTTTTAAAGGCTGTGTACCATTTATGGGTTTCACATTAATTTTTCTTAGTGAAAAATGCATCCCCTTAGGGATTTTCACATAATCCTATGCCTAATTTTTGCTTGAAATGGATCCAACCCACACCAGTGGCTTTATATTTGTTTTCATTTTTTATGGGACAGACTGCCTAGTTTCAGGTTTTTATCCTGTCCCTTGGCCTAATTTTTTCTTTAAGAACCATTTACAGTTATCATCTCTAATGGCTTTCTTTTCCTTTTCCCATTTCCTTTTTTTATTTTTTTATGCGTAGTCTATAGAAATATTGTAAAAGCATTTCTACTTCATTTGGTTCAAGTGGTGCAATGTTGTCCCTATGGATCCATACTAGATTCCATTTGTGACATTTATCAAGAACAAACTTCTGGACTCTAAGAGGTGGTTATGCTCTATAGTGTATAACTATTGATATAGTGTCTTATTAAGAAGCATTTATCACATAAGGTGTTGCTTTTGTCACTTGAGAATTTAGCCCCAATACCTGCCTTTATGTATGTAATAATTTTTTGAAACACCCTATTCTAATGCCTTTATCATGTATCATATTATACCTTTCAATCCTATTATAGTAGGTTATTAACCCAGTGTAAAACTACATTTATCATATTAAATAGTCTATTTAATTAAGTATCCTATGCATCAATTAGGTGTTTCCCACAACTTTAGTCTCTTAATTACATATGCATAATGGCTTATCTTACAACATACTCATCATTTTCATGTTAATCATAATTATTTTAACTTTATTCCTTATTATGCATGACATTTAGCAATTCATCTAGCATAAATATGACTAAGCATTCTAGCTCCTATATGCATGCATACTTTAGCATTCTTTCAATAAACTTATTACATCATTTACTTCATATGACATACATATATTTAATAGCCCTTTTTATACATATTAAACATGCAGAAGAACTTACGCAAAATTAACCAAAAATAACCCTACATTAACTTCTATGACTTTGGTGTTGGCCTATCCTGGTGCAGAGTTTGTTCCTGAGCGAAAGCTTTGACTACAAAACCTACACGGATAAAATAACTCATGCTAAGCTATAAAGCTTAGTGGGGATATTAAACATGAAAGACAACCACTCATAGTGGTTGTCAGAAACATATAATATACAATAATTAAAAATAATAAAGTTTACATAATAGAAATAAGTAATAAACAAAGCACAATATTTTAACATCAATGTAACTCTTCAATAAATTCAGCATACTCGAATCTAAATAATTCATAATAAGATCTATACATCATGTAATTAGATACCAATATATGCATTATATACCATAGTTAAACACAAAAATCCATATATCATATGCATAAATCATACTATGAATAACTATGAATCATTAATACTTTAATAGAGGTTGCTTAAGTTCTAAAAGTGGATAACGGGATCGATGGATACCCGAGAGTATCAGAACGGTGGATATCCAAAGATATCAAAATGTTGGACCCAAACAGGGACAACTTTACGGTGGACTGGTCAAGTACCCAAAGAGGGCTGTGCATGATCCAATTGGATCGACTGTACTTTAGACCTAAAAAGGTTGACGGTGGCAGCTGCAATATCCCTATAGGCACCTATCTATCCACAATTAAACTCCAGTAGTAGGCAATATAGTTTCTAAGTTCATTAAATATATATATTTGTATCATGTTTGCACCAATATCATATACTTTGTACATTTAAGTGTTCATATCATAATACATAATTCTCTAGTGTATAACATGTATTCATGTATTCTTATAATATTACACATATCTATGTTTGAACATACATATCATCATGATCAAATACTTGAATGATTTATCTTTAGGTATGTCAAGTGTTCATAGTCTTGCTAAGACATCATTTATTTCAAAAGCATCTAACATATATCATATCATGTTATTTAAGCTTACTACCAATAACTATCATATGTATGCATCACATGCCCCTTTTTTAAGAAAATCAAGTAGTAGAACATACATGTTTAGTTGCTAATAATAACACATGCCTCATATATGAAATTCTATAACATATCATGCCATTTAGTTTCTTCTATCATATAATCCCACGAATTCATTGAACATCCTTTAACTATATATATATATATATATATATATTTCAATACTCTGCTCATGTGAATGTTTAGCATTCTATGGTTTTATACATGGTATGTAGAGGTGTCAAAATAGTATAGTTATCATCACACAAGAAAGTAAAGCATTAAAGGAAGAGCACACACTATGCAAGTAAGTCGCGAGCACGACAGAGGTGAAAATAACAATTCACTTACAGTACATTGTCATGATCACAAATAGTATCGCGAGCGCGATGTACCCGAATTGTACAATCTCAATATCTTGTCATCACTTCAGCAACTCTTGTATAGATTCCACTTTATGCCTAATTAACTTAAGCTTATATTACTTAAACCCCTGTTTCATGCCTTAAAATTCATAATACTTCCAATTAATACCTTTAACTAAGATTCCATAACTTTACCATCAACACATAATATGACGTAGATGTATAACTCAATTAGATAAAGTCCTTATCATTCTAAGTTCTCCAATAATAGTAAAATTATAGAACCAAGTGAAGCTATTAGGGAATAATCTTTTTTAGAAATATAAATTCCTTCCTCATTTTTAACATGCATTAACATTTCTATATTCTAATCAAGACTTCCATTGCCTACATTGGATAGGACAAGAAGAATCACATAATCTTAAGGCACATAAATCCCATATCTTAGCCGAAACCAATAGAAATCCTTACTCCTTCAAAACTCTTTTGCCCTTATTCTTCTTACTACTATCTTCCTCTACAACAAATCATATATAATTGCATTAAAAATCCAGAATCTTCCTTTCCATCAAAGTATACAATCCTACCATTGAAGAAGAAGGAGAAGAAGAAGTAGAAGAGAATGCTCAATTTCTCCTTACCTTAGCAACTGAGTTCAAAAATTCTATCATACATCATCACATGCATCTAAATTCCATGAAAATTAAGAGTGAGGAAAAGGTTTGATCTTTTGAAAGAAGGAAACAAAGAAGAAAGGAGAATGAAGAGAGAAAAGGTGTCAGCCAAGATGAATACCACCAGCAAGAAAAATGATTTCTTTTTCTCTCTCCCACTAACCTCTTTCCATTTATATGAGTGGCAAACTTCCTTTTTACTCCCTTTTTTAATTGCATGTAACAAGTTTACCTTTTAATTTATAATCTTTCCTAGTTCATACCCCACTCCTAACTTTCTTTAAACATTAACCCCATTATAAAATCTATTTATAAATTAACCCTTCTATTTATCATATATTATAAATTCCCACATTTGTCATATGAAAAATTACTTTCTCACCCCTATAGTGACCTTATTAGATTAAATGAACATTTAAATTGCATATACATCTTCTAAATTTTCATATTTTCTACTAAGGACATATTTGGGGTGTTATATTTTCTTTCTATATGTTAATCATATGCACTTACCTAGTTTATGCATGCATTCATATTTCATGCATCATATAGCAATAGTAGCAATCATACCTAAACATGTAATGTAAGAATACTTATTCCATTCAATCTCAGGGGGTGACACCTTGTGTGCATCCGACTCCTATTATCAATCAGCCCATATGGTTCTCTTGATTGAATATTCTCCCTCAACCCCTAATTTTTGATTAGGATGCCTTTTCTAATTATTGCCCTAGTGGTGTGCCTAATTTTAGCAAAGTAACCTTTTTTTGGTTTTCAACTTACAGGGCTATATTTTCTATTTTTTTGACTTTTTTCTTTTCCATGGAACCCTCTTTAGTCCATCAGCATTACTTGTTTCATCAAATCTTTTTTATCATTACTGGTGAGAAATGGTTGCCCCTTCTAAATGTAGCTTTTTTAGCACAAAGCATTTGACTTATTCTCGTGTAACCTAGAGCATTTGATTTGAGTTATTTCTTCTAAATAATAGCTTTTGATCCACTTTTTATAAGATTAACCTTTCTCCTCTTTGAAAACTCGGCAATGATGGTGAGTTCTTTTTTAAATTGCAAAAGGCCTTACTTTGCTCATTCTGACTCTAACTGTTGTGCTCTTAAAGCAACATTTAATAGTTAAAGCTCAATCTTAATTGGATGGATCGTGTTCATCCCCAAATGTTAAGGAGAAAGAAGCAATCTTTTATACTAGTTTTTTCCCCTTTTTTTCCTTTCTTTATCTCGATTAGTTTTTGTTAGCCTATTTCTTGCACAATGTTTCACTTAAGATAATAAGCCAAGGTGACATCTTATGGATCATTCTCTGGTTCTTCTTTAAGGCATCTTCAACAAATTTTGGCACTTCTAAGTAATGGTGCTATGGTTTCCCATTAATTTCCTTGATGTTTGTCATACTTAGAATATTTTTCTTATCTTTTCCACTTATTGGTCTAAGTTTTTGAATTTTCTACTTAAGTGATTTATTGTTCAGATAAGCTTGAGCAGTATATCTTACAGTGTCTCTATCAATTCTCGTCATGTCACTTTAGGTCTAGGCAAAGACTTTTTTTTAATTATCTCAAACTAGCTCACTTCATCTGTCATATTGGATGCAATCAAGATAATCTTTTGTTAAAATTAAATGGAGTAGTGTTTAATGAATTAATGTCTTATATAAATAAATTATAATTATTGCCATGCATGATGCAATAAAATAAGACATTGCATACATAAGAAAAGCTTATATTATTAACATGGTTAGAGAAAAATGTGCATATTTTAGAAATATATTTTACATCATCAAAAAGCAGCTTATATTCCATCTTTCTCTACCATAGGTGCAAGTTGTAAAAAGTTTTCCAACATCTCAAGCTCCCCTTCTTTGGACAATGCCCCCAAGATTGGTGGTGATATTTACATCCTACAACTCTCTAAATTGCTTATCATTGGAACTAAGTGGGTAATGGTTAAACATTTACATGCCATCTAAATCTTGGGACACATACCATTCTAGTGAGCTTGAGGTAAACACTAATAGGGTGGTTACATAACATTATAGCCGTTCTTCCTCTTACTTTCCCTTTCTGGATTTGGTATTAGGTGTCAATTAGGTCCTCAATACAGTCCCTTAGACTATGAAAATGATCTATTCATGCCTGGTGTGTTGATGATAGGCCCAATACAAATATGCCTTATGTGTAAGCTTTCCTTGACTTCTGGTTAGCCGTGTTAACAAAGGCTGCAACTTTCCCTCTTGAATGTAATAGGTTAGGTACCATGATAAGGGTTTATCTAATTTTGAGTAATACCAACAAGTGGCTGTAGTTGTTGACATTTTTGTAGTGTTGCTGCTTCCACCATTGCTAGTGTTGCCATACTTTAGATTCTTATACCCTAGTCGATTGTTGTGATTTCCACTTTTTAAATGAGGGAATAGATCCTTTTTGCAAATCAGCCTTATTTTATTTCCATAAATGTATAACTGAAGGACTCATAATCATTCACTGGTTCTTTGCCTGGCCAATGACACCAATTAGTTGGGAGTTTTACATCTTTTGGTATTAGAAGCTAAGTACTAAAGATAGAAGCTACATTAGCTGTAACTCCAATAATGATCTTCCTTTCAAGGTCATCAACCCTTTTATCTAAGGTGACTATGAGTCTAGTCATTATTGACATGACTCTCTCCTCAAGGTTCTCAAGCCTTTTGTCCAAATTATGAGGATCAGAAGTATTAGTAGATTGTGTTGGATCATACATCTTTACCCCTTTTACTTCCCATTTGGTTGCTCTAGAATAGATATTATGTCATTTGGATCCATTTTTAAACCTTGAATGCTCTACAAAGATCCTGATAAGGTGATCACCAAAACCCCAAACCACCTAGGTATTTGATCTAGAATGGTTGAGGAAAAATCAAAGAGTTAAAATCATACATGAAAAAAAAGGTTTATGCATAAAGCAAGGTGTGCAGGTTTTATTGATAAAAATTTACACATAAAATGTACACTTTCTATGGTACACAAAATGAAATGTACACATTTTTATGATAAAATTCATACATAGAATGCACATGTTCTGCATTATTATATTATTATTTTTGTTTTCACACAAAATGAGATGTATACATGCACATTTTTATTTGGTAGAAAAATATGCACACGAAATTTACATGTTTTAGTTTTTATTACATTTTTTTTGTTGTACATAAAATGATTTGTACAAGCAAAGGTTATACACACAAGATAAGATATACATCAAAATAGACACAAAACATGCATATTTTTATTATTTTTTGTTATTACTATTATTTTTTTTATTTAATTAAAAATGCATGGATGCATATGCAGCATAGATAAACACATACGAAAGGAAAGAAAATCCTCCCAACCTTATTACTTTCACATAAGAGGACATGCTATCCCTTTCCTATATGAGATTAGCTCATGGGTTAATGGAGAATCTAATGAACATGTATGGTGCATGGTAGAAAATCTGTAGCATAAAATATTTTTATTTAAAGCATATGTAAATGGATTTTAGCCATTGCATATTTAAACAGTCTAAGTAAACTAAAATATACCCACTGAGGCATGAAAGCCTTTAATAAGAAGACATTTAAATTTATTTGGATTTATTTGATACATAAAGGCCCACTTCATAAGCAATGTATTACTGCATATACCCTCTAATAGAAGTGTTTATGCCATTAAATTGGCTTTCAATCAAGTGATGTAGCTTTAGGGCTACCTAAGCATGGTCCTTGCTAATGGGTCTAGCTCATCACAAGCATAACGACCGATCAGGTCACCATTTGATATACCAAAAAAGCATGAGGCTTAGGCTAGTGGTCCTCCCTGACATATCCCAATAGTGAGTGAATATAATGTCATTCTTTGGGAATACATCAAGGTTAAAAGAGGGATGCCTAACTAAATTCTAAGGCTCTAGCATGAAGACAATGCAATTTATTTGAAAAGAGATAAAATTTCGTAATCTTAAAACCCATTTATATTAAATTAACCAAGGGCACTTTCAGAGCAAAATCTTATGGGTCTCCAGTGGATTTGCCACTGTGATGCATACCAAACCCTAAGGACATCCGATCTATTCTTAGTAACTCACTTTTAGAGCTTGAGACCGGATAAATGTCAACTTAACTCATAAAGGTTGATCGTATCACAATGGATAAGGATTTATCCCTTATCTATTGTTGATGATCAACCTACAAGGGCGTTAGTTAGGCACCATAAGGTAGGTATCACGGAGTCGCCACCCAATAAAACAATGAAAAAGTGAATTATAACCTTATGAGGCCAAAAGCAAAGATAGTTTGAGACCACAATCTTATTCATAACTTGGCTAATGTTAGATAAATGAGTTTTCAAAATTAATTATTTTATCTCTTTTCTCACACAAGTGATCATGCTACAAAAATAAAGGCACACTTAAGTATATTGGAAAAGTCATAAAAAATATGCTAAATCGAAAGCGGTAAAACATGGCATAAAAAGTAACAAAAAAATATGAGAATAAATGTAAAGATAAAATCATACATATATCGGGGGATTTATTATGGTAATCAATTTACATGGGAACATTGGTTCCCTTATAGATATCATATAAAAGAATAATTTATTGTGTGAATTTAAGGAAAATTAGGATAATGCTTTCCATTTTATTTAAAAAGAATTGTGCCAACTTTATGTATAAAAATCATTTACATTTTTAAGGAAAAAGAGTTATAATTTATACACGTATTTTAAGAAAAATAGGAATTTGGTCCTGTTTTATTAGTGAAATCCAATTAATTAATAGAAATCATTTTTCATGTGATTTTTTAGTTAGGCAATCAAAAAAAACTTTATTAATTAGTACATCATTTGTAATAAAAAAAAACATAAAAGAATAATAATAAGATAAAAAAATCCTAATCTATACTCCTCAACCTTTCCTGGAGACACATAATGTGTCCCTCAAAATAGCAATTGTGATAGGAAACAACATTGGTTAATAGTGAATTAAATCATATAATAAATGATTAATAATTAATTAAACCAAACAACTTAAATAAGTAACTAATTTTAAATAATATAATAGACAAAGTAGATAAAATGCATGATGCCTCTGAAATTCATTTAGCATGCATTAACACGCATATGCTGAAACATTTAAATAAATTACGAATAAAAATATATAAAACAATTAAATAAAAGAAAATTGAATAATTACATAAATATAAATATAAGCATGATATCACAAATTAATGAGGATAAATAATTAACATGCCATTTAATACATATTTAAATATAAATAATGAGTATAAATAATATCAATAAAATATGGCCAATAATAAAAATAGTACCTTTAGTGTTCATTTCCAAAGGAACAACGAATACAATACTTAGTGGCTTTCTTCACCTTTTTTTTTCCTACTCTTTGTTCTATGTTCTACAAGTTATAGATAACATGTTTTTTTATGTGAGAAAGAAAGAGAAAGAACCTCCTAAAATCTATCATTTTTTAGATTAAATATCCCTAAAAATCATTATTATCAGCAATAAATGTTTTGGGTGAGGATAAAATAAAATCTCCTATTTTTTCCCCTATTTTGCCATCCAAACTGGTAAAAATAGTTTCCAAGAAATAAGTCATGAGTATGAGTCACATCCTTGACCTGTGAGTCAAGGAAGTGACTTACCTTTGACTTTGACTTTTTTTTTTGCAGTCCAACCCTGAAACATATTTTAACCTCGTTGATAAAGGGAAATGGGAAAAAAAGTCAAAAAGAGAATTTTAAACATTTAAAATCCTGCAAGAGAGTCCAAAAAGAATTTAGAATGCCTAGCACTTTCATTCCTTATCTATTTATAAGAACTGTCTTCCTCATTAGGTAACCTTGATCAAAAACCTCCTTAGGACCTGGTGTCTACAGTATGCTCTAATTGATCTTGGCTCTACTCATTCATACATTTATGTTGGGCTATTTTCTAATAAATTAATGCTTGTAGATCGATTAGAATATGACATTCATGTGACTGATCATTTAGGTAATAGTGTGTTGGTTAATAGAGTTTATAGAAATTGCCCTATTAAATTTCAAGGTAATGAGTTTGTAGTGGATTTAATTGAGTTATCGTTTCATGAATTTGACTTGATTCTGGATATGGATTAGTTAGCTAGACATGGAGCAGTAGTTGAATGTAAATCTAAGGTGGTTACCTTTTAGAATTATACTGGTGTAGAGATAAAATTGTATAGTATTCGAACAAGCTCACTAACTAATGTGATATCTAGTGTGCAAGCTAGGAGATTTCTTAGGAAAGGCTACGAAGCTTACTTGGCTTTTGTTCTTGACTTTAAGAGGGAGAATGTAAAGCTTCAGGATATTTCGATAGTAAACAAATTTTTTATTGTCTTTCCTAAAGAATTACCTAAGCTTTTTCCTGAAAAGGAAGTTGATTTATCTATCGAAATTATGCCTAGCACCTCTCCGATATCCCGAACACTATATAAAATGGCTTCTATTAAACTGAAAGAGCTAAAAATTTAGCTATAGGAGTTTTTAGATAAGGGGTTTGTACGACCTAGTGTATCACCACAGGAAGCATCAATTTTGTTTGTTAAAAGGATACAAATCATATGACTCTCATAAGTGTTTAGTTTAAGCCATTCAGGTTCAACTAGATTTTTCTCATGAAGAGCAGATCAACTATCTTAGCTAGAGAAATTAAATAGCTCTAAAATAAATAGATACCTCTGGTAAAAGTGTTATGGCAGCATCATAGAATGGAAGAATCTACTTGGGAACCTGAAGCTACTATGAAATCTCAATAGCCACAGTTATTTGCTTCAAGTATGAATTTTAAGGATGAAATTCTCTTAAGGGGGAGAGATATGTAGGGCTCTAACTAATACCCTAGTAGGATTAGCATATGTCTATACATGTGTTTGTCATGAGTTGAAATAATTTTGAGTATTAACAAAGCAATGGGGACATAAATGGTATTAATGTAAAAGTTAAGGATATTCGGCGACTTGTGAAATCATAATTTACATGTATAAATAATAGGTAATTGGGATTAAATTGAGGAATCAAATGATATTTCATGAATATGGTACTTAAGATTAAATGGGAGGATCAAATGAAAACTCACCAAGGGATTTAAAAAAAATAACAAATGAAAATTGACATCTTTCTTTCTTCTAGAAATTTGCACAATTAATAAAACATCAAAAATCTGCACAATGGGAAGCTTTGGTCGACCATATTACCCCCTTAACTTTTAGATTTTTTTCTTTTATCTTCTTATTCTTTGCATACACTAAAAAATCTACCCTTTTGCTGGAATTAGAATAAGAGAGAAAACTTTTAGCATTTAAGTGAGTAATGTGAGCAAAACTATGGTAATTGAGTAGAAAATAATTTCCTCTTTCTTCTTTATACATCTATCATGAAAATTAAAATTTGTAATTAGATTCTTGAATGTTAATCTGTGGTATTTTGTGATATTAGCTAAAGTTCAAGCTAAGGACAAAGGCAAGGAAAAGGCTTAAAACAAGAAGTAATAAGTTTTTAATAGGTATTGGACTAATTATTTTGGTTAGGCTTATGTGATTATTCTTATTGCTGAAATACAAGTTTAATTGTATAAATTCTTTAAAAATGTGAGCTTGATTTTAAATGAGGTATAGAAGGTAAATTATAGGTACAAGTGTGAGTTGGACAAATTTTGATGCATGATCCATAGAACCTATAGAGAATGTTTTTAGCATATCTAGAGCTGTAAGTTTCCAAATTGGATCAGACTAATGGGAAATTAAATTAGAAATAAAGATTTAAATTTTGTATGAAGGGACCAAGATGTGGTTTTGGATTCAAGACCATTAAAATTTAATATGAAATGAAATAATGCCTATAATCATGTAAAACATTTATTTAGAAAGGTATCTGGCCTAAAAATTATGATTTCTAGGACTAAATCTCTGTCCAAGTTGGACTTAGGAGTCCGTGTTCTGAAATTTAAGAAACAACAAGCTATTTGTACAACTAAGGCATCCACCCGACTGGATTGGAACTTATATAGTTGTCTAGAATGCGTTCTACCAATATAAAATGCAATCCACCTAACTGGATTGGTTTCTAGTCTAGTCGCATACCTTGTTCTATGAAGGTACCTAATTAGATTAATTTCCAACCATGTAATTTGTTTCATTTCAGTACAGAAGGCATCTACCCAACTGGATTAGTTTCCAATCCAGTCGCATGCCTTTGTTCATACACCTACCCGACTAGATTGATTTCTATCTAGTTGTGTCCCTTGCCCAACTTCATTCTAGAATCGAGGACATCTGACTGGATTAAATCTCAATCTAGTCACATGCCCCTATTTTAGTTGTATATGTATGTTATCCTTACCTAATGCTCCCTGAATTTATCTAAAAGTTCATATAACTTCATAAAAACTCTAGAAAGGCTATAATAGCTAAAATTACATGTGTTTATAAATACATATGAATTTTAATTATATTATACTGGAAAGGTAAGAGTAATATATATTTGAAATGAGATACATGAAAATGTTTTACATCACAAGATACACATAATTGAGCTAGCTTGTGTAATATGAATCTTTTTCTCCCATGTAGATTTTGAATGTTATTATCAATATTTAAGTGTTTAGTTCAAGCCTGCTGAGTCTTAGTTGCTGGTAAATAGGCATGCTTGAAAGGGTTTGTAGTCGCTTATGTGACACTACGGTGTCTTTTGATGTTGGTGCTACGACACTTTTGGTTTTGTGATATATTTAAGGTGATTCCCTTCTCTGTTTATACCCTATGGGTATTTCTATTTGATGCTCAATATGAGTATCTTCTATTCTAATCTCGTTACTCACTCACACAAGAGCTAGCAAGCTATCTGATGTCTAATCTGTTTGTTTTTTGTTTCTTATATTTTGTTTTGTCTTTTAATATTTGTTTTACTTTTTACAATGATTATGTATTTCAACATAATGAAATTCGTCATATTTCCTTACTTTATTTATTTTCATAATTTATCAACCAACTATTTTTCTTTATAAGTTAAATCTCATATGCAAGCAATTTGCTGGCAACTACGGTGAGTAGTTGTCATTAGCATATTTTACTCCCCACTAAGCATTATACTTAGCATGGTGGATTTTCTTTCCCCATACAGGTACTTTAGAGCAAGCCTAGACTTTTGGACAATAGTTGATGGCTAGAGATAGTTTTGAGACTTAGTGAAGAATTTAATCTTAGGAATTTTGAAATTGTAAATAGTGTGTAGTAAGGACATTTAGTATTAAACTTGAGTAACGTATGTAATAAAAATATTTTTGTATTGAAGTTATGTGTAAATAGGTATGTAACAATATCTGTAAGCAAGTTGTTATTTGTAACATTTTAGCTATGACTTAGTGAATGTATGTACATGTTATGTGATTGGCATATGTAACATTGTGATAAGGATTTTGAATGGACCTACGCTCTTAGTAATAATGTTACCAGCCCCGTGTGCACCCTTATGTCCTTCTAGGGGGTATATAGATGTTACAAAGAATTTATATTACCATGGTTTCTCTCTTGGCTACTTGAACCACTATGACCTCTACTGTAGCTTGATCATCCTCGCCCATGTTTTTTTTTTTTGCCAAATCCACCTTTTCTTAAACCTGCAAACTTCTTCATCTCAACCTTATTCTAAAAAGCTTGCTCTTGAAAAGCTCCAACCAATCTTCTTAAGCAAGCTTTATGTGGCTAAAGACATCAGCTCAACTAAGGAATAATCAGATAAATCCTTTAATTCTTCAATAGTAATTGCAGCATAATCGAACTTTGGTGGTAAAATCCTTAGAATTCTTTCAATAACTTTCTATTATGTCAAATCCTCACCAAAAGAATGAATTTGATTCAAAAGGGCTGAGATTCGTATAGAAAAATCTTGTATTTGTGTCAATGGGCTTCATCATTGAATTCTTAAATTTACAACAAAGTATTTGTAATTTCATTGTCCTCACTTTGCTGGACCCTTGATAATGCTCATATAGCAAATCCCATGACCCTTTTGAAATGGTTGCTTCCATCAATCATGGAAACAGAGCTATGCTTTGTTGGATTAGGAATAGGGCCTTGGAATCTTTCTTTTGCTTTTCCCTTAGTTCATTTCTCTGGGCTGCTATCAATCTTAAATTTTTCCAAATCCACTATCTACAATAATTCTTGACAATGTTTTTAATTTCAAGGCCTAAAATTGATATGGGAACATGTTGAAACATTTATATTGTTGTTGTTGACTGCCATTTTAGTATTTCCCCACCACTCTCTCTTACCTACTTGTCCTCACTTTAATTTCTTTCTCACAATTCCATAGAAATTTGGCTTTAATACCAAATATAGAAAGAGAAAGAGTAGTTTGGGATTAAGAATGAATTATTTCTATTTGTTCACAATGAAATTAAAAGACTATTGGAGCTTAAATAGACATTTGGTCCATAAAAATAGTAAACACATAAACATAAAAAAAAATAAACTGATGAAAACAAATCTTAGCACTAACATAGAAAATGCCTAAATAATAGCAATAAAAACATTAGAAAACGAAATAAGTGGAACATGATGACAACCACATAAATGGATAGGTAGCTAAAGCTTGAATTAGTCAACATATTAAACAATGTCGAACCTATTTGAATAGGGGGCTCAACTTCAGCAATGACACTCTTTTGGGTGCCATTAAAGACTCTCACAATCATCTTACTAGGTTCAATATAAATTTCATCAATAAGGAGTTTTGAGATCAAGGTCTTTGGAATGACATTGAAATATCAACCATTATTTATAAGGACTTTGATAATTGAATAATCTTTGCATTTCTCTTTTAGTGGGATTTAATAGTTTTTGAATGTAAGGTACATAATTGACTGATAGCATATTTTCCACAATGTAATTCAAATCCTCTAATATTGTTCATTTCTCTATTACATCTCAACACAATTTGGACATGTTTAGTTGCTTTAGATATAGTCTAGGTCTATTTTTTATTTTTTTTCTTTAAAGTGTTTTTTCAATGTTTATTGTTGATTTGAGTATTTCATTATGTTTTTGAAGTCAATTATGGAAGCTAAGGCTTTTGAGAGATAACTTAGAGCTTTTTAGAGTTATAATTTAAAGTTGATACATGCACAACCGTGGGACATCTTTGTGGCACAAGTGCAAGATTTGTCCAATTCATAGCTTCTTAATCTAAAAGGCCTTATAAGCATAGGAAGTTACTTGTCATGGTTTTAGGGAATGGCAATCTCAAGTCTTTATGTTAGAAGTCTTTGTAGGGCACAAAGCAACACATGAGTAAAGGGTGAATTGAGTGTCTTAAATTTTTCAGGCTTTTTTTTCTAATGAAACGGAAATGTATGAATATGCAGAATTCTAATAGTAAGCACAAAAATGCAATACAAAAATCTATTAAATTTTTGCAAGTTATTTTTTAATTAAAATCTCAAATATAATTTTGAAAATGTGTGTGTAAGATTTGTTATGAATATTTCAAAAATCATTTAACACAATTTTGAAAACTCAATTTTTAGAATATTAAACTAGAATTATAAAGAAGGAAGCAGAAAAGTAAACACACAAATTTATAATGGTTTGGTCTCTTTGCCAACATTAACTCCTCAAAAATTACTCTTCAGCTTTTCTTTCCACTCTTAACTCTTTTAAGGGCAAGAGTTAAAGCCAATATACAATCCTAGATGTATATATCTATTCACAATCTTTTTTCCAAAGTAAAAGATGCAAAACACTTACTAAAATGTTTTCTAAGGTTCTAACCAACACAACTCACAATCTTTCACGGTATAATTTTCCTCACAAATAATTACATCCAAAATTATAATCAAATTGAGGATACTATGTAAATAATGAAATGCAAAAAATGTGGAGAGTGAGATTGAAAAATATAAATCTTTACTTTTAAGAGATAGAAAATCTTTGCAACAATTCTCTCTCGTTTTGATAGAAAATCTTTCCAACAATTCTCTAACATTCTAATAGGTGAAACAATATGTATCTATACCCAAAAACTTAGTTCTAACTGTTAGAAACTAAAAATAGCCATTTATGACTATGGTAGGGTAAAATAGGAAAAACAAATAAAAACTAGCTGTTACTTTATCCTACAACAAAATTCAATTTTTTTTCCAGAACTTGATACTATTAGAAATTCATTTTCTAAAGGACCATTTTCTAACAAAATATTTTCTGATGAAACATTTTCTAAAAAAAAACAAATTTGATCAAAAGCTCATTTTCTAACTCTAAAATATTTTTATGCAATTTTCAAGCTTATAATATGGATGCATAAATAGAAGAATTTGCCTCAATTTGATTTTGCAATTTAATATCTTATTTTCTTACATGTTAAGGCATTATTCATAATTGCCTTCTTCTGTCCACGCTTGAAGTATCTTAATCCTCATTTCTTTGATACTCACATCAAAAAACATATAGAAATTCCAACAAAATTACTTAGAACAAAATTCACAATAGAGTTTATTTAAAGTTTGATTATCATCAAAATTAAGATATGTGTCCTTGAACCAATAATATCCCCCTTTTTGATGATGAGAAAACTTTAATAAACTCTATTTAGAAGTTTATCTAGGTTAGTCTATAAATCTCTCCTTGAATATATGCATAGGGGTATTTATAAAAAAATGAAATTTTTAAAGTATAAATCTCTTATAGAACTTTAGATTTTATCAAAATATTTAAAGTATAAACATGTCAATAAATTATGTAAAAGGTTTTAACTTGATATTTTACAAGAAATATTTTTAAAAAAGTCATACATGACTATGAATCAAATAACATTAAGGCATAAGCAAGTCAAATTTCTATCAAACCATCACATAAGCAATTTTCTATCAATGAAGAAATTTCTAGAATTTAATATAAATGGTTCCAAAATTCCAGCAAATCATATAACAACATGAACATTTTTTTAGCAATAACCAATATAGCAACTAACAACCATATATCATTCACTACAAAAAAAACTGCAAATTAGCGACGAAATTTTCTATCGCTAAATATCATTTTTTGTCGCTAATTAAAATTAGTGACGCCAAGACAAACAGTCACTAATATATTAGCGACAGATTTCAAATTCCATCGCTAATTTAGCGACGAAATATTTCGTCGCAAATTTTTATTTTGTCGTCGCTAATTTATATTTCTATTTAGTCGCCGAATTATAATAATAATATTTAGCGATGGAATTTTTCGTCGCTAATTACGTCGCTCAATACAAATTTAGTGCAAAATGTAGCGACGAAATATTTGTCACTAATTTGGTCGCTAATTATTTTCGAATTTATATATTTTACATATTAGCGACAGTTTTTCTATCGCAAATCCATCGCTAAATTATTAATTGAATTTTTTCTTTTGCTGTATTTTATAATTTTAATTTTGTATACAAATATCGCTATTTATTTATTTTCAACCTGTAAACATTAATGATCTCACACGTATAAATATATATTGATTCCAAATCAAAATATGTTCCAAAATACACATATATAGATAATAATTTGAAACATTACATAATATTATCCTTCATCTGTCATGAAATAATAAAATAACAAATATCATTGTACTAATTAGCACAAACAGTGTAATCTAAATAAAATAACGATCAAACATATAGTGCGGCTAAAATCACTGGGAAGCAAAACCACCACCATGAGCCAATGGATAATCATTATGTGGATGATCATCTTGTGTAGCTGAAGGCGCAACATCATCATGTCCAGGTCTATCAGTTGCAGTATTAGGCTAATCAGCAGCTGGTTGTTGAATCCCTAAGTGAGGAAACAATGCTCGAATGGTTTCTGTGACAATTTTCTTGACATCTTCCTTGGTTAAAGTGTTGTACTCGCTACGGCGTGATGCAGCTGAACTGGATCCAACATGAGGGACATATGAGCCCAATCCATATAATTTTTTTCTTTTATTGCGTTGTGCAACCTCATAAAATAACTCGATCTCATCTACAGATGATTCCCCTTGTGATCGCTCATCTCGAAGCTGCTCATACCTTTCCTATAAAATGTAAAAAATTACAACACATAATTTACAAACACGAATCTTTAAATAATTGTAAAGGCTAAAACTAATAAATTTTATATTACTTACATGTAATTGCTTACTTCGTTCAGCCACATAAGTTTTCCCATCATGATTTAGAGTGTGTGTGTGAACGAAGGCCTCGGGAAGCGTAGGTGGCCGACCATTATGCTTCTCCTAGATTTGAACAATAATGATTTAGCTTATATTTGACAATCTTCGATCCATAGGCATATAATCAATTTAAAACAAACAAATATCAAAAAAAGGCCAGCAAAGTCTCATAACTATATGACTAATTAATATCACCGGTCTAAAAAATAGCAAGCTCCCATATAGGCATATAAGCAACAATATGCATATCATCAACAACAATAACCAGCATATCATCAACAATAACTAACATATAATCAACAATAACCAACAATAAGCAGCATACCATCAACAATAATCAGCTATTAATTATATTAATAATAACAAGCTCCCATATAGGCATATAAGCAACAATATGCATATCATCAACAACAATAACCAGAATATCATCAACAATAACTAACATATAATCAACAATAACCAACAATAAGCAGCATACCATCAACAATAAGCTGTTATTAATTATATTAATAATAGCAAGCTCCCATATAGGCATATCATCGATAATAACCAATATATCATCAATAATAACTAACAATAACCAGCATATCATCAATAATAACTAGCTATTAAGTATATTAGTAATAGCAAGCTCCCATATAGGCATATCATCATCAATAACTGACATATCATCAACAAAAACCAGTTATTCAGTATATTAGTAATAGCAAGCTCCCATATAGGCATATCATCAATAGTAACCAGCTATTAAGTATATTAGTAATAACAAGCTTCCATATAGGCATAATATAGTCAACAATAACTAGCATCTAATAAACAGAATATTTGATGTTACAGAAATAGAGAGATAATAATATACTAACCATTTGTGACATGTGCTCAGTAATAGAAATTGTACCACCAGTATAAGATCCCGAAGCTTT
Organism: Excoecaria agallocha; assembly: GCA_037975025.1. Classification (NCBI taxonomy): domain Eukaryota; kingdom Viridiplantae; phylum Streptophyta; class Magnoliopsida; order Malpighiales; family Euphorbiaceae; genus Excoecaria; species Excoecaria agallocha. The sequence continues at coordinate 38,021,999 of CM075807.1, read as the reverse complement.
ATCTTGATTAGATCCTCCATAATGGTTAAGCTTTTTTTGCTTGGACACTTCAATGCGTATAGGGAGATTGAAAATCTGTTTCCATCTAGCCCAAACAGGTTCTGGAAAGCCTATCGGCTTTTCTTTGGATTCCTTTTGATGGTAAACAAAATCTTTGTAACGAATGGTAGCTTTTATCTCCCAACTTATCTTAATTCGATCATTGATTTCAAGATCCCAACAGCACTTCTTCTACAATTATATTACAAGTAGTGTGCAATTAGATACAAGTATAAACTCAATGTAACTTGAATGCCCATGTTATGAATGAAAATAACCATTAAGTTTGATTTTATATATATATATATATATTACCTTAAATTCTCCCCAATAAAATTCTTTGGTCTCTTTGGAAACCTCCTTCCAACTAACTCCATTCAAATCTATCAGTTGGTAAAAGCTGCTATATATAAACCTTGAGCACTGAGAGGAAGGTTCCAACCTAAAAAATGAATTATAATAAAGCTTTGAAGTTATATAATCTTCAATAAATCCAACACGTAATAGGTGATATCTAACAGTGTCAATGTCAAGGAACCTTCAATTCTTACAGTTTTTGCACGGACATCTAATATGATCACCACTCATTTCTTCAGGATGAGAAATGGCGAATTTAACAAAGGTCTCCATTCCATATATGAATGAGGAATTAGTCCTTCCCATATTATCACGCCGATTATACATCCAATTACAATATGAGGATTCCATTTAATCTACATTTTTAAATTTGACCAAAGTGATGACAAATTTCCAATAGTTTAATAAAAATCTAACAATTATGGTAGAAAACATTAAGAGAACAATGAATTACTGTTTTTAATTCACACATATGATTGTTTATCATTGATTTGTTTTATAAACTAAGCCTATGACTTTAATGAAAAAATATAATTAAAGCCGCTTACTACACATGAGGAAGGGATAACAAAAACATTGCATAAAAAAATAGATTAGGAGAATATTCTTGTTTAGTTTCTTCTTGATGTTTAACCTATGAATCCAAAAACTTATGGCTGATATGAAATGGGAAAAAAAGAAAATGAATTACTTGAGGAAACTACTCGATTTTTACTTTTAGCCATTGTATTCTACACTTGCAAAAAGCATATAAAAAGTAAATTTAGTAAAGCTAAGCCAATAAAGCCTAACATAATAATCAGAGATTTGCTTGATGTACCAGAAAGTTGCTTCGTCCACTGTACTCACATATGCTCATCCAGCTATAACCAGTCCTATGGTCGCTCCTCTTAATAGCCTGCCTTATAATCGAAAGTCACCAGAAATCTGAACTTTAGGATCGAAAAACCGCTTATCCACTCATAAACAGTAGGGCACATAGAAAATTATACAATTTGAAAATGTTCAAAACTAGGTAAAGTTGAAAGCTAGAACAAAGGCACTTGCCACAAAGATCCCATATATAAAAGTTGTTATATAATCCAGTAGAAGGTTACTTCCCTATGAAGAATTAGATTGACAATTTGAGGTAAAAATTAAACTAATAAACCATAAAATCATATTGGAAAAGCGACAGTGTCGGCATTTCATATTTCCAAATAACTGCAACATTTTATAATTCAAGAATTATCTGAACAAAAAAGCCTAAAATATGAGATTCCAATCAGAATCATGTAAGAGCACTTAAAGGTTCCTGAAACACAAGCACATTCCTCAATACATAAAGCTAGAACCTCTACTGAAACATCAAGCACATTCCTTAATACATAAAACTAAAACCTCTACTGAATTGAACCCAATTTAAAGTTGCGATATATATATATATATGAGAGAGAGAGAGAGAGTTCAAAATTTATGGTGAGAGAGAAAGTGTGAAAGAAAGAATTAGTGAATACTTTTTTGGAGAAGTGAGGGATTTTAGGTGGAGTTTCTGGAAGAGAAGAGCATCTGTAAACGGGCGTAATTACATATCATCCATACTTTTCTGTATAATAGGTCAAAAGACGTAATTACATGACTATCAAAAGTTCAAAATCTGTAAACAAGACATTAGTAAATTTATTTCTTAGAAACCTGAATTCTGCCTAAAAAGCAAGTATTATAGAATAAGCAAGGAATAGAGAACATACAAATGTTGCCAAGAAATGGAGTTATTACTTAATAAGAGAGCCCAGTACATGCAAATATATCTAATTAAGCAAGGAACAGAGAACATACACTGCTTGTCCTGGACGGCGCTGAAGGAAGAATTAAGGCAAGTAGCAGGAGAGTAGACGGTGCTGGAAGAATAGGGTTTGGCATTCTTATTATTTATAGTCCCAATTGCATTTTGGAGAAGTAAATGGGCCACATACCCATTCAATTAACTAAGGGCCCAACCAAACGAAATTTACAACTTATTTTCTATTAATTTGACCCATTTCTATATATTACTATTAATTTAATTCATATATATATATATATATAAAATAAATATTTATTATAAAAATTATTTTATAATTATTGTCTATAGAATTATTTTTTCCCAAATTGGGTTTAGATTTTAACACAAATATTATTTTTTTCTTTTATAATACTTATTATAAATTATTTTGACTTTGTAATGAAGAGAGATGTTACGATAGTGAAGAAAAACCAATTTATTTTTTAAAAACCCAAGTCTTTGGGCTATAGAATAAAACTAACAAAGATGTTCTCAAATTAAGTTTTCTGATTCCTAGTATTAAAATCATAGAAAAGAAAATTAATAGGAAAAGTATTTATACTTTAAAAATATTTTAACTATGGCGATACGAGTGGTTTTTGTGGTCGTATTGAAAGATAACATCTTATCTAATGGTGTGCAACCCGTTTTTAACTTGATAAAAGTATGGAATTAATAAAATGCTTATATTTAAGGCACATTATTAATTAGCAATATTTATGTACAATAATTTTGAAATATTTCCGACAGAATGAGAAAATTAGGTTAGGAGATCTTTATTTTGGTCTCTCTTTAATCATGATCCTTTATTCATTACTAAATCCAATATTCAATTAGGCCTCAGGTTCCTATTTGGATAAGAGTTCAAAATTTTTATGTCACCTTTTTAAATTTGATACAAATAGTGATGAATAATTCTAACTAATAATTTTGTGCGAACAATAGAAATTTGTAATTGAAACTATGTCTCGTGGTCTTTCAAAATATTTCATGCTGACTAAGCCCGAATTTCATATTCAATAGTCTTTGGACACTTTCAAAATTGGGATAATTGATAAACAAATCAATTTAATTCCTAATAATTTTATATTTGATTTAAATTTTTTAAAATAAAAATAAATTACAAATTCTTTTATTATTATTTTAAATGAAATAATAAATTTTATAAATATTTATTTTTATTAATCTTGAACACACAAATATATAATAATCATAACAATTAGTTTATTATTATGATTAAAAATGTAAATTTTCTCAATAAATAACATTAGATTTTGGTATAATTGATAAAAAATTATTATCAACTTATAAAATAATTTATAATTTTATGTTACAAAAGAAAATATTCATTTTATATGGTCTATATTAAAATTACTTGAAATTATACATAAACCATATGAGTGAAATTAAAAAACTTATTTTTTTAATTTATTTGCGACGGATTAGCGACTAAATACTACCGTCGCTAATCGTATTACCGTAACAAAATACTAATTAGCGACAGAAATATTTCCGTCACTAAACCATCACAAAAAAGGAGCTAAATTTTTCCGCCAAATTTAGCGACTAAAATTTTAGTCGCTAAAATTTGTGGAACTAAGTTCTTGAATAAAAAATTATAAAAATTAGCGACGAAAAAATTTATCGCTAATTCCATCGCAAAACAAGGCGCGTACACTTTCCGCAAATAATTAGTGACTGTTTATTAATTCCATCACTATTTCATCGTAAAAAATAGAAAATATCATTCTCACGATGGAATTATAAAACCGTCGCTAATTGACAATTTTTTTGTTGTGATTATTTATTAATTTTCTCCCCCTTTTGTCATCAATCATGAAAGAAAAGAAATAACACAATCTGCACAAGGAATTTTAACAAACCCAAATAGATAAACTAAACAAAAATCCACAAATATCATAAAAAAACACCTAAAATTAATTTTGGAAACATACCAAAGAAAAAAAAGTGAAACAAAAAAAACCTTTTTCATCCTTGATTTTTGACATATTTGGTTGTATCAGTAGTCGACCAAACGAGATCGTCCCAAAAAAAAAGTTTTTATTTGTTTGTTTGTTTGTTTTTCCTATTTTATCCTGCCATAGTCATAAACGGCTATTTTACCTTGCCATAGTCATAAACGGCTATTTTACACTTGCCAAAAAGTGGATTGACTGGGTGATTGTGACATAGATGATGATACCGCAATTTAAAATTCATCTTTGCCAATGATTTTGTTCTTCCCATGTTGGTGGTGACTTGAGGTTTGGAGGATGAAAAAGATACCGAGAAGAGATAAAATATAAAAAATTTATTTCTTATGTATTTTGAAAAAGTAAGATAAGATTTTTTAAGAGTTAAAAAAAATATAATGAAAAGCACATTTTTCCAAAAAAAAATTAGAATTTTATAAATAATTAAAGAGGCACATTTTAAAAAAAAAATAGATTTTTAAAATGAAACATAATTTTTTAAGGAGAAAAAATTTTGATTTTTCAAATTTAATTAAAGATAAATAGGAAATAATTATTTTTTGAAAAAGGTTTGATTTGACCTTGCATTGGAAATTGCCTTTTTACAAAAACCAAGAGGTGAAAAAATGTAAAAGTGCAAAATGACATTCAAAATATGCACAAATAGCAATTAGGGGTAAACAAGGCAATGCACACATGCTTTGTAAAGTGTAACACTCAACCCATTACATCAATAAATTCATAACAGTAGAGAGATAAAAGTATTCGTTGTGCACAAAATTTTAGCGTAAATATACACATACAAATTTCTAAACTACATGCAGTTTTTTATAAAATTTTATATAAAAACGTACCTCATTAGAAAATTAATTTTCTAAATTACCCATCCCTAGCTTTCTTCTTAATTGACAAAATCTATCTTCTTTAAGGGGTTTGGTGAAGATATCTACTATTTGATGTTCCATAAAAATAAATTCCAGCAAAATATCTCCTTTTTCCACATGAACTCTAATGAAGTGATGTCAAATTTCGATGTGCTTGGTTCTAGAATGCAAAATAGAGTTCTTGGTCAGATTTATAACACTCATATTATCATAGAATATCGAATTATTGTCAAATTTTATCCTAAAATCCTTAAATTGCTATATGATTCATAAAATTTGAGCAATACATCTACTAGCTGCGATATATTCTGCCTCTATTGTAGATAAAGCTACATAATTTTATTTTCTACTTGACCAGATAATAAAAGAGTTTCCCATGAAATGACAAGCACCAGAAGTACTTTTTCTATCAATTTTACAACTAGCATAATCAATATCAGAATATCCATGCTCTTGGAGATTGTTTCAAACCATAAAAAGTCTTTTTAAGTTTGTAAACAAAATCTAGATGCTTAGAATTTTCAAAACCTAGAGGTTGTTATTTAGAAAACCATTTAGAAAAACACTTTTAATATTCATTTGATATAATCTGAAATTTTTGTAACATGCAAATGCACACAAAATTCTAATAGCTTCTAATCTAGCTATAGGTGCAAAAGTTTCATCGAAATCTATACATTCTTCTTGATTATAGTCTTGAGCCACTAATCTGGCCTTATTTCTAACAACATTACCTTGTTTATCTAACTTATTTCTAAACACCGATTTTGTTCCAATAATAGAATAATTTGATGGTCTAGGCACCAAATTACAAACGTTATTTATTTCAAACTGACTAAACTCTTCTTGCATAGCAATAATCTAGTTATAATCATTTTGAGCATCAATATAATTCTTAGGTTCAAGTTGAGAGACAAAAGCAACATTACCACAATATATGGGCATGGCTCTTCTTGTCATCATTCTTTCAGAAGGATCGGTTAATAAGTTATCTTTGGGGTGATACTTGTGAAATCTCCAATCTGTAGACAATTCAATTGGTTACGCAAATTGTTGTTCCGTCTAAATTTTTTATACATTTTTTGTTTGAATTTCTAGCTTATTTTCTGCATTTTCATGTCGTTTCAGAATTCTGTCATTTGGATTTGGTTGCTGATCTAGTGACTTTTCTAGTTTAACATTCTTTTGATTTATATTATCTTCTTTTTTAAAAATTGTTTTATCATCAGAATAACTCCTTTGTCTATCATCAAAAACTAATCGTTATTTTGTCTTGTAATAAAATTCAAATTTTTGTCCAATGATTGATATTGTTAGAAATTCATTTTCTAAAGACCATTTCCTAATGAAATATTTTCTTACGAAACATTTTTTAAATAAACTAGTTTTCATCAAAAGCTCATTTTCTGACTCTAAACTATTTTTATGCAATTTTTAAGTTTATCATATGCAAGCATGAATAGAAGAATTTGCCTGAATTTGATTTTATAATTTAATATCCTATTTTCTTACATACTAAGGCATTCTTTAAAATTGTCTTCTCATGTCCATGACTGAAGTATTTTAATCCTCATATTTGCATCAAAAAGTATATAAAAATTCCTGCAAAAATTACTTATAACAGAATTTATAATAGAGTTTATTTAAGGTTTGATTATGATTAAAATTAGAATGTGAACTTGAGCCAACAGCCCTCACAAGCATGGCACACGTATGTGCCCCAGTCATGGGATGAGTTCAGACCACTCAATGTAAGATTTTCTCTTTGTTAGCGCACTTTATTCCGGGAGCATGTTGAAGCTTTCCTTTCACCAAAAACCTTTGATACCGTACACATTTTTTTATTAAGTTTTTATGTTTGGCTCTTTTTAGAGCTATTTTGGAGATTGTAAAGAACTTTTAGATTTTTTATTCAAGTACTTTCAATTTAGTCTTCAGATTCTTAGTTTTCTTTCATTGGCTTAAAAGATAACATTTTTATTAATTATAAGGATTAACAGAGGATTGAGCTGCCAAATTAGATACAAAATCATCGGTCAAAATATGGGGAGCTCTATTACATCAAAAATATCCTTTATAACCCCAACCACTCTGGAGGGGGACTTTCTTATCATCATTGATTGCATCAATAATTACTTTTGCATCACTTTCTATTACACAATTTGTCTGTCCTTTTGTTTCTTGCCAGCAAAACAGCTTCTCAAATTCCAAAGTCTTCAGCTTTCAGTGCACTAGTTGCCCAACTTCTGCAGGAGGTTCCAAAGTCTGCAACTGTATACATTGCCCTGTTCAAATGAAGGTTCATTCTCTAGCTTTGCTTGTTCAAACTCCTCCTTATAGTGCTTGACAGCATTGATGATTGCCTCTGGAGCACACGTGACACTGCATCAAAAAGTAGCTTCATTCTTGCTTTCCATAAGCTCCACGCTAGAAATATCATAAATAGCACTCCTTTGTGCTTGATTTTGCATTCATATCCAAAAGTCACGAAAATTATGCCCCACACTTTCAAATGATATTTCTGAAAAACAACAATGCCACACTTGGTTAGCAGTGGGACTAACATGTGTATGTCTTGCTCCGCAGCGACAAGAAATTTTAGGGAAAACATTATGCAAATCATTTCCACAAAACTAACCGCAGCTTCTGGGGAACTTCCAATTTCCATAACTGTTTCCAGTTTGCACCATTACCATTATTAAGATTCATCCAGCTATAATACAATATTTCTCTGCCTACTTTGTATCCAGATTTAACATTGTACTCACCATAGTGTAATTCCACACCAATCCATCCTTCAAACTAGAACTATATGTAGGCAGAGAAAGAATAACAAATTCATTTGGTTCCGTAAAGGTTACTTTTACTCGGTTGGTATTCCATTCATAACCTCATGGCTTAAATAAGTGCTTGACTAGATAAATGGTAGTTTTGCTAACATTGAAACACACAATGTCCCTAAATCCAAACCCCCTTTAGATTTTGGTAAACATATATAGTTTTTTCGAAGACATCCAACGACATCTTCTTTCCGCCTGTTTTTGTTCCCACCAAAACCTTGCTATAATGGAGGAAATTTGCCTAGGAATTTGTCTTGATGTCCTAAATTTTGAATTCCCAAATAACTTGCTAAGGTTTCCTTTACTTCCCCATCCACATTTGGACTAAAGAACATGCAAGATTCAGAGAGATTTACCTTTTGCCCACTAGCCTGTTCATATTTATCCGGTAATTATTTGATTACTGCCACTTCTGTCTCTATATAAGACAATTGAATCATCAACAAATAAATTATAGAATATGGCTGGAGAATGGACTGATAATTTCACCCCACTAGTGTTATTGTTCCTCATGGCTTGATGAAACATATTAGAAAAGCAATCCGCACAAATTGAATATAAATATGGAGAAAGCGCCTTGGTCCTTGTGAAAGTTTGAAAAAATAAAGAAGCATATCTTTGGCCATTGAGCTTTTATGGAATAGGAGAGTTGAAACACAAGTCATTATCAACAACTGACGTATACAAAAAAAACCACATGCCAGAACTTGTGAAAATTAAGTTTTCACTTTGCATAGACTTCATGCAACCGATGCTTGAATCATCAACAATGTAAAGTTCATTTTTAGCGGTAAAACTAATTGAGACATTAGGAAGGAACATCTTAGTTGCATCACCAACAAAACATCTCCAAGCACACAATAGGGCACATGAGACTAAAACATGCATCAAAATGAGATGATCTAACACAGATTCAAAATAGAAAACAAAGGACCATTTCTAGCATTACTTGTGAAAAACTCATTGGGGGTCCAACTTTTAGTCTGTTGAGAAGTAACTATGACCAGGAATTTGCAAAATGAGATTTTTACTTAATGGGCACCAAATAAGCAATGAGAAACTCAGATTACCAGTAGAATATTTTAGTTGAATTACACCCATTCTTACAATGGAAATTTAGTGACCCAGAAAAGAAACCAAAAAAGCTTTCGTCCATATTGATGTTGCCAGTAGGATACAGCAGTTTAAAAAAGAAGAAAAATCCGCAATTATATGATTACTTCCATCATTTAACAATAAGCTACCTTCTTGTTCAAGGAAACCAATAAAAGAATCGTACAATTTTTTATGAATACAAACTCTCTCTCTCTCTCTCTCTCTGTATATATATATATAGGATGATTTTTTGATTTTCTACACTCCCCATTTTGTAGAAACCCAGAAATCATAGACATGAAACAACATCTCTATTAGGCATGCCATTGAAAAACTCCCTTGCAGTAACATCCATTTCCTGCATATCAGTTTTATGAGAACGGCATCTCTATGAGTCATTTAGTCAAACACGTGTACGCTTAGTTCAAATGGAAACACTTTTACATGCACTTGGGTCCAACAATTTGTCACAAAGATGGTAGGAATAAACCTTAATACTATGACTCAAGCATGGGCTTGTATGCTCTGATTTCAAGAGTTGTGCATGGAATGGGAAAAAGTTTTAATCTTTCTGGGCAGCTTTGGATGATTTAGTGCAAATGTGGAGTTTGTAGAGAAAGGCAATAAGTATTGTTTTGTTCTTCAAAAATCTTCATTGGTAAGGAAGGATTGTTGTGATTGGACAAAGGAAAGATGTGCGCTAACCATAGGAGAAGAATTTTGAAAGCACACTCCTGTTGATGTACACAATGTCCCTCTTCTCAACTTCTTTTCTGCATTAATGGATTATGATTTATGAATCAATATAATGGATTATAGTGGTCTTGCAGTGGTGAGACCCGTGAGGGTCAAGCGGAGGGAACAATGATAACAGCAGGCGACGGTTTGTTGGATAGAGAAGTGGCGGTGGAGAACAGGTGCGTAGCAACCTTGTAAATTTACCCACTCAATTTAAAAAAATTTTTAAAACCTTTGATAATTTTTTTTTTCCAAAATTGATTATACTAAAATTTTTAAATGACTTAATTAACAATTAATTCTATTAAAAAATTAATTTGCTAATATATTTTTAATACTACTAAAATTTTTAAATAATCCCATTTACAATTGATATCATTAAAAAATTAATCTAATAATATATTTAGAAAACCATTTAGAAAAACACTTTTAATATTCATTTAATATAATTTGAAATTTTTGTAACATGCAAATGCACACAAAATTCTAATAGCTTCTAATCTAGCTATAGGTGCAAAAGTTTCATCGAAATCTATACATTCTTCTTTATTATAGTCTTGAGCCACTAATCTGGCATTATTTCTAACAACATTACCTTGTTCATCCAACTTATTTCTAAACACCGATTTTGTTCCAATAATAGAATAATTTGATGGTATAGGCACCAAATTACAAACGTTATTTATTTCAAACTGACTAAACTCTTCTTGCATAGCAATAATCTAGTTATAATCATTTTGAGCATCAATATAATTCTTAGGTTCAAGTTGAGAGACAAAAGCAACATTACCACAATATATGGGCATGGCTCTTCTTGTCATCATTCTTTCAGAAGGATCGGTTAATAAGTTATCTTTGGGGTGATACTTGTGAAATCTCCAATCTGTAAACAATTCAATTGGTTACGCAAATTGTTGTTCCGTCTAAATTTTTTATACATTTTCTGTTTGAATTTCTAGCTTATTTTCTGCATTTTCATGTCATTTCAGAATTCTGTCATTTGAATTTGGTTGCTGATCTAGTGACTTTTCTAGTTTAACATTATTTTGATTTATATTATCTTCTTTTTTAAAAATTGTTTTATCATCAGAATAACTCCTTTGTCTATCATCAAAAACTAATCGTTATTTTGTCTTGTAATAAAATTCAGATTTTTGTCCAATGATTGATATTGTTAGAAATTCATTTTCTAAAGACCATTTCCTAATGAAATATTTTCTTACGAAACATTTTTTAAATAAACTAGTTTTCATCAAAAGCTCATTTTCTGACTCTAAACTATTTTTATGCAATTTTTAAGTTTATCATATGCAAGCATGAATAGAAGAATTTGCCTGAATTTGATTTTATAATTTAATATCCTATTTTCTTACATACTAAGGCATTCTTTAAAATTGTCTTCTCATGTCCATGACTGAAGTATTTTAATCCTCATATTTGCATCAAAAAGTATATAAAAATTCCTGAAAAAATTACTTATAACAGAATTTATAATAGAGTTTATTTAAGGTTTGATTATGATTAAAATTAGAATGTGAACTTGAGCCAACAGCCCTCACAAGCATGGCACACGTATGTGCCCCAGTCATGGGATGAGTTCAGACCACTCAATGTAAGATTTTCTCTTTGTTAGCGCACTTTATTCCGGGAGCATGTTGAAGCTTTCCTTTCACCAAAAACCTTTGATACCTTACACATTTTTTTATTAAGTTTTTATGTTTGGCTCTTTTTAGAGCTATTTTGGAGATTGTAAAGAACTTTTAGATTTTTTATTCAAGTACTTTCAATTTAGTCTTCAGATTCTTAGTTTTCTTTCGTCAAATCAAGAAGTTTCTTAAAGAAAGGAGCTTGGAGAAGGAGACCCTTTCAGATTCTTTGTTTGTTCTTCTTTCAATTAGTATTATGAACTCTCTCTTTCTGTGTGTTTTTCATGAAAATGAGTGAGTTATTTTTATTTGCTAAAGGATTCTTCAATCCATAGTTACTTATGTAAATAAATGGATTTTTATTAATGCAAGCTCACTGTTCCTGATTGTATGGGTGTTTATTTGATTGGATTTTTAGCTAGATGAATAATAGCTAGTTTAGTTTTAAATCTGAATCTTATGATCATCTATGAATGCATGAATAATGTTTGGCTATGTTCTTGTTCTTGAATATTTGTCGGGATGGTTATTTTGGAACATTGATATTGTCACTGATAATAACATTTTTTGTTAAATTATATAAACAAAGAGATCAAAAAGTAAAATAATATAAAGAAATAAAGAAACTTGTATGCATACATAACCATTTATATACTAACGTGGTAATAGGTTGATAGTTATAACTTTTATGATCAGTATAGCAATACACTCTATATATAAACAAAAACTAGAAGCTAAGTGGTATTAAAATGCATATATCATATTTTAATGTAAGTTTGGTAAATTAGAAACAAAAAGCAATTAAGATTCAAGCGCACAATCCTCTGACTCTACACATGAACGGTCTCCAACTTCAAGAGTTGAAATTTCTTTGAGTACTTGAGCTTTGTCTGCTTCAAATTGATCATCCTCTGTATAAAATTAAGTTCATTATTATTGTTAAAACTTAAAGAGTATATAATTATCAAAACTGATGACTTAGGAATAAATTATACATTATTATTGATAGGAAGAAGATAGAATATTTTAGATATGATAGAAATATGATCTTATCTGGAGTGTAATTTATAGATAGTCTATGATATAATATGACTGTATTTATCTTCCTGGTTTATATTATTTCCTATGATAGTGTTGTTCAACATTTTATTCTAGGCAATTATTCATTCTTTTAAATTAAAGTTACATTATAGAAACAAAGTATTAGAAAATCTATAGGAGCAAATGCATATATTCTTCAAAAAAGTAAAATTTTGTTATTATGATTATTATAAGAAAGTTAAATAATTGAAGTTGAGAAGTTGAAATTCCCATTTTTGTGTAAAAAATAAAAAAATAAAAACAACGACTTACCTTTGTCAATGTTAAGACCACCTAAAAACTGGAGAAGCTTCATTCTATTGCTAAGAAGTACATTGATGATCTCCGGAGGCTTGCTTTGGTTTGCCACAAATAACTGTAAAAATAGAAGAAAGATATTAAATTTTAGTAGTTAAAAGGATAGAGAAATCATCTATATGTGTATCACCTTAAAAACATGAAAGGTTTCCAATTGGATGCTCTTCTTAGAGTCCTGAACAGTGAATTGAAACAAATTAATTTATAAAGATAGAAATGCTAAAGTTATTTAATATTTAAAATAATATAAAAGATGGGGAGAATACCCTGAAAAGGTTCATCAAAATTCTCATATTGTCTAAAGAACTCACGTAGCGAACCATTACACTTGAGTTTGAGCGTTCAAGTAACATATCTCCCAACAACTGAGAAAAAAAAATGTAAAATGTTTCATTATAAAAGTTTTAAAAAAATGATATTAGAAAATAACTGCAGTAAAAGAATTTTCCTTCTCATATATATATATATATATATATATATATATATATATATATATATATATATATATAGATATATAGATATCAATTGTACAAAAATGCTTCAATATACCAACATTGTAAACTGGGAAAAAGAAAGAAAAAAAATCTATTGAGCAAACAATGTAAACCATTTCATGGGAACAAAGATACCTTGACAGCATGCCGTCTAGTTATATAATTGGAAGATTCCAACAACTGCGAATTGTAGTCTTGGAAAAACTGCATCAAAGAACAAAATATATTTATCAAAAACTATATGATACTAGTTATATGTATAAAAGATAAATAAATAAATAAATAAATAAAAGCATACCCACTCATAATTTCTAGAAAGAAAGTTAGCTACGGTGGATTTATGCCTCGTCAAAAGCTCCTGACATGTGTGGAAATAATAGATTCATGAGACGTCAGAAGAAAAAACAAAGGATGAAAGTTAATGAATTTCGAATTGGAGATTACATGGAGCATATATATATGGAGAATTTCTATAATACATTAGATGGCTCCATAAGAAGGAAATATCATGAGATACAGATGAAAACTTTGTGTTGAGAAAAATATGTTAATGGCGAATAGATCAAACAATAAAATGCCTAATCAAATCTCTTCATCCATAAACACTTACTTGAGAAAGTATAATTAAGTGTTTCAGTATATATATAAACACACACACACTTAAAGCAAACCACAAAATCCAGTTCCATTGACTGTTTCAGTATAATTAAAATTATTTATTTATTTTCGTATATTATTTGAAATACATAAAAAGATAGAGAAAGCTTCCACCTTGTTCATAAATACATAAAACAAGCCATGTAAAATCGTATAGATATAGTCACATGCATAAAATTTGATATGAATACCTAAGTTAAAAGTTTATAATAATAACAAAGAAAAACTTCAACATACTTAACTTTAAAGGTTGCCTGAGCGTCTGATGCTATATCAAAATTGGGAATTTGGATATTACTGAAAAATTTCTTCATATGCTCTGATTCCATGACGTACCTAATGAAAAGAAATAACAAAAAGAAAAAGGTAATATGTTACAAACACATTCATCGTTGGTGCTTTGCTAATAAACAATTTTGAATCTATGAAACTTGGATAGCATAATGTGAAACTGGTGCACCGGTGTGAATCTCAAAGTATAAGCTTCTAATATTTAAAGGAAAATTAGTTAACCACATAAATTTTATATTTAATATAAAATCTTGCAATAAATATTAAGCCTAATAGTATTGAAACTTGACGAACATTTCTCTTTTGTGAAGAATTAGCCAATACAAATAATATTGCATACCTAGCCACAATTTGATGACGTATGCACTCCCTTGATATTGCACCATAAGTTAGCGCGATTTCACCATCTGCATAACTACCACCATCAACTCTTCATTAAATATATGATTTTTGATATAAAAAATTGGCAATATACAAGTTTTTAATTAATTATACTAGAAATCTTACCCATTTAGCAAAATATCCATAATATCTAAATTACTTTCCATGTACTCAGAAGCAATTAGCCTTCCACAAACACGTTGCCTTTGCAAATTTGCTATGACATGAGTGGCATTTTGACGTGCCTACATTGAAAAATCATTCATTTACGTTGAAATTTTTGGATAATAAACTATATATATATATATATATATATATATATATATATATATATATATATATATATATATATATATGAATAGTTGAAGATGGAAAAACTTACCCCCAAATCAAGTTTAGGGAGACAAATAAAGAGAAGGCGAAACGTATCATCTTTGAAAAACTCTTGTGCGAGTTGTGCACAAGCATCGGCATTGGGTTCATTTTGACCATTTCCAAATAAAACTATTCTCATTTCCAGGATCAATTTACTCAATACTGACATCTGCCAAACAATCATACATTCATAAAA
This sequence comes from Excoecaria agallocha, assembly GCA_037975025.1. Taxonomy (NCBI): domain Eukaryota; kingdom Viridiplantae; phylum Streptophyta; class Magnoliopsida; order Malpighiales; family Euphorbiaceae; genus Excoecaria; species Excoecaria agallocha. Next base: position 38,006,831 of record CM075807.1, on the reverse strand, counting down.
ATTCTTTAATTCATATATTGTCAATTCATCCAAATTTACCATATTTTATTCGTGAATTAGTAATTCAAGATCTTATTGCCAATTCAAATCTTGCAAGAAAAACATATTCAAATAAATAAAGAATAGAAAACCAAAGAAAATGAACCTTTTCTTCACGTTTGCGTTCACGAGCTTCTGTATTCCTACTAGCGTAGAGAAGAAGCTCCCTTGTTTGTTTTACAAGCTCCAATGGCGTTCGTGGCTTCGATTTGAAAAGCCCTTTCATCTTTTTCCTCAATAGCCTCGTTTTACGTGCGTGCACGCATAATATATATTTATATATGAAAATTTTTTTAAGATCTTAATTATTTATTTCTTTTACGTATTCTGCTTAAGTGCATGATTAGGGTTTTAGCAGGAAGGTGAAAATCGAAAAGAAGAAAAATAGATCAAGATCAATTACTACTTTTATATTAGCAAAGTTGGATGAAATTCTTTCTCTCTCTCTCACTCTCTTTCGGGGGCTTTGAATTCTTTTAGCATGACAACAAGGCAGTTTGTTACTTATTCATTTCTTATGAATTTTTTTGGTTAAATTTAGGAGTCAAAAATTTACAATCCAACTAAAAACAGAACCCACGTACAATACACTTGCATCGTAAAGAAATAATATATTGTTTTAGTTGTTATTGAGACAGTGGCATTTAATTAAGCGCGACGCTAGAAAATTAATTTTTTAGATTACCATGACACTTTTTGGTACAAATAAATTAGTGAACATATATCATTTTGGGCATGCCTATATCATTTTACTTGGCTATGTAAATTTTATCAAATTTTATGGAAAAATTGAAGGTTATTAAACTTCATTACTTATAACACCCCATTAAAGAAAAAACTATTTATAATATACATCAATCACATTTTATTTTATGGCAATTTTGATTAAAAAAAAACAATCGAAAATTGAAATACCAATCATTAGAGCTACTGAATCGGATTACACATGGGATAAAATCTTTTAAAATGTATTGACATTGGACAATCCTAGAAATGAGTTTTTGGGGGTGTGCGTGTGTGTGTATATATATATATATATATATATATATATATATATATATATATATATATATATATATATATATATATATATATATATATATATATATATATATATATATATATATATATATATATATAATGGGATTACACATGGGATAAAATCCTAGAAATGAATTTTTGGGTATAAATATATGTTATTTTACCTCTTCCAATGTTCGAGAAAAAGTCAAAAAAAAAATTCTCTTAAGAAAACAAACTTTACATCTTTATTCTCACTTTCCACATGTTTTGTACTTTATTCATTACATATCATCCTCAATTTCATTATAACTTTTGTTATAATTACTTTGTGAGGAAATTATATTGTGAAAGTGATAGGGAACTACTAGACCTGGACATAAGAAGAGAGGACCCAAGGCCCAAGATATAGAGAGTATATTTAAAAAGGCACAAAAAGGCTGTAGGTGGAGACGACGTGGATGAGCTGGCAGAAGTTAGTTATGCAAGGGAAAAGTAAGAAAAGGAGGGGGTATAAAAAGGCAAGTTTGTTGGGAAAGAGGCTATGATGGGAAAAAACTTTTCTTTTTAGTAGGAGGCCGAGAAAATGAAAGGAGGAATTGGAGCTGTGGAGGTCCTTACTCTTGTTGAGTGTTGTTTCTCATTTTCCATTGCATTTTCTTTTGTTTCCTTCTCTTTTTGGGTTGTAATTGACATTTGGGATATACAGAAACAATAGTTGTATTTGAGATTACAATCAATACAATCCATTTTCTATCTATTGTTGTCCATTTACATTCTACATTCACTGTGTGATATTTTGGTGTGAAACTTTGTAGTAGAGTTAGTTGATTGTGTAAAGGAGCTCACTAAATCCATCACTAAACTGTAGACATGTTTGGCTTGATCCCAATAAAGTTATCAAATGGATAAGAAGGAGGAAAAATTTAGAGGCTTGATACTTAATTGGATTAAACTCTTGGAAAAATAGCCCTCCACTGTGGAGGAGTTTAGTACATAGGGTGAGACCATTTTGGAAGGAAATAGATATCAACAAGGGCAAAACTGTAACACCCTAATCTGATGCCTTTATCATATATTATGTTATACCTTTCAATCATATAATGGTAGGTCATTAACCAAAAGCTATATATATTTATCATATCAGAAGTCTAATTATATAAGTATCCTATGCATTAAATAGGATTTACCCACAACTTCAATCCTTTAACTATGCATGCATAATGGTTTATTCTACCACATGCGCAACAACTTCCATGTTAGTTATTGCTATCTTTAACTTCATATCTTATCAAGCATAATATTTAATAATTGATCTAGCATATTTATAACTACTACATACATGCATGTTTTAATATTCTTTTACTACTACTTATTACATTACTACTCCATATAACAACTTCATACATTTAGGAGCCCTTATTATACATATTAATCGTGCAAAAGAACTTGCACCAAAATATAACCAAAAGGAATCCTACATCAACTTCTACGACTTAGATGTTGGCCTGTCCTGATGCAGAGATCGTTCCTGAGCATATGCTTTTACATTAGTACCTACACGGATTAAATAATCCGTGCTAAGCTATAAAGCTTAGTGGGGATACTAATTTTGAAAGACAACAACTCACAACGATTGCCGGAAACATATAACATACAAAAGTTGATAATAACAAGAATGACATATTTAAAATAAATAAAGGACAGAATAAAATAGCATCATCAATAACCAAATCTCATATTTATATTAACATGCTTGAAATTAAAGCAGAACGTAGGAGAATCAGTATCAAAATTATCCAACTATCACATATGCAATGAGAAATATAGTTAAATATATTATCTCATATATCATGCTTTATTTATCTAAAATTAACTATAACGCAATAACACAATTGTTTAGCCTACTTAAGTTCTAAAGGTTGATAACGGCATCAGTGGATATCCAAAGGTATCAAAATGGTGGATATCCAAAGATATCAAAACTATGAACCCAATCAAGGCCAACTGTACGGTAGACTGGTCAAGGACCCAAACGGGGTCAAGAAACAACCCAAATGGGTTGTGCAAGATCCAACAGGATCAACTATACTGTGAACCTGAAAAGGTCGACTGTGGTAGTTGCAATATCCCTATAAACGCCTATCTATCCACAATTGAACTATAACTGCAAGCAAACTCTATTTAATCTTTCTCTTCATATATCATGCTTACACTTATGGTGTTTATTTTGCACATGTATAATCATATGATAGCTATATTGTTACGATGACATAACTGCATATGTAAGTTCTTTTAATGACACAATTACTTTTTCCTTACCATCATTAAATATCTCATATTAGCATAATCATAATATGTTAATCAAGTAATGCATCATACCTATTCAAGTGCTCATCATTAATACTTTACAATATAGCATATCGTATATATATGTGATCACGTATACAAATACATAATCCCTAGTGAATAGGAATATATAACGTCATAATAATATACTTCATTATGTTATCATTCAGGCATCACACATGAACATAGTCATATATCATATTTCTTATTTCACAGTATAAGTGCACATTCAAATATAATGCACTCTATCATTAGAGTATGAATATGTAAGATTAATTGCATAAAACAATCATGTACACAAATTTCATCGCAAATATATGTGAGATATTTTTATCACAAGTCCTTACCCATGTACACGTGTGAATGTATATTTATATATATAATCTTGTATTAATAGTCATATTACCTGCTCTATCCAATTCATTTTGTAACCACATAAACACATATTTAGTTCAATTAATTGAAAACCATAAGATAAAGTACATTAAAAGTCTGCACAGGGCAGCATTCTGGACTCAACTTGTGAGCCACAAATGAATTAGAAAATGTCATGTTTAGATTAAATGATCTTCTACAATATTATTCCCCTATTTGTCTAGTTTCCAGAGCATCAAATTTAACCTTAATATCTTACCTATAACTCAAGATATTTGAGAAATACTATAGACTATTCATAAAACCGAAACAGTGTTTACTGTCACTTATAAAAATTCATAGCATAAAATTAAGAGGGATTTAGACCAACATTTCTTCATCCAAAATGTACTCCTAGGTATCTAGTTTACCCATAATTTTACATAATAAGATTTTGACTTCTCTACTAATACTTATGCCCAAAATACCAACATCTGTACTGTAACAGTCCAAACAGATTCAACGAATTTCATGCTAATTACTTGACATACATAGAAATAAAATTAGGCATTACTTCCTTCATATAAAATGTGTATTTATGAGTCTAGTTTGCATAGGAATTAATTTCATGTCATTCTGATCATTGTACATACAGATATCTCAATTTTTCCCCAATCTTATCCAAAATCCGAATTTAAAAGTTCTCCTAAATTCAATAAATCATAAAAAATATCTAGATGCAGAATTGAAGGTAGGTTCCTTCTTCAATTTTGTAGGCAAATGTCTTATATAACTACTGAAATTTGATTTGTTACAATTAGAGGTCTCTATTACAACTTACACTAAATTTTCAGTCACTAGGTCAGAATTTTCATCTCATCCCTTCATGCACATTTCATACATTGAACTCTCTTTTAATTACTACAAATTCAATTTAATCACAACAAGTTCCAGCAACCATATTCACATGCAACAACCAAATTCACATGCATTAAGGTAGCCCTAATCCCATGCCTTAGCCTAACTTCCCTTTAGCCAATTAATCTCTAGCAAGACCTTTTCCTTTATCTTTTCTACCTTCTCCTTCTTTATCTACAATATAAATCATTCTCTAATCCATCATTTCCAGCAGCTAATCCCAACCAAAATCCATATAAAGATTGTAGAAGAAGAAGATGATGATGATGAAGATAACCAGAATTAAACCATACCTTATTAATCGATATAAATATTTTCTTGAACAATCCACATGCATGCAATTGTCTTCATAAATTTATAGGTAAATTGAGAGATGAACATGAAATTGAAAGAGATGAAAGAAAATGAATTCACTCCTTAGTTGCCATCCCATTCACTCACCTTCTCTTTCATTCCACTAAAAACAAACATATATATAGTGTTATGGCAATTATTCCTCTTGGTCCTTCAAGGTTTTGCATGTCACACCATAGGCACTCACTTCTTTGCATGCTATAAATTGTCCCCACCAAATAGTCTATTTCATAAATCAACCCCACCATTTTAACCCTTTCCTTAAATTGGCCTTTCCATTATTTTTTTATTCACATTTGCCCCAAAAGATGCTGAAATTATAAATTGACCCCAAATTAATACTTTTTACTTCAATTATACCCTCAATTAATATTAAACCACACTATTAAATTTTATTTTCATGCAATTAAAATAATAAAAACATAATTTATCCCTTGTCCCATACTTATATGAAATTCTCATTTAATTTTAATTTTAATCAAATAAAAATCCTACTAAAAATATGAAATTTCAATTAGGGTCATGTTAGGGGCCTTACAATTCTCTCCCCCTTAAAGAATTTTGTCCTCGAAATTCATACCTGATTCAAATAATTGAGGATATTGCTCCCTCATGGCTGCCTCTGGTTCCCAAGTCACTTCCTGCACACTATGATGTTGCCAGAGTACTTTGACCAGAGGGATCTGCTTGTTCCTCAATTGCCTGATTTCTCTAGCCAATATTTCTTTCGGTGCCTCATCATAAGTGAAATCCGGCTGTACTTGAATATCTTGGACTTGTAACTTATGAGATTCATCAGAGCGATATCTTCAAAGCATAGACACATGAAACACATCATGAAGCTTGGCTAATTCCATAGAAAGAGCTAACCTATAAGTTATTGGTTTGACTCTTTGAAGAATTTCATACGGACCAATAAATCTCGAACTAAGTTTTCCCTTTTTCCCAAATCTATGCACTATTCTCTAGGGAGATACCTTCAAAAATACTTTTTCACCCACCTAGTTCTCGATATCTTTTCTTTTCAAGTCAGCATATGATTTCTGCCTATCACTAGCTTCTTTCAGCCTCTGTTTGATAACTTGAACTTTTTCCTCTGTATCTCTAACAAGGTCAGGATCGATTAACTTACATTTATTCAACTCAATCCAGCAGACTGGAGTTCTACATTTCTTGCCATACAAAGCTTCATATGGTGCCATTTGAACACTCTTCTGATAGTTGTTATTATAAGCAAATTCCATTAAGGCTACGTATCTATCCCAACTTTCAGGAAACTCCAAAGCACATCCCCTCATCATATCTTTGAGAATCTGAATAACCCTTTCGGATTGCCCATCCATTTGAGGATGGAAAGCTATACTATACTTGAGCTGTGTTCCCAAAGCTTGCTGTAGACTCTGCCAAAATCTCGATGTAAACCTTGGATCTCGATCCGAAATTATAGACACAGGTATACCATGTAACCGCATAATTTCATTCACATATAACTCTGTAAGCCTATCCATAGAATAATCTGTTTGAACCGGTAAAAAGTAAGCTACTTTTGTTAACTTATCCACTATTACCCAATCAACATCATATTTTATTTGAGAAAGAGGCAAACCCGTAACAAAATCCATGGTAATGTCTTCCCACTTCCACTATGGAATAGGAATGGGATTCAAAAGACCTAAAGAAAATTGATGTTCTGCTTTCACTTGCTGGCATGTTAGATATTTAGAAACATAATCAACAATATCCTTCTTCATGCCAGGCCACCAATAAAACTGCTTCAACTCTTGATACATCTTGTTTCCACCTGCATGCATAGTAAATGCAGTATTATGTGCTTCATGCAATAATATTCTTTTCACTTCTTTGTCATCAGGAATACACAACCTGTTATGGTAGTATACACCACCATCTTCTTTCACTGAAAAATCTGATTGATCTCCTTCACAAACTGCTTTGATAATCTGTTGTAACTTTACATCATCCTTCTGAGCATCTATCATTGTCTGCCTAACCATGGGCCTAACTTTAAGCTGTGCTAGTAAGGAACCATCTGAAGCAAATTTCCATCTGCATTGTTTTAACATCAATGCTGCCATGGACTTACGACTCAAGGTATCAGCAACCACATTCGCTTTTCCTAGATGGTAGTCAACTATACAATCATAATTTTTGAATAGTTCCAACAATCTTCTCTGCCTCAAATTAAGTTCTTTCTAAGTAAGCAAGTACTTGAGGCTTTTATGATCAGTATAAATCCTGCATTTTTCCCCATACAAGTAATGTCGCCAAATTTTTAAAGCAAATACCACAGCTGCCAGTTCTTGATCATGAGTCAGGTAGTTATGTTCATGTGTTTTCAATTGCCTAGATGCATAAGCTACAACTTTACCATCTTGCATTAATACACAACCCAAACAAACCTTAGAAGCATCACTGTACATCACATACTCTTTCCCTGAAACAGGTTGAGTCAACACTGGAGCTTCTATCAACATCTTCTTCAACCTTTCAAAGCTTGCTTGACATCGATCAGACCATTCAAACTTAATATTCTTTCTTAATAGCTTAGTGAGGGGTGAAGCAATAACAGAAAAACCCTTCACAAAATGATGATAGTAACCTACCAACCCAAGAAAACTTCTAATTTCATGTAAATTCCTGGGTGGTCTCTAGTTAACAATAGCTTCAATTTTACTTGGATCAACCCTAACACCCTTAGCAGATACAACATGACTTTGGGAGGAAACTTCCTTAAGCCAAAAGTCACATTTACTCAATTTGGCATACAATTGATTCTCTTTTAAAGTTTGCAATACAATTCTTAGATGTTCAGCATGTTCAGCTTCATTTCTGGAGTAAATTAATATGTCATCAATAAACACTACAACAAATCAATCCAAGTAGGGTCTGAATACCCTATTCATGAGATCCATAAATGCAGCTGGTACATTAGTTAACCTAAATGGCATCATCAAGAATTCATAATGCCCATAACGAGTTTTAAATGCAGTCGTAGGAACATCCCCATCTTTAACTCTGAGCTGATAATATCCAGATTGCAAATCTATTTTTGAAAACATACCAGTACCACTTAATTGATCAAATAAATCCTCAATTCGAGGCAAAGGATACTTGTTCTTCACTATCACTTTGATCAACTGTCTATAATCGATACACATTCTCATGGACTCGTCCTTCTTCTTAACAAATAAAATCGGAGCACCCCAAGGTGATGCACTAGGTCTGATGAAGCCTTTGTCTAACAATTCCTATAATTGAACCTTTAACTCTTTTAATTCAGATGGAGCCATTCTGTATGGTGCCCTGGAGATCGAGGCTATACCAGGTAACAGTTCAATAGACAACTCAACATCTCTTTCTGGAGGAAGACCTGGTAATTCCTCAGGAAATACTTTTGGAAATTCTTTCACAATCGATAAATTCTCAAGCTTCACTATATCCCTTTTTGAGTCAAGGACTAAAGCCAAAAATGCTTCACATCCTTTTCTAAGACAATGCCTAGCTTGCATTGCTGATATAACATTAGTTGATAGCTTAGAACAATTGCCTTCTACTACCACTTCCTTTCCTTCATCATCCCTGAAAGTTATGTTTTCATTTCACAATTTACCACCGCATGATGCTTGGATAACCAATCCATTCCCAGAATTACATCAAACTCATGAAAAGGCAACACAATCAAATCTACTGGAAACTCTCTCCCTTAAACTACTATAGGACAGTCTTTACACACTTTATTAACAATTATACTATGTCCCAATGGACTAGTTACACATACATCAAAATCTAATTGTTGTGTTTTAAACCTATCTCTACCCGAAACCCTAATACAAACATATGAGTGAGTAGAGCCAGGATCAATGAGTGTATGTATGTTACAATTGTAAAGAGAAAAAGTACCCAGCTATAACATCTGGAGCATTCTATTCCTCCCGAGCCTTCATTGTATAAGCCCGTCTAGCAACCATTTGAGTAGAAGGTCTATCAATTGTTTCTGACATATTCTGGGACTGAGATCCATGATGAGCTGATCCAAACCTTCCTCTGCCTCTACCTCTTCCAGATGGGGGTGCATTAGAAGCTCCCCTGCTATTTTGTTGCTTAAAACCTTGATCCAATTTCAAAGGACAATTTTCCATAAAAGGATTTGTACTACCACATCTAAAGCACTCTCCAGCCAGTTTCCTGCAATTACCCCAATGGTGTCGGGAACAGTGTGAACACTCAGGTGGTTGACCCCCACTCTGTCTTCCTGAAGCTTCCTTCTCAAATTTAGACTTGGCAAAGGACTCTTGTTTCTTTCCTTTATTAGCAGAACTAAAAATAGATTCTATAGGCTGACCTCCTTGAGTTCCTCTAAATCTTTTTTCCAGTAGATGATCCTCCCCTAGAACCACTTCTTTTGTGCTCCCTCTCTCTTTTAGCTATCTCATACTTTTCAATTTTCATGGCAGTTGTAACCAGTTGATTAAAATCTACCACATTTAGAGATGTAAATTCGAACAATTTTTCTTTGATTCGATCATTCAGCCCATCTTCAAAGTGTCTGCATTTAAATACTCCTGTCAACATTTTCTTGGGGACATACTTGCATAACCGGCTAAATTCTTTTTCATATTCAGCCACAAATAAAGCTTTTTATCTCAGACTCAAAAACTGCTTCAATTTTTCCTCCTTGTAAGCCTCAATAACATATGTCTTTCTGAACTCCCCATCAAAGAATTCCTAGGTAAATGGATCAGGTAATTGAGGTTGTCTCAAAATCAACTTCCACCAATCATAAGCCATGACTTGAAGTAAGGACACAACACAAGATACCTTGTGATTTGCAGGGCAGTTTATTTCATCAAATATCCTTTCCAGCCTTTCTAACCAGAACTCAACTTCTTCATATTGTTCTAAATTAGTACCCATAAATTCTTGTGCCCCATGCTTTTTAATTTCAGATATTGGAGCTTTAGGCATGGTCATTCTTTGAAGAATTTAAGCCATATCCTGAGAAATTTTTAACAAGGCCTCTCCAGGAACTGTGGTGGGAATTTCATTTCAGTGTGATGATGAAGTCACTAGATTAGGAGGATTTGATCTAACGAGCAAATTACTTTCAGCTGATTCTTCTATAGTATCCTTAGAGGAGTTCTCCATCTTGAATCTATAAAAAAATAGGAACTTCTGCATTAGGCCAACACAACACTATCTGATATTAAAAGATCTTATTTGCACATTGTCCAGAAAAGGCTAAACCTAGGCTTTGATACCAAATTTGTAACACCCTAGTCTGATGCCTTTATCATATATCATGTTATACCTTTCAATCATATAATGGTAGGTCATTAACCAAAACTTATATACATTTATCATATCAGAAGTCTAATTATATAAGTATCCTATGCATCAAATAGGATTTACCCACAACTTCAGTCCTTTAACTATGCATGCATAATGGTTTATTCTACCACATGCGCAACAACTTCCATGTTAGTTATTGCTATCTTTAAATTCATATCTTATCAAGCATAATATTTAATAATTGATCTAGCATATTTATAACTACTACATGCATGCATGCTTTAATATTCTTTTACTACTACTTATTACATCACTACTCCATATAACAAATTCATACATTTAGGTTGTCCTTATTATACATATTAATAGTGCAAAAGAACTTGCACCAAAATATAACCAAAAGGAATTCTACACCAACTTCTACGACTTAGGTGTTGGCCTGTCCTGATGTAGAGATCATTCCTGAGCATATGCTTTTATAGTAGTACCTACACGGATTAAATAACTCGTGCTAAGCTATAAAGCTTAGTGGGGATACTAATTTTGAAAGACAACAACTCACAACAATTGCCGGAAACATATAGCATATAAAAGTTGATAATAACAAGAATGACATATTTAAAATAAATAAAGGACATAATAAAATATCATCATCAATAATCAAATCTCATATTTATATTAACATGCTTGAAATTAAAGCATAACGTAGGAGGATCAGTATCAAAAGTATCGAACTATCACATATGCAATGGGAAATATAGTTAAATATATTATCTTATGTATCATGCTTTATTTATCTAAAATTAACTGTAACGCAATAACACAACTGTTTAGCCAGCTTAAGTTCTAAAGGTGGATAACGAGATCGGTGGATACCCAAAAGTATCAAAATAGCGGATATCCGAAAATATCAAAACTATGGACCCAATCAAGGCCAACTGTACGGTAGACCGGCCAAGGACCCAAACGGGATCAAGAAACAACCCAAATGGGTTGTGCAAGATCCAGTAGGATCAACTATACTATAACCTGAAAAGGTCAATTGTGGCAGCTGCAATATCCCTATAGGCGCCTATCTATCCACAATTGAACTATAACTGCAAGCAAACTCTATTTAATCTTTCTTTTCATATATCATGCTTACACTTATGGTGTTCATTTTGCACATGTATAATCATATGATAGCTATATTGTTACAATGACATAACTGCATATGTAAGTTCATTTAATGACACAATTACATTTTACCTACCATCATTAGATATCTCATATTAGCATAATCATGATATGTTAAACAAGTAATGCATCATACCTATTCAAGTGCTCATCATTAATACTTTACAATGTAGCATATCGTATATATATGTGATCAAGTATACAAATACATAATCCCTAGTGAATAGGAATATATAACATCATAATAATATAATTCATTATGTTATCATTCACGCATCACACTTGAACATAGTCATATATCGTATTTCTTGTTTCATAGTATAAGTGCACATTCAAATATAATGCACTCTATCTTTAGAGTATGAATATGTAAGATTAATTGCATAAAATAATCATGTACACAAATTTCATCACAAATATATGTGAGATATTTTCATCACAAGTCCTTACACATGTACACGTGTGAATGTATATTTATACATATAATCTTGTATTAATAGTCATATTACCTGCTCTATCCAATTCATTTTGTAACCACATAAACACATATTTAGTTCAATTAATTGAAAACCATCAGATAAAGTACATTAAAAGTCTGCACAGGGCAGCATTCTGGACTCAACTTGTGAGCCACAAACGAATTTGAAAATGTCATGTTTAGATTAAATGATCTTGTACAATATTATTCCCCTATTTGTCTAGTTTCCAGAGCATCAAATTTCACCTTAATATCTTACCTATAACTCAAGATATTTGAGAAATACTATAGACTATTCATAAATCCAAAATAGTGTTTACTGTCACTTATAAAAATTCATAGCATAAAATTAAAAGGGATTTAGACAACATTTCTTCATCAAAAACGTATTCCTAGGTATCTAGTTTACCCATAATTTTACAGAATAAGATTTTGACTTCTCTACTAATACTTATGCCCAAAATACCAACATCTGTACCTTAACAGTCCAAACAGATTCAACGAATTTCATGCTAATTATTTGACATACATAGAAATAAAATTAGGCATTACTTCCTTCATATAAAATGTGTATTTATGAGTCTATTTTGCATAGGAATTTATTTCATGTCATTACGATCATTTTACATACAGATATCTCAATATTTCCCCAACCTGGTCCAGAATCCAAATTTAAAAGTTCTCCTAAATTCAATAAATCATTAAAAATATCTAGAGGCAGAATTGAAGGTAGGTTTCTCTTCAATTTTGTAGGTAAATGTCTTATATAACTACAGAAATTTTATTTGTTATAATTAGAGGTCTCTATTACAACTTACACTAAATTTTCAGTCACTAGTTCATAATTTTCATCTCATCCCTTCATACACATTTCATACATTGAACTCTCTTTTAATTACTACAAATTCAATTTAATCACAACAAGTTCCAGCAACCATATTCACATTTAACAACCAAATTCACATGCATTAAGGTAGGCCTAATCCCATACCTTGACCTAACTTCCCTTTAGCCAATTAATCTCTAGCAAGACCTTTTCCTTTATCTTTTCTACCTTCTCCTTCTTTATCTACAATATAAATCATTCTCTAATCCATCATTTCCAGCAGCTCATCCCAACCGAAATCCACATGCATGCAATTGTTTTCATAAATTTATAGGTAAATTGAGAGATGAACATGAAATTGAAAGAGATGAAAGAAAATGAATTCTCTCCTTAGTTGCCATCCCATTCACTCACCTTCTCTTTCATTCCACTAAAAACCAACATATATATAGTGTTATGGTAATTATTCCTCCTGGTCCTTCAAGGTTTTGCATGTCACACCATAGGCACTCACTTTTTTGCATGCTATAAATTGTCCCCACCAAATAGTCTATTTCATAAATCAAACCCACCATTTTAACCCTTTCCTTAAATTGGCCTCTCCATTATTCTTTTATTCACATTTGCCCTAAAAGATGTCGAAATTATAAATTGACCCCAAATTAATACTTTTTACTTCGATTATACCCTCAATTAATATTAAATCACACTATTAAATTTTATTTTCACGCAATTAAAATAATAAAAACATAATTTATCCCTTGTCCCGTACTTATATGAAATTTTCATTTAATTTTAATTTTAATCAAATAAAAATCCTACTAAAAATATGAAATTTTAATTAGGGTCATGTTAGGGGCCTTACAAAAACTTAGCTCGAAAGATGGACCTCCATATTAAGCCAAACTATTTTGCAGACTCACACACCTCTCTTAGGAAGGTAAAACTACAAGCCTTTAATGGATTAGATCTGTAAGGGTGGGTCACTAGAGCCAAAACCTATTTTTGCATCAACCATATTCCCTATAAGATGAAGATCTGTTTAGTAGAGATATGTACGGATGGGTCTACAATTAATTGGTTCTCTATGCTTTTAAGCATCCAACCTGAGCTAATGTAGGAGCAATTCAAAGAAGAAATTATGATGCGATATGGTGGAACTCAATCATTTAATCCAGTGGTGAGGCTACGTTGAGAGGAAGGGGGGCAATTGCCCCCCTTATATATATATATATATATATATATATATATATATTAGATAGACAATGTTGCCCCCTTAAAATTTTGTTTTTACCTCATTCTCCTTAACTTATTTTTTAAGTTTTTTATTAATGAAAACCTTTTATCTTCCCACTTCCATTGAAACAAAAGTACAAAACTCTATTTTTACTTCTTTGAATTTTTAAAGGAAAATCAGATAAATTTGAGGAAAAACTATAGACTACAACAAAATTTTACCTTTAATTAAAGGTTAATAATTTAGTTTTGCAATTTTTTTTTTGCTTTTATATTTCTCAAGTATTAGAAATATTTCATATTTTTATATTTTTATTAATTCTTGAGGAGTCTATTTCAAATTATAATTCTCTTAGAGGCATGAAAAATTAAATTCAATAGTAATTTATAAAATTTAGACCCATTTTAAATACCCAAGAACAAATTAAATTGAAAAAATTAAATACCCATTTGGAATATTTGGCAATGGTGAGATCTTCTATGCATATGACAAACGTAAGTTACTCCATGTTGCTCAATTTTATCCTATTAATTTTTCTACTATCTAGTTAATGATTCTTGAAAATGAATTGGAAACACATATCATTGATATGAGGTTTAGTAGTGAGTTTTCAAACATTATAGGAATTGGTGATCTTGCTGAAAAAATAGTGTAAACAAGAAAGGACATTTTATATCTTTTGGTTTGTAAACTTATTACTTTATCACTTGTTTTACCTGTTGCAACTGCAATAGTTGAAAGAGCATTTTTTGTTATAAAACTTGTGAAGAATCAATTATGTAACAAAATGCAAGATCAATGGATGTCTAATTATTTGATCACTTATATTGAAAAAGATGTATCTAATGCCATTGATAACGAAATTATTATTTGTCTCTATCAAGGCATGAAAATGCATAAAGAGCAATTGTAATATTTTTTAAAATATGTTAATGAATATTTTTCTTTATTTAACAATTTATTTATAACATTTGTGTTATATTTTTTCTTTTAAGCATGACTTATATTTTTGTCCTCCTTGATTATAAATCCTGACTTCACCATTGATTTAATCCATTTAAAGACCTAGACCTACAATAGTGGGCAGGCATAGAGGAATACATCAAAATATTTGAATGGTTAGCAGCAGTAGCACCGGTGTTTCCTGAGCAACAGTACATTAGGTATTTTATCAATAGACTCAAGGAGAAGATTAAAGGGTGGATTAAAGTGCATAAGCCCAGAGATTGAGTTGACGCTTTGTGTTTGGCTTAAACAATTGAAGCTTAATTACAATTAGGGAGGGCTAGAATAAGGGCTCCCAAGGCAACACAGTATGTATCAAGGGATAAGGAAGGGGTCATTAAAAATCAAATAATCCATTCTACCTAGGGTGGGCCAACCTAAACCATACCATTAACTCCACTTCTTGCACCCACTTTTGGAACAAATTAACGTAATTTGTTTCACAGTGTCGTAGCCACTCAATCCCAAAACACCCAATCCTAGGTTGATGTGAATCGAGCAAACACCAAGAGAATAGTAGTCTGACTCTTGTATAAGGCGAAATTAGAAGAACGTTGCCAAAAGGGATTATGTTTTCAATGTGAACAAGCTTAATGACCTCAACATGAGTGCTTCAAGGCTCAATTGAAGGTAATGCTATTAGGTGATAGCAATGAGGTTGGGGAGGAAGATGAATTTTTCGAACCTAAGTTGGGGGAACCTAAGGCACAGGTGGATGGAGAATGTTGGGCCTTAAAATTAAGGCAGCAAATGAAAATTACAGCACTCCAACAGTGGAAAGATTGGGTCTGTGCACAATCAAGTTGTTGGGTATTGTAAATGTGATTTCTTTTTGGATGCTTGTGGACAACGGCTCAACACACAATTTCACTTCACCACATTTAGTTTTTGTGTTGGGTTTACAGGTATAATTCATTAAGAAGCTTGGAATTAAACTTGGTGATGGAATTTAATCGATATTGATAAAAAAATACACAAGGATACAGAATCAAATTGGGAAATATCAATGTACTATTAATGCTTTGGTGATAGAATTAGGAGGATTGGATGCCATTTTAGGTGTCGAATGGTTGTGCACTTTAGGCAATGTCACTTCTAATTAGGCTCGGAGGCATTTGTGATTTTGTATGCAAGGTAGCTGGGTTGAATTAAAAGGAATAACAGTTAAGGCAATTCGTAGGAGAAGAAGATTATATGATTCCTATTCAGTAGGAGACCTTGCACCATCTAACCACCATCAAACAGAAGCAACTAGCCAACTATTATCTATTTATAAGAGGATTTTTTTTAACTAGAAGGTCTTTCCCCACAACGAGTTGTGAAACATGTGATCACCCTCCAACCGAGGCAGGGACCTATATGTGTGTGGCCATACCATTATCCTCATCACCATAAAACTAAAATCTAGAAGCATGTGAATGAAATGTTGGCCAAAGGAATCATTAGACCAAGCCAAAGCTCCTACTCAACTCCCGTAATCCTTGTTAAGAAGAAGGATGACATTTGGAGGATGTGTTTTGATTATAAGGCCCTAAATAAAGCTACAGTCTATGACAAATACCTTATTCCTATGGTTGCAAAATTATTTGATGAATTACATGGCCCTAAATAAAGCCATAGTCCCTGACAAGTACCTTATTCCTATGATTGAAGAATTATTTGATAAATTACATGGCCCCTATCAAGACTGTCCAGGATATCCTGTGACTTGTTGACTAATGGTCATCAGTCATTAAGTCACAGTTTCAAGTGGCAGGACATGTTCAAGGAAATTTTTTCTAATTTTCCAAAGCTCATGTGAGTGATGGTCTTTTATCAGTGATAGACGCCCATCTGTGGGGTTTTTTTTAGCTTTTTCATGTTTTCCAGCTTTCAAATTTGGTAGTTAGGATCAAATCTTTAAAAGATCTGATCTTATACAGATTTTTAGGATTTAATCTTCCATTTTTATAGGGAATTAGAGTTGGAATCAAACTCTAACTCTTCCCAAGGTATTTAAACAAAATTTTAGGGTTTTTAAGGGAAGAGGAACCTTTTTTGAAAGAGAAGCAGACTTTTTCAAGAGAGAGCAAATAATTATTTATTTCTTGAAAGGCAAGTTCTAAAAAAGTTTTCTTTGACAAAAAAAAACTTATGCAATTTTTTACTTAAATGTGGGAATAAAGGATTGACTTAGAGCATGCTTTCTAGAGTTACAAAATCTCAATTCCTGAGAGTAATAATCTAAGCTTCAATTTTTCTCTCTCTAAATTCACATCCAGTTCACGTAGTTAATAATGTTTATTTTTTATTTACAATGCCATGTTTTCATGTTTTTGCATTAGTTGTTAAATTTGTTCTTTGCTTTGTGTCATGCCATAATGATTTGAAATTGCTTAGGATATTAGAATGGCATGCTAGGATCTTTATATTTTGCCATTGATGCATGAGAACAACATGGTTTAATTCTTGTAATTGTATGATTTTTGCTATGTTGGTATGATTTAAATTGTGTTTTGCTGTTTTTCATAGATTTGGCATGTTTTAGGGCCTTAGAATTGTATGTTTAGGAGTTTAAGTTGAATTTCCCTATTTTGGCTTGAATTTTCTGCATTCTGTCTATTTCTCAAGTGACAAACTAGAAGAAGGCCAAATAGTCGGCCGTCAGGCAAAGCGACCAGCAGGATGTCTCGACACCTTTTCCTCATCTCGTCTCTCTATAACACCCATATATCATGAATATTATGGTTTAGTATAACAGTGATTTTAGTACAATACACATACAAAATATGGTCCTACTCATACATGCCAGTATAAAACATAAGAAAATTATCTTCTCTATTGTGTAACTCCATCCAAGTCCAATGCTTGTCCCTTCGAGTATTGATTTATCTCCCTCAAAAATTGAGTGCAGTAAATATCTACACGCTAAGTATGTAATGTTTAGTGTTGGATATTCAACTAAAAAATTTCACAGTTACTAATGTCTAGGCTTAAAATATATTTTTTCTAAATATTATCTAATTTCCTAGTTTGTTTGAATTGATATATTTTATTTCCTTATTCTTCTATAACTCTTTTCTCCATTCCATTTATCGATTTTAACTAGCAGTGGTTTTAAGGGTAGACAAATCAAACCACTTTATGTTGACATAATTATGCCATTTGTCAATTTCTCATTGGCTCATCCATCCTGATTTTTTTCACAAAAATTATTTCAAAAACTCCTAAATATTGTAATTAAGATATGTGTAAAATTTTGAGTCAATCGAAGTTCATTTCAATAGGTGTTGGGGCACCGAAATCTTTTTTATTGATCCGAAAACTTGATTTTCAAAATCATCGTAAAATTGATTTTTCACAATCAAATTATCCTCCATAATATTTCTAGTAAATCAATGTATTCAGATAATTTTTCAGAAGTCTTTAGCATTATTTTTAAGCTCAAAAACTAATTTTACCGATTGAAACTCAAAAATTCAAAGTGCTAAAAAAATGATTTTTCACTTCCAGAAATTCATTTAAGTTATTTCTAATATGTTTACGCAATTTTTATAATTTTCAAAGTTCTATGAAATATTTTTGGACTTAACCAAACTTGTGGTCAACTTTGTTACAGTCTAAAAAAATTCTCCGCTATCTATTTTGAGGGCTTATCTAACCTTAATTTCACCTGAAATTATATCACTAGACTCAGTTTAATATGTATTTTCCAATAGTATAACACATATGATGCAAGTTAGAAATTTTCCAGAAGGTCACACATCTTAGTATTTCTCTCACCCGAATACATATAACTCCAAAGTTCTTATGGGATCCAATACATTAATACTGGTATAATCACACCCGATATTACTCCAATGATATTATTCACGGCCCAGTAAATATTATTCATGAAAATTGAAATTTTTGGCCATTACAATTCTCCCTCACTAATAAAAATTTCATCCTCAAAATTTACTCACATCAAATGGCTGAAAACACTACTGTTTCATTATATTTTCTTATCCTAATATGATCTCCTACTTATTCATCTATTCACATTAGAAGGGATAGGTCACTTTACTTGCTAACCATCTCAACTATTAATGTCCTTGTGGCATGTATATTTAATTATTTCACCCACTTCAACCTTACAACCGTCTAAATCGGACTCTCATACCACAAAATGTAACACCCATATATCATGAATATCACAATACAATATAACAATGATTTTAGTATAGTGCACATACAAAATACGGTCCTACTCATATATGTCACATACAAAACACAAGAAAATTATCTTCACTATTGTGCAACTCTATCCAAGTCTAGCATCTGTCCTTTCGAGTATCGATCTATCTCCCTCAAAACCTACACATAGTAAATATCTATGCGCTAAGCATATAATGCTTAGTGGTAGATACTCAACTAACAAATTTCACAGTCACAAATGTATAGGCTTAAAATATATTTTTTTCTAAATATTATCTAATGTCCTAGTTTGTTTGAATTGATTTATTTTATTTCCTTATTCTCCTATATCTCTTTTCTCCATTCCATTCATTGATTTTAACTAGCGGTATTATCAATTTGCCACTTTAACATCCTATGCATTTCTAGTCAATTGATTATATATTTTATACTTAGTCTACAATTGGTCTCATATCTTTCTTTATATTTCGGTTTTCAATTCTCTACTTCGTTTTTTTTTACTCATTGTACAACATGGTTTTCCTTATTCAATTTTACTATTATCCATATCGAATTTCATTTCTTATAAATTAGATATTTGTCTTTAAGACATTTTTCATAACATAATTACTTTTCATCAATCTCATTTGACTTATGATTATCATTATCATTTTGTTCCAATTTCTTCATATTATTTCATTTTTAATCCTTACTTTTGATTTTTCTCATATTGGTCGATTTCTATATTTTTATTTCAAGGATCATTAATCAACTTCAACATCTTATACTTGTCCTTTACTGACATTTCCATTTAGACTCTTGTCTATATTTTAATATTTGCTCCAACTTTTATGTCTCAAATCTTTATCTTTGTCATATTTGTATAATTAAACTCTTGATCAAATTTTTAATATACTATTTGTTTCTCGCTTGTTACTTTACTTTTAAATTGTTATTTGTCTTTCCTTCATTCATTATTTATATTTAATTATACATACAATTTTTAAATCTCTAGCTCGGGGTTTAATGCTTATAGACAATGACTCATAATATTTAATTTTTGTCTTATATTTTTGTGATCATATTTCAATTTATATTTTCCTTTATGCCTTTATCCTTAAATTTATTTGTGTTTCCTTGTTCTATTAAATTATGTCACATACTTGTTTTTTCAAATTATAAACTTTTGTTCTTAATTCTTTTAGTCACTTGTAAAATTTCTACTTAACTCATATGCTATTTTCTTTTCTTTCATTAATTTTCCTTTATTTATCTATGTAAATTATGCTAATTTTTACATTCCATCTCTTCATCACTATTCTTTTTTTTTTCCTAATTGCATTCTAAATCCTTTTTTTGTATTTTATTTATACATAATTACTATCTTCCACTTGTTTATAATTCCAACTGTATTATATCATTAATTTGATAATTTCTCCCCTTTTCCTTTCATTTTATCTAGGGATGATCATAGGGCGGGGAACCACCCTGAATGGGGCAGAGAATTCCTGAAAATTTCTCCCGTGGGGGTAGAAACGGGGGAAAAATATTCTCCGACTTAGATTATGGGGCGGAGACGGGGATTGAGGTTCTCGTCCCAAAATTTCTCCGTTCCCAAAATTTAATAATTAAATTTAATTATATATATATATAAAAATATAATTTAGTTTTAAATTATATTTAATTTTAGTTTTATCAATTATTAAAATTTATATTAATTTAATTTGTAATTGAAATTTATATTTTTTAATTATTAAATGTTATATTTTAATTATAATTAAATATTAAATATTATATTTTAGTTTTAATTAGATTTTTTAAAAAATATATTTTTTTTTGCGGGGACAGGGACGGGGGAAATTTTTCCCTAAAATGCTAGCGAGGACAAGGAATCCTCACCCATGCGCGGGGCAGTAGGTGGGAAGCCACTCCCTGTCCCCACCCCGCCCCTTGATCATCCCTAATTTTATCTTCTCATCTCCTTCTAACTTATATTTTAATTTCGTAATGTACTCATATAATGCTAAATTATATTTTAGTTCTTGTTGCGTATTTACTTTCCACATTTTCAATCTTAACAACTTAAATTTATTTTTTATTTCCTAATTAACTTTTGATTCCCTTTTATTACTATTTTTACTTCTCATTCTCTTGTTTTTTAACTTTTAATATGAATAATATTTTAGTCTCTGAACTTTCATTCTATCATATGATTTACTAATTATAATGCTAATTTACCTTCTTGCACTTCTTATATCTTTTATTTTACTTTCACCCTCCTTTGTTTATATTTTATTTCTTTATGCAGTGATAAATTTTCTTTTAGCCCTTATCGATCTTTTTTCTCTATATTTTCATTCTTTTTACCCTAAATTATCAAATATCACATTTTACCTTAGAATTTCTCTTTTAACTCTTCAAATTACTATTAATCCTTATTACCGCTTGTTTATATCTTTTTCTCACTTATTTTCGATTTAGGATGAAAATTACAATTCAGTCCCTTACCTTCTTTTTAACACATAGTTGGTTATTTCTTACTAATTTACTCTTTTTGCTTTCTTTTTGGTTATTTCTTACTAATTATACTCTTTTTGCTTTCTTTTGGTCTTTATTCTATTTTTGTCTAAAATTTACACTTTAGTCCTTATATTTTTCCTATGTAATGGCAAATTATGGTTTGGTCCCTAAATTTTTTTTAATTACATTTTTACCCTTTTGCTCACTTTAACTCTCTTAGCCATGTTTTCAAGGTAAATTTATATTTTTACCCCTAATTTCTCGCATAATAACATTTTTGCCCCATTTTAATAGCTTAATTACATTTTTCACTTTATTCACTTCTTCATCACATACTTAACATCTTTATACGCATAATTTACCATTTAGTCCTTATTTTCTTGTATAATTTTATTTTTATCCCTAGTAGTTTCCAGTGAAAACCATTTAATTGGATATGCGAGATGAGGACTCAAATGGTTTAAAATGAATAGGAATGACCACTTGGCGTGAATCTTCTACCCCCAGAATGTGTGGAGGTGATCACTTGGCATGACCAATGGACTCTAGAATGTATAAGGGTGACCACTTGGCATGATCAATGCCTCAACTATTGATTTAATGTGCACATCTCAACTATCATTCATCTCATAGTTATACCATAGTATATGTCCTTATGGCTAGCCATTATATCCTAAAATCCTAGATTAACCACTGTACACTAAAGGCAAATGCTTTTATTCATCTTACATCATATTTTTACATGACTTTTCATGCATTTCACATTATGCCACAATTCTCTTTTACTCATTTCTTATTCATTCATACTCATCATGTGTGCATTTATAATAAATATGTATAATATCATCCAAATATGGTGGAAACATATCATTTTCACAATGTATAACCTTTTCCCATGTCATGTCCACATACTCACATCATGTTTTCTCATACATTATCATGCTTTACATGCTTCCATAATTATTTCAAGCCTCATTGTGATGATACACAACCAAATTTCACTAGTGTTCTTTTGTTACCCATGTGAACATCATTATGTCCATTTGGTCAACATTATATTCAAATGTAATTTAATGTTCTAACCATTCACATTAGGTTTATTCATAATTATAATACTCATTTCATGCCTAAATATTTAATTAATCATCAAAGTATCACTTGATAAGCTTAAGATTACCATTCGATCACTTAAAGTTCTATCTCTTCTTGGTTGTTTTCTTCACCAATTATCATTTAATTCATGTTACTTCATCAATTCATCAAGTTATCTTAATTTGTTTCATCATTTTCATCATTCATTCTTTTCATTCCCACAAATTACTATTCGGTCATTAATTAGGTTTTATGTATATAAATTGTTTAATTCATCAAACTCATTCTACCATGTTTTTCATGCATATTAAACATTATTCTAAACTTAAATTAATTTAATTCTTCATCTAACCTCAATTTCATTCACTTACACAATATGTTTCATAACTAATGTACAATTTCTAGTCACATTTTCATGCATTTAACATCATATATCTTATCATTTTTCTACTAGTTACATTAATCTACCATTAATTTGAATTAGAACTAACGTTACTTAATTTATTCTTAAAGGACATAATGAGTTGCATCACTAACATAAGATCTCTAATTATATTTTCATACAATTGATATCAAATATTTTACTATCTATCATCTAATTTCATTAATTTACCATTTATTTGAATTATAATCCACATTTAACAATTTCTCTCCAAATGACATAATAGCGGTTTAAACTAATTTCTCATTTTTAATCATTTCTTTTATATAATTTCTCATTTCAAACCAATTCTTTGACATTTAATTTAATTATTCTTCCTTTAATTTAACTATAAACATTATCTAAATCAAAATCCCAAAACACACATAATTAAGGTTTATATAAATTGGTTAGTTTAGGTATCCACTTACCTATTTTCAAAGCTCTATCCATGATTTGTCCTCCTTTTCCATCTTTTCCTTCATTTTCTCTTTGTTTCCACTTGTTTTTCCTTGAATTTCCTTGTAGACCAAATTCTTTATGAATTATTTTCTCCAATTTTTTTCATTCATAATTCAAAATAAACTCACAATATAAATTTTCACTTCAAAATCTATCTAAAAATCCATTAGATTTGTCAAAATTTTACTAAATTAACTTGTTTGAATTTTTGCTTCAAACTTCTCTTTACAATTCTAGGCACTTCCCCCACTTCGAATCTCAATTTTCCTTGATTTTGAGGCTGCTAAGAGATGATAAGAATGGTTCCAATTGATAGAGTATGAAAAATTATGGTGGAAAAACTTAAATCAAGATAAAATGGTGAAATTTTACTAAATTATGAGTTATATTTTTTTAGAAGAGGGAGAGCTACTCTTTGGTCCAGTTTTTTCCAAAAAATTTTGGGTTAGGTGAATATGATGTCCAAAAAATCAGTGGTTTTAAGGGTGGATAAATCAAATCACTTTATGTTGACATAATTATGCCACTTGTCAATTTTTTATTGACTCGTCTATCTTTATTTTATTTTTCATCAACATTATTTTAAAAATTCTTAAATATTATACTTAAGATGTGTTTAAAATTTTGAGCTAACCGAAATTCGTTTCGATAAGTTTCAAGGCACTAAAACATTTTCGGTCGGTTCGAAAACTCAATTTTCAAAATCATTGTAAAATTAATTTTTCACAATCAACTAATCGTCCATAATATTTTAGTGAATTCATGTGTTCAAATAATTTTTTCAGAGATCTCTAGTATTATTTTTAAGCCCAGAGACCAATTTTATCAGTCCAAAACCCAAAAATTCGAAGTGGTCAGAAAAATTATTTTTCACTTTCAGAAATTCATTTAGATTATTTCTAATATGTTTATGCAATTGGAATATTTTTTAAATGTCTGTTAAATATTTTTGAACTTGGTCAAACTTGTGGTTGACCTTATTATGTTCCAAAAAAATTTTTGCTGTATATTTTAACGGTTTATTTGGCCTCAATTTCACTTCAAATTATACCACTGAACTCGATTTAATCTATATTTTTCAATAGTACAACACATATGATGCAAGTTAAAAACTTTCTAAAGGTCACCCATCCTAATATTTCTCTCACTCGAACATGTTTAACTCTAGAGTTCTTATGGGATTCAATACATTAATACTCATATAATCACACTCGATATCACTCTGGAGATATTATTCACGGCTTGATAAATACTATTCATGAAAATTGAAATTTTCTGATCATTACATTCTCCATCCTTTAGGCCGTTTATCTTGATTTGGGCCTTCTATGACTTTCAGGCCTCTTTTAGGCATATTTTGGTGTATTGTGCATATTTAATTTGTTTGGCACGTTTAGATTTATTTTGATTCCATCTTTGCATTTGTTTCAACATGTTTAGCATTTAATATTTTTGTTTCAGCTTGCATATTTTTATATTATTTTTAATTAATTATTTGATTTATTTCGATTTTTACATGCTAATCTTTTTATCCTTGTTGTGTTTGTTTGAGCAATTTTGTTTCCCACATCTTGGAGTTTATTTTGGAAGATTAACACACTTTGGAGGCTATCCTTTAAGCGGTTCATCCTTCTTTCCCTTCATTTTATTTTATTGCATTTAATTTTTGAATTATTTAATTATGCTTTGTTCTTGGTTTATTTTATTCATTTTTTTTGTAATTTCCTTTATTGTTTATTTCTAATGAATTTTAATTTTACGGATGTAATAATTTAGTAAACAAAAGATTTTTTTAGCATGATAATTGGAAAAAGACACTCAAAATGATTTTTACCGAATTAATTTGGATATTTCCTCAATAAAGTGGACCAATGTCCAAGTTTCCATTCCAAAACCTCACAAAAATAAAGATTCTTTTTTTTTTGGAATCACTCATCCCACAATTTTTTAAAAAATTGACAAGAACTCATCATCTTTTTATAAAATAAATATGAGAGAACCAATATTCTCAAACCAATAAATAACTTGATTTATGTATGTAACTTTATTTTCAGTTGGACGATTTACTTTTGTAATAATCTATGAAGGATTCACTGCAAGAAAAAGGCTCATTAAAGACCACAGTTTATGGATCGGTCAATTTTTAGGTCCTTAAAAATATACCAATAAGAACCATTTTTTATATGGTCATTAATTTTCAATTTAATCCATATTATTTGTGAGGGAATAAAAACAAGTCCTAAAAGTTATTAAATTTCGGTCCTAAAAACGAAAAAATTTAAGCGGGACAAACATGCGCTAGTCCCAAAGTGAAACCCATTTGCTCATTTGCTTTGTTTTTTATTCCTAACAAAACTTTGTTTTCCCTAACAGATGGGTTTCACTTGATTTAGAATCCATACCGACACTACTTTCTATCGACAGACGCTTCCTTGCTTCATTGTCCACAGCTCCGATACGATTTGCTCCACAATCGACAGCTCTTAGACAATGTGCTCTACCATCGACAATTGCTGTGAAGACATTTCTTGCTAGAAAAAAAGGGTTAGAAAGGGGGACTGTATCTCGAGCTTAATTTTGATGGGTTAGAATTACTTTGTGTTATTTCCATCTATGTTTGGTTGCTGAGAAAAAGGTCATGCATTCTTCATTTTTTTGTTTACTAAACCAATTTGATAAAGGGAAATTATTTCGGTCTCAAGGACCCTTAACCTCAAAAACCCCTCTACTAATTTGTTTTTTTTCTTGATATGGACATTGTTCTGTAAGTTATGTGAATGACGTTCTTGTCTCAAGCGGCTTACATAGTCCATTCATACCGAAACATGTTGCCATGAATTTCTTGTCTCAAGTGGTTTTGATATGGGGTCAATTATATCTATGATCACTGAATTTACGTCTAATCGCTCAAAAGTAACTAACTTATTTTTCATAACTTAAATGTCACTGAACTTATCACCTTTTTGCAAAAAAATTATCTTGACTGATTTTCGACGATTATTCTTGTCGGAATGCTGACATGGCACGTCACATCATATATCTGGATACATGTGGCACGACACTTCAGCAGTCACGTCACCAAAAGAGGCCACGTGTGTCCAAAAATATTACATGGCGTGCTGGCGTATTGTGTGATATAGCCTATTTTGGTGATGTGGCTACTGACGTGTCATGTCACGTGTGTTCAAGCATATAGCATGGCATGCCACATCAGCATTCCGATAAGGATTATCGCCGAAAATCGGTTAAAA
The DNA here is from genome assembly GCA_037975025.1 of Excoecaria agallocha. Lineage (NCBI taxonomy): Eukaryota > Viridiplantae > Streptophyta > Magnoliopsida > Malpighiales > Euphorbiaceae > Excoecaria > Excoecaria agallocha. The sequence continues at coordinate 37,979,867 of CM075807.1, read as the reverse complement.
TGATTTTTCTGTAAAAATATGATAAGTTCAGTGACATTTAAGTTACGAAAAATAAGTCTGTTACTTTTGAACGATTAGGCATAAGTTTAGTGACTATGGATGAAATTGACTCTTTTGATATGGATCATGTGGTACTATTGTATTTTCATGCTTCTACAATTTTGTATCCCTAAAAAATGAGTTCGCATCTAATGTTTGCTTTTCCAAACAAATAAATGGAGTATTTTGTTTCTCGCTTATGTGTATACTCCCTTTGAGAAGAAGGAAAAATCCTGTCTTTTAATGGGATAACATTGTTGTGTGTAATAATTCTACTTCTTCTTTTTTCTTTTTTTTTTTAAATTCCTTTTCATCCTGAAATAGGCAGGAAATTTCCATTCCTAGTTATTACTCATTTTTCCCCATAAGTTGATTGTAATTGCAAAACTATAAAACTATAATTTCCATTCCCACTTATGCGATTTTTTTTTTCCTTGAATGCATGCAGCCATAGCATCAAAAAGGGAAAACTGCTCCAGGGGTTCCCCTGCCGTCTCTACCAAATTAAAGGGGGCTTTTATAGAGGTCTCTGCTCCTCGTGGTTATTTTATGGATATTTTGGTTGGCTGGGCTTGTTTGTCCTCATTTTTGGTAGGCTCTCGATGTTTTATTGTCTGTTTTTTTTTTTTTTTTTTCCTCATTTCTTTCTGTTGTGTGTTCCTTGGCACATTTGTTATAGCCTTTATGCTTTGCTGTTGTGTTCTGGTATTTCTTTTCGCTTTTGGTTTTCTTCATGCTGCTATAGCTTATAAGAGAGTTATTATTATGATTGAAAATGTTTATGTCTCCATACTGAAAATGAAACGGTAATTGGAATTCAAACTCATTAACGTAGATATGGCGTAGATATGTGTATCGTAAGCATACATGAGATTGTCTAGAATATCAATAAATTGACAAGAGAAAGAGATATACTAGAGTGACAAGTCGACTCTATTATTATTCTTTTGTCAATTTAACTTTGATTCACCAAATAGAATTACTTGATCAACCTTTTTCCTAATGGAACTATACTGATCAGCTGCTACTGCCCTAGCGTAGATTTTTTAGTGGACACTTTATAGATGATGCTATTGGCATTCCGAATTTGTAGCTTTCAAACTTTGCTGCAGGCTTTATGCATGGGTTTTTCTTCTTATTCATCTATTCTTAATCATCTTTCTATCTCTTATGAACAATCGGATACCAACAATTGAACTTGATATTTCATACTTAATTTCCTAGCCAAAATTCAATTTCTAATTTCAACCATTTTGAGCCCTAACCTACTTTCATTTTAAACCTCCAATACATGAGCACTTCTAGGGCTCTCGTATAACAATATGCTATCCTCCTAAGTTTTTTTTAAAATTAGCAACTGAACTAAGTTTACAAATTTTTCTGGATTACTAAATTGGTATGCTGGATTCTTAATTTTGTGCTGCCAAGAAGTAATTTGGCTATCTCCGATCAGTCCTCCATCTAAGATGGATTCTTAATCCTCTACTTATGATTATAGTCTTTTTTTTATGTTGCCGGATGGATCCGGGGTTGGTTCCTTTATATTGGTGAACTCTGTGGTTTCACAGCAAGCACAAGCTGTCTCTTTGGGGTAAGTTTTCCTATAGCTCTATTACATGCTTCTATTAACCTCACCACTCAAATAAGCAGAGAATATAAGGTAGAAAATTTCAATTATGTCTGAGATTTATCATAATTTTCTAAATGCCATTTGTTTCGCTTAAAAAAAAAACCTTCTATATGCTTACTATTGATTTGCAACCTCTGAGGTGATGAAAACTTTGGAATTTTACAGACCAAAGGGCAAAGCTATGTTACTTACTGCAATATTTCGCTTAGAATCCAATGAAAACCCCCCAGTAAATATTCCAAGTTTGATTATACTGTCCTAAGCAACACAGGAAACAAAATATTAACCCAAAGCTTTCTTTATCCAGAGTGCAAAACAGAATGTAAAAGTGGTACTGATTAATAACTTATGGGGTTCTCTTGCATGCAATTTGTCTAACCTTTAAGCTTTTGAAGTCCAAGGGATAAAAACTGTTATTTCTAATTTTATGCCACCAGTACCACAGATAGGGAAATCATCAGACTATAAATAGTGTGCTTCCTATCATATAGATGAGATGATGTAGATTTGAATCATACAGGTACAGTAGTTTTGCGGTTGATACTTGTTCTGAGAATTGCATATTGTTGAGTGGAAAATGTCATGGAAGATTTTTATTCCAAATTTAGATTTATTTTTTAATTTATTTTCTATAATGAAAGGAAGCTGTGTGGTCTTTCTTCCTGTTTGAGATGTGGAAATATCTTTTTCTTCCTTGTCATCTGTTTCGGAAAATATGAGCCCATGTGAACTTTTAAATTTTTATCGCTCTTTCTTCCCTACATTATCTCATCTTAGCTATGCCTGTATTATTCCCCTCTATGTTGCCTTTAAATTTAAGTTGTAACTGATTTTGACTCTGCAGATTGAGAGCTGCTGGAAAGGTAGCTGATGGTGTGAAGAAGTCACGTCCACCAAATGGACGTTTTTTTGCTGCTCCAGCTTTTATTGCGGATGTGAAGGTGAATAGTTATGATGGTTTATATCAAGAGATCTGTGCATTTTTAAGTTGATCGTGATGGAAACTATGCAGTTAAAGCTTATTTATGTGATTGTTTTTAATATTTTTAAAAGCAAAGCTCATTTATATGATTGCTTTTAATATTTTTAAATTGTGATTTCTTTTAAATTTTGCAAATAATTCAATTGACGTATTGAATATAATATTTAATTATGAATTGTAGATACGTTCAGCTGTTTAAAAATTTGCTTATATTTTTTCCACTGGAATAGTTAGTGGAAGAAGTCTTAATAAGGTGAATATATATATATATATATATATATATATATATATATATATATATATATATATATATATATATATATATATATATATATATATATATATATACTTGATTGTTAAATAATTTCTTAGTGAAGCAAACTAAATAATTTATTAATGGGGTAATTAATTAAAAGCACGTTCTTCAAATGCAGGTAAAAGCATTTGTGCAGCTGAATAACGTAACATATGCTGGAAGTCATGGAATGGACGTCTTGATCACAACCGCTCACCGTCAAAAGAGTACTGTTGATAATCAGGTTTCCTTCCTTTTTTATTTATTTGCTTTCCTTCCTATGATATTTAGGAATTTGTCCGTAAAATTTTGATATTTCACTCGGAGAAAAGTTATTCTTGGTATTTAATTTAATTTTTTAAAATTCGGATTTAAATGTTCACTTGCAAATATTTTCTATAATCAGGGTAATGAAGTTATTTACTTTCAACCAGCAAAAGATTTCTTGCCTACAATTCAAGAGGTAAATTAATGGATATCTGTCTGGCTCGTCCTTTTATTTTAGTAAGCAATCAGTCTCTCTCTCTCTCTTTATTGTTTACTTTTTAATTTTTCCAAATCGCAGATACTGAATATATTGGAAGATAAGACCAAGAGCATCAAAGGTTCCATGGTTGAAGACAATGGATTTTGCAATTCTGTGCATTTTTGATGGGTAAATGTGGAGGTACGGATCAAGGAATCAACTTCAATAACTAATTAATTACAGTAATTATTAAATTATTAGTACAATTTTTGTTATAATTATTTTTTTTATCTTATTTTGTTAGAGATGTTTTTTGGAAAGATATTGCATAAATGGATGCTAATTCTACTTTGTGATGAATTACAAATTAATTATATATAAAAGTATAATTTTATTAGTTGTGTATCCATTTATTATATATTATATATAAATTGTAGGGGTGAGATTCGTTCATGAGCAAAAAACATTATCTAATCCATTAATATAGATTTTTTAAAATTATTAACCATTAACTACTTTGTTACATTCGGTTAATCAGTTTTGATTTTCTGATTTGGTTAATCAATATTTTTCAGTTAATCATTAAAATTTATAACATAAAATTATATAAATAAATTAAATAAATTTCAAATATGTAAAGTAATTTAAAATAAAAATTACAAATTAAACATAATTTACTAACCCAAAATTTATATTTTATAAATTAGTAGCTAATATTATAAAATAAATTTAATATCTGTTAGAAATTAATATACTTGATTCTAAATCAAATAAAATTTTGGATAATGTTAAATTTTATAAACTGAATTCTAAAATATAAAAAATATATAATTAAATGCTATTAAAAAAATATGAATACCAATATATGATAAAAAAATAATGTATATAAAAATTAATCAGATACTAAATATAAATGTTACTATATAATAATATTATATAAATTTTATAGAAAAATATAAAAAATTAAGGTGTAAAAATAAAAAAATAATTTAAATATATTTTAAAGTATTATTTTATGTAAATTTTAGAGAGAAATAGAAATAAAGAAACATTTTTAAGATATAAAAATAAAAATTATATATATATATATAATCAATTCAGTTTCAGACAAATTTTACGGTTAACTATTTTTTCGATTTTTTTCTCACCCCTAATGAATTTTATGCCATATTTATAAATACAGGGTAAAAAAATATGGTAATTATTGGTCCCATGGTAATTACTTTTAAGGACCATATTTTTGGTCGTTATTATACTTTTAAAGACTAGTTTTATAGTCCTTAATATAACATATGTTCACATGATTATTATTTTTAACGACGAGATTCTCCATCTTTATTATGATTTTAAGGACCGGATTTAATATGATCCTTAAAAGTTTATGGTCATTATCATACTTTTAAGGACTGGATTTCTGATCTTTAATAACCTCATTCCTCACGTAATTTACATTATTAAGGATAAAAAAATTCGATCCTTAATACTTTTTAGGGACCATTTTTTATCCGGTCACTAAAAGTTTTAAGAACCGGTTGATATACCTCATCCTTAATTGTCATTAGCAGCAGAACCTGTAAGGACATAATAGTGACCGAATTTTTCCGGCCTTATTGGATTTTAAGGACCACATTGGCATTCTAAGGACCGAATTATCCATCTTTATAAGCCTTTTTTCTTATAGTGATTATTCTATTGCTTTTATTTATCACTTTCCAAGATGCTTATTGTGTTTACTTAATTTAAATTGTATTGCATCTGTGAGATGGGAGGTAGTGGATTAATAAAAAAAACCTAATTGTAAGAAACAACTAATCAGATCGAGGTTTCTAGTAAAAGTGATGTTCCAAACACCAATCTCTATTTAAGCTTCAAAAGGTTAAGTTTCATTTTCCAACGATTTGTTGAGTGGCGACTTCATGATACCTGCCTCTTGAGCCCACATTGGACGCCTTCATGGGTTGACTATCAACAATAAATTGGGTCTAAATCTTTTTTATTTTGAAGTGACCAATTTATGAGTTTCAGTGACCCCATCTGGTCTTGAACCGTAAAAATGAACTTTCAAGAACCCAATTGAAATCAAATAAGTTTCGGCATGCATGATAGGTAGGTAGAGAATTGATGTATTCGGATGAGGCTCTAAGGCAATTGAAGTTGCATCTTGCTCGTGCGCAATAAAAAATAAAGGCGGTTGCTAACCAGCATCGACATCATGTGGAGTTTGTTATTGAGGACAAGGTTTTTGTTAAATTGTGGCTGCCCCGTCAACTCTCAATGATGTATTGCATTCATACCAAGCTAGCATCGTGATTCTATAGCCCTTTTCCTATAGTCAGGTGCATCGGTCCGGTTGTTTATTAGTTGGATTTTCCACCGAATGCCAAGATCTATTTGGTATTCCATGTCTCTATTTTAAAGAAAGTTATAAGGACTGATCATGTGTCACTTCCTATATGGCTTGAACCTGATGAGGTACCTTTTTTGACTCCTCTATGCATTTTAGCTTACCTCACTATTAGTCAGCATGGTGAAGATGTATTTGTGATTTATCATCAATTTCCTGACTTGCATTTTAAGGACAAGACTGTTCTTACACAGGCCGACAATGATGGGGAATTGCTGGACCTAAGGAAGGGAGGAACCAAGACCTAAGATATAGAGAATATATTCAAGAAGGCACAAAAATGGTTGTAGGTGGGGACAATGTGGATGAGCTGGCAGAAGTTAGTTGTGCAAGGAAAGAGTGAGAAAGGAGGGGTAAAACGCTTTGCTTTTTCAATAGAAGGCTAAGAAAGGGAGAGGGGGGATTGGAGATTCGGAGGTTGCTACTCTTGTGGGGTGTTGTTTCTCATTTTCTATTGCATTTTCTCTTGTTTATTTTTTTGTATGGGTTGTAATTGACATTTGAGACATATAGAAACAATAGTTGCTTTTGAGATTACAAATAATACAATCTATTTTCTATCTATTGTTGTCCATTTACATTCTACATTTATTGTGTGATATTTGTTGAGTCTCATGGGAAAGATTGTGAATTAGGTTGACTAGAACCTTAAGAAAAAATCTAGTAAGTATTTTACATCTCTTACTTTGATAAAAAAAAAAAAAATTATGGGTAGATATACATCTAAGATTATATATTGGCCTTCACTCTTACCCTTAAAAAATTTAAGAGTGAAGAGAAAAACTTAAGAGTAATTATTGAGAAGTAGATGTAGGCAAAGAGGTTGAACCATATAAATTATGTGTGTTTGCTTTTCTGCTCTTATCTCTACAATTCTGTTTTTGCTATTCTAAAACTTGTATTTTCAAATTTGTGTTAGAATGATTTTTGAAATATTTATAATAAATCTTATATACACTTTTCAGAATTGAATTTGAAAGTTATACCAAAAAAAAAAGAACTTCCAAAAGTTTTGTGAATTAGTGCATAGCACTTGTGTGTTTACTTTCAGAATTTTGCATATACATACACTTTTGTTCCATTAGAAAAGTTTGAGACACTCAATTCACCCTCTCCTTTTGTGTGTCTTTGGGACCTACATACAAGAGTCTTAAAGATATGCTATCTGAAGTTTGAGGGAATTTTGAGTTAAAATTTAAAATTGTGAGTTCCAAATATACTAAAAAAAAGGGTTAATTGAGTATATCAAAAAAAAATTTATTGAAAGAATGAAACAATATTAGAATAGTGATAAATATAAAGTAGAGGACAAATATAATATTTGAGTTAATAACATATATTTTGATAGATTATTTTTATTAAACCTTTTGATGTAAATTCTTTTGTCATTAAAACTGAATTATTCATTCAATGAACTTGAATAAATCTTTGCTCAATTATTTTGTATAAATACTCAACTTCAAAATATGATAAAGCACACAATCATTTTAAGAGAGTACACAAATAATAATAACTAAATAGAGCACAAAAATAAAGAGAGTTAATGGATAGAAAAATCAAACATAACGATTTACAGAGATTTAGTTTTATTAACTACGTCATCTCCTTAAGACAATTTGTCTTAAACATTTCTCTCATTCTAGTGACTCTATTTTGAGGCAAGAGTCAAGCTAATTATCATGTAGTAGCAACCCAAATATTTTTCCAAGTAAAGATTGACAAAACTTCGCCCTTTTTTCAAGTAAAAGAACCTAAACACCTTTCGCATATCTTCAAAAGTGATTATTGAATTTCTTTTGTAATCATTAAGTAAGGCTGTAATTGTCTTTGTTGTGAGAATTGTAAGGTTAGACCTTACAATTCTCATAGCCTAACTTATTGATTATATATATATATATATATATATATATATATATATATATATATATATATATATATATATATATATATATATATATATATATATATATATATATATATATAATAACTTTTAAGGATATGTGAAAGTGTATATCTCAACGAGATGGAAAACTTAAAAACAATGTTAATGCTCTTATTAATAAATTTTTTTATTTTTATAGTTTACAAAAATATGAATGTTTGAGTGTAAATACAAATAATTTTCTTTTTGAAATTCTAATAAATATTGATTTTATTCCTTTTAGAAAAAATGTTTAGTTAATTTAAATAGAATAGACGAGAAAAAGTTTCCACGTTAAAGAGTTTTGATTTTTGGGAAATAAATAATGTTAATTTAGCTTTGATTTGAGATATCATTTTAATGCAATGAATTCTTAATGTGTGCGTTAACCATCAAAAAAATGACTTTACATAATTCCTAATCACACGTTTTATTGCTCAATTTTAATGAATCTTCACCTTCATTTACTTCTAAATCAGACATGCCTAATACGGGTTAAGAAGTAGAGCACGTTTTCTACAACTCCATTCTGAGAAGAGCACTTTTAGTAACTTAATACCTTTGGACTTGCGAACATAAATTATAGTGTTTGCATACCACATATTTAGTCTACCTTACTTTGGAACAATCGAGGACTCTACCTAATCAGCCCATCATCAAAAGATGGTATCTAAAGGAATCATATCTTATTTCTAATAAGCTAGATGGATTATCAATGAGCAACAAAAGGCGGCTTTAAATTTCTGAAGTCACTGCCAAAAAGTAATTGAAGAAAACTTTGAAAGCCAATGCCAGAGATGGTTCATAACAGTACTATTATTCTTGCCCATACAATTACCCTTAAAAGCTCAATCCATTTCAGTTACATGCTTTATCCCTCTTCTAACACATTTAAGAATATAAATCGCAGATGCATGTTGAAAGCGATGTAACAAACATTATGTATAAGAAAGATAAACATACATTTACATAAGGCATGACAACCTTTTAAAAAGTATAAAGCATTAAACCTAAGGCGTTCATCTATCAAAACAAGCCAATTAATTGGTTCTCGCGCATAAAATTTATAGGCTTAAGACTTTGGTCCTTTATTCAAAACCTTTTTGAAGTGAGTTCTGAGAAATCAAAATCCTTTTGATTTAAGAAAAATGCCAATTATTAGATATAAAGCTTTAAGTTACTTTTTCCATGTGTATAGATTAGGGGTGTACACGGATCTAAATCATTTTGTACTAAACTAAAATACCAGAGAAAAATATTCAGAACCGAACTGTACCATTGACTTTTTGATTAGAACCGAATCAAATTGTACCATTGAGTTTATTTGGAACGGATCTGGATATTTTATTTAGAACCGTATTAAATTGTACCGAACTGTTCTAGAACTAAATTGTACCGAAAAATTGATATTTATTAATTATTATATATAATACTAATAATTTATATATAAATATAATTTATAATTTCTATTTTATATGTAATATATAAATTTAACTTCATAATTATCTGCATTATATATTTTAATGAACAAAATTAAAATAAATAATTAGTTAATAAATTAAACTAAACATTTTAATTATTAATAAGATAAATTTAATTATTATAATAATAATTATTCTATCTATATGAATATGAATATGGATCTAAAATAATTTTTTTTAATTTACCTTTAATTTTACTCAATTACTACTTAATTTTTTTGCACAAATATTTATATAGTAAGCAATTAATCGCATAAGTACTTTATAAATTAATTTTATTTATTTTTAATGTCACTTTACTATTAGTCGTCTATTTTTTGTACAATAATTATATGAATATAAAAATTAAAAATGTAATTATATACAATTATTATTTATAATGAAATTTTACTAATTAATGTAAATATATAAGTATATAATTATCTTTCTAATAATTTCATTTATTTTTAGCATCACTCAACTATTACTTATTTATTTTTTGTACAATAGCAATATGAGTAATCGAGTATGTAAATTAATAATATAATTATATACAATTATTATATATAATGAAGTTTATCTTCATATAGTTATATAAGTATATAATAATCATACTAATTAATTTAATTTATTTTTAGTATCAATCAACTAATATTCATCTATTTTTGTCACAATAACTATATGAGTATGTAAATTAATAATGTAATTATATATAGTTATTATATATACCAAAATTTTAACCAATTGATGTAATTATAGGAGTATATAAACATTTTACCAATTAATTTCATTTACTTTTTGTATCACTCAACCAATACTTATCTATTTTTACACAATACCTCTTCAATTTGATTGGTTTTTGCGCGTTCCAGACCCAAATCGAAGAAGAGAGTGAATTCTAGTTGTTGCATTTAGGTCTACAACAACGATTCAGGTATATAATTTATAATATTGGTTTTGATTTTTTTAATGGCAATGAGGAAACAAATGCAGTTGAAATTTAACAAGTATTGGAATTCGATTAACAAGATGAATGTCATTCTTTTTATAGTTGTGGTTTTGGATCCTAGATTCAAAATAAAATTTCTAATTTCAAATTATACAGCTTTTTATGGTAAGCTTGAATCGAAAAAAATTTAGTTTTTAAAATGACAGCTGCTTTGAATGGATTGATAGAAGAACATAAATAAATGGAAGAAATTAATGCTGATAAAATTGTAGAGCCACCACCAAATTCTGATGAAATTGATTAGGGGTGAGAAAAAAAAACCAAAATTTAGATTAATCAAAAAATTGAACTGATTTTTAGGTTAACCGAACAAAAAATTTAGGTTTACGGTTTTTACTTTAAAAACCCGACAGTTAACCAAACCGAATTGTTAATCGATCTATATATATTTTATAAATTATATTTTAAATTTTATACTTATATTTTTCAATATTTATGTAATTTACAAATATTATGATATATAACTTTCTAAAATATTTTTAATTAACATATTTTTAATAAATAAACATTAAAATTATCTTATTATTATTATTATTATTATTATTATTATTATTATTATTATTATTATTATTATTATTATTATTATTATTATTATTATTATTATTATTATTATTATTATTATATGTACATAATTAACACTTTGTTTTTAGTTTCATATTGTATATATTTAATTCTTATAATTAATTATAAAAATTTTATTTTTATTTTGATTCTTTTAATGAATATTGTATTTAACTTGTATTTTTTTTCATTTCTAACGCATTTTTAACTATTAAAAAAATATTACAAATTGTATAATTTATTAAATTTATATATTAAAATTTTTTAGCGATTAACCAATAAACCGATATGAAAAACCGAAATCGATACAGTGATTAATCAAAATTAATGAACTGGTTTAATAAATTTGTTAATGGATCGGTTAAGCTCACCCCTAAAATTAATGATAATGTTGATGCATGATTTTTAGAAAATGAGGATAAGGAACAAGTTGTGTCTCAAGGAGATTTGGATGCTTATTTGACTGATAAATTAGTAAAAAGCTCTCCTGATTTTGATATTTTAAGTTGATGGAAGAGAAATGAACCAAATTATTCAATTTTGGCTAAAGTTGTTAGAGATGTCTTGCCTATTTATTGCTCGACTGTAGTTTTTGAATTAACTTTTAGCACTAGAGGAAGGACTTCAGATAAATTTAGAATTTTTTTAAGTCTAATTACAACTGAAGTTCTTATTTGTTGCCAAAACTATCGGCTACACTTTTTGTTTCAGAGGCATCAATTGAAGAATTTGAAAAGTTTGAATCAGGTAATTATTATATTTTCGTAAATTTTTAAAATTTTTATTTAATGTATATATATTTTTTGCGATCTAATTATTTAAAATATATGTTAGTTTTTTACATATTGCTCAACATTTGGAAATTAGTATCAGCATAATGCAGAGAAAAACTATTAAATATTAATTTTTAATTAATGTTCTTTGACTTAAAATTTAATTATACTTATTGAAATATTAGCTCTAGCCAAAGACTCTTACATGAAGAAGTGATACGGGAAAGTGAAACAAACTCGTTCTAAATAACCTAAGGTCGTCAATCCTTTGTTTACCACTCAATTATCTTCAAGTTATTCATATTACACTGGATCCCCAAACTATCAATGGCAAATGACAAGTAATTAATTGAGTCAAAGTATATAACTCGACACTTAAAATACTTTGGTGATCTAAAGTGTAAGAATACTTGGACATACTAATATGACAAGATACTTTCACTAACAAAGATAATATATCCATCTGAAAATCTCATAACAAGTCTTTAGTGTTCTTGTTCCTTAAATAAACATCCACATGCTAATTCTAAATATCAAAGTACTCACAATTTATGCTAGTCTATCCATATTGGCAATGTCCAATCTTGACAGTGCTATAACTAAGGATAATTTACGTCCTAACACATTTGCATACATTTATAATATGATATTATAAACTCTTGATAATTTTCTTTGCATTATGAATTCTTGATAGTTTAAGATTTAACAAAGAAATATATATATAAACATAAGTACTATAAAATAAAAATTTCCATTAATAACTATAATTAAATACATAAGAATAAGTTCTACATAGAGCTTTAAGGCATAAAAGCTAACTTTACGGTAATGAACCAAATCCAAGTGATGGCCTATTAGTGTAACACTAGTCACTGTCATGATAAACACCTTTATGGCCGTGAGGTTACTTTTTCAATCCCCCAGTTATACTAGAGCTAGTCTTCTATATACTTGATGCCCATAGCATTCATATGAAAATCATACTTACTTTCCCTTCGTAAAAGGTTCGGCTATATTCTGATTTATAGGTACCCTTTTAATCTTCACACCACTTGTTTTAATTATCCCCCTAATGAGATGATAACACCTAAGAACATGTTTGAATCATTAATTAAAAATGGTTCATTTAGTTGCACAATGGCTTCTTTGTTATCACATTAGAAAAGTATTGGATCCATAATGTTGATGACCACTCCTATTTTAGTGATGAATTTCTTGATCCAAACAAATTCTTTAGCTGCTTCAGAAGCTGCTATAGTACTCAGCCTCAATGGTAGAATTTGTAGTTGTATCTTATTTGGAACTCTTCCAACTAACTGTACCACCTCCCAATATGAATGCAAATCCCGACTGTGACTTATAATCATCCTTATTGAATTAAAAGCTAGCATCAGTTTTCCCTCTTTCTTACAAGTCTATCCTTCTTAAGTACTTAAGGATATTCTTTACAACCATCCAATCTTCCTCTCTATGTTTGGACTAGAATCTATTTGTGATATTAAGAGCAAATGCTACATTAGGTTCACTAGATAATGTAGCATACATGATGGATCCTATAGCTAATGTATAAGGAATCCTACTCATATATTCTCTCTCTTCTTGTGTCTTAAGACACATAGACTTAGAAAGTATTTTCCATGAACCATAGGAATAAACCTTTTCTTAGGGAGATCGATGCTAAAATGCTTTAGCATCATATCTATGTATTTAAACTGTAAAAAATCTTACAACCTCTTGGATCTATCTCTATAGATCCTTATCCCTAAAATGTAGGTTATTTCTCTAAGGTTTTTTTCATGGAGAATTGCTTTGAAAGCCATATCGTGACCGATTGAAGTGTTAAAATGTCATTTCTTATGAGTAATATGCCATCTACAGGTAACATAAGGAAAATGACTGCACACTCACTAACCTTCTTGTACACTTAAGGTTCATCCATATTTTGTGAGAAATTCAACTCTTAGATTGTCTTAACAAAATGGATATTCTAACTCTTGGATGCTTGCTTCAATCAGTAAATGGATTTTTTAAAGTTTGCATAGTTTATTTTTAATATTATATATGAACCTACTAAATTGTGTTATATACACTTTCTCAAATAGGGTTTTAATAAGGAAATATATTTTCACATTCATCTGTCATGTCTCATAATCATAATGAGGGCCTGTAACAAGTAAAATCCTAATGGATTTAAAATATGGTCACTCTGAGAAGCTTTCATCAAAGTTAATTCCATGTCTTTAAAGTTTACCTTTCTCAATAAGGTGACCCTTATAGGTAATCACATTACCTTTCATATTGATCTTTTTCATAAAGATACATTTACACTCAACGGTATCCCTTTAAATGATTCAACAAAATTCTAAAGCTGGTTTTATAGGTGATATCCATTTCAAATTTCATAGCCTTGAGCCATAATGTCAATTATGAACTATTAAGAACTTCTTCATAGCTTGTAGGCTTATCATCTTCTATTAGTGTTACATTCTTATTCTTTTCGACGAGAAATCCATATCCCTTAGGATTAAAAGTTACTTTAGTAAAATGCTTAGGAGTTTGTGTAATAATAGCATATTCTACTACTTTATCAATATGAGTAGTAGGTTTAAGAAATGCTGGTTGATCTTCTTATACTTATGGATTTTGAAATTTATCAAATTCAATTCTACTCCTATTATTTTCTATTAAAAGAAAGTTTTTCTTTAAGAAGACAATGTGCTTTATCTTTTACTCTAATGCATGGTAGCAATAGTATCCCAAAAACTCTTTTAGATACCCTACAAATATGCATTCATTAGATTTAGCATCTAGCTTATTTAATATTTCTCTCAACATATGCAAGGCATCCTTATACCTTCATATGAGGAAGAACTAGTTTTTTATACCATATCTCATGTGGCATAACATTAATCAACTTTGATGGAAATTTTAATGTATAAACAAAAATTTCAAGTGTATAATGCTAAAAAAACTTTAGGTAGGTCTATACAACATTTTGTTGTGGTGTATATGGTGGAGTCTATTGATATAAAATCCTATTATCTCTTAGATAAATTTAAAATTCTTGGGTTGAATATTTTAAATTATGAGGTTAAATATTTTCCACCTTGATTAGATCCAAGTGTCTTAATACTTTTGCCAAGTTATTTCAATCTTTACTTCATTTTTGAACTTTTCTAAAGCTTTAAATTTAAACTTCATTAGATATACATATCCAAATATTAAGTAGTCCTTAATAAAAGTTATGAAGTAAGAGAAAACACCTATAACATGTGTTGACATTGGACCACATACATTTAAATGTATTAATTTCAATAGAGCATTGGCACACACACTTTAGCACTAAAAGGTATTTGTATCATCTTACTAGATAAACAAGACTCGATGTAGACATCGTGACCCAAGGTAGCCTAGATCAAGGTTATTCGATGATGAGAAAATAGTATATTTCTTCCAAAAATTCAGATCTCAAAACTCCAATTGTGATTCTTTCACAGTTTTTTCAAAGATTTTATGATTTTCCAAGTATTTTTGAAATATTTTAATAAAAGAGCGTAAAAACCATGATTTTGGCCTTTAGAAGTGATAGACGGCCGTCTATCATGTGATAGATTGATGTCTGCCCTGAGGGATGGCCATCTGTGGTTAAAATTCTAGATTTCCCATGTTTTTTATTTTTTAAAAATGGGAAGATAGATTTTCCAGAGAGTCAAACTAGATTTTGAGGGATAAATCCCTTTATATTTGGAGAGGTAAAGTTAGAATTGAATTCCAACTTCACCCTAGGTATAAAAGGGGAAAAATTGGTGCTTCCAAAAGAGGGAAAAATCATTCTTTAAAATAGATAAACTTCTTGGAGAAGAAAAAACTAATTATTCTCTCTTTAAGAAGAAACAAACTCTAATATTCTTTTGATCAAAACACATGCACACACATAAAAATCATTTAGTTTTCTCGAACATATAGATCATGATCGGAGTGGAGGTCTAGACTTGAAGAATTTCAGAGTTAAAATATCTCCTGCGAGTAATATTCTAGGCTCTTCATCCATTTTTTCTCTCTCTAAAATTGGTCATGCATGATAATGTTTGGTTACTATTAAAATCAATATATTGAGTATTATAATTCATGGATTCATATGTTTAAATTAAATGATATACAAACTTGGATCTATATGCATGATGATGGCATGGATTGATTATGATTTCCTCCATTGTTATGTATCTTAAAGTTTTTTTTTATTTTGTTATTCTTGATCTTAATGATGTTTGGCATAGCTAATACATGATTTAGGGTTAGAGTTTTAGTGTGGCATGCTTTAGGCCTTTGTATTTGAATTTTTATTATTTATTTGCAATTTTGGGTGTTTTTGGATGTGTTTTTTAGCTTCCTGCTTTGTTCTTCGAGTAACAGATGGGAAGAAGCCCCTACAGATGGCCGTCTATCAATGCGACAGACAGAACATCATGGGAGTTCCTTCTCATCCCATCCCTCATTCAGTTATGGTCATCTGTCACCTATCGTAAGGCATTCATTGTTGATTTTTTAGCCTGTTTTTCATATGTTTTGTGTATTTTATTGTTCTTCATGTTTTTTCTTTGATCCCTAAGGTGCTAATTTATTTTTTTGTACATATTTTGATTCTATATGTATGACTAATTAAGTGATTTTTTTTTGCATTTTATCCTTTAATTGAATTTTTTCACAATGTTAATTTATCGATTTTATGTGAGCATTTGACCTCATATGCTTTTGGGACACCTTGTGAGGCATTACGCATTAGGAGTCATGCCCTCTGTCGACCAATGACTGCTTCTGCCCATTCAATTATTTTGTGCATTCATTTATTTTATTTGTCATTTGGTTTTATTATCATTTTGCTTCTTTAGTCTTTTTTCTTTAGTCTTTTTGATGTATTTTTTTGGATTTATTCATTTTAGGGATGTAATAGCTAGTAAAAGGGGTTTGTGCATGTTTAAAAAGAAAAGACATTTAAAATGATTTTTATTAACTAATTTGGGTTTTACTTTAAAAATCAAGACCAATGTCCAATTTTCCATCCAAGATCAAATAAGAAATAAAAGAGCTTTTTTTGTAAAATATGCACGAGGTAACTAATGTTCCCAACCTAAAGGAATGTCCCGATTTATATATGATACCTTTTTTACTTCTTTCCTTGGACAATTTGCTTTTATAATAAGTTTAAGGATGTTTATTTGATTTTATCGCTTTGTATCGTGTGAGAGAAGGGAGGAGATTTATGCCTAAAACTCAATTATAAAATAATGCATAACCAAGGTGCCTAATAAGAGTGATGTTTCAAATATCAATCTCTGTTTGGGCATCAAAAGATCAAGATTCATTACCCAACGTCCTATCAGATGGCAACTCCACGATACCTACCTCTTTTGAGCCCATTAGTAGATGGCTTCATGGGTTGACTACTAATAATAATTTGGGCCTGACCCTTTTTTATTGTGAAATAGCCAATTTATGAATTATAGTGAGCCTCATCTGGTCCTAGGCCCTAAAAGTTGGCCTTCGAGAGTAAACCCAAAAAAGAGCTTAGCTTTGATGCGTGTCATAGTGGTGACTCTACTGGTGACCAAAAAAGACCTTGTTCTTAAAAGCATCTTGGTTAAGTTCTTTATATTTGAGATTTTTTTTAAATCAATCCTATCTTTTCTCTAAATTGCATTTCTTACACAAATTTTAGAGCCTTAAAATTAAGTTAAGCATCCTTTTTTGGCTCTGGTGCTATCTTGAAGCATACCCTATATTCACTCAATATAGAGAGGTGTCAAGGAAACCCACCAGCCTAAGTTTAGTATCATATGGTATATAAAATGGTGACCCACCGATCATTATGCTTATAATGAGCTGGACCTATTAGTAGGGGCCATGTTTAGGTAGCTCTAAATTTTCATCACCCTTGACTAAAGCCCATGTAATGACAATAGCTACTTTCCTTAGGTTGTATAACCATAATAACTTTTTCTTGCTATGTAAACCTCTATGTATTGAACAAACTCAAACAAATTAGGAGGATACCAGTCAAAGGTTGTCTTGCCTCGGTGGGCCTAACCCAGTCTATATGAGTTAGTCAAAATCATAATGGTCAAGGCCTATACGTCTGTGCTTTTAATCAAGAGAGGTTATGTTTTTGGTTTTTTGCTGAGCACCATGCATGTCTATTGGATACCCTATTAACCCATGGGCTAAGCCTACCTAGAAAAGAGACTGCACGGCCTCCTGGCAGGTTATTGTTATGCTTGCAAGTAGTTGTGATTGATGTCTAATGAAAGTATTCATTACATCCATGCATCATATATATACCATGCTTATGCATCATCCATCATACATCACTTCTAATATTTGATCCTTATAGCCATCATAGATCCATCTAGGTGGTCTAGAGGGATAGACAGTCGCCTCACTCAGAGACCAACATTCGAGTTGCCTAAGTCAAGCTCAAATTCATAGTTAGGTTCAGAAGTTAGTTCAAAGTTGAGTGCAAGCAGTTAAGAAACAAGCTCATATATGGAAGACGAATAGTTGAATAAAACCTAGAGAGTTGCTCATGAGACCGAGAGGTTTCTATTTTTAAAGGAAACTGTTGGGCCCTCAATGAAGAGGGATGAATTGGATAGGAGGCTGGATAGGCATTTTTAAGAGTTTGAGGAGAGAATGCTGGCTATAGTTTGTGAATTTGTGGCCTTTATGACACCAAATGCTAGAACTCGGCTTATAGTACCTATTCACAAGATAGTACAACCAACGCATATCGGGAACACTATTGTAGCAGATATTATTGTACCTCGAGATCTACCAAGGAGGGAGAGGAGAGATGACCCTAAAATGACTATATTTAAGAGGAAGATGAAGATTGTGTTCTTCATATGATCAATATGAAGAGTAAAGGTCCTAGTGCTGAGGATCCAACCTTTAAAAAGATAGAAGAGAAGGTTGAGGCTATGTCTAGGCTGTTTGTGGTTGTCCTAAACCTAGACATCATCATTAAAACTAACAAAAAGGAAAAACCACTGTGCTAAGCATAATCACTTAGTTGGGAAAGCAACGCATGACAATGACTCTTCACAAGAGTCTTCTAACCAACACAAATATGATGCTTAGAAGTATATATATATAACATTATTCATATATATAAAATTATAAAATATACATATTAGGAGTTAGTTATTACTTACATTATAATCACATCAGATAACAACATCATTCATCTGTTCAGCAAAAATATAACCAATCTAACTAAACCATGTAGTCAAAATAGAGCAAAATAGGAAACAGAGTATGTCCAACTCCACACACACAAAAGATGTTTAGAATATGCAACATAATGTGCATTATTCACTTATTCATGCAAATTCCATTCCAAATATTATAGTTTTTCATCAACTCATAAATACAATTAATAGAACTGAACAGGATAATTCAAATGGAATAGAGCAAGAAACAGAACATTTGTTGGTTGCTTGCTATTTCTAATAGACATGGATAACGAGTACTGGAGATAATCAGGTTGAGCGGCAACTGGAGATACCATGAGGTATCAAGTGGAGAGATTAAGCCTTGAATAATAAACATGTACTGAAGGTGCTATAGCACCAAACTAGAAAGACATAAGTCTCAAAGTAAGACACCATAGTGTCACTAAACTGGAACAACACCATAGTGTTACTAAACTAAAGCAACTGCAAAACCCTTTTAGGCATAGTTATTTATCCATAACATAGACTCTAGTAGGCCTTAATATCATATCATATCAGGATTATCCAAGAAATATAGCCATCTCATCATCAAGACATTTTTCAAACGTGTACTCAAATGAATATATTTAATAATCAGGCTTTGCAATACATACATACATATATATATATATATATATATATCATCTTGTCCTTGTGCTTATTCATATACATACAAGGTAGGCTTATTTCATAGTAATTTCAAAACAATTCATCATATACATGAATTAAAAAAAAACATGTGTCAGATACATTTTCATAATTCAAATGCTTCATCATGTATTAAATGTGTATTTAGTTATATTGGAATCTTATACAAGTGTTTGTTAACTTCTATTAGCATCCAAAAGAGTTTGGTATGAATTTGATAAGTGAAAACTCATTGTAAACGCACAATTCACTAAGCACGTGTGTTTTGTACAAATTTATATTTCAATGCATTATAATTTAATCCATGTATATTAAGTCATGTTATATCATTATATATGAGTTTACAAAGTTTTATTTACATTCGAGAAGGTTAGGGTGAGGTTTAGTGACATTTCAGTTAGAAAACTCACTTTTTGGGCAAAATAGGGGGACTCATGGCAGGCAAGTATTGGCTACCAACCATAAGGGACATAAAATTTGCATATTTTCAGTCTAAAAGCTAATCTCATGATGTACAGCTATAGACATTGGATCTTGAGTCAACTTTTGTCAGAGTTACCTAATGAGGATGGCTTTGTTCTCTTAAAATACGAAGAACTCGAAGTTCTGGGATCTCTTTATAATTTATTAGCCTTAGTTGAAAAGATTTTTGAATTTTTGGTCTTGAAAATAGTCCTAAAAGTTGAAAGGTTTCACTTTAGGGTCAAAGCTAAGTCTCACCTGTGACTCGACCGAGTTCCATCTGTAACTCAACCCCTTGACTTTTGGGTCCACTTGGCTTGACTACTCGACCCACTCAGACCGAGTCACACTCATGACTCGGATAAAGTCACACCTGTGACTCACCATTTGGCTATAAAAACCTAGATTTTTATACACTTTAGGTCGGTTAGCAATTTGGTAGGGTAAAGGAAAGAGAAAAGAGAAAAATGAGAGAAAACAAAGGGAAAAGAAAAGGAAATGATGTAAGTTTTTAAGTTTTCTTCTTCATTTTTCATCTTTTTTCTCAAATATACTCTTTACCACTTCATCTTTTTGAAATGTTTCTTTACAAAATTATAAAAGAGAGTACCAAAAACACTAGAGTTCTACAATTACTATAACTAAAACCTACAACTATATTCTACAATTACATTTTCAAATAAGAAAAAAAAATAAACGTTAGATCTCTCTTTTTGATTATAACTTCTAAGGTATTTATTGATTTTCAAGTATTAATTCCCTTCGAGTGCCTCTTCATAGGTATGCAACCCTTGGTAAACCTTGGTGTCCTTTTAGGTGACTTTTCAAGTTCAACTGCCTTTAACCGCCTTTTATTGCGATTGCGGCACCTGTCGCACTCGCGACAGACCATTTTGTTCCTTCTTCTTCCTCATTTCTCGGCCCAACCTCGCGTTCTTTGTCGCCCTCATGACATCTATCGCCCTCACGGCAAAACACTCATTTTCTTCACTTAATTTTACTCATTCTCTATATTTTTCTCCCTTTTTCTCCTATATACACAAAAATTGAAAAAAAACTATTAAACATACCTAATTCTAGCACAATTTATTATAACTAAACATTATTTTCTTAAAAAAACATGGATTAAATATGAGCTATTTAGGCTCATATCAAACCCCCACACTTAAACTTTTGTTTGTCTCTAAGCAAAACCTAACAAATAAGCAAACACCACAAACATACAATTTTGGAGCTCAAATTTATATTTGAAAAATATTTGAAAACCATATGCAGAAACATTTATCTCTTCACAAATTTAGCCTAAATATGCAATTTCTCAAACCAAACCATTATCCATTAAACTTAAACAACCATGTACATTTGAAAAATTATGAAGTAGCTAAGCACAAGAATGTATGAACTTAAGAACTTGAATATCTTAACACATGTAAATATTATTTCACACCAAATATTGCCTAAAGTAGTTCTCACTTAAACACTATATTTTTAAAGCACTTAATCACTCGATGTGTTTATGGATTCGTTTTTCTCTCATTCCCTAAACATGCCATTACCTACCATAAGTTTGTAAGTAGTAAACATCTCCACTACTAGTATAAAATGATACATGAAATCAAAAGGATCTTATAAGGGTTGTAACTTGGCTTAGCTTAAGGTAGGATAATAAATATTTTTTTTATTTAAGTAGCTTAAATTGTGAATAGAAATAATATTACCATGTCATAAAAGATTGATGTAGGAATCTAGCATTGCATGATGTACTTAACTTCTCATATTTCCTTCTCAATAACACACTAACTACTAGTTTCTCTTGTTCTTTCTTTTTTTTCTTTTTCTCTTATTTTTTTTAGAAACTAGCCTTATTCTAATATTGATCCTAGAGATGAAGAGAATTTCTTTAACTCATATTTTAAATACATCATGCTTATATTAACAATATATATCTCCGAATGGTATAGTAATTTATTTCTCTTCACAAAAAGGGTAACACAAAGAAATAGGTTTTTTGTTTAGCAAAGGATATTGGCTAATTATATGTTGCTCAACAAAAATAGGTTTAAGGATGAAATTGGCCACCTAAAATAAAAAAAAGGTAAGTTTTTAAAGCAAGCCAAAATGGTGTAATCTAAATGCCTTTATCATTTTTCATGCACATCTCATACTAATTGTAATCTCAAAATTTACCAAGAACAAATTCTAGAGGAAATGGCATATTAAGGCTCTCATACAAGAAAAATATCAATGTACAAGGCTCAAAAACTCATTTAAGTTATAGGTTAAATTACCCTAAGAAATAAATTGGCAAAAATAATTCTTTTATACATGTGAGAAGATACTCAACTTAAAAAAAAACCTACACTAAAGTGCTTTGCCAAGTCATGACCTTCACTATGTACATTTAATTGTTAAAGTAAAATGAAAATGATTAGCCTAAAAAAATTTTCCTAACTAGACTAAAAATGACAGAAACTAGACTAAAAATGACAAAAATTCAAGCTAAAGCATGCATTTATTCCCAAATAGTTTCCAAATACACAAGCTCCAAAATTAAATTCACACATAATAAACACATATAAATTTATTAAAAATAAATAAATATACTAACAATAAACAAAAATATGAAACTAATATAACATGCATACCCCCCCCCACACACACACTTAAAGGACATAATGGTCTCATTGTGTGAAGAAGACACCACAAAACACACAAGAAAAGAAAAATAAATAGAAAAGACACGTGCAAAAACACAAACACAAAATAAAAGCAAAAAGTAAATAGGAGTAAAAGAAGAAGTTATTCAGCTGGTCTACTAAAGGAATCCCGATGGTGAAGGACTGAAGAAGACATTTATAATGGCTAGAAATGCAAAATTCGTGGCCTATTGTGACCTTGCAATGCTGTCGCGCTCGCGACATATCCAAAAATACCCTATGTTTTGATTGCGATATGAGCACTTTCGCGATAGAAGGCTAATACCCCTCTTGCATCGCGCTCACAAGGAAAGTCGCGCTCGTAATAGAGGCCAACTGCCCAATCTCGAAGATTTGCAGCCACGAGGGCTATGCCAGTGTGCTCGTAACAGTACCTACAAAAATTTTTCTCCCTTTACCATCATGCTCGTGACAAAGAAGAAAATATCATTAGTTGTGTAATTTTTTTTCTAAAATTTGTAATGAAATACTAAGTAAAATAACCTGTAAAATAAAAAATAAACTATGTTAGTATACCGAATAAACTTAAAAATAAAACAATATAAAAAACAAAACCAATCAAACTCCTATAAAAACAACACAAAACAAAAGTAATTAAATATTGTAATCCAAAATCAAAAATCAAGATTCATAATGACAACAAATTTAATCAAGCATTCCTCGACAACGGTGCCAAAAACTTGATCGTGCTTTTTCTAAAAGCTTAAATACCGTAATTATACGGTGTACCGATTATAGTACTTCAGATATCGATCCCACGAGGAATGTTGGTTAACATTATACACTATTACTACTCAATTTTAATCTTATTTACAATGCTCATTAATTTGAAAGTTAAAACTATTATTAACACTACGCTCCACTAAATTAAATATTATTCTAATTTAATGATGATCAGAGAAGACTTATGAGTATAATGAATATAACATATACATAAGTATGGAATTTGATATTGTTCTCTTATTTATAATTCAATCTTTATCGTGCAAGCCAAGTTGGAATAATGTTTTATGTCGCAAATCTCACATCTAGACTAGATTATGCCTTAAACATGCATTTATGGTTCTAAATCGCAGCTCTCACATCTAGACTAGAATTACATAAACACATATTCAAAGAATAAAAATCAACCTATAACAACTATCTTCACATGCGATCTCTCAAACTATGTTTTGATAATGAATTTTTTATTAACTATCAGAAAGATGTTGCTCTCGCTAACTCTTTTACTTATAACCACTATGATGATTTTCAGAGAAGGAATTGCCATCTAAGGTTATTTTCCTTAACTTATTATGATACTAATAAAGTTTTAATAGCAAATTCTACATATAAAGATAAATGAAAGAGAAATGAATAAATATGATTATTGACATTTGAATTCCTAAAACGAGTTCATAATAATAACAAAAAAGAAGTAAATAGTAGAAATAAAAGAATGTGCTCTCTTAACCCTTCTTCCTTTCACAAATTGTAGTCTTATTCCTTGTATTTGCCTTCTCTTCAAGCCATAAAAATAAAACTAAAACCAACAACTATATTCTACAATTACATTTTCAAATAAGAAAAAAAAATGTTAGGTCTCTCATTTGGATTATAACTTCTAGGGTATTTATAGATTTTCGAGCATTAAGTCCTTTCAAGTGCCTCTCCATAGGTATGCAACTCTTGGTAAACCTTGGTATCATTTGAGGTGACTTTTCAAGTTCAACTGCCTTTAATCGCCTTCTGTTGCGATCGAGGCACCTGTCGCGCTCACGACAGACCATTTTGTTCCTTCTTCTTCCTTATTTCTCAGCCCAGCCTCACGTTTTTTGTCGCCCTCGTGGCAGAAAACTCCTTTTCTTCACTTAATTCTACTCCTTCTCCACATTTTTCTCCCTTTTCTCCTACATACACAAAACTTGAAAAAAATATTAAACACACCTAATTCTAGCACAATTTATTATAACTAAACATTATTTTGGTAACAAAATATGGATTAAATATGAGCTATTTAGGCTCATATCGTTGAGCTTCATAAAGATGTAGAACCTTAATTACTCTCTGATGGAACCAGAACTTGTCAATAACGTAGTTAGTTTTGAAAACATAATCAAGATAAATAATTAATCTCTCCTTATTCTAGTTTTTGCTGGAACAAATATAATAAACACAAGGCAAATAATACCGACAAAAGCAATAATTTTATGAATTGCAGATCTTACTCATGTTAAAGGGCATCGGTGGGAGTTTAAGAGAGCGCGCATTTAGAGAAGAAAGGAAGCATCTGATGGAGCTAAGCTGATGAAACCCACCAAAATTCACTTGAAATGAGGAGGAGCTTGTTGATGGGTATACGACTTTGGTACATAATTTAGGGTTACGAACAGAAATTATGGTGGTAGAAATAGCATTACATGAGAAATTGAGGTATTTTTTTTTAACTCAAGACATCAATCGTTGTGAACAAAAAAAGCTTATGCAAAATTGGACAGAATTGTACAAATTAATACCCGTATATGAACTATGGAGTAGATATAAACAAACAAAAAATGGGGTAAGAATAAACTCAAGAATGCAATCAAAATCACTATACATATAACAACTACAAATTGAAGAGATAATAAAAAAGGAGAAGAGAATCAAACATCAAATAAAAGCAAAGAGTAAAAAAAAAATTAAAAAGAGAACTAAAATTTATTTCTCAGTGCAGTATAGAACAGAAACCTAGAGAGGAGGATACTCAATTTTCAATGAATGTGAGGAGAATTTGAAGAGTGTTCTATCAGAAATCAGGCTAAATTTGAAGACAGGCAAGTCAATTCTCCGTCCTATCATTGCTAACACAGAGGATCAAGTGAAATTAGAGGCGGGAATGGTGAATAGAAACCTTCTCGAAAGAAAGAATCAATTCGCTTACTTAGCAGTTGTAGAGCCATGGCCTAAAGTATCAGGATTTGCAAAAGTAGACCTCTCAACTGGAGAGCAACAGAAGTATAGTGACGGAGAAAACAAGTATGGTGCAAGCCTATGTTTCTTCCAAATGATGAAAGTGGGTATGAAGATGGTGGGCATGTACTGTGCTTTGTGCATGATGAAAGAGTGGAAATTAGAGTTACAAATTGTTGAAAATCGAAATTTTAAAAAGAATATAAAAAATTTATTTTTTGAAAATATAAATTGTATAATAGATGTTAATATTTAAAAAAGTTATATTAAGGAAAAAAATATAGGGGTGTTATATTTTTTGTTATTTTTTATATATTTTTGTAAAAATTCCGGATTTAATTCTGTATCCGAGAAGCTCATGTTGGATAGTAACCCAGTTACTGGAGGCATATATGGACTAGCTTCTATCAAAAACTCACACCAAGTCACTAACCATCTGCTGGAGGCCTAAAATCTTCCCACCATACCAAATTCGAATCTGTGTATCGTATGCAAACCAACATGGCCACATCTCCTCTTTTCTCCTTCTCTCTTTACCTCTCTAAACCCACTTTGCTTCCCCTTCTAAATCCCCCGATTCCCCTTTATCCTCCTTTTAAACCTTTCCTTTCGATATCTAAACTGTAACCCAATGTTTATAAGAAGAAAAATGGCATCTCTTTATCCACTTCTGTTGCTACTGACTCAGTGACTGTGACCTAAAACGACGGTGCTAAAGAAACCTAGAATGAAGAGATAGAGAAAATTGTTCTTCCCACTAATGAATCATCTGAGAAACTTCTCAGAATTCGCCACACTGTAAAAATTCAATCTTTTCTTTATCTATTCATTTATCGTTGCATTGTTGTTTGTGGATGGTGGATTTTAGGTGTTCTTGTTGTTTATTTAGCTTGTGGAAAAGAAATTGGGACTTCTTATTTTATAAGGGGATTCTTTTTACTGAATGCATTTGTTTATTAGTTGTGTCTGGTGTGTGTTTTAGTGTGCTCATGTTATGGTTATGGCTGTTCATAAGTTGTATCCTGATGCAAAAGTGACCATTGGACCATGGATTGATAATGGGTTTTATTATGATTTTGATATAAAGCCTTTTACTGATAAAGTTCTTAAGAGAATTAAGAAGGAGATTGTGAGATTGCTCCGTCTTTTTTACTAGATTAATGACTTTAAACCATGATGAAGATTATAAGCTCGGAAAAAAAAATTTCATTAGCTTATGATTTTAGGGTACAAAATTTATTTGTTAAATCATCTGTAGGATCAGATTATTGGTCGAAATTTACCTCTTATAAGAGAAGAAGTTTCTAGAGATGAAGCTTAGAGGAGAATAATGGCTGTTAATGAGCCTTACAAGTTAGAGATTTTGGATAGCATTAAAGGAGATTCCATCACCATATATCATATTGGTAAGGCTTGTACTGTACCAATGTTCTTATCTTTAATATCCCTTTTTCAATACAGTCTACCCCCTCCCTCCCCCCTCTCTCTCTCTCTTAAATTGTTATAGTGAAGTGATGTTTAGTTTTAACTGACTTTAGGTTGATGTTTATGTGTTTTATTCTTGATTTGGACAACTCCTTTGTCAATGCTCATTTCGGTCATATATGTTTAAAGCTTTTAATCTGTTTTACATTTGCGGCAGGTTGGAATTGTGTTCACATCGTATGTGCCTCTACTTAACTCACTACCCTAACTTCAAGTTGTGTACTTGCGCTTGCATAGTTTTTTAGGCAATATTTTGTTATATTTCAAATCTTTTTATTCTTTCTTGGAAGCAAAAATATCTTCTTGTTTTCACTTGGCCTTTTATCCTGGACTTGGAAGGTGCAAGGAGCCAAGAGTTTGAACTCTTTACCTTTTAAATAGCTAAGCTAATTTTTTCACAAATACTTCATGTGTTATAGAGCACTTAGTACTTTATGAAGATGAAAACTTGCAGTGGATGGCTATTACTTTTGCTGTATATTGTTGTTGCTATAAGAAAAAACTATTTGTAGATGTATTTGAACTATTTAACTTGAGTGGCAGTTGGCACTACTTATTTACTATTCACAGTTCTAATTGTTTTTCCTTTTTCAGGTGATGAATGGTGGGATCTTTGTGCTGTGCCTCACGTTGAAACTACAGGCATTATCAATAGGAGAGCTGTTGAACTTGAATCTGTTGCTAGTGCTTACTAGAGAGGAGATGAAAAGAAACCAATGCTTAAGAGGATTTATGGAATAGCTTGGGAGAATGAAGAACAACTGAGAGCCTACCTTCACTTCAAAGAGGAGGCCAAATGGCTGGACCATAGGCGCCTTGGCCAAGATCTTGATCTCTTCTCTATACAAGTAATGATTTCTTAAATTATTGTCTATAACTTGTGATAATTGATGGTTTAGTTCTCTTATTTTCCTTCAGTACTTTATTGCAAACAATATGAAGGTTTTTGCCTATAGGATGAAGCTGGTGGAGGTTTAGTCTTTTGGCACCCTAGGGGTGCCATTGTTAGGGATATCGTAGAAACTTCATGGAAGAAAACACATATAGAACATGGTTATGATTTATTGTATACTCCCCATGTGGCAAAAGCGGACCTTTGGAAGATTAGTGGTCATGTGGAGTTTTACTGAGAAAACATGTATGATCAAATAAAGATCGAGGATGAAAGTTATCAATTTCGACTTTTGAACTGCCCTTACCACATTTTGGTGTACCAAAGAAAGCTCCATTCTTATCGTGATTTTCCGATTAGAGTTGCTAAGCTGGGAACAGTATATAGATATGAGCTGTCTGGAAGCTTACACGGCCTCTTCCGTGTAAAAGGTTTTACCCAGGTATGATACAATTTCTGCTTCTTAACTTTGAATTGCCACTTCACATAGAAGGTTATTCTAAACCTTGTTGAGCTTAGTTTGTCCAAAGAGACCTTTCTATGGATGCCTTATATTTTGCTAGTTATTTTATGGGTTATCAATATTTAGCTTTCACATAATTCTTGTAGTAAACAATTTGTTAGACCAATTTTTTTCTTTATTTCATTTACTATTGTTTTATTTAGGTTATGCCACTAGTTCTCTGTAACACTGATAATGAATTTGTTACTGAGCACCCAATATCAGTCGTACAAGTTTCCTTTGAAAATTTTGTATTTGATTAACAATTGACATGCATTTTTTGTGGCAAAACAGTCTTGTACTATGTTCTTTTTCCATCCTTTTTCTCCCACTGTGCCTGAACCTGTCACGAACATAAATCATTTTCAATTTCATATATTTTCAGGATGATGCACACATTTTGTTTGGAAGATCAAATTAAAGATGAAATTAGGGCTGTCCTATATCTTACAGAAGAGATTTTGTTGCAATTTGGTTTCAGTAAGTATGAAGTGAATCTCTCAACTAGGCCAGTGAAATATGTTGGAGGTGATGATATATGGGATAAAGTAACTCGTGCCCTCAGAGATGCATTGAATGATGAGGGGTGGGGTTATCAAATTGATGAAGGTGGTGCGCCTTCTATGGTCCAAAGGTTGACATTAAGATTGAGGATGCTCTTAGAAAGAAGTGGCAGTGCTCAACTGTTCAGGTTAGCCTCTCGTAGGCAAAATATTGTTGCAGTTTCACAGCATTGGTGATAGATTTTACACAAGAGAATGGAGTCCCATCTTCCAACGCCCCCTTCTGTACATCTACTCCTCTCTCACCCTTCCCCTGCCCCCCAACACACACTTACTGAACTCTGCAAGTGTGAGCAATGCACAGCCAGTGGCGTGGCCACATGCATGGCCCCCCTATATATATATATATTAAATAAATATTTTTGTCTCGTCAAAAATTTATTTTGATCCCTTTCTGTTCAACATATTTTTTAAATTTAAGCATAATTTATATTTTTTGTCTCCTTTAATTATAAATCCTAGTTTCGCCACTGTGTACAGTCTTAGCTGCAATTTACTGAAAAATGTTGGTACTAATTTGTTGTCCTTTTTTTTGCATTCTAACATCAGATTTGTTCATGCAAATGAGATGTCAGCTATTTAAATTTACTGGTTCATGTTGACTTTAATTTACCTCAGTGATTCGACATTACTTATGTTGATTCAAATTCAGAGAAAAAACAGCCTATAATGATCCATAGAGCAGTGCTGGGATCTATAGAGCGGTTTTTTAGGGTCCTCATAGAGCATTATGTTGGGGACTTTCCTTTGTGGCTCTCTCCAATCTAAGTTCGACTGTTACCAGTTATCGACAAGCAGACATGAATTTGTTAGGCTATGAATTTCGGATGCTATTTTAATAGTAATTTTAGATTATCATGTTTCACTATGGCTGGATGTTGACAATTTTTTTGCATTTAGTAAGCGAATTGCATTTTTCATGCAGCATAGATACTGCGCAGAAGTGATGGGCAAACTCAAAGAAAATGGTATTCGGACTGAAGTATACCACGGCGAGTGTTTACCGAAGCTCATTAGAAATTCAGAAAGGCAAAAAATTTCGTTGATGGCAGTTTTGAAGTCCAAGGAGGAGGAGACACGAAGTGTTAAAATTCGATCTAGATTTAACATGGAGCTTGGCACCATGGACATTGATGACTTTATCAATAGAGTCAAGTCTGCCATTGAAAGAAGAACATTATGAATATGGCGTACTTAGACTGTTTTGTTTGTTTACAAGATTTCTAGACATGTAAGGAATTTTTTTGTAAAAAAAATGTAAACAAATTTATAATTTGTACATCTAAGGTCTTGTTTATTTAGTGGAAGTGACAAAAAATGAATATAACATTTTAACTGGTAATTTAATCTTGATTTTGGTTATCACTACAATTGACAAATTCCAAATATTTAGGTTGTTGGATCAAAACATGAGTTTTTAATTAGACGGCTTGATTGTTATGTGTCTTTTGTGATAATTCGGAGAATATTAGAAAAAGGGGATGAGGTTGGAGCTGGTCAAATTGGTTGCGGCCTAACACTCGTAAGAAGGCTAGTTCGATCAAATCGAGCGTTAAACACTTTGAAATTTAAGTTAACAAAAGATTTAGAGAGAGTCTAAAAAATGCAATATTTAAAGTTTTTAGAGAACTATTTTATTTATTAGATGTAGGAGAGAGAGAATAGACCTATCAGTATGGATACTCAAATGAGAGTAGCGTAATTTGTAGACAGAGGATATGACAATAGAATGACTTGATTGTCTATACCTATTGAGTGTGTTACTGTGACTAATAGAGGATGGCCCATCAATCTGATCAAATTAGGGGGCATGTTATTATCATTTGAAATTGTGAAAATAGTTTTGCCCTTAGTACTTAGTAGCGAAACTAGAGGTATAAGATGTAATTGGCTAACCATAAGGACATATATATTATGATAGGATGATAAGATGGATTTGGACTGTAGACCACCACTGATTTACCTATTTGTGATGTGTATTTTAGAATATCAGTTGAGGCATTGATCACTCCATGTGATCCCTCAACATATACTGGAGTTGTTGATCACTTCATGTGATCACTCTAGCTTATTTGGACTTATAAGGTCCATGTCCCGCGTATCCAGCTCAAGAGTTTCCTTTACCAGGGGCAAAATAGAAATTTAATTAGCAATTTATGATGAAAAAAATATAAAGATATGTAAATTATTAACGAAAAATAGATAAATATGTAATTAAATGTTAATCATAGATAAATATGTAAAAACATAGTGAAAAAGTGATAATTATGTAAATAAAGGATAAAAAGGGACAAAACTATAAATAAATAAATAAATAACAAATAGTGAATAAACATGTAAATAAGTGATTGTGAATGGCATAAACGTAAATAAAAGGTAAAAGTGGACAAAAATATAAATAAGTGGATAAATAACAGTAATTATGTGAGTAAAATGAGAAAAAAAGGACAAAATGTGAATTTACGCTAAGCATGGTTAGAAAGGTAAAATGGTGAAAAGGAAGAAAATGTATGGAAATAAAATTAACAGGGACCAAACGGTAATTTGCCACTATGTGAAGAAATCATAAAGACAAAAACGTAAATTGAAGGCTGAAAGCGTAATAAATAGTACAGAAAGGGCAAACCATAAAATAAGGGTAATAGCTGGTGAGAAATATGATAAAATAAAAGTTGAAGACTAAAATGGAGATTTTTCACCTTAGTAGTGATAATTAAATGAGTAAAGATAGAAATAAGTAATAAGAGGGACCAAAAGGTAATTTGAAGATTAAAAATGTAAATTTGGATTACAAAGGTTGAAAACGGAATTAAATTAAGAGTTAGTGACTAAAAAGCAATATTGGCATACATAAGTACTTAAAAAGGGTATAAATATAATTAAAAAGGATTATAAGGACTAACAGTGAAAATTGGATATTATAGAGTTTATTCTGTACGAGAATTAAATTTTGGAATGGAAATTAAAATTTATTAATGTATTAGAAGTAAATGGTAATTTAGGAATAAAATAATAAGTTGAAAGACAAAAGGGTAAATTGGATGTTGAATAAAGGAATTAGAGGTATAATTGTAAATAAAAAAATAAAAGAAATATTTGTAAAATAAGAGTAAGAACTAATATTGGAATATGAATTGAGAACTAAATGAAGATAAACGGAAGAGTGGACACTATAGGGACTAGATAGTAATTTGACAAAGATAATGACCTTCAAGAGAAAGATGAGGGAAAAAAATTATAGTAGGAATAAAAAGTAATGAAAAGACGGAAGCTTAAATTTGACTAAGTCACATGTCACGACAAAAACAAGAATAAACCGATAGTAGGCTAAATAGGTAATCTTTAATGAAGAATTAAAAATATTGAAACACGATTAAGGGTACAATTCAAAATAGAAAGAAGTAAAATGCTAAGAAATAAATTAAGCATTTAATAATGACACAATTATTATGATAGTAAATTATGATCGCATAACTAATGAAATAGCTCAACATTGGAAAATTCAGTAGTAGACAGAAGTCAGGAATGTACACATGGAAAGGCAAATAAAATAGAAATTATTAAATTTGAAATAAATTGTAGGATGCAAGCAAAATGCGTATAAAATGTGAAAATAAAAATTAAAGTGGAATTTTTATTATTAAACTGAATTAAAATAATAATAATAACAACAACAACAATAACAATATCAAATAGGTATGATGAGGAATAAATTTGATATAACAAGTACACTAAAATTAAGTATTCACCTAGCAGGGGCGAATATGAACAAAGAATAATAGTAGAATTAAATATTAATGATCCTGTTACATAATAGATAAAGGAATTGAAGTGGTATCAATGGAATTAAAACGAGGAAGTAGGGGTAATTCGTAATTCGATGACAAAATAGAGAAGTCCATACCCAAAAATATAATAGTCAAAATAGTGTTATAATAGTAAAACAGTAATTAAGCGACGATATATACGTAATAGGAGTAAATTAATACGCTGATACAAGAAAATGAGATGAGAATAATATATTGATAATGAAAATGAGAAACCAATAAATCGAAAAGAAAAATATGGGAATAAAGTTAAAATAAATGAGAATAATAAATTGATAAGGAATAAATAAAAATAAATAAGGCACCAAAGATATAAATAAGATTAAGTTTTTCACATAGGGGATGGTTGTCCCTAGCTTTCTCTCCCATATCCAAGTCAAATTAGGGGTATTTTGATAATTTTAAGACTTTTGCCTAAGGGACGGCCGCCTCTCAATGAGGGATGCCTATCCATGGCCCGTCTTCTAGAATTCCCACGTTTTCGAAATTCAAAAAAGGAGATAAATATTTAAAAAAGGATTTAATGCTGATATCAAGGGGAGATATCTCCAGATTAGGAGAGACAGAGTTGGATTCAATCCTAACTCTAATCTAAGTATAAAACCTAAAATTCTAGGGTTTCCATATGGGGGGAATCACACTTTACAAATAGAAAACTTTAGAGAAGAAGAAAATCAATTTCTCTCTCTCTCTAAGAAGTTATTTTGTTCTAATAATATTTTTGATCTAAACACGCACACACACAACAACGAAATTCATTGGATTTTTTTGAGAATTAAAGAACACAAATCGGAGTGGAGATCTAGACTACAAGAATTTAAGAGTCAAAATATCTTTTAAGGGTAATATTTTAGGTTTCTTTTCTACTTTCTCTCTCTAAAATTGCCATACATGATTATGTGATTATTTGTCGCAAGTAAATATGTTTAAATGCCATGTTTGTGTGATTGGCTTGCCTAGAGTTCATTAAGATATAAATCTAGATTGATATGCGTATTAATGGCACGATTAGATAAGAGATTCCTCAATTGTTGTAATATTTCAAGTTTTTGTTTCATTATCTAATTTTGTAAATTGGTAATTTTAGTGTGTTTTATGCATGATTTAATGATATAATATTGTTTTGGCATGATTTGGGACTTAAAAACTATATGTTTTGGATTAAAAATTGTCTTGTATGATTTTTGCATGTTTTGGCTTCAAGGTTTTGCATCTCACTCTGTCTAGCGGGTGATGGATAGGAAAAAGACTCGATGGGCGCTCGTCTGTCAAAGCCATAGATGGGACGCCATATGGTTTCTCCTCGTCCCATCCCTCACGTGACTATGGGCGTCCCTCGTTTGTTTTGGGCATATGTGGCTGATTTTTAAGCATCTTTTATTGTACATTTTATGAATTTTATTGCATTTATTTTATGTTTATGATATTTATGCATTGTCTTATACGATCCAATTCTGCATGTAATCTAGATCTATACTGTGCAATTAATTAAATTATTATCTTTGTTGTATTTGTATAATACTAATTTATTTGCCTTTTTGTGTGATTTTTTCGAGTATGTAAATTCTTTTTCCTTTAGAGGATTATATAGGGTTTTTTGCATTGGGAATCGTATTCTCGATTGGATGACCACCCTCAGCCTATCCAGTTACCTTGAGTAACCATTCTTTTATCATTTATTTATTTATTATCTCAGTTTTATTTAGTTATTATTTATTTTGTGTTCATTCATTTATTTGGTATTTTTGGGTTTATTTTCTTTTGAGGATGTCATAGTTAGTAAAAAAGGGCTTTTTGTGCACATTAAAAGGAAAATGAACTAAAAATATTTTTTATTAATCAATTTGGATTTTTCTTCAAAGCTTGGACCAATGTCCAATTTTTCATCCAAAGCCAAACAAAAGAAAAAAAATTGAGATTTTTATAAAATATGCATGGGGGAACCAACGTTCCCAACCTAAACAAATGCTTCGATTTATATATGTATATTACTTTACTCTTATTGTTGGACGATTTGTTTCTGTAATAAGTTTAAGTAGTTGATTTATTTGCTCATTTATTTATTACTTTTCGTGATTGATTGGGATGTTTATTTAATTCTTATGCTTTGCATTGTGTGAGAGAGGAGAGGGGATTAAATATAAAACTTAATTATAAAAAACCATTTAACCAAGATGCCTAATAAGAGTGATGTCCTAAACACCAATCGCTGTTTGGGCATCAAAACATCGAGATTCATTTCTCGACGTTCTATTGGGTGGCGACTTCATGACACCTACCTCTTTTAGGCCCATTAGTAGACACCTTCATGGGTTGACTACCAGCAATAATTTGGGCTTGATCTATTTTTTATTGTGAAGTAGCCAATTTATGAGTTAAAGTGAGCCTCCTTTGGTCTCGAGCCCTAAAAGCGGGCCTCTGAGAGTGAACCCAAAAATGAGAAAGAGCTTCGGTACGTGTCGCAATAGCAACTTTGCTGGGGACTAAAGCGACATTGCTCTGGATTTCTTACATTCATCTTATAGCCTCAGAATTAAGTTAGGCATCCCTTTTTAGCATCGGTGCTATCTTGAAGCATGCCCTACATTCACTCAATGTAGGGAGGTGTCAAAGAGACCCACAAGCCTAAGTCTAGTACCACAGGGCATATAAAATGGTGACCCATCGGTTGTTATGCTTGTGATGAGCTAGACCTATTGGCAATGACCATGCTTGGGTGGCCTTCAAGTTTCATCACCCTTGACTCAAGCCCCCTAGGTTGTATAACCACAATAATCTTTTGTTTGCTATGTGGACCTTTATGTATTGACCAAACTCAAACAAATTAGATAGGTACCAGTTAAAGGCTGCCATGCCCCGGTGAGCCCAACCTAATTTGTTTAAGTTAGTCAAAATACATAATGGTCAAAATCCATACGCCTGTGCTTTCAATTAGAGAGGCTATGCTGCTAAGTTTTTGATGTGCACCATTTGCATCCATTGGGTATGCTATTGACCCATGGATTGAGCTCACCTAGGAAAGGGACCGCATGATCTCCTGTGTGGGAGTAATAGAAGGCTATTTTTATGCTTGTATGTCATTTTGATTGACGCTTAATGATAGCATTCATTGCATAGATGCATCACATATATATCATGCTCATACATCATTTACCAGGTATTACTCCTAACATTTAATTCTTACAGCCATTATCGACTTATCTAGGCGGTCTAGAGGGTTAGACAGTTGCCTGATCCGAAGATCTATATCTAGGTTATTGAGATCAATTTTGGGTTCGAAGTTAGGTTCAGAGGTTAGTACTGAGTTGGGTTTAAGTTAGTGGTTAGGAAGCAACCAATAAATAAGATAAAAATAGGGGATGATCAGTTAAATGAGACTAAAAGGGTGAATGAGACTAGAAG
The DNA here is from genome assembly GCA_037975025.1 of Excoecaria agallocha. Classification (NCBI taxonomy): domain Eukaryota; kingdom Viridiplantae; phylum Streptophyta; class Magnoliopsida; order Malpighiales; family Euphorbiaceae; genus Excoecaria; species Excoecaria agallocha. Next base: position 37,943,630 of record CM075807.1, on the reverse strand, counting down.
GGTGAATGAGACTGAGAGAGTAACTGATGACACAATAGAAAGGTTTCCATTCCTGAGGTAACGACCAAATGTTACCCCTGCTAGGCCTTCAATAGTGCGGGATGATCTAGATCAGAGATTGGATATGAGGTTTTAGGATTTTGAAGAAAGGCTTATGGCCTGGATTGGTGGGATGGTGGCTTCCATAGCACCAAATGTCGGAACTTGACCTACAACATCCATTCCCGAGACGACAGAGCCAACACATATTGGGAACGCTACCGTAGTTGATGCTACTGTGCTTCGAGAGCCACCAAAGAGAAAAAGGAGGCATGATCCTGTAGATGATTTCATAAAAGAGAAAGACAAAGAATATTACCCCCAAGTCATAAACATGAGGATTAAGGGTCCCACTGTTATGGATTCGGCCTTCAAGAAGATGAAAGAGAAAATTAAGGCTATGTCTAGGCTATTATCTTCTAATAGGGGAATGAACCTTGAGGATAGGGACTTGGATAGAGATGAGCCATTACCTTAGAGATTCAAGATGCCTAATTTGCCAAGGTTTGATGGTGGTTCAGATCCTTCAGTGCATGTCAAACAATACACGTTGATCATAAAAGGGGACCACCTTAACCAAGAAATAGGAGGTGGAGTACTTTTTTCTAAGTTTGATAGGGCATGCAATAGATTGGTACGATGGGCTATATAATCATACTAAAGAAGATTGGGATTGGTTGACTGAGCAATTTTTTAAGCAATATGACTACAGCACTAGGATGGAGGTTACTTTGAAGGACCTCGAGTTACTTTAGCAAAAACATATTGATTTTTCCATGAATACCTTACTAGATGGAGGAATAAGGAAATGGAGATGAAGAGGAAGCCTAACACAACTGATTAGATAAGGTTATTCATTAGGAATGCAAGCCCGTACTTGAAGGATGGTTTGAAAATGAAGGGTCTGAAGGGTTGGAAATCATTGAAAGACAACCATAGAAGCCGAGGGAGAGTACCTCGCCAGAAGGGCAAGCAATGAGAATGCAAGGAGGAATTTCAACAATAACAAGGCAATTGGGAACAATAGTGAGTCAAACATAATTGGAAAGACTGCAGAAGTGTCAACTACCGAAGGTAGTCAGAGGCATTATTCCAATTTGGGTAAGTCACTATCTTAGGTATTAGACTGCTTGAGCAAAGAAAGAAAGCTTCAATGACAACCCCTAAGTCCTGTGAAGAGTCAAGGGTTGCCCCATTATAGTGAAGATCAATACTGTACATACCGCTAGCATACTGGGCTTCTTATCGATTACTATCGCTCATTAAGGAATAAAATCCAGGATCTAATAAATAACAAAAAAATTTTAGATCCTAAGAAAAGGGACAAGAAGAAGAAAAGAGGTTACAATGTTGTGCCACCTCTAGTGTTTATGATTGGATATAGTCTACCTAAATAGTACGTCATGAGAGACTTGTATAAGAATGAGTAATAGAGCCAATTGAAGAAAATCGATAAGTTTCCATGATTGATTATTGGGATATCCCCACAGAAAGTGAGTATGAAGGGGCTTTAGTGCCTATTGATATCTGTAGTTTATCTAGTGACAGCGAAGAGGAAGTAAGAGAAAAGAAAAAGGTTAAAGCATTCACTAGAAGTGGGAGAGTGGCCCTAGAGATTGAAAGGCAGCCAACTCCTGTTATAGTGCCAATAAAAAGGAGGTTGAGGAAGATCGAATAATTAAGCAGTTGAAGAAAATAAATGTACAGATTTCCATCTTGGACTTGCTGAAATAGTCTCTCTAGCACAGGTAGAAGCTAGTCAAAGCCTTGAGTGAATTTACTGTTGCCACTACCATCTCGCCTTTTGAACTGTTTGATTTGGTTAAGGGAGGAACAAGAGAAAATGTTGTGTACTCTAACACTTACTTGCCTTTTGAAGGAAGGAATCATAACTGACCTCTTTATGTCAAGGCCTAGGTAAATGGCAAGCACATGGCTTGTGGGATGATAGACAACGGTTCTTTCATTAATGTTTGTCCCTTGGTGGCAATTTCAGCTTTTGGGTTAAATGAGAACATGCTGAATAAGTCTGACTTAACCATCTTTACTTGTGACAATTTCAAGAGATAAGCAATTGGGACCTTTAAAGCTTTAGTGAAGACAAGGCCTATTGAGACAGAAGCCGAGTGTGTGGTGCTGCTTATTCTAGCTAATTTCTCCGTGCTATTAGGAAGACCATGGTTTCACAAGTTGGGTAGAGTGCTTTCCATACTGCATCAAATGATCAAGATACCCCATGATTGTGAGACCCCTAACATGACCCTAGCTAGAAATGTATGTTTTAATAGGATTATGATTAACTGACATTAAATTAAAAATGTGAATTACACATAAGGTATGGGACAAGGGATAAATCCTTTATATTATAGTAATTGCATGAAAATTAAAATTTAATATTTTAGTTTAATAATATTTAAGGATATAATTGAAAAATGAAGTATTAATTTTGGGGTAAATTTGTAAATATGGCATTTTAAGGGTCAATTATGAATAAAAGAATAAATTGAGAGGTTGATTTAAGAGAAGGAATAAATGGAAAGGTTAATTTAGAACATGCAAAAAGGTGAGAGGTTTTAGTAGAACATGCAAATAGTGGAAGGATTTAAAAGAGAATTTTCCCTTGCTAATATAAATAGTCAATTTTTTTGAAGAGAGAGATGAAGGGGATGGAAATTGCTTGAGGAATTATAGAAAATTTTCTCTCATCTCATCTCTTTCATCCATTGTTAAACATATCTAAGAAAATCCTTGAAGAAAAATCATTGCATGTAGATTTAATCAAGGATAGTTAGTGTTAAAAATTAAGGTAAGCATACTAATTTGATTTTCATCATCTCTTCATCTTCATCTTCATCTTTTTTTGGTTGATGGTTGATGAGCAAAATGCTGGAAATTTAAGTAAAATGGGTAAATTTTTGTCAAAGGAAAAGGAGGTGGGAAGAGTAAAGGGAAGGGGAAAGCACAATATTGAATGCTAGACGAATTTTAGCCAAGGTATGGGATTAGGATTCTCCTACTTTATTTTGGATGATTTTTGTAGAAACATGATGTAAATGATTTGAATTTTGAACAATTAAAAAGAGAACAAGATTTAAGAAGTGTTGCTTGAAGAGAGATTATGAAACATAGTGAACTAGTGACTATAATTCCAGTATAAGTTGAATTAGAGAAATCAAATTAATACCATTCTAATTTCTAAGGTTACAAAAGATATATACCTACAAATTTGTAGAAGAGATCTAGCCCAAATTATGCATTTAAGTGATCCATAAAATTTATTGAGTTTTGGTTGAGCTGTTAATTTCGGTTCTGAAATAGGTTGTAGTAAAAATGAGGTATTTTTGTGTATAATGGTCAGAATGCTATGAGATAAACTTCTTTGAAAAATAGAATTATAAATGAACATTGTATATTGAGTAAGCATTGTCTAATTCTGTTTGTATGAATGTCTAATTTTAGCTTGAAATTCATAAGAACTGGTTGCACTTTTAAGGAATAGATTGTGGTATTTCAGGCATAAATCTTTGTAGTGGAGTCAAAATTCTATAATGTAAAATTATTGGTAAATTATATACCTAGGAGCATAACTTTGTTGAAGTAAAGTTAGTCTGATTCACTCTCTATTTTATTCTATGAATTTTCTAAATGTTAACAAAAACTGCTTTTGATTTTATGAACAGCCTATGGTGTTTCTTGAATATATCGAATTATATATGTGATATTGAGATAAATTTTGATTTTTTAGAAACTGGACATATAGGGGAATAAATTTTTAGAAGGTCACTTCGCCTAAAAATGATATTTTCCAAATAAAAAATGGCACCTAAGTTGGGTCTAGAATGCTGCCCCTGTGCAGAGTCATGTAGGTAGAATTTTAATTTATCTTCTATTAAGGTTTATACATAGTTATGTTAAATATGTGTTTATATGAAAACAAATTGAATTGGATATAACATGTGATATTATTATTGATAAAAGTCCATATATATATATATATATATATACATACATACATATTCATATATGTACATAAGTAAAGATTATTAATAATTATATCAAATATGCATATGTGATTGAACTTATATAATTTCTTGTTATATGCAAAATTATTTACATGTATATACTCCTATGAAGAGTAAATGTGTATTTCAACATGTACTTATACTATGAAATAAGAAATACATTAGTATGACCATGTTCACATGTAGTGCCTTAATGATAACATGTTAAAGTACATATTATGATGATTTATGCTCAATTGTCAATACTTGTATTGTTATATGCCTATATGAATTCATGTGTATATATATTTACTAGTGATTATAAATCTTTTCACATGATCACATACGTATGAGGTGTTATATTGTAAAGTTCTTATAATGAGGCATGGTTTATGATGAGCACTTGAACAGGTATGATACATTATATGATTATCATAGTATGATCATGCTAATATATGATATCTGATGATAGCATGATTAAAAAGTATGTGAAGCATTATATGAATTTTTGCATATATAATTATGCCAAGGAAATAATATATCTATCCTATGGATATACATGTGCAAATTGATTTGTTGAGTGCAAGTATAATATATGAAAAGAGAATTAAATAGAGTATTGCCTGCAATTAGAATTCAATTATTGATAGATAGACGCCTATAGGGATATTGCAGCTGCCACCATTGACCTATTTAGGTCTAAAGTACAGTTGATCCTATTGGATCGTAAATAATGCATTTGGGTTCTTAATTAACCTCATTTGGGTCCATTTGACCGGTCCATCGTACAGTTGACCCCATTTGGGTCTATAATTTTGATATCCTTGGACATCCACCATTTTGATACCCTTGGGTATCCACCGTTCCTGTTATCCACCTTTAGAACCTAAGTAGGCTAAGTTGCAATATAACTACATCATAGTCAATTACAAATTAACAAGACATGTGATGTATGGAATATCTAATGCATGTATTATACATTTTGCATATATTTATATATGTGCAAATCATTTTATGAAATGTTGGAATTTGTGGATGGATAAATTGAATGTAGGAATACATTGTTGATTAAACATTATATTTTTATTTTATACTTATCTTTTATATGCTACGTTAAATGATTTCAATTTATGTATGATTTAATGATTATGACAATCACTGTGAGTGGTTGTCTTTTATTTTTAGTATCCCAACTAAGCTTTAAAGCTTAGCACGTGTTATTTTATTCATGTAGGTTCTGTAGTTAAGGCTTTTGCACATGAACGATCTCTGCATCAGGATAGGCCAACACCAGTATACAGTAGTTGATGTAGGGATATTTTGGTTAATTTTGTACAAGTTTCTTAACATGTTTAATATGTATAAAAAGGTTATCTAATATATGTATGTCATGTGGAAGATAATTTTGTAATATGCTCATAGTGAGAATGCTATTATATGTATGCATCTAGGAGCTAGAATGATAATATTGTTAGTGATTATGCCCTAGGACAAACATTAGGCCCTTTATGTGTTTGATTACTTTAAGTTTTGCACTCCTTCTATGTGTGTGGAGGTTCCTCAATTAAATGATCATGCCTTATGAATCTTTGGATAGCTTACAACTTAATTCAATCTTCATCCTATTATAATAACATGTTGGTGGCTTAGATTACTTACAACTTAGTTCCTTTTTGTTTCTATTACCATGCCATTCATGTCATCTAACATTCGATAATGCTTTATCTTACGGTCCTGCTTTTCTAAATTATACATCTATAGACTTTAACATGGAATATTGGATTTTATAATCTATTAATCCATCAGCATTTAACTTACCTATTAACCATTACTTTGTGAGCAATCATCATCATCACATTCACAACTAACTTTATTCATCCTATTTATGTAACTCTTTTAATAACTTTAAGATATCATCAACCTTATGATTATGGGTGATTATTGTTTAGGATTATGTGTACAAGAAGCACATATGGCCATGTAACAAGGAAAACAATAGGTTATGCTTGGCCATGTATAGTAAGGACAAGGGTAATTGGTTGTGCATTTCCAAGAGAAAGAGTGAGTGGCCATGTGTTTCAAAGAGGAAACCACACACGTGGCCGTGTGTTTGCAAGAGGAAACACACACGTGGCTGTGTGTTTCCAAGAGGAAACACATGCATGGCCATGTGTGAGAGAAAGAACATTATCATATGGCCATGCATACCCAAGGGCAATTCACTGCATGGCTGTGTGCAAGGAGGAGAGGAACTTCATGTGGCCGTGTATGGGAAGAAGAAAAACCACACGTGGCCACGCATAGGGAAGAAGAAAAACATACGTGGCCATGTGTTCCAAAGAGAAAATGCACCCATGGCCGCGTATGAGAAGGAACGAGGAAAAATCCAGGATCTCGATCACACATAACATAAATTTAAAACCCATATTTTACTTCCCCTCTTACTTATATAATCATTTAAGTTTTTAAGCATACCATACTCATTAATGAATACAAGATTTATCCCTTAAACTCATTAAGAAAGACACATACCAGAAAAGTTTAGAACCCTAGATCATTGATATGAACAGTGCCAAAACTTAACTCCCGTACCTGGCTTTTGAAGCTTTAAGCCTCCTTCACTCCTCTTGATCCATCCTCTATACTCTTGATTCCCTTCTCCTCCTTCATGAGCTTAGAACACCCAAAAAAGCCCTAGGTTTTCTTCTTCAATCCCGTAACTGAGAGAGAGAGAGAGAAATCTCCCTAAAAAATGTCGATCCAGCACTTTACAAAACCCCCAAACCCTAAATAGATGAGTAGGGTAAATATCTCCCCATCGAATATCCAATAATACCCTTATACATTTTTATTCCTTAAAACTCAATTTTTTAACATTTAACTCCAAACTTCTTATTTAATTCAATTGCATCCTTGCTTACTATTTTAGCTACACTCCAATATACATGTGCCTAATTATCATTATACCCTTAATATGAGTTAACTTTATTAATGAAAAATAATCTAATTTTGCCTCATTAAACCTTAATTAATTAACTATAATCCTGTTAGGGCCATGATTGGGTCCTTACAATTCTCTCCCCCTTAAAAGAATTTCATCCTCGAAATTCAAAACTGTCAATCTTAATCTTTATTGCTAGCAATTCTTAACTATGCTTTAGCTATAAGCAATTATAACCATAAGGATTCTCTATATCTATGCTAAACTCATCCATCTATAATCATTTGTATCTGTCTCCAATTTCTAAAAACTCTTACGCTCGTTGTATTTCTTATCCTGGGTATCATAATAACTTAACATCTTGCATCATCATCTATGCGAAAGATCAAGTTCTCTTATATTCATATGAACTTTTCCTTAAACATCTTAATATATAATCTAGACATACTTATAATCAATCTTATGCTATACTTCAATCATAAAATATTAAGACATTTAAGCACTTCCAATACCAGGAGGCAAGAGATATTGATAATATCTCAAATATCATCTCACAATCTCTGCCAAAATCTTTCTAATGGTCCCATATATATCAATCATAAGTCAAACGCCTAACATAATCATCAAAATGCATGCCAATAGCTATAACACCATGGTCTAGACCAATATCATCTTAATCTTCCAAAACAATCCCTTGATTCCTTATTGCCCATAAAAGACTCAACCTGGGCTCTGATACCACTAACTGTAACACCCTAATTCATTAACCATGGATAATCATCAATCATCCTCAATCATCATCAATCATCAACCTAGTAAAGGTCATGCAGAAATAATAATAATAATAATAATAATAATAATAATAATAATAATAATAATAATAATAATAAGACAGGCCATCATTACATGCCACAATAAGATAATTAAGCTTATAGATAAGATAAACATAACATTTATGGCCTTCAAGTATCCTGATATCCTCAAGGTAACTGCATCATGACTGATCCTCGGGAGCTTATCCTAAAACCTACACGGATAAATAAACCCTTGCTAAGCTATAAAGCTTAGTGGGGAACAGAACTATGGATAAGCTCATACAATTTTCTTCATTAAACCAAAATCAGCTATCACAATAACATAACATATGAGATTACATTATTTATCCTGCCACGTTGGACATTCCGAGGAGTGGTTTTTTTTAACCTTAACCATTGATGCTATCATTAGCAAAACCAAAAGAATAGTATAACTTATCTTGTCCCTGAAACTTGCTAGTTAGCGATCATCTTTAACCCTCTTTTATTACCTAAAAGATTCATACATTTTATAATTCTTCTATTCAAGAATATAGATATCGTCATTATATACGTACAACCTTCAACTTAATACCAATAACCAATTTGGTTACCTAACATGTGCATTTAACATTTATTCATAGATAAAAGGAAGTGCTCATATTATATAACATTGTGAAAGATATTGCTAGGCATGATTTCATTACACACACACACACACACACATATACATATATATATATACAAACTTATCATCTTTGTTCGGGATTCTACACATGTCTTCCTTAATGCTATATTATAATGGCACTTTAAACATCTTACATATTAATATCATATCATGCCGTGCACTTTGATTTATATTAGAATTATACATATATACGTACATATTTATAAATGTTCATATACATACAAGCTTGCATGCCATTCAGTGAATAGGTATCGCACCTCATGATTAACTGACACAGTCTCCATACCCCATGCAAACATTTTCTAATTTCCCATACATGAATATTATTATGCATTTCATAGTTCATATAATGTTTACTTCAATCTTGCAAGTTTGTGGCCCATGTAGCCCAACTATTCACCGTGAAACCAACTTACTCTGGCATTCATACGACAACCTTTCTCATGGTTGATGTAAGACATCACAATCAAGCAATACATAACATGGCATTTCATTTCATAGCAATAGCTTATAGCTAACTATAATTTAGAGTAAAGAATTAGAATAGATCATTATCATGATTCCCATATATATATAAGTGATGCGATTGATACATACGTTACTTTATTTCTCGTACCATTTACATCTTGATAGCCTGCCTAAGTACTAGTTTGAAAGGTGGATAATGGGAGCAATGGATACCCGAAGGTATCAAACTATGGATATTCGAAGATATCAAACAATGGATCCAAATGAGGTCAAGCAATGGTTCCAGCAAGGAACAAACTATGGACCCAAATGGGGTCAAGCAATGGTCCCAGTAAGGAACAAATTATGGACCCAAATAGGGTCAAACGATGGTTCCATTAAGGAATAAGACCCAAACGGGGTTAACATATAGTAACTGCGACTGTATCCCTCTAAGCATGCCTATCTAATCCATAACTGAACAAAGACCTACAGGCTTAACTTTTTAAGACATCTCTTAATTTAACATATTCTTCTTTTCTTAGCACATCATTTGGCTTACAACCACTTTTTATAAAAGAATGCATATCATTCTTTTCATACATCAATGTTGAGCTTTAGGCTCCAATACATATGGATGCTATCATATGATCGTATGCTTGCATCAATTTTCTTTCATTCATATCATAATAGTTACATGTTTATGCAACAATAACAACACATCAACTTTCATGATTAGCATTATATGTACCCCCATACACTTGTACATATACGTGTAGTTTAAACATGGCAATACATGGTTCCATTACTCATACTTATTTGCATATTAAATCGGGCTACTCTTCATAGCATGCTGGAATCAATTCTACCACATATACTTACATAACTCAAGAATAGTTCTCAAGGACGTACCTTGTTATTCCTTGCCGTGAGTAGTTTCCCTATTCTCATAATTAAGCAAATTATAACATAATCATATATAGCAGCACTCAAGCATTCATGATCCATATCGTAGGATGAATAGGTTCTCTTATAGTTTAAAGTCAACACTCATTCATCTTTAGCCCTTTTTGCTTAATTTTATATAGTCTATTATAGCATAGGAACCAAACTATCTACCTTAACATTATCAAATATAACATGATCATCTTATTTGTACTTTCTATTTTATAACATTATTTTTCCTAGATGATTTGTATAAGATTATATCATCTTAATTGTTAGAACATTACTTGAAGACTTGAAACTTTCATTTTACATCAAGGTTCACCAGAGTAGAAACAACAGGTTATACACTTTAACATAGTTGTATACACTTCAATCATCTTACATGTATTTTTCATCTTATAACATTTTATGCTTATGTAAGTTGTGTAGGGTCATTTCATCTTAGTCATAGTCACACTACAGATGCTCTTGTGCTAATCATATTGTATTATAGGCATGAACAAACAATGAGGAGATTATTACACATTACTGCTAAACATTGATTCTTCTTGTGACATGGAGTATAACCAGGCTTTTATGATTTCATAATTTATCATACCATGTGATGTTCCATTTCTTTTAACTCGGACAATGCGACCTTACGACTATTCTCTTGTTATCACTAGGTTAAATCATAGTATTTTATAAGACTCATTGTATAACATATCGTTTAAGTTATGATATTACATCATGTTATTCTCACTTCGATGCTCATTAGGCCTTATCATATCTTGTTGCATCATAATCAACATTAACATTGTCATGCGCATACCCCTTAAATTTAGAGTTCAAGTGAACCATCATCGCTTAACTCAATGTATTTGATTACTTTAAGTTTCACACTCCTTATATGTGTGTGGAGGTTCCTCAATTAAATGATTATGCCTTATGCATCTTTGGATAGCTTACAACTTAATTCAATCTTCATCCTATTATAATAACATATTGGTGGCTTAGATTACTTACAACTTAGTTGCTTTTTCTTTCTCTTACCATGCCATTCATGTCATCTAACTTTCGATAATGCTTTATCTTACGGTCCTGCTTTTCTAAATTATACATCTATAGACTTTAACATGGAATATTGGCTTTTATAATCTATTAATCCATCAACATTTAACTTACTTATTAACCATTACTTTGTGAGCAATCATCATCCTCACATTCACGACTAACTTTAATCATCCTGTTTATGTAACTCTTTTAATAACTTTAAGATATCGTCAACCTTATGATTATGGGTGATTATTGTTTAGGAGTATGTGTACAAGAAGCACATATGGCCATGCAATAAGGAAAACAATAGGTTATGCTTAGCCATGTATAGCTAGGATAAGGGTAATTGGTTGTGCATTTCCAAGAGAAAGAGTGAGTGGCTGTGTGTTTCAAAGAGGAAACCACACACACGGCCGTGTGTTTCCAAAAGGAAACACACAAGTGACCGTGTGTTTCCAAGATGAAACACACACGTGGCTGTGTGTTTCCTTTGCGTGGCCATGTGTAAGAGAAAGAACTTTATCACGTGGCCATGCATCCCCAAAGGCAATCCACTACATTGCCGTGTGCAAGGAGGAGAGGAACTTCATATGGCCGTGCATGGGAAGAAGAAAAACCACACATGGCCACACATAGGGAAGAAGAAAAACATACGTGGCCATGTTTTCCAAAGAGAATGCACCCATGGCCGCATATGAGAAGGAACGCGGAAAAATCTAGGATCCCGATCATGCATAACATAAATTTAAAACTCAGATTTCACTTCCCCTCTTACTTATATAATCATTTAAGTTTTTAAGCTTACCGTACTCATCAAGGCTTATGAGATTTATCCCTTAAACTCAATAAGAAAGACATATGCTAGAAAAGTGTTAGAACCCTAGATCATTGACATGAACAGTGCCAAAACTTAACTCACGGACCTGGCTTTTGAGGCTTTAAGCCTCATTCACTCCTCTTGATCCATCCCCTATACTCTTGATTCCCTTCTCCTCCTTCATGAGCTTAGAACACCCAAAAAAACCCTAGGTTTTCTTCTTCAATCCCGTAACTAAAAGAGAGAGAGAGAGAAATCTCCCTCAAAAATGCCGATCCAGCACTTCACAAAACCCCCAAACCCTAAATAGATGAGTGGGGTAAATATCTCCCCATGGAAAATTGAATAATACCCTTATACATTTTTATCCCTTAAAACTCATTTTCTTAACATTTAACCCTAAACTTCTTATTTAATTCAATTGCATCCTTGCTTACTATTTTAGCTACACTCCAATACACATGTGCCTAAATACCATTATACCCTTAATATGACTTAACTTTATTAATATAAAATAATCTAATTTTGCCTCATTAAACCTTAATCTTGATTAATTAACTATAATCCTATTAGGGCCATGATTGGGTCCTTACAGAAACAAAGAAAACACAAAATAAGCACATGCAAAATAAGACACAAGAACACAAAACAACATATAAAAAAACACAAAATGAAAACTTAAAACATAAACATAAACAAAAAGAAAAAGAAAGAGTAAAGGACTTTCCTCATGTAGCTTCACTAGGTGAATCCGGTGGAGAGGGGCTGAAATCTACATTGTTCCTCTTGAAAAAGGATAGCAACTTCCTACTCAAACTTTTATGGCTCTTATGCATGGTCTTTATAGGGATCTCTATGTTTTCCACTTCAGCTTCCAAACTCTTCTTAGCCTCATTCATTTTTTCCAACCTATCCAACACTCACTGCCACTCTACTGAACTTCCTCCTTCGCTAACAACAGACACATTCTCAGGTTTATCCTCACTTACACTATCATCAGCATCATTATTAGTAGCAATAATGGCTTTATCTCTCCCTCTTTTAGACCTTCCACATCTCTCTTCATAGTAGAAAAATGCAGGGGTATAGCCACCATGCTTCAATAAATAAGAATTGCGGAGAAACTTTACATCCACCATAGTGATAACATTAGTCTTTTTAGGCTCAAAATCGTGTAACTTTTCCAAACAACCTAACACAATTCCAGTTACCATATGCCCCATGCCCACACTTTTGGTCTTTGCAATGGAGGCATGGTACAATCCATCAAAAATGAAATCAATAGAGCAAGGGGTCCTTTTGGCTTGAACCAAAGACAATATAAACAAATCTTTGGCTTGAACTTTGTTGCTTTCTACCCTACCAAACAACGCATGGCATAAAAACTTATGAAATAATAGCAAAACATTATTCTTAATCTGCCTATTGGTAGAGTTCTTATTATCGAAATGAGCCAAACCAGACAACTTCCTCCACACATCAAAAGCAATAAATTGTTGAGGCACAAAGTCTGGCTATTCAAGGGAAAACCAAACCATGCATTCATTTCCTCAAAACCAAAAATTATGTTCAATTCCATCATGCCTAAATTTCATTTTGATCTTCCTATCATCAACATAAGATAAAGTAATGAAAATCTCAATAGCCCAATCCTTCTTAACAAGTAATTTCATGTTAACAAATTGCTCCCATTTCATGCATTTAATATATTTTCCAAAATCTTGAGAAATTCCTAAATCTTCGAACAAAGAAAAGTCTAAATACCACATACTTGCATATTCTTTCTTAGAGAAAAATTGAAATTTCTTACCTTTAATGTCAGTATAAATTGGAAATGGGTAGTCATACATATCTTTGAGAGTCGTTGTACCGCTTTCTTGTTAAGATGAACTCCTAGCCACCTTCCTTTTACCCTTGCCTCTATTTGCCAATGTCTTCAGTCTCACCATCTTGAATCAACAACAAAAGAGAGCAAACTCACATAGAAACAAATGAAAATTGAGAAACTTTGAAAAGATGCTACAAAGTGTGAAAGAAATTAGAAGTAAGAGATAAAGAAGAAAGAAAATTTTGAGAGAAATTGTAGAAAGAGGTGTAGAAACTATTTAAAATAATAGTTTAGGGTTCCAAAATGAATTTATAGGGGGAAAATAACAATTGGCAATGGTTGGAAACCGCCTTAAAATTCAAAATCGATGCTCTATTGCGCTCGTGACAATCGTCGTACTCACGACAGAATGCAATCCGCTATTCTTCGTGCTCACGATACCATTTGCACTCGCGATAGAACCCAAACTAAAAATTCCCCTTACTAGGTCACGCTTTCAACAGACATGAAATGTTGAAAACTTGTGAAAAAGAAAGACAACAAATATTTAAACCTATAACACTTGAACATTAACAAATATTGAGAAACACACCACTACTTAAATTTGAACAAAAAAATGAAAACCAAAAATAAAAATAAAGCAAATACAAAAGTATATATATAGATAGAAAGAGTTATTTAGCAATACTAAAAGGATCACCATCAACCATTTTTAGAAAGACACATGAAACCTCTCTACCATGAAAACTTCTCTCTAAATACACCTTACACCTTTAACCATTAGCTTTAAATAATTCACCTTTATCATTTTGCAGCTCCAAATACCCATGGTCAAATACTTAGGTTACAAGAAATGGACCACTCCATTGAGATCTTAATTTTCTAAGAAATAACTTCAATCTGGAATTAAAAATAAGAACTTTATCACCTACTGTAAAGCTCTTATATTTAATGTGAGCATCATGCCATTTCTTAGTCTTTTCTTTATAGATTCTTGCATTCTCATAAGCACTAAATCTTAACTCATCTAACTCATTTAATTGCAAATACTTGTGCATACCAGCTTGTTTAAGATCAAAATTCAAATCTCTTATAGCCCAATAAGCTTTATGGTCCAACTTTATAGGTAAATGACATGCTTTGCCATACACTAACCTATATGGAGTCATGCCAATAAGTGTTTTAAAAGCTATCCTATATGCCTAAAGTGCATCATCTAATTTATGTGCCCAATCCTTACATGAACTCAAAACACTCTTTTCTAAAATACATTTTAACTCTCTATTAGAAATCTCTACTTGACCAATTAATCGTGGATGGTAAGGTGTAGTTACTCTATGATGCACCCCATACTTATGCAACAATGATGTAGAAGAATGATTGATAAAATTAGTACCTCCATCACTTATATTGGCACGAGGCACTTCAAACCTTGAAAATAATTTCTTTAAGAACTTAGCAACCACCTTGGAATCATTGGTTGAGGTAGCCTTGGCCTCTACCCATTTGGACACATAATCCACTCCAATCAATATGTAGTTTTGGCCAAATGATGTAGGGAAAGGACCTATGAAGTTTATACTCTATATATCAAAGACCTCTACTTCCAAAATACTTGTCAAGGGCATTTCATCTCTCTTACCTAAATTTCCTATCCTTTGGCATTTATCACATTATGCCACAAACTTCTTTACATCTTGAAACAGTGTTGGCCAATAAAATCCACATTCAAGTACACAAGCCACCATATTCCCACTACCATTATGTCTTGCATACAAAGCTAAATGGCAATGAGTTAAGATGTCAAGATACTCATCTTTACTTACACATCGACGTAAAACTCCATCTCCACATATCTTGAACAAATAGGGCTCCTCCCATAGATAATGTTTGATATCATAGAAGAACTTCTTCCTTTGCTAAAAAGATAAGCCATAAGGCATAATTCCTGCAACAATATATTTAGTGTAATCTGCATACCATAGTGTATTAAGATGGCTAACTAACATTAATGACTCATCAGGAAACTCTTCATTTATTTCATCATTATCACCTATAGGTCTACCTTTATTCTTTAATCTAGACAAGTGATCAGCCATTAAATTTTCACTTTCCTTTTTGTCTCATATTTCGATATCAAATTCTTGTAATGAGATAACCCAGCAAATTTACCTAGGTTTAGCATCCTTCTTTGCAAACAGATACCTTAATGTCGTATGATTCATATAAATAATAACTTTAGATCCCAGCAAGTATGATCTAAATTTATCACAAGCAAACACAACAACAAGTATTTTTTTTTCTGTGGTTGTATAATTTAATTGAGGACCTAAGAGTGTGTGACTAGCATAGTAAATAACATGCAACTTCTTATCTTTTTGCTGACCTAAAACACATCTTATAGCTAGGTTACTTGCATCACACATTATTTCAAAAGGAAGGTTCCAATCTGGTGAAGTTGTGATAAGTGCACTTATGAGATCTTTCTTTAACCTCTCAAAAGCTATTAAGCATGCTTCATTAAAATTGAAAGGAACATCTTTTATTAAGAGATTAGTTAATGGTTTAGCAATTAAAGAAAAATCCTTAATAAATCTTCTATAAAAATCAGCATGTCCCAAAAATGACCTCACACCCTTTATTGTAGTAGGGGGAGGCAACTTCTCAATCAAATTCGTCTTAGCCTTATCTACCTCAATCCCTTGCCTTGAAATTTTATGTACTAATACAATCCCGTTCTCAACCATGAAATGAAATTTCTCCTAATTAAGCACTAAATTTGTCTCCTCACATCTAGCCAAGACTCTATCTAGGTTATGCAAACAAAGCTCAAAAGAATCTCCATAAACAAAAAAGTCATCTATGTACATTTCCATTATCTCCTCAATCATATCTCCAAAAATAGAAGTAATACACCTTTGAAAAGTTACGGGCGCATTACACAAACCAAAAGACATCCTCCTATATGCAAACGTACCATAGGGACAAGTAAAAGTTATTTTCTCTTGGTCACTAGGGTAAATAAAAATTTAAAAATAACCTAAGAAACCATCAAGAAAGAAATAATGAGAATGACCTACAATCCTCTTTAACATTTGATTTATAAATGGCAAAAGAAAATGATCCTTTGTAGTGACAACATTAAATTTTCTATAATCAATGCATACCCTCCACCCCGTGGTGGTTCTAGTAGGAATCAAATCTCCATTCTCATTTCTTACTACAGTCATCCCCCTTTTCTTAAGCACACATTAAATAGGACTAACCCATTCACTATCCAAAATAGGATAGATAATCCCATCATCTAACAACTTAATGACTTTCTTTTTAACCACTTCTTTCATATTACGATTTAACCTTCTTTGCCTATTAGACTTAGGTTTATAGCCTTCTTCCATATGAATTCTATGTATGACCATATTAGGGCTAATTCCCCTTAAATCTGAAATCTGTTAACCTATACTTATAATTCTCTTCCTAACCACTTGCAATAACATCTCCCATTGCTTTATTATAAGAAAATTAGAAATGATAATAGGTAGAGTAAAATTGGCTCCAAGAAACACATACCTTAAATGATTAGGTAACTCCTTTAATTCCACATTAGGAGTACTTACAATTGATGGAGGCAATGGATCCTCACTCTGATGCAAAATTTCTTTCCTTTGAGCACCTTGATCCACCTTTTTATTGGTCTCTTCATCATGGGAATTTGCCATGGGATCTTCAATCCCTAACACTTCTAGCACACAATAATCAATTACATCAACCTTCATGCATACATTTTCTTTCATAGGGTATTTTAGTGCTTTGTCTATATGGTACTCCACACTATCATTCCTTACTATTAAGATTAATTTACTTTTTGATACATCAACTAAAACCCTACTAGTATTTATGAAAGGTCTACAAAAAATAAATGGGCAATTAGCATCATAAGCAAAATCAAGTATCATAAAATTAGCTGGCAATATAAACTTATCAACCTTGACTAATACATCTTAATAATACCATATGGTTTCTTTAAAGATTGGTTAGCAAGTTATAACACCATAGAAGTAGATTTCACATCTTCTAGACCCAATTTCTTAAAGATTAAAAGTGGCATGAGGTTTAAACTAGCCCCTAAATCACAAAAACACCTAGGAAACTCTATATCCCCTAAGGCATATGGAATAGTAAAGCTCCTATAATCTTTCAATTTAGTTGGTAATTTTTTTGTGATAAATGAACTACAATACTCAATCAAAGCAACAGTCAAAACATCCTCCCAACTTCTTTCCTTAGAAATTAAATCTTTCAAAAATTTAGTATAATTGGGAACTTGGGTTATAGCTTTAACAAATGACAAATTAATATGCAAATTCTTTAATTTATCTAAAAAGTTAAGAAAATGCTTATTTGTATCCTTCTGTTTCAAACGCTACGAAAATGGTGGATGAGTTTGAAAAATATTGCCTTTGGAAACTCTTTCTTTCATGCTCGTAACATTGCTTAAACTCCCCTATGTCGCGCTCGTGGGTTTTGTCATGCTCATGACATAAGCATTCTCTCCCTTCTAAATTTCCTGTAAAACTTCATTTTTTTAGCTGAAAAATTATTAACATATGTCTTACCTGACCTGAGTGAAATGGCCTTTAACTGCTCCCATGGGTTATCTGTCGTGTTGCTTGGAAGGTACCCTTGAAGTCTTGAAGGTAGT
This sequence comes from Excoecaria agallocha, assembly GCA_037975025.1. Lineage (NCBI taxonomy): Eukaryota > Viridiplantae > Streptophyta > Magnoliopsida > Malpighiales > Euphorbiaceae > Excoecaria > Excoecaria agallocha. The sequence goes on along the minus strand of CM075807.1, from coordinate 37,925,390 downwards.
ACACTTGCCAATTGACTCATTTGAACCTCTAAATTATGTATGGATGATGATTGGTTCTTTCCTATTTGATCAAACTTAGACTCTATCCTCTTATAGTTTTATCTTGAGAATTAAGTTTTAAATTAATACCCTATAAAAACCTATCCATTTTAACCTCCAAAGCACCAAACCTATATTGACCCGGTTGAAAACCTATAACACCTCTATTTTGGCCATTCCCCAGGAAAAGTTAAGATGGTTCCTCCAAGTAGGGTTGTAAGTGTTTGAGTAAGGGTTTCCATGCCCTTGACCTTGCACAAAACTCACTTGTTCCCCCGTACTAGCCATACCTACCCTACAACTTGTTAGAGAGTATACCCTAGAGCCCATGTAATAGGGTTGTTTTTCATATGTATAAAATTTATATTCTTAATAAAAGGCATCATTCATTTATTAATGCTATGTTTAAATACATGAGTTTGTAAATCTTAAATTAATAAATGAAGTCCTAGATATTATAAACACAGTGCAAAGGCAATCATGAAGGTGTTCATGATGTGAGATGTCTATTGCATGCAAATGTGTTAGAATCTAAATATCCCTAGTCATAGAATTAAAAAGATAGGACATTGTTTATTCGGACAGACTAGCATATGTTATGCTTCTTGAATGGTTCAAGCAGTGGTTTTCATAATTGTGATTATGGAAGATAATCAAAGCTAACATGTGGATGCTTGTTAGAAGAACAAGTTCATTGGAGACCTGCAAAGAGAATCCTCACATGGATATTAAATCTATGTCAGTGAGGAATCTCTTCATAGCGGTTGTACAAGTATCCTTAGACTTGATATCACTAAAGTTATCTTAAGTAGCAAGTGGTATACTTTGAGTCCATAACTGATTACTTCAAACTGGGAGTGAACATAGATAGGAGATTGGGTATATCATGACCTACTTGAAGATAGTTGAGTGATTGACAAAGGATTCACCATCCTAGATTTAATAAGGGAAGTTATCTCGCATGATTCTATAATTACCTTGTTCAGAGAATCTCTGGCCAGAGTAAAATGCCAAGATTGATAGAGATCCATGGAGGGCATTTTAGGAACAATGGTTAAATTAATAGAACATACATAATTAGATTTATATGAGTTGACAGAAATCCATACTCAGAATATAATTGAGATAAGAGTGGTGAAAGGAGTAATTGCATGGTAATTGTTTTTATGGAAGGGTATAGTCAAACCACATGACTTTCTTGACATTTGGGTAGTCATGATGCCTAGCTAGGGACAATCATGACTTGTATAATGATGTATCAAAAATATCAATGGGGATTGATAAAATGATTTGAAGGAGTTTAAATCATGTGAGTTTTGGATAGAACTCACAATTACATATTATACTGCCAATATGGACAGGAACCCAATAGGTCACACACATATAGAGAACAGGATAAAATGATAAAATGACAAGGATAATAATATTTGATATTATTATGAGGGTAGAGAAGTGAATAAGATAATAATTAATTAAAGAGTTTAATTAATTATGATCAAGTAAAATTATTCGCGGAACTTTTGAGAAATGTTCTGTAAATTGGACCTAATTGAAATAATGTTTTTCATGATTAATTATTATTATTATCTTATAAGTGTTATAGGACTAATATAATAATTAATAAGTCCATTGAAGAAGTTATAAAGGGGCCAGAGGAATGGAGCTGGTGTGGAAGCCCTTCTGTAGAGGGTCACATGCCAACTCTATACAAAAGGCCTTAATGGCCTATTTCTTGGACCAAATTAATTTATATATGTTACATAAGTGTTGTGAAACTCACATATTTAATTTGTTTGGATTTGGAATCCATTTGGGTATTTAAATCCAATTAGTTGCACAAAGGGCCTAGTTTTTGGGTTTTGTGCATAGTCTTTTATGAAAAGGTTTAATTTGGATTTAATTAAGCCCAAATGATTATAATTAATTCCAAAGGCCCAATTAATAATTCTCCAGCAATTTTAAAGATCCCAATCTCATTAAAAGTTGGAATTTTAACCTGACTATAAAAGTCCAACTAATGAGGAATTATGGTTAAGTGATTAAACACACAAGAAAGTCTTTTATTCTAACTCTCTCCCTTTTGCGCCAACTCCTAAGCTAGCTCTTGGGAATTTCGGTCAGCCCTAGTTACATACCAATTAGTTGGTTCAATTTATCCTTCTCTAGTGTGGATTACTCATTGGAGGTGTTCGATTTTGGACATTGTGGTTTGCGATAACCCGGTGCAAAGTAAAATCAACTGTTCAACAAAAATCAAAGGTGATTTTTCTTATTCTCATATAGTTATATTGTATATTCATGGCAAGATCAGTAATATTGGTTAAAAAATTTTAAATTCCCCTTATGTATGAGATGCATGTAACCAATAAATTTCAACACAACTCTCACTCACATGCCCTTATTGACCATAAAGGGTACAACCATTTGGCGGGGTTCCTCCCATACTCAAATTATCAATTTTATGTGATAATGCAGTAACTTAGGCTTACAAAGCCATGAGTGACTCTATAGCATGGACACCTTTAGTAAGGGAAAAAGGTGATACCTTATCTCTTTCCGTAGGCCACATACAATTATTTATTGACATCTCTTCCAATAACTCAAAATTCGTATTCGTGGTCTTCCTCATGAGAGATCCTTCAGCAGCCACATCAATGGTACCTCTAATGGTGGGGTTAACTTCGTTATAAAAGGTTTGCATGAGCAACTCTTTTGGAAGATTATGATGAGGGTAACTCCGCTATAATTCCTTAAACCTTTCTCATACCTCATACAAAGACTTATTATCTTGTTGCATAAAAGTAGTAGTTTCTTTAATAATTTTAGCAGTCTTGGCCAATGGAAAATACTTAGAAAGAAAAGCTTAGGTCAATTGATCTTAGGTGGTAATTGAACCTTTAGCAAACGAGTTCAACCAAGCTTTTGCCTTATCCTTTATTGTAAGAAGAAAAAGCCTAAGCTTAATTGCATCTGTAGAAACTCCATTTATTATAAAAGTATTACAAATCTCCAGGAAATTTTCTAAATAGGCATTAGGATCCTCATTTGGCAATCCATAAAATTGAATACTATTTTGAACCGTTTGCAAAAAAGAGGGTTTTATTTCAAATTAGTTATCATTTACCATAGGTCTTACTACTCCTTATTGAGTACCACTTAAGGTAGGCGTAGCATAATCCATCAAGCATGGAGAATTATCCTCAGCCATGGTTGGTCTCTTAGTTTTCTTCTTCTTTGGTTTTTGGTTACTTAATAAAAATCTTTCTATCTCCGGATTTAAACATTTAAGTTCTTCTTGAGAACTCTTTGTTCTAGGTATACACTTGAACTTCTAAAATTGTAATACAAAACAAACAAACAAACAAACACTAATTAAATGTGTAATCCAAAATCTTGAATCACGTATTATAATGATAATTAACATAAAACATCTTTATTCCCCGACAACGGCACCAAAAACTTATTAGCGCCAAATTTGTAAGTGCACAGTTCACTTATTATAGTACTTAAAATATCATTTCCACGAGGAAAGGATGAGTGATTAGACACTATTACTCAATTCTTAATCTTGTTTAAAATATTCATAAGTTGAGTTGTTGAATTAACTAAAGTCTATACTAATACTAAAAATACTAATTAAACCTACTTTATTGATAATCAAAGAAGACAATTAAAGGTTGATATTATAAGATATAAATTGAAATTAAACTTATTATGTCACTTTTAATTTTACTTTTACAGCACAAACCAAGTTGCATTAATGTCCTAATTCATTCTCTTGATATGAAATATTTATTCCTAAAACATACATATATAATTCTAACTCTTAATTCTCATTAATGTGTTAGATAATTATAAATACTTATTTTAAGATTAAATGCCAACTTATAGTAATGATCTTAATATCCCGATCTCTCAAGCAAAATTTTGATAATGAATCCTTACTAGTTACAAGAGAGAATATATTTCTCAACCATACCCTCACTAATAATAATCATGCATAAAGTACTAATAAAGAATTTTGTGAATAAGACTATGTATATCATTAAGAATATAAAAGATATAGACATAAATGTTCAAGTTCCTAAAGAAAATATCATTTACTAATTACAAGAAGAAGCAATAGATGAGAGATAGTAAAAAGAAATCTCTTAACCTTTTTTCACTCTCTAAGTAGATCTTCTTCTTCTTACTTGTCTTCTTCTCAAAAGAGCAAAGTAAAATGTACTAATTACAGCGAAAATAAAAACAAAAATTGTAATTGTTCTTTTTTCACAACTTGTGTATATATCCTTTGCAACTAACTACTTCTTGTGTTAATATAGGATTTCAATCCTTGTGTCCTTTAGAAGTGACCCTCTAGAAGTATGCAACCCTTGGTGGAATGACATGCCCCTTCAAGAGTCCCTTTAAAAGTAACCACCCAACATCTCCTTGCTATCGCACTTGCGAAGGATGTCGCGCTCACAATAGGATGTGCTTCCTCTTGTGTTGACTTTTCTCTGCATTGACCTCCTCTTTTGATGCCTTCTTGTGTCGTGCTTATGACTCCTACCATGCTCGCGATAGAGCTTATTTTTTTACTTGATTTCTGCCTCTTATTCCTTTACTCTCTACACACACTTACAACATAAACACATAAAAACACCATGTTTTACATAAAAACTTAACTAAAACTAAACATTTACTTCACAAAGAACATTCACAAACTATGCATGAATCAACTCATATCACAATAGCAACTTCTTCTAGGTTGTATAACTACAATAACCTTTTGCTTGCTATGTGGACCTTTATGTATTGACCAAACTCAAACAAATTAGGAGGGTACCAGTCAAAGGCTACCATGCCCCGGTGCCCTAACCCAATTTGTGTGAGTTAGTCAAAATGCATAATGATCAAAACCTAAATGCTTGCATTTTCAATTAGAGAAGGTTATGTTGTCGATTTTTTTCGTGTACCATGCACGTCCATTGGGTACCTTATTGACCTATAGGCTGAGCCCACCTAGGAAAAAGACTGCATGACCTCCTGTATGGGAGTAATAAGATTGAAAGGTTATTGTCATGCTTGTGTGTGGTTGTGACCGAAGTCTAACAAAATCATACATTACATCCATGCATCACTCGTAACATTTGATTCTTGTAGCCATCATATACTCATCTAGGTGGTCCAGAGGGTTTGAAGGTCACCTGGTCTAAAGATCTATATCCAGGATGTTAAGATCAAGTTTGGGTTTGGATTTAGGTTTAGAGGTTAGTTTTGGGTTGGGTTCAAGTCAGTAATCAGGAAGCAGTTAAGAAACAAGATCAAAAATGGGAGATGATTAGTTGAATGAGACAAGAAGGGGAAATGAGATTGGGAAAGTGACTGATGAGATGACTATAACGTTTTTACTCCTAAGGGAAAGGCTGAATGTGTTAGTGTAAGCCCTAGCCCCAATACATTGTAATAAAACACTTGAAATTAATAAAATGAGGCATTTGTTTTATCCATTGTATTCCTGTGCATATCAATTGATAAAACTATCCAAGATTGTTGTTTCGGTTTAAGTTATCATGTGTGAGGCACATGGATTGTAAGACCTTGAAACAAATGGGACTTCATTCTAAATATCCCTAGTCAGTCATTGTTATGGGAATAACAAATGAATTAAGACTAGTATGCTCTCTCTGATATTATGAGTTCTGTCTTACGGATCATTAGAACAAAAGTGTCAATCGGAGATCATAGATACATGTTAAAGAACATGGTATCTGGATTCGATCCGCTCATGAGAACACTACATGGTACAAGTCATAAGTGTTTCTCATATGCAAGTTTTGTATCGGAGTTCTTAGACCTGAAATCTCTATGAAACTCTTTATGAATTACTGTGTACTTTGACATACACCTAACGTGCTCGTAACAGAGTGACAAGTACGGGTATGATTGGGTATGCATTGATTCATGTTAGAGAGCATGAGAGAAGTGAAGGGATTACCCCTCTCGATAAGAGAGAAAATATCACCGGCCACTTGATCAGTGAACTGAGAAGTGTATGGCCATACCGAGATGAAATAATGAGTAATCATTATTTATCTGAGAGTTCAGTGGCACTGGAATATCAAGAAAGGAATTAAAATATATAAGGATGACAAGTTCCATGCCTTATATTAATTCTGATATTTAAGGGTAAGGGACTATGCAAAATTGCATTAGGTCACTAAATGCCATATGCATTTTCATTTAATTTGGAATGCTATAATATCTTTCTAGAGAATATATATAGCCTTTGAATTAATTTATTAATTCATCGCCAACATTAAATGGACCTATAGGATCGCACACAAAGCATTGGGCTTAAAATATTTAAATTGTGTATTGGGAATTAATTTGGACTTTTATTTAAAGTCAAATTAATGCATAAAATGGGTAAACAGATTTTTGCCTAAAACAGGTAGCTGTTTTAGGCAAATATGTAAAAACAGTCTTTTTGCCTAAAACAACTAGCTGTTTTAGGCAAAACTGTCAAGGTGCGATTTTGCCTAAAACAGCAAATCTGTTCAGCCACGATTTTGCCTAAAACAGCTAGCTGTTTTAGGCAAATCTGTGAAACAAGTTTTTTGCCTAAAATAGCTAGCTGTTTTAGGCAACTATGTTGAACTGTTTTTTTGTTGGTCACGAGAGAAATTTGTTGGCATGTGCTAGGTTTAATTTCAATTGATTAATTATCTAGTATAATTAAGTTAATTGAGTATTAAATCCTAATTTGTATTTAATCAAAATATAATACTTGAGAGGGAATTAAAGTAGCCAAAATTCAAACTAAAATACTAGTTGAATTCGGCAACTTATCACCTTAAATAAGTAAGTTTGTTTTGATTAAATAACTAATGCCATTTGAATTTAAATTCTAATAGAATTTAAATTAAGATATATCTCTTAATTAGTAAGTGATGAAGGCTGAAATTAACACTTAATTTTCGGCACTCACACTTGACCTAGATTAAGTGATATATATTAATGAATTAAATGAATAAAAAGGTATGTCGTTTTGCTATTTTTCTCTCTTGGCCGAAATACTCAAGGGGAAAGAACTCTTTCTTGTTGTCTTGTGTTCTTGGGCTGAAACAGTAACCTAAAGGAAGAACAAGATCAGATCTTGTGGCTTCAAATCATTCCTATTGCAAAATGCACAATCATAGAGCTAGCACTCTTGATTTTAAGCCATCTTTGCAAGTGTGTGTGCGAGAATAGAAGGAGTGGCATTAAAGGCTATTCCTTGGCATTGGTGATCGAGACCTAAGGCGGATAAAGTCACCTTAGTTGTTGGACATCATCAAATTCAATTTTCAAGAGGCATCATAAGTTGTAAGTTATACAACCCTAAAATTGCATGTTTCGTTTCTAGTTTTGGATATGTATGGTATGTATGAAAAACTTTTGTTTTTCCGCTGTGCTATCATGATATTCATACCATGTCATATTCCATCAGAATGTTACCCCCATTAGGCGTTCAATAGTGCGGGATGATTTAGATTGGAGATTGGATATGAGATTTTAGGATTTTGAGGGAAGGCTTATGGCCATAATTAGGGGGATAGTGGCTTCTGTAGCACCGAATGTCAAAAATTTGCCTGCAGTACCCGTTTGTGAGATAATAGAGCTAATGCATGTTTGGAACACTATTGCAACTGATGCTACTGTGCTTCAAGACCCACCTAGGAGAGAAAGGAGGTAAGATCCTAAAGATGATTTCATAAAAGAGAAAGATGAAGAATATATCGCTCCCATGATGAATGTGAGGAATAGGGGCCTTAGTGCTGAGGATCTGGCCATCAAGAAGTAGAGGAGAAAATTGAGGCCATGTCTAGGTTATTATCTACTAGCAAAGGAATAAACCCTGAGGATAAGGATTTGGATAGAGATGAGCCATTACCTTAGAGATTTAAAAATGCGTGATGTACCAAGGTTTGATGACACCTCAGATCCTTTGGCTCATATAAAGCAATATACACTGATCATAAAGGAGACCACCTTAACCACGAAGTAGAAGGTGGAGTACTTTTGTTTGAGTTTGATAGGGCCATTAATAGATCGGTACCATAGGCTGGATAGGCATACCAAGGAGGACCAGAATATATTAACTTAGGAGTTTTATAAGTAATATGATTGCAGTACCAGGATGGAGGTTACTTTGAAGGAAGTTGAGTTACTTCAGTAGAAACATGATGAATTCTTCCAAGAATACCTCACTAGGTAGAGGAATAAGGTGATGAAGATGAAGAGAAACTTGACACAGCTGATCGAATTAGGTTTTTCATTAGAAATGCAAGCCCTTACTTGAGGGATATTTTGAAAATGAAGTGTCTAAAGGATCGGGAATCATTAAAGGACATAGCTATAAAAGCTGAAGGAGAGTACCTAGCTAGGAGGGCAAGAAAGAAGGAACTTCAGCAATAACAAGGCAATTAAGAATAGTAATGGATCGAACAGAACTAAAAAGACTATAGAAGTGTCTACTATAGAGGCTAGCTAAAGGCATTGTTCCAACCTGAGAAAGTCATTGTCTTGGGTATTGGATAGATTAAGCAAAGAAGGGAAGCTTTAATCACTGCCCTTAAGGCCTGCAGAGAGTTAAGGGTTGCCCTATCATAGGAAAGATCAGTACTGTATGTACCATTAACATACTAGGCACCTGACCGACTATTATTGCTTCTTGTGGAATAAAATTTAGGATATGATAGATAGCAAGCAGATTTCAGGTCTTGAGAAGAGAGACAAGAAGGAGAAGAAGGGAGGCTATAATGTTGTACCACCTCCAGTGTTTATTATTAGGTCTAGTCTATCTAACGGTATGTCATAAGAGACATTTATAGGAATAAGTATGTGGCCATTACTCATTTCACCCCCGAAGTAATATAGCTAAGTGAAGAAAATTGGTCAATTTCAATGATTGATTATTGGGATACCCTCTACAGAGAGTGAGGATGAAGGTGCTTTGGTGCCCATTGATATTTGGAGTTTAGCTAGTGAAAGTGAAGAGGATGTAAGAGAAGAGAAGAAGGTTAAAGTGGTCATGAGGAGTGGAAGAGTGGCCCTAGAGATTGAAAAACAACCAGCTCCTATTGTAGTGCCCACAGAAAAGAAAGTCGAGGAAGATCAGATAATTTAGCAGTTTAAGAAAATAAAAGCATAGATTTTCATCTAAGATTTGCTGAGACAGTCTCCCTTACATAAACAAAAACTAGTTAAAGCCCTGAATGAACCTACTATTGCCACTACCATCTCACCTTCTAAGCTATTGGATTTAGTTAAGGAAGCAATAGGATAGAATATTGTATACTTCAATGCTGGCTTGCCTTCTGAAGGAAGGAACCATAACCACCCTTTATACATCAAGGCCCAAGTGAAGGGCAAGAACATGGTTTGTGTGATGATAGACGATGGTTCTTCCATTAATGTTTGCCCCTTAATAGCAATTCTAGCTTTTGGGTTGAATGAGAACATGCTGAGTAAGTCTGACTTCACCATTTTTGCTTATGAAAATTCCAAGAGGCAAACTGCTGGGACCTTCAAAGCTTTAGTGAAGATAGGGCCCATTAAGACAAAAGCAGAGTTTGTGGTGCTGCCTATTCCAGCTAATTTCTTTATGCTGTTAGGAAGACCATGGTTTCAAAAGTTAGGTGGTGTGCCTTCGACATTGCATCAGATGATCAAAATCTCCTATGATGGTCAGGTGGTCACTATTTAAGCCATAAGGGAGAATCAGGTATTTGTACTTGAGATAGCAAAACAACCTTTTAGTGGGTTTCATATGTCTACCATCGGTGATAAAGAAGTCGATAGTAGCTATATTGATTGCCCTCAAATGGTTAACATGATGAAGAAGATGAATTTCCTGCCAAGTGCTAGTTTGGGTAATAACTCCCAAGGGCCTCAGATTGCTATAGTTGCTAAGGGTTAAAATGATAAAAGGGGTTAGCCTTTACTAGTTCCAGTTAGAAGGATAAAGGGAAGGAGACAGAGAAAGGGATTCCTCACATCTTTTATAGCTTTATACCAACTTCGGGTATTTGCTTTTACTGTGGAGAGAATAAACCTCAACTGATAGGGGGCAAGCTAGTGCCAGGACTTGAGCTGTTCAATGATGCCTTCAACTGGGAGCAAGGGATGATCAAGCCAATTAAGGGTTTATGGGATAAAGAGATCCTCTTGCTCCATTTAGCTTGGCACAAGGAAGTGCCTGAGGAGATTTTGATAGATAAGCTGCTTGCTGTTCAGTTGAAAGGCAAAGGGAAGGTCGAGGTCAAGGAACCACTAGAGGTCGAGGCTAGAGAGACATCTAATGCTGCCAAGACTAGAGAACATTGATTGCTCTTTTGATTATATTAACAAGATTAACACTTTTGCTTACTTGTGTGATGTTTTTTTTATTTCAATATGCATAATCATGATCATAAACCATTCATAATTGACATTAATTCAACAAACACATATTCATTTAATCTTAGAACCAAAGAAAATCTAAAAGAAATTTTATTGGCATCAAATATAACTCCTGAGGAGAGAGAAAAATTTGAAAAAATATTAAAAAAATATGAAAAAGTCTTTGCCTAGACCTATAAAGACATGTTGAGAATAGATTAGGAAATTGCTGAACATGCCATTCCAACATATCTTAGGTATAATCTAGTCAATCAGAAGCTTGAGAGACTTAGACCGGAATGGGCTAAAAAAGTTAAAGATGAAGTTAGGAAAAAAATAGAAACTAAGTTTTTAGTGGAAGTCCAATATCCCACGTGGCTAGCAAATGTAGTTTCCATAGCAAAGAAGGATGAAAGATTTAGGGTTTATGTAGATTATAGGTACTTGAACAAAGCCTATCCTAAGGATGATTTGCCTTTGCCTTACATAGATGTCATGATTGATAGCGCACCTACTTGTGCCATATACAGTTTTGTAGATGGGTATGTGGGGTATAATCAGATTCTAAACAGGATAGTAGACCGAATTAAGATAGCTTTCATAATTGAATGGGGTACATATGCTCATCAAGTTATGCCTTTTGGGCTGAAGAATGCATGTGCTACCTACCTAAAGATGGTAACCAAGATACTAGATGACTTGATTCATAAGGAAGTGGAAGTATATATGAATGACATGATGATCAAGTCAATTACTCGAGAAGGTCATTTTGAAGCACTAGAGAAGTTCTTTCAAAGAATTGATAAGTACAACCTTCATAGATTCATAACCAATTTGACATTGATCTATGAACCGATATTCAAGCTATTTCAGAAGGATTAGCCAGTGGTCTAGAACAAGGATTGTCAAAAGGCAATTGATACCATCGGAGAATATTTATTGCATCCGTTAGTATTAAGACTGCCTCAAAAAGGTAAACCTCTGATTTTGTATTTGGCTGAAGAGGATAATTCAGTAGGGGCAATGATGGCTCAAGAGGGCGACTTTGGAATTGAGTATGCAGTATACTACCTCAGCAAGAAGTTTCTTCCTTATGAGGCAAAGTATATAGAGATCAAAAAAATTTGTTTAGCATTCATATGGGTGTCGAAGAAGCTGAGACACTACTTCTATTCCTATAAGATACAAGTAGTGGCTAAAGAGAACCCTCTTAGGTATTTACAAAAAAACGCCTTCACTTTTTACAAAAATGGAAAGATGGTTAATTCTTCTGTAAGAGTTCGACATAGAATAGATCACTAAGAAAACCATTAAAGGGAGAGCAGAAGCAGAGTTCCTAGTTGATCAACCTTTAGAAGGTGAGAAGGTAGCTTATGAGTTTCCCGATGAGTACATCGCAGATGTAATAATACAGGATTGGTAGATGTACTTTGATGAGACTATGAATAATAAAGGAGCCGGAGTAGGTGTGATCTTGGTCACACAAAAAGGAGAGAAAATGCCATTAGCCAATAAACTAAGGTATAAAGCCATAAATAATGAAGCATAATACGAAGCCTGTATCTTCGGGTTGGAAGCCTTGCTAGTTGTGAGGGTAAAATTTGTAGAGGTATTTGAAGACTTGTCTTTGGTAGTCTATCAAGTGAAAGGCGAATGGTCGGTCAAGGAAGCATATTTGTTGCCCTATCTCAAGTGTCTAAGAGCTTTGAGCAACCAATTCAAGCTGTGTACTTTTGGATATGTGCCTAGAGAGGAAAACTAGCTAGTGGATGCTTTAGGTACTTTGGTATCAATATGGGATAATACAAAAGGGGTGATATGAAGCTTGTGCTGATTTTGAGTTCTGACAAGCCATGCTTTGAGGATGAATAAATTATGGATATTGAGGTGGATGATGGAAAGCCTTGGTACTATGACATTCAGAACTATTTGGAAAGGTTAGTACTTCCTGAGGAAGCAATTGAAAAGGACTAAAGAATGATTCACAAGCTGTCTACCTAATTTATTACTATAGGAGGAGTGCTCTACAAGAGATAGCCTAATGGTATCCAATTAAGGTGTCTAGATGAAAAAAAGGCAAGAAAGGTCATAGAAGAGGTACATGTAAGAGTGTGTAGAGGCCACATGAATGACTTAGCTTTAGCTAAGAAGATTATGTGTTAAGGATTCTTTTGGCTTATAATGGATACTAATTGTTGTAAGTATGTTCAAGCATGCTAACTATGCCAACAATGTACGAATTTGAGGCATCTGCCTATTTCTGAGTTATACAATCTCACGTCACCATGGCCATTCACTGCATGGGGTATAATCCATCCGCTTGCTTTTAAAGAACATAAGTTCATTATAGTGGCCATTGATTACTTCATCAAATGGGTAGAAATAGAATCTTTCAAAAAGATAAATGCAAGGGATATGGCCAAGTTCATTGAAAGGAATTTGATATACAGATACAGTTTCCTCATCATATAGTTTTTGATAATGGGTTATAGTTCTCCAGCGAAACCGAGCAGATGCTTATTAGGTATAGAGTTCAGTATCATAAGTCTTTTCCTTATACACCTCAAACAAACAGAGCGGTTGAGGCGACTAATAATAATGTCAAAAGAATTCTGGCCAAGATGGTTCAAACTTATAAACATTAGGCTGACAACCTACCCTTTGTATTATGGGTTTACAGGACCACAACCAGAACTTCAACAAGAGCTACTCCATTTCTCTGGTCTATGGGACAAATGCAGTATTACTAGTAAAAATTGAGCATCAATCTTTGAGGGTAGTTTTGGAAGTTGAGATACCGAAAGTAGAATGGACTAGGTAGAGACTATCGTGACTCAACTTACTAGATAGGGATAAAATGAGGGCACATTATCATGATCAAGTCTATCAAAAGAGGCTTGCTTGCTCGTTTGGGAAGAAGGTTAGGAAGCATCCTTTAAAAGAGGGAGATTTGGTGCTCAAACAAATGAGGCTGGGAATTCCAGATATCCGAGGCAAGTTTAGGCTCACATAGGAAGGACCTTTTGTGCATAAGAAGTTATTATCCAAAGGAGCTACTATTTTATCAGATAGTGATGACAATGAATTTAGAGAGCCGGTGAACATAAATAGATTAAAAAGGTTCCATAGCTAAGACTAAAAAGAGAAAAAGAAGAGAATAAAAGCCCTACAGGTTAAAAATAAAAAATGGCAGCCTTGCTAAAATTGGACACCTCGTCAAGGTGAAAATCGAAAAAAGGCATCTTGGGCAAAAATTAGAGGCAAAGAGAAAATAATCAATCAAGAAAACCCTAGAAGGATGATTGATGATAAGAGTTATGATGCAATTCGAGATTAAATAATATGTTTTTGGGGCAATATCAAATGTTGATAATGTCATCATCTGATGCAATTCCAAGTACTCCATCTCAAATTGCAGAAGTGATAGGCAATGATGTGCACTTGAACATAATGTCATCATTTGTCAAATGGCCTAACCAATCGACTCCCTACTAGATCATCGAAAAGCCATACTAACTACCTGAGTGTGACATATCTCATAAGATAAACACCTATGGCTCTAACTCGAGGAGGACTCTCTGATAGCAGCTTCAGCTTTTCGTGAAACCATACCTAAAAAAAGCCATTGGGTTGAGTTAGGATCATCTCAAGCAAACATAAGGCAAAGAAACACTTGAAAATCTGAAAGGACATGTCTTTCAATAAGAAAAGCTAGTATGAAAAGCCACAAGGGACACATTACCTTCAAATTAAAGACTTACCTGAAAAAGCATAGGGCTGTCTACGAAGTAAGAATAAGAGTCATGATGAATAACATCCAAGCTGATGATAGTCTCTGCCAAAATAAGGGGAAATGGGTTGTGCCCTCGGAATAAGCCATTCACAATGTTAAATAATGCATAATCTCATATCATAGGATCGTTAGTGTGCCTCAATATACATTGGGCAAAACAGCAAAGCAGCATCACGTTAACATGAAAGGTTGACACATCGTCAAAATTAGCCAATACGTCAATCAAAGGCTCTAGGGAGAACGTCCTCCCATAAGGTATCAAGTCTCTGGCCTTAGAAGTTAGAAAATCCAAGGCATCGGCCACCTCTATAGGGTATCTAGAAATAGAAAAAGGCAAACATGATCGGGTGTCAGGCTCGAACTTGGCATCAAGCATCACAGCAAACTCCTCTGGTAGAGGGCATAACTCTTAGTGTGTGCACCTAAACACACAGAGCTTTAGGTCCTAATTCTGAGCAACAACAAGTAATAGGTTTCTATCTAAAGACACTCTCATAAGAAAACTTAGACTAGAGTATAGAGCCAAAATAAGGTCCTCCCAAGTTTTTGGGTTATCAAATAGTTGGAGTAATTTTACAAGTCCAGTAGTCATAGTAACAAAATTTTCCTAAATAGTCTAAGCGCAAAATAATGGAGGGAAATAAATAAATAAATAAAAGGAAAAATGACCAAAAATAAAAGAAAAGAAATGAGAAAAAGAAAGGAAAAAGAAAGAAATACTTGGTAAAAGCTTCCTTGGAAAGAGAGAAGTCAAAGGCACAAAGACCAAGAAAATTTAGGTGCTATTTATAGAAAGTGATGACAAATGCCCATCCCTCGAGAAGCGAGCCATGGCCAGCCTATCTGTCACCTCTGGAAAGCCAAAATGCTTTCATTTTTGCATATCCCATGCATTGCACGTATATATTATTACATTTTTTTCATTCTTTTATAAAAGATCCTAAAAGCTCAATGATCAAGACAGACGGCTCTATAAAATTTTAGACACCAAAAATCAAAAAATTCAAGAAGTACCACAAATTTAAAGGAGTATTTTCAATTTCCAATAAAATAATTATGCAAATAAATGATGCATGTAAATAAAATAGTTAGGTATGTAAATAAATAAAATAATTGAGTAAATAAATAATACATGTAAATAAAATAGTTAGGTATATAAATAATGTAAATAAAATAATTGAGTAAATAAATAATGTATGTAATAGATGGTTAAGTATACAAATAGTAGCAAATAAGGGGGTTTTTTATTGTGAATAATATAAGCAAAAATTAGAAATAAAAATTAAAAAATGAAAAAAAATTAGAAAGAAGGGCAAAATAGTCATTTAGCTGTAAGGGATGAGACATCCTTGATGAGCGTCCATCACTAGCGAAGGATAGGCCTCACGTCCCTCACTCAAAATTCTGAATAAATTAGCCTTTCTTCTTCCTTTCTCCTCATTTTTCAACAACCACCATTTTTTCCATTCAAAGCTTCTTCCTCTCGATTTTTCTTCCATTTCTCCACCATTTTTCATTAATTTCGCAAGCTGTTTACACCTAAAATCTCCTAGGAGTGATTCACACTTTATGGAGCAATCCGTTTATGCCTTTTTTGCATTCTCTTTCATTTTTGCTTTTATTACAAGTAAGTAGCCTTTAAACTTCTCTTTTATTTATTTACTTAGTTCGCTAGTTTAAATTATGTCTAGAACTTTTATGCATGTTTTTAGGCTTTAGCAGTAGATTAGTGTATATAAATATGCTTAGAAATGAACAATGCCTTAGGAGTATTAACTTAAGTTACAAAACCTTTTTGAATGGAACTATGGTTAGGAAAAAGCCTTATATATGAGCATGTAAATCTGTAAAAGCCTTATATATGAGTATGTAGATCTATAAAAACCTTGTATATAAGCATGTAAACCTTTCCTTTAGCAAAGAATATATTTTGTACCTTTAAATGCATGTTGTATAGAAATTGTAATTGCACCCCCAAATAATTCTAACCAAATTTAGTTTTCTCAGCTAAAATAGCATAAGCTGTGTTATTTGGCAGCCATTATGGTTTGTGTGTTGTTTAAATTATCTTTTTATGCAGGAGCCAGTCACATTCCTAGTTGGAATGCTGTCAAAATTTTGTTAAAATTCTCATAAAATGTGAAATGAGTATTATGCCTTATTTGCCATGTATGTTTACTAAAACACCTGATAATGGGTTTAGGATATCCTGGACATATAACCAGACTTGTAGGATCTCCTGGATGTATCACCACAACCGCCAGCTCATTTGCGATTGCCTTTCAGACATCAACGGTCGCCTACCAGCAGGATGGGAGGTTCTCTCCCTATAGGCATCCCGGAGCATCCATATCTATAGCTCCTCTACCATCTGTTGTACCATCACTAGTATGCCTAAAGGCATCTCCATCTGTGCCACCAGCACATCCATCTTCAGCTATTGCATCTGACAAATTTTCTAGGAGATTGGTATCATTGGAGGATGCAATCTTTACAGACATTGCTAGCAGCGGTACAAACTCTGCAATCTGACATGCGAGGTATCTAAGCTGATTGAGTGACTGTAGGATAGAGGTTTGAGGCGACACTACAGGTGGTTGATGACTCTCTTGCATAGATTAGGGAGCAAGGCTATTGTATTAAGGGGAAGGTCCCTAAAGGCAGGCAAGCCTTGGGGGAGACAAGCGAGTAGCTAAGGAGGTATATTGGGTACCTGAGAAGTGACTTGATGTGCTATCTCTAGCTACCTTGATAATCGCCTTGCCTAGATTCCACTTTAGATTTAGGCCAGATGATGAGTAGCCACCAGCAGTGCCACAGGCCAAGGCACCAGCTAGACATTCCAAGCCTTTAGCATTCAGACCTTTTTCTGGGCTAGCCTACCACCTAGGCCCTCATAGTGACTTATTACTTTTATATTCAAGGAGTTTTAAAAACTTGTCTATATATTATTATGTATATAAAAATGGAATTTATATTTGAATTATACACTTGTTCTATCTTATTTTATGCTTTACTTTGCTTATGTTTATTATGTCTGAAATAAAAAATAGCAAAAAATGGAAAAAATGATGAATGAATGAATGAAAAGAGATGTCATGAAATTAATAAGAAAACCTATAATTAATATACCATGACAAGACAAAAGTAATAAAAAGAAACACACAAGATAAATGGAAAAATAAATGAAAAAAAGCGACAAGGTTAAACTCCATAAACAGAGCACTAATATCAAATCTTTCTCATAACAGATATTTAAAACCCCACCAGGGGATATATGTTTACTCCATTTACAATATAATAAGGAATGTAGATACCCCTCCTCATCACAAGAAGTTACTCGAATAGGTGAAGATGCACAATAAGGAACTATAGGATAAGAGGCAAAAGCCTAATGACAATACAAGTTCAAAAAGGCACAAGGCGACAACTCTGATGATGATGGTTTTCCTTACATTAGTACCAATTTGTAAAGTGGTGATAGTCATTGGGAAGTGTGCTAGAAAGACACCCAACATCTCAATAACTTTACATAGATGTATATTTGCCAGAAAGGCTCTGAGCATTTCAGTAACTCTTCACAAATGCATATTTGCTAGAAACCTCCCCAGTAGAACATTACTTTAAGAGGGGACAATGCACCCACCAGAAACATCAACCAACACAAAGGTCAGTTTATAGTTAACAACAACCAAACATTACTCAAATCTTGTTTAGTTTTGTAGGTCAAACAACCAGACACTAACTAGATCTAACCAAGTCATCTTGATTCTGTATACCCCTGGTGCTAATCAGATACATTCAAACAACCTAATTCTACATGCCCTAGGCATTAATCAGATCCAACCAAGTGGTCTCAATTCTGCATGCCCCAGCACTAATCAGATGAATTCAAATAACCTGATTCTACATGGTCCAGGCGCTAATCAGAGCTAATCACGTCGTCCTAAGTCTGCATGCCACATCAGAGCTAATCGGATAGTTAATCTAGGGTTAACACATCAACAAACTGATGCTCACTATCCGAATTTAGGTTAACACATCGACAAACTAATGTTAACTACTCGAATTAGGGTTAAAACAACGACAAACTAATGTTAACTACCCCAACTAGGGTTAATGCATCGATAAGCTGACGATAACTATCCAATGAAAACCTTCACTGCCTCAGAAATTATGTGTTTTTAATCAACCTAGTGACTCACTACCTTAGAAGGTATGTGTTTTAGTCAACCAAGAGATTCGTTGCCTCAGGTATGTGTCTTTTTCATTTTAATCTAAATTTTGGCTTAGTTTGGCACTAGTGTACCAGCTCCCCAAAATTAGGTGCAGATGTAGACACCGTGACTCAAAGAATTCTAGATCAAGTTCACTTGATGATAAAGAAATAGTAAATTGCTGGTAGCAAGTTCGGATCTTGAAGCTCCGATTGTGAAATTCTCACACATTTTCAAATATCTTTATGATTTTCCAAATGGCTTCTAAGTGTCTTATCAAAAGATGAATTAAAATGTAAGAACCCAAAATAGGCCCTAGAAGAATTCAACGGCATTAATATGTTATTAAAATATAATCAAGCTAAATTTGGTGAGTTATCATAAGTTAAGACCTAAGGGATTGATAGTCTAAGTGATAGAGGAGTAGAGAGTTAATTAAAAATTTTGTATAGTAGTGCATTATTGAAAAGAAATTAAAGATAAGTGGTCAATTGAGATGAAATTATAAGTTATTAAATTGAAGGATAAATTAGTTATTTATTTATGAGTACAATTGAAATAAAATTTTATTTCAAGGATCAATTTTGATATAATAAAAAAATATAGGGAAAATGTAATAATATAATATTTATTTAAGGTCCAATTAAAAGAGCATGTAAATCTAGGGGCCAATATTAAAAGAAGGCTTAAGTGGGGTTGATTGTAAAAAAAAGAAAGAAATTAAAGGTTAGTTTATAAAAGAGTAATGCATGCAAGGATTAAAGAGAAATTTGCCCACTTAATCCCATGGAAAAGGGTGATCACCTGAGAAATTCCACTTACTATTCTTGAAAATGTAAACTCATGTTGGTGGCAAGAGAATGTTTCAATCCCCATTCTTCTCCTTAAGGTCTCATTTTCTTAAACTCTAAAACAAAACAAAAAAATCGGTGTAGTGAGTTAAAGGGTTTTCGTGTGATAGCTTTTAAGGTAAGGGGTTTTATGCTTTCAAGCTCTCATTTTTCAATCTATGGAAGAGTGCATGGAAGGTAACGTAGGAATTGAATTCATAAATGCTATTTGTAGAGGTTGAGACAAGCAAGAACAAGGGTAAAGAAAATTTAAAGGAGTAAAAAAAGAATAGGCTTCGGAAAAAAAGGTTTGGGAATATCTTTCACTACAAGAAAATTCTCAAATACCGACGGAAAAATGTTTTCCGTAGGGAAAAATGTCCGAAAATATATATTTTGCGACGGAATAATAAATCCGTCGTAAATAATGGAGGGAATTTTGCAGCCCAAATTTACCGACGAAAATTAGCGACGGATTCGTAAAAATCCGTTGTAAATTTGGCGCCAATATTTCGCGGCTAAATTGCACAAGAAATTTACCGACGGAAAATTATTCCGTAGGAAAATTACCGACGGAATATTTTTCCGTCGGTAATTTCCCTACGGAACAATAATACCGTAGGTAAATTACCGACGGAAAAATATTCCGTCGGTAATTTACCTACGGAATAATTTTCCGTCGGTAATTTACCTACGGAAACATTATTCCGTAGGGAATTTCCCTACGAAATTACGATTCCGTAGGTAAATTCCCTACGGAATTATTTTTCCGCAGGTAAATTACCGACGGAATTAATTTCGTTGGTAATTTCCCTATAGAAATTTCATTCCATAGGGAAATTGAAAACCTATTTTTATTCTTTGTCTTTAATTTAAAACCATGAAATTATAAATTTTAGTTTAAGTCACTTAATTAATTAAATTATAAGTTAATCTAAACTAAATTCATGTAAATTTTTATTTAGTAACTATATTAATAATAAATTTTTATCTAAATAATTTAACATATAAATATGTAATTATTATTATTATTATTAATTAAAACTATAATAGTAATTTTTTCAAAATTAATTCTTTTTCACGTAAAATTTAGAGTTGAAAATTAAAATTAAATATAATAAATATCGAATCTTTTGAATGAATTAATTGATAGGGCTAGTTAAGTGGCTTGAAAGATTAAAAATTTTGCAAAATTTGGAGTTTTATATATTAAAGAAAAGAAAAAGATAAAAGCATAAATCTGCTAGTGGTGACGTAGGATAATAGAGATTAGTGTTGTACATACATCAATTATATATGTATGGGAGACAATAAAATATGCAACCTGAGTTTTTCCACTAAGATTGAAATTGGTGGGCAATTATTATAATACAGGGAAGAGTTGGCCCAGGCCAGGAATAAGTTGGCCTCACAGATAGTTTATATATATATTTAATTTCGCATGAGATTAACCTAATTTTTACTTTTTCATATTTTAATGAATTTTACAGTTAGTTTAGAATGATCTCATGCAAGATTAACAAAATAACGTGTCTTAATTCTGTTAATTTCATTTAAATTAAATTGAATATGAGTAATAAAAAAGTATATAAATTCAATATCAATTTTTTAAAATACATAAATCTAATGTAAAAAAAAATTAAAGATGAGCAACACATGTTTTTCAAATAATTTTAGTTGCCCATTAAACATGTCCTCTTTGGACTTCATGTTATTATTATTATTATTATTATTATTATTATTATTATTATTATTATTATTATTATTATTATTATTATTATTATTATTATTATTATTATTATTATTATTATTATTATTATTAAGTGGGTCAAAGAAAGGCATGTCTCTATCTTTCCAGCAAGCTGAAAGGGACTTTGCTAAAAAAAATTGTTTGAATATTTTTTGTGATTTGTTTCAGGGTTAAATATTAGAAATTCATTTTTGATGAATTGGCTCATTCTTATGATGACGCAGCGAAACATCCTTAATAGATAAATATGTTTAGCCTAAAACATCCTTAATAGGTTAAATTTGATTCACATGAGTTATATGCATATTATTTAATTGATTTATGCAAGGCCAACATCCTTCAAGAATATAATTTATGCAAGACCTTTAATACTTATGTTTTAGGCTAAATATATATATACACAAAAAACTGAATTCTTTTAATGTTTAGCCATGATAATAGATAATAATGCTAATAATAATAATAATAGTAAAGAAGAGAAAAAAAATAATAAAGGTGAAGTCCCTGGAAATTTCGGGACAGTTGTGTGGCCACTAAATTAAGAAAAAGGAAAGGAATAGAAAAAAAGAACAGTGGAAAGAAATGATAAGGAAGGAAATAGAAAAAAAAGGAAACAAAAAAGGGAAAAGGAGTAGGGGGTGGAGCCTCCTATCCGATCCAGGCTGCCGGAGATTTCTTCCTCCGTCGATCACTCCTATCGCCGACCACTGTCGGCTCGCCCATCCATCTGCGAACGCTGGTGCTCTTCCCGTTTTTTCGTTCTTCCCTCCCTTCACCGCAACTTTCTCCCTTCGTTCCGACGAGCCAAGGTAGCAGATGGCGACACCACCACCACCTATCGACTCCTGGCGACAAGGTGAGCTTCCCGGCACCGTCCGTTTTCCCCCACTCGCCGGCGATGGCTAGATCGGATAAAAGGGGCTGCCAGCGGTTTTTGTGAGATCCCGATCAAAATGGACGGCGAAGAAGCGCGTGAATGCCATCGGACAACTATTGGTGGCTTCGACTACGAGCGGACAGCGGCGGTGTGCCTCCGATGAGGTTCTGATGAACCTCCGGTGATTGTATTATTTGTAAGTGGATCTATACTCTCTGCTGGTACATTTGTTTCTGCCTTTGTGGTTGGATTCATTGCCATATATGCGGCACCGTTTAATGTAGATCCTTCTTCTTTTGTGAGGGATGTGGGGTTTTACTTGGTAGGGGCTTTGTTTCTATTTTATGTGTATTTGAGTGGGGAGATAACTTTTTGGCAGGCTGTTGGATTTGTTGGGTTTTATGTATTCTTTGTTGGGTTTGTGTTTTGGACGGATTTAGGTATGGGTGTTATGCGTAAAAAAGATGTAGGAGAATTGGATTGTGAGAGAGGTGGAGCTGTGGCTGTGGGCAGTTTGGAGGATGAGAAGCAGAGTTCTGGGTGGATTGAAAGGGGATATGGAAAGGTAATGATTGTGTACTCTTTGGAAAGTAATCCAATTTTTAGATTATTTTGATGAACTTGCTTGAATGGGAATGTTTAGATTATGATCATGTGGATAGTGTTCTTTAGAATTTGTTGTGTAGTCAATACTATGGTGAGGTGACTTTAGTTTCAGTTTCTAAAGTATTGCCGTGAACTAGGGTCAAATCAAATTTCTATTCTAAAAAGGACATTGTTAATGAAGGTGAAAACATGTGCTAGGCTAACATTGTCAACTTTTTTAATATTCAAAGCTGAAAGTTTCTAAGGTTCTGTATTAGTTTCAACATCAAAAGGAAGTGTGGATTAGACTCTAGTGATTTTTTAATTTGTTAGTCGCTTCTTTACCTGTGAGCAGCCTCTATCGGTTTATTAGTTGTTAGATTGTATTATTTGTAAGTGGATCTACAGCTTATCATTTTCTTTCTCTTCGTTTCTCTAAATCCTGGAAGTAGTGCTGCTTTAAAATTGATATTAAGCAACCTATCATTTGGATGCCTTCTTTCTGAGGGATGAAATTTTTAGCAGATTGATCTTTCCTATTACAATCTATTTGGGAGTCTTCAACTAGTTCTGTTAAACGGAAACAAGCTCCCAACCAACATGGAGGTAAAAACTTATTTAAAGAACTGAATCTTGTTTTGATCATGGCCAATAAAGATGGTTGATGCTTACTATTTCACTTTTGAAGGAATTCAAAGGAGTCGTAGTTGAAATTTTCAATTGCAGAAAGGTGCTTTTCATTAATTCAGTCTGGTTTAACTTTAGAAACTTTTCTTGCTCAATCAGAAGGTTCAGAGCTGTAAAAGCCATGTACTTTTCTGTTTTACAGGGTGCATCTGTGTATTCTGAGGTTGAGAGTCTTATTGAGGGGCAGGTATGATGAAAAACTATGCATTTAAGCTATTTATTATGAGTAGAATCTATCAGGCACCAAGTTGTGAACTTCTGGATTTACCATGTTATGGATGACTAAAAATGGTCTGTAAAAAGAATTTCTTTGAAATGACTAAAAATAATCTCCTAAAATCAAATCAGAGAAATTGAAAACTCATAAAATTCTAATTAAAGAGACTAAACAGTTAAGTTAGTGATGTTAAGAGATAAAATAAAAAGGAATAATATTAAATTTTTGAACTTAAAATCGTACTCAAAGATGCTGAGAAATTTTATATAGTATCTGAACATATTGCATTGAATGAGACAGATAAATAATAATATATCTAACAATTTATAATAACAGTTTATTATCGATAATCAGTAACTATAGCAAAATGTAATTTCATCAAATTCTCTTCTTTCAATTTCTTTCTCTAAGCTGAAATGATGAAATAGATGGATTAATTGTTGAGAATTGCCGAAAATTGTTTTTCATTTTGGGTATGTTGAGCCTCACAGGTGTAGGCAAAACAAGAGGGAGATGATTTACTTCCTTGCTAATTAAATTAATGTTAATTAGAATAATTAGAAAAATTTTAAGTAATTTTAATCAATCTAAATTTGCAACTATACTAACTGGTTTGCAGCTATGCTAACTGGTTTAATATAGATAATGGAAATTTTTTTTTCTATTTGTAGATAATGATGGTATATTTACTATAGGTATTTACGACTTATTTCCTTTCTATTTTCTTATTTGCAAGGAATTGGAAGGAAAACCAACAGGTTTGCCAATTTTTTTATACATAATTCATTAGATAGTGGCAGTTCTACATAATCCATTATTATAGGTATTTTTTGACTTATTTCCTTTTGCTTAATTCTTATCTCATTAGATAGTGGCAGTTCTGTTACTCTTTTTACCTTTATGCTCTTCAATTTTATACCATTTCCCAATCTGCTAGGCATTTTTACTTTGTTGTCATTTAATTTATTATATTATAATGCTATTATTTTGATAGGATTATTAAAAGGTATTTTACTTTTTCTTTTAAAATTTAAAATTCGTAAGCAAGCAAATGTTGGGATTTTGATCTAGATTGTTCAAACATATTTTATATTCATTATAATAGAATAATAGAAACTTTCAATAAAATCAAATAATAAAATATGAGAATATCTTTTGATTATTGATAACCTTATAGTTGTTTTGTTTGAGTTTCATTTTTTATCAATCTCGGGACAAGTTTCTAGCAAATTCCTAATGTCTTAAGGTAACTACTTTCTTGCTTTTGATTGTTTCTTGGCAAATTGACAGCTGGTCCTATTGCCTCACTGGTGAACACTGCATTTATAGGCCAAATTGGTACAAATCCTATCTACTTTGTTTCATCACTTTTTTTACTTGTTATCTCTTTATAATGGTAGAAAAATGCTTGCTTTTGATTTGTTATGATTCATTCGGGTCTAGTGAAACAGTTGGATTTTCAAATGGACATCATAAAAATACGAAGGCATGTGCATTGGTTGCTGCTTGTGAGAAATAATGAAGAGTTTATAAAGTTATTTGTGAAGTTCATTTTTTTTTTGTAGCATATTGTCTAAAAGTTAGTGCTGATTATAAGTAGAACTATTTAGTTTAGGTACTTTTTAAGTACTATACAATTTTTTGTACTCTTATGATATTATATTTTTTTTAAATTAATAATATTGGAGAATTGTTATATATAAATTAAATTCTAAGTGTAATAATAATGATGATGATGATGATAAATATATAAATTAAATTCTAAGTGTAAGTTGCATTTTACCATCCACTGGTTGTTTAGAGTTAATGGGTTCTGTTCTAGTTTCTGTTATGGTTCATGGGTTTTTTTTATTTTGCTCTAAATGTTTTATGAACTCTGTGAAAGAAATTAAAATTTACTTTGTTTGGCTGGAATTATATGTTTGTTAATTATAGATTTATTTGGTTTTGCTTAATTTCTTTATAAATTCCGATTGCCTGCTAATCAGAATATGTTTTTAAAAATATATAATATTTTTAGTGATGGAATAGTGACGGTTAATTCCGTCGTAAATTTTTTTAGCAATAGGCAAATTTACCGACGAAAATATAATTTCGTCGGTAAAATTGCCGACGTAAATATAATTCCGTCGGAAATTTGCCTACGGAATAATTATTTTCGTCGGTAAAATTACCGACGGTCAATATAATTCCATCGGTAATTTTAGCGACGAAAAAAAATTCCGTCAGCAAAAGTGCCTACAACTGGATCTCCTTCGCCATTTTCCGTCGCTAAATTCCGTCGGCAATTTTATTTCCCTACCGAAATTCACTCAATTCCATCGGGAATTTCCGTCGGTAAAGTGAATTTTTCTTGTAGTGTTTCATGTTGAATATGATTGTCATTATTGGAATTATGGATTGATTTATGTGAGAGAAATATTTTTAGTTGGTAAAATGATTTTTAAAAGATGAGAGTGAAAGATTTTTACTTTGCATGTGTTTATTTGGTAAAAATATGTGTAGGATCTCTGAGTCAGTTTCTATTTTTGGGATATATTTTGAGTTATACAACTCTAATTTAGGTGTTTTTAGTTTGTGATTACACCTAAGATATGGACCTGTGTTTTTGTAGAGGAACTTTTGTTTGATTTTGCTTCCAAGTTTGATTAATCTTGAGTTGAAATCAGATGTGAATTGCTGTCCAGTTACAGTGAACTAGCCTTAGTATTTTGGTAATATTTTATTGTAGAAGACTCAGAATGAGATGATAAAAAATTATTGGTAAATTAGATTATGAATAAAACTTTGATGAAGAAATTTTTGGCTAATTATGTACATATATTTTTCTATGAATTTTATAATTGGTGATAAAAACTGTTTTTGGAATTATGAACTGTTATGGTTTTTCTTAATTATCTTGAGTTATAGATGTGTTATTAAGATAATTCTTGATGTTTTGGAAATTAGACATATAGGATATTATTATTCTCATACTTTCATGTAAATAATTAGAGAATAAACATGAACATTTTTGTAGGATAGGTTGAACAAATGTAATGAGAATAAATTTTAGGAATCTTTAATTAAGAGAAACATGTAAGCATCATGAACTAGTCGCTGTAATTATAGCATAATTTGGGCTAGTAAACCTTAATTGAGTTAATTCCAATTTCATATTTTACATAATAAACATATCTACAACTTTGTAGAAGATACCTAGGGCTAAATATGTTTGTATGCTATGCAAATATTCACTTGAAATTGTAGTGAGCTGTTAATCTCGATTCTGGAACATATTGTGACAAATATGATATATCTCCTTGTATAGTGAACAAATTACTATGAGGTTAAATTATGGGAAAAATATACTTCTAAAACTATACTTTTCATGCAGAAATTAAAACCTAATTCTTTCCTTAAGCTTTTCTAATTTTAGCTTAATTCCGGACCTATACACAACACTGTCAATAGGAACAGTATTTAATAAAGTGTAAATATCTTGAGTTATGGAAGTGATATTGAAATGATTTTTGATGTTCTAGAAATGGGAAACATAGGGAATCATGTTTGTAGAAGGACAATTTTGCTAAAAATGACGTTTTCTAGGTTAAAAATGGTATAAAAGTTGGATTTGAAACTCTGCCACTGTGCAGAATTCTAAAGACATAATTTTCAATATTTAGTATTAAATGTTGTTATGTTAAATCTATGTATACATGAAAATACACTGATTTACAAATAGCATGTAAAATATTTGATTGAAGTGTTATGTATATACATGTATGTTTAAAAAACATGTACATGGCTGGTTATGTAAAATTATGCTTATATATATGTTTAATCAAATGATAGTGTATATTTTTATACAATTATTCAACTATGAAATTGATAATGAAATGTTAAAGCATTATAAATGAAATTTGATGCCATAAAATGTATATAGAGTTCAATAATTGAAGAAGAAAACATGAATATAAATAAATACATATACATGAATGCTGGAAATTGTGTATATGAACATAAATAATTGTTCATATGGATGCATATAATTTATATTACCTCAAATTGAATGTGCCTGTATATGCAAGTTTAAAACATTGAAAATATAAATGTTGATACCATCACGAATGAACATAATTAAAATGCTGAAATTAAATAGTATATATATATATGCCCAAACAATTATATGCTTAGGAATATAGCTAATTAATATCGATTTATTTGATTTACTAATACACTATAGTATTAGACATCAACCTCGAAATGTAAATATGGATGATTAATTTTACTTGAAATAATTATGTTGATTGATTGTGCTTGTCATGTAAAATATGTTTAAGAATAATGATATAAAGCATGTTTTTATAGTGAATTGTATAAATACACAACTATATAATGATAACATACATGTGTACATTTATCTCCATATAACTATGATTTCTATGAATGTGATATACGAGTATGATAGAAAAATGTGTAAAAAGATATGTATATTCAATATATGATTCTAAACTTTACCGTATATCTTGAAGTAATGGAAAATATTGGTATGTATGTATATAATAAATGAATATTGGAATTTAAGATAGCATGATGATAAGTACCGTGATCACATACATGTGAATAAACTACATGCATTTGAATTGATCAAGCGTACAACTTATTTATGCTGGTACATGTTTGTGATAAGATGTTCACATAAAGTCTATACATGAACATGTATATGAAATTCTGCATATAGTTGTACATATATATACATAAATATATGTATGTGATTAGAAAGATAAATCAAAGGGATTTTACTGCCTGCATTGAGTCTAGGAAGTGGATAAATAGGCATGCCTATAAGGATACCGTGCAGCTATTTCTGAACAGTTTTGACCTATTTAGGTCCACTTGAAATTAAAAGTTAGAGTTAATTTTAACAACCCCGTTTGGATTGTAGCCGACCTTGCTTGGGTCCACTTGACCGGTCCAAGTTATTTGATTGACCCCATTTGGGTCCACGTTATTTGATTGACCCCATTTGGGTCAACGTTATTTGATTGACCCCATTTGGTTCCACGTTATTTGATTTATCCCGTTTGGGTCCACGTTATTTGATTGACCCATTTGGGTCCATGTTATTTGTTTGACCCCATTTGGGTCCACCAGTTTATCATACAATTTTATCCTTACAAGGGATCACCGTTTAATACCTCCGGGTATCTTATTTGTACCTTCGGGTGCCACTGTTATAATCAGCAGTTTTGTACCTTCGGATACTATCGTATAACCCATTATCCACCTCTTTAGAATAGTGCAGGCTTTACACCAAAGTTAAGAAAAGTTTGATGTTTAACTTAAAGTTTCTTTAAGCATGTCAATTCCTTAATTGAATTTATAATATATTTTATATATGAAACAGAGTTATATGAATGAACCAATGCATCACTAATATCTAGTTATGGACTATATTAAAGATAGTACGTTCCTTATAGTAATAGGTTGCTTGCTTGAGCTAGTTAAATGGCTTGTATAATTTGTCATATAAGAAGACTGAAAATGTTTTGTCAAAATAAGTGTTTTCTTAACAATAAAATATAAGAGTTATGTATAGGTATTCATGTTAGTTATTACATTTCAATTAACACATTGGGTTATAAGCTTTCTTTATAGCTACTCATTCTTTCTTTCTACTAGGATATGATGTACAATGTCTTGTATGCAACATAAAATATTTACGGATCTATAAGTGATAAACTCAATATGATACTGGTATTTAAGAAGCATTAGTACATTAAGTATCATAAATACATCCTACATCGATAAATGATGAACTTTCATAGTACTAATGCATTGTTTTTCTTATGAATATACATATATTCTTATTGATCGTATGCTTATATTTGAATAAATATATATATTCCTAGTATATCTCAAAAGGTGTGGTATGTGGACTCTATTTTATTCATTTTGAATTGGCATCTCTTTCATTTGAACATAAGGTATACTTGTAGTTTATGATGTATGTTTGTTGGCGACCACTATAAGTGGTCGTTTGTCATATTTTGTGTTCCCCACCAAGCTTTATAGCTTACCACGGGTGTTTCATCCGTGTAGGTTGTGAGGATAGGACTTTCTCACAGGATTGATATCTGCAGCTAGTTGGCCAACACAAGTCTTAGAAGATTGAAAAGTAGAGTCTTCTTTTTGTTCTTTTATTTTGTGGATATGAAAATTTTTAATTATGATGGAATTTTTGTATTTGTACAAATGTCTTGTTTGAGAAAACATTGTAATATATTGAGGACTTTTATATAATTAAGATATTAGTCTTACGTTCAAATGATATGGTTTTTAATTTCTTTTATAAGTTATCTAATAAGAAATGTTTTTGGATCTAGAACATAGTAAAACATGTATTATGATACAAGATTTAGTGGTAATAGCCAAGTATAGAATTTGAGTGCTACAAAAACCCGTCTGTGGTTTTCTATCTCTTACACAGGCCAAATTAAGGGCATTTTAGGAATTTTTAGGACTTGTGCCTAAAGGACGCTTGTCCCTCGATAAGGGGCATCCATCGTGGCTCAATTTCCAGAATTCCCATACTTTTGGAATTTTAAAAAGGGGATAACTCTTAAATAGAATTTAATCCAGATTTAATGGGGATTTTTCTCCAAATTTGGGAAGTTATAATTGGAATCCAACTCCAACTCTAACCTAAGTATATAACCAAAAACCGTAGGTTTTCAAAGGGGAGGAATCAATTTTACAAAGAGCTGCTTTAGAGAAAAAAAAACTAATTTCTTTCCCTCTCTAAGATTTCATTGCTCTAACAATCATTTTTATTAAAAAAAACACAAACAAAAACGAATTTCATTGGATTTTTTTGAAAAATAAGAAGCACAACTTGGAATGGAGATCTGGACTATAAAAATTTCAGAGTCAGAATATCTCCTGAGGCTAATATTCTAGGCTCATTAATACTTTCTCTCTCTAGAATTCCCAAACATGATTATTTGAATATTTGTTAGAAATAAATATGTTTAAATGTTATATATGTGTGATTGGCATTACTAGAATTCATTGAGATATAAACCTAAACCAAAGAGCATGTAAAGGCATGATTAGAATTAAGATTCCTCAATTGTTGTAGATTTTAAGCTTTTTCTCTATTGTTGTAATTCTCTATTTTAATATGTTTTTATTGAATTTCGTGCATGATTTGATGTTAGAACACAATTTGGCATGATTTAGGACCTAATAATTGCATGTTTAAGGTCAAAATATACTTTTTGTGATTTTTGTATTTTTTGGTTTTAAGGTTCTGACAGGATATACATTTAGCATGGTAAGGATATACATTGAGCATGGTAAGGATGTAACTATATAATAAGGTTGTTCTTATATGGAGATAGAGTTATAAGAGAATCAAATTAAGTTTAAGTAAGCATCAAGGGAAGTTGGTAGAGATAGTATGGAATAAAAGTTTATAATTTTAGACATCGAAGTCTAAGAATTGATAATGATACATTTGAGCAAAGGATATAGGTATGAATTTCGAGAATGAAATTCCTTAAGGGGGAGAAATTTGTAAGGACCCAAAATAGGTCCTAGTAGAATTCAAGGGCAATTACATGTTATTAAAGTCTAATTGAGTATTATTGGATGAATTATTAAGAGTTAAGATTTTGATTGGGGAAAAAATGTTATTAATCTACAATTAATTATGTGATAAACGTGTAAATTATATGGTATGAATTTTATAAGGTCATAATTAATTTATTTATATTGGTTTAATAATATTTAAGGGTGTAATTGGAGTATAAAGTATTAATTTAGGGTAAATGTGTACTTATGGCATTTTTAGGGGCAAATGTGAATAAAAGAATAATTGGAAGGTTGATTTAAGAGAAGGATTTAATAGAGGGGTCAATTTCAAGCATGCAAAAAGGTGAAGGTTAAATATTGGACATGCAAAAAATTAAAGGACTAAGAAGGAAATTTTACATATCACTATATATATGTTATTTTGAGTGGAGAGGGCTGGATTTTCCATGAGAATTCCAAAATTTGGTTTCTCTCTTCCTCATTTTCTTTGAACTCTTAAAGTCTAGCTAAGTGTTCTAGAAGAGGAATTCATGCATGTTGCTTAATCAAGAATATTAATGAATCAAAATAAGGTAAGCATGTGAAATTGTTAATTTATCTCATCCTCTTCATCTTCTTCTTCTTTGAATGATGGTGTATTGAGTGGAATGTGGAAGTTTGATGTTGAATGAATGAATTGTTGTTAAGGGAAGAAGAAGAAGGAGGAAAGGGCAATGGCATTTTGATCTAGTAAGAAGAGTAGATGTTTGATAGAGGTATGGGATTTGAACTTTGAAATTAATTTGCATATATGTGATATTTTTCAACTATAAGGTATGGGAATTATTTTAATCTTGCATGTGTTTATAGTGATGAGGTAGATATTGAGAATGGCAGGTCATGCACGTGTAGATCATCAAATGATTTTGCATGTAAAGTAATTAAAATGTTAGGCAGTGCTGTCCAAAAAATTCGGATTGACCTCTAGTGACTATTTTGATCATAAGTTGAGCTTTGGAACTCTGAATTTGATGTTTCTAGTTGGGATAGAACCAAGACATCTTTTCCTATAAATATTATAGAAATACTAATAATGAAATTTTGCCTCTAAGGCCCTCAAAAATTCCCAAAATTGTAGCCCTTTTTTAGTTGATGAGTCATTGGAGCAGTCCTAAGTGATTTGTCAATAACTTGAGTTAGAGAGATGATATTAAGATGATTTTGAATGTTATGGAAAATAGAAACACAGGGGACTAAGTTTTATTGAGATCACTTGGCCTAAAAATGATTTTTTATATTTTTAATTTTGGTAACAAAATGAAATTCGAAATATGCCACTGTACATAATGTTTGTCATGGCTTCCTTGTTTCACATAAAATTTACTAAAATGTCTCAAAATGATAGTATAGCTTATTTATACCTTCTTTATTTTTTTATAGCATCTTTTTTATGTAAATGAACATAAGAGAGAGATAAGTACATTGAGTATGTGATGATATCATATTGTAAAGCAATAGGTATGATTAAATGATGAAGCATGTTTATGGGAATGCTAAGATCAGGTATGTCAACAATATTTATTTATTTAGAGAAAGCATATGTATGATTAATATCGTATAAGCATGTGTATTGCTTATTTGAGATAACATAAGTATATTGGAATGTATAGACATGAATAAAAAAATGATCATGCATGAATGAGATCAAATCTTGACATATGAGTGACATGTATGGGAATAGCTCTTATGAACCTATTTCATAAGCTTAGTGATGAAGAGTACAAGCATAATAAATGTGCATACTTATATATGCATACTTATATATGTATAATATTTAAGAGTGTATATAAACATAATACATGAATTTTATGCATAGTAAAGCGAACAAATGTGCATTTTGTATTAATATTATTCCAAAAAGAAAATACATAAAGCATTATGAACTAATAGCTGTAGTTTTAGCATAGTTTGAGTCAAAAAAATTAAACTGAGATCATTCTGATTTCTAAGGTTACATGACATATATGCCTACAAAATTATAGAAGGAACCTGTCATTGAAATTGCCTTTAAGATATCCAAATAATTAATTGAATTTTTTATAAGCTGTTAATTTCAGTTCTGGAACAGGTTGAAGTAAAAATGACGTATCTTTGTGTATATTGCTCAGAATGCTATGAGGTCAAATCATATGCAAAATAGACTTATAAATGAATATTTTTTTTATGAAGGAAGCTTTGTTTAATTATGTTTGTATGAAGTTTTAATGTTAGCTTGAAATTTGTGACAACTATTTGCACTGTTAAGGAACAGATTGTGGTATTTTAGCCATAAATCTTAGTAAGGGAGTCAAAATGCTATGCTGCTAAATTCTAGGTAAACTAGACACCTAGGAGGACTTTGTTGATGGAAATTTAGGCTGATTCATTCCCCATTTTATTCTAAAAAGTTTACAATTGGTTACAATAACTGTCTTTGAATTTATGAACAGCCAATGGTGTTTCTTGAATATCTTGAATTATAGATATGATATTGTGACAAATTTTGATGTCATAGAAATATGATATATAGGGGAACGAAATTGTAGAAGGCCAAATGGCCTAAAAATAACATTTGCTAGACCAAAAAGGGCACCTAAGTTGGATCCAGAATGTTGATCCTATGCAGATTTGTGTAGGTAGAATTTCAATTTGTTTTCTATATTTGCTTTAATATAGTTATGTTAAATATGAATTTATATGATAACACATTGGATTGGATATAGCATGTGATATGATTATTGATAAAAGTCCCTAAATATATATACATATATACATGTTCACATATGTATTTAAGTAAATATTGCTGACAATTATATCAAATATGCATATGTGATTGAAATTAAATACTTGCTTGTTATATGCAAAATTATTTATATGTATGTACTCCTATGAAGAGTAAATGTGTATTTCAACATTCACTTATACTATGAAATAAAGAAATACATTAGTATGATCATGTTCACATATAGTGCCTTATTGATAACATGTTAAAGTACATAATGTGATGGCATATGCTTAATAGTAAGTATTTGTCTTGTTATATGGCTATATGAATACATGTTTGTGTGTATATATATATATATACAAACACACACATACACACACTTGTGATTATGAATCTTTTTACATGATCACATCCATATGATGTGCTATAGTGCAAAGTTCTTATAAAAGGCATGTTTTATGATGAGTACTTGAATAGGTACGACACATTACATGATTGTCATAGTATGATCATGTTAATATGTGAAATTTGATTACAGCATGATTAATAAAGTATGTGAAGCATTATAGGAACCTTGGATACATAATTATACTATGACAATAATATGTCTATTTTATGGTTATACATGTGCAAATTGACTAGTTGAGTGCAAGCATGATATATGAAAAGAAAATTAAATAGAGTATTGCCTGCAATTAGAGTTCAATTGTGGATAGATAATATCCTATATGGATGTTGCAGCGGCCACTATTGACCTTTTTAGGTCTAAAGTACAATTGATCCTATTGGATCATGCACAACTCCATTTGGGTTGTTAGTTGACCCTATTTGGGTTCATTTGACCGATCCACCGTACAATTGACCCCGTTTGGGTCTATAGTTTTGATATCTTCGGATATCCATCATTTTAATACCCTCGAGTATCCACCGATCCCGTTATTCACCTTTCAAACTTAGGCAGGCTAAACTATAAGTACAGTACAGACATTAAAGTATAAAGTACAAAGTAAGCACCATATAAGAGTTATGGATATAGCTTGATTACATGTTTGACATGATTTGCTTGTATTGTTTCATAAGTTTAAATAAATAGAGGTTACCAAGTAACTCATGATATGTATGCTATTTATGGTTGGTTCCAAATGTTTAAAATTACTTAAATGAGTTAAATGCATGAAGAATTCTCAGTCAGTATACAATACAAGCATGCTAAGTTAATTGTTATGCTTTTTAAATGCTTTTATTGTTTACTACGTGTGGTTGTTAGATTTGTCAAGATTTTCTAATCCATTGATTACATGTTAAATAAATGTATATATATATAAAGTGTGTTGAGTGTGATTACTGATGAAGCAATGGTAATATCGAAATGCTTTAAAAGTTGAAAAATATACAAGGTAAAGATGTAATAGTTTAATAAAAATAGTAAGTATTCAAACAAATGAGAATGCATCTTATACATGGAATATATTATACATATGTATAAGGAATATAATTTATCTGAATACAGTACCCTATTTCTAAGATAGATAAGTATATCAAAGTGATAACTAAAATAAAAATGTGGGAACTCATAAAGTATAGATGATGTATATATAAATATTTGTAAATAAGTCATAGAAATATGGCATAGTTATTAAAATGTTTGGCAATTGATATTAATACATGAATAATATAGTTATCAATGTTTGACAACTAATAATTAAAGGTCAAGAGTAACATATAGAAATCATGAAAGTAAGCTTGACGTATAGGATTCAAAGTAATGAATGAATAATGATAAAGGTAATAAATTGATAAGCAAAGGAAATATCAATAGGTATTGATATTGGTTATAAGTATAGCAAAAGAGAATATAATTATAGGAGATTATTATGAATATTGTTTTTAATGATTGGTTTATTTGCTTTAAGATGTGTATATACGGGTTTTCATCTTGACAACCTTTAGAAGGGGTCATCCACATGTTTTTTCCCACTAAGCTTTATAGCTTAGCACGGGTGTTTTATCCGTGTAGGTTGCAAGTAAGGATTTTTTCCTAGGATGATATCTGCAGTGGGATGGCCAACACAAGAGAGAGATTGAAAGTATAGTCTACTATTGAATGCATTTTGATTACAAGATTCTTATTTCCTTTGACAAGGATGTGATGTATAGATGATTAATAGATGTAAATACTGTATTGTTTAAAAATACTCTTAAGGATGCATTAAATTGTTAATAGTATAGTTTATATGTCAGATTTATGTTTTATGTTTGACAAAAAAAATCATATTTCATGCATTAAACCTGGCAATCATGCTTAATGATACTGGATATAGTGTTTACAACTATGTAGAGGATAAGGGTGTTACAATTTGCACCTAAAATCCCCTAAGAGCGATTGCACTTCAGGGAACAATCCATTTTTTCCTTTTTTTTCACTCTCTTTCATTTTTGTTCATATTACAAGTAAGTATTATTTATGTTTTTTACATTTTACTCATCTATTTTATTAGTTTAATTATATTATAAGCTTTTGTTATTATTATAAGGCTTTAGTATTAGGCATGATTAATGCGAGCATATCGCCTTTTAGTTTAGAATTAAATGTTGCCTTCAGGATCATAGCCTAAGTTACAAAACCTTTTTGCATAGCACTATAGTTAGGAAAAACCTTGTATATGAGCACATAAACTCGTAATTCTTATTTTAGCAAACAATATATTTTGTGCCTTCAAATGCATGTTGTATTGGAAATTGTAATTGCATCCAAATAATCCCATCCAAATTTAATTTTCTCTGTTAATAACATAGATTGTGTCGCTTGGCATCCATGATGGCTTATATGTTGTTTAGGTTATCTTTTTATGCAAGAGACAATCACATTCCTAGCCTGAATGCTGTCGAAATTTCGTTAAAAATTCTCATAAGATGAGAAATATGTATTATGCCTCATTCATTGTGCATGTTTGCTAGAATACCCGATAATGGGTTTAAGATGTTGCATATTGTGTTGTGGTGCCTAGCATGCATTTCTATGCAGGTTGGCTATCTCCCTTTTAGCTGAAATGCTACAAAAATTCTAACAAACTTTTACTTGCGACCCACGTTGGCCATGGAAACTAACATGTAATCTTCTCTTGTAGGATGCCTCATAGAACTGCACATGTGAACCCACCTCAACGTATACCAGAGTATATAACACCCATATAGGCTACCAGATATTGAGCCCTATAGCAAGTGCAGTACAGGTCAAGCTGCTTCATGTCCAAATAGTTCCTACAGGACATCGAAATAATGGAAGAGGTTGATAAACTCTTGGCCAAAGCAAGTTTGATAGAGTTTTTTGCTCTAGCTTATGGGACCTATCCTGATGTCACCTAAGACATTCTAGCCATGCTGCACTACAGCGGTTACCATAGGTCAAATATAGAGGAAGGGGTTGTCCAATTCAGAGCACTAGGCATCCATTATAACCTTACACGCTGCAGAGTTACCAAGGTTATGGGCCTCTCAATTGGTCCTGATGTGGTCACACCTCCTAAGATTATAGATTAGACCAAATAGAGGGCAGTGACACTATCGGGGGTAGTATATCGATCAAACATTGTGAAGAGCACTATGCTGGCTACCTAGGTTTATGTATACATTTAGAGGGTGTTATCCACCTCTTACTTGGGATGCACATGGAGTTTAGGGTCAATTAACTTTGCCTACATCACTAGTCTTTAGGGGATGCTGGAGTAGAGGTGTGTGGATGTCACCTATGAGATCATCACCTTGCTAGTTAGGGTATCCACTCAGTCCACCACATAGATCTGTGTGGGAGGTGTCATTACCCGCCTGCTGATATCACTAGGGGTGGATGAGAGTAGATTAGGCAACCCTATTCCAGAGGACATATATGTTGATTTATAGGTTGCGATCACTATAAAGATGGTGGAGTCTATTGAGTAGTGGGAGGGGGAGTACAAACTGCTGACTATCCCCAAGACCAGACAAAGATGTGTCCTAGACCCTATAGTGCCAAACATACCTACAAAGGGGGATGGGGAGGATTAGCCACCCCAGGAGGCATCAGCTAACTTGCAGACACCTATATTACAACCACCTCAGCTAGAGGATTAGGCAGAGCAGCACATGAGCCACAGGAGTGCTAGGGGCAAGGGTAGATTCAGAATATGAGTTTGACATATAGATAGAACTATAAGACCTTCTAGATGGTTCACCATAGCCGCCGGTGCATCCTTGATCACCTGTTAAATGCCAACGATCACCAATTAAGAGGATGAGGAGGCTTTTCCCCTATGGACATCTGAGTACATCCACATCCATAGCTCCTTTGCCATATGTTCTAGCATCACCAACGTGCTTAGAGGCATCTCCGCCTGTACCTCCGCACATCCACCCTCAGCTCTTATATCTAATGATATTTCCAGGAGATTGGTAACGTTGGAGGATGCCAGTACACATCAGGATCAGACATTACAGATGATACTCATAGCAGTATAGTCTATACAGTCATTGTCAATAACTATACAGACTCTACAAATAGAGGTATGGAAAATCAAAGCTTAGTTAGAGACTACAGATCAAAGATTTGAGCTGACTCTGTAGGTAATTAATGAGTCACTCACTCAAATTAGAGAGCAGGGTGCTTATATCGAATGGGAGGTCTCTGAGGCAGACGGGCCATGGTAGAGATAGATGAGCAGCTGAGGAGATATATTAGGTATCAAAGGGGTGGCCTGATGAGATATCTCGAGCAGCATTCCATGGCCATCACTGAGGTTGGCCAAGGTTCAGAGTGACTAGCAAGGTGATAACACATATTTTATAGCCTTTAACAGTTGGATTGCTCGGGTTCCCCTTCAGATTCTATCTAGATGATGATCAGCTGCTAGCAGTGCCATAGGCCATGGCACCAACTAGACCTCCCAGACCTTCAGCATTTAGACCTCCTTCTAGGCTAGTCCACTGCTGAAGACTAAGGCCTTCACAGTGATTTATGAGTTTTAAAACCTTCTCTAAATATTTTGATGTATATAAAAGTAAAACTTATATTTAATTTATGCATTTATATTATCTTATTTTATGTTTTTTTTGTTTATGTTCATTATGCATGAAAAAAAAGAAAAAAATACCATGAGATTAACCAGAAAACATGTAATTAATATGCAACGACAAGACAAAAGTAATAATAATGAGCACAAGAAGAAAATAATAAAAATTTGACAAAGCTAAACTCTATAAATAGTGCACTAATATCGAGTCCTCCTCACAACAAGTACTTAAAATCCCATCAAGGGGCATATATTTACTTCTCCAACAACAAGAAAGAGATGCACAACAAGGATCTATTGGACAAGAGGCGAAAGCTTGAAGGCAATGTAAATTTTGGAAGAATGTATAGCAAGATCAAGCATGCCAATAGCCTTAAAATGATGTTTTTCTTTACATTGGTGCCAATTTGCAGAGTAATGACATAGTCTTTGGGAAGTGTGCCAGAATGGCTCCAAGGATCTCAATGACTCCTCACAGATACATATTTGCCAAAATGGCCCCAAGCATATCAATGACTCTTTACATATGCATATTTGCGAGAATGGCTCCAAGCATCTAAATGACTGCTAATAGATAAATATTTGCCAGAATGGCTCCAAACATCTCAATAACTATTCACAGATGTATATTTACCATAATGGCTCTATACATCTCAGTAACTCCTCACTGATGCATACTTGCCAGAAATCTCCCCAGTAGAACATTTCTTTAGGAAGGGACAGTGCACCCACCAAAAGTACTAACCATTATGAAGGTTAGTCAACAGTGGACACCAGTTAA
The DNA here is from genome assembly GCA_037975025.1 of Excoecaria agallocha. Taxonomy (NCBI): domain Eukaryota; kingdom Viridiplantae; phylum Streptophyta; class Magnoliopsida; order Malpighiales; family Euphorbiaceae; genus Excoecaria; species Excoecaria agallocha. Next base: position 37,885,838 of record CM075807.1, on the reverse strand, counting down.
ATATTACTCAAATCTTATTTGATTATGCATGCCCCAGGTGCTAATCATATCCAATCAAGTTATTTCAATTCTACATACCCAAGCGCTAATCAGACACATTCAAACAACCTGATTTTGCATGCGCCAAGCGTTAATCAAATCCAATCACATCATCTCGATTCTGCATGCCTCAAGCGCTAATCAGATCTAATCAAGTTGTCTTGATTCTGTATGCCCTAAAAACTAATCAGACACATTCAAACAACCTAATTATGTTTGCCCCAAGTGCTAATCAAATCCAATCACATCGTCTTGAGTCTATATGTCTTAAGTTCTAATTAGATGCATTCAAACTATAATGCCCAATAACTACACGATATTCCTCACCATTGGGTGAATAAATTATAATATTTAGTTGATTGGTCAGTGATACTGATTATATGATATTAAATGTTACTATTCATATGGTAAATATTTGGGTAGCATGACGACTTATTTTTCATGCTTTTCAAATACCTGCAATTCAAATTAACACTCCTTAATAATTCTCCTCCTCCATAACTTTAATAAACACTCAGACACTTCTAATTCATTCCATAGTCACAATATATAACATATATTCCACACATCCATCCGTAAAATACTAGCTCTAAATTTAATTACAATCCAAAATATTTGCATAACAAAATAAAGAATTTCTATTTATACAAAAATGGACCTAAGTCCCAAAATACATGTAAATGCCATTTCCTTCTTCAGTTCTTTGTCTTTTTTACCTGTCCTTGTGCGACACAGCAATTACATGCAAAGCGACATTGTCACTTAGTGGTCGATACTACTACATAGGATTTCACTCATACACACAAAAATTGTAAAATTTCCATTTGGTACCTAATGTTTAATTAACCTTTTTATTTTCATTTACCATTTTCTCCAATTTATTTCTTTTACCTTATTACACCTTCATTTCTTCATAGATGTGAAAATTTACCATTTGGTCCTAAATTTTCTCTATAAAATGTAAAATTTTTATTTGGTCCCCGAACTTTTCAACAATTATGGTTTTACCCTTTTTAGCCTATTTGTCTCCTTTAACTCCATTAACCATTTTTTATGATGCCAAATTATAGTTCGGTCCGTACTTTCTCGCATAATTACATTTTTACCCTTTTTGAACCATCTGACTTGGTTTTTCATCTTTTTCACATACAAGTCGCATAATTAACATATTTACAAATAATATTTCATTTTAACACTGGATTTTTCACAATTACGATTTTACCCCTAGTATGGCCAGTGAAAATTCTTGAACCAAATATGCGGAATGAGGACTCAAATGATGTAAATGAGGGCCAAATCACTTGCCATGACCCTATACTCTAATTTTTATATGCCGGCTAACTTAAATATGCATAGTATGACAAATCTCATAGTGTAACCATGGTAAATATGTCCCTATGGCTAGCCATTATATTTAATGATCCCATATTACCCACTAAGCATTAAGGGCAATAAATTATGAGCTCAATGTCACTTATTATGCATTATTGCATGTTGTTCACATCATGTCATGTTATTATATGGACATATCTTATTCATAAGGACATAATTCTCTCACGTACATCATGTACACATTTAATTACACATGTATGACATAAGTATACTTGAATTTTCACATGGGTACTATTTGGCCACATTAGCATTCTTATATGTCCACATCATCATTTCATATGTATATCATAAGTTACACATATGTTTACCATTATGTACACACACACACACCATTATGCCCACATGTTATCTTTCATTTTAATCCATCTTATCATGTTCATTTATTATTATATTATGTATTTCATGCCAATTATGTCATTATTTGTTTGTTTAAACCATGTTAAAGCATACTAAGGCATTTGGCCACTTAATGTTTATACTTTCTTAAATTGTTTTCATCATCAATTCATGTTTCTAACACATTAAAACATCATTCTACCATGTCATATCAATTTATTTCATCATTAACCTAAATTACCTTAGTTACATAATGTAAAATTTAACTAAAATTCAATAAAATTTGTGAAATCAAGTGTAAAAAGGTATCCACTAACCACAAATGGCTTGAGAATCACCCAAGTCTCCTTTTCCTTTTCCTTTCCTTCCTTACTTAGCTTGTCCCCTTGGTTTTCCTCTTTAGGCCGAAATGAATGAGTAAGAAATTATAAGCTTAAGCTTTGAATTTCAACATGTATTTGATGTTAATAAGTTCTACTCATGCTATTCTATATGCCTATATGAAAAATCCCAATTAAAACTAACAAAAACTCATGAAATTACCTAGTTAGGTCAAATTCCTCTCTCCCTAAAACCTTAATTTCTCCACTTCCATTTTCTTAAATCTTATTTCTAAGATGAAGAGGAAGTCTTTTAGTGTATTTAGGTAAAATTTTATCTTGGGATTTGGTGGGAATTGAAGAAGAAAAGAAAAAAAATGGTGGAATGGCAAAAACAAGGAAGGTTTGGATTTGGAGGGATAAGGAGAGGAATATGATAGAATTTTTCTATGAAATTAAAGAGTTCTAGACTACTCTAGGGTTTCTATTTACACTCCAAATTAGAGGCCAAGATTCCTCCATTTGTTATGAAATCCAAGTGCTTACTTTTTGGCCACTTGTCATCTATTCATCTACTTAGGCTTATCCTACTGAGGTAAGATCACTCAAAAATGATCATGACTTTATATTAATGACTCATATGTCTTCCTATGGTCAAATTCCCAAATTTGGCCCTCTGAATGACCTGGTTTCGATTTTGCACCCCAAAATATAAATTTTTGTTCCCAATGTCAGATTTCCTTGAAACTTTATTTCAAGTGTCCCTACATACTTAAAAACATGTGGTAAAAATTTTAGCTAATTTTGACATCATTTCAGTATACTTCCAATCTCAATTCCTTACGCAACCGATCCGAAATTCAAAATTTCAAAACTGCCAGAATTACTATTTTTTAGTTTCTAGAGTGTCTTTTCCCTAAGTATATAATTTACATGAAATATAGGAACAATTGGAGATCTCTAAGTTTCTCAACTGCTTGGTCAAAGTTTCGGTCAACCCTTCGCGGAACCATAAAATGTTTCTTTATTTGGTTATTTGGGGACATATTTAAGCTTAATTTTTCCCCAAACTGCACCACTAGGTTTTAATTTACTCACACTACATTGCTAATTATTTAACTCAATGATCACTATGTATGCCTTAGAATATATTTTGCATGTTATATAAAAATAAGGGGCGTACAAACAACCTGATTCTACATGCGTTGGGTACTAATCAAATTTAAACAACTCATCCCAATTCGGCATGTCTTAAGAGCTAATTGGATAATTAATCTAGGATTAACACATCGATAAGATGATGTTAACTACTTGAACCAGGGTTAACAAGTCGACAAGTTTACGATAACTACCAAACCCAGAGATTCACTAGCTCAAAAGGTACGTGTTTTAATTAACCTAAAGACTTACTACCTCGGAAGGTATGTGTTTTAATCAACCTAAAACTCACTAACTCAGAAGGTGTACGCTTTGAATCAACCAAGAGATTTACTGCCCCAAGTATACATCTTTTTCCTTTTATTTTGAATTTTGGCTCACTTTAGCACTAGTGCACTAACTCCTTAAAATTGGGGGTAGCTATACACACCATGACTTGAGGCAGCCTAGATTAGAGTTACCTAATGATGAGGAAATAGTATATTACTAACAATAGGTTTGGATCTCGAAGCTCAGATTATGAATTTCTCATATTTTCTCAAAGATTTATATAATTTTCCAAGTATTTTTAAGGGTTTTAACAAAAGTGCATGAAAACCCTAATTTTGGCCTTTAAATGTGATAGACAGTCATTTGTCACATGAGGGACGGTCATCCCTTGCTTTCTTTTACCTGTCCAGGTCAGATTAGGGGTATTTTGGTAATTTTGTGACTTTTACCTATAGGACGACCACCTCTCAATAAGGGACCCCCATCTGTGGCCTATCTTCCAGAATTCCCACATTTTTGGAATTTAAAAAAGGAGATAAATATATAAAAGGATTTAATTCAGATCTCAAGGGGAGATATCTCTAGATTAGGAGAGATAGAGTTAGATTTTAACCCTAACTCTAACCTCGGTATAAAAGCTAAAATTCTAGGGTTTCCAAATGGGGGGAATCACACTTTATAGAGAGCAAACTTTAAAGAAGAAGAAAATAATTTTCTCTCTCTTTAAGAAGTTATTTTGTTCTAACAATCTTTTTGATCTAAACACACACACACATGAAATTCATTGGATTTTTCTAAGAAATAAAGAACACAAATCGAAGTAGAGATCTGAACTACAAGAATTTTAGAGTTAGAATATCTTTTGAGGGTAATATTTTAGACTCATTTTCTATTTTTTCACTCTAGAATTGCCAGGCATGAATATGTGATTATTTGTTGCAAGTAAACATGTTTAAATGCTATGTTTGTGTGATTGGCATGCCTAGAATTCATTAAGATATAAATCTGGATTCATATGTGTATTAATGGCATGATTAGATTAGAGATTCCTCCATTGTTGTAATATTTCAAGTTTTTGTTTCATTCTCTAATTTTGTAAATTGGTGATTTTAGTGTGTTTTATGCATGATTCATAGTTATAATACTGTATTGGCATGATTTAGGACCTGAAAACTATATATTTTTGATTAAAAATGGTCTTGTATGATTTTTGCATGTTTAGGCTTTATAGTTCTACATCTCATTTTTTCCAGCAAGTGATGGATGGGAAGAAGACTTGATAGATGCCCATTTATCAAAGCGATAAACAGGATGTTGTGCGGTTTCTCCTCGTCCCATCCCCCACATGGCTATGGGCATCCCTCACCTATTTAGGGCATCCATGGCTGATATTTACGCATTTTTTATTGTACATTTCATGTATTTCACATATTTTATTGCATTTATTTAATCCCTATGATATTTATGCATTATCCTGTACGATCCAATTATGTATGGAATCTTGATCTATACTGTGCAATTAATTAAATGATTATCTTTGTTGTATTTGTATAATACTAATTTGTTTGCCTTTTTATATGGTTTTTTGAGTATGTAAATTCTTTTACCTTTCGAGAATTATATGGGCTTTTTTACATTGGGAATCATGCTCCCGATTGGATGACCACCCTTAACTCATCTGGTTACCTCGCTTAACCATTCATTTATTATTTATTTATTTATTTATTATCTCAATTTTATTTAGTAGTTATTTATTTTGTGTTCATTCATTTATTTGGTATTTTTGGATGTATTTTCTTTTGGGGATATAATAACTAGTAAAAATGGCTTTTTGCGCACATTAAAAGGAAAAGGCACTTAAAATATTTTCTATTCATCAATTTGGATTTTTCTTTACAGCTTGGACCAATGTTCAATTTTTCAACCAAATCCAAACAAAAAAATAAAATAAAGATTTTTGTAAAATATACATGAGGGAACCAACGTTCCCAATCCAAACAAATGCCCCAATTTATGTATGTGTATTACTTTACTCTTGTTATTGGACAATTTGCTTCTGTAATAAGTTTATAAAGGATGACGAAAGTGAGCCTTTATCCGCAATGTTTTTTATGACCTCTGCCAATGGACTGAAGTCTTTTGAGGGAGGAGAGGCAGAATGTGAGCTTTAGGCATTTTCTTCATGCATGCATTTTATTTTATGTTTATATGGGGATTTTGACTTGTTTTAACTTTCGTTTGGTTTTGTAGTTTCAATAGATCCAATAATTGGTAGAGACTTAACCAAATGGACCAAAAAGGCGTAGAAGGTGAAAAAGAAGAAAAGTCTTCAATGACGAAAAAGCAAACTGGTTGTTGTTCTAAAGTCAGGAAGGCTGCTTAGGAAGTCCAGGAGTCTAATGTTATAACAACTCCTCTTAGGGGAATTTCTTAGGCATAAGAGCTTATTAGCACTCTTATTCTGATTAACCTTTTGCCATCTGCTCCTGGGTATGTCTCTCAAAGGGAGCCTTCTCCTCCAGTTTCTTCTAATAGTACCATCTCTGAAGGGCCCTCAGATCCTCCTACCTCAACCCCCACCTTTAGGATAAAGCTTCTTACTCTAAAGGGATTTTTGTCTCAGAGGTTTAGTGAAGATTACTATTTTCGAAATGGCCAAGTCTTGGACTTCACTAGTAGAGAGCTAATGTCCAAGAAGTATATGGGGCTAGTTACTTCTCCTAATCAGGAGCTAGCAAAAATAAATCTTGATAACATATGAGTAAGTGAATCTTTCTATCAATATTCTTAAAAATTTGCTAAGCTTTTTCATCACCTTATCTATTTTATTATGTAATTAGATCATTTAAAGGGCCATACGCTTTTATGGAGAAAATTTGGGTGGAAAGAGAAGCTAACAGAGAAGATTCGTTTAGAGAAGGAGCTGAAGGTTGAGCTAGCTAGATTAAAGAATGACCAAGAAGTTTAGCTCCAACTCTTTATTTAGTGCATGATGCTAAAGTTGAGGAGTACTCTTCTCACAACTCTCAACTTACCACTCAAAATTCTTAGCTCGTGTCTGAAGTATAGGGGCTTAAGAAGAAAGTGGCCTCTCTGGAGTCCATCAATGAGGAGCTTAAAGGAAGGCTTGATTTCATCCAACAAATGCACAAGAAAGAGTTATCAGAGCAGAAGGATCACATGATGGATTAGCTCGCCTATGCCCAGAGTGATCTCATCTCTTGAATTTCACTTACATTCAGAAGAGGACTTTAACTTTTTAGAGGATCCAACTTCTTTACCTGAGCTTCTTCTAGAGAGTAAAGGAGAATAGGCCTTAGAGGATGTTGATCAACCTTTTTAGGGGGAGGATAGGGCATATTAGGTTTTTTGTGTATTTTCCCTTTTTATACTTCCTTTTTTGTACTTGAAAATTTTTCTATCAATGAAACTTCCTTTTATTTCATTCGATCAACCCACAAAGCATAATTTAAACAATAATCCTAAAAAACTATCTCTAAGTGTTCATTCTTTAAATGTAGAAAACTCTTTGCAGGCTTAGAACATTTCCATTTTAAGATATGAAGATTAAGGGCTTAGTAATCTAATAGAAAATAAGATATAGCTACAATTTTTATCTTAAAAAATGAGATAATGTTCAAAATTTGATATAGGCTTTAATTGGATTATCGTAAGGATAATCACCATTTTAACTTTGATAGTTAATACTTCAAGTTAATAAGCATCATAATCTAATTGCCATTTTAATGATGGTCGTTGTTTTATATTAGGAATGAATTTTTTTTTATGAGATTAAAATCAATTGTTTAACAAGACATCTATGATGATTAATTTAATTGATTGGTTATGTCACAATTGAGAATTTATTCATCGACCATTTTAGTCACGAAAATAAGATAGTACAATTCAAATTTGCACATTATACCATATATTTCTTCAACACTTCTGGATTCCAAGACCTAGGGATATCCGATCCATCCAAGGTTTTGAGTTTGTAAGTGCTTATGCTCAAGACCTTTGTAATTTTGTAAGGTCCCTCCCAATTGGGCATGGGCTTTCTGACTCCTGCATTTCCCAATCCTATCTCAGATTTCCTAAGGACCAAGTCACCAGTATTGAAGGATTTTTCCCTCATTTTGTTGTTATAATACTTGGCTATTCTTTGCTTATAGGTCACAATCCTTACATAAGCATCCTCACTTTTTTCTTCTACTAATTCTAGATCTTGTTTTCTTTCCTTCTCATTATTCCGACCGAAAAAGAAAGTTAAGCGATAGGAAGGGATTTCGATCTCCACTTCTATAATAGCTTTTGATTCATACACTAAATAGAAGGGAGTTTGCTTCCTAACCCTTGGTGACGTTTGGTAAGATAACACAACACGTTGTAGTTCCCTGGTCCAATTGCCTTTAGCTTCTTCTAACCTCTTTTTCAATCCTTCAAGGATTGTTCTATTAGAAACTTCTATCATGCCATTGCTTTGAGGATGGCTGACTGAGGTGAATCTCAAATTGATCCTCAAATCGGTGTAGAAGGACTTAAATGTTATGCTATCAAATTGTTTGCCATTGTCGATGATAAAGACCTTTGATAGGCTATATTTGCAAATGATTTCTTTGCATACAAAATTATTCACCCTTTTGATAATAATTATGGCCAATAACTCAGCTTCTATCCACTTAGAAAAGTGGTTGATAACTATAACTAAAAACTTCATCTATCTTTTATCGGGAATGGGCCTAGGATGTCTAACCTCCATTGGTTGAATGGCCAAGATATTCTAATCAACTGCTACTTAAATGCTGGTTGCCTTATTATTCTACCATGGATCTAGCATTGCAGACATCTTTTAACCCTTTCCTGAGCACCTTTGAAAATATTGGACCAAAAATATCCAGTCTGTAAAACCTTTTTAGCTATTGCCCTGCTGGTTTTATGGGCACCACAAATCTCTCCATGGATTTCCCTTATAATGTAATCTCTATCCTCCCTTAAGACATATTTGAGCCAAGGATGACTGGATGCTTTTTTGTATAGCTTGTCACCAATTATAGAATAATTGAGTGGCTTTTTAGTGATCTTTCTAGCTTCAACTTTATCTTTAGCAATACTCTTGATAACAGGTACTGAATGATCGGAGTCATCTATATGTCTTCCTTGATCAATCTCCATTAGTTCAGGCTTGTTGAAGGAGGGTCTGAGAATTTCTACAATAGTTATGCTTTCTTCAATCAATTCCTCATCTGAAGTAGCGATCTTAGCAAGCCGATCGGCTAACCGGGTTTCCTCTCTTGGTGAATTCTCTAAACTCCAAGCAGTTCCAGCATTTTCCAACTCTTTGAGCTCTACTCTAAGCTTGGTCAGGTAGTTCTTCATGCTTTCTCCTTTGGCTTCAAAATTTTTAAGCACTTAGCTCATCACTAATTGTGAGTCATTTTTTATCCTTAGGCTTTTTTATTAGATACTCTTGACCAACCTTATACTTTGGATGAGTTTTTTATTTTACAAAATCATTGGATGCCTTTAAAACTTAACTTTATTGCATCCTTGATAATTATGGCAAGAGGGCCATTGATTATAATGCCACTGCCTTCTCTCTGACTATTTAAAGTTCCATCTACAATCATTTCCCAACTTGTTCTCCTGGGCTCTTTAACTTTCCTTTTCCTTGTAAACTCCACCACAAAATCTACAAGAGCTTGCACTTTGATTGCATTCTTAAGCTTGTAGCTTACACCAAATGAATGTAGTTTGACTGTCAATCCCACCATCTTGCCTTCCAGGTTGGGCATCTGGGGTATTTCTCCATGTCATTAGTTTGTTGGACTTTTCTTCAGATAGGGTCCTCTCAGCACTTAGCTGATGTAATAGATCAATAGTTGTTGACTCCCTTCTTCTTAAGCCAAAACGGCCGCCATTTCTTCTCCTAAAGTGGATAGTATAAGTAGAGCTTTTCATCTAGAATCAATCGACTTAATAATGGCCAATTCATTAGTAATTGCTTTAACTCTTCGAATGCTCTTTAGCAATCTTCATCCCATGTCAAATCATTATTTTTCCTCATGTTTTTGAAACAAAAGAGTGTAGACTTGGTAGAGGAGAAGATGAATCTACCTAAAGCTATATTCCTCCCATTTAACTTATGAATATCTTTCATGCTAGTTAGAGGCTGCTTGTTTAAGATGGTTATAATCTTTTTTGGATTGGCTATAATCCATGTATATGATACCATAAAGGCAAAAAATTTTCTCAAAGGTACTCCAAAAAATGCATTTTCCCAGGTTCAACTTTATTTGAAATTGATTAAGAGTGGCAAATATCTTAGTCAAATTAGTTGCATGCTCTTTAGAGCTTTTACTTTTGACAATCATATTATCAACAAAAATTTTAATCTTCTTGCCGATCTATCCCTTGAAAATTTTGTTCATCAGATGCTAGTAGGTCACTCCTGCATTATTTAGTCCAAATGGCATGACCTTATAACAAAAGGTGCTATCATTAGTGATAAAGCTTCTTTTCTCCTAATCGAGCAACCACATTAAGATTTGATAGTATCTTGCATAAGCATCTAACAAGGAATAGATGGCTTGACAAGCTTGGCATCTACAAGCTGACCAATATCAAGGAATGGATAACTGTCTTTCAGGTAAGCTTTATTCAAATTAGTGAAATCAACACACATTCTCAGTTTCATATTTTTCTTCTTCACAAGCATAACATTTTCCAACAATTTAGGGTATTTAACTTCCCTAACGGCTCCAACATTCAATATTTGATCAATTTTCTTGAAAATGAACTTTTTTCGATCAAGTGCATGTCTTTTTAACTTTTTCATCATAGGAGGGAATTTGAATCTACATTCAGCCTATGTGCTATAACTTTCGAATCTATACTGAGAATATCCTCATATTTCCAAGCAAAAGAAGTTTAGTTAATCATTAGTATTTGCATCACTTCCTTTTCCACCTCCATCATCACTCCTAATTCGATTTGAATAATATTGCCCTTGGCAAGCTCTTTAGTGATAAGTTCTCCCTCAAGGTTCATCTTAAGCCAGTTAGCCTTTTTTTTTCCAATCCTGGTTCCACTATATATGCTTGCTTTAACTCCTTTACCATCACAAAGTAGGCTTCCCTTAAGGCCTTTTGATTTCCCTTTAAGATTGCCTCTTTATTTTTGGTAGGAATCTTTATGGCCATATATCAAATGCTGGTAATTTCTCTGGTTTCAAACAATAAAGGTCTTTTAAAAATTGCATTGTATGTGAAGTTTTTATCCATCACCATAAAATTTGTTTGACATATGTGGGTCACCGCTTCATCACCTAGCTTAATAAAAAGTTCTACCGATCAGATCACCGGAATAGTGGCATTGCCAAGTTGGATCAGTGGGGTGATATATGACTTTAATTCTTCAACTAGCAGCCTCATCATTTGATATGCCTCTAAAGTGAGGACATTAATTACACTTCCGTTGTCAACAAGAATTCTTCTTACTTAAAAGTAGGCAATGCTAGCCTCCATAACTAGGGTGTCCTTATTAGGAAATTTTAAGTCTCCTGCACCTTTGGGGAAATGGTGACTGGCTATAGCCTTTTTGGATGTAGTTGAAAAATACATGCCCTTCCTTTTCTTCACTTCGAGATGCTTTCACCATAAGATGAGATGCTCTCTGTCTCTTTTTTAGTCTTTGTCATAGCCTATTAAAGTCCTTAGGCCTTCTCTTTTTGTTGTCGCCTTCATCAAAATTTGATCTGCCTTTCCCTTCATAATGTGGTTTGCAGGAGCCTATTAGTGTTGGGCCTACAAATCTTTTGAGGGAGCCTCTCTGTAGGAGTCTTTCGATTTCAATGCATTACAATCATTAATGGTGTGGATGACATCCTTATGAAATTTACAGTACTTATTTTTTTCCCTTAAGGATCAAAACCATTCAAACATCTTATTTGGCCAATTCACTTTTATATGCCTCTCCTTAATCCATATTAGAAATTGTGATGGAGGAGCATTGAGTGGAGTGTAAGTTCTTACCCTACTGTTTGCATGGCATAACTTCTACCCTAAGGATTTTTCGGTTTGAAAACTCATGGATTTTGGATAGAAACTTTCTCAATATCGTGTGATCTGCATGAAATAATCCTCATTTGAGTCATCTAAATGACAAATTAGATCATTGTGCTGCTGTCTTAAAGGACTAGAGAGGAGGTGTGATGAAGGAATTTCAAACCCGGTTAAATCAGAGCAAGTTTAGCATGAACAAGTATCGTGAATGGCGGGACAACTCTTCGATCCAATGCTTTTAACTTGCTAGACAGAAATTTTTTGAAATCCTTTGCCCGAAAGAACTATTTTGGAAACATTTTATGGCTTAAAGAAGGAGATGTTAATTCCAAATATTTTCACGCTTATGCCTCAAAAAGGAAAAGAAAGAACAAGATAGACAAGCTAATAGACGATGATGGAGGGTGGGTTGATTGGAAATCAGGACTAGGTAAGTACATTTCATATTACTTTCATTCGATTTTTACGTCTAGGCAAATTAATGGCAGAGCCATCTTAGACAACATCAACCCGGTGATTGATGAGTAACAGAATAATACTTTGTTAGTGCCATTCACAGCTGATGAAGTTAAAGCTGCTCTTTTTTCCATGCACCCAGATAAATCACCAGGTGTTGATGGATTCAATTCGGCTTTTTACCAACACTGTTGGGACATAGTTGGGGCAAAAGTCTCAAAATTCTGCATCCGCATCATCAAATCTGCTTCACTACTGCAGGGCCTCAATGATACTGCCATTGTGCTCATCCCGAAGAAGCAGAGGCCTGAGGTGATTACCGACCTTAGACCTATATCTCTTTGCAATGTCTTTTATAAAATAGTGGCAAAGATGTTAGCGAATAGATTAAAATCTGTTCTTCCCTTGGTGATTACAGAGAATCAAAGTGCATTTGTGGGTGGAAGGCTTATCATAGATAATGTCTTGATTGCTTATGAGATCCTTCATGCTTTGAGAAAGAAGACACAGGAGAGCCAAGGTCATGTCACACTCAAAATTGACATGAGTAAAGCATACGATCGGGTGGAATGGCCTTATCTCAAAAGTATTATGAGGAGAATGGGGTTAATAGTTAAATGGATTGAATTAATGAGCATGCGCATTTCAACAGTAAAGTTTTTAATTTGTGACCCATGGGTCGTTTGTGTCTGATGCTATAATCCTTGAAAGGGGACTGAGGCAAGGGTGTCATTTTTGTCGCCTTATTTATTCATTGTCTGTACTCAAGGGCTAACATTATTGCTCAACAAAATGGAAGGTGAAGGTCTCATTCATGGAGTTTTAGTTGCAAGGGGTGCTCCATCCATCTCTCACTTAATCTTCACAGATGACAGCTACTTCTTCAGAGCCAACATTTACGAGGCTCACTGCATTCAAAATGCCTTAAGGCAGTATAAGGAAACGTCAGGACAATGCATCAACTTTGGTAAATCGTCTATAATTTTCAGCCGATGTGTTGACCAACCTTTAAAATTTATGGTGAGCAATGTTCTTCAAGTGCAAGAAGTTACAGATCGGGACTTTTATTTCGGGAAGGTCCCTGTGTGTTGGGAAGAGTAGAAACAAAGTCTTCAGGTTCATTAAAGAAAAGGTCAGGAAATGCCTTCAAGGTTGGAATAAAATGCTTTTTTCTCGGGCCAAAAAAGAAATCCTTATCAGAAATGTGGTCTAATCTTTACCGAATTAAATAATGAGCACTTTTGTACTTCGCCTTAGATTGTGTAGTGAACTTGAGAATATACTTAATGCTTTTTGGTGGGGCACTAAAAATTCAAAAAACAGATGCATCCATTGGATGAAATGGGATAGTCTTTGCGCTAGGAAGTCAGCTTATAGGTTTAGATTCAGGAAGATTCATGAATTCAATCTAGCTCTTTTAGGGAAGCAAGGCTGGAGACTCCTAACAAACCCAAACTCCCTAGTTGCTCGTGTTTTCTAAGCCAAGTATTATCCTTTCCACTCATTTTTAGAAGCCAAAATGGGCAATAATCTCAGTTTTGTTTGGCACAGTATTAGAGCTTCTCAAGAGCTATTAAAGAAGGGCAGTAGATGGAGGGTCAACAATGGACAGAGTATCTCAATCTGGAATTCACCTTGGCTACCAAATGACTAAAATTCTTTTATTTCCACAACTCCGGATGTTATTAAGAGTCAAAGCAATCTTAGGGTCTCTAGCCTTATCGCATCTAATGGTGCTATGTGGGATATTGACTCTCTCCATTATCATTTCAATGACAGGGATTGCAATTTGATTTAGCAGATTGTGCTAAGTAGTAGACGACCTTAAGACTCCTAGTGGTGGACAGCGGACAACAATGAAATTTTCGCTGTGAAGAGTGCTTATCATATTTTACATGATGATATTCCTATTGTCTCTATGCAGGATTCCCTTTGGTACAGATTCTGGAAACTTGAGGTTCCCTCCAAGGTGTTTAACATGGCCTGGAGAGCAGGTAGCAACTGTCTTCCTACCAATATGTTGTTGCATGCCAGGCATGTTGATGTTGGGCCTTTTTATCGATTGTGTGGTCTTGAGCCTGAAACAACCATGCACACTCTTCTTGATTGCCCCCTGGCTAGAGATTGTTGGTCCCATGCTCCTTGTGGCTTTGTCAGAGGCCCTTTCACTTCTTTAATAAATTGGCTTGCTTTCATTTTAACTCATTTGCTTACTAATAAGTGTGCTGAGGCAGTAGTCCTTTGTTGGTGTTTGTGGAGGAATAGAAATAACTTTATTTGGAAGGGGGAAAGGAGAAATGTGAGAGGCATAGTACAGGAAGCTACTAATTTTCTAAATGACTTTGAGATAGCCAGGAGAAAAACTAGTGTTGTGGCAGAGTAGGTAGACCCTGGGGAGCCTGTCAACCATGAGCTCTAGATTAAACCCCCTCCCAACTGGGTCAAGATAAATGTTGATGCGGCATTGTTCAAATCAGAGAGGAAAATGGGTTTTGGTTTTATTCTAAGAGACGGTGCAGGGAATTACATGGCAACAGGTTCTGGTCCTCTCCAATTTACGACCTCTCCTATTAAATCAAAGTGTTTGGCTATTAGGGAAGTCTTGAGCTGGATAAAAACATAGGACAGGCAACAGGTTGTTATTGAATCTAATTCTCAGATTGCTATTCAACATCTTATCTCAAAGGCTCACATTGAATCTGATTTTGGATGATTGCCTGTATCTTAGTCAGTTTGTTTCAAACGTTAAGTTTGGTTTTGTTAAAAGATCGGTGAACTCGGTTGCTCATAGCTTAGCTAGGGCTTTGTCTTCGTTGTCTGGTCTTCATATCTGGTTGGAGTATCCACCAGATTGGCTGCATGATGTTTTGCAGTCTGATTTGGCTTAAATAAAACTCCTCTTGTTCAAAAAAAAAAAATGAACAAATCAAACTCTAACCTGTAATTAATATTTCAATTAGACCCTTCTATCAATATTGGATGACATGGCAAAGAAATTTAACTTGGAGGTCTAGCGTACGTTTAGATTTGCTGAAAACGTTAATTATAGATTAGGGTTTAATTTGTTCATCTTTGACCACAATTAAGTTAGCACATCATCTTTTTGTTATTTTGCCAAAACTGATGGAGGGATGTCCTTGGAATATTGATTATATGCCGAATTTCAATTTGTTCTTAACTAATTTTAGGTTGTATAACTAATTAAAATCTACGTGAAAAGCTTGGAGGGAGATGTAATGTTCAATTAAGAAGATAGAATAATTAGATAATATGGAAAGAATAGGAATCTTTATTCCTTAATAAATTACATAAAACTCGATTTATTTAAAGGGATTACAAATCTGTATAAAATGGTTCTAAAACTGTTGGTATTACAGAAAGAATAAGATGATTAAAAAGAATGGATGGAGATGCAAGTGTTCCACTTTAACATCCAGTAGGGCTCATGGTTCCCGTAATTGTTGGCTTAGCATTAGTGCATTGAGCTATGGCAGGACCTCCAGAAGATTTTATGTCGACATTGGAAAGCTCAATGTTCTCGCATGGAAATGCACTGCTGCAGGCAAGTTTAAATGCCAGAGTTGTGGTGGTACCTGTTATGTCCTTAAAAGTAACATCAGTAATCTTGACATTTGATGGTGCCTGAAAAATCACATACCAAAGTAAGAATATTAGTCATTTGAATAGGGACTGATAACCGAGCTAAAAAAAGTAGTTACTTTTGCCTATACAAAAGCTAAGAAACTACAGCTGACTGAACTTTTATTGTACAAGCATTAATAAGTCTCTCTAATTATTAGATTTCATTTTTCACTAAACAATCACTAACTTGACTATCAGAGTGGTTTTGTCTAAAATCTCTTCTGATATTATTTTCTCATATAATGTTAAGAATAGATTAGAAAATAGTTTGGTTTACCGACCTATTATAAGGTATAAAGGAAATACCATATAATAATTTTAGATTAGTAATTACCTTCGTATCGCATTGATTATTTGGGTAGTACATTTGATCAATAAGGATAGGATTCGCGACATCTTCCATTGTAAGGCCTTCAAAACGAATATCGCTAGCTTCACAAGCAGTTCTTGCTGGCCAAGATTTAATTCTCACACCATTATCAGTACCGATAAAGGTGCAGTATCTGACGACGACTCCTCTTACAGGGTCTTCGTTTTCATATCTTCCTCAACTTCCAATGCTAATTCCATGGCCAGGTCCACACTTTACATTTTCGATTGTAATATTTTGGGAACCATCACCAATGGAAATGCAATCATCACCGGTACCAATGTCTGAATCAGTGATGGTAACACCTTTTGATTTTGCAATATGAATTCCATCAGTAGTAGGGCTGTCTTTGGGAGCAGTTGCTTTGAAGTTTGCGAAGGCAACATTGCTGGACTCGAAGACATTAGCATGAAACATCTTGGCATTGAGGGAGCTGATTCCTGTGACATTTACATTGTTTACGAAGTCGAACCTTAAGCTCTGATTGATATAAGAAAGGAAGTTTGGTTAGTGTGATGAACATGAATATGAATCAATCCATTTAATTACAAATTTAAAATAACTCACAATGGCCTGGGACTTGCATTGATCAACGCTTTTAGCACAAATATTGGTTTTCCACAAAGATTGGCCTTGACCATCAAAAGTTCCGCCCCCAGTTATTGTGAGTCCATCAACATGATAAAAAGTAATCCAACCATCACCCTTCAATACAGCTGGTGCTTGCACAGTTCCTTGAACGTTTAATGTTATTGGTTTGCAAGGACCTGATAGCTGAACTGCACCTAGAGGGAATACCCCTTTCGGAATTGTAATTGTTCCCCCTGCTGCACAAGCTGCTTGCCATGCGCTAAGTAAAGCCTAAGCCAACAAAATAAATTAGTTTAGTTTCAATTTTTCAATTAAAAATCAAAATAAATCTTACTACATACTTGAGTATTATCTACTCCGGGTTTGAAACCTGCAGCTCCGCCTCCTGCCGGGGCGCCTCCTGCTGGGGCTCCTGCTTCGGCATTATAAACGAGATACAACACCCCAAATATTACCGGGGTAAGTATATGAGAAGCCATAATTAATTTTGATAGATATCTTTATATCTTTTAACTTTTCTACATGCTTCTTTGTTTGTGTCTCCCATCTGTCCTTTCAGTGCCTCCCGTTTATTTACACAATTGGTTAACTAATTTTGGGAACGGTTTGCTATAATTAACAATATTTTAGCGACTCGATATTCGTTTGGAATTGACTTTTCTACATCAAAGTCACAAAAATTACGTTGGAATAACGCATTCCGGCTATGAATATCCACCACATTCTTTATTCGCCCTTTTTTTAGTTAAGACTGACTCATTCATTTTGAGACTCCTTTAAGGGTCAATTATGGGATGCAATAATCTTCTCTAAATTTATGAAATGCTTCTTATTATATATGCTCAACAAAATTTGGTAATAATCCACCAGCAAAAAATACCCGAACTCAAAAAAAAAAAAAAAGAAAAGCATATGATCCGACCTAAAAAATGAGAATCGGTTTAGTATTGACCCAAAAATAATCAGAATGATCCAAATTATGTGCTATAGTATCATATATTAACATATTATTATTTTTTAAAAAACATATATTATATATTTCTGTAATTTAAATTTTGAAATTTACACACATACATATAGATGTTGAAACTACAAAAAATAAATACCCACTTTCTAAAATATATAAATTTATATAGTACAAGGAAGGCCGATTCCATAAAAGCTAGTATTCCGTTAATTCTTTTATAGAACAAACAAATAAATAAAAATAGGGGATTTGATTTCAAAAATAACATAAACTAAAATTAAACAAATAAACCACAACAAAAATAAATAAAATAAAATCAAAATGTAAACAATTATAACCCAATGTATAATCTCAATTTCAGTTTACTACTTTATTATATATTCAAAGATAAATTTTAAATATTATTTAATACACTAAATATAGTTGTTCAAAACGCTTCCTACTAATCAATTCTTTCATACTTTGTAAATTAATCAAGAGACGCTCTATGATTAGCTCCAACTATTAAACAATCTTAAAGAGACGTTTGATATATTTAATCCAATAATTGAATTAAGAAATAGAATGATATGATTTTAACCAACAAAATCAGACGCTTGATTTCATTAAAACTAGATTATATATTTTTCATTAAAATGAATTAATTACGTGCTAGGTATCTAATCACCCTAATCTACAATTAATTTTTAGATTAAAGAGACAATTACAAATCTAAATAATATGAATGGCAATATAATATCCTAACAATTGTACAACTGGTCACATTACAATAATTAATAAAATAATATTAACATGAGATCGAAGAAATAATATAAATATTGAAAGTAATAAAGAAATAATAAAAATTTTCAAATCTCACAAGTAGGAGAACTAAAAACTTAATTATACTTCAAGTAAAAAATAAACCTAAGTATGCAAATTGTGGTACTTATCAAG
This sequence comes from Excoecaria agallocha, assembly GCA_037975025.1. Taxonomy (NCBI): domain Eukaryota; kingdom Viridiplantae; phylum Streptophyta; class Magnoliopsida; order Malpighiales; family Euphorbiaceae; genus Excoecaria; species Excoecaria agallocha. Next base: position 37,867,301 of record CM075807.1, on the reverse strand, counting down.
TCCCTTGCACTTATCTACAAACCAAACTCAATAATTATCTTTTCTACAAATTCAAACTCAACCAACCACAACTATCGGAAATCATGGCTCAAATAGTTAAGCCAGTGTACACTAGACCACTAGCATGTCATAGAAAAATCCCACCAATCCACACATAACATGATAATTTAAGAAGCAAAGTCCTCAAGCAAAAAAATACAAGAATCCCAAGATTATGATCAAGTAACTAAGTTCCACATAAATTGAGCTAACATAAGGAAACATAAACCCAGCATGCCCAGATAAAAGAAATTCACAAAGTTTGCAATTAAAGTCAATGAACAAAGGAACCAAGATTTTTGTGATTTATTTGAAATTTTTATTTCATTTTATTCAATTTAAGCACTTTTAAAGGTTTGTTCGAGTTTGTTTTTGGCTCATGCGGAGGTGCCCTCTCCTAATATTCGCCTTTTCCATACATAAATCTCATTACCAAAACTTTAGGGGAATGAACCCAAACCATCTGAACCAACCAGCAATGGGGAACCACCGTGGCAATCTTTAAGCTGTGAACAACCCCTATGGGGTAAAACTCTCCCAATACATATCTTCTCTATATACAGGGATCATTTTTGAGATCGATCTTACCAGTCATGTTGGTAAACTGCTTTTTTTTTTTTTCGGGAACACAACATTTTCTCATTTACTTATGTTATTTGTATTTTTGGTTCCTGGATAACCAAAGTCCTTGATTTACTTCTTATCCAAATTTAAAAGCTCATTTATATCTAGGCAAGCTAAAGTAAAATTTTCAAATGCATTAACAAGTCTCTTAGAAGCAAATTAATTCATTAAATTGGACTTATGCATTCTAAACTTGAGATAAATTACTGAAACTAACCATGCCTCATGCATGCTAAATGACAACACATCTATTAGTGCTGGATATCCAACATAATCAGCCTAAATCAACAAGTCATAATGTCATCAAGTTGTTTATGGAGAATTCAAAATTTAAAAGAAGAGAACTCTTGAGTTTAGAAACAAAATCAAACCAAAAAAGTATCACTACAAACCCAAAATTTTTCCATTAAACCACAAGAACTTACTAGCAGCCATATGAGTAACTAGACTCTCATTTCCTGCTGCAAAATAGACATCAAAATAGCACACCCCACACTTATAATCACACAAGACAATAGAAAAGTAAAAAAATAAAATAAACAATGTCAGTGAATAAGCATTTCCCTGTAAGGTAGAGGAGGTTGCTGTAGCAAATGCATTTTCTCTTTGGGTCCCTCGGAATGTGTGCATCAATTTTAGAACCATTCAAATCAAACCCATTGCATTTTGTTCTTGTAGGCTTGCTATTGGTGTAAATTTTATGCCTAAAGGATTGGCAACATTTAGTGGAGGGGTACTTTATCCTCATCAACAAGGCTATATATTGGTGGTATCACTATTGGCTATCGATGTGGTAGAGGTTGATAATGTTAGTAGCTGTGAAGTATGGTGATGGTAGGATTGGAATTGTTGGGAGCAGCTAGAATTTGGGATTGAGGGGACTGATTAAGGGTTATCTTAAGTGGGAAAAGGGGTAAAACTTAATAAGATTAACATAATGTGAAAATTACATGGCGGTCCCTCATCAATTCCACAACTTCAATATGAACCATTTTGCCTTTTCAACTATCACTCTGTTCTAATTTGTTATTCTTATATTTTTAGGGTTTCATTGTAGCAAATGTGAGATTGAGTTAAGGATTCCATATAGCAAATGCATTTTCTTTTTAACTCCCTTGGAATGTGTACATCAATTTTAGAACCATTCAAATCAAACCTGTTGTGTGTTTGTTCTTGCTTACTTGCTATTGGTGTAGATTTTATGCCGGAAAGATTGGCGACGTCTGATGGAGAGGCGTTTCATCCTCATCACTAAAGCTGCATGGTGGTGATATCACCATTAGCTACCGTCGTACTGGGGGTCGATAATGGTAGTGGTGGTGAAGTATGGTGGTGTTAGGATTTGGAATTATTGGTGGTGGCTAGAATTTGGGTTTGGGAGTACTAAGGGTACCGAGTTAGGGGTTGCTGTAAGTGGAAAATGGGGTGACAAACTCAATAGAATTAACATAAGGTGAAAATTACATGACAGTCCCTTATTAATTCCACAACTCTAATCCGTACCTTCTTGGCCTTTTAAGCTATCAAAATAGGCCTCCTGCTCAGAAAATACGAAAACAAAATTTGAAATTAGAGATTTGAGGAAAAAAAAGAGGAACAACGAATTAGAGCATAAAGTGAGAACTGTTAACCTTGTAGGCACATGCCCAAACCTAACATAAAATAAACTTTGATGCACAAATTAAGTGCCACAAAGCACACCAATGGGATTTGAATAATTATGATTGCTTTAAAAATTCTTATACAATTCTTGATCTTATTTTTATTATCTAATCAACAAAATTAAAAAAATGCATAAAAAATAACTAAAAAAACTATTTATATTAAATTAAAGGAAAGATATAGAAGAAATAGTTCTAATTTATAGTATTAGTTAGATTTTATGCTAGGATTGCCTCCTAAGAAGTGTCCATGTTTATTGTCTTAGGCTAGACACTTCGTTTTTTCATGTTCCAAAGATTGGCCATTCCGAACTAATTCGCATACTTTTATGCACCTAAAAATCCATGTAAAAGGCTTAAAATAACAATTAGCAAGCTTGAGAATTTTATTAGTGTGTGGTACAATGAATTTTTCCAAATTAAAATACTAGAACAACTTTCCTTTTTGGTATAAAATTCTTAAGAAATCTATCACATTCAGATACTTGATTGATTGCATGAAATAGAGGAAGTTTTAGCTCGACCATGAAAAAACTCTTAAGAATCTCCTTCTCACGTTTTGTCTTCTTGATTTCAACTAATTTTACAGGATTTGGAGGGTTGATCATTGCTTCAGGTTGGTTAAATATTGATTCCTTAGTTATGGCCTTTTCTTCATCAGGTAGTGGGACTTCGGTTTCCAGCTCTGCAGTCATGTCATGCCACGATGCAATTAACAAAGTGTTTGCAGAAAATTGGTTCTAGCTCTTAAGGAAATCGAACAGACATTTTCCCTCAAACTAACCACTTGCTAAGATGGCAATTAGCTTTGTGATGCGATCCTATTAAAATACATTGCAATTTCACTTAGTTTATTCTCCATATTTCGGAGTCTTGTACTTTGTTCTTAGCTTTTCTGTTGCATTAGTTGATAGTTAAGCGCAAGATATTTCACTATTTCATTCAAAGAGATACCTGATTTTTAGAATTCTGCTATGGTGGCGCTAGTTGCCTTTGCTGAATATTTTGGAAATTTTGTGGTTAATAGAATTCTAACTAGCCCGTCCATAATAAGATGTAAATATTTGAAAACATAAGTAATTAGTCAATTGTGGTGGACTAGTAAATCCTTTAATATGGTGTTGCATATTGCATGCAACAAAATTATTGACTATTAAAGTTAGCTAAGAATTTTGCCATACAATAATAATAAAATTCTGAACCATGAAAGTTAATTGCGTAACTGGCCATATTGAAACAATTAATAGAATAATATTAGCATGAGGTAACAGGAATAATATAAATACTGAAAACAATAAAAAATGGTAAAATTATTTAGATCTTATAAGTAAGAGAACTGTAAGTGTAATTATCCTTCAACTGAAAAATAAACTTAGTTACACGTTTATCAATAGACACTACAAAAAAATGCATTTTATCAATGAAATTATGCTATTTACCAAAGGAAAATGGCCTTGCCGATGGTCTTTTATTAATTTACCAACGGAATTCATCCGTCGGTTAAAGTCACGTAGGTAGCAATTTATTGAAAAAAAATTCCATCCGTAAAAATTATCGATAGATTTTACCAGCGGATATATAAAAAAAATTTGGTCACTAGTTTTATTTAAAATCTATTGAATGTTTTATCGCGTTGACCATATATGAACGGAACATTTTGTCGATAAACAGTTGGTAAATTTTAATGAATAAATTATTAATTTATTTTCATATAAATAGCGATAGATTATTTTTGTTGGTAATTGTGTTGGCAAAGTATAAATGTTAAAACTATTAAAATGGCAGCGATGGATATTTTCGTCGGTAGCATTAAATTTTTTGTTTTTTTTTTTTAGTTTTTTGCAAAAAATATACATTTCTTGTTTGTAGAACCCAAATTAAACATGATAAATTCAGTACAAAAAAATCTAAAATTTAAATTGAAGATATATATTATAATTCAAAATCAATATATACATTCTAACTCTTGTTAAAGCAATATCTATACAAGTATATATTGTGCATAATGTTTTGCATTATTATACAAAAAATTATCTAAAATTCTATTTGTAAAAGTATTGTGTAAATCACAAGACCACAAATAAAAGATCTATCTATATACGAAATATGGAATTCACACTAAATACTCTTAGAATTCAACTAAAGAATTCACCATTTTCTTTTATTACTTTGTCAATAAGAGACAGTGAGAATCCCCTTCTAGTGAAAAATGTTTTCAAATTGCTTTCCAAAGAACTTCCAACGCTCCCATGCAATATTCAAGGGTAAACTAATAAACTATGAGCACATACACACAGACATGAAACCAGCAAAATACAAATATTTGGATAATAAAAGAAAGGAAAAGTATTGTCTCTGATAAGGGATTATGCATTGATAATAAATGAAAACCAATTTCAGACAATAAATAAAGTAACATATAAGCACAAATGTTGGATTACTCAAAAAATGTTAAAAGAAACAGTATGGGTGAACCTGGTTAGATTCATCTATGGTCACTGAACTTGCAATCAATTGCGCAAAAGTAATGAATTTTTTTTTTCATAAAAATCACTGAACTTTGCAAGTTTATACAATAAAATTACTTTGACTAGTTTCCGGCAAAGGACATGTCGAAAAGTCCAACTGGTATGTCCAGTCAACATATCATGCACACATGGCATGCTAACGTGACGTGTTAAATTTCATTTATGGTCACTCAACTTATGCTAAATTACGCAAAAATAACAAATGAATTTTTTTTTCAAAAAAATCACTAAACTTAAAACTTTTATACACAAAAATAATTATGATCAATTTTTGATGATTACACTTGCAGAAAAATCCAATTGGCATGCCATTTTTGCAATATGTGCACATGTGGACACACTATTAGATTCACATTATTGCTGACATGATAATTTTGACACATGTCAAAATATTATTGGATGCTAAAGTGTACACATGTCAAAAAGTGACATGTCAGTATATGATGTGGATCTGATAATGTGTCCACATGTGCATAGATTTATAACATGTCGTAGTTGGATTTTTTGGCAAGCATCATCATCGGAAATCGATCATATTTATTTTTGTGTATAAAAGTTTAAAGTTCAGTGACTTTTTTGAAAGAAAAAATTCTTTTATTATTTTTGCATAATTTAAGCATAAGTTGAGTGACCATTAGTGAAATTAACCTTTTGTCTACGTGTCATGCTGATGTGGTAAACATGACACGTGTCATGCTGACGTGGACTTTTCGGTCTGTCCCTCGTCGGAAACGGGCCAAAGTGATTTATTTGTAAAAATTTATAAAGTTTAATGATTTTTGTGAAAAAAATTTTTTTTGATTACTTTTGTGTAATTTGGCCACAAGTTCAGTGATCATGGATGAAACTAACCCGGGTGAACTTGGAACAAAATTTCAAAAAGGGCAATTTTGTGAGAGTTATGGAGGTAATATAACTGGATAATGAATATAATTTTGAAGACATAAACTTGTATATTTTAAGTAGTGGGGGCATAGCAAAATCTACAATTGGAAAAACCTATAATAGAATAACATCCTCCCTCCCAGCAAAGAATCAAAATCTATTATTCTAAGTGCTAGCAATTCACAAGTCACAACTGGAAATTTCTTTTTTCATCGTGAAAAAATAAGGAGAATGGTTACCTTTTTCACGGGGGTTAAATTTTAGACTTGTAGGCTTTATTGTAAATCTACCTTTTCTCAAGTTACCTTTCTTTGTAGCAGAATTAGCTTTTTCTTTAGAGCTGCTTGGTAGACAATTGAATGCTAAATTGGCCTTTTAATCATGCTCATTGGAAAAAACCCTAAAATAGAAGCAAAGTACCCAACTTTATTTAGAAATTGGATAAAATTGCAACTTTATGTTCAAATTAATTACAAGAATATAGCTTTTAAAACCAATGAGAAAAACCCAGTTAACCAAGCTAGCAATTGACACAAATAGAAAGGTTGGGATTGAAATACCTTTGTTGAATAGATTTTTAAACTTTGCAAGAAGGGCTAAGAAAAAAGACAATAAAAAAAATTAAACCACATGAAAGATCAAACAACAGATATTATATTATCTTTATTGAATTACAACTATTTAATTTGTTTAATTTTTCAAAGAGTCAAGTAAACTAAATTGTTTAATTTTGACTTCATAAACTATTAAAGTTAAGCTATTTGTTATTCAATCATCACATGAAAAAAGATCAAACAAAATTGACAATAACATTTTAATCAAAGTTCAGCCAGAAAATGTTAAAAGTTCCAAGGAGCTTATTGCAACCTAGTTTTCTAAATCAAAAGCACAAAAATTATGTAAAATCAATGAGAAACCAATCTCTGATTTTAGCACTATAATCTACTTAGCATTCACAAGAAGTTTATAGAATATGCTTGCATCTTTCTGTTCGAAGTGTTGTTGTTTTTTGTGACATTTATGTAGGTTTTAAAGTTTTAGTAGTCTACTAACAGTAATCCATCACTTAAATGAGTTAACACATTACCTATTGGTGAAAGTGAAATCGATACGTAATGCTTTCACACATAAACATAAGAGCCATTCACATGTATATATTAACTTGCAAATCCATTTTCAAGTGCTCTGAAATCCAGATCCTCATCTGTATCTTCGTGCTCCTTGTCCAGAAACTGCAATTATATTCATACAGATGATCATTTAGTTTATCAATTTGGGATGACCATACAACTGAGGAAAAAAGACCAGTACTAGCAAGCAACAAATGAAACACATCAAAAAGATGTAATTGGAAATAAAATATTCCAGTATAAGATCATCTCTATTTTGGACATAGAACAAAAAAAGTGTGGTTAAAGCAAAGACTCTAGCAATTCTATATTATATATAATTCTATAAATCTTGATTTAGTGATCGACTCATCATTTAAGTGATAGTTGAGAGAAGAAGGCAAAGTAAGCTCTTAACAAAATGTTAGTGTAAGCCTTAGCCCCAATGCATTATAATAAAATACTTTGAATTAATAAAGTGAGGCATTTGTTTTATCTTTTGTATTCCTGTGCATATCAATTGATAGAACTATCCAAGAATGTTGTTTTAGTTTAAGTTATCATGTGTGAGGCACATGATTGTAAGACCTTGAAACAAATGAGACTTCATTCTAAATATCCCTAGTCAGTCATTGTTATGGGAATAACAAATGAATTAAGACTAGCATGCTCTCTCTGATATTATGAGTTCTGTCTTACGGATCATTAGGACAAAAGTTTCAATCAAAGATCATAGATACATGTTAAAGAACACGGTATCTGGATTCGATCCGTTCATAAGAACACTACATGGTACAAGTCATAAGTGTTTCTCATATGCAAGTTTCGTATCGAAGTTCTTAGACCTAAAATCTCTATGAAACTCTTTATGAATTACTGTGTACTTTAACATACACCTAATGTGCTTGTAACAGAGTGACAAGTACGGGTATGATTGGGTATGCATTGATTAATGTTAGAGAGCATGAGAGAAGTGAAGGGATTATCCCTCTCTATAAGAGAGAAAATATCATCGGCCACTTGATTAGTGAACTGAGAAGTGTATGGCCATACCGAGATGAAATAATGAGTAATCATTATTTATCTAAGAGTTTAGTGTCACTAGAATATCAAGAAAGGAATTAATATATATATATATAAGGATGACTAGTTTCATGCCTTATATTAATTCTGATATTTATGGGTAAGGGACTATGCAAAATTGCATTAGGTCACTAAATGCCATATGCATTTTCATTTAATTTGGAATGCTATAATATCTTGCTAGAGAATATATATAGCATTTGAATTAATTCATTAATTCATTGCCAACATTAAATGGACCTATAGGATCGCTCACAAAGCATTGGGCTTAAAATATTTAAATAAAGTATTGGGCATTAATTTAGGCTTTTAATTAAGGTCAAATTAATGTGTGCAATGGGTTTTAAAATTGCTATTGGACATTGGTCCATGAGAGAGAGAAATTTAGCCCACAAGGTTTAATTTCAATTAATTAAATGTCTTGTATTAATTTAATTAATTGAGTATTAATACCTAAAAGAATTATAATCAAATTAAAACACTTAAATGGAAATAGACTTGGCCGAAATTCCTAGATAAATACCAAGGAATTTCGGTACATGCTTATTTAATTAAGTGATTTATTTTATTAATATGTCTTATGTTTTTTATCTTGGATTAAATCAAAAAGAATTTGAATAAATATATATCTCTTACTTTAAAGAAGTGATAAAGACTAAAATTAATTATCTTTAAGTAGTGGGTTTTAGATTTATCACTTAAAAATAAAATGATATATATTGAATGAGAGAGAAAAGAAAAAAAACCCTAGTTTTTCATTTTGTTTTTGGCGTGAATTTCTTCTCTCACTCACAAAATTTCTTTTGGCCGAATTTCTCAATGAGAAATATACTTCTTCATTCTCTTGTGTTCTTGGATGTCAATAGCATCTAAAGGAAGTACAAGATTAGATCATGTAGCTTAAAACCATTACCATTATGGAATACCTTAAAAGAGAGCTAGCAATCTCGATTTTAAGCTGTCGGTGCAATTGTGTGTGTGAGAATAGAGGGAGTGGCGTAAAGGCTGTTCCTTGGCATTGATGATCAAGGTCTAAGGCAGATAAAGTCATCTTAGTTGCTGGTCATCACTAAATTCAAGATTTAAAAGGCATTAAAAGTTGTAAGTTTTAAAAAATCCTAAAATTGCATGTTTCGATTCTTGTCATGGAATCGTTTGGCATGTATGATCATTTTTATCATTTTTCCGCTACACGATTACCATGAACATATCATGTCATATTCCTTCAGTGGTATCAGAGCCTAAACATGCTTATTTTAGTGCTTTAGATGCATGAAAAAATTAATTAAAAATCGTTATTTTGAAAACATGCAATGCTGAAATTTTCTGTTTTGAGTTTTTTGCATTGTTTTGGTGTAAAAACGATTTTAATTGATTAGATAGGTATTATAATTAATATGATATGTTAATATACTATCCTAATATGTTCTAGGATCTGTTAATGGTTGGATTTAATTGATAATACCTGATGGTACATGTTAATATTAAAACTAGGTGCTATTTGGCATGTTAATTGTTAGTTTAACAACTAGTTTTAAATATTAAATGTAAAAACGATTTTGGCATGTTTGTAAGTGATTTTTAAAGATTAAATATCAGGTATTGACATATTTTAAATTTAATTTAATTCTGGTCCATGAAAATTTAATTGATTAATTTTAAAATCACTTAAAACTATGACTAGTTTGTGTTTGTTACAAGTTTAATCAACATTGTTTGTTTTGTTTTGATTAAAATGGCAAAAAAACATTTAGATCAGATTGGTACAGATTATTAAATCAATATTTATGACCTTATTTTAATTATTAAATGACTCATAAAATTGATTTAAGTATTTGTGCATTTTGTGGCATGACATAAGCATTAAACAACTAGTTTTGTTGTTTGTTTGTTTTTATATGCATGCCGTGTATCATATATATGTTCTTCATGATTTTGTGTTTTAATTCATGTTGGTACATATTATATGTATTTTTAATGTTTATGGGCTGTATGACATAAAATTAAAAATGGAAAAATTGGAAATTATACTAGAGTTGATTTATAGCACAAATCTAACTAGATTGTGTTTTGGGCTTTTAAGAGAACTTATTCAATAAGAGGACTTAGTCCATTGGGCTTCAGCTCAGGCCCATCATGGGGTCATCTCTTAAAGGTTCAAGTACACAATTTCCATTCATGGGCTTGGCTAAATTAATTAAAATTGGACTTTGTTTGATCCATGAATGTTATGTATATTTATTTGCTTGTTTGGTGTGATGAATGGATATGCATGGTGCATTCATGGGCCCTGGGTTTTTGTAATTAAATATGGCCTGCGAGCCATTATGTATTATTGTAAAAGTTTAATTTATTTCTTAGAATAGAATTTACTCGAAGACTTTGTAAATCAAGACGAAGCCTACCGGAGTGGAGAAGCCCAACTCGAAGATTCTTATGTAATAGTATAGAATCTTAGTTGTAGGTTTTTGGGCCCATGTTTCTCACGCTTTACTTTATGCAATTATTTATATATGCATGCTATAAATGGATGACAAAGAGTATGCCATATAAGCCGTAATATAAAATGAATCCCTAAAAATAGTAAGTCACAAAGTTGCCTTCCTAATTCGAAACATGTCAAGGCATCGATCATTGGTCATGTAGACTAGGAGTCCTAGATGCGCTCGATTATCTTTGTGAGGCATGGGTTGTAAATATAGGTTGGACTTAACATGGAAAGGGATGCCCAAACCTAGGTAACTAATAAATGGGTTTGTGCTATAACATATTAAGATGTTAGCCCATTTGATCCAAGAGTCATGTACGAGACATGATTGGAGTTTTTTCTACCTAAGTAACTTAACTTGTTAGGTGTACAAGCTCAGCTTGACTAATAAGTTGTTGTGAAAAGTGGATCTTGGCCCACATTAAATCACTAACGTGAATTATTTAAAGGGATATTAATCCAGTTTATGGGATTATAAATAAGACCTCATTTAATCTTGCTAAATTTTATTGTAGATTGAAAATGGCATCTTCAAACAACAATTTCTCATTACGATTGGTCCTTGAAAAGGACAAATTGAATGGCACCAATTTCATAGACTGGTCTCGAAACTTAAGAATAATTCTTAAGTAAGAGAAAAAGTCATATGTTTTGGATGCACCCTTGCCTGAAGAACCTGCTAGGAATGCCTCTGCGGTTCAAAAGGAAACTTTTGAGGTCAAGAAGAGGGACTCCAATAATGTGACCTGTCTAATGCTGGCCACTATGGTGCCTGACTTGCAAAAGCAATTTATGGACCAAGAGGCTTATGCGATCATGGTGCACCTCAAGGAGATGTTCCAAAAGCAAGCTCGTCATGAGAGGTTCATGACAACAACGGCCTTGATTTCTTGTAAGATGGCCGTGGGTACTCTTGTTAGTACCCATGTACTCAAGATGAAAGGGTATCTTTATACTCTTGAGAAGCTTGAGGTACAATTGCTAAAGGAATTGGCCACTGACTTGATTTTAGGATCATTGATTGATGATTATGATCCATTTGTAATGAATTATAACATGCATGCAATGAACAAGTCAGTCACTGAGCTCCATAGGATGCTTAAGAATGCTGAAGAGAACATTCAAAAGACCAATCCCTTATTGATGGTTTAAGGGGGCATTAAAAAGGGACCCGCTAAGGAAAGGGAAAGGGAAAGGTAAAACCCAAGAATGACCTGGCTCGATTCAATTCAAGTGGGAGTGCACCTCAGGCCTAATCTAAGCCCAAGGCACAGAAGCTTAAAGAGAGTGAGAGCACTTGCTTCCATTGCAACAAGATAGGACATTGGAGGAAGAATTGCGCTCTCTTCAAGGAATAACAAAAGAAGAATGGAGCCAAGGCGTCCAGTTCTGGTATTTTTATTGTTGAGATTAACCTTTGTATTTCTACCACTTGGGTATTGGATACCGGTTGTGGTTCTTACATTTGTTCAAATGTGCAGGGGCTAAGAAATATGCGGTTACTTGGGAAGAATGAAGTGGACCTCCGTGTGGGGAATAGAGCACGAGTTGCTACCATGGAGATAGGCGACTATCAACTCACTTTACCTTCCGGACTTTGTTTAGTTTTGAAAAATTGTTATTATGTGCCTGCTATGAGCAGAAACATTATTTCAGTTTCATGTTTGGATTTGGATGAATTTGATTTTGTTATTAAAAATGGCAATGCTCATATTTGTCGCCAAGGCATTTCTTAAGGCAATGCCATGTTGCAAAATGGCCTTTATATCCTTGATTTACAAAACAAAGAGTCCATATATAACATTAATACAAAGAGGGTTAAATCAAATGAATTGAGCCCTACTTACTTCTGGCATTGTCGTTTAGGACATGCAAACGAAAAATGCATTTCAAGACTCCATAAAATTGGAGTGCTTGGGTCATTCAACTTAGAGTCTTATGATACATGCAAGCCATGTTTGCATGGGAAAATGACAAAGAGTCCTTTTAACAAGAAAGGTGAAAGGACTAATGGCTTATTGGAAGTAATACATATCGATGTATGTTGACCATTAAGTACACAAGCTAGAGGTGGTTTTAGCTATTTCATGACGTTCACAGATGACTTCAATAGATATGGCTATGTCTATCTAATGAAGTACAAATCTGAAACTTTTGAGAAATTCAAGGAGTTTAAGAACGAAGTAGAAAAACAACTTGGCAAAAGTATAAAAGCCATTCAATCAGATCGAGGTGGCGAATACTTAAGTGAAGAGTTTGATAGTCATCTAAAGGAGTGTGGTATTATTTCACAGCTCACTCCTCCCGGAATGCTACAATGGAATGGTGTGTCCGAAAGGAGAAATTGAACTTTGTTAGACATGGTTCGATCTATGATGAGTCAAGCTAATCTTCCTGTCTCTCTTTTTTAGGGTTATACATTAGAAACTATTGCGTTTCTACTAAACCGTACTCCAACTAAAGAGTTGAGAAGACACCATACGAGGTATGGACTGAGAAAGAACCCAATATGTCGTTTCTCAAGATTTGGGGCTGTGAAGCACATGTTAAGAAATTAACATCTGACAAACTAGAATCCAAATCCACTGTCTGCTTGTTTGTGGGTTATCCCAAAGGAACAAAGGGATACTACTTTTACTCATAAGCTAAGAACAAAGTATTTGTTGCTCGCAAGGTTGTTTTCTTGGAAAAGGAGTTCCTTCTCAAGAAAGACAGTGGGAGTAAAGTAGAACTTGGAGAAATTCAAGTGCCACAAGCTCCTATAGAGGATGAGTTGGAAATGGGATCAAGTTCACAACCAGTTGTGGAAAAAGAACCTATTACACAAGTACTTAGAAGGTCCGGTAGGGTACATCGGGAGATTGAGAGATATAGATTTCTAATCACTGATAGTGACATTATTGAGTTAGTAGATCGTGAGGATCCTACTACCTACCGAGAAGCTATTGAAAGCCCAGACTCAGAAAATTGGCTTGAAACTATGAAATTCGAGATGCAATCAATGTACGATAACCAGGTTTTGACCTTGGTTGATCCACCGGAAGGTGCTAAGGTAATTAAATGCAAGTGGCTATTTAAACTCAAAGTTGATAAGACCTACAAAGGTAGACTAGTAGCAAAAGGTTTTCGACAAACTCATTGTGTAGACTATGACAAGACCTTTTCGCCTATAGTCATGCTCAAGTCCATTAGGATCTTGCTTGCCATAGCTTCATATCATGATTATGAGATATGGCAAATGGATGTCAAAACTGCTTTCCTCAATGGAAATTTACTTGAGCATGTGTATATGACACAGCCTGAAGGTCAATCCCAAGCATCCTAAGAAGGTTTGCAAGCTTCAAAAATCCCTTTATGGATTAAAGTAAGCATCCCAAAGTTGGAATCTTCATTTTGATGAGGCAGTCAAAGAATTTGACTTCATCAAGAACGAAGATGAGCCTTGTGTGTATAAGAAGGTTAGTGGGAGCATAGTAGTATTTCTGGTCCTATATGTGGACGACATCCTTCTCATTGGGAATGACATTCCAACATTGCAAAAGGTTAAGCAATGGTTAGGAAAATGTTTCTCAATGAAAGACTTAGGTGAAGCCGAGACAATACTTGGTATTCGAATCTATAGAGATAGATCGAATCGACTTTTGGGACTAAGTCAAGAAAAGTACATAGACAAACTACTAAAGCATTTTAGTATGGGAGACTCAAAGAAAGGGTACATACCTTTGGCTTTGGGGGTTTCTTTGACTAAAGAACAGTGCCCTAAAACCAAAGAGGAAAGGGACAACATGAGTAGAATCCCATATGCATCTGCTATTGGATCTATCATGTACGCTATGTTATGTACTAGGTTGGATGTTGCTCATGCATTGAGTATAACCAGTAGGTTTCAGCAAGACCCTGGTGAGAAGCACTGGTCTGCTGTAAAAGGGATTCTAAAGTACCTACGAAGGACTAAGAATCACTTATTGGTGTATGGTGGTCAAGAAGAGCTCATCATACAAGGTTATGCGATGCTGCTTTTCAGACCAGCACTCAGGATTCTAGATCGCAATTTGGGTTTGTTTTTGTTTTGAACGGTGGTGCTGTCAACTGGAGAAGCTCAAAGAAAGAGACTGTTACTGACTCGACTACAAAATCTGAGTATATTGCAGCGAGTGAGGCTGCAAAAGAGGCTGTTTGGATTAAAAATTTCATTTCTGGATTAGGGGTGGTCCTAAGCATCCTAGATCCATTAGAAATTTTCTATGACAATAACGGGGCCATCGCATAGGCCAAGGAGCCCCGGTCACACCAGAAATCCAAACACATACTCAGGAAGTACCACCTGATCAGATAAATCATTGATCGTGGGGACGTCAAGGTTAGCAAGATAGCAAGTGAAGACAATGTAGCAGATCCTTTGACGAAACAGTTGCGTCCAAATCTACATGAAGCTCATTTGAGAGCGTTCGGTCTTTGGGCTATGCCCAATTAGGACTAATGCTAGTGCGAGATTGTTAGTGTAAGCCCTAGCCCCAATGCATTGTAATAAAACACTTTGAATTAATAAAGTGAGGCATTTGTTTTATCTTTTGTATTCCTGTGCATATCAATTGATAGAACTATCCAAGAATGTTGTTTTAGTTTAAGTTATCATGTGTGAGGCACATGGTTGTAAGACCTTGAAACAAATGAGACTTCATTCTAAATATCCTTAGTCAGTCATTGTTGTGGGAATAACAAATGAGTTAAGACTAGTATGCTCTCTCTGATATTATGAGTTCTATCTTACAGATCATTAGGACAAGAGTGTCATTCAGAGATCGTAGGTATATGTTAAAAACATGGTATTTGGATTCGATACGTTCATGAGAACACTACATGGTACAAGTCATAAGTGTTTCTCATATACAAGTTTTGTATCGGAGTTCTTAGACCTAAAATCTCTATGAAACTCTTTATGAATTACTGTGTACTTTGACATACACCTAACGTGCTCGTAACAGAGTGACAAGTAAGGGTATGATTGGGTATGCATTGATTCATGTTAGAGAGCATGAGAAAAGTGCAGGGATTACCCCTCTCTACAAGAGAGAAAATATCATCAGCCACTTGATCAGTGAAATGAGAAGTGTATGGCCATATCGAGATTAAATAATGAGTACTCATTATTTATCTGAGAGTTCAGTGTCACTGGAATATCAAGAAAGGAATTTATATATATAAATAAGGATGACTAATTCCATGCCTTATATTAATTATGATATTTATGGGTAAGGGACTATACAAAATTGCATTAGGTCACTAAATGCCATATGCATTTTCATTTAATTTGGAATGCTATAATATCTTGCTAGAGAATATATATAGCCTTTGAATTAATTCATTAATTCATTGCCAACATTAAATGGACCTATAGGATTGCACACAAAGAATTGGGCTTAAAATATTTAAATAAAGTATTGGGCATTAATTTGGGCTTTTAATTAAAGTCAAATTAATGTGTGTAATGGGTTTTAAAATTGCTATAGGACCTTGGTCGATGAGAGAGAGAAATTCAGCGCACAAGGGTTAATTTCAATTAATTAAATGTCTTGTATTAATTTAATTAATTGAGTATTAATACCTAAAAGAATTATAATCAAATTAAAACACTTAAATGGAAATAGACTTGGCCAAAATTCCTAGATAAATACCAAGGAATTTCGGTAAATGCTTATTTAATTAAGTGATTTATTTTATTAATATGTCTTATGTTTTTATCTTGGATTAAATCAAAAAGAATTTGAATTAATATATATCTCTTATTTTAAAGAAGTGATAAAGACTAAAATTAATTATCTTTAAGTAGTGGATTTTAACTTTATCACTTAAAAATAAAATGATATATATTGAATGAGAGAGAAAAGAAAAAAAAAGCCCTAGTTTTTCTTTTTGTTTTTGGCGTGAATTTCTTCTCTCACTCACAAAATTTCTTTTGGCCGAATTTCTCAAGGAGAAATATACTTCTTCATTCTCTTGTGTTCTTGGATTTCAATAGCATCTAAAGGAAGTACAAGATTAGATCTTGTAGCTTAAAACCATTACCATTACACAATACCTTAAAAGAGAGCTAGCAATCTCGATTTAAAGTTGTCGGTGCAATTGTGTGTGTGAGAATAGAGGGAGTGGCATAAAGGCCATTCCTTGGTATTGGTGATCAAGGTCTAAGGCGGATAAAGTCATCTTAGTTGCTAGTCATCACGAAATTCAAGATTTAAAAGGCATCAAAAGTTGTAAGTTTTAAAAAACCCTAAAATTACGTGTTTCGATTCTTGTCATGGAATTATTTAGCATGTATGATAGTTTTTATCATTTTTTGCTGCACGATTACCATGAACATATCATGTCATATTCCATCACAAAAGGTTTGAACTAATAGAAAAAAGTAAGTTATGATTTGAACTTCAGAACAAAAGCAAACCGCTGCAAATTTCTTGAAAAGCCATACATAGGGTTTTTCGTGAACATAAATGTATAATTGGTCTATTCTTTACCTCTAGATGAAAATACTTTTTCACCCTGCCAATATCAAGCTTTCCTACAGCCCCAATAGTCTCAATCTCCACATTCTTCCTTTGTGTGGTCAAACTACAAGTTATACCCTAATAAAAGGGAAAGAAATAATAACATGAATTATGAGGGAAAATACTAATTCTTCCTTGTGGAATGATTTTTATTTAGAACTCATAGTAGTAGAGGCACCTCAACTAAGCTGCGCAATTTAAAGGCCAAAACTCTATTGATTTTACATGAACTATCCAGTCAAAGGATGTCGATTAGCTGAAACAGCTAGCCAACTAGCAGAAGATCTCCACATACTTTGCTTAGTCAGTTTGAAACCATACTATGTAAATTTAAAGTACATTAGAAAGAAAGAAATAGCAACATCTAGAGTATATGGCCTATATAAAGTTGTATAAGTGAAGCGGGGTAGCTAAACAGGCATAAAGAATCAAGATATAAATAAACGATTAAAGGGACTAATGCCTTTTATTTAATTCTATCTCTTGCATGACAAAGAATATATAAAATTCACACAAGTTAGAAATTATCATTCTCAATGCTATATGGTAACACCATAAAGGAAAATAAAACAACAATACTTTACACAAAGAATTTTTTTTTTAATGTTTTTAAAACACTAGAATCTTTATCAGGCCACAGAATCAATTACAATCCACAATCATAGTTTTGTTAATAAATTATCATAGTTAAAGTGATATTGGCCAATTTCAAATTCACCTCAATTAGAGGGATTGACTACCTAACAACTTATTGATCAAACTATTAAGACACCTTGAAATAGAGCAAAAACCAATAAATGAATAAGAGTAAGAAGTAGGTTCCACTTTGAGAAGGATTTTAATTTAAGCCAACTCCCTTGAATTAATGGATTGGCCTAGTTAATAAAATCCCAGGGGACATGGAAGATCCCCACTCTTTGATACTTATACTTGTACAAAAATTTAAGAGGAAATTTTGGATACTTTAGAATTAAAAAACTAAAGGAGCTGATAAAACTATTAACATACCTTGAAATAAAGCAAAAACCACATTAATGATATTGTCCCAGAAGCAAGACTTGAGTTAAAAAAAACCTGGAGTTTTCTTATTGCTGAATATAATAGTAATATAATTTTCAAATCTCTCTATCTTTATACTATAAAATCTATAACATAGGTATTGGTTTCACCAACTCAATTTCACCTAATTTAAAACTTTATTTTGTAAATTCAAAATTAGAAGTAAATAAAAGCATACACACTAGTAGCAAGCCCAAAATTTATCATACTCAGAGAAATTGAATTTTATACGATGGTCACAAACATCTTGTCAATATGCAATCTACAGCTTATAAAACTCTTAAGAATTGCATATCCTCATGACGTGCTTACACTAACACATCCACTTAAGCTCATTGAGAATTGTATATGCTCATAACATACTTAAGCTAACACATCCTTTTAAGCTCATAATGAATGTAACTCTCACATTTACACACACACACAAGGTCAAATAATTTGTTGAAAGTATGATCAAATTATTCTTAAACAACATAAATTAAGAGGAGAACAAAAAAGAACAAAATAGAAACAACAAGAACATATACAACAACATTACAGCTTACCATGAATGAGAAGCGGAGAAAGGAATAGTATATTTCATCTATTTTATACAGTAGGTTTCTTTATCAAGCTTCAAAATTGATACATTACCAATAGAATCTCTAACATACCTACCAGATATCTTATAGACAGAACTTAGATTAAAGGAATTCGTGCAAATAACTTGTAGATCATGTATAAAATGAGAAAAAACTTACATGTAATGACAATGCTGCATTACTGCGATGAAGTAATAAAAACATTAAGTGAGAATGGCCTCATATACATTTTTATCCTCCATTTCTATGATTTCTTGTTAGGTTTCTTAGCAGCTTCACTTCAAGTTCTCCTGGTTCAGGCAGCGGAAATGAACAAATTCTATAGATATGAAAAATAAATATTAAAGCTAAAAAAAAAGGAAAAGATAAGAAAGAGGTGATCTCTAGTTTATACAAAAGGTTATTATCATATGCATCAATTAGTCATAGACATCAACCAGTACATTAAAGAAAGAGGTAATTGCTAGAGACCTAAACTCCAATTTTAACCACAAATACATCTATAATATATAGGTCAACTATGCTCCTTATGATATGAGCATATAATCAACTAATTTAGCTCTATATATAACACATACTTAAATAACTTTTTTTAGCTAGGTCATAAACTAAAAAGCTCTTGGAATTAGAATGAGGGGAAAAATAAATCCTCTCAAGTGAAATGACAGTTCAAAACACACAAATATAAGGATAGCTAGTTTCACATACAACCATCCAACATGAGTTCTAAAAAATAGAAGTTTACTCTATTGCTCACATGTGTTATATCTAGTTTGAAATAAAAATAAAAAGAAAAATAAAAAGAAAAAGATCCTTAAGTGTTTTTCACCTATCCTCTTTCACTATGATGTGATTTTAAATTTTTGTTTTTTGAAATGAAAGGAGAAATATCATTAGGTTGTTAGCATAAAAAACTAAATGATGCCTACTCCATCCATTTTTAGGTCATATAAAAAACTATACATTATTCCTTACTCTATTTTATCCATTTTCAACATGGAAACCATTACAAAGGGGCAATTTAAAAATAAGCCATGCCACTAGTATAATGAGGTATTAGCTAAGCAAAGACATGGATGATGCCTAGAGCTTAACAAACAAATATCAAAAACTCTAAACTCACGATCGGAGAACAACATAGAAAAGCATCCAAAAATAACTGAAGGCAACCAATACATTCAAAAGCATAAATAGGTCTAAACTCTATTTTTAAATCCAGTCCTTCCCATTTAGGAAATTGATTAAGTTCAAAAACTGGTATTCCTAAACTCTCAAATCCCATTAATTCCAAAGAATAAGAAGATAATGGAATCAAAATTAGAACAGAAACTAGATAAAACACTTACTTTAATTTCATTTCATACTCTTAGTAAAAATAATAATTTTACATTTTACTTATTCTTATTAGCTAGAATATTAATGTTATTGTGCAAATTTTCTATTCTTGTTTATGTCACAGCTTTAATTCTTTCAATTTAATCATGGTGTAGGTTGTGCTCAATTGAGATGTTAGTTATTTTATTTTACTTTTCTACAGGAAAATGGCTGGAACAAAAGATGAAGACCAGCCATCAGCACATATTTAGCCACCTGATCGGTTAACTTCTACGTAGAGAAATTTATTTGAGAAATTGGCTGTGAAGCTTATCACTCCAAGAAAATTTATGAGCAAATAGACGCTGATGGGTTTGGGTATTTATGATAAGGCAATTACTTTATTGTTGAATATTTGTCAGGAGGAATTCTTTAGGTTGAATGGTCAGACATATCCAAGGATTACTTTGGAATTTTTATGCAATTTTAAGTATGCACTAAGTTGTCAAAGGAAGATAGAGACACCATTCAATTCAAGGTCAGAGAAACTCCCTATTATCTTTCGATTTCAAATTTAGCATGTTATTTGCACTTGCCTACGGATGGTGAGATTAACATTATGGGTAATGCTATTGAGCATTGGGCCATTGCTGGGAAGCCAAACACACAATTTAATGCCTATAACACCAAGTCAACAAAGTTACTTACACCCTTGAACTAGTACTTGCACAGAGTTATTAATTTATTAGTTTTTATGAGGACATCTTACCCCAGTAATGTTACAGCATCAAATTTGTTTTTCCTATTTACAATGGAAAATGGAATAAGGGTAAATGCTATCCCATGGTTATGTAAGCAATTGAAGAAGTCTATTTCAAGTTTCGAGAAGAAGATCAAATTTAGGGGGTCAATTATAGTAATTATGAGAGCACTCCACATGCCACAGCTTCGGATGGGACCAGTTTTAGGGTCATCATATTTACTGGATATTGAGGTGGTATTTCGGTGCAATATAGCCAATTAATTGGTCCATTTTATTAGTAAAAAGCCAATTAATTAAGCAAAAATATTTAATGTGGATTTCCTTATTTTTTTGCCAAAATACCTTTTTTACTAATTATTACAATCCAAATAATAATACAGGCCAAAATACAAACAACTTAAATAAAATAAAACATTTACATAAATTAAACCTTTCGGGACTAATTGGATCCCTTTGCCTTTCCTCGAGTCCTTCAAATAAATTATGAATATTTACGCACCCAAAAAAAGAAATATAATGGTTTAATTAAACATGAATAAAATAATAAAGTTACATAATTATATAATAAAATGACAAAGGTGAGAATGAACATATGCATTAACATGTTTAACATTGATCACATAATACAAAAAAGACAAAAAGAAGAAATACCCATAAAAAACAAAGGAAAGAAAGGCCTAAAAGAAGCAAAAGAGCGAGTCATAGGCCCACTCAAAGAGAAGGTGAGTCATGACCATAGAAAGTTTGAGTCACAGTCCAAGGCGATCGAGTCACGACTTTGAGTAGAGTAAGTCACACTCCAATCCAATAAGTCATTGACCTCTCTAAAGTGAATAATGGCGACTCAGGAGTGAGTCAAGGACAGAGTCCGTAACTCCCTCATGGACCTAGCTAGTGAGTCAATTCTGGACAGTTTAGTATTGCTAGAACATCACCATAGCTAAAACTCAAACCTCCAAAACTCATTTTAAGGCTTAAAACTCATAAAAAATACCTCTAAACTTCCTAAAAACAACATATAAAACCCAAAACAAGGTCTATGAACATCAAATAACACAATTTATATGAATTTATCAAGTGAGAGAAAGTGAGCTTTAGAGAGAGAAAATGGTAATTAAAGGCATGAAACTCATCTAAATTTACAAATAAAATATAGATTCATGCATAACTCATCAAAATACACACAAACATGCCAATAACATATTATTTACACAAAGAATCAATATTCACAAAATATTGATAGAAAAACAAATGAAGAACAGAGCAACTTAAGTTTAAAAAAATGTAAAATAGATTTTTACAAGAATTAAAGTTCTAAATCTACACAATAACTGGAGTTTTGCCTCTTACATTACCTTTAGTAGAGCTGTTGTTCAGAACCAGTGAGTATGCCTCGTCTTCTTGCTCTCCTACTTTATTGTTTTTGTTTTCTAAATATTAGAGCAAAACCCAGCCAAAACCAATCTTCCTTCTCTCTCTAGTTTGTTAGAAAAATTATTCTTATTGTTAATTCCCCAAAACTATCCCATCACCTCTTAATTGCCTTGGATTAAGTTCAAAGGAAGAAAGGATAGATTTTTAATCTTGAAATGATCCTCTATTTTGTAGGGCAAAAATATGGAATTTTTGCAAAAAAAAACCCTATCACAAATGTGACTGGTAAGTCACAGACAGTGACAAATGGGTTGGACTTAGTGGGTCCTATAAACCATTTTAAGCCAAAAACTGGTGAGTCATGGGCTTGAGTTCGTGACTCACTGGTGAGTTGTGAGCTAAAAGGGTGAGTGAGTCATCCACTCAAGTCCGTGACTCAAAGGTGAGTCATAGACTTGACCCATGAGTCAAGTCCATGACTCACTTCTGAGTCAACTAATGGCCCTCAATCATGACCACTTCACCTAATTTTGCCACAAGAAACGAAAATACGCTTTTAAAAGATCATTTTCCCCTTGAAACTTGATAAAATATATTCCCAAAATAAACATCGGTGTAGGAGAAAAGAGAGCACTTATTGCTTATTGGCTATCTCCAAAACAACATTATCCTCATTAGGTAACCTTAATAGAGGCTGATTCAGGCCTAGTATCTCCAATTTAATATCCTAAGAATATCGAACCCAAAGAAACATGGATTGCCAAATATAATATCTATAATTGAATTGAATTAATCTATGATAATTCCAAGTTTTTGAATGAAAAGGAGTTCTAAGCTAAATTAATAATTAAACAACCCAAAAACTAAGACTAGACTAACATAAATTAAATACCCTTTTAATTGCCTTGGATTAAGATCAAGGGAAAAAAAGATAAATTTTTAATCTTGAAATGATCCCCTATTTCAAAGGGTGAAAATCTGGAATTTTGGCTCAAAAAAACCCAATTACGTCCTGAAAAGTGACTCATGGGTTGGACTTAGTAGGGCCCAAAAACCATCTTAAGCCAAAAACTAGTGAGTCACGAACTAAAGGCCATGACTCACTAGTGAGTCAGAGGCTTGAGTTCGTGACTCATTGACAAGTTACGGGCTAAAAATGGGAGTAAGTCATCCATTGAAGGCCATGACTTAGAGATGAGTCATGGACCTGACCCATGAGTCGAGTCCATAACTCACTTTTGAGTCAACCAATGGCCCTCAATCATGACAACTTCACCCCATTTTCCATATGAAATGAAAATGTGCTTTTAAAAGATCATTTTTTCTCTTGAAATTTGATAAAATATTATTCTGAAATAAGCATCAGTAAAGAAGAAGAGAGAGCACTTGTTACTTTTTGGCTATCTTCAAAAAAACATTATCCTCATTAGGTAACCCTAACAGAGATTGACTCAGGCCTAATGTCTACAATTACCCCTAAGTTTGGGATAGCTAGCACACTAGTGTCTAGATTTGCCAAAGTTCAGAGCAAAGTGATAAAAGATGTATACCTAAGGCAACGAATCTTGAAATGCAACACGTACCATTTGAGGTAGTGAATTTTTTATTAAGTGATTACCGCCAGCTTGTCGGCGTTTTAACTCTTGACTGGGTGATTATCATTAGTTTGTCAACATTTTAACCCTTGTTGGAGTAGTTACTGTTAGCTTGTCTATGTTTTAACTCCATGTTTGGTGTTTACCATTAGCTTGTTGATGTTTTAACCTTAGATCAAATGAGTAATTATCGTTAGCTTTCCGACGTTTTAACTCTTGATCGAATCGGGGTGATTAACATCATCTTGTTGATGTGTTAGCCCAATATTGACTTGGTAGTTACTATCAGCTTGTCGACATTTTAACTCAGTCAGATCATCTGACTAGTGCTAACTTGTAGGCATAAAAGATCGGGGAAAATGATAGAATGCCTCCTGAGAGGACTTTTTCTTTTGAATGGCATATCACCTCATAAGCAAATACTAGTACCTATAGAGGTGTCTGGCATTAGAACCTTGATGCAAAGAGGAATATACTTACTTTTTTATGGGTTTGCATGAATGTCTCTATGTATATTTAATATTGAAGTGAGGAGGTCATCCTTTTGAAGAGCATAACGGGCGTACTTCTGACACTTGCATAGCATAGGTGTGATTGAACTTTATTTTGATCTGATTGTACAACACTTATGACTTTGGGATGTTGTTGATGTGAAATTTTTGAAATGGCCCCTACTTTAAATCAGGATACAATAAATTAGCTTGCGATATATGTTGCCTAATTAATTCTCCTGATGATTGATTTAAAACCTAAGTCTTATTGAATTTGTGATCACGTAAGCAATCTTTTCCTTTCGTTTAACATGTTTCATTTTATTTTATTCTTATTCATTTTTATTCATTCATTTTTTTTTCACATTAGCATTTATGAAGAAATTAACATACATATATGCAAATAAATAACATAGGGAAAATAAAATAATATCCATATATCATCTAAACAAAATTAAAGTAAAAATGTTAAAGTTGAAAATGTAAATACGACTAAAAGTAAAAGAAATAACAAAATAAAACAATAAATAGCTCCTCAAAGGTCACCGATGGCATCTCGATCCAGAAGGGCCTAGCCATTTACTGAAGGGCTAGGTGGTAGCTATGTAAGCCCTATCTGTGATGAATTTGGAGGTGGCAGCAATGGCTGAAGTATGGTAAACTCGACTCCTATGACCTGAGCTAGGGGTGCCATGGCCTATCCTAGGAGCTTAGCTAGATGATTCAGGTTATCTCGAACCTGTCTCATGGCTAACTCATGTTGGCACACCGTTGCCTCTACCTGAGTTAAATAGACAGCATGAAGATCTCTAGTCCCACTCATGCCCTGCCTGAGTTCATAAACCTCTTTCATGACCTTTCATATGATGTCTATAATAATGGATATAGATGCATCCATGTCTTCAGTGCGTCTACTAAAAGACTGGATGGATAAATGACCATCTCACTCTGCAAATCCTACCTCACACCTTGAACAATAGTCTCCAAACTAGCCCATATGCTCTCTAGGCTTACGAAAGCACTATAAAAAGCTGTAACTGGTGGCATCGGACTGCAAAAAGTAGAGGCTCTGCAAGTCCTATGCAACGCTGGCATATGCAAACTGATAGAACTCTATGACGATGATGACTATGGCCATATGGAATGACTGGGACTAAACCTTATACTAGGGGCCTGGGTGCCTGAATGGGCTTGACCAACAAGTGAATGGGCCTCATGTAAAAAACCTCCAGAATGCTCATGGGCTTGGGGAGGAGATACTACAAAATACAAATTCCATCGCTAAAAACAAGATATTACTGATGGATTAGCTATGGAACAACAGAGGCATCAGTAAAAATAAAAAAGTTGTAGAATGACGATATTTTTAGTGACAAAAAAGAACAACGATCGGTAAAATTGGCAGGATATAGTGGCACCATTTTGTAGCGATGGGATTAATGATGCAACCTTGTGTTGGTAAAGATATCAAACATTTTAGTTTATACACTGATGGAACTTGTATTGTATTATAAATATTGTTTAATTTTAAATGTTTTAGCGATAGATAATGATGTTATGTCTTCTCTGGCGGTAAATAATGGATTTTGGTGATTGTAGTTTTCATCAGTAATCCATCACTATTGGTTTTATTAATACAAAATAAATGTTGAAAATTTACTTTTTTATTTTTTAATAAAATATCATTTTTGTCCAAATAAATTTTAGAATAGATATTTTACCATTTTTATTATATATAATTTTCAATGTAAATAATTAATATATTTTAGTCATATGTATGTATTTTAATTGTATATACAAAATTTTTTGTTTTATGAATATTTAAATAAAAATTTATTATATTTTGATATGATATACAAATTCGATCCATATGACTTATATTTTTTTATTATTTAAATTTAACTCGATCAGTATATAAAGGAACTTATGTTAACCTAAAAATTTTATATCAAATTAAGGATTAATTCATACTAATTTATAGTATAAAATAAAATAAAATTTTATTTTTAACTAAAATTTTTTATTATTATCATAGATAACGACTTTTTCTATTTAAAATAATAATAAATTTATTATTATTATTATTTTTATACAACTAAAATTTAAGAGATGCATATATTTTTTACAATATATATATATATATATATATATATATATATATATATATATATATATATATATATATATATATATATATTTATATAAAAATATAGTTAGACATCAATTTGTATAGTCAACATTTATTCGATTCGAAAGTTGGTTATGCTTAAAAAATATTTTAGGCACTTTACGATTTTTTATCGATTAATCTCATTGTTAGATAAATTTTATTCTAAAATTTTTATCTTTTAATAAATATTTCATTATTATTAGTTATTTTATTTTATACTTTTTAAAATTTTTGCAAAATTTTAAATAGTTAGGAGATTTTAATTTGTATTGGCTAAAATACTTTTCAGAATGTGCAAAAGAAAACCTTAGAAGAGTGAATTTTTTGTCACTCACCCCACCCTCTCCCTGCCATCTCTCACCATCACTCGATGTATCTCTTCATCTTGCCCTCACTTAATTTGATTTGTCTCTATCTCTTTCTCTCCCTTACTTTATATGTCACTTGATTTTCCCTCTCTCTCTCTCGCCCTCACCTAATTTGCCTTCTCTCTCTCTCTCTCTCTCTCTTTCTCTCATTTCCCTTTCGGCTTTCACTCTTCGAAAAATCATTAAAATACCTGCCCTCACCTTAGTGACTCATCCTTCGACCACCAATAATCTTTTAGACACTACTATCACTAGCTATCGTCGATCTTATCCCTTTGATTTAGAAAAATACAAGTCAAGTTGTCCTAGTCTTGAATCAATATAAATTGGGTTCTTCACCTTTTGCTTTGAAGAGGAGGAGAATCACCACCATTGATATCATGGAGGCCTAAGCATCTAAGGTTTGAAAATTTTTGGGTTTTTCTTTTTTTAATGTTTTCTTCTTAGCTTGGTTTTCTTTGATTTGAGATATGGATTGATCGAGTTATGTAAGATAGGGTTTCTGTACAACATTTATCATGATTCTAACGAGTATTATCTTTGTTTTCTTTTCGAAAAAATTTGCCTTTTTTTTTCAAAAGCCTACAACAACTAAGCAGAAGGGTTAGATCGAACATAGAAACTTGAAGGGCCTAAGCATCTAATATATTTGCCGACATAATTACCGACGAAAATACTCAGTCGCTGTTTATACGAAAATAAATTAATAACTTATTCATTAAAATTTACCTACGGTTTAGTGATGAAATGTTCCGTCGGTATATGGTCAATGTGACAAAACATCTGATGGATTTTAAATGAAACTAGTGATAAATTTTTTTTAATATTCGTTGGTAAAATCCGTTAGTAATTTTTATTGACGGAATTTTTTACCTGTAAATTGCTACCTACGTATGTTTTATAGATGGATATGCATTCCATTGGTAAATTAATAAAAAATAGTTGGTAAGGCCATTTTTCATTGGTAATTAGCATAATTTCATCGGTAAAATGAATTTTTTTTGTAGTGAGGGTGGGTGCCCTGTATATGACCTATAGGCTAATCACTATCATGTGCAGCATGTCGAGGCCTACGAATCCCAAATTCTTGGTCCGACTCCTCTATTAATAATAATCTATAATCTTCAGGTCAAATGCACTTGATCATGTATATGTCCAATGGCATGTCAAAGCTCACTACTACATCCCCTTTAGCCTGTGCCCCCAGTCAGACTCAAGAAATCTAAATGATAGCAGCAATCAAGTGACTATAACCCTAATGACTACCACTATACCTAGTGCTCGAGCTATCATAAAGATGTTATCTGAAATCTCATGAGTAATGTTGAGGCAGTGACCTTCAACCATGCCCTAGAGGCTCTAAATATCTGCAACATTTAGTGATCTTGGGCTCCTTAATCGACCCATATAGGAACTTGATAGGATCTGAAAGTATCACAACACTTGCAAAATCAGTATGGTTGCCTTCACTGTCATGAGATTGTAGGGAATACCTGGCCTAGTAATAACGGTCCTGACCAATAGGTGAATGGGCCTCCTGTGCAAAACCTCTAGAATGATCATAGGCCTGAGGAAGAGAGTGGGTGCCCTGTATAGGACCTGCAGGTTGATTATCGTCATGTGCAGCATGTCGAGGCCTACAAATCCTAAATTCCCGATATGACTCTTCTACTAATAACAATTTATAATTGCCAGGTCAAACGTGCTCGATTATGCGCATTTCCAATGCCATGTCAAAGCTCACTGCTACATCCCTCTCAGGCTGTGCTCCCATGTCAGACTTAGGAAATTCAAATGATAGTAACAATCAAGTGGCTATGGCCCTAGTGACTATCGTAACATGATTTTTTTCACTATTGTGGGATTGTAAGGAATATCTGGCCTTGCAAAAATGACCCACTGATCATCTCCAGCTATCCTTTTGGAAACCATCACATCATCGCCTATGGGCAAGCCAAAGGCCTCAAAGACCTCTATTTGAGACAAGATGAAGGTGTAGTTAAAGATGACCGGTGTCTAGCAAGTGTACTAGATCGGCTAGTAATATAGGGAAATATAGATTACGACCCCAAATATCATACCCAAGGGAACATGGATTGCTAAGAATAATATCTATGTATGAATTGAATAAATATGAGTTTATTTCCCAATGTTTTCGATTTAAGAACTAACTAAATAAATAATTAACTAAAACAAAAACTAAAATTAGACGAACATGAATTAAACATAAAGCAATAACTGAAATACTCTTGCTAAAGGAACCATCATCTCAACTTTTATTGCAATGACTCAATAACAAAAGTAACACAAGTGATTATGGAAAACTAGATGAATAAAGCCTGATACCTTGAACCAAGACCATCTTTCTTGAATATTAAACTCTTTGTTAAGAAAAATTTAATAACTAGTATAAAAATCTAGTTTAACTTCCTATACTTTCATCGAACTCTTTTTCAAGAAAATCCAATTCCAGTATATTCTTGGTTCCTTCTCTCTCACTATTAACCATTAGTACCAATACACAATTACCTAAAAACTAGAAAATAATAATGCATTGAAACTAAAGAATTAATCTAAGAACATGAAAATCCTTAGTGATGCTTAAATCAACTTTTAGTTATTTATATCAATAAACCAACTATTAATTCAAACAAAATCAAAGATAAGAATATGCTTAAAATCGAGAAATAATCAACTTGAGTTTACATTAAAGCTTAATTAAGCTATTACAACAAAAGATTGAGGGTTTAAGTTTTCCTTAGCAAAAGAGAAGAAAATTACTTACTAAACATGATGAAAAAAAAAGAATTAGAATAGATATAACTGCAAATTAAGAAAAGTACAAAAACTAAAGAAAATTAAAACTAAAACTAAAGAAACGATGATAGTAAAGAGACTTGCTCTTTCTACATCTTATCCCCCTTCTCTTTGGTGCCTTGGTGCCCTCTATTTATAGACAGTAAATAGGAAATTTAATGGACTTCAACTTCCTAACTTGTACAGCACAAAACTTACTGATTTGGATGAAGAAGAACTTTCTTTTTCGAACATGAAAAGACTTCCAATTTTAATCGATAAACTTAAATCGGGAGAATGGAATTGGAAACCACCAAAATCAAAAGAACATCCATTTCAATTAAAACATCATTCCTAGAACATGAAATGACTCCACCAAATGCTTCTTGTTGATTTTTATCACGATTTGGTAAAATGCAAAACTGATTCTACCGAATGCTATTTTTTCCCTTCTTTAAAGGGCTATTCAGTAGAATCAAAAAGTGATTCCACTGTATGGTCCTCCTCTGGACTAAACCATGACATAATTCTCCTTATTTGCTTCCTTAATTTACTGAATTTTCCTTTTAGTCTTTCAATTTCTTCTTGTTCCTTCAACTTTATACCTAAAACACCAATAAACTCAATTAAGTCCTCAAATCAAAAGTTTAACAAATTAATTACTAAATTAACTAAATAAACACTAAATTAACACAATAAAAATATTTAAAACAAACTAAATATTTAGTATAATTCACACTTATCAAAAAACTCTGAATGTAACCATTTTAGCTTCATTGTCAGGGTGCTAATAACCTCTATGCTAAAAAGTGTCAAAACACTAGCAAACTGCCTCTAGATAGGTAGCAAATAGAGAAGCATAAAAGTTTAGCCACCCCACTCATGCGAGGTAGTACTGTGCATCTTTTTAGATGCCCATGGTCTACAAAAAGTGCTAGCTCATAAACTGACTAGTCTGAAAATTCACCTTATATAAGGCTCTATATCTAGCAACTTATTCTAGTGTCACCCACTTGGGCACCTGTATGTTTTGCTGTGGTTATGGCTGAGCTTCTTTGCATCGAGGTATCTATATGATTATAAATAAATCAACAAATTTAAAACAAAAGTTAATACATGAAAATTTGGGAACAATGATTTACTTGGAATAACAAATGCATCAGCGATACAATTGCTAATTTTTATAGAAATTATGTCAGAAGCAAGCAAAAATAGGCTACAAATGCAAATGTTAAATTAATAATATTAAAAGCATCAAGCATGTTTATTTGAATTTAAATCATTTACTCTAAGTATCATACTTACTATATATCAAAGAATAAAAGGCATGCGTGCATTTATTACTAATGCTCGATCTATATCATAAAATAGTTATATTATATTGAAATTCAATTAAATACACATAATTCATGTTGAATACATGCAATGAAATTAAGAATTTATTGAATATACATAATTAAATATACATATCGCATGCTAATATACATATATGAAATGGTAAAATATAACAAAAATCAGATAGCATAAAGGCTAAGATTGGGAGCCTCCTTGCAAAGAATATGGCACAAAAATGCCCAAAATTAAACACCGGTGTATCATACACCACCAAACACATTTCAATTATGATACAAATATTTATACGCATACTCATATTTACAAAATGTTACCAACATTATTTTCAATTTTATAACCCAAATATGGAATAAATTAAACTATATGCTTAAGATTCAATTATTAAGATCAATCAACATTAAACATCTAAAGGAATTAAATAACTAAAATTACATGTCTAAAGACAAATAAGAAATTAAACAAGTATAAGCAATTAACTATACTTATATATTAAACTTAATTATTAATCATACAATTTACCAATTAAAAATAAAATAAAGGCAATTTAAGTTAATTAGACATCATATCAAGTATCAAATTACAAAATTAAGATAATTACACAAAATTAATTTTTATTAATATTATTTTTATAGCATTATCTAACAATATTTTATTATTATTTATTATTTTTTCTTCTTTTTTTTTTCTTTTCTTCCCTTTGTGCTTATTTTTCTTTCTTTTTTTTTGTTTTTACTTAGTTTTCTCTCCTCTGCTCCTATGGGGCTTCTTTTTTATTTGTTTTCCTTCTAGTTCTTTATGTTTGAAATACTTTATCCTACTTTAACTAATAAAATCTAAGTAATCTATAGAACAAAGGCAACAATATACTTAAGGTAACAAGAAAAGAAAAATCACAATAAAGCTAAAGGCCTAACTAAACAATATAAACAAACTAGTTAACAAGTTTTAATGGTAACAAAAGAAAAATCAGTCAATGCAAATAAATCATCAAAAGAAAGCATGAAAAATAAAAATTATCTACCTTAAAGTTTTAATGGCAAAATGGAATCCAATGAAACTAACGGCATATCAAATGAAGCTCAGAGAGAAAAATTACAGTTAAAAAACTCTTCTTGATGGGCGTGAGTCAAAGTGCAGTAAAGGGAGAAGGAAAAAAAAGGAAGAAGAAGACCTTTTAAAAATCCAATTTTTAGTGAGTTACAACCTAAGGCAATGAGTCACCTAGCGAGTCATGGATTAAGGGTATAACTCACAGAAAAATGATGCAACTTAACTAAAATGGAGTGAGTAATTGCCATAAGGGCTGTGAGTAAAAAATGACTCATGGACTAGGCCCGTAAGTCACGAGGGATGGTCAATATTCCCCATAACAACCGTGAAAACAAAAAAAAGTGGGTTTAATGGCCATTAATAACCAATTAATACTAATTAATCTTGTAAGGGCCTAAACTATACCCTGGTAGGAATATGATGTGTTCATGAATATATATATATATATATAATAACGATTACATAGGTTAATGATCGGTTCGGGATATAACCAGTATTAATGAAATTATCGAAGGATAATTCGGTAATTTATTTAAGATAAGATATAAATGCATAATGAGTATTATATATGGGTTAATATGTAAAGATGATAAGAATTACATGCCAATAAGTGATTAGAGAAAACTTAGAGGTTAAATTGCAAATAACAAAAGATGAAAAGGGGAGCCAGTAGGGATCAACCACTTGCCTTTCTTTAGACCACAAGTGGCTAGATATTTAAGAGAAGAAGAGTGAGGTTTGGTTGGCCATCTCTAATGCGTAAATTCAAATTTCTTCACTTCATTTCTTTCTTATTTTTTCTCTAAAAAATGCTCTCAAGGGTAGGAAGAGAAAAAGAGCAAATCAAAAGTGATGATGAACATTCAAGGTAAGTTTAAATAGATTTTAGTCCTCTCTTCTCTCTTTCATTTATTTCTTATATGTTTAATGGGGATTTGGAATTTCTTGATTGAAATGGAAGCTAATATTTAATTGTGATATGTTCAAGCTGGTAAAGTGGTAAAGACAAAGAGAAAGGAAAAACAAGAAGTTAGGGGGGAAGATTGGGCCAAAAATAAGGTATGAGAATCTTTCATTTTTGTATGTATATTTAGAATGATATAAATAGATTTAAGGATGTTTTTGAGTATGCTAAGGCTGGTTAAGTCTAGAATTGAGGTATATATATGCATGTTAAAGATTGATTCTTCTTTTGTGTGATAAGTTGAATTCTTGTTGGTAGTAACTCGGAACCAGTTTTGGTATTTTCATGATAGCTCGACCTATAGATCTCTAAATTAGGTGATTCTAATTAGAAATTAAATGTAAGATAAATTCTAATTATGTCTCTAGGTCCCTCAAAATTTTGCTTATATTTGGTGACCAGATTTTGTCTCGATTTCTAGAGCAGTCTGAACTCTATGGAGTGTAACTCCCATTATATAGCTCCAAATGACATGAAATTAATTTTACCTGAAAATAAACTCAAAATAGAGAAATTTGTATGAAGACATAATGACCTAGTTCTTGCCCAAATGTTCCTAGTAATTTTTCAAAGATTACATAGCAAATCTGCCCTTGAATGAAATCTATGAAAAGTCTGTATTGTTGGTGGAATATCTCCCAATTTACTTACCCAAATGACTTGATTTTTAATGGTATAGAAACTAGATACATAGGAGAAGAAGTTTATAGAAGACTTGTTTGGCTAAAAATATCATTTGGTAGGTCAAGGAAAGTGTATAATTTGAACCTGGAAATCTATGTTTAGGTTTTTGGAGCACAATACTACCTCATGGTCACAACCGATTAGTTAGCACCGTGAGCCCCTTTCAGAATCAAATATGCACATATCTCATGAAGACAATGAATCAGTTGCCATTGTGAGCCTCCCTTGGTTTCTTTTATACTTCATTTTTAGGCCCCAAAAAGTTGTCAAATTTCATCAGAACCTTGTTGGATGTTAATGGATCTTTGTAAACATATCTATAAGGGTGGAATGAGGCTTACTATGTGTATATATCTTGGATATATCATCATGAATTCATTATGACTTATTGTGAAACATAATTATAAGATTTGTTTTAAATAATTCTAGACATGATGGATGTTTTTTTTTGATTTTGATGCTAACAAAGATTGAATGAATATTACAAGGTTTTAATATATCTTACCTTAATGCTTATACTATTAAAGTGTATCTTAATTTTTTAAGGGTAGGTGAACATAAATATGCTAAAGAACTATACAATTTGTATTTTGACCATGAAATTATTTGTGTATATCTGGTATATGATGCTTGTGGAGTAATGTATGGCTATGTTCTGGATATGTTATGTTTTAATGTAAGAATTGCCTATTATAGTCTAAGTAGTGGGTAATTAGGCATGCCTAGAAGGGGTGTAGTTATTGTTCTGTTAGACACATCTATGTCTTCTATTAGACACATCTATATTATATCTTTTCTGTTAGAGACAACATCTCTTTTGATTTGCTATTTTGTTGGACACTTTTGTGTCTTCTGTTATGGGTTATACGTCTTCTGTTAGAGACAATATATCTTCTGATTTTTGATTCTGATGAATTTTGATTTAGAGGTAAAGCCTCTTCTATATGGATACTAATGGTATCTTACTCTCAATTACCCATTACCCGCATATTAAAACAATAGCAGACAATTTCCTGATTGTATCGATTATATTTCTTATGTTATGTTCTTTTAAATTGGTTGATTTGTTTAGATTCCAATAAAATTTGATAATACTCTAGTAATTATCTTGGTTTATTCCAAGTTATATTTTGAATGTTTCTCAGATTAAGTAGCCAAGAATTAATATTTGCTTAATGTTTTCAGGTGTCTAATAATATATATATTTCTATTTTGGTTATTTAAATACTATAGTTCAGTTGATTGGAATTTTTATGCGATTAGTGCAAGTAGTCATTATTATGTTTAGTTAACCCATACTAAGCTTTTTGCTTAGCATGATAGCTTTACTTTTGTGCACATGTTAGACCTTGGTTGAAATGCAAGTTAGAGTTGAGACAACTACAGTCGACACGTAGAAAGTTAGGATTTAAGCTTCCCATTTATTTTAGTTTATTTAATATCTAAAAAAGTCTATTGTAAATTTAATTTCATGCATTGAAAATCTACTTAGAGATAGTCAGGAATTTCTACATATTAACTAACATGTTTTATAGGCTGGTTCTGGCTCCCATGTTTCCTCCTAGGGGATATTAGGGTGTTACAAATCTAACTCAAAATTAATTAATTTTATTTTAAAATTAATTTTTTTCAAATTTTATTCTTAAATTACCTTATTTACTCTAATTATCTATAACACACACTCTTTTTTTCTTTCTTCTCTCTCTCATTTTTTTAATAAATAATAATAGATAACTTCTAATTAATTAATTAAAAATTTATTTATTTTTATATTTTTATTTTATTTATCATATTATTATTGTTATTATTATTATATTTATTTACATATATTACAGTTAATTATATTGTCTACTTCCTGAATAAAAGTTCCAAGTCTTTGTAATAATCACGGGTTTGTCCCTGCAAAATCAAAGAAATGCAGCAAAGCTAACTATGCCAATGCATGCTCCATGCAAAAGGAAATGCATTATCCATGTAGTTTAAGAATGACTCAAGATTCAAGGGAGTAAGTCAAATGAATAAAGGGAGTGACTCACTGTTGGCCTATAAATACGCTTGAATCTCTTTATTTGGCCTTCAGTGCTCTTCATGCAATTTCCCAATCCAGGTAAGTGCTCTATTCCATAATTTTTATTATTTAATATTACCTAATTAATTAATTTTCAATTAATTATTTATTTTTTTTATTTTTTCAATTAACTATTCTATTATTATTATTATTATTATTATTATTTTATATTAATTATTTACCATTGATATATAATAACTTTTATTAATTGTCCTTTATATCATTTTACAGATTGACTATTTTAAATGATGAAAACCTTTTACACCAAAATGCACAGTTGCTCGATGCTTACAGGATCTAGGAAAATCTAATTCTGGCCCCATATTCTAGCTTAAAATTTATGCGAAGAGCCCAACTTGACAGTAATCTTTTGTTAGCAGCTGACCGGTATTGGGATCTAGAATTTCACGTTTTCAGATTCATCCATAAGGAGTTATGTCCTTTGGCTGAAGAGTTTACTAAAATTATAGGCGTGTACTTCCATCCCGAAACCTTTCCCAATGTCCCAAACTGTGTACTAGATTATCCAAGAGATGTAAGCCAAACTCTAAGGATCCCGCCTTCTGTTGTTTTCAGATTGGTGCCTCGACAAGGACCTATCCCTCTAGAGCCACTATTTGATACACTAAATGATTTCTTTAACATACATACTTTCTAGGTTATTGTTATTTTGCTAATCTATCTTACTTTATATTTAATAGTGAACCCATGGGAACCAACCAGCGATTATCGACAGGCATACGTAGTGGCCTGATTCCTTCTTCATCGTCTTCGTAAAAACTATCCATGGCTTAAACACTGTTTGCTTTGACCCTATTGTAACTTTTTCAGGGAGCCCCTTATTACTCCAAGTACAATCATTTTTTTAAAGGTAGTGTGCCCTTTGTGGGTTTTCAAACTAGCTTTTCTTAGCGGGAAATGTGTCCTTTTGGATTTTCACATAACCCTATGCCTTACTTTTACCTGGGATAAACCCAATTCAACCCTAATGGATTTTTTTTTCATTTTTTATTCTTTATTTTTTCATTCATTTTTTTATTAGGCATGGCTATAGGAAAAACTGAGGTTACTTGAGGAACCACCTCCTAGAGTAATTAGCACATACTTCTTAAGACATTACCTTTTTAGGAGATGACTTTACAACTTTGACTCAATACAAGAAGGCTTTGCATGGCTAGCAACAATAAATGATAGTGACATCAGTTTCATGTGCACATGGTTAATACCTGATTATGTAACCTAGGATGGTCAGTTTGGTTGTGTTCTATTATGTTACCTATACAAGCTATTTTCTGTTTAGTTTCTTGATGTGCTTGCCAATTTTGGGAGCCATAGGACATCATAAGACAACCATTGTCATTTTAAAGAGGTACTTTATATGTCGCTTTTATTTCTAGTTACCACCAGCTCTAGATCAAACATATACAGAAGCTGATATTCAAAAATCCAGCTGACTTTAACTTTACCACTTTTGCCGCATATAAAAGATAGGTGTCCAGTCCCGTAGTCGACAACAGAGTACACTAGCTTAGATAAAGCTCAAATAGAGGTAGTAGAGGATGATATTTAGAGTTAAACATATAATATAAAATAGATAAGTACTACTTTTCATATCGAACAAGATAATTCAGAGTATGTATAATAAATTACTCTTATTTATATTAATGTATGAATTTGCATTACATATGATAATATTTCTGCATATTTTCATTATACATGATCATTACTTTGACATTAGGTTCAAAAGTACAACACTTTACTTATTCATGGGATTAAACCTTGAAAGTATCTTCCCCCCGTTATCAATCAACAATCTCAGATTTTCTTAATTGAACATTTTCACTTTGCCTTTAATTTTTTCCCAATATGCCTTGTTTTAGTTTTCACCTTGGCAAGGTACCCAATTTTAGCAAGGTTGTGTTTATCGAATTTTGACCCGCAGGGCTATATTCTTTGCTTTTTCTCTTTTATTTTTATCATCTTTTTGAGTCTAACCATAGAACCTTTTCATCTTATCAATGTTAACAGGCTCCTTGAACTTGTTTCCATCATTGTCACTCAATATGGTAGCTCCTTTAGATAATAACTTCTTCAACACAAATGAGCCTTCATATATTGGTCTGAACTTGCCTCTAATGTTGAGCATACCTGGTCTTATTTGCTTGAAAAACAAGTCTCCTTCTTTCAAGGGATGCTTCCTAACTTTCTTTCCAAAAAATCTTGCTAACTTTTTTTGGTAAATCTGATTATGATAATAGGCTCTCATCCTTTCACCATCTAATAAGTTAAGATGGAGCAGCCTCTATCTAGCCTATTCCACTTTTGGCAAGTAAACTTCTAAAACCACTCGTAGGGATTGATGCTTGATCTCTACTAGCAATACAACTTCCATTCTATACAATAGAGAAAATGGAGTAGCTCCCGTTGATGTCCTGTTTGTGGTCTTATATCCCTATAGCGCAATCTTTATAAGTTCTAACCATCTTGGCCAAAATCCTTTTAACATTCTTATTTGCTACGTCAACAGCTTCATTTTCCTAAAGGCAATTGATTAGTGTCTACCACATGTACTAGATCAGTTAGTAATATAGGAAAATATAAGTAAGACCCCAAGCATAACGAACCCAAGGGAATATGGATTGCTAAGTAAAAAATCTATAACTGAATTGAATTAATCTGAGATTATTTCTTAAGTTTTTGAATTGAAAGCAAAAAGTAAGCTAATCAATAATTAGGCAAATACAAAACTAAGAGAAACACTTAAATAATAAATAACATCTATTGCTAAAACACTTCTGTTAAGGAACTATCTACCTCAACTTCCATTGCAATGACTCAATCAAAAAACAAGACAAGTTGTTATGGAAAACCAATTAAATAAAAAAAAATATCTTATTTAGAATATCATTCTAGAATATTAAATCCTCTAATCAAGAACAATACAATACCTAGCATGCAAATCCAGTTTTAAACTCTTATACCTTTGTTGGATCCTCTTTTAAGAGACTAACTTTAGGCCATTCTCAATTCAAATTCTCACATTTAAATCAACTCATGAACAACAAATTACTACCTTAATTCTCAGAACAAAATTATACATTAACATGAGAAGAAAAAGCTAAGAACATACATATCATTGATCAAAGATTGAGTTAACAATTAACCATCTATTCGATATACAAGCATCAATCCAATCATAACAAAGATATGATTTAGCCAAAGAATTAAGAAATAACACACTTACATTAAAATTAAGCTCAAATTAAAGTCATTATAATAAAAGTCTGAGGGTTCAAGTTTCACTTAACAAAAGTAGAGAATTACTCATTGTTTATGATTAAAACAATTGAAAAACTAAACCAAAAAGATACAATACTCATAAAGCTTCAAGCTTTCTCTTAATCTCTTCTTAGAACACCAAAAGTGTAGCTTCAAACTCTCAGAGAATTGAAAAACTAAGAAGAAAACAAAAACTAGGTCTAAAACTATTGTATAATTAACTAAAGAAAACTAAGGCTGAAAACCTAAGTAAAATTATCTCCCATAAAAAATGCATCCTTTATAGATTGGTGCTTTGGTCTGCTTAAAATCCTCAAAAGGGAAGAAAACTTGATGCCATTTAACTTTTTATTCTGAAAGAAATAAGAGTTTTATCATGTTTAAACTACCTTGCCTTAGTAGAGGACCAAATCCCTCAGTAGAGGGACTTAATTCCTTTTGATCCTTTTGCCTTCACTCTGTAGAGGGACTTTTTCCCTAAGTAGAGGGACTAATCCCCTCGGTAGAGGGAAATTCCTCTCCACTAAGGGAAAAGCTCATAGACTCTAATGTGATTTGTTCTTCAAAATTCCTAAATTGCTATAATTTCCTCCTTTCTCTAAATAACTTTTGCTTTTCTTCAATTAAGTCCCTAAAAACACCAACAATTACAATTAAGTCCCTAAAGACACATGCCTTATAATAAGCTTCATTATTAGTAGCTTTATATTTAAGCTTTTTTTTATAAAGATAGCTTTTCTCCCTTAGGGATTATTAGAATCACTCCTATCCCTGCACCCTTATTGTTTATGGCTCTATCGAAGAACATCTGCCACCCTTGAACTGCCATGGTGCTAAAATCCTTATCAAGGAACTCATAGGAGATTTCTTCACCCTCCCAAGGTTGGTCTGCTAAAAACTCTACCAAAGTCCTTCCTTTGATGGTTTTATAGGTAATGTTTTCAATATCAAACTCCTGTAGGAGAATCAACCATCTTCCCATCTTTCCCAATAGTGAAGGTGATTCTTGCAAGTACTTAAGAGGATTTTGCTTGGCCATTGCTTGCACCCCGTATGAATGGAAATAATGTCTTAGCTTCTTAGAGGCCCAAATTACCAACATATAAATCTTCTCTACCTTCACATACTTAGTTTCATATGGCAAAAATTTCGTGCTAAGATAGTACACGACATATTCAATCCCGAAATCATCCTCCTAAGCCATCACGGCTCCTACTGAACTATCTTCTATAGCCAAATATAAAATCAGAGGCCTCTCTCGACTAGTGGCATTCTTAGCACCAATGAATGTAAGAGGTACTCTCTAATAGTGTCAAAAGCTTCTTAACAATTCTTATTCCATACTATTGGTTGATCTTTTTGAAGAAGCTTGAAAATAGGCTCACAGATGAAAGTCAACTTGGCAATGAAGTGACTGATGTATTGTAGCCTGCCCAAGAACCCTCAAACTTTTTTTTCTTTCTATGGCACAAGAATTTCCCTGATGGCTTTTACTTTGTTAGGATCCACTTCTATTCCTTTTTGACTTACAACATGGCCTAAGAGCTTGCCTGAAGTCATCCCAAACACACACTTCTTTAGATTCAGTCAAAGATTGTAGATGTTAATTCTTTAAAAGAATTTTTCTAAGGCCTCAAAATGACCTTCTTGAGTTACTGATTTAATCATCATGTCATCTACATACACTTCCACCTCATTATAGATCAGATAATCCAAAATTTTCACAGCCATCCTTTGATAAGTAGCCCCTTCATTCTTCAATCCAAATGTCATAACCCGATAAGCATATGTACCCCACATAGTAATGAATGCTGTCTTGATCCTATTATTATGCTAAATCCACAAGAGTACAGTTTACAGATTAGTACTTAAGATATCGTTCCCACAAAGAATAGATTGGTTATTACACACTATGTCTCAATCTCAATCCTATTTACAATGTTTAATTATTATATTATAAAATTAAACTTCAAAATCTAAACTAAGACTAAAATAGTATTTATACCTAATTTATTATGGTCAAAAAAGACAATTGGGATGATGATTATGAGTCAATGGATGTGAAACTTGTTATTGTTCTCTTAATTAAATTTCATTCTTATAATACAAGCCAAGTTAGATTAAAGTTCTAATTCACCCTCTTAACATGAAGTAGATTGCATAAAATATGCATATATAATTCTAACCCTTAACTCTCATTAATGAATTAGTTAATTATAAACAAATATTTTAAGATTAAATACCAACTTATAGCAACTATCCTAACACTTTGATATCTCAAGCAATGCTATGATAATGAACTTCTATTAGTTATAAGGAAGAATATAAATCTATATTCTTACTTACAATGATCACACATAAAATACTAATAACAAATTCTGCAATAAAAGACTATTTATATTACTAAGAATAGAAAAGATGTAGAACATCATTGTTCAAGTTCCTATAATATCATTCAAATAATTACAAAGAAGAAGTAATAGATGAGAGATAATAAAAAGAAATCTCTCAACCCTTTTCAATCTATAAAAAATTCTTCTTCTTCAAATTAAATTTTACTAACTTTTTGTACAACAGAAAAATATTAAAATTATGCTCTAAAAATCTTGTATATCCATCTTCAAACCACCCTTGCATTTATATTATTTTCCAAGCAATGTGTCCTTTAGAATGCCCCTCAAGAAGTACACACACTTTGGTGGAAAGTCATATCTTCAAGTGCCTTTTGAAAATAATTACCCAAAAGCCTCTTGTTGTCATGCCTATGAAGGCTGTCATGTTTGTGATAGGACACACTCCCTCAAGTCTTAACTTTTCTTCTGCTTTGACTTCCAATTCTACTACCTTGCTTTGTCGCGCCCGCAACATGACATCTCTTCTATGCTTAATTTCTACCTCTTTTCTCCTCTTTACTCCTACACACACATAACTTAAACAAGAACATAAAAGACACCACATTTCATACACAAAAATAGCTAAAAGTAAATATTTTCTCAATAAAATCAAACATAAAACACAAAGATATCATGCACTGAACCACACACATCACCTATCCATAATGGTACATTGCATAAGTAGCTACACTATCTACTAAAACATGTATATGAGGAAGAAAGAAATCATCCTTTAGATAAGCCTTATTCAAATCTCGGTAGTCTACACAAACTCGAACCCTTCCATCTTTCTTGGCCACTGAAACCACATTTGCCAACTAGGTAGGATACTAGATCTCTACTAGGAACTTGTCTTTTATCTTTTATTTTTATGTCATCTTTAACTATTTTCACCCACTCCCGCCTAAGCCTCCTAATATCCAGGATAAGTAGGGATAACATGTTCAACAATGACATGATTAACTCTTGGCATATCTTCATAGGTCCAAGTAAAGACTTTTTCATATTTTTTTAATATTCTCTTAAATGTTTCTCTTTCTTTAGGGGAAACATCAAATGCTATCAAGATTTCTCTTGGATTTAAAGAGTTCCAAGATTGAATGGAGTAGTACTTATTGAATTAATGTCAAAAATAGATGCTTTATGATTATGAT
Organism: Excoecaria agallocha; assembly: GCA_037975025.1. Lineage (NCBI taxonomy): Eukaryota > Viridiplantae > Streptophyta > Magnoliopsida > Malpighiales > Euphorbiaceae > Excoecaria > Excoecaria agallocha. Next base: position 37,824,883 of record CM075807.1, on the reverse strand, counting down.
CATGTGAAATGAAATTATGTGAAACATCACACAAATAAGCAAAGTTACCCAGATTATTAACATAAGAGGAGCTATATACATCATTATTAAAAAACTCAGGTACAAAAAGTGTATCTACAAAAGCTTCCTCATCTACATCAGGTGAGTTTGATGCCTCAAGTGAGCTTGCTCTATGTCCTACACCCTATGGGGTCTCTTGATCGGCTTCTGTAGTAGCCTCTTCAATGTCCTCTTTCAACTAAGTTACGAGAACTTTAAATTCAACTTTTCTTTTCCCTTTAAGTTTTGAAGCTAGCAATTTTGGAGTTACAATTTCTTTAGGGGCATCATTCCACTCAGATAGCTTAATCATAATCACCTCATCCCAGAACCCTTTGACAGGCTTGATGGTCCTACTAGTCTAATCAAAAACATCATTGAATACTTCAAAGCTAAGGATGAGCTCTCCTCTAACCATTATATGTTCAATCTTACCACAATACTAGAGTGGAGCTGATATAAGGACAAAACTATCAAGGATATGTGGTATACCTTATAGTTTTAATGGATTCTTTGTCTTATCATTTGACTTCTTCTAATCCAATCCCTTCTAGCTAGTCTTTTATGTGGTAGTGATAGCCTCAAAAGGACCCTAGGAGTCTTTACCCAAACCAGCTCTTGGTAGAAAGTTCATTTTTTTCATCTTATTCACCATTTGAGGGGTAAAATTCTGCTTACCTCTATCATCAACATTAACAACAGCTACATGGTTTCTGTTGAAGGGTTAATTTGCTATTCCCAACATAGACACTTTATTTTCTCCGATAGCTCTTATAGTGACCACTTCACCTCCATGGGGAATTTAATCATTTGATGAAGAGTGGATGGAACTCCCCCTAGCTTGTGAAACCATGGTTGTCCCAACAATATAGAAAATTGGCAGGTATTGGCAACACCACGAATTCTTTTTTAGTGCCAATTATTCCAGTTTTTACATCAACTTTGAAAGTGCCTGTCGCTTGCCTGTGGGAATTGTCATAAGCTGTGACTACCAAGTTAGACTTATTTAACATGGACTCATTTAACCCAAAAGCCAAAAGTTCCACCAACAAACATACATTAATTAAAGATCTATCATCTACCATTACACTTGTTGTATGCTTCCTATTAACTTGGGCCTTTATGTATAAGGGATGATTATGTTCTTAGCACTTAATGGACAGATCCCCATTGGTATATACAATATTTTCTCTAGAACTTCCTTTGACCAACTCTAGTAGCTCTAAAGGTTAAATAGTTATGGCAATACTGGACTCGTACAAGGTCTCAAGTACTTTTTCCTGTGGGAAGGCGACTGCCTAAGCAAATCCCATACCGAGATTTAAGCAGGAGTTTTCTTTAACTATATGAGGATCTGATCCTCCTCTTGTTCCCTTTCTACATATGGCAATTGAGAATCTGTTTTTCTCTCCACCTCTGGCACCACCCTACCACTTTAAGTGATCAATTTCACTTCTATGCTTCTTGCTCATTCTCAGAGTCCGATAAATCTAGAGGGCCAACATAATCTTCATCTTTACTGGGTGACTCCCAACAGTTAATAACACATATCCCTAACTCATTTTTTTATTCTATATTTACCCATTCAGGGTAGGTAATGGCCAATACTTGTTCCCATATAAATCATATAGCACATGCCATTCTGGCAGTCGATGGCAGGGCCTATAAGGCTAAGGCTGAAATACTCAACCTTTTGCCTTTTAGTGAGAGTAATGCCCTTTATAACCAAGGTATCTGTTTGGTGTGAGTAGATGGGTTAGAGGTACCATTGAACTTGGGCAAGTTAGGCATTTTGAATTGTTAAGGAAAAATGTCCTCACTTTCCAAATCTCTATCCTTTGAACTGACTCCCTTTCCAGCCAACAAGACTTGAGCCATTACTTTTATTTTCTCATCTATCTTCTTGAGAATTGGATCCTCCATTCTAGGCAATCTTCCATTTGGGACTTGTGTTACTACTGGTTCCTCCTCCTCTCTAGGGATAAATTCTTCCTCAAGAGTAATACCCTTATATTTTCATTATTCAATAAGTAGAGATCTTAATCTTGTTCCCCTTGATTCAGCCATCAGAGAAGGTCTTGTAGGAGTAGTAACGAAAGTAACTATAGTAGTTATAGGCTCTCTATATGCAGTAGCAGTCGCCAAAGTCTATTAACCAGCAGGCTATGCAAAGGAATTCATTATGTCAGTAATTATGGACCTTATCCTTCTCTCAAACTAATCCAGCCCTTTGTTTAATTCTTAACTGTCAATAGCCTCAGTTTGCATCAAATTTGTCATGTTTTTTCTCTCAGATGCTATCTCAAAGATTTTAGCTAAACCCAAATCAGTTTCTAGTGCTGACTCAAACACCCCTAATAAAGATCTTCTGACCAAATGCCCAACTGGACTTTTGAACTAACATGTCGACTCTATAGTGCCTGTAGTTAGCTTGTAACACTTAATCAAGACTCCAATCTTCCAACATGGAAAAAATAATCTCTTGCTACCAATATACGTCAAGTAAGGCCATCAAAACTTTACCCTAAGTGAATTCCTAAAGAAATTGAGACTTAAAACTTGCCCAGGTAACACTCAATTTCCATAACAGGTCAGATCCTTAAACCACATAGATGACTCTGTAATGGCTAAAAAAGATACTTGTTAGCATGATGCATGATTATGCATGTGATGCATGGGCATATGACATATTATTTTCAGAACACGTGTGTAGATCTAGAACAACCCTTATAACCTTATTTCTCCCACACAGGTGATCGTACGGTCGCTTTTTTAGGTGGATTAGTTAATGGGTTAATAGGGAACCTAATGAACTATATGATGCACGATAAAATGCTGGTAGCATAACCTCTCTTTATTTAAAGCACAAGCAAATGTATTGTCGATCTTTATATACTTGTATCATTCAGATAAACAAAGATAGGCCTACTAGGGCATGACAGCCTTTGATTAAGACCTATCATAATTTATTAGAACCCAAGCAAGTGTATAGGTATCCATATAGCAAGTAAAGTATCTATGTCACAACATAGGGCTTTGATTTGGTAGTGACACTTTAGGGCCACCAAAGTATAGTCCCTGCCAATGGATCTAACTCATCATAAGTGTAATGACTTGTTGGGTCATCATTTAATATACCCAAAAAGGTATAAGACTTGGGCTAGTGGTCCTCTCTAACATTTCCCTACATTGAGTGCATATAGGGTCATGCTTCAAGATTACACCGGGGTTGAATAGGGATGCCTAACTTAAATTTAAGGCAGTAGTATGTTTTAATACAACCTAACTTAGAAAAAGGTTGGAGTAATCAAGCCATGAATAATGATTTATATTATACAAACCAAGTTGCTTTCAAAGTAGAATCTCAAATGGTCCCTAGTAGAGTTGCCACTATGATTCGTGTCGAACCCCGTAGGCACTTGATTTGTTATTGAAAACCCTCTTTTAAGGTTTGAGATTAGATAAAGATTTATTTAACTTATGACAGCTAATCACCTCGTAATAGGCAAGGATTCAACCTAACACGTGATGCCCTTGAGCCTCCAAAAGGCATAGGACAACATATCAAAGTATCTTTGTCCATTTACTAACGATCAACCTATAAGATATTTGTTAAGCATCACAAGTCATGCATTATAGAGTCGCCACTCAATAGGAAATTGGGAAAGTGATTCTATTACCTTGTGAAATCGAAACCAAAGTTAGTTTGGATTCGACCCCTACTTACATATTTGGTTGATAGCAATATAATTGACTGTTTATGGCTAATGATTTTAATCCTCTTTTCATGCATTATGTGATAAAAATAAATAAAATAAAATAAACACATACAAGCATGCAAAAAGAGATAAAAACATAGATAAATCGCAATGATTTAAAGACATTAGTCCCAACATGTATGAATGAGGGATTATTTAGTTTATTTTAATTTATTGTTCAAATAAAATGTTTTTCAAGAAATAAAAACAGTAAATATGTAGACAGAAGTTGGGATATTTATTGAACTTGGGAATATTGATTCCTACATGCATATTTACAAAAATCGTTTTATGCGATTTTGGATTAAAATAAGACATTGATCCACTTTATTGTTAAAAATCCAATTAATTAAGTAGAAATATTTAATGTGAATATTCTTATTTTTTATGTCAAAATACCTTTTTTAAATAATTATTACAATTCGAATAATAATACAGGCCAAAAAATAAATAACTTAAATAAAAAAAATATTTGAAATAAGTAAACCTTTTGGAACTGATTGGATCCATTTTCCTTTCCGTAGGTTCTTTGAATAAATTTTGAATATTTCACTACAAGAAAAATCCATTTTGACGACGAAAATTCTCGACAAAATTGAGTGAATTTTCGTAGGGAAACCAAATTGCCGACGGAATTTAACGACGAAAAATGGCATTGGAGAACTAGTTGTTGGGACTTTTATCGACGGAAATCATAGTTTGTCGGTAATTTCGTTGGAAGGTGCAGACCAAAAACTATCGTCATTTATCATATTTATCGACGAAATTATATGATCCGTTGCTAAATTTTCCTACAGAAATAACTAATCCGTAGGCAAATTTCCAACGGATCGATATTTTATATAGGTAAATTTACCAACGGTAAATAAACTTCGTCGGTAAAGTTGTTATATGGAAAAAAAATTTGCGATGGATATTTCTGTCACTATTCCATTGCTAAAAATATTACAATTTTCTAATAATTATTTAATAAATATGTTTTGTATCTCATTCATTTATCTAATAAATCTAACGACAACTAACGATGAACCAATGGAAGAATATTTTGAATATGTAGAAATATCATCAAGCATAAATTATAAAAAAAGACCTAAAAATGAAAGAGGAGAAAGTTCAAATATTAGGAGACAAGAAAAAATATGGGAAAGCAGAAAAAAATTTAAACCTCAATAAAAGATACAAATACATAAAATAGAAACTTTAAATCTAGATTGTACAAAAATAATTTGAACAAATATACAAGAATGGGTGCCAGATATAGAAAGACAATTAGTAGAAACAAATGTAACTATAGCAAATAAACCAGGATATATAGAAAGAAACTTTATAGGATTAGTAAAACATTCATACTATTTACCTTGATCTTGTTGAGCAACTGACCCAAACTAAAGGTACTAATCAAAATCCATAATGTAGCAAATAGTTGCCTGCCTTTAGTTGAGAAGCTCTTATCCCCATACCCTAGGGTTGTAATGGTTGTACACACACAAAAGAATGCATCAATCATATCCATGTCTTTAATTGAATATAAGAACATAGTCGGAACCATCATTAACCCTGAAATAATGCCCATTACCAGAAGGCACTTGTATCTCACTCCGCTGCATTTGGCCTCATTTTTCATTAACTTGAATGGAATGTTGTTTCGAGGCTTACTTAGGGATTCAATAAGAAATTTCTCTTGCTTCTCCACTAGGTAGTCTGCAACTTTGCTCATAATTAATCCCATAAGACCCATCCCCATGAAAACAAATATACAGCAAAGTACCTTCACAAAGGTAGAATCAGGCACTAGGTCCCCATAACCTTCTGTGGTCATAGTCACAACACATAAACATAAAGCATTAATAATTAGATTTGATTTCTTCCCTTTAATATCATCCATGACAAAGCTGAAGCATAAGGTGACAACAAGTAAATAGATAGCCAAACACACAGCCAAGTTCCTAACACTTATATGGAGTTTTCTGGAAACAAACTCAGGAAGAGTAAGTGACACCTTGCTACCAAAATTCATAGGAATAAGCCCTGCTAATTGGAGAAAACTCTTGACATTAAGATAACTTTTTAGCTTGTGCGCATATGCATTATTTGTTTGAGGGATGGAATCCACTAATCCAAAAAGCAATGCTTGTTTTGCCCCAGTGAACGCCATTAAGATGGAATATTATTTTAGTCTTAGTACCTACACACTATTAAACATTAACTTTTGTGTTGACGTGTAAATCAAATTGATTAGGAAAAAATATGATTGAAGGCCTTCCACAATTCCCATTATGCATTAAGTTTTAGGATGCTTATATATATATACATAATTGAAGAATTCCATTTTTTCTATGCTGGTGAACTTTCTGTTTCAAATAAATAGCTACGAGTAACTATTCACTTGAATGCACAGCAGTGTTAATCTTTAGGCATGAGCAAATGTTGTATGCCAAAAATAAAATGGTTTGGGAAAGCTTTAAGCCAAGTTTAAAACCCTCACTTACAAGATATGATACAATTGTATCCACTGCGATTGACTTTGCAGAGAAATTTGCAAATAACTACTCAGCAAGAGTTAAGTGATGGAAGCATACTTGTGCAGAATTTATAGTCTCGCTCTTTAAATATAGGAAATTTCCAAGAAAATTCCAGCATTTACCTTGTATTATCAGTGTTGGTATAATCTACGTTGGCGGAATTATCAATTGCAGCCTAGTTCCTAGGAAATGAAATGGTTCTCATTCTTTTCTGTTTCTGGCCACAGCTAACAATTTATAATGTATTTTGAACAAGTAGTGAGGAAATTTCCTAGATCAATCCAAAATTGCAGAGGGAAATCACATTTTTGGATGAAATAAACATAAATGTTATTATTTTTGTCCAATTTAAATTTAAATTACATTCGTGCGATGCTATGATCATATAATACAATCTTTGCAAGATAAAGAACAAAGAGTAAAAAATAAATGAATTTTAATTCGAATTAAAAATTTAGAATTTCCATGCAATTGTAAATTAGGCAAATATGAGAGAAATAGTCATAAAGTAAGAAACTTCCAGACAAACTACAACCTCATTGAGAAACTATAACCAAGAAAAAGAGATCCAGTGCAGTTGCAGGAGAATTAATAACCAAGAAAATGGACAGAACAGAATAATCTTTGCAGGGAATGCTTCTTGTTCAAGATCATCCATTACAGACAACGACAATTATTTCAATCCTTTAAGAAAATTATTAGAGAAAATTATTGAAGCATAGAGAAAATTGCTCTCTTAAGCAATTTAACAAATAACTGGTAGGTAGGATTTTTAAGCAATGAAAAATGGGTAATTTCACATGAAATTTACCCCAAAAATTAAAAAATAAGATGAAGCAATGAAGAATGAATTGCAAGATGTCCAATAGTGCATCAAAATTTTAATCAAATACCAAAATCAAAAGAAGAAAGTTTCAAGACACGTACCTGTCAAATCTCCTCCAACCTCGCTATTACTATTTAAAAAAAATCACAATAAAAAATATAAACACTATATAATAAATAGCGATTATGGATAAATCAAAGAAATATTGATAAGTGTAGCAAAAATAAGTATTTATGTAAGTTTAGAACTTGAGGAATGACAAACAAAGAACAGACATTCATGAAAGACAAAGAAGAAAATTGCACAAATAAAAATTAAGAAAAAGTAACAGTGATAAAATGAAAAAAAATGAAGAAAAATTCTTACTTACTTATTTGAAGTCGTAGGATAATTCGCAGCCAAAAGTGAGAGAGAAAGTCAAAAAAGTGGAAAGAAAATGGAAAAAAATAAAAAATAAAATCAAAATGATTTCATTAAATAAGTAAGTGTTTAAAAAATGCTGAAATCTTTAGAAAAATTGGAAAGCAGATGAAATATGAAATAGTAACACATACTTATTGGTGAACAGATCTCATGTATCGCTTCGTTTGGCGGGCAAGGTGGATCTTCTTGAAAACATACCTAAAAGAGAGGGCAAATTCTTTTGAGGGTGTGGCAGCTTGCTGTACGAGGGAAGAGGCACATTAGGGTTACAGTTCTTCGTTATATATATATATACTAAATTTTTAATAAATATTAATTCTAATTAACATATTTTAAATTAATATGTTAACATACTTAATTTTTCACTTTAATTAATAATAATAATAATAATAATAATATTATTATTATTATTAATTAAATTTCTGTAGGTACCTACGAAAACATAATTTCCGTAGGAAATTTACCTACGAAATTGTATTTTTATATGGAAATTGCCTACAAAATTGTGGTTCCATAGGTAATTTACCTATGGAGGAAAATTTCGTAGGGAAATTGCCCACGGAATTATGGTTCCATAGGTAATTTACCTACGAAAGAAAATTCGATAGGGGAATTCCCTATCGAATTATATTTGCTTAGGTAAATTACAAACGGAAAAAAGGAACCATAATTTCGTAGGGGAAAATATAATTTCGTCTGTAATTTACCTACGAAAAGAGGATTTCATCGGTAATTTACCTATGAAAATGAATTTCGTAGGTAAATTTCTTGTGAAATTTTAGCTGCAAAATATTGGTGCCAAATTTATGATGGATATTTTTAAATTCGTTGCTAATTTTTGTCAATAAATTGGGTGGCAATATTTCCCTCCATTATTTATGATGGATTTATTATTTCATTGCAATATATATATTTTCAGACAATTTTCCTAACGGAAAAGAATTTTTCGTCGGTAATTGCCTACGAAAAATTTTTCATCGGTAATTGAGAATTTTCTTGTAGTTTTATACACCCATAAAAAAAGAAATATAATGGATTTATTAAAAAAGAATAAAATAATAAAGTTTTATAATTATATAATAAAATGACAAAGGTGAGAATGAACAAATGCATTAACTTATTTAACATTGATCACATAATACACAAAAGACAAAAAGAGGAAATACCTATAGAAAACAAAGGAAAGAAAGGCCCAAAAGGAATAAAAGAGTGAGTCATGGGCCCACTCGGAGAGAGGGTGAGTCATAACCATAAAAAGGTCGATTAATGGTCCAAAGGGATCAAGTCACGACCTTGAGTGGAGAGAGTCATGCTCCAGTCCAGCGAGTCATTGACTTCTCCAAAAGGAGTTACGACCTTGAGTCACAAGTGACTCACGGACAGAGTTCATGACTCCCTAATGGACCAAGCCAGTGAGTCAGTTCTAGACAGTCTAGTATTGCTGGAATGTCACCATGGCTGAAACTCAAACCTCTAAAACCCATTTAAGTCTCAAAACTCATAAAAAACACCTCTATACTTCCTAAAAACGACATATAAACCTAAAACAAGGTCTAAAAACATCAAATAACACAATTTGCATGAATTTATCAAGTGATAGAAAGTGAGCTCTATAGAGAAAAAATGGTAATTAAAGGCATGAAACTCATCCAAATTCCTAAATAAAATATAGATTTATGAATAACTCATCAAAACACACACAAACATGCCAATAACATATTATTTACACAAAGAACACAAAGAATAAATATTCACAAAATGTTGATAGAGAAAAAAATAAAGAATAGAGTAATTCAAGTTAAACAAAAATGTAAAATGGATTTTTACAAAAATTAAAGTGCTAGATCTACATAAAAGCTAGAGTTTTGCCTTTGACATTACCATCAGCAGAGTTATTTTTCAAAACCAAGGAGTGTGCCTCTTTTTCTTTCTCCCCTACTTTTTTAAAAAAAAACAAAAAAACAGAGCAAAACCAAAGCAAAACTAGTCTTCCTTTTCTCTCTAGTTTAAAAATGATTCTTATTATTAATTCCCAAAAACTATCCCATCTCCTCTTAATTTCCTTCAATTAAGATCAAGGGTAGAAAGGATAGATTTTTAATATTGAAATTATCCCCTATTTTGCAAGGTGAAAATCTTAAATTTTGGCTAGAAAAAACCCATTCATGGAAGTGATTGGTGAGTCACGGATACTAACCCACGAGCTAGACTCAGTAGGGCCCAAAAACCATCTTAAGCTAAAAACTGATCACTGGTGAGTCATGGGCTTGTGTTCATGCATCACTGGTGAGTTACAGGCTAAAAGAAAGAGTGAGTGATCCACTCCAGGTCGTGAATCAAAGGTGAGTCACAGACCTAACTCGTGAGTGAATTTCGTGACTCATTTCGAAGTTAACCAATGGCCCTCAATCAGAACCACTTCACCCCAGTTGCCACAGGAAATGAAAATGCAATTTTAAAAGACCTTTTTTTCCCTTAAAACTTGATAAAATATTTTCCCAATATAAACATTGGTGTAGGAAAAAAAAGAGCACTTGTTGGTTCTTGGCTATCTCTAAAATAACATTATCCTTATTAGCTAACCTTACCAGAGGCTGACTCATGCTCAGTGTCTATAATTTAAGACCTTAAGAATATCGAACCTAATGGAACATGGATTGCCAAATAAAATATGTATAATTAAATTGAATTAATCTAAGATAATCCAAAGTTTTTGAATGAAAAAGAGTTTTAAGCTAAATTAACAATTAAACAAACCAAAAACTAAGACTAGACTAACATAAATTAAATATAGAGAAACACTTAAATAATGAATAATATCAATAGGTAAAGCACTTTTGCTAAGGGACTATCCTTCTCACCTTTTAACGATAATGACTTAAATCAAAAGTAAGACAAGTTGTTATGGCAAACTAGCTAAATAAAAAAAATCTTATTTATAATATAATTTTAGAATATCAAATCCTCTGATTAAGAATAATTCAATACCTAGTATGCAAATTTGATTTTAAACTCCTAACCTTTGTTGGATCCTCTTTCAAGAGATCTAACTCCATCCTATTCCTAATTCAAATTCTTAAATTTAAATCAACTCATGAATAACAAATTACAGCCTCAATTCTCAGAATGCAACAATACATCGACATGGGTGAAATAACCTAAGAATATACAAATCATTGATCAAATATATATTAACAATTAATCATCTATTCGATATGCCAAGCATTAATCCAACCATAATCAAAGATAAGATTTAGCCTAGGAATTAAGAAATAACGAACTTGCATTAAAATCAAGCTCAAATCAAAGTCATTACAATAAAAGAATAAGGGTTCAAGTTTCCCTTAACAAAAGTAAAGAATTACTCACCGTTTATGATTAAAACAAAAGAAAACCTAAAATAAACAAATACTATACTTATAAAGCTTCAAACTTGCTCTTGATATCTTCTTAGCACAACAGTCAAATGCTTGAATCTTTTAGAGAATTGAAAACTAAGAAGAAAAGAAAACTAAACTAGGTCTAAAAACTACTATACAATTGATTAAACTAAACTAGGTTTAAAATTAAAGAAAATTTTGTCTCCCTAAGAAAATCCCTAAATTTTGGTGTTTTTCTCCCTTATATAACTTGGAGTGAAGAAATTAGGTGCCTTTTAACTTCCAATTCTAGAAGAGAATAAAGTTTTATCGTGTTTGAAATAGTTCCCCACGATTGAGAGACAAATCCCCTTAGTAGAGGAATATTAGTATGCTAGTTTCTTTTGCATCACCTCGGTAGAGAGAGAATTTCCTCTACCGAGGGACTACCTTTTGGATTCCAACGTGTTTTGTTCTTTAAAAATTCCTAAATTCATCTAATTTCCTATTTTCTATAAGAAACTTCCTTCTCTCTTTAATTAAACACCTAAAAACACCAATTTACAATTAAATCCATATAATCAGAGACTTAAGAAATTAAACACACAATTAACTAAATTAATACTAAAATAACATCCTAAACACTGAAATACATACTAATAATATAGTAATAATTCACAAATATCACAACGTGATCTTTCTTTATTAGCCATTTTACCTAAGCCTAACATTACAACCATAATGTAAAACCTTTTGATTCTTGGTTTTTATCTTGTCCAATGTAGCAAAGATGACCTTCTAGTAAGTTATGGTGCATAGAAAGAGGCGTGTTGTGTTTTTTAAGTTTTGAACGGGAAGCCATGAGTGCATTTTTGCATTCTAGTTGAATTTTGTTCTCAACTTTGCAGCTAGAGTTTTTTTTTAAATGTTGAAAATTCTATTTTGGCCTTTCCACACACACACACTGAAAGTGCCTAGTATGAGCATTGCTATTTGCATGGCTATCCTCACTACAAAAAAATCTGGAAATAGCAATGGAAAAATAGCAACGGAATTAATTTTATTGCTAAATTAGCAACGTAAAATGAATTCCATTGCTATTTAGCAATGAAAAATATATTCTATTGCTAAATTTAGTTAAAATTTACAAATTTGGCAACAAAAATATAATTTAGTTATTTTTTGTTGCTAAAAGTGGAGGGAATTATTATTGCCAAAATTTAGCAATGAAAATTAGCAATGGAATCCCTAAACCATTGTAAAAAAGGCGCCAATGGTTGGTGGAGAAATTTTGGAAAGAAAAATAGCAACGAAAAAAATTTTCGTTGCTAATTTAGCAACGAAATTATTTTTCATTGCTAAAATTACAACCGAATTTAAATTCCATTGCTATTTTTGAAATGAAAATTGAATTCGGTTGGTATTTTTAGTACCAAGGAGGTGCAATAACTTTGGGTGTAAAAATACTAATAGAATATTTTTTCATTGCTAAAATAGCAACGAAATTTAAATTTCGTTGCTATTTTAGCAACGAAAAAATAATTTTGTTGGTATTTTGCAATGCATATGAAAAAAAATTTGGGATAAAAAATACCAATGGAATTTTTTTTCATTGGTAAAATAGCAACGAAATTTGAATTCGGTTGCAATTTTACCAACAAAAAAAAATTCCGTTGGTATTCAGTTGTTATATTACCAGAGTTAGAAAAATTCAGTTCCAAATTAGCAACAAAATTATTTTTCTATTGCTAAATTAGTAACCGAATAGAATTTCATTGCTAATTTACATTTTCAATTAAAAATAGCAACGAAATTCACTTTCTGTCGCTAAAATAGCAACAGAATAATAATTTCGTTGCTATTTTAGTAACCAAATTTATTTTTGCCCTATTGCCCTAGGTATAAATAATCCAATTTTTTTTCTTCTTTCATTTTTTCGTGAGCCTTCTGCCTTGTCCAACCTTATTCCTCTCACCTCCATCATTTCTCTGTCTCCTCTATTAGGTTATCTCTCTCTATCTTGTAAGTTTATGTGTTTTTAATATTTATTTTGCACCTTATGTACTAGTTTTCTTTTTAATCTTTTCCAAATCATACTTGCTTTCAAGTTGTTTTGGGGGTTTTGTGTCTGAGATTTAGATTGAATTACAAAGATTGACAAAGAGAAAACTCTATCACTAACCCCTCGTTTGATTAACACTTCAAAATTCTCACTACACCTCAGCGAGTGTAACTTTCAATAAGTGTAAGTTTCTTAGCTAGACCAATACTAGCATCATTTTTTTTTACACAAATCTAAGTATTATTTCTTATTTTAATTGGGAGGAGAAATGTGGCGTAGTTTTGGAAACCAAGTGCCGAAAAGCCTTGTCTCCTGGACGACGAAGAAGGTGGTGTCCATTTCTTCTTCGCTTCTATCTCCTCCTTGTCTACTGGGTACACATTCGAGCTGGTCTCTCTATTTACTTTAGTATTAAGTGTTGCTAATCCATATTATGTATAATCATATTGAGAGGTAGAGACAGAGATTACCTAAATACAAGTATAGAATGGTAATTATTTATGGTTGAAACTCATGCCATTACCGTTATTGTTGGAGAGACTGGTAGCGGCAAAACCACGCAAATTCCTCAGGTTATTGTAGTTTATTGAGCTTTTTAAGTGATTTATTGAAAAATTTATGATCATGAAGGAGTGGTGATACATATATATATAATATTTTCTTGTTACTATCAGTAGAAATTAGCTATGTGCTTCCTTTTTTGGTTGTTTGTTCTTAAAAAAAAAATAACGAAAGCTTAAATGAGAGGATTCAATAGTTTGATGTTCTTTCTTCCCTTTCCTTTTTTGCTGGTTCAGTTCTTTTGGATTTTCCCAAATAGAGCCTTTCTCTATGTTTATTCCTTTAAGGGTAATTTCTTCTTTAGAATTTAAAACAAGACGTAATGTTTTTGTTCAGTTTCTATTGAATGGCAGAGATATCTATAATCCCATGGTTTCTCTTAATTTTGGTGGATTATTCTATCTATCTTCTGCGTAAATAAAAATGATTGAATCTTCTCCTATGTATTAAGTTGGATAGCTGGAACTATCATAGTGGATTAGTAGTGGCAAACTAAAATGCTAATTATTTTGTGCCTAAATTATAGTTCCTTAAAGAAGCAGGTTAGGCTGATGGAGGGTGCCTCATAGCTTGCACCTAACTAAGAAGATTGGCTGTCCAGGTGCTGTTTTCAAGATTGAACTACTGATTCAATTATTTTTATTTTCTGCCCTATATTTTGAATTTTTTTTGTGTGCCCATGGATATGAAGTTGTGTACTTAAGTAGCCTGGACTTGGTGATTCTTATTTTGGAAATCTATATATGATGAAATCCTACACACTTTCTAGACTAAAGAATTCAAATTTCCATATTTGAAATATTTATGTAAATTTTTTTCCAGTATATCCTTGAAATTTTATTCTTAGAAGAATGTGTTGCATTGCCTGTTACCTTTTCCCTTCTGTTTGAGTTTTCCATATTACTCCAGCACAACAAGAGATTTCCAGAATGAGAATGGAAAAAAAGAACGTCTTGCTGTCAATGGCAAAAATAAGGAACTTTTCTCTAGCTACAAAACCTTAACCACGTGCTACACATTTCATGAATCCATAATACTTGGATTTTCATGTTGTTTCAATTTATTGTTACTTTATGGTGGTTTTGTCATAATATATTTCTTACATGCATTAACCTGAACGATTACCAGGCCGTTGCGTAACTCATGGTGGGGAAATGTACATTGAAAGGTACTGATGAAATGTGATTTCTATAGGAAAATTAACGACAAAATATTAAAAAACCATTAGTATTTCTTATAGAAAACATATTGTCAATGGAGTTCCAAAGTTCCATTATAAATTTGTTATTTTTTACCAAAGGAATTTGCTGATCTGTTATTAAATATGTAATTGTTGATGGTAATTGTCAATTTTGTATGGAATTTTCAGGGAATATAAGTTCCCGATGGTATAATTTTTTTGTAAGGAATATTTTAAGTTGAAGATTACCAACAGAGGTGTAATTTTTAGTCATTAAATTGTATATTTTGTTCTCAATTTTTTTTCTTCAATATTGATTAAGTGCTGATCGATGTGCTATTGTTTGAGTTGGTAATCTGTAAAATTTATAGTTTGATTTGGGAATTTGAGCTTAATTTTTTTTATTTTTGTTGTTTATGGTTATCTGAAATTTTTATTTTAATTTAGTTAATTTGGGAGCCATGACTGTTTAGTTGACGAAAAAATGAGAGAAAATGACATATAATTTTTCTCTCGTCCTGGTCTTTCTTGTAAATCCCATGTTGTGTTTTTGTTACAAATGGGGTTTCTTTATTTCTATTGTTCGGTTAAATCTCCTAAGTGGAATATAATAGGATAAGGTCCGGCTTTAATATTAATTTTGTTTTTCTAGGTTCCAAAAAAGAATAAAAAAAGTGGTTTAACAAGAGGCTTTTGGTTTATGTAATAGAGGCAATAAATTTACCATTACAATTAAACCATAATTCAAATGTAATTGCTAGTTATCTTAGCAGCATATGATGTTTGCTGAGTTAATTAGCTTAGTTAGGTGTCATTTTAGTACATTCATGTAAATAAAGGCATGTAATATTTTTTTTATATAAATCAATTTCGATTATGAAAAGTTAAAGATTAGAGTTGATGCAAATAGAAACTGCTTGTATCAGACTCCTATTTTCTATTTTGGAAAGTTTACATGCTCCTAGAATTTGCTAGCAAACTTACTATACATTAACATCTTTAAAGTATATTATTGGTGGATTATACATTATGTTCAAGCTGTGTCTTGCCTTTTGGTGGATCAAGATTGGTTTGCTGTGTTATATTTAATTTGTTGCATCGCTTCACCATTTACTGCCTATATGTAACCTGTTAGCTTGTTTATTTGTGTGTTACATCCATTTTGCTGTGTTCAGATGGATAACTTCTATTTCTATTTCTTTATATGTACTAGGCATCTAATTTGAGGAGATCTATTGGTGAGTCATTGGTCATCAACTTTTGGGTGTTACTATTTTAAGGAGACCTATTGGTGGATTTTTTTTTACTTATTATTGTTGCTATCTACCACAATTTTACTAGTTATTAGTGCTTCTGCCTTGCTGTAACTTTATCCTTTGATAGTTTTTCACTTTGGAGATCATGCTTGCTTCATTTTTCACAATATATACAACTTAATTCCGAATTTTGGTGCTATTTTGAATTCAAAATTCCATTACTATCCAACACTCCTAAAATAAAATGTTAAATCATAGCATAATTGACAAGTTAATTAGGCAGCCACCAGTAGGCTTATGTAATTACTAATCATTGAAAAGTGAAATTATCTGTGTATTTATTTTTTATATATATATTTTTATTTTAATCATATTCTTTTTATGCTACAACACATAAAAAGTTTAATTAACAATTATAAGGGAGTGATGATTTGCAAGTCAAATTATTATGTAGTTAATTAAATCGAGATATTTTCTAGTGTGCAATGTCTATTGCTTTTCTAAAATAAACATCCTTGTCTTTTTATTCACTTAATATGTTTCTTGGTTTATTACAAATAAAAAAAACTCTACATGTAAATACGTGCTAAATTAAATTATAGAGAATTATAAGATTTATGTTACCATTTTTTTTCTTGATTACATATGCCAGTAGCAAGGAAAAAGGAAATATGCATTTCTTTGTTTTGTATGGGTATCTCTCTTTACTGGGTTTTTAGCTTCTCTATTCCTATAGTATTAAGGTACTCACTTTGCTGTGTTTATTCATGTTAATCATTGAATTTACATTCTCATTTCGTTATTCCAAAATATGAATTATTTTATTGTATAGTAAACATCTCGATCATCTATACTATGAGATAAAATCTTATCATCTTTAAACCAATCATTCTTTATTGTTCTCATAATGTTAAGATACTAACATTGTAGCGATCAAAACACAAAAATTACCCTAACACTCAATTTTATTAGTACACTATAATAATGATTAAATGTTTAAACTAAAGATTAAATGTTCTATGATGTTGATACATATATTATAATAATGATCATTATATCTAACTATGAAGTCACCTTTTTTAAATAACAGTTTTGCAAAAATGAGTAATGTTGATAGATCTTTAGTTTGTTGAGGGAGTTTAATCTTTTATTACCTATGCACATTCACAACCTACATATATGGATGGTCTAAAAATCAGATGTTCGTGTTAAAAGTGCAAATATATTCATTTTCATCATGTTGATGAAGTGAATGTACATTTGTTAAGAAAATGATTCGTTCTAAATTATTTTAAGTGGACACAACATGGGGAGCTATTGATTTGTAGAACTTTTAGGGGTAATGAAATAAAATCATTAGTAAATGTTGATGGGTTTGAAGGGGAGACTAGATTTATGACCTATAGTATTAGTGTAACTGAAAATACTTAGACCCAAATGGTTTATGATACAGTTGGATGTTCATTTTAGGCAAATATATAAAATATTGAAGAAGAACCAAACCCAAATGCAAAAAAGTTTTTTGGCTTACTAAAATTAACTAACCATGAATTATGGCAAAATTGTGAGACTATGATGCAATTATCTTTAATTGCACGAATATTGAACATAAAGTCTGAAGGTCATATTTCTAATTTAATTTTTGATAAATTTCTTGATTGGTATAATGAATCATTGGCTGTCAATCATAAAATGGTTGAGAATTTTTATGATATAAAGAAACTTATTAAGGGTCTTGGTTTGCCAGTTGGAAAAATTGATTGTTGCAAATAAGGATGTATGTTGTTTTGGGGAGATGATATGGATTTACTATAATGCAGATTTTGTGGTCAACCTTGGTTCAAACCAAGAAAGCATACTACAAATAGAAAATCAGTATCTTAGAAACTGATGTTTTATTTCCTGCTAACTCTAAGAATTCAAACAGTATATACATCTGATGTTACTACATCTCACATGAGATGGCATAATAAACATGAAAATAAAGATGGGATAATGAGCCATCCATTAGATGCACTAATATGGAAACATTTTAGTAACATCCATACTGAGTTTGTAGTCCAAAGTAGAAATATTATATTGGGATTGTCAATAGATGGAT
Organism: Excoecaria agallocha; assembly: GCA_037975025.1. Lineage (NCBI taxonomy): Eukaryota > Viridiplantae > Streptophyta > Magnoliopsida > Malpighiales > Euphorbiaceae > Excoecaria > Excoecaria agallocha. Next base: position 37,806,796 of record CM075807.1, on the reverse strand, counting down.
TCCAACCCTTTGGTCAATTGGGCCAATAATACTCATCATGGCTAATCATAATTACCCCTTATAGTTTGCCACCATGAATGTGTATGAAAGAGGCATACAAGTTTTTTATGGTGATTGTACAAAGGGGCCTACGAATCCAAAGCATAAAATTGATGTATTCTTATGACCGTTGATATCTGAATTGCAAAATCTTCGGAAATTTGGTGTTGAATATATGATGTGTCCCCTAAATAAATTTTTTTTATGAGAGCAGCTTCGATGTGATCTATTAGTGATTTCCCTACATATGTTATGTTGTCTTGCTAAAGCACATCTAGGAAATTGGCATGCCCTTATTATGCCAATTAATTTGATGCATTTTATCTTACTAATAGGTGCAAAACATGTTGGTTTGAGAAACACAAGAAATTTCTTTATCCAGATCACCTATTTAGATGCAATAAACAAAAGTTCATTAAGAATAAGATGGTATTCACACCTTTTCCCTTATTAAAGCTAGTGATGATATAATACAGTGAAGAAATAATACAAGAGATTGACAAATTAGGGTTGCTAAAAGTTACAGAACTTGAAGTAGAAAAAGTTAGTAGATGCATTAGTAAAAACTTTGGTTGGAGAAAATAAAGTATCTCCTAGGATTTACTGTGTTGGAAATCTAATTTGATTTAATATAATCTAGATATGATATATATTAAAAAAATATTTTTAACAATCTATTTAATGCCATAATGACCATTAAAAAGAAAACAAAAGACAATGCAAAATCAATAGTCGGTTTGAATTTTTTTTGTAAAAGAATTGAGTTAGATAAAGATCCTAACATAGGGAAATATCCAAAAGTGTATTTTTGTGAATGGTTGAAAAGTATAAAGTTTTTTATGGTTATTTTTTGAATTTGGCAAGGTGTGTGGACATGAGAAAGTACAAATTATTTATGATGAAAAGTCATGATTGTCATGTGTTCATCAAAGGCTAATTCCAATAACATTTAAGGAGTTGCTACTGAATAATGTTTAGGAAGCTATAAGAGAATTAAATTCATTTTTGAAAAGCTTAATATCATCTGAAAATACAGTTATCAGACATAGAAAGACTAAAAAGGGAAATTCTAGTTATCTTGTGAAGTTAAAGGGGATTTTTCCTCAAAGCTTATTTGATTATATAAAGCATCTACTCGTACATTTAGCACACTAAGTTAAACTTGCTGGTCCAGTTCAATATTGATAGATGTATCCATTTGAGAGGTCATTATAGTTCACATTTAATTAAAAATTAAGGCATATTCTGATTAATAAATATGATCACTCTAATTATAATGTAGAAATTTGCATAACTTAAAGAAAAATGCTAAAAATAAGGCCAAAGTTAAAGGTTCGATATGTAATGTGTATTTAGGAGAGAAAGCAAGTAAATTTTGTTCACGTTACTTTATATCGCATATGCTCACTTAAGAAAGAAAAGTTCCATGTAACGATGATAGGGGTAAGTAGATTAATGTTGGTAACTTATCTATTTTCACAGATCTTAGCTAAACATATAGATGCTTAATAAGAAGAATGTTAACAAAGAAAGAAATTGAGGCTACCCATGGTTACATTTTATTGAATTGCTAAGAGGTTCAACCTTTCATGCCATTTGTTTAAGTTATATTTGGATTGAATATTTTTGTTTTTCTTAGTGATTGGAGTTTAAAGCTAAAGTGCATTACAATATTTTTATTTTATACAAAGATTAGTTACATGAGCTAATGCTAGGAAAAACATAGGATGATATCAATAAAGAAGTGGAAAAGAACTTTCTTCAATGGTTCAAAAACTATGTAAGTTTCTTACTTGCAATAACTTGAATGGTTGAATAAATTATTGTTAATGTTTAAACAAAAAAAATACTAATTAAAATGACAAAATGTTTTCAGTTATATAGGCTTTACAAACTCCAATAGAAAACAAGCTTATATGTGATCTTACAAAAGGACCTTTGTGAGTTGTTCAATCATAACTAGTGTATTTCATTAATTAATACAAATTTCATATAGAAAATCATAGGCATAACATGGCAACAGTAAATAATAGGGTTTGTATATAGGGGGAATTGATGGATTATTATGGCAAAACTACTAAGAAACTTGCAATTGAATACCCTATATTGCCAATAAAATATTGTGTTATACTTAAGTGTGAATTCTTTGATACAACTCTTAATGTTGGAACAAAAGTGCATAGAAAATACAATCTAGGTGAAATCAAACAACAAAGAAGATTTAGACAATTTGAACCTTTTGTGTCGACAATGCAAGCGACCTAGGTGTATTATGTCATTTTTCTTTGCTTAAGATAAGATAAGTCAGATTGATTTTCCATTTGAAAAGTAAAACCTAAAGATGTTTTTGAAGTACATATAAAAAGAGATAATAAGAGAAATGAAAGTGAAGCATTAATGGAAGAAGAATCGGATGTTCATGAAATAAATGTATGTGTAACATATAATGAGAATGAAACTTTGAACGATCCAAATAATTAATGAATATGTTGAAATTTCATTTGGAGAGGATGAGGAATCCATAGCGGGTGAGAGATCCGAAGATGATCCCGACTTTGATTCTAGCTATTAAGAAACAGAAGACAATGATGATTTTCATTTACAATTAAATAATGATATTAATTAATTTATGTACATTATTTTATATTATATAACATAAACTTATTATTGAATCAAAAATATATTGTGATATATTTAATTTATGTTGTTCTATTAGTAGAATAATCTACTTTTTTGAATTTCAGGTTAAAAATATGCCTCCCAAAAGAAAGAAGGGAACACTACCGCCAAGGCCAAAGTTAACACCATTTGGAAGAGACTGTGTAGATCTAGGGGAAGCATCACATCCTACAGGAGCTACAAATTTAGGTGCCTTATGTTCAACTACTTAACGTCCAGATAAGGTATCACCTTCCCCACCTATAGTCCTGGTTGGTCACATTCTCTACCTAGTGTTATAACATCCACCAACCCTAATATATCAAAACCATCACAACCTATAGATACAACATCTACTCCCCCACCATAACCTGAATCTATACCAATAGATAAGTTAAAGGCAGATGTTGTGGATGAAGGAGGCAACCTGTAACCTAGATCTAAGAAAGTTGATGGAAGAATTTATATTACAATTGTCAATGATATGTGAGTTAAATTATAAAATTTTGTAATACATGATAAGTACAGAAGTTTATAATGATGGTATAGATATTTAATTTGAATATAATCTAAATTTGTTGATATTAATAGGTTTATTCCATTTGGAACCTACTTAAGAAAGATCTCATCTAGTTTAAGGAGAGGATAGAAATTGAGGGTTTTGTATGGAAGAATATATCTCAGGAGACAAAGGATTTTCTTATTTAGAGTTTGAGGTACAAAAAATAAATTATATTAATTATTTTATTTTATCTAATTTCATACATTAATAAGATATATATTATAGTTTACAAGTACTTATATTATATATTTTTTCCCATAAATAATTTTTTTTGGGATTCATAATTTGATGATGTCATTTATGATGTTTGGAAGAAGCATGCCCATACACATTATAGAGACTTTGTTGGTTTGATAAGCAAGAATGGTGTACAACTTATTTATCTATTTGAAAAAATATAAGGTCATTGGAAGCAGTACTGGGAAACACCTGAGGCAATCTCCATTTCATAGCACAATTCTGCAAATAGACGAGGAGACCAGATGAAAAGAGTCTACCATACACACTAGAGGATCTATGACCTATTAGAAGCATGCAGAGAAACTGGTAAGTATCTAATTTTTATGCTTATATTTTTCATAATTACACTTCTAGCCCTAAACTTTGTCCTTTTTGCACTTTAAGCCCTTTTATATCAATTTAAACCTTAAAATCAAACAAAACACAGAATTAACTTTAAAAACATAAATAGTACCAAATTAACTCTAATTTAACCTAAATAAAACCAAAACAACTAAAAACATATCAAAAACTATATATATTTCACACTTATCAAATACCCCACACTTAAACCTTGCTTCCCCTCAAGCAAATAAGAACAATCCCACCTTCAAAACCATCAAACTTGAATAGAGATATGCAATTTTAAAACCAAACTTAGCATTTTAACAAGAGCACCTTACATAAACTCTAAATAGATTAACTTCAACAAGAGAATATAAACTAGTTTCCTTGAGTGTGTGCAAGACCAAATCATTTTAATCAATTTCGAAAATCAAAATATCAACACAACTAAGTAATGAAGTATAGAATATATGAATGCATAAGCATACAATTGGTTTCGTGCTTGAAACTCTAGAAACACAATAGGCCTCTCCTTTAGCACCGAAACCCTTAGGTCATCTCCGCTAAACAACTCAAAACAAACTTAAAATCACATAGGTCTTACAAAGGTTGTAATGGGGCTAAGGGTATGTTTATCAAAGAATGGATAAAAGATAATCGAAATGAATATAACCACTCTAAGACCAAATAGATTAGAAAACCCCATAACTTAATCTATATATTTTGCTCATCCTTCCCTTGATTCAAAACTTCCTTTATGCTCTTTCACCAAGAAGTCAATATTTTGACATTTTTCCTTGTATTACCCCACACTTATATTTTTTCATATTTGCTAGTTCTCATTTTCCTTTCTTTTTCCTTTTCTCAAACTTCAAACGTTCTTTTCTCTTTTTTTTTTAAACTAGCCTTTACAAGCTAACCTCAAGGTAATACAAGGTATATTTTCAATTGACTACATCAATAACTTTGTTAAAACTTTCTTACTACACCCAATAGAACTTCACTCTTTTCACTCATTTCTTAAATCCTATAGTGGCCAATTCCATAGGGTGAGATAAAAGCTTTTTAAGTTATGTGGTTAAAACATTAGGTGTAACAAGAAAATATTAATGATATGCATTAAGCATACCCTTATAAGCTCAAAATGGTTAATCAAAGGATAATTTCATCAAGGTAGGACACAAATCTTTAAGAGAGTTGATATGAGCCTAAATAGCTCATATTTACTCCATGTTTTGTTACCAAAATAATGTTTAGTTATATTAAATTGTGCTAGAATTAGGTGTGTTTAATGTTTTTATCAAGTTTTGTGTATGTAGGAGAAAAAGGGAGAAAATTGTGAAGAAGCCCTGTCGCGAGTGCGACAGGTACAGCTGAGCGCGACAAGGGAAGTGTGTCCCGTCGCGAGCGCGACAGGTGCCGCGATCGCGACAGGAGGTGGTGATAGGCAGTTCATGTTTAAAATGCACTTCAAAGGGACACCACTCTTCACCAAGTGATGTATACTTCTAGAGGGATACTTAAAGAGTTATGTTACTATGGAAAGGTGCTTGAAGGGTCACAATGTTTGGCAAGGAAGTTATAAATATAAATTGTGGTTATGCAATTTAAATTTCAAATCAAATTTTAAAGAGGCATGACTTTTCACCAAGGGTTGCATACCTATGGAGAGGCACTTAGAGGGACATAATGTTTGGAAATCTATAAATACTCTAGAAGTTATAATCAATGAAGAATCAATCATTTATTTTTCTTATTTGAAAGTGTAATTAGAGAAAATAGTTGTAGGTTTTAGCTTTAGTTTTAGTTTTATGGCTTGAAGAGAAGGAAAATACAATGAAGAAGACTACACTTGGTGAAAGGAAGAATGGTTGAGAGATCCCTTCTTCTATTTCTAATCTTTACTTCTTCTTTGTTATTATTATGAATTCTTTTTAGCAATTTGATTGTTGTTATTCATATTTATTCATTTCTCTTTCATTTATCTTTATATGTAGTATTTGCTATTAAAAGTTTATTAGTATCATTATAAGTTAAGGAAGACGACCTTCGATGTGCAATTCCTTTTCTGAAAATCATCATAATGGTCATAAATAAGGGAGTTAGCGAGAGCAACGTCTTATTGAAAGTTAATAGGAAATTCATTATCAAAGCATAGTTTGAGAGATCGCATGTGGAGATAGTTGTTATAGGTTGGTTTTTATTCTTTGAATGTGTGTTTATGTAATTCTTGTCTAAATGCGAGAGCTGCGATTTAGAACCATAAATACATGTTTAAGGCATAATCTAGTCTAGATGTGAGAACTGCGACATAGAACATTATTCCAACTTGGCTTGCATGATAAAGATTGAATTATAAATAAGAGAAAATTATCAAATTCCATAATTATGTATATGTTATATTCATCATATTCATAAGTCTTCTCGGATTATCATTAAAATAGAATATTATTTTTAATGTAGTGTTAATAATAGTTTTAATTTGTAAATTAATGAGCATTGTAAACAAGATTAAAATCAAGTAGTAATAGTGTACAATGTTAATCAACATTCCTCGTGGGATCGATATCTGAAGTACTATAATCGGTACACCATATACTTGCGGTAATTAAGCTTTTAGAAAAAGCCAATAACAAGAGTTTATCAAGAAAATTATTGCCTAGATCATTTTCTAAGTTGCTTGAGTTGTTCATATGCTTTGAAGGGTGATGAGGAAGGTTCTAGTGCTCTAAATTTTCTAGGAAGGTTCTAGTGCTCTAAATTTTCTTACTTCACTACTTTATTACATTGATTTTTTCCAAGTTAAAAACTGGTCTAAGTGCTTTTTAGAGTTTGGAAACTAACATATATTTATCAAGTTGAAGATTAACCCATCCTAAGGCATATTAAACAACATAAATGTTCTCTTGCTAAGCAAAGGTCCAAAACATGTATATTCCATATCCAAGCTCAAGGTGTTCAAGTTTTGAAGTCAACTAGGGCAAACTAAGTTCTCATGTAAATTAAATGAAAAGGTGAACTACATAAGTCTTTAATACATTTTACAAACTAAAACAAAACATAAACACAATAAAATAAAACAAAACAAAACACAAAACACAAAAATAACAAAGTTTGATTCATGAAAAAGAAAAGTAAAGTTGAAGACAAACTCCCTGAAAGGAGGCTACCCCCTCCTCAAAAGTTTGTTGTCCATAGCAAATGATTATCTATTCAGGTGGAGGTGGTGGTGGAGGAAACCGCTGCCAAAAGTGATGCATAAAATGCTCAACCCTCCTATTTCCTTCCATGACCGTATCACGAAGCATATCCATTCTTCCTTGCATTTGATCGAGTCTAATCTGTTGAGCATCCATCCGGCTACTTAATTGATTAAATGGTGCTTCCCATTCCGGTGTTGTAGGCTTATTAATGGGGGAAGGCACAGCTGTGGCAACATACTCCTCATTTGGTTCCTCTTGCTGCTCCTCAAATTGAATATTGTTCTCGCTTAAATACTCCTCCCGAGTTGCCCAATGACCACGAGGCTTAGGGATCAGAATTTTCATCCTTTTTAGCATTCTATTATCAATACAAGGCAAATCTTCTTTAAGTGGTTCTCTATAAACTGGATGCTCAACTGCAGAAGCTAAAACTGTAGCTATCTATCCTATAGAAATATTATCAATGTGTCCTGGCATTTTCTACAAGTCCTTAATTCGAGTAGCTAAAATGCCTGCTCCGTTTAGTGCTATTCCATCCATCATGCATCGGAGAGCCATTGCTTGAGTACACTAATGGTGCTTGCATTCTTCAAATTGTTGTACACACTCTTTGGAAGAATACGATGAATGATTCTTAATTCATGAGACCTTAAAGCATGGACCTTGCATTTTCCCCCTACCCATGGTTCATCTAATTCAAGATCCTTGATCCTTTCCCAATTCTCCATAGGCAAAGCATCTTCCAGTTCAGTTGGGGCATTTGGCACAAATCCTAAAATTTCAAAAAATTGACTAAAAGTCAAAGAATATCCTTTCTTACCCAACTTAAAACCGACCATGCCGTCTTCTGCATCTCTCTTAAAATAACATTCAAAAGAATACAAGAAATCTCGTGCCATATTTGGATATACTTTAGGTTTCTTTTCAACGAACTTTCCCCAGCCAATACTTTGAATCAAAGGTTCTATATCATGATCCCACAAATTTCCAGCTGGGATATTGAGGAACAAGTGGCTTAAATAGGCGGGTTGGACATAGGTACATTTGCTGAAGTAGTCAAATTTATTGATCTTTGCCCTGTCCACATATGATGGAATTCGTACACCAGATGAACTTGCTACATCAGGGTATTTAGTCTTTCGAGGTGCCATTACAAATAAAGAAAAATACCTTGTAAGTATCAACTTTTAACCTAAAATAGACTAATTTATAATTGCATGAACATGAATGAAATGATGCACAATTGGATGAAATGATAAGTTAATAGCATACGTCATGATAGGCATAAAATGCATTCAAAAGTTGAGCACAAAGAGTATGTTAACATAATGCTTATCATGCATGAATAAAATCGTGAACAATTCTTTCAAAAGGTGAATAAATGCTCATGCATTAGTGCAATTTATAAACATGCCAACCAAAGAGTGAAAGTTAAATTTTTTTTTTAAAGAAAAACTCATTAAGGCATTTTATCTAACACGTTTTGAGCACAAGTTTGAGCATGAATTTAAGAAGCATAAGAAAGAGTGTTCACTGCCCTATTTCATACCAAGTATCTATTACATACACATAATAATCATAATCATCCAAAGAAGCAAAAAGAATTAACATGCAAACAATATGTTAAGTGCAAATTAACCTAAAAACCAAACATTTATGAACAATAATTGCACAAAATACAACCATGGATGATAACCAACTAATAATTAAGGAGTAATGGAAGTAAATACTTACTTGAAAGTGAGAATTACACCAAATTTGCAGCACAAATTTGAGGTGGTGTGTGTGAGTAGTGAAAAACCTAAAATAACGAAGAAAATGTAGAGAAGGAAGAAATTATGGGTAGGAGAGAGAGAAAAATGAAAGAGAAAGCAAATGGAGATGGTGATGATCGGTGATGAGTGAAAATCCCGTGGTTACGGGTTAATTTTGTGGTGGTGAGGCGTGGGCACGGAAGAGAGCAAAATGAAGAAGAAAAAAAAGCTAAGAAATCATGAAGTGTTTATAAAAGGAGATGAGCAGGGCGTGGCCATGTGAGGTTCAACGGAGAACTACACGTGGTCACGTGTGAAGAAGCAAAATGGGACAGAGGACTTAGACGTGGCCACGTGAGGTTCAAGTGAAGAACGACACATGGTCACGTGTAAAGAACTAAAATGGAACAAACAACTTGGGCGTGGCCACGTGAAGTGCAAGTGAAGATGGATGCGTGGTCATGTGTAGCTAAAATGGAAGATGCAATATTGGAACCCATGGCCACGTGATGTTTCTCTGAGGAAATACACGTGGTCACGTGTAGTAAATGAAGTTCTACACCTTAACAACCCGTGGCCACGTGATGGCAAAGGGAAAGCCACACGTGGTCATGTGTACATACATTCTCCTACTTCAATTTCTTTGTTTTTGAAACACATACACCCAAACTTCTTCTTCCCGTTTTAAGCTTTGAAAACACGAAATTTGTCCATTCAAAATATGTATTCTTTAAAAAACCTTACTTCTTTTCATGAATCAACCACACAAACATAAAAAAAATGCAAAAACACAAATTTTGACTGAAAATATAAAAGAGATAGAAAGTTGGAGTTATGAGCTTTTGGAGTCTCCAGCTAGACTCTCCAAACCATTTTTTTAAGTATCTTTAAGAACAATGGTTGCTTCATCAACCTCTTGTTGTCCGATTTGGTATGGTTTAAGTTGATCACCATTGACTGTAAATTCACGTCCATCTTTTAAGCTTTTGACCGTCACTACACCAAGATTACTACTTGTCATCACTTGATATGGTCTAAGCCACTTCGATTTCAGCTTTCCTGGAAATAAACGCAGACGATTATTATAAAGAAGCACTAACATTCCTAGGACAAAATCTTTTACCCTTAGATGCTTGTCATGCCATCATTTGGTCTTTTCTTTATAAACTGCAGCATTATTATACGTCGAATTTCATCAAGTTCATTGAGCTGCAATTTTCTCCTTTCTCCTGCATTTCTCAAATCAAAGTTAAGAAATTTTGTAGCCCAATATGCTTTATGTTCTAATTCGACTGGAAGGTGACATGCTTTTCCGAAAATAATTCTAAAGGGAGACATACCTATAGGAGTTTTAAATGTGGTTCGATAAGCCCATAAAACCTCATCTAACCTAAGAGTCCAATCTTTTCTAGAGTTATTTACTGTTTTCTCTAAAATTGACTTTAACTCCCTATTAGATACTTCTACTTGGCCATTGGCTTGAGGGTGGTATGGGGTTGTGATTTTGTGCTTAACACCAAATTTCTTAAGTAAGGTCTTAAATTGATGGTTGACAAAGTTTTTGCCTCCATCACTTAAAATAGCTCTAGGTGCTCCAAATCTAGTGAAAATATTCTTCCTAATGAATTCTAGCACAATTTTTGCATCACATGTCCTAGTAGCTATTGCCTCTACCCATTTACTCACATAATCCACAGCTACCAAAATATACTCAAACCCAAATGGATTCGGAAAAGGTCTCATAAAATCAATGCCCCAAACATCAAAGATTTCCACTTCTAGTATATTGTTCATAGGCATCTCATCTCTTTTGGATATATTTCCTACTCGTTGGCATCTATCACAAGTAGATATAAAAGATCTTACATCCTCAAATAAAGTAGGCCAGAAAAAACCTGATTGAAGTATCTTTTGAACTATCCTATTGGGTCCGTGATGACCTCCAACTTCTCCTCCATGACATTGGTTCATGATAGCTTCTTGCTTTGATTCTGGTACGTATCTTCTTAGTATTTGATTCGGGCATACCTTGATAAGGTATGGATCATCCCAAAAGTAGTGCTTGCATCCGCTATGAGTTTTTTCTTTTGTTGCCAAGTGAATTCCTTAGGAAAATACCCACCCACAAGAAAATTAGCTATATTAGCATACCATGGAACTGAATTTGCATAAGTATAACAAGCACAAATATGTTCATCAGGAAATAAGTCAGAAATTTCTCCCTTTTTAATACTAGCATGATCCAATCTAGATAGATGGTCAGCCACAAAATTTTCTGCGTTTTTTATCTTTAATTTCAACATCAAATTCTTGAAGTAGTAACACCCATCGGATAAGTCTTGGTTTAGAATCCTTCTTTGTAAAAAGATTTCTCAATGCGGCATGGTCCGACCACACCGTAATTTTGGATCCTAAGAGATAAGATCTGAATTTCTCAAAGGCAAAGACTATTGCCAAGAGTTGCTTCTCCGTAGTGGTGTAATTTCCTTGGGCTCCGGTGAGTGTATGGCTTGCATAATAGATGGTGTAGAAAATCTTCTCCTTCCGCTATCCTAAGACTGCTCCAACTGCATAATCACTTGCATCACACATAATTTCAAATGGTAAGCTCCAATCGGGTGATGCAATGACTGGTGCACTAACTAATTTTTGCTTCAATAGGTTAAAAGCCTGCAAACACTCAGCATTAAAATGAAATGCCGCATCTTTAAGTAATAAATTAGAAAGTGGTTTGGCAATTTTAGAGAAATCCTTAATAAACCGATGATAAAACCCGGCATGACCAAGGAAACTCCTAATGCCTTTTATACTAGTTGGTGGAGGCAATTTCTCTATCACATCAACTTTAGCTTTGTCAACCTCAATGCCTTTTTTAGAAATTTTATGCCCTAAAAAAATGCCTTCTCTAACCATGAAATGACATTTTTCCCAATTTAGCACCAAATTTATTTCTTGACACCTTTTCAAAACCAATGCTAGATTATGCAAACAAGATTCAAAATCATGACCATAAATAGTGAAATCATCCATGAAAACTTCCATAAATTTTTCAATAAAGTCATGAAATATGGACATCATGCATCGTTAAAATGTGGCAGGTGCATTACAAAGACCAAAAAGCATTCTCCTATATGCAAATGTTCCATATGGACATGTGAATGTGGTCTTTTCTTGGTCTTCCGGGGCTATAGGTATTTTCATATGCCCCGAATATCCATCTAAGAAACAATAAAATTTATTTCCTGCTAATCTTTCTAACATTTGGTCAATAAAAGGCAATGGAAAGTGGTCTTTTCTAGTGGCATTGTTTAACCTTCTATAGTCAATACATACCCTCCATCTTGTTACCGTGCGTGTAGGAATTAATTCATTATTTTCATTTATCACTACAGTCATTCCCCCTTTTTTAGGTACACATTGAACAGGACTTACCCAATTACTATCGAAGATAGGATAGATAATACCTGCATTAAGTAGTTTCAATACCTCCTTTTTCACTACCTCTTGCATAGGTGGGTTGAGCCTTCGTTGAGGTTGTACCACCAGTTTAAAGTTGTCTTCCATGGGTATACGATATGTACAATAGCTTGGGCTAATCCCTTTTAAGTCGGATGTCGCCCAACCTATTTCTCCTTTATGCTTTGTGAGTACTCCAATGAGCATTTATTCTTCCAAATCTATCAACAAAGATGAAATAATTACCGGATTAGCATTATCACTTAAAAATACATATTTCAAATGAGATGGAAGTGTTTTAAGTTCAGAATCTCCCTTAGGAGGGGATGGTTCATCCTCCCTTTTATTATCTTCACTATGCTCTTGTTCCAGAATTTGTATTAACTTTTTCTCCTTTGTATCCAACTCTTCCATTTTTTTTGGATGCATTAAGCAACTTTGAAGCTCATTTTTGAGAATGATTTCCTCTTGCTTTGTGTTGGCACATTATTGAACCTCATCAACAAAGTAAATGGATTCTTTAAAATCATACGAGGGGTGTTTTAAAATTTTATTAACATTAAAAACCATTTCCTCCTCGTTAAATCTTAAAGTAACTGTTTGTCCATGAACATCTATTAAAGCTCTTGCTGTGTTCAAGAATGGCCTTCCCATAATTAATGGCACTTTTCTATCTTCTTCCATGTCCATCACCACAAAATCAACTGAAAATATGAATTTCCTACTTTTACCAATAGGTCCTTGATGATTCCTTTTGGCCTCTTCACCAATCTATCCGCCAATTGAAGCATCATTCGGGTTTCTTTTAAATCACCTAGATTCAATTTCCTGCAAATTGAATAGGGTATCAAATTAATACTTGCACCTAAATCACATAAAGCATTTCCAACAAAATTTCCTCCTAATTCACAAGGTAATGTAAAACTACTTGGATCTTCTAATTTTTTAGGAATTTTATTGGTTAAGATAGCACTACAATTACCGGACAATTGAACCGTTCTTATGCCTTCTAGATTTTTCTTATTAGAGCACAATTCTTTCATAAATTTAGCATATTTAGGCATGTGTAATAATGCATCAGCAAATGGTAAGTTTATATGTAGCTTCTTAAACATGTCCAAAAATCTACTCAATTGTTCATTTTGTTTTTCTTTTCTAGCTAGGACCGGAAATGGTAATTGAGATTCATCAAAAACAGTGGAAACAAGTTTTTCTTTACCTTTACCCTTTTCAATCGTAGGAGGTGTTTTTTCATTATTTTCAGAATTAGAAACACTTACCTCCGTTGTCGGTTCCACCTTTTTAGAAGAATTCTTACCAAGTTCGGTCTTCTCTAACTCTTTCCCACTCCTTAAAGTGATTGCTTTGGCTTCCTCTTTTGGATTTCGATCTACATTGGATGGAAATGTCCCTTGAGCACGATTTGATAAAGAACTAGCAAGTTGCCCCATTTGGTTTTCTAGGTTCCTAATGGATGCCTATTGGTTCTCATCCAAATATCTGGCGATTTCCACCTAGCATCTTGACTAGCTAAAATTGAGTTTTGGGAAGCCATGAAATTTGCAATCATTTCTTCAATATTAGATTTCTTTTCTTGAAGAGGGGGAGGTTGAGGTTTTTAAAAACCGAGTGGTTGGTGGTATGTTTGTGATGGATAATGATTTGGGTAATGATGTGGAGCTTGGTTTTGGTATGGAAGTTGATTATTGGAAGTTTGATTGTGGTTGAATTGGGGTCTAGGATTGGGGTTAGAAGAAGAACCTTGATTACTTTCCCTCCATGAAAAATTTGGATGGCTTCTTCATCCCGCATTGTAAGTATTGCTATACAAATTCAAGGCATTGACTTCTTCTACCATACTTTCAGCATTCTTCATTCCCATAGGTCTTGGATTTCCTGCATAAGAATCAACTTCATTAGATAGCATAGAGACATTTTTAGCTTTAAGCTCATTTATTTCTTTTGAATATCTCTTTTCCATTAATTCTAATTGAGCTTTCAACATAGCTACTTCATCAATATTATGAACTCCTTGTTTCTTTTGAGTTGCTCTAGAGCTTGCCCATTGAGCATCATTGGTGGCCATCTCATCAAGGAGTAAAAATGCATCTTCGGGAATTTGATTCATGAAACTTCCTTTTAAAGCTGCATCTAACAAAGATCTTATTGATGGATGAGCACCTGTATAGAAAATATGCATTAATTGAAAAATAGGAACTTCATGATGAGAACAACTTTTTAATAGTCTCCTAAATCTTTCCCAAGCTTTATGGAATGGATCCTCATAAAATTGCTGGAAGTCACTAATTTGTTTCCTAATGAGGGCAGTCTTGGTGGGTGGGAAGAATTTGCACAGAAATTTCTCTTGCATTTGTTGCCAAGAATGGATGGATTTATTTGGTAGCATTTGTAACCAATCCCTAGCTTTTCCTATTAGGGTGAATGGAAAGAGTTTCAACCTAATTGCATTAGTCGATACATTAGGAATTTACACAGTGTCACTCACTTCTAAGAACATATCCAAATGTTGTGCAGGATCCTCTATATCCGAACTCGAAAATTGGTTTCTTTGTACCATAGTGATGGTAGCGGGTTTAATCTCAAAGGGTTGGTGGTGAGGAATCCTAATAGTCCTATGTTCTTCATTCCACCTAGGGATAGCATAATCCCTTACGGTTCTAGGTCTATATCCATTCCCGGGAGCTTGGTGGGGTATGTGTTGCTCTTCGATCCTGGGTGGTGGATCATTCATAGGTTGTTTAATTTTTGGGTCATTCATATTTCCTCTCAACCTTCGAATCCTATGTAATGTCCTTTCAATTTCAAGGTCTAATGGTAAGATGGGGTTGTCTCTAACCATAAACCACTAGTCACCTAAAAAGAAAAATAAGAAATTAGATGGAGAAGAGAAGAAAACACACAAAAATCACTTTAAAATCAAAATGAATAAACAAATGCCAATATATCCCCGACAACGGCGCCAAAAACATGACCGGTGTCTAGCAAGTGTACTAGATCAGCTAGTAATATAGGAAAATAATATTATGACCCAAAATATCGAACCCAAGAGAAACTTGTGCTTGTACGTGCTATTTCAATTTCAAAACCAATTTTGTGTGTAAAGAGAGAAGAGAAATCCCAAAGTTGTGATGATTTGAAAAAATGAATTTAAACTTAAATTAAAACAATTAAAAAAACTAAAGTAAAGAAAAGATCTATTGAAAACAAGTAAATTGAATGAGTTAAAAATCAATGATAAAGACAACTTTCACTAAAGGACCATCCACCTTAACAAATATTGCTATGACTTAATTAAAAGAAAACATACAAGTGATTATGGAAAATTCAGTTTAGTAACCTAGATAACTTTATTCAAGATTATCATTCCAAGCATTAAAACTCTCGTATTTAGAATAATTCAATACTTAGCATAAAGAACTGAATTAAGTCTCCTAGATGTCTATTAAAGCCTTTCTCAAGAGATTTAACTTTCACCTATTCTTGATTACACTTTTCTTAATCTTAACTTACTCAAATTAACACACAATTATAGCTTATTCAGATTATAACCATGCATTAATTCAACTAAATTAACCTAAGAGCATGTAAATCATTAATCAACTTAAACCAATTAATTAACCAATTCTTAATCGAGTTAATAATCAACTTAAAATTGAGAAAAGACAAGACTATGTTTAAGAACTAAGAAATAATCAACTTGTTTTAAAATTTAAGAACAAACTCAAGTCATAACAATACAAATCAAGGATTCAAGTATCCTTTAGCAAAATTTAAAGAAAACTACTCACAAACCATTATTAAAATTAAAAACAACGTTTTGAAAAAACTGAAAAAACAAAGAACGTAAAAAACTAAGAAAGCAAAGCTTAATTCTAAGGCTTGATTCTAGGGATTGATGATTATTCTTCTGTGTTTGGGACTACTATTTATAGGCAAGAGTTGTAGTAGACTCCTTGTTAAACTTCAGTCATAAAATAGGAATCAAATTCTGCTAAACAGGAAGCTCATAAATCCTTCACGATATGGGAGTCTTCATCACGTGGCCACGCCCTTTAGTGTGTATTTCTACACGTGACCACGGCTCATTTAGTTCTTCTTCCACACATGGCCACGTGTGGTCCTTCACTGGGAATCCACGTGGTCATGTGGTCTTCATAAATTCCTTCAATTGCTTTCACGTGGCCATGGTTCCTTCTTTCTCTTCTCTTCACATGGCCACGGTTTCTCTTGTTTTCTTCTTCATGTGGCCACATTTGGATTTCTTCAATACTTTCACATGGTCACGTGTCAAGGCTCTGGACTGCACGCTCGTTTTCTTGCCTAAATTTCTCATATTTTCACTTCTAGCCCTAAACTTTGTCCTTTTTGCACTTTAAGCCCTTTTATATCAATTTAAACCTGAAAATCAAACAAAATACAGAATTAACCTTAAAAACATAAATAGTACCAAATTAACTCTAATTTAACCTAAATAAAACATAAACAACTAAATAACACAACTAAAAACATATCAAAAACTATATATATTTCACACTTATCACTACACACATAGAAAACTAAATTTGATATTCAGATTGAATATTTACATGTGTAATTTACTATATTATGGGGAGAAACAACAAAAAAAAAAGTTGAAGGTGGTAGAAAAGAGCCAAATGAGCATTTAGGGCATATTTTGAGGTATGTGAATTTCAATATTCTTACATGTACTTGCCTATGAAAAATGATTATAAATGGTATATTAGATATGTTAATGAGATATAAACATGGTTTTTATGCTTATTTATGCATAGGAGATGAAATATAGAAAGTATTCTTGAGATAAGAAAAGTCTGTCTTACGGTTCACTTGCCCTAGAAGGACTGTTTTACTTATATATTGAGTAGTAGAGCTTAAAATTGAGTAATTATAGTTGGAGAAAAAACTATACATGCAAACATAAATTTCTTTTAAAGAAGTCAAAAACGAATTCTACACCTAAGCTTGTCAAAATCTAGCTTGAAATGTAATGGTGTCTACTGCCCTATTGTTAGGAGTAGTTTGCACTATTTTATGAATATCTCTAGATTTAGAAGGTAAAATGTAGTGAGTTTTAATTATTTAGAAACTAGAGACATAGGGGAACAATTTCTTAGAAGGATACTTTGCCCAGAAATTACGTTTACTATGTCAAAAACCAGCACAAGTTAAGGCAAAAAGGCTGCCAATTAAGGAACTAAACTTTGAATCAACTCAGTTGGACCAACTAATTGACCCAGCCAGACCAAAACCTTTTAAATGAGATAGAAGCAAAGAACCCGGCTAGTACAGACCTTGGTCCAGTTAGGTCACTATTTAATTTAACCCAAACTTGATTTTTAGACTTCAAAACATTATCGAAACTTACCCATACTTTCTCGAATACTTTTAAAACACTTTAAATATATATATCGGGATATAAAAGGCCATGAAATACATGTAATAAATGAATGTACATTGAGATATAATTACAAGGTAAACCCAAACATAAGAATTCATATACATATAATTTGGTTTATAGGATTCTTAAGTCTAAATATCAATTCCATGCATGTATAAAAGATGTAAGTAGATTACAAGAGTGCATAAATATATATATACATAAATATAATATGAACATGTATGAATTTATATTGAATTAAGAATGGGAGTGGCATACATACTTGAGTAACTATATTGGTTATATCATTTTAATTGAGTGTGCTTGATACATTAATCCATTTGGATGTGTAGTAATATGCTTAAATATTAGAATGCAAAGGATTTGTACATAGTGAATCATATGTGTGTGTGTGTTTATGTCTCTCTCTCTCTCTTTCTCTATTCATATATACATATACATATATATATATATATATATATATTGGTTTCCATATAATTATAAAAAAATATGAACATGATATGAGAGTATGAAAATGAAATGTACAAGCATGAAGATATATGTATATTTAATTTATGTCCTAATCATATCGTATGCATGAAGGAAATGTAAAAGCATGGATATATATACATATCTTATTTTAATAATGAAACAAATGATAGAATGAGAATAAATAGGGCATTTATATACAAGTGAAAAGCTTTATGCTTTTGCATTAATTATAAGTATAAGATGTGTATACATGAACATCTGTATAATTCTATGCTCATAAATGTATGCATATGATTGATCTAATGATGTATACTTTTGAAAAGAGAAAAGTGATAGAAATCAAAGAAAGAGAGTTATAGTTGTCTGTGTTTATGTTTAGGTTATGGATAGATAGGCATGCTTATAAGGGTATATTGTAGTTATCATAGGATTAACCCTATTTGGGTCTATAGTATTGACCTCGTTTGTTTCCTTTTAACCATCATCGGTCCCCAGGATTGACCTCGTTTAGGTCTATATATTTAATACCTTCAAGTATCTTTATTGTACCTTCAGGTACCACAGTGTGCCTATTATCCACACCCTTAAAGAGGTGTAGGCTTACAATAAGAATTAATTAAGGCATTAAGATAAGCAATATGATAGTGATAATATGACATTACATGACTTGATCCAATTATTACTTTTGTATAGAATCATGTATTGCAAATGGAGAATACAAAATTGGAAATAGTTATGTTTGGACATGTAGTTTTATAGTATTATGGTATCACATGCATGTGACTGTAACTGTAATTACATGATACTTTCTATACTTAAGATCATAAGTTATATATGAACACATGTATCATTTAATGGTTTAACATTAATCATATTTGCAAATGCACATTCCATACTATTACATATTGCATATTTGATATTAGTAAGTGATGCTATGAGTCATGGCCAACTCGGAATTTGGACTACTCATTGCATGTAAAGACATTCTATATGTAAACCTATAATCTATATATGCAACTTTGGCATAATTTATAGGTTAATCAAAAGCTATGATTCAAAATATTAATGAGCTAGAAGTGTACATATGAAATGAGAAATGACATAATGATAATAACAAATTAAGATCATTAATAAAATGCATAGAATACACTAGATTGTAAAATAAACATTTATAGGATATGAGATATGGTAGTTTAATATGTATGCACATAGAACTATTTGATTGGCATAGTTACAACTAAGCACTTACTAGGATTTAACCATGAATTGAATTTTTGCATGTACACATAAAAGTCATGTGAGTGGTTAGGATTTGTTGGATTTTAACGGTTACATGCATCACATACATGAGCGGAATTTTAAAATTTTTTAACCATTAAATCTGATCTTTCCATGAATACACAATATAACTATATGAGAATAAGAAAAATCACCTTCTATTTTTGTTGAACAGTTGATTTTACTTCGCACTGGGTTGTCGCAAACCACAGTGTCCAAAATCGAACACCTCCAATGAGTAATCCACACTAGAGAGGGGTAAATTGAACCAACTAATTGGTGTTTAACTAGGGCTGGCCGAAATTTCCAAGAGCTAGCTTATGATTTGGCGCAAAAGGGAGAGAGAGATTAAGAGAAAATACTTTCTTTTTGTTTTAATCACTTAACCCTAATTCTCATTAGTTGGCCTTTTATAGTTAGGTTAAAATTCCAACTCCTTAATGAGATTGGGCTCTTTAAAATTGCTAGAGAATTATTAATTGGGCCTTTGGAATTAATTATAATCATTTGGGCTTAATTAAATCCAATTTAAACCTTTTCATAAAAGTTTATGCACAAAACCCACAAACTAGCCCCTTTGTGCAACTAATTGGATTTAAATACCCAAATGGATTCTAAATCCAACCAAATTAAATATGTGGGTTCCATAACACTTATGTAACATATATAAATTAATTTGGTCCATTAAATTTGCTATTAAGGCCTTCTGTTCTAAGGTAGGCGTGTGGCCCTTACAAAGGGCTTCCGCCAACTGGTTCATTTCTCTGGCCCTTAATAATTGTTCCAATGGACTTATTAATTATTATACTAGTCCTATAACACTTATAGTAGTCCTAAAATACTTATAAGACAATAATAATTAATCATGAAATACATTATATCAATTAGGTCCAATTTTGCAGAACATTTCTCAAAAGTTCCGCGGACAATTTTATTTGATCATAATTAATTAAACTCTTTAATTAATTATCATCATATTCTCTTCTCTACCTTTATAATAATATCAAATATTATTATCCTTATCATTTTACCATTTTACCCTTTTTTCTATATGTGTGTGACCAATTGGGTTCCTGTCCATGTTGGCAGTATAATAAGTAATTGTGAGTTCTATTCAAAACTCACATGATTTAAACTCCTTTAAATCATCTTATCAGTCCCTATTGATACTTTTGATACATCATTATAGAAGTCATGATTGGCCTCTAGCTAGGCATCATGACTACCTAAATGTCAGGAAAGTAATGTGGTTTGACTGTACCCTTTCATAGAAACAATTACCGTGCAATTACTCCTTTCACCACTCTTATCTCAATTAGATTCTGAGCATGGATTTCTGGCAACTCATATAAATCTAATTATGTATGTTCTATTAATTTAACCATTGTTCTTAAAATGCCCTTCATGGATCTCCATCCATCTCGGCATATTACTCTGGCCAGAGATTCTCTATACAAGGCAATTATAGAATCATGCGAGATAACTTCCCTTGTTAAATCTAGGATGGTGAATCCTTTGTCAATCACTTAACTATCTTCAAATAGGTCATGATATACCCAATCTCCTAAGTATGTTCACTCCTAGTTAGAAGTAATCAGTTATGGAGTCAAAGTATACCACTTGCTACTTAAGATAACTTTGGTGATCTCAAGTCTAAGGATACTTGCACAAGTGCTATGAAGAGATTCGTCACTGACATAGATTTAATATCCATGTGAGGATTCTCTTTGCAGGTCTCCAATGAACTTGCTCTTCTAACAAGCATCCACATTTTAGCTTTGATTATCTTCCATAATCACATTTATGAGAACCACTGCTTGAACCATTCTAGAAGCATAATATGTGCTAGTCTGTCCGAATTAACAATGTCTTATCTTGTTAATTTTATGACTAGGGATATTTAGATATTAACACATTTGCATGCAATAGACATCTCACATCATGAACACCTCTATGATTGCCTTTGCACTGTGTTTATAATATCTAGGACTTCATTTATTAGTTTAAGATTTACAAACTCATGTATTCAAACATAGCATTAATAAATGAATGATGCCTTTTATTAAGAATATAAATTCATACATATGAAAAACATCCCTATTACATGGGCTCTAGGGCATACTCTCTAACAATCTCCCACTTGCACTAGAGCCAATCACACATATGTCTCAGACACATGCTATTTATATGGTGATCATGCTTAATCTGGGAAAGTGCTTTAGTAAAGGGATCCGCCACATTGTCATCTGTGGGAACCCTTTCTATTTTCACATCATTTCTAGCTACTATTTCCCTTATGAGATGGTAGCGTCTGAGACCATGCTTGGATCGCTGATGAGATCGTGGTTCCTTTGCTTGCGCAATGGCTCCATTGTTGTCACAATATAAAGGAATTGGATCAACAATGCTAGGCACCAATCCTAGTTCGGTTATGAACTTTTTGATCCAGACTGCTTCTTTGGCTGCTTCTTAAGCAGCAATGTACTCAGCTTCCGTCGTGGAATCAGCAGTTGTTTCTTGTTTGGAACTTTTCCAACTAACTGCTCCTCCTCTCATTATAAACACATAACCAGATTGTGATTTACAATCATCTTTGTTAGATTGGAAGCTGGCATCTGTATACCCATTTACTTCCAAACTGCCCTCTCCATATACCAAGAATATATCCTTAGTCCTTCTCAAATACTTAAGAATATTCTTGATAGCTGCCCAGTGTTCCTCTCCAAAATTGGATTGGAATTTGCTTGTGACACTCAAAGCTAATGCTACATCTAGATGTGCACAAAACATAGCATACATGATAAAACCAATTGCAGATGCATACGGTATTCTATTAATGCTCTCTCTATCCTCTAGTGTCTATGGACACATAGACTTAGAAAGGTGTTTCCCATGCACCATGGGTATAAACCCTTTCTTAGAGAGATCTATATTGAACCTCTTCAATACTTTATCTATATATGTACTCTAAGAAAGACCTAGCAACCTATTGGATCTATCTCTATAGATCCTTATTCCCAGAATATAGGATGCTTCTCCAAGGTCTTTCATGGAGAATTGCTTGGATAACCATATTTTAACAGATTGGAGAAGAGAAATGTCATTTCCCATGATTAATATGCCATCTACATATAAAACTAGGAAGATAATTGTACTCCCACTGACCCTTTTATACACACAAGGTTCATCTTCATTCTGTAAGAAACCAAACTCTTTGATTGTCTCATTGAATCGTATGTTCCAGCTCCTAGAGGCTTGCTTCAATCCATAAATGGATCTTTAAAGCTTGCATACCTTTTCGCCATTTCCTGATGTGAATCCTTCTTGTTGTGTCATATACACATCCTCGGTTAGATTTCCATTAAGGAAAGCTATCTTCACATCCATTTGCCAAATCTCATAATCATAATGAGCTGCAATGGCTAAAAGTATTCTTATAGACTTAAGCATCGCTAAAGGAGAAAAAGTTTCGTCATAGTCAATACCTTCTTTTTGACGATAACCGTTTGCTACTTAACGAGCTTTATAGGTAACTATATTACCTTCCATGTCAGTCTTCTTTTTGAAGACCCATTTTCACCCTATGGGTTTTATCCCTTCAGGTGGTTGAGTTAAATCCATACTTTGTTCTCATACATGGAGTCCATTTCAGACTACATAGCCTTAAGCCATAAATTACATTCTGAACTGTTCAAAACATCTTGATAGCTTGTAGGCTCATTGTCCTCTACTACAGTTATGCCTCTATCCGAATCAATGTGAAATCCATATCTCACAGGGATAAAAGGCATCCTAGTAGATCTTCTAAGATTTTGTGTATAATCAGGTTCAACTGTAATCTCGTCATTATGAAATTTAGTTTCGGGTTCAATCGGTTGATCATCTTTTATTTGTGGGTCTTGAACTTCACCAAGTTCAATTTTACTGCCACTGTCCTCTCGTAGGAGAAATTCTCTTTCCAAGAAGACAGCATGCCTTGAAACAAACACCTTTTGTTCTAAGGGATGATAGAAATAATATCCAAACGTTTCTTTTGGATATCCCACAAATAAACATTTGTCAGACTTAACATCCAGTTTGTCTGACATTATCCTCTTCACATAAGTAGGACAACCCCATACTTTCATATGAGAAAGCGTGGGTTTCTTGTTATTCCACATCTCATATGGAGTAACATCAACTGATTTACTAGGAACTCTATTTAACACATAAACAGCAGTTTCTAGTGCATATCCCCAAAAGGACTTAGGCAAGTCTGCTTAGCTCATCATTGATCGAACCATATCTAATAGTGTTCGATTTCTCCTTTCAGATACACCATTGTGTTGTGGTGTATATGGAGGAGTCCATTGAGATAAAATCCCATTATCTCTAAGATAATCCTGAAACTCTTAACTTAAGTATTCTCCACCTCGATTTGATCTAAGTGTTTTAATACTTTTGCCAAGTTGTTTCTCAACTTCATTTCTGAACTCTTTGAAATTTTCAAATGCTTCAGACTTATATTTCATTAGATAGATGTATCCAAACCTGGAATAATCATAAATGAAAGTAATGAAGTAAGAGTAACCTCCTCTAGCATGTGTAGTCATTGGACCACATACATCTAAATGTATTAAGTCCAAAACCATTTTAGCTCGTTCTCCTTTACCAATAAAGGGAGTTTTTGTCATTTTTCCCAATAAACAAGATTCACATGTATCAAATGATTCATAATCAAATGATCCCAAATCACCTGACTTGTGTAATTTGGTCATGCGTTTTTCATTTATATGGCCTAAATGACAATTCTATAAGTATGAGGTATTTAGATTATCATGTTTCATTCTCTTGGTATCCACATTATGTACTTCTTTAATTAAATCAAGAACAAATATACCATTCTCAATGATAGCTTTTGCATAAAACATATTGTTCTTAAAAATGTAACAACATTTGTCCTTCAAAGAAATATCATAATTGTTCATCAAACGACTGAAAGAAATAATACTTTTGGATAAAGTTGGAACATAATAACAATTATTTAATTCCAGTACTAATCCACTAGGAAGAGGCAAATAGTAAGTCCCCACAACTGTTGTAGAGATGTTATGTCCAGTAGCTGACTGCAAATATATCTCTGCCTTTCCAACTCTTCTAAAGCTTCTAAGCCCCTGTAGATTATTACATAAATGAGATCCACATCCGGTATCTAATACCCAAGATTGTTTTAAAGCAATAGAATAAGTATTAATTTCAATCATATGAATACCTGAAGTAGAAGCATCGGCTTGCTTCTTCTCCTTGAGAGAATCTAGATAGGCCTTGCAGTTACGCTTCCAATGACCATCCTTTCAACAATGGAAGCAAGTTCCTTTGGGATTTTCTTTCTTGGCAACCTTCTTCTTGGAGATCCCACCATTCTTTGGCTGTACCTTGGTTATCTTCTTCTTCTTCTTCTGCTTCTTGCCTTTAGCAGAAGTGACAACCATGACACTTTTTGGATCCTTCTTAAATGATCCATCAGCTGTCTTGAGCATATTGATTAACTCAGGAATGGATACTTGGATCTTGTTCATGTTGAAGTTAAGCACGAAAGGTACATAACTTGGAGCCAACGAGTACAAGATTAAATCTATGTATAAATCATTGTCCATATCATAGCCAAGTCTACTCAAATGCTCAATATACCCATACATCTTCAATGCATGAGTAGCAGCTGAAGTGCCTTCCACCATTTTGTAGCTAAATAGAGCTCAAGCAATCTCATTATGCTCAGTTCTAGCCTGAGAAGAATAAAGCTCCTCTAGATGCAAAATGATGGTTCTAGCATCCATCATTTCATGTTGCTTCTGAAGCTCCGAGGACATAGCACCCAGCATCAGACATGCTGCTCCTTTACTATCCTCCATGTATTTTCGATAAATGCCTTTGATCTCATCAATGGCATCATCTGATGGAAGTTGTGGTGGATTTTTATCCAAGACATAGTGGATCTTTTCAGCTCTGAGAACAATTCTCACTTGCCCGATCCAGTCAGAATAGTTATTGCCAATCAGCTTGTTATCTAAAATTGATCATATATTAATGTTTGATGTGCTCATGATGATGACCTAGATGTGAAAAAGAAAAGATATGAGAGTATGTTCATATATATGTATGCATTAATAAGGTCTTTAATTAATCCATTTACTCCCACTATTTTATTGCGAATTAATAGCCCTCACTATATAATCCGAGAAAACCCGATGGTTTTCTTAGTGGGCCAATATCCAATCCTTGATATGTAATTTGACCTTGACTGTGGTCAACAAGCCAAATTCCATACCGTTGAAACGTAGGTATCTCTATACCAATTGTGTCTCTACATAACTATTGGATCATTAGGTTATCAACTCTTGATGCATGCATATCATATATGCATTCCCTAATCTTGCCTCTAGAACCATTAGCCTTGACTGTGGTCAACAAACTAATAGGCTAGCTAAGATGACCCATTTAATTAGATTTGAACATATTTGATATAATGTGAGCTTGACTGTGGTCAACAACCCACACTATAAAGAACTCTGGTTCTCCTCAAATTAATGGAAGGCTTATATACCTTAGTATTTGTTTGAGGGTTTTAGTTAATTAAGTCTCATCATACATGGTTGGCATACATTGGTATGCATCCTATATCTATCACATAAATATAAGAATACAAATATGGTATAGTTATAGACTTCACTACATTGATTTCCCCGAGCCAAGAGGGAAATCAAAAGGTCACACCTAGGTAGTATGCATGATTCAAACAAGAAAATAATTACATTATCTTCAAGCTTGTTGGATCTCCATCCGGCCCATTTTGCTCCTTGATATTGGTCTCCATCTCTATTTCTAATTCTAATCTAAGTAATCTAATTACATATTACAATTTGAAATGAAATACAAACCAAAAACAAGTGGCCGGGACATGAAAGTCCTCATTGGGCAAAAACATGCATTATGCTCAATCACATTGGGCTTTGTCCATAACTAACCATCATGCCAATCATACACCCTTATATGCCTCTATAATGCATAAAGAAATGGATTACTAACTTTGTTTCAACCTTTGAAACTATATTTTGAGTTATTTTAATGATGTGATCAAATTAGAAAACTTTTTCCATTTTGGAAACTTTCATTTTAGGAAACCTTTTTGCATGCATGTGTTCTTGTCTTAATAATCAATCTAGTTGATTATTAATTAATTAAAAATTGATTATTTAATTAATTAATCATATTAAATAATTAAAATAATCAATTTTGGGCTTAAAACAAATGTAGGCCAAAACCCACAGAAGAAAAACCCTAACCGTGTTCACACACAAACTAGTTTTATGTCTTTTGGACCATTTGGGCCTTTTGGAATGAGCCAAGCCCACTCCAGCCCTTAAAACCCATTAATAAACTTAATTAATGTTTATAATGTTTAATTTAAATCAGCTCTTTGGGCCCACCAAGTTATTCACTAATTTAAACCAAGTCCGTAAACATAATTAATCCCATTAAGTGGTTTTAATAAATTAAAAGTAATCAAATTAATTTAAGGCCCATTTTAATTAATCCAATTAATTAAAAACACTTTAATATATCATATATATCAGATTTAAAAGATCAAAAGTCGTTCTAACCAAGAACACATGAAGAACACCAATTTATCGAACTTTTCGACTAAACTAGTTTTCATGCAAAACTTGTATGATTTTAATTCCGTTCGATCCTATAGCTTAATATCCCATATTAAACACATAAAATATCATCTAAATGATGTTTTAATGGATCCATAAGAAATTAAATTAGAACAGCCCCTTAAATCACCTAGGGTTTCACACCAAACCCTAATCACAATCCTTAAAAATTTTTTTTTTGTTTCCAACAAATTTATTTGATCACACATACAACCAGAAATCAATATTTCTCATTCATGAACAATCAAATCTAATATTTTAAAGTTCATGAAATAAATAACTCAAAACAAAAACAAAACTTATTTTGCAGAAGAATATAGAATTGTATATCCATGGCAAAACCTGGCTCTGATACCATGTTGGATTTTAACGGTTACATGCATCACATACATAAGTGAAATTTTAAAATTTTTAACCATTAGATAAGATCTTGCCATGAATACACAATATAAATATATGAGAATAAGAAAAATCACCTTCTATTTTTGTTGAACAGTTGATTTTACTTCGTACCGGGTTATCGGAAACCACAATGTCCAAAATCGAACACCTCTAATGAGTAATCTACACTAGAAAGGGATAAATTTAACAAAAAAATTGGTGTTTAACTAGGGCTGGCCGAAACTCCCAAGAGCTAGCTTAGGAGTTGGCGCAAAAGGGAGAGAGAGATTAAGAGAAAAGACTTTCTTTTTGTTTTAATCACTTAACCCTAATTCTCATTAGTTGGCCTTTTATAGTTAGGTTGAAATTCCAACTCCTTAATGAGATTAGGCTCTTTAAAATTGCTGGAGAATTATTAATTGGGCCTCTGGAATTAATTATAATCATTTGGGCTTAATTAAATCCAATTTAAACCTTTTCATAAAATTTTATGCACAAAACCCACAAACTAGCCCCTTTGTGCAACTAATTGGATTTAAATGCCCAAATGGATTCCAAATCCAACCAAATTAAATATTTGGGTTCCATAACACTTATGTAACATATATAAATTAATCTGGTCCATTAGATAGGCCATTAAGGCCTTATGTTCTAATGTAGGCATATGGCCCTTATAGAAGGGCTTCCGCCAACTGCTTCATTCCTCTGGCCCTTAATAATTGCTCCAATGGACTTATTAATTATTATACCAGTCCTATAACACTTATAGTAGTCCTAAAAAACTTATAAGACAATAATAATTAATCAGGAAATACATTATTTCAATTAGGTCCAATTTTGCAAAATATTTCTCAAAAGTTCCGCGGACAATTTTATTTGATCATAATTAATTAAACTCTTTAATTAATTACTATCATATTCTCTTCTCTACCTTTATAATAATATCAAATATTATTATCCTTGTCATTTTACCATTTTACACTTTTCTCTATATGTGTGTGACCTATTGGGTTCCTGTCCATGTTGGTAGTATAATGAGTAATTATGAGTTCTATTCAAAACTCACATAAT
Source organism: Excoecaria agallocha (assembly GCA_037975025.1). NCBI lineage: Eukaryota > Viridiplantae > Streptophyta > Magnoliopsida > Malpighiales > Euphorbiaceae > Excoecaria > Excoecaria agallocha. The sequence continues at coordinate 37,778,222 of CM075807.1, read as the reverse complement.
TTAAACTCCTTTAAATCATCTTATCAATCCCTACTGATACTTTTGATACATCATTATACAAGTCATGATTGGCCTCTATCTAGGCATCATGACTACCCAAATGTCAGGAAAGTCATGTGGTTTGACTATACCCTTCCATAGAAATAGTTACCGTGCAATTACTCCTTTCACCACTCTTATCTCAATTAGGTTCTGAGTATGGATTTCTGTCAACTCATATAAATCTAATTATGTATGTTCTATTAATTTAACCATTGTTCCTAAAATTCCCTTCATGGATCTCCATCCATCTCGGCATATTACTCTGGCCAGAGATTCTCTGAACAAGGCAATTATAGAATCATGCGAGATAACTTTCCTTGTTAAATCTGGGATGGTGAATCCTTTGTCAAGCACTCAACTATTTTCAAGTTGGTCATGATATACCCAATCTCCTAACTATGTTCACTCCTAGTTGGAGGTAATCAGTTATGGAGTCAAAGTATACCACTTGCTACTTAAGATAACTTTGGTGATCTCAAGTCTAAGGATACTTGCACAACCGCTATGAAGAGATTCCTCACTGACATAGATTTAATATCCATGTGAGGATTCTCTTTGCAGGTCTCCAATGAACTTGTTCTTCTAAGAAGCATCCACATTTTAGCTTTGATTGTCTTCCATAATCACAATTATGAGAACCACTGCTTGAACCATTCAAGAAGCATAACATGTGCTAGTCTGTCCGAATTAACAATGTCGTATTTTGTTAATTCTATGACTAGGGATATTTAGATATTAACACATTTGCATGCAATAGACATCTCACATCATGAAAACCTTCATGATTGCCTTTGCACTGTGTTTATAATATTTACTTCATTTATTAATTTAAGATTTACAAACTCATATATTCAAACATAGCATTAATAAATGAATAATGCCTTTTATTAAGAATATAAATTTCATAGATATGAAAAACATCCCTATTACATAGGCTCTAGGGCATACTCTCTAACAAGATTAACTATAAATAATAAATGTGAATCAAGTAAATTTAGTTGATATAGGTATACTTAAGAATAACATGAATTTTTAGAGGTTAGTAAGGTTAAATAAGTAAGTGAATTTGAAATGAGTAACAAAGTTGTACTATAGTTAATTAGCGGGAGAATGTTAAAGTAATATACGGATGCATACACTATATAGCCTATATAATTTTACACAAACATGTACATGTATTAACAAGTGAATTAACTTGTTATGTATGAAAATGACCTACGGGTTAAGCTTTATAAGATAATGTAAGGGAAGAGCATGGTAGAGGTAATTGTATAGTATCATGTAAGGCAATGAACATGCCACCTATTCTTGTTACTGTTTTATTGTATACTTAATTTCATACTCATATATGTGTGTGTGTTTGATTGATGGCTTCTATTAGGGGTCATCCCTATGATTTTATTTCCCACTAAACTCGTAAGCTCGGCATGAGTCTTTATCTGTGTAGTTAGCTAGGTTAGGACTCTTTCACTAGGGAGTGATCTACAACAGGAAGTCCAATATAAGACCTAGGAAAAAGTTAAGAGTATGATTCCTAAATTCTCTGTTTTATATATGTATATGGTATTTTGTATACAAAAAAGTTGTAATGTAGAATTTGCTGGGTAAACCTAAATTTTGTAAAGTATAATTGTACTAATGTTGGAAATAGTGGATATGTAAATATACATATGACATGTTTAACTTTGACCTTGGGATTTATTTATGAGTTTTTAATATGCAAAGCTCGATATATTCTTCAATAATGGATGCAAAGGATTGGTAATTAGGTTATGTTTATTATCGATATGGTATGATGGTAATAGTAAAGGCCCTTAGAGAGAAAATTATAGAGTATCTTAAGTTATAACTATCATGGTTTAGGGAGTACTGTAGGAGTTGCAAATTTGGGACATTTGGTTAAATCGCAAAGTCCCTGTATCCTCTTTTTAATGGAGACAAAGGTGTTAGAGTATAGGATGAATTTTATTAGGATTTCTTTAGGTTTTAAAAATTGTTTCAATGTAAGAGGTACTAATGGCAGAAGGGGTTTATCTTGTATGTGGAATGATTATGTTACCATGTCTTTGCTATCTTTTTCGTCTCATCACATTGATTTAAGGTTATTTAAAGTGATAATTCTCAGTGGCATCTAACTTGCTTTTATGGTTGGTCCGAAAGACATCTTTGACATAAATCATGCAATTTAATTAAATAATTAAACAATCCATCTCTATCAAAATGGTTGATTATTGATGATTTTAATGAAATTTTATCCCAATCGAGAAAAGTGGGAGGTGTAACTCGTCAGGATTTTGCTATTTCTTCTTTTTAAGATATGTTGGTAGAGTGTGGATTATCAAATTTGGGTAACTTGGGCTACCCTTTCACTTGGGATAATAGAAGGGAAATGATCAGTTTTATTGAAGAATGGCTAGACAGGTTGTGACGTATGTTAAACCTCAAAGTCATTCGATTTGCTCTTGAAAGCCCACTTTTAGGGCTCGAGACAAGACAAAGGTTCATTTTACTAGTGAAGGATGATTGGTTCAAAATAGATAAGATTTAATTTCCATCTGTTATTGATGATCATCCTATAAAGGCATCTACTGGGTACCATAAGAGAAGTATCACGGAGTCACCACCTAATAAAACATTAAGAAAGTGAGTTTTGACCTTATAAGGCCAAAACTAAAGATAGTTTAGAACCTCACTCTTATTTATAACTTAATTAATGCTTATATAAATATATGTATATAATTAATTATTTTATCTCTCTCCTCACTCATTTTCATGGCAAATAATTTAAAGGCACACTCAACATATCAACGAGAGGTAAAACAATCCATGTAATTATATATTACATCACTAAAATAATGGAATCAAAGACATCATTCATAAAAAAAGGGGTATTCATTGAGTTTATTTGGATGTGAACATTGGCCCTCACTTGCATATTTACAAAATGAAAGAGTATTTGAGTGTACTTTTGAAAAAACAAGGGCATTAGACCCATACGTCTTTGAAAGAGAATCATGTTAATTAATTTAATATAAAAAATCTTTAAGTGATCATAAAGAAAAATCCTTTTATTATTTTATGGGACAAAAAAATGGGACATTGATCCCCTTTTATTACAGAAAAATCCCACTTAAATTTATATAAAATCTTTTAAATGACTTTGTGCATATCATTTGTTCAGAATAGCAAAGTGGTGTATATAAACCATTAAAAAAAAAAGAGTAAAGCAGCATATAAAAATTAGGCTATTTATTGAGTTGGGAACATTAGTTCCCTCATGCTTATTTATAAAATTTCTTTATGTAAACTCTGGATGAAAGTGGATATTAGTCCAATTTATCATTTTAAAAAGACCAATTAATTAAGTAGAGAATTACTTTAAGTGAATTTTTCCAATTATCGTGTAAAAATCATTTATTACTAAACTATTACAATCAACTGTACAAAAGACATGAAATAATAATAACATAAGCCCAACATAAAAAATAAAATCTAGATTAAAGCCAGGCAATGAGATTGCTTTCCACTCTAATTCTCTAATTCTCTGACTCAACTCGACATATGGATGTGTTATGTGTATTGAAAGGGACATAAAATAATATTGGTCAATAAAATGATTAATGACTTAGATCAAACAAGCAATAAATAACCTAGATTATTCTATAATTAAATAGCATGTAAATAGGAAAATTACTATAATTTAGTAAATAAGACAAAACTAAATAAATAAAATGCATGATGCATTCTTAAATTCATGTAGCATGTATTTGGCATGTGTATGCTAAGGCATTGAAAAAATGTAATAATTAAATATATAAATATATAATAACATAAATAAAAAAAAGAGAATAAATATTAGAAAACACATAAACTTATAAGATAAAGAGAGATAACCTAAAAGAGGAGAGAGATAAATGATGAAGGTAAGAGGAGTAAGGCTAGCCATAGGTAAATTTAAAGATCTATAATAGTTAGTGGTATAGAGTTTGAAGTATAGTAACTAGAATAGTGCTCAAAGCTAAATATTGATTTTTCAAATTTGAGAATGAAATTGGCAAGAGACTAATTGCGGAAGAGAGGGAGATGGAGAGGGAGAGAGCAACAAGATGGTGAGGGAGAGGAAAAGAGCAATAAGATGGCGAGAAATTTTGGTTGTAAAAGGGAGAGCAGAGTTAAGGGGAAAATAATTTATACCTAAGGCAACAAGTATGGAAAATACTTAAATGCCTCTAATTTACCAAAGAAAATAATATTATGTTGTTAAATCACTAACATAAATATAATTCTATTGGTAATTTACCAATGGAAACAACATTTCGTTGTTAAATTACCAATAAAATTTGATTTTTATTGGTAAATTTCCAACATTTACCAACAAAATTTGATTTCCATTGGTAAATTACTAATGAAATTTTATTTCCATTATTAAATTACCAATAGAATTTTATTTTCACCATTTTTTGTTGAAAAAATTTTTCACCCCCATTAGCGCCTTATTTTACAACAGTATCAATATTCTGTTGCAAAATTTCGTCGTAAAATTTTAGAGCTAAAAGTTCCTTCCAATTTTAATGATGGAAGACAACAATAATCCATTTTCATCATTAAAAAAAATTCCCAATGATTTTATCAACAAAAATTTTTTGCGTTGGTAATTTCCATTGTTAAATCAGCATTTTCTTGTAATGTTTGTTGGCATCAGTTGATCAACATGTCCAACTATAGTGGTTTGAATGATCCATGCCAGCTTGCCTATATGTTAGATCAATGTTGACATTTGTACAATTTCAACTTAAAAGGACTTTATTTTGATATGGTTGTTCAATATTTCTAATGTCTTGAAAGCCATAATGTGGGGTCCCATAGCATTGGACTGTGCTAGAATTTTCCTTGATTAAGTAGAAAAAATTATGAATTAAACGATGGCATTTTATTTAAGCTATCAGTATTGTGAATTTGTACCAATTTTTTCCTTTTTGTTTATTGTCATAATATCATACATACATGTGATTATTCATTTTATTTCTTTTGCTTTACTTTTATCATGTTTTTTTCTATTATTATCTTTTTGATTAGCAAAAGCATTTAAATACCATTTGAGAATATTCATACATTATAGAAAGTTAATATAGAATCAATAAATGTAAATACAAACAAAAGGCACAAAATAGTTTCATACAATTAGAAATCAGAACATATCTCCCTAAAAATGATCTAAGACATCATCTTTAGTGGCTCAAATTTTGAGGACTTGTCGACCTAAATGGAGGGCTTGGTATACATAGAGGATCCACGAGTGGTCATAAAGGTTGGAATAGGAGGAAGAACAGCAGGGGATTACACCCCTATCGCATGTAAAAGAGAGGGGGAAGGAAGGGGACGATAGCAGCGCAGTGGGAGGCAACAACAGGAGAAGTGGCGACAGATGGAGCTATTGGCATGGTCGGACCGAAGAGGAGAAAGAGGAAGGAGGGAGAAGGGAAGAGAGTGGTGATGGGTATCGCAGAGGTGAATCCCGATCAAACAACCAAAAAAGAAAGAAGAAAAAGAAGAAAAGAAGAAAGGGAAATTCTAAGGCCAAAATGACGTAGTTTTGGCGATTTTCCCTTTAGCTACCCCAAGTTTTAAACCCTCAATCCTTTCTTCCTTCTATTTACATTTTGGCCCCAATTCAACTACACCTATATATATTTATTCTCTTCTCTATTTTTCATTCTTTATTACATTTTTAGGTATTCACTTATTAATAAAATTAATCAATTAAGCCCAATTCTCTTTCTTTTGTGCATTTTAATTCCCAATTTAAGTAATTCAACCATATATATATATTATTTTATTTATTTACTTTGAATTTTAAGTATTCTTAATTATTTATGTCAATTTAAATTTTTCATTTAGAAAAGAAAGAGAAGTGGAGCAATTTTTTTTATATACATGTTATTGTTAATTAACAAATTAATTAATTTATTCATGAATGTTTTTCGATCCTTAATAAAAAATTTTAAAAGTATTCTAAGTAATTAAGAAGTTAATTTTTCTATAGTTAAGTTAGATAGAAACTCTCTACTGTTGCATTTTCAGTAAAAAATAACTAAGAAATAAAACTTTGATTGGTCGACTTTAATATATTTATTCATTAATGACTTTGAAATACATCCAACTATTGTACATAGCATCATTTGTATCTATTTAAAAATTAATTATTCTTAATTTCTGCTTAATTATTTATGTAGCAAAATTACCTACGAAATTGAATTTCGTAGGGAAATTACCTACGAAGTGGCAATTCAGTAGGTAATTTACTGATGCAATAAAATTTCATCGGTAAATTTTGTATACAATTTTAACTGCATAATATTGGCACTAATTTACCGACGGAATAAACATTATGTCGGCAATTTCCCTATGGAATTCAATTTCCATAGGGAATTTACCTATGAAATGGCAATTTCGTAGGGAAATTACCAACGGAAATTGAATTTCATTGGTAAATTTTGTGTACAATTTTAACCGCGTAATATTGGTGCTAATTTACCGACGGAATAAATATTTCGTCGGTAATTTTCCAACGAAATTCAGTTTACGTAGGGAATACCGACGGAATATTTATTCCGTCGGTAAATTTTGTGTACAATTTTAATCGCATAATATTGGCGCTAATTTAAAGGCGAAATAAACATTCCATCGGTAAATTCCCTACGAAAACTGAGGAATGGTATTTTCGTAGGGAAATTACCAACAAAATATTTATTCCGTCGGTAAATTTTGTGTACAATTTTAACCACCTAATATTGGCGCTAATTTATTTACGGAATAATCATTTCGTTGGTAATATCCTTACTAAATTCAATTTTCGTAGATAATTTACCTATGAAATGGCTATTTGGTAGGGAAATTTCAGACAAAATGATTATTCCATCGGTAAATTTTGTGTATAATTTTAGCCGCATAATATTGGCGCTAATTTAACCATGGTTTTTTCATTACCCATCGGTAAAGTTTGGTGGGAAAATTTCCCTCCATTATTTAAGATGGATTTGTTATTCCACCGCAATAAATATTTTTTTCGATAATTTTCCCCATAAAAAATATTTTTTTGTCTATAATTAGCGACAAAAAATTTTTCGTCAATAAGTTTTCGTCGAGAATCAGGATTTTTCTTGTAATGGTTGCAGTATCCGGTCTGATTGCACAGTGAGAAGGTTCTGATACTGAAAAGGATACAAGGTTCTACTGTGTATACTTCTTCCCATGTTCTTAGTTAGGATCTTTCCTCCGAATCTATTATTAAGGTAAACTAGAATTATGTTATAGTTATTGTAGGTCATCAATTCTTTTTATTGAGTGTCTGAGGGAGTTGAACTTGGTCGGTCAAGTAAACATTCTTCTGTTATCTCTTTTTATTCTCACGAAAATACTATAAATAAGTAATTATGGGTAGAACCATATGTCTATTGAATAGATTCATTGTATTTCATTTAGTAGATGTGGTTGTTTTTGTTAGTGAGTTAATTAGTAAATTTGAGATAGCTGGCCGGCTCAAGCTTTGATTATCATATTAATTCAATTTTCATTCTCTCTCTAAGCATAGCTTAGCTTCTCTACTCGTTGATTGTGTTAAAGCCATCATTGATCCATGGCTTGATTTCTTCATCACTTTGTTCTCTCTAAATTTTTATCTTAGTTTACTCTTACCTTCTCTGTCTCTAGAGCATTGGAGATGATGGTCATTCGACTCTTAAGCTCTGCTGGTTTCCAAATTGTGTTGTTGGGGGCTGTAATGGGTTGTTGTCTTTTGTTTTTGGGTTGTTTGTTTTATATGATTTGGTCTTGGAAAGGGTTATAAGCCTGTTCTTTTATCCTCTTTATCTATTTCTGATTCTATTAGGATTAGTCTAGTTCTCATTGTAGATGTTTATTTCCTTCTCCTTTAATAATATTTGCAGGTAATAAAAAAAATCCAAGCTAATTTTCTTTGTCATTTTCAAAATAAAGTTATTTCATTGTGATAGCCCAGCTATCTGCCATGTCTGAACTCGTCATTGTATCATTATCATTTTTAATCCTATACAAAACGTTAAAATATAGAGATTGAGAGCTCGATTTTACTTCTCCAAGGAGAATAGAAGTTTGATAATTATACAAAACATTAAAATAAAGAAAGGATAAAGGATCTAAAAATTAGAATTACAATTTATGTATGAGATTAGATTAAATGAGGTAATGGTGAATTGACAAATACAAATTAAAATCAGATAAATTTATGTTATAAAAAGAAAAAGGTCAACATTTGAAAGGGGATTTTTGGTTGGTGGCCCTATTTAGTAGCTTATGATTATGGATATGTAGGGAAAGATTAAGATCCTCTATAGCCATCATTATATAAGCTCTGCAGCTTGTCTGGTATTGATGGATCCATAAGGGACCATGCATCTGCACCTACTCTGAAAATCACACACACACGATTTATTACCTATAAAATTATCCAACATGATAGCTGTAGCATTATGCAAGTATTATGAGATAGCCACTCAAACAAAGTGACAGAATATAAAAATTAAAACCTAAACTTTGATCAGGTGCTATTTTATTAAAACTGGGAACATTTACTATCACTGAGTCCTATAAAAGTGAAAAAGAAAAATCTAAGAAAGTAAAATCTCTAATACAATGAAATAATATGGATATATTTCATCCAAAGTCTAATTATTTATTAAGTTTTACTGAAGAAATCAAATTTGATGATAGAATTTTAGATCCTTGTTGCAAATTGTATGTTGGACATAAATGGTAATAACATTTAAAGGAAAGTCATTTTCTAAAAAAATGTTAAGAATTGTGACACTTTGTATGCCATTTTAGCATTTTATGTTTAGATTTTTCTGCTGTAAAACTCTTCAATTTGTTGGGTTGTTCAAGGGATAGCTGCTACAATTTTTGGGTGTAGTAGATTACTTGTCTTAAAGTGATTGTTGGTGCTCACTTGAAATTTTGACTATTTTCATTGCCCATATATAAACAGCCCTAGTATATGACATATTACATTAAGTTTCAGAAAGGAAACATGAATATCAATGTATGAGTGTCTATGCAAAAATATGGATGATGAAAGGTAAAGTAAAGAAAAGAAAAGAAAAGAAAAGCTCTATTTTCTTAATGAAAATTCTATTCTATTCGATGCATAATGTGTAGAAATTGCATTAGTTTGGATGTTTTTTCCCTCCTCAATCTCCAATAAGAAATATCAAAGTAATCCTAAGATGTACAAAATACAGCTAAAATACACATAAGATTGAAATTAATGTTATACTACATTACAACTGATTAGTTAACAGATAAGGAAAACATTACAAGCTTAAATACATATTAAGAAGAAACTAAAAATTAAAATGTTACATTTTACTTCTATTCAATATAATCTTTCCAATTCAATGTGTATATTTGATACTGAACTAACTTCATTTTGCTTGGTAAATAAATCTGTGATGTTGCCTTTGGTTACTTTCCCATGGCCAGACCTTCCACTCCTTTCTTCATAAGAAAAGAATACAAGGGGCCATCCACCTCTTTTCAACAAGTGGGAATTGTGCAAAAATTTCACATCCATCATAGTCACCACCTCATTGTCCTCTGGCTCATAACCCTACAATTTCCCTAAACATCTTAGCACAATACCAGTTGCCATATGCCCCATGCCTACAATTTTGGTTTTGGCAATAAAGGCATGGTATAAACCATCAAAAGTAAAATCAATCAAGTAAAGAGTCTTCTTTGCCTACACTAGGGACAACACAAACAAGTCCTTTCCTTGGAATTTGTTACTTTTTACATTACCAAACAATGCATGGCATAAAAATTTATGAACCAATGGCAATACATAATTCTTAATCTACCTATTGGTAGAATTCTTGTTGTCAAAATGATTTAATCCTATCAATTTTTTCTAGACATTAGATGTAACAAATTGTTGAGGCACAAAAGTATAGCCATTCAATGGAAAACCAAACCGTTCATTCATTTCCTCAAAGCCAAAAATATACTCAACCCCTACATGCCTAGATTTCAACTTAATCTTCCTATCATCAACATAATCAAAGGTAACGAAAAATTCAATAGCCTATCTTTTCTTAATAGGTAATTTCATAGTGAAAAATTGTTCCCATTTCATGCATTTGATATATTTGCCAAATTCTTGAGAGATACCTAAGTCTTCTAACAAAGAAAAATCTAAATGCCACATTCCTACATATTCTTTCTTAGAAAAGAATTGGAATTTCTTACCTTTAATATCAAAATGGATAAGAAATGGGCAATCATACATATCTTAAAGGATAGTGGTACCTTTTTCTTGTTGAGAAAAACTTCCAGCAGCCTTCCCTTTGCCTTTGCCTTATTAGCCATTGTCTTCACTCTCACCATAATGAAAATCAGCAAAAGAATACAAATTGGATGAAGCAACAACTAAGAAAAACTTGAAAATCTTTAAAATCGTGAACAATTGCTTAAAGAAATAGAAACTAAAAAATGAAGAAAAGAGAAAATTAGAGAGAAAATTGTAGAAAAGGGAAGAAAACTGTAGAATATGTCAGTTCTAGGCTTCAAAAAGGTATTTACAGGGGGAAGAAAAACACTTGCAATGGTTGGAAACTACCTCAAAAATTCAAAATTCGTGCTTTGTCGTGCTCCTAACAGAGCCTATTCTATTATATATCGCACTAGTGAACTTGGTCATGCTCATGACAGAGGCCATATTGAAATTTCACCTTGCAAGGTCGCACTCACGACAAAACCTAAACAAAAATTCTTGCTTACATGATTGTGCTCATGACATTAGTCGTGCTCGCAATAGAAATAAAAGTATGAAATATTTCAAAGAGACAAGAAGTAACTAAATGTAAAACATTTGAATATCAAATAAAAATTTATAGAACACACCAATTACATTAGTATGAACAAAAACAACAAAGTAAAGAAAAAATAACTAAATTAATTAACAAGCAAACACAAAACAAATATGAAAGTATAAAGACTAATCAAGTAGTTCTAAAAGGAACATCATTAACCAACTTTAGAAAGACACTTGAAACCTCTCTACCATGAAACTTTCCCTCTAAATACACCTTACTTCTCTAGCCATTGGCTTAAAATAATTCACCTTTATCATTCTTAAGCTCTAAATACTTAAGTTACAAGAAATGGCCCACTCCAATGAGATCATAATTTACCGAGAAATAACTTCAACCTATAATTAAAGAGAAATACTTTAGCCCCTACTTTAAGGCTCTTATGTTTAATGTGTGTATCATGCCATTTCTTAGTCCTTTCTTTATGTACTCTTGCATTCTCATAGGAGCTAAGTCATAACTCATCCAACTCATTTAGTTGTAAACACCTCCTGATACCAGCTTGCTTTAGATCAAAGTTTAAGGCTCTAATAGCCCAATAAGCCTTATGCTCCAACTTTACAGGCAAATGACATGTTTTACCATACACTAACCTATATGGGGTCATGCCAATGGATGTTTTAAAAGCTATTATATATGACCAAAGTGCATCGTCTAACTTATGTGCCCAATCCTTGTATGAACTAGAGACATTCTTTTCTAGTATCAATTTAAGTTCCTTACTAAAAATCTCTACTTGGCCACTTGATTGTGGATGATAAGGTGTAGTTATCTTATAATGCACTTCATGCTTATGCAACAAAGATGCAAAAGAACGGTTTATAAAATGCATACCTCCATCACTTATAATGATTTTAGGCACTCCAAACTTTGAGAATAATTTCTTTAAGAACTTAACAACCACCTTGGAATCATTGGTTGGGGTAGCCTTTGGTTCCACCCATTTGGACATATAGTCCACTCCAACCAAAATGTAGTTTTTCCCAAATGATGTAGGAAAAGGACCCATAAAGTCTACCTTCTATACATCAAATACCTCAACTTCCAAAATACTTGTTAATGGAATTTCGCCTTTCTTACCTATGTTTCATGCACTTTGACATTTGTCACATTGAGCCACAAACTTCCTTACATCTTGAAATAGCATTGGCCAATAGAAACCACACTTAAGTACACAAGCCACCATCTTCCCACAACTATTATACCCTACATACAAAGCTGAGTGGCAATGAGTTAATATGTCCAAATATTCATCTCCACTTAAACATCGATGCAAGACTCCATCTCCATAAATCTTGAGCAAGAAGGGTTCCTCCCATAGATAATGTTTGATATCATAGAAGAACTTCTTCTTTTGCTGAAAAGTTAAGTCATGAGGCATAATTCCTACAGTAATATAATTAGCATAATTCACATACCATGGTCTACTTAGATGGCTAAAATAGCATTAATGACTTATTAGGAAATTTTTTATTAATTTCATCAGCATCACTTATAGGTCCATCCTCATTTTCTAATCTAGGCAAGTGATTAGCCATTGAATTTTCACTTCGCTTTTTATTCTGATTTCTATGTCAAACTCTTATAGTAAAAGAACCTAATGAATTAACCTAGGTTTAGCATCCTTCTTAGCAAACAAATACCTTAGTGTTGTATGATCTATATAAATAATAACTTTAGATCCCAACAAGTATGATCTAAACTTATCACATGCAAACATAACAACTCGTATTTTGTTTCCATGGTTTTATAATTTAATTAAGGAACCGAAAGTGTGTGACTAGCATAATAAATGACATGCAATCTCTTATCTTTCTGCTGACCTAAAATCCAACGTATAGCTAGGCCACTTACATCACACATTATTTCAAAAGGAAGGGTAAAATCCGATGAAGTTATAATAGGTGCACTTATGAGAGCTTTCTTTAACCTCCCAAAAAATTCTAAGCATACATCATTAAAATCAAAAGGAACATCTTTTACTAAGAGATTAGTTAATGGTTTAGCAATTAAAGAAAAATCCTTAATAAATCTCCTATAAAAACCAACATGTCTTAAAAATGACCTCACACCCTTTATTGTAGTAGGTGGAGGCAACTTCTCAATCAAATCCATCTTAGCCCTGTCTACCTCAATTCCTTTTTTTGAGATGTTATGCCCTAATACAATTCCTTCCTTAACCATGAAATGACATTTCTTCCAATTGAGGACTAAATTTGTCTCTTCACATCTAGCTAAAATTCTATCCAAGTTATGTAAACACAAATCAAAAGAATCTCCATAAGTAGAAAAGTCATCCATGAACACTTTCATTATATCCTCAGTCATGTCTCCAAAAATAGAAGTCATGCACCTTTGAAAGTTGCTGGTGCATTACACAAATTGAAAGGCATTATCCTATATGCAAATGTACTGCAGGGATAAGTAAATGTTATTTTCTGTTGGTCACTAGGATAAATGAAAATTTGAAAATAACTAGAAAATCCATCAAGAAAGCAATAATGAGAATGACCAGCAATCATTTCTAACATTTGATCTATAAATGGCAAAGGAAAATGATCCTTTCTAGTTGTAGCATTCAACTTTCTATAATCAATGTAAACTTACCAACCTATGGTGGTTCTAGTAGGAATCAAATCCCCATTCTCATTCTCCACTATAGTTATTCCTCCTTTCTTAGGAACACATTGAATAGGACTGACCCATTCACTATCCGAGATAGGATAGACAATCCCATGCCCTCACTCGATTTATCTCTACCTCTCTATTTCTCTTGCCTTCACTCGATTTGTCTCTATCTATTTCTCTCTCATTTGTCATCACTCAATCTATCTCTCTTTCTCTTAACCTCACTTGATTCAATCTATCTCTCTCTCCCTTAATTTATTTATCTCCCGATTTGCCCTCTCTCTCTTTCTCTCTTTTGCCCTTACTTGATTTGGCTTCTCTCTCTCTCTTTTATTTTCCCTTTCGACTTTCACTCTTTAAAAAACATTTGAAATAGCTGCCCTCACCTTAGTGATTCACCACTCCAACCACCGATCATCTCCCAAACACTACTATCATTTGTTACCATCGATCTTGCCCCTTTGATTTAGCAAAATACAAGTCAAGTTCTTCTAGTCTGAAATCAATATAAATCTAGTAATTTCTTACAGTTGTTTATTTTCAGTCCCAATTAATGAATGCTAAAAATGTGGTTGAAATATTTATAAGACAACACTCTTAACTCACAACTTATAAGCCCAATTTAAATTTTTCCATTATCATTGTGCTCGTGTGTAATTTGTCATCCATTTTATGGAAATTTTTAAATTCCTTAAATTTGAGTATATCTCATGTTAAATTTTCTGTAAGAGAAGTTGTGTTTGTGTTCTTAATTATTTGAATTAATTTTTTGGCATAGTTTGCTTGACAAGAATTCTCTGACTGATCCAATACCTAATTTTAGTAGATGAACAAACTTAAAAATCATGTAAATTCATATGAAAAAAAGAAAATATAAATGGGTTAATGTTAATTATGTCATTGTAAGAGAGAAAGACTTGGTTTAGGTTAGTTGGTTTTATTGATATGTTGTTTCTCTATCTGTTTTGCATTGTGAAGCAGAAGAAGAGAAAATTGCAAAGCGTAGATTATGTGCCCTATACTTAGGAGAAAAAAGGTACTTTCAGCATTGGAAATGTTGGCTAAATTAGGCTATTTGCATTTATGTTATTCTCAACATACAAAGCTAGGCTTTTTAGCAAGAGCCAATGAAGGCTTTGGTTATAATAAGTAAGCATGTTTTATTGTTGAGAGCTATTGTGTACATGAGTTAATGTGGATCATCTTAGTTTAGTTTAAAATTTCAAGTTCTTATCTTCTTATTAGTTGACAAAAATTAACTTCTTAGGTTAAAAGTTGTAGTCCTTGATCTGGTTGCAGACAAAAGTGACGGTAGGCAGAAAAAAATGTTGTTTACCATTGGGTATTTTTAAGTATTTGTAATGTTGTTACATAATCTTGTACAAATGGTTTTTGTATTTAATTCATAGATCTATATTGTTGCAGAGGAGTAAAAATATATAAAACTGAACAATGATGAATGTGTTACAACTAGTGGAAAAGTACTCTTAAACTCTTTTTATATTGGCCTTAATAAGGAAATATTTGATCTCTTTATATAATGTATATATCAAGAAATGAATATATATGTGATTCTTGTAAGTTTTTATGGATATTAATATCTAGTTCTTTCTGTGGAGCTTCTTTTTCTTTAATTAATATTTATAATTCTTTTTTCTATATTTTAGATATTTATTTAGGCAAAAGTTGCATTGTCCTCCACTAAAAGCTTTTAGATTGTCAGCATATTAAAAAGTCAACAACAAAATATGCCTTGCCTGCCTTATTTTTAATAAAATTTTCACATGTTGCATGCAAGCTAAAACTATAAATTTTCCACACATGCCATGGCTGAAATGATATCAGTGAGCTAGTTTTCTCTATTTTTCTTCACTTTTATTTAAATATCTTTTTCAAAATCCTCTGGTATTATCAACGTCAATTATATATAGTTTAAAATTTTTAGTTTTCGGATTTTGAAGTGAAGCGGTCACATTCCTTCAGCGCCTTTTGCTTTATTTTGCTTCTTAAAGCTTCTTCAACCTCTTTCTTCACTTGATTTTCATGTGCTTCTTGTAAGTATCCTATTCTATATCTTATGCTTACTATGCCATTTTCTCTTCGCCAGAACCTCAAGAAGAAGCTATTAGTTCCTTTTTAGGTTTACGTGCTAGCTGTGGATCTATTTTAACCATAATGTGCTATTATTTTTCTAATTTAATTATTCTCATACATGATTTTCTTATGGACTTGTATCTTTTAAGCTTATTTACATTCTATGTTATGTTTAATTTAGTATATATTGTCTATTATTTCTTTTTTTTTTCTAGGTTTGATCCATACAATATATGTTGTGTGTAGTTAGTTTTGTTCTAAGTAAATTAGGAATTTAATTCTAATATGCTCTCTAGTTTACTATTTAATTGCATTATTTGTAAGAGAACTAAACTCAAAAATTGTGGCATTTGTGAGCTTTAAATGCTACCATCTGCTTTTTTTTATTGATATTGTGTAAAGGACATAATTATATAGTGAAAGCTGGAAACTGAGAAGGAATGTGTTGATTAATTAATAATATAAGGATGGAAGTTAGTCCAAAATGGAATGGACTCACATTATGATCCCATAATTAACTTAATTATATATTCAATTTTCAGCTATTCATATTCTTTATTTTATTTTTTCCTTGGAATAATTCACCTTTCTATTGCTTTTTTTGTTTGATATTTCCTCTTATGACTTGCAATTATATATTCAAATTGTTTGTAATTATATGTATAACAAGTCAATTTTTCTATGAGCTAAGAAAATACAAAATTAGAGATTGTTCAGAACCTCACTCTTATTTATAACTTGGTTAATGCTTATATAAACAAGTGTTTATAATTAATTATTTTATTCATCTCCTCACGCATTTTCACAGCAAAGAATTGAAAGGCACACTCAAGCATATCAAAGAGCAATAAAGCAATCCATGTAATAATATATTACATCATTAAAATAATGGAATAAAATAAATCATTTATGCAACTGGGAATTCATTGATTTCAGTTGGATAAGGACATTAGCCCTTGCATGCATATTTACAAAATGAAAGAGTATTTGAGTGTGCTGGTCGAAATGTGGCAAGTGTACCAAATTGACAAGTAAAAAAGTGGGATATTTTTAAGACCACAAGTATCAAACCCTAGGGAAACGAATTAGTGCAAGACAAATTGATTAGTTGGCAATATATACTTAAAGAATTACCCAATTGTTGTTAGTTATGTGTATTTAGTAATAAAAACAATTAACATAAAAGATGAATAAATTGTAAAGTGTGAGTTATCAAAGCAAATTAAAGCAAAAAAATATAAAATGTTTGGATTAACAATTACTAAAGACATTGTTCAGGAACCTAATCCTCCTCATTCCAATGTAAGATATATTTTAACATAAAATTCATACATTTTAGATGTGGATAGCCAATCTAAATCCTTAGTATTCCATTTCAGAGCCCACTACTCTAAATATCGGGTATCCCATTCCGAAGCCTACCCGATAGCCAGTATAAGCATAGGTCCCAAGACCTAAGTATGATCTACGATCCTATTCTGGAGCCTATTAGTTCAAAACCTATTCATTTTCCTCTATTTTCTTATTTTGCAACACATAAACCCTAGATATAATAGATCCCATTCCAAAACTTCCATTAAAACTATAGCAAATGTAAAGTGAAATAGAGCATGCATGATATAAACACTAAACAAGTATTCATACATCAACTTCAATAAGATTAAGGACATAAACACTTGTAAAACATCCATATAAAGTAAGCATAAGGGAAATAAAACCCATTTGGAAAGTGTGGATCTGAAGTGCAACTCCTTCTCGTCTTCTCCAAGCTTTCTTTTGATTAAAACTGAAAGTTTTAAACTATAAACTAACTACAACTATGTATCTTTGTATTTTGAATGTAAAACTATAATGAAATAGTAATTTTTAAAAGTAAATCTATAGAAACTAAGTATAAAAACCCTAAAGTATAAAGAACTATGAGCTAAAACTTCAAAAAAAGCCCCAAAAATGTAAAATTTAAAAATTCCTCCTTTAAAACTAGATAGGATACAACTTTTATAGTTGTCCAAGACAACACAAGGCGGAGACAAAATGGTCTTAGCCGAGTCTAATAGGTTAAAAGAGTACGGTAGCTCAACATATGACTGAGACACTTTGGTCTCAACCGAGTGCACCCTTCTAGGTAGAATCATCTTCGAAATCTACATTAGACAAGATGAAGACAAATGGTCTAGCTGAGTCTCTTAGTGAAATGGAGCAATTTGATAATCTGCAAGGCACATAGCAGAGATAAATGGTCCCAATAGAGTGCTAGCCCTTGTTTCTGCACAAAATTCAAAAACACACCATTAAACACTTAAAAACTTCATAAAAATCAAAACAATCCTATTTGGCATAAAAAGAGAATTTTAACACTTAAAACAAGAAAAACACATAAAACAAGATGCAAATATAGACAAAAATATACTGAAAATAAACATTAATTTAGAATTATCAACTACCCCACACTTAGATTTTGCTCACCTTTGAGCAAATGGACAACCAAATTCCCACGTATCCAAACTCAGAAAAAGAAATTATAGGTTTAAGGAATGTTAAATAACACTACAGTAGAAGTCACTAACTGTTGCCTTAAATTGAAAATAATTCAACTTAAATCATACTAGCTAGTCTCATAAAGCGTGTGAGCTAGGCCTAATGATAATATCTAAATAATAAAATTCTAGTGCAATATGACAAACAAGAAAAGAATTTGTATGCAAAATTTGCACACACAGTTTTTCTCTGAAACTCAAGAGATGCCATAAGCCTTTCCTTCACTAACTCAACTCAACCTAATAACACTCTAAAAAAATTAGCTCATATTTTACCCTTTTCTCAATTCACAAAAGATTTTTAATGATAGAGTATCCTAAATGCACAGTTAATTATCAAGATTTAGATTCCTAAGAGAAGGACTACACAAAAGTGTTCACTTAATAGTGCCATAGCTTAATCAAATTTCAAGCTCTAAAGTTCCTTCTCTCATTTCAGTAAGAAATCCCACACTTATTACAAGCTATCATCTAAACTTTATTTTATTCTACTCTTAGTTTTCTTTTCTTCTTTCTAGATTTTTTTTGAAAAGAAAAATTAGGGGCTTGCTAATAATGCCATTACACATAATAACATACTGGAAATAATCCTTACATTTATAGAATAATCCCAATCTAAAATTCTCTTTAATATTCAACCCTTATCTTAGCTTATCTTTCTTTTAGTCCCCAAAATTTTTTCTCTTACTCACCCTAAGAATGACCAGTTCAAAAAAGGCAAGCAAAAGGCTTTAGGGCTAGGACAATTACATTAGTGTGCCAAGAATTAAAAATTTGGTATGCAATTAGCATACCTTGATAGGCTCAAAAGGGTTATACAAGGGAAATAATTTAATACTGGGTAGGTCTAAATTCTTTTATAGGTTTACAATAAACAATTGTCAAAATCATTTCAAGTTCAATATTCGAATTGCTATGAATGCTTTGAAGGGTGATGAGGAAGGTTTTAGCGCTCTAGAATTCCTATTCGATCACCCTCATACACTAGTTTTATTTTTTATTTTTCTAAAAATAGGCCTAAAGTGCATATTATTTTAGCAGTCCTACTAGTATCAATCTAATTTAACCTAAATGGAAAAGGTAACAATTAACAACTAACTAGTCTCCAGTCATATAACTATCCTAAATAGGCTTTTCTTAAACTAAGTTCAAAGTGTCCATAACGAGAACAACTAAAGGCAAACTAAGCAAAAATTCAAAAGTCTTTAATAACAACCTAAACAGAAACAAACTAATAACTAAGGCAAAAATCAACATTAATCAAAACTAAGGTAAAAATTAAAACTAAAATATGAATAATAAATGTAAAAATAACCAAAAATAAACAAAAGCTTAAAAATTAAAGGGATAACTAAAAACTAAATATAAACACACTAGACTAAATAAATATAAAACTTAAATATAAATATAAAGCTATAGAAACATAAATGAACACAAACTTAAAACATAAACAAAATAACTAACATCGAAGAAATTCAAGCAAACTAAGTTAACAAACTACTATTAGAGAAATTCAAACAAACTAACTTAAAAAACTAAAATAAAATGATAAATAAGAAATTTAAGGCAAAATAAAGCTACTGTGGTGTTAATGTTAAACACACCAAATATCCAACATTCCAAAATAAAACGAGTTCAAAAAATCTCAAAATGATAACCTTATCCCACACTTGAAATTTTTCTACCCTTAGCAAAATACATACAAAATAATCACAAAATAATGTAGGTTGAGGAAAAACCCTGAAAATGCAATCATTCTTGAGTAGGTGGTGGGGGTAAAGAAGGGAACTGGGCATCAAAACGAGATTGAAATGTCCCTAGAGCAGTAACGATGTCATCCATCCTGGCAGTTATGGTGTCAAGGTGGGATGTGATGGCAGTGTACTATTCATTAGAAAGGGTGATAGTCCTTGCCTCTACTCTCTGAAGCTCCGTGGCTCTCTTCTTTACAACCTTTCCATATTTAAGCCTGATGGAAACCACTATGTACCCTTGCCTTAGAAACCGCTGGTCATCTATAAAGATTGACATATTCTTCAACATTTTCCTATCTATAATAATTGGATTTGCAACAAATTTCTCTAGATTGGTGTAGTTGACAAATCTAGCTAAGGTGGTCACAAAGCCTTCAAAAGCAATCTTAGAATCTCTTTTTCTTGTAATTGCGAAAGTCATCAATTTTTGTTGAAATAAAGAAGGCTCGATTTAGGTGAATCCCATGTTCCATTGCTTAGATAATGGTAGCTTCATTAGCATTAAAATTGGCCAAGCCTCTATGGTGGCTAAAAACAGCCAATGCCAAGTATTTGTGTATGACTCTCAATAAGTGGTTCTTCAAGTGATATGCCTTAGCGTTACTAGCATAAAAAATGGTGGGCTCTTCCTTGTCACAAATGCCATTCTAGATCTCTAACTTGTTTAAATTATCAATTGCCCTTACAGCATATGGATCAAACCGTAAAATAGTAGCGAAGTCATTGAAGCTCATTTAGTGGAAAGAGCCATTGAGCCAGAAGCTGGCATTGCCTTCATCCGTATAACGATCCTTCTTTATCTGAATTCAAACAGTGGCTAGGAAATCTGGCACAAGATCAGGGTAAACCTGCTCCCTTTGTTCTATGAAGCTCTTCAGCCTACACCATCGATTAGGAAGTCAATTTCATCCTTCATCTGTAACTATTGCATAAAGCCCATGTCAATATAAGGAGAGGCTAAGTAGTCTTGATGATTGAATAGCAGCCCTTCCTTCTTGAATTCATTGAGCTCCCATCCTACAGTTTTTGGTTTTGCAGGTTTTTATGGGGCTGATGATGATGAGCCGGCCTCGGTTCTAGTGCGTTTAGGTGCCATTACAAAATGAAACCATTTTCCATTAGATTTTTAACACATGAAACTTAAACCAATAATTAAAAGAGGGAATTGAACTAATAAAACACAAAAATCCAGCATCAAAGATGACAAATCAAGAAATGCACCATAAACGATTAAATGTATTCCGAGCAATAAGCTATGAGCATGTAAGCACAGATTTGACTACGAGAATCATAATGCCTAGAATAAGGAAAAGGTTCAATGCCTCCTACAACAATGATTAACAAAAATCCTATCTAATCAACATAATTACAAGTATGACAATATGCGAACAAAACAAACAATGAGCAAAGGTGTGAAGAATACAAAAATCTTAAGAAGTAACAAGTAAAAATAAACAATGACCTTAACAAAAGCATGACACTAAAACATGGTAATGTACCTAGCATGTAACTCTATTCTAGTGCTAAAACATTGAAGGCATCAAGTCAATAACCATACAAGATAGCATTGGACAAAAGTTATCACATTACACTTGGTATATACACTTCCTCTAAAGAAAAATCATGCATTTTAAAGAGAGAAAGTTAGGAAAATTGTAATTTCTACTTCTCTTAGGAAATTTAACGGACACATTGCATACATGAACAAAATTTATAGCACAATACACGAATTTACATGAAGCACAACCCATTTGGTCACAAAAAGTGTCAAAAGAGTAAGTTATAAAGCATACCTCTAAGAAAAAGAAGTAATCTAGGAAAAATTTTAATCTAAACCTAACTTTACATATGTAATGGATATTTAAACACTCAAAACACATAGCATGTATAAAGAAATTCAAAATGCTCATTAAAAGAGGGATTTTTAAGTCACAAATATTCAATAAAAGAAAAAAATTTAATTATAGATGAAATTTTAAAGAGAATACATTAGATACTTGTTTAATGCTTGAACAAGGAAAGAAATACATAAGAAGAGTAGAAAAGGTGAGAGATTATCGGATTCCTTAAGAAATTTTAAAGAGAAATGAAGTAGAAAGTGAAGAAGACATGTTTCTTGGGTCTATTTATAAGTAGACACAATAAAGTGCCCTAAGCACATAGCTAAGAACAATTGGTCTCAGCCAAGTCAAACACAAAAATTCAAATTCATAGTTTTGAAAAATGAAAGGACATGATTGAGACCAAATTGTCTCGGTCGAGTCCACCACACTATTTCTAAAAATCCCAATAGCACTTGACTGAGACCAATTTGTCTTAGCCGAGTGACCCTTTCTATACCAAATCAACTTTTGAAGCACACAATTAAGTCTAATGGTCTTGACTAAGTGATCTGAAATCTACACATTACTCTCCAATAAACACGGCTAAGACCATTTGGTGTCGGTCGAGTGATCCTTACTGGACTGAAATTTCATTTAGCACATAACTAACACCAATTAGTCTAGACCGAGTGCTACCTTTTGTTTTTGGCCTAAAGTGTTTCACATAGCAGAGACCATTGGTCTCAATTGAGTGCTTTATTCTAGAACTCTCATGCGAAAGGGGACATGGCTGAGACCAATTGATCTCGATCAAGTCTAATAAAATTTTGCACTATTTTTAAAAATTTTCCTACCCTCACACATGCATAATGTCAAGAAAATATTGGCAACACGTGAACAAAATTCAACACCACGTTTTTACTAAAAATAAAGGCATAAAACAACCACTTAAACAAAATTTAAAAGCAACAATAAAGAGAAATGATTATTGAGGTTAAGGTTAGAGATGAAGTTTTGAGTTTAACAAGTCTTCAGCTCGACTTTTAATGCTCTTATGGCATGTCTTTGAGGTTAGACTGCTCCACCTCAATACCAAACTTGAAATTATCTTACAAGCGTAAGTATGTCATTAAAGGATCAAAACCTCTCTCAGCTCTTAATTTGTACTTTTATGGCGAATTCCCTTTATACCACTCAGTCGTTGGGCTCTTGCTCTTTGCAACTACATCTTTCTCCTCCTTTGAATCCATTGGCCATTTTCCTTTGGTGTTAGCCATCAACACTTTTATAGCTTTTATCTTTGTCTCTCCACATAAATAGACTCTATAAATTCAAATGATGGATGTTCTATCAACTTGGTCACCTTAAAGTCCATCTTTTCATCATTGAAATGCAATGTGACCATTTTTCCATTCATGTCTATTAATGCTCTAGCTATGTTGAGAAAAGTTTATCCAACTAGTAGTGGAATGGTCTAATCTTCATCCATTTCTAACATTATAAAGTCCACTGGAAATATAAACTTTTCGATCTTCACCAATAAATATTCTTAAGATGGAATTTTTTCACCAGCTACAACAACATATTTGTCTCCTTAAAATGCCCCAAGTTTAGCTTCCTACAAAGTGAAAAAGGTATGAGATTAATACTTACACCTAAATCGCACAAAGTATGCCCCACAAAGTTTCATCTTAATTTATATGGTAGTATGAAAGTACCAGGGTCCTTTAATTTCCTTGGTGTTTTGTTGGTTAAAACGGAACTACAATTTTTAGATAAGTGGAATGTTCTTAGGCCTTCTAGATTTATCTTATTAGAGCAAATTTCCTTTAAGAACATAGCATATTTTGGTATGTGTAATAAGGCATCGACAAAAGGCAAGTTAATGTGCAACTTTTTTCAACATATCCAAAAATTTAGCTAATTTATCTTTTTTTTTTGTCTTTGCTAGCAACAACACGGAAAGGTATTGAAGATTGTTCAACCTCAAGCTTCTTCCCAAATGAAACTTTCTTACCTTGTTTCATAAGTTCTCATACTTTAGTTAAATCATTGGGTTTAGGTGCACTTACCTGCGTTGTAGGCTCCACCAAAACTGAGTGGCTTGATTACTTTTCTCCTCAATTCACAGCTCTTTACCACTCGTTAATGAGATGGCCTTCACTTCCTCCTTTGGGTTCCTATTAACATTTGATGGAAATGTGCCTGGTGGCCTTATTAAAATAGAATTTGCAATTTGTCCAACTTGGGTTTCCAAATTTCTCATTATTGTATCCTAGTTCCTATTCCACTGCTCTTGAGCCTTCCACCTTACCTCTTGGCTTGTCATGAATTGGTTTTGGGTAGTCATAAAATCAACGAACATTTCTTTAAGGTTTGGTTTCTTCTCTTATGGTGGAGGTTGTCTATGTTAAAATCTAAGAGGTTGGTATGGTGTTTGGTGAGTTTCTAGCAGTTGGTATGGTGCTTGATAGTGAGTATTTATTGATATGGATTGGTGTTATTGATGGTAGCCATGGTTGTGGTTGGCTTGGTTATGTAAAGGTGGGTTAAATAGGACTATTAGGTTAGTGTTTAAGGTTGAGGCTTGATTTCCATCTCTCTATAATAAATTTAGGTGATTCCTCTATTTGAGATTGTAATGATTGATAAATGGATCATTTCTTGTCTAATCATTCGAGGCATTCACTTCTTCCATCCCTTAAGTGTATGGCTCAATCATCCTTGCATCTATACCTGAATTTCCTCCCTCAAATGTATTGCCCTCTTGACTAGTTGCTAACACATTCTAAACTTTTAGTCCATTTAACTCCTTCTTTAGTAACTCCAATTGAGCTTTTAGAATAGCCACTTCATCCACAATGTGGACTCCTTGTCTCTTCGTCAATGCTCTTGAACTAGACCAGTGAGCATTATTCATAGCCATTTCATCAAGAAGCAAGAAGGCTTTTTTTAGGAATTATTCATACAGCTTCCCCTCGAGGCGGTATCTAATAAAGACTTTGTAGTCAAATTACATGCTCCATAAAATGTTGACATCAACCGATGCATATTCTCATAAAGAGGACAACTCTTCAACAACCTCTTAACCTCTCTCAAGCTTTATAAAAGGTTTTATCATTTAGTTGTTAGAAGTTATAAATGTTATTCCTTATGCTCGCCGTCTTAGTGGGTGGAAAAAATCTTACAAGAAATTGTTCTTGCATTTGTTCCCATGAATGAATGGATTGGCTCAGTAGCATAGACAACCAATCTCTTGCATTCCCTATGAAAGTGAAGGGAAAAAGCTTTAACCTTATAAAATCCATCGTCACACCTTGAATTTGGACCGTATCACTAATCTCCAAAAATATATCTAGACGTTGTGCCAGATCCTTTATATTCAATCCCGAGAATTGATTCCTTTGAACCATAGTGATTATTGTTGTTTTAGCTCGAAATATTGTTGTCAAAGAAGCACCACTGTTCTATGCTCCTTATTCCATCTTGAAGTGGCATAAACATAGATAGTCCTTGGTCTTGGACCATCATGATTCCCTTCATGTTTTTGTTGTTCCCCTACTCTTTCTTCACCATCAAGAGGCACCTCTAGATTTGGTGGTTCATTCATTTCTTCATATTAAACTTGTCTTCTTATCTGGTGTAAGGTCCTCTTAATTTCAAGATCAAATGGTGCTAGATAATGTGGACAAAATCTATTCATGCACCAATTTCACCTAAAAAGAATAAGTAAAGGAAAAATACATAAAAAAATCAATCAAACTTGTAACTTAAAATGCCAATGTTATCCCCGGCAACCATGCCAAAAACTTGTTCAGAATGTAGCAAGTGTACCATATCGATAAGTAATAAATGGGATATTTTTAATACCACAAATATCGAACCCTAGGGAAATGAATTAGTGCAAGACAAATTGATTGATTGGCAATATGTGCTTAAAGAATTACCTCATTGTTTTGGTTGTATGCATTTAGTAATAAAAACAATTAACATAAAAGATGAATAAATTGCAGCGTGTCAATTATCAAAGCAAAAAATATAAAATGTGTGGATTAACAATTACTAAAGATGTTGTTCAGGAACCTAATCCTCCCTATTCCCATACAAGGTTCATTTTAACATAAAATTCATACATTTAAGATGTGGACAACCCATCTAAACCCCTAGTATCCCATTTCAGACCCTACTACTCTAACTACTTGGTATCCCATTATGGAGCCTACCCGATAACCAGCATAAGCATGTGCCCCAAGACCTAGGTATAATCTAGTATCCCATTTCAGAGCATGCTATTTTAAAACCTATTCATTTTCCTCTCTTTTTCTAATTTTACAACACACAAACCCTAGATCGAACAGCTTTAATTTTGAAAATGCCATTAAAACTACAGCAAATATGAAGTAAAATAGAACATGCATGATATAAACACTAAACAAGCATTTATACATCAACTTGAATAAGATTAATAACATAAACACTTGTTAAACATCTATAACAAGATAAGCATAAGGGAAAAGAAACATCTGAAACATATATTGAGAAAATAAGTTCATATTCCTTACATAGTTTAGGGGATTCAAATATCCCTAAACAACAAAATAACTACTGACTACTCATAATGTAAATAACAAAGATATGAGGAAAAGTTATAATAAAACCCATTTGGAAAGTGTGGATCTAAAGTGCAGCAACTCCTTCTCTCTTTCTCCAAGCTTTCTCTTAATTAAAACAATAACTTTTAAACTATAAACTAACTACAACTATGTGCCTTTGTATTTTAAATGTAAAACTATAATGAAAGAGTAATTTTTACAAGTAAATCTATAGAAACTAAGTATAAAAACCCTAAAGTATGAAGAACTACGAGCTACAACTACATAAAAAAAACCTAAAAAATGTAAAACCTAAAAATTCCTCCTTTAAAACTAGACATGATGGAAATTTTATAGTGGTCCATAACAGCACATAGTTGAGATAAAATGGTCTCAACCGAGTCTAATCGGGTGAAAAGAGTATTGTAGCTCAGCACATGATTGGGACACTTTGGTCTCAATTGAGTTCACCTTTCTAGATAGAATCATTTTCGAAGTCAACATTGGACACAATTGAGATAAATGGTCTGAGCCGAGTCCTTTAGTGAAATGGTGCATTTTGATGATCTACAAGGCACACAAATGAGACAAATGTTCCCAGCCAAGTGCTAGCCCTTGTTTCTACAAAAAAAATTCAAAATACATCGTTAAACACTCAAAAACTTCATAAATATCAAAATAGTCCTATTTGGCATAAAAAAAGAATTTTAACACTTACAATAGGAAAAACACACAAAATGAGATGAAACCATAGACAAAAATATATTGAAAATTAACACTAATTTGGAGTTATCATGTGCTTTTGAAAAAAGAAGGCACTAGACCTATGCAGCTTTGAGAGAGAATCACTTTATTTAATTTAATATATAAAATCTTTAAATGCTCATAAAAAATCATTTTTATTATTTTATAGGTGAAAATATGGGACATTGGTCCCCTTTTATCATAGAAAAATCTAACTTAAACTTGTATAAATCTTCTAAATGACTTTGCATGTATCATTTGATTAAAAATAAAAGCGGTGTATATAAGTTACGAAGAAAAGAGTAAAGCAACATACACAAATTAGGCTATTTATTGGATTGGGAATATTGGTTCTCTTATACTTATTTATAAAAATTATTTATGTAACCTCTTGGATGAAAAGTGAACATTGGTCTAGTTTATCATTTTAACGAGTCCAATTAATTAAGTAGAGAATTACTTTAAGTGAATTTTTCTAATTATTATGTAAAAATCATTTATTACTAAGCTATTACAATCAACTGCACAAAAGACATGAAATAATAATAATAAAAGCTCAACATAAAAAGTAAAATATAGATTAAAGCCAAGCAATGAGATGCCTCTCACTCAAATTCTCTAATTCTTCGACTCAACTCAACATATGGAAGTATTATTTGCATTGAAAGGGGCATAAAATAATATTGGTTAGGAAAATGATTAATGAGTTAAATCAAACAAGTAATAAATAATCGAGATTATTCTATAATTAAATAGCATGTAAATAGGCAAATTACTAGAATTTAGTAAATAAGACAAAGCTAAATAAATAAAATGCATGATGCCTTTCAAAATTCATGCAACATGTATTTGTCATGAGTATTCTAAACTATTAAATAAATGTAATAATTAAATATATGAATATTGATATTATGTAAAATGTCTACCTTTTAGTATGTGTTTTTCTCTTATTTATATAGTTAAGTATGCAATATTATATGTATTTTTATATGTTTATGTCCAATTTATGTGTTTATGTTTGTTTTTAGGAAAAAGTTGGTGAAGTGTGAAGAAAATGAAGAATCTGGTGAAGTTTCGAAGAAAAAGATCACGAGTTGTGAAAGGGCTCATGACTCGGCAACAAGATCACGAGTCATGAAAATCTTCACTAGTCGGTATCAGGCTCACGAGTCCAGAAGAATAGAAGAAGGGATCACAACTCGTGAGGAGGCTCACGAGTCGGACAATGCACCTGTTCCTCAAAAGTTATATCTTTTACACCCGATCTTTCAGCCATACATCATGTCCTCTCAAAGAAATCTTTCATGATTTCTTAAGGGACATATCTGTAGAGTCAAGCTCTATATATATGGGAGAAAAACTCTAGAGGAGGGGATGGAGAAAAATTAAAGAATTCTTTTACTATTTTCTTAAGAACGATTTTTAGTTTGTTTTGGACATTTCTTTTACTTAGTGTTTAGAGGATGACCAAAGAACAAAGCCAAAGGAATAAGGGATTTATCAGAAGGTCAAAATATAATGTAAACCCTGGGGAGTGATGTTTTCTTTTCTCTTATTTCATCTTTATTGTAATTTTGTTTGTGGCTAAGTTCTTTTGGTACATTGTAACTATTTAATTTAAGTTGTTATTCATCTATTTATCTTTGTCTATTGAATGTTTATTCTCTTTATGTATGAAGTATGATTTAGATTTATTTTAGTGCTTTAATTTGCTCATTATGCTTGATCTCCATAATTAGCATGTTAGTCATTTAATTCACAATGAGAGTTGGAATTCTTTGATGGAAAGTCAAATAAATTTACTTGAAGCATTGAATTCACTTAGAGATAAGGAATTCACTTTGAGAGGTTAAAGAAATAGCATTGAACTTCATAGTTTTTATTTTTCTCTATAATGACATGAGAATGCTTATAGACTCTAAGTAAGAACATCTTTATTGACAATGAGAATTGCTTTAAAGAATCTTGGCTAAATTCTCTAATCATATCATTCATATAGTTGTTAAATGATTCAAAGATGAAATTATTTATTTGGTTATAATGTATGTTCATCCTATCTTTTAAGTAATCTATTATCCAAAATTAACTTAATATATTTTAAGTAGTTTAGTATTTACATTAATTGCATGATTCCAATTAAAATCATTACCTATCCATTTACTTGTTGTTGTATCAATACAAAATTTACCCCGTTCCCTTTGGAACGATACCGTACTCATCCTATACGCAGTCTAGTGAGACTAAGGGTTCAAATAAATCCCCCATTAGATTTTGGCACTGTTGTCGAGGAACGGTTCAAAATGAATTTTTATTGATTGATACAAATGAGTAGATGTTTTAGGAATTTATGATATAAATTAGTTATTTTGATATATGAATTTTGTATTGTGATTTGTTTGCTATAGTATTAGAATTTTAGTAATAATCTTAGACTAAAAGTATTTTTTTTATTTGTGTAGGGAACTTAGAAGGAAGCAACAAGAGGAACTTAGATTGCAAGTAGAAGGAGAACAAAGTGCTAAATTGGAGGAAGGTCATAATATTCCAATTATGGCGGGAGAAGAAAGGAGAACACTTGGTGATTTTGCAATGCCTAATATTTCGGAGAATTTTAGAGGAATAGCAGCACCGGCTATTGCTAATAACAATTTCGAGATCAAGCCAGCTGTCATTCAAATGGTGCAAAATAATCAATTTGGAGGTTTGCAAGGGGAAGACCCTTATGCTCATATCCTTGCTTTTCTTAATGTGTGTGCTACGTTTAAAATTAATGGAGTGAGTAATGATGCAATTAGACTTAGGTTATTTCCATTTTCTTTGAAAGAAAAGGCTCAAATTTGGCTTGCTAGTATACCTAGTGAGACAATAACTACTTGGGACCAATTAAAACAAGCTTTTCTTCATAAGTATTTTCCACCTCATAAAATGGCAAAATTTAGAAATCAAATATCTACATTTAAATAATTGCCTAATGAAACCATTTATACCTCTTGGGAAAGGTTTAAGGAACTTCAAAGGCAATGTCCTCATCATGGCTTGCCGGATTGGATGATTCCTCAAATCTTTTACAATGGGTTAATGGAGGAAAATAGAAATATTGTTAATGCTGCTTTAGGCGGTAAATGGTTAGAGAAGACTGCTAAGGAAGCTGAAACTTTGTTGGAAGAATTAGACTCACAAGGATACATGGGAGAAGAACCTACTATGGCAAAGGCTAAGGGATTTTTGAAATTGGATTCCATTAATCTTTTGACGGCTAAGGTGGAAGCTTTGACAAAAATAGTAAGTAATTCTCACTCTAATGTTGAAAATGTTAGTCAAGTATGTGAGAAATGTGGTAGACCTCATATGTATGCTAATTGTAGTGAGGGGTCTAGTGGGGATGTAAGTTTTGTTCAAGAAAACTATAATCAAAGGATGGGTCAAAATTCTAATTATTATAACCCACAATGGAGAAACCATCCCGATTTTTCTTGGTGTAACCAAAATGCCCAACTGAACCCTTCTAACAATAACAATCATATGAACAAGTTACCTAACCCTTAAAGTTTTCCAAATAAACTACCTTTTAACCCCCAACAACCTAAATCCCATTTAGAGAGTTTGATGGAGCAATTTGTTAATCATCAAACGACTACTAATAAGCAAAATGAAGAACAATTTAGGCAAATTAACACTAAAATTGATCAACTTGTCATTTATAATAAGATGCTTGAAACCCAATTGGCTCAACAAACTACTTCTAGTGCTAAACCTTTAGGCAAGCTATGAAGTCAACCTGAGTTTTTGCCTCATGAATTGGTTCAATCTATTATGTTAAGGAGTGGTAAAAAGATTGAGAGTAATCTAAAAGGTAATGAGAGTCTTATTGTGAATGATGATCATGTTTTGGATGAAAGTACAAATGATGATGTGATGAATGAGGCTAATGAACCTAAAGAAAAGATAACCTTATCTAAGAAAGATGAACCTAAAGTTAATTTAAATGTTTTGCCATTTCCTCAAAGACTTATTAGAAGAAATCTTGATAAGCAATTTGGCAAGTTTTTGAAATATTTGAAGGAACTTACTATAACTATACCCTTTGTGGATGCAATTAAGGATATGCCTTCATGGGCAAAATTTTTAAAAGAAATTGTGAGTCACAAGGGTAAGCTTGAAGAATATGGTTATGTTTCTTTGGTAGAAGATCTAAGGCTATGTATTCTAAATACCCGCCTAAGCTAAAGGATCCGGGTTGTTTTACGATTCCTTGTGTTATAGGTGGTGCATATTTTGATAAGGCTCTATGTGATATGGGTGCTAGTGTTAGCCTTATGACTTATTCCATTTATAAAAAGCTTGATTTAGGTGAATTAAAACCCACTAATATGTGCTTATTAATGGCAAATAAATCTATTTTACACCCTATAGGTATATTAGAAAATATTCCTACCAAAGTGGGTAAATTTGTGATTCTTGCTGATTTTGTTGTGCTAGAAATGGATGAGGATCCTGAAATTCCCATTTTATTTGGTAAGCCTTTCTTAATTACTGCTGGGGCTATTTTTAATATGAAAAATGGTAAAATATCTCTTGAGGTTAATGGTGAAACAATTAAGTTTAATGTTTTTGGAATGGTTAAATCTTCACCAATAAAAGTGGTAAATCAAATTGATTCCTATGATGTTCTTGATGAGTGTATTGATAATGTTGTGCATGATTGTATGAGTCAAAACCATATTGCACCTTATTGTTTAAATGAAAGTTGTGATGACGTTTTGCAAGTTGCCTTATATCCTTTTCATGGAAAATTTTCAAAAGTTGAGTCTTTGAGAAAGGATGAGGATATGTCATCAAAGCCATCTAAGGAGGAAGTTAAGCTTGAACTAAAGCCACTACCAACAAGCTTAAGGTATGAATTTTTAGATTCAAAGTTTTAATTACCATTCATTGTTAATTCCTCAATTGATAAGCATAATATGGATGCTTTACGTGATATTTTACTTGCTCATTGAAATGCTATGGGATATTCAATTAGTGATTTAAAAGGAATTGCACCTAAAGTTTGCATGCATAAAATTTTGTTAAAAAAGGATTCTAAACCTTCTATTGAAGGTCAAATAAGGCTTAATCCAACTATTAAAGAGGTTGTGAGGAAGGAAATAATTAAATTGCTTGATAATGGTATAATTTATTCTATAAGTGATAGTAAGTGGGTGAATCCAATTCAAGTTGTCCCTAAGAAGGGTGGCTTGACTATAATTCGTAATGATAATAATGATTTAATTCCTGCTAGAACTATCACGGGATGGCATATGTGTGTGGACTATAGGAAACTAAATAAGGCCACTAGAAAGGATCATTTCCCTTTACCATTTATTGATCAAGTTATAGAAAGATTGGCTAATTTTTATTACTTTTGTTATTTAGATGGATTAAGTGGATTCTATCAAATACCCATAAATCCACATGACCAATCTAAGATAACTTTTACATGCCCGTATGGAACTTTTGCATTTAGGCGAATGCCTTTTGGTTTGTGTAATGCACCAGCTACTTTTCAAAGATGCATGTTCTCTATTTTTAGTGATCTTATTGATCAATGTGTAGAAGTTTTTATGGATGACTTTAGTGTGTATGGCACTACTTATGAGTATTGTTTATCTAATCTTTCTAAGGTACTTGATAGATGTATGGAGCATGGTTTGGTTTTAAATTGGGAAAAATGTCATTTTATGACACAAGAGGGTATTGTTTTAGGACATCTAGTTTCTAATAGGGGGATTGAAGTTGATAGAGGTAAAATTGAAATTATTGCTAATTTGCCCCACCTAAAAATGTTAGAGATGTTAGAAGCTTTATAGGTCATGTTGGATTTTATAGGAGGTTTATCAAAGATTTTTCTAAGATAGCTAAACCTTTATGCACATTACTAGGCAAAGATGTTGATTTTCATTTTTATGAGGCATGTCTTAAATCTTTTGAAACTCTTAAACGTGCTCTTGTCACTTCACCCATTTTGCAACCACCAAATTAGGGACAACCTTTTGAGTTGATGTGTGATGCTAGTAATTATGTGGTTGGAGCTGTTTTAGGACAAAGAATTGATGGGAAGCCTGATGTTATTTATTATGCTAGCAAGTTACTAGATGATGCCCAAATTAACTACTCCATAACTGAAAAAGAACTCTTGGCTATTGTGTATGCTTTTGATAAATTTAGGGCTTATCTTGTAGGGCAAAAAGTCATTGTTTATTCTGATCATGTTGCTTTTAAGTATCTCTTAAGTAAGAAAGATGCTAAGCCTAGGTTGTTAAGATGGATTTTAATGTTACAAGAGCTTGATTGGGAAATAAAAGATAAAAAAGGAAAGGAGAATTTAGTTGCAGACCATTTATCTAAGTTGACCCAATGTGTTTTGCAAGATAATGATGATGGGGTACCTATTGATGAAGCTTTTCATAGGGAACATCTTTTTAGTGTGGTTTCCAAGGAAATTCCTTGGTTTGCTAACATAGCAAACTATTTAGTGAGTGGAATGCTTACTTATGGTTTAGATTATTAGCAAAGGAAGAAATTCCTTCATGATGTGAAGTTTTATTATTGGGAAAAGCCTTTATTATATAGGAGATGTGCTGATGGTTTGATTAGGAGGTGTCTTCCTCATGAAGAAGTTGGTGACGTATTGGCTTATTGTCATTCTTATTCTGTAGGTGGTCACTTTGGAGTTTCTAAGACAGCTTTTAAGGTTTTACAAGCTGGTTTTTAGTGGCCTTCATTATTTAAAGATGTTAAAGACTTTGTACTAAGTTGTGATAAGTGCCAAAGAATGGGAAATTTGTCTAGGAGGAATGAGATACCTCAACATGGTATTTTGGAAGTTGAATTATTTGATGTTTGGGGTATGGACTTTATGGGACCATTTCCTAGTTCTTTCGAAAAAAGGTATATTTTAGTTATGGTGGATTATGTATCTAAGTGGGTAGAAGCAATACCAACCATTACAAATGATGCCAAGGTGGTTAAAAAGATGCTTAAGAAAATTATATTTCCTAGATTTGGAACACCTAGGGCCATTATTAGTGATGGTGGGTCTCATTTTTGCAATAAAGTTATAGAACAATTATTGAAAAAATATAATGTGACTCATAAAATTGCTACACCTTATCATCCCCAAACTAGTGGACAAGTTGAGATTAGCAATAAAAATCTTAAGTGGATTTTGGAGAAAATTGTCTCTAGATCAAGAAAAGATTGGGCACTTAAGCTAGATGATGCTCTTTGGGCATATAGAATAGCTTTTAAAACTCCTATAGGTCTTACACCTTATCGATTGGTTTATGGTAAGTCTTGTCATTTGCTGGTTGAGATTGAGCATAAAGCATATTGGGCAACTAGGGTGTTAAACTTTGACATGCAACAAGTTGGTAGGAAGAGATTGCTTCAATTACAAGAATTAGAAGAGCTTCATATGAATGCTTATGAAAATGCTAAGTTATATAAGAAAAGAACGAAATTATGGCATGATAAACATATATCCAAGAAAGAATTTCAAGTTGGTTACATGGTTTTGTTATATAATTCTCGATTGAAGTTATTTCCTGGAAAATTAAAGTCTAGATGGTCGGGACCTTTCAAAGTTGTTCAAGTTTTTTCTTATGGGGTTGTTGATATTGGTAATGATAAAAGAGAGGTTTTTAAAGTTAATGGATATAGATTGAAGACTTATTTCATTGGTGATGCATTGGTTCCTTCTCACAAAGTTTCTTTGTTAAATTCTTCTCTTGCATAATCATAATATTTTTGTATTTAATTAGTTCTTTTAGTTTGGATTTATTTGTTTTATGGTTTCATTGTAGACTATATTATATGTTATTTATAGTTTTTTTGTGCTTGTACTTTTTGGATCGACTTGGTAAGATTTTGTAGAAAATTATAGCATTACATCATGTTCACGAGTGCATCACGACTCGTGAACATCTTCACGAGTATTCTAGTGGCTTTCCTCATTCAGTCGTGAGCTGAATCACCTGTCATAAAGAGGATCAGAGAAAGGCTCACGAGTCATGAGCAGCATATCGACTCATGACCATGTACAATTCTTGTCTCTCTATTTTTCTTCACGAGTTGTGAGGATTATGCCGAATCGTGAACTACTTATCCTATGCTACAATTGCCTTTTTCTTCATGAGTCGTGATGATGGTGCCGACTTGTGATCTACTATTCTAAACATACCGAGTCGTGATTTTTACTTTCCTATTTTTATTTTTAATTCATTTTTATTTCTTTATTTCACTTTTATTTCTTTTAATTAGGTGTCTTAGCAATTTTTATATGAATTAACTACCCCTTAACTACCCTTAATTAACTTAAATTTATTGAGGGGGAACGGTTATAACTTAAATTTAGGGTTTTTAAATGACGTGTCTTTTCCTTTTTTCCCTCATTCTTCTATAAATACTGCATTTAGTTTCTTTTCATTTTTCACTTTCCTTTTCTTTTATTCTTCTTGTGCACTTCTTTCTTTTTAACTATCAGTACTTATATTCACGTTTGTCTCCTTATTTTCCTTATTTTGCAACATCATCTTCACATATCTTTTCTTTACATTCAAGTTACACATTTCTTTCCCTGTTTCATTTCTCTTTAACAATAATGGTGAGAACAAAAAATGTTTCAACCTCAAGGGGTCGGCAAGGAGGAGATGACGCCCAACTTCAAAGTTTACAGACAGATTTTGGTGCACCATTCCCTCTTTCCTCAATCCATAAAGGTAACAGATTCCCTGTTCTTAAAGATAGAGCAATCACTCAATGTAAGTATTTTCCCAACTCTTTGCTTGAACAAGTGGGTGTTCTTGATGAAGTAAATGAGATGTTATCTCAATGTGGACTCTTGCGTTTTGTTAATATGCATGAGCAATTCTATAATAATTTAGTTTTGGAATTTTACACCAATTTCAAAGAGAATGCTGATAATCCTAGGCTTGTAGACTTTTGCTTGAATGGTGTTGATCATAGACTTACATGCATCGCATTTTTGGCTTTAAACCAAATGGTTTATGTACTCTTTCTAAGAATTATCGGCCTAATGATTTCTGAAACTTTCTTACTGGTTTAACTACACCTTATAAGGCTAGGGAGGCTAAATCAATGTTTATTTTGGACTTGAAATACTGGATTTTGCATAAGATTCTTGCCTCTATTGTTTTCAACAAGCCTGAGTTTAATAGAGTTTCTAGTCATGAATTGGTCTTGATGTGGTGTGTGCATAATCATAAATCTATTTGTTGGTCTTATTGGATTTTTAAACAATTGTTGAATTGTGTTGGTTGTCCGGAGTCTCCTGTCACACATGGTCATGTCATTGCTGCTATTTCTAGGGGGATTGATATTAATTTGAGGACTTATGCCACTGGACTTCCATGTTTATATTTTTCAAAATAATTGTTTGTAAGAGGAGAAGTGACTAACCATTCATTTCAATACATACCACCTATCTATCGTTCTTGTTGGAAGGAACTTCCAAGCACTTCTACTCCACAAGTGGCTGCTGTTGAAAGTACTTCGGAAGAGTTAAGGCCAACGGAGCAAGGGCCAAGTAATGATCCTATGGAGGATACACCTAGTCATTCACCTATTTTCACACCACCTGCTGGATCTTCTTCAAATCTCACCCAATCCATGTTCAACCAATTGATGCAAAACCAGTTCTCCATACAAAATCAACTAACTGCCTTGGAGCAAGTAACAAGTCAAATGGTTTATAGTCAACGTCGCATTGAGCACAAGGTGGACACTTTCATTGCCCACGCAGGCTATGTGGTCATTTCGCCTCCACCTTCACCATGAATTTGAGGGGAGTATTCTTTCCTCTATGTTTTTGTTTGTTTTGTGTTTTTCTTTTTATATGTTTGTGTGTTTGTTCTATTTCTCCACATTGAGGACAATGTTTATTCTAAGTGTGGGGGAGCATGTTAAGTATGTGTGTTATTTGTTTATGTTTGTCTTTTTCTTTATTTAGACTAACCTTTTTAGTAAGTTTATTATAAGTATTGCTCATATTGTATGTAATATAGGTTGTTATGAAGAATCATTTACCTTCTATACTCACTTGTTTTTCAAGATTTTTGGCATGTTTTTTGTGTTTTCAAGTTATCTTTTTTTACTTCTTTCAACATTTTACGTTGTTTAGTCTCTTCATTAACTATGCTTTAAGGTTAGGAATTGCTCATTTAGTTTAAGATTTTTGAATTTTAGTTGTCTCATGGAAACTATAGCCATAATACTTACCTTTTGGCTTTTCAATAATGGATGAGGACTAGTGAAAATAAGAAAAAAAAATAAGATGCATATCCAAAAAGTTCAATAAAGTATAGGATGGAGCGTAAAATGCACCCAATACTACATTCTCTTTCTATTCATGGGATAAAGTCTAAAAGTATACCCATGTTTAAAAGAAAAAAGAAACAAGAAAAAGAATGAAAAATATAGTCTAAAAATGCCATGAGATGGGTTTAAAGGTATGTGTGCTTTTTAATTGTCCAAAAAGGTAACTTTAGTTTTAAATTCTTAAGTTTTATGATCAATTTTCTTCCTTGAGCATGGTTAGTCTTGAGACTTTATTATCTTGATGTTGGGTTTAGTAAACTTAGGTGACTTGGTAATTTAGAATATATGTTTTAAGTCTTGATGTACTAATATTGTGAGTGTTAAGGTATTTGATTTCATTTCAATCTTATTTTAAATTAAAATCGAGCAATGCTTTATAATTTAACTTACTTAGTTTAACTTGAGATTAAATTTTCTCACATTTCTCATGCTTGGGGACAAGCAAGGTTTAAGTGTGGGGAAATTTGATATCATGTAAAATGTCTACCATTTAGTATGTCT
This sequence comes from Excoecaria agallocha, assembly GCA_037975025.1. NCBI lineage: Eukaryota > Viridiplantae > Streptophyta > Magnoliopsida > Malpighiales > Euphorbiaceae > Excoecaria > Excoecaria agallocha. The sequence continues at coordinate 37,740,229 of CM075807.1, read as the reverse complement.
TTTTCTCTTATTTATGTAGTTAAGTATGTAATATTATATGTATTTTTATATGTTTATGTCCAATTTATGTGTTTATGTTTGTTTTTAGGAAAAAGTTGGTGAAGTGTGAAGAAAATGAAGAATTTGGTGACGTTTCGAAGAAGAAGATCACGAGTTGTGAAAGGGCTCACGACTTGGCAACAAGATCATGAGTCGTGAAAAGCTTCACTAGTCGGCATCAGGCTCACGAGTCCAGAAGAATAGAAGAAGGGATCACAACTCGTGAGGAGGCTCACGAGTCAGACAATGCACTTGTTCCTCAAAAGTTATATCTTTTGCACCCGATCTTTCAGCCATACATCATGTTCTCCCAGAGCAACCTTTCGTGATTTCTTAAGGGACATATCTGTAGAGGCAAGCTTTATATATATGGGAGAAAAACTCTAGAGGAGGGGATGGAGAAAAATTAAAGAATTCTTTTACTATTTTCTTAAGAACTATTTTTAGTTTGTTTTGGACATTTCTTTTACTTAGTGTTTAGAGGATGACCAAAGAACAAAGCCAAAGGAATAAGGAATTTTTCAGAAGGTCAAAATAGAATGTAAACCCTGGGGAGTGATGTTTTCTTTTCTTTTATTTCATCTTTATTGTAATTTTGTTTGTGGTTAAGTTCTTTTGGTACATTGTAACTATTTAATTTAAGTTGTTATTCATCTATTTATCTTTGTCTATTGAATGTTTATTTTCTTTATGTATGAAGTATTATTTAGATTTATTTGAGTGATTTAATTTGCTCATTATGCTTGATCTCCATAATTAGCATGTTAGTCATTTAATTCATAATGAGAGTTGGAATTCCTTGATGGAAAGTCAAATAAATTTACTTGAAGCATTGAATTCACTAAGAGATAAGGAATTCACTTTGAGGGGTTAAAGAATTAGCATTGAACTTCATAGTTTTTATTTATCTCTATAAAGACATGAGAATGCTTATAGACTCTAAGTAAGAACATCTTTATTGACAATGAGAATTGCTTTAGAGAATCTTGGCTAAATTCTCCAATCATATCATTCATATATTTGTTAAATGATTCAAAGATGAAATTGTTTATTTGGTTATAATGTATTTTCATCCTATCTATTAAGTAATCTATTATCCAAAATTAACTTAATATATTTTAAGTAGTTTAGTATTTACATTAATTGCATGATTCCAATTAGGCTAAGAAAATTTTGTGAGAGAGAGGACTAGTTCACGCCATTTAGGGTTTTTTTCTTTTATAGTCTAAAAATATCACTTGTTATTCAAAGTGATAATGCCGAGATCCACTTCCTATTTAGGTAGTGAATTCATTCTTAATCACTTCCTTAAAATAAGTTACATAAATTGATTCAAATTCTTTTGAATTAATTTGAAATAAATCTAAAACATTTAATCAAATAAATCACTTAATTTAAGAATTCTACATGTGCCGAAATTCCCTTGGTATTTACCTTGGAATTTCGGTCACACCATCTTTTATTCAAGTGATTTAATTTCTTTTAGGCTTTAATACTCAATTAACTTAATTAATACAAGATAATTAATTAATTGAAATTAAACCTTGTGGGATGAATTTCCCTCTCTCATGGATAAAAGTCCAATAGCAATTTTAATACCCATTACATACATTAATTTGACTTTAATTAAAAGCCCAAATTAATGCCCAATACTTTATTTAAATATTTTAAGCCCAATGCTTTGTGTACGATCCTATAGGTCCATTTAATGTTGGCAATGAATTAATGAATAAATTCAAAGGATATATATATTCTCTGGCAAGATATTATAGCATTCCAAATTAAATGAAAATGCAAATGGCATTTAGTGACCTAATGCAATTTTGCATAGTCCCTTACCCATAAATATCAAAATTAATATAAGGCATGGAACTAGTCATCCTTATATATATTAATTCCTTTCTTGACATTCCAGTGACATTGAACTCTCAGATAAATAATTATTACTCATTATTTCATCACGGTATGGCCATACACTTCTCTGTTCACCGATCAAGTGGCCAATGATATTTTCTCCCTTATCGAGTGGGGTAATCCATTCACTTCTCCCATGCTCTCTAACATGAATCAATGCATACCCATACTTTTCACTCTGTTACAAGCACGTTAGGTGTATGTCAAAGTACAAAGTAATTGATAAAGAGTTTCATAGAGATTTTAGGTGTAAGAACTCCGATGCAAAACTTGCATATGAGAAACACTTATGACTTTTACCATGTGGTGTTCTCAAGAATGGATCAAATCCAGATACCATGTTCTAAACATGTATCTATGATCTCTGATAGACACTCCTGTCCTTATGATCCTTAAGACAGAACTCAACTTATCAGAGAGAGCATACTAGTTTTAATTTATTGTTATTCCCATAACAATGACTGACTAGGGATATTTAGAATGAAGTCTCTATTGTTTCAAGGTCTTACAACTATGTTGTTAGAGAGTATGCCCTAGAGCCCATGTAATAGGGATGTTTTTCATATGTATGAAATTTATATTCTTAATAAAAGGCATCATTCATTTATTAATGTTGTGTTTGAATACATGAGTTTGTAAATCTTAAATTAATAAATGAAGTCCTAGATATTATAAACACAGTGCAAAGGCAATCATGAAGGTGTTCATGATGTGAGATGTCTATTGCATGCAAATATGTTAATATCTAAATATCCCTAGTCATAGAATTAACAAGATAGGACATTGTTAATTCGGACAGACTAGCACATGTTATGCTTCTTGAATGGTTCAAGCAATGGTTCTCATAATTGTGATTATGGATGATAATCAAAGCTAACATGTGGATACTTGTTAAAGGAACAAGTTCATTGTAGACCTACAAAGAGAATCCTCATATGGATATTAAATCTATGTCAGTGAGGAATCTCTTCATAGCGGTTGTGCAAGTATCCTTAGACTTGAGATCACCAAAGTTATCTTAAGTAGCAAGTGGTATACTTTGACTCCATAACTGATTACTTCCAACTGGGAGTGAACATAGTTAGGAGATTGGGTATATCATGACCTACTTGAAGATAGTTGAGTGATTGACAAAGGATTCACCATCCCAGATTTAACAAGGGAAGTTATCTCACATGATTCTATAATTGCCTTGTTCAGAGAATCTCTGGCCAGATTAATATGCCGAGATGGATGGAGATCCATGAAGGGCATTTTAGGAACAATGGTTAAATTAATAGAACATACATAATTAGATTTATATGAGTTGACAGAAATCCATACTCAGAATCTAATTGAGATAAGAGTGGTGAAAGGAGTAATTGCACGGTAACTGTTTCTATGGAAGGGTACAGTCAAACCACATGACTTTCCTGACATTTGGGTAGTCATGATGCCTAGCTAGAGGCCAATCATGACTTGTATAATGATGTATCAAAATATCAATAGAGATTGATAAAATTATTTAAAGGAGTTTAAATCATGTGAGTTTTGAATAGAACTCACAATTACATATTATACTGCCAACATGGACAGGAACCCAATATGTCACACACATATAGAGAAAAGGGTAAAATGGTAAAATGAAAAGGATAATAATATTTGATATTATTATAAAGGTAGAGAGGAGAATATGATAATAATTAATTAAAGAGTTTAATTAATTATGATCAAATAAAATTATCCGCAGAACTTTTGAGAAATGTTCTGCAAAATTGGACCTAATTGAAATAATGTATTTTATGATTAATTATTATTGTCTTATAAGTGTTATAAGACTACTATAAGTGTTATAAGACTGATATAATAATTAATAGGACCATTGGAGATATTATAAAGGGCCAAAGGAATGAAGAAGTTGGAGGAAGCCCTCAAAAAGAGGGCCACACGCCAACTCCATACAGAAGGGCCTAGAGGGCTTTTTCTTGGACCAAATTAATTTATATATGTTACATAAGTGTTATGGAACTCACATATTTAATTTGGTTGGATTTGGAATCCATTTGGGTATTTAAATCCAATTAGATGCACAAAGGGCCTAGTTTGTGGATTTTGTGCATGGTCTTTTATGAAAAGATTTAATTTGGATTTAATTAAGCCCAAATGATTATAATTAATTCCAGAAGGCCAATTAATAATTCTCCAGCAATTTTAAAGAGCCCAATCTAATTAAGGAGTTGGAATTTTAACCTAACTATAAAAGGCCAACTAATGAGAATTAGGGTTAAGTGTTTAAAAACAAAAGGAAAGTCTTTTTCTTTTACTCTCTCTCCCTTTTTGCGCCACTTCCATTGCTAGCCTCTTGGATTTCAGCCACTCCTTGTATTACACCAATTTTTTAGTTCAATTTACCCCTCTCTAGTGTGGATTACTCATTGGAGGTGTTCGATTTTGGACACTGTGGTTTGCGACAACCCAGTGCGAAGTAAAATCAACTGTTCAACAAAAATCAAAGGTGATTTTTCTTATTCTCATATAGTTATATTGTGTATTCATGGCAAGATCAGATCTAATGGTTAAAAATTTTAAAATTCCGCTCATGTATGTGATGCATGTAACCGTTAAATTCCTACATGGTATCAGAGCCAGGTTTTGCCATGGATATACAATTCTATATTTTTCTGCGGAATAAGTTTTTTTTTGTTTTGAGTTATTTATTTCATGAACTTTAAAATATTAGATTTGATTGTTCATGAATGAGAAATATTGATTTCTGGTTGTATGTGTGATCAAATAAATATGGTGGAAACAAAAACAAATTTTTGAATGATTAAGATTAGGGTTTGGCGTGAAACTCATTAGGGTTTGGCATGAAACCCTAGGTAATGTAGGGGCTGTTCTAATTTAATTTCTTATGGATCCATTTAAAAATCATTTAGATGATATTTTATGTGTTTATTATGTGATATTAAGCCGTAGGATCGAACGCAATTAAAATCGAACAAGTTTTGCATGAAAACTAGTTTTGTCGAAAAGTTCGATAAATTGGTGTTCTTCGTGTGTTCTTGATGTGTTCATGGTTAGAACGACTTTTGATCTTCTAAATCTGATATATATGATATATTAAAGTTTTCTTAATTAATTGGATTAATTAAAATGGGCCTTAAATTAATTTGATTAATTTTAATTTATTAAAACCACTTAATGGGCTTAATTATGTTTACGGACTTGGTTTAAATTAGTGAATGACTTGGTGGGCCCAAGGAGCTGATTTAAATTAAACATTATAAACATTAATTAATTTTATTAATGGGTTTTAAGGTCTGGAGTGGGCTTGGCTCATTCCAAAAGGCCCAAATGGTCCAGAAGACACAAAACCAGTTTGTGTGTGAACACAGTTAGGGTTTTTCTTCTGTGGGTTTCGGCCTACAATTGTCTTAAGCCCAAAATTGATTCTTTTAATGATTTAATATGATTAATTAATTAAATAATCAATTTATAATTAATTAATAATCAATTGGATTGATTATTAAGACAAGAACACATGCATGCAAAAAGGTTTCCTAAAATGAAAGTTTCCAAAATGGAAAAAGTTTCCTAATTTGATCACATCATTAAATAACTCAAAATATAGTTTCAAAGGTTGAAACAAAGTTAGTAATCCATTTATTTATGCATTAGAGAGGCATATAAGGGTGAATGATTGGCATGATGGTTAATTATTGACAAAGCCCAATGTGATTGAGCATAATGCATGTTTTGGCCCAATGAGGAATTTCATGTCCCGACCACTTATTTTTGGTTTGTATTTCATTTCAAATTGTAATATGTAATTAGATTACTTAGATTAGAATTAGAAATAGAGATGGAGACCAATATCAAGGAGCAAGATGGGCCGGATGGAGATCCAACAAGCTTGAAGATAATGTAATTATTTTCTTGTTTGAATCATGCATACTACCTAGGTGTGACCTTTTGATTTCCCTCTTGGCTTGGGGAAATCAATGTAGTGAAGTCCATAACTATACCATATTTGTATGCTTATATTTATGTGATAGATATAGGATGCATACCAATGTATGCCAACCATGTATGATGAGACTTAATTAACTAAAACCCTCAAACAAATACTAAGGTATATAAGCCTTCCATTAATTTGAGGAGAACCAGAGTTCTTTATAGTGTGGGTTGTTGACCACAGTCAAGCTCACATTATATCGAATATGTTCAAATCTAATTAAATGGGTCATCTTAGCTAGCCCATTAGTTTGTTGACCACAGTCAAGGCTAATGGTTCTAGAGGCAAGATTAGGGAATGCATATATGATATGCATGCATCAAGAGTTGATAACCTAATGATCCAATAGTTGTGTAGAGACACAATTGGTATAGAGATACCTACCTTTCAAGGGTATGGAATTTATCTTGTTGACCACAGTCAAGGTCAAATTACATATCAAGGATTGGATATTGGCCCACTAAGAAAACCATCAGATTTTCTTGGATTATATAGTGAGGGCTATTAATTCGCAATAAAATAGTGGGAGTAAATGGATTAATTAAAGACCTTATTAATGCATACATATATGAAGATACTCTCATATCTTTTCTTTTTCACATCTAGGTCATCATCATGAGCACATCAAACATTAATATACGACCAATCTTGGATAACAAGCTGGTTGGCAACAACTATTCTGACTGGATCAGGCAAGTGAGAATTGTTCTCAGAGCTGAAAAGATCCACTATGTCTTGGATAAAGATCCACCACCACTTCCATCAGATTATTCCATTGATGAGATCAAAAGCATTTATCGAAAATACATGGAGGATAGTGAAGCAGCAGCATGTCTGATGCTGGGTGCTATGTCCTCGGAGCTTCAGAAGCAACATGAAATGATGGATGCTAGAACCATCATTTTGCATCTAGAGGAGCTTTATTCTTCTCAGGCTAGAACTGAGCAATATGAGATTGCTCGAGCTCTATTTAGTTGCAAGATGGTGGAAGGCACTTCAACTGCTACTCATGCTTTGAAGATGTATGGGTATATTGAGCATTTGAGTAGACTTGGCTATGTTATGGATAATGATCTATACATAGATTTAATCTTGTACTCGTTGGCTCCAAGTTATGCACCTTTCGTGCTTAACTTTAACATGAACAAGATCTAAGTATCCATTCCTGAGTTAATCAATAGGCTCAAGACAGCTGATGGATCATTTAAGAAGATCCAAAAAGTGTCATGGTTGTCACTTCTGCTAAAGGCAAGAAGCAGAAGAAGAAGAAGATAACCAAGGCGCAGCCAAAGAATGGTGGGATCTCCAAGAAGAAGGTTGCCAAGAAAGAGAATCCCAAAGGAACTTGCTTCCATTGTGGAAAGGATGGTCATTGGAAGCGTAACTGCAAGGCCTATCTAGATTATCTCAAGGAGAAGAAGCAAGCTGATGCTTCTACTTCAGGTATTCATATGATTGAAATTAATACTTATTCTATTGCTTTAAAACAGTATTAGGTATTAGATACCGGATGTGGATCTTATTTATGTAATGATCTATAGGGGCTTAAAAGCTTTAAAAGAGTTGGAAAGGCAGAGATATGTTTGCAGTCAGCTACTGGACAGAACATCTCTACAACAGTTGTGGGAACTTACTATTTGCCTCTTCCTAGTGGATTAGTACTGGAATTAAATAATTGTTATTATGTTCCAGCTTTGTCCAAGAGTATTATTTCTTTCAGTTGTTTGATGAACGATTATGATATTTCTTTAAAGGACAAATGTTGTTACATTTTTAAGAACAATATATTTTATGCAAAAGCTATCATTGAGAATGGTATATTTGTTCTTGATTTTATTAAAGAAGTACATAATGTGGATACCAAGAGAATGAAACATGATAATCTAAATACCTCATACTTATGGCATTGTCGTTTAGGCCACATAAATGAAAAACGCATGACCAAATTGCACAAGTCAGGTGATTTGGGATCATTTGATTATGAATCATTTGATACATGCGAATCTTGTTTATTGGGAAAAATGACAAAAGCTCCCTTTATTGGTAAAGGAGAACGAGCTAAAATGGTTTTGGACTTAATACATTCAGATGTATGTGGTCCAATGACTAGACATGCCAGAGGAGGTTACTCCTACTTCATTACTTTCATAGATGATTATTCCAGGTTTGGATACATCTATCTAATGAAATATAAGTCTGAAGCATTTGAAAAGTTCAAAGAATTCGGAAATGAAGTAGAAAAACAACTTGGCAAAAGTATTAAAACACTTAGATCAGATCGAGGTGGAGAATACTTAAGTAAAGAGTTTCAGGATTATCTTAGAGATAATGGGATTTTATCTCAATGGACTCCTCCATATACACCACAACACAATGGTGTATCCGAAAGGAGGAATCGAACACTATTAGATATGGTTCGATCAATGATGAGCAGAGCGGACTTGCCTAAGTCCTTTTGGGGATATGCACTAGAAACTGCTGTTTATGTGTTAAATAGAGTTCCTAGTAAATCGGTTGACGTTACTCCATATGAGATGTGGAATAACAAGAAACCCACACTTTCTCATATGAAAGTATGGGATTGTCCTGCTTATGTGAAGAGGACAATGTCAGACAAACTGGATGTTAAGTCTGACAAATGTTTATTTGTGGGATATCCAAAAGAAACGTTTGGATATTATTTCTATCATCGCTTAGAACAAAAGGTGTTTGTTTCAAGGCATGCTGTCTTCTTGGAAAGAGAATTTCTCCTACGAGAGGATAGTAGGAGTAAAATTGAACTTGGTGAAGTTTAAGACCCACAAGTAGAAGATGATCAACCGATTGAACCCGAAACTGAATTTCATAATGATGAGATTACAGTTGAACCTGATTATACACAAAATCCTAGAAGATCTACTAGGGTGCGTTCTGTCCCTGTGAGATATGGATTTCACATTGATTCGGATAGTGGCATAACTGTAGTAGAGGACAATGAGCCTACAAGCTATCAAGAAGTTTTGAACAGTTCAGAACATGATTTATGGCTTAAGGCTATGCAGTCTGAAATAGACTCTATGTATGAGAACAAAGTATGGACTTTAACTCAACCACCTGAAGGGATAAAACCCATAGGGTGCAAATGGGTCTTCAAAAAGAAGACTGACAAGGAAGCTAATATAGTTACCTATAAAGCTCACTTAGTAGCAAAAGGTTATCGTCAAAAAGAAGGTATTGACTATGATGAAACTTTTTCTCCTGTAGCGATGCTTAAGTCTATAAGAATACTTTTAGCCATTGCAGCTCATTATGATTATGAGATTTGGCAGATGGATGTGAAGATAGCTTTCCTTAATGGAAATCTTACCGAGGATGTGTATATGACACAACCAGAAGGATTCACATCAGGAAATGGCAAAAAGGTATGCAAGCTTCAAAGATCCATTTATGGATTGAAGCAAGCCTCTAGGAGCTGGAACATACGATTCAATGAGACAATCAAAGAGTTTGGTTTCTCACAGAATGAAGATGAACCTTCTGTGTATAAAAGGGTCAGTGGGAGTGCAATTGTCTTCCTAGTTCTATATGTAGATGACATATTGATCATGGAAAATGACATTTCTCTTTTCCAATCTGTTAAAATATGGTTATCCAAGCAATTCTCCATCAAAGACCTTGGAGAAGCATCCTATATTCTGGGAATAAGGATCTATAGAGATAGATCCAATAGGTTGCTAGGTCTTTTTCAGAGTACATATATAGATAAAGTATTGAAGAGGTTCAATATGGATCTCTCTAAGAAAGGGTTTATACCCATGGTGCATGGGAAACACCTTTCTAAGTCTATGTGTCCACAGACACTGGAGGATAGAGAGAGCATGAATAGAATACGATATGCATCTGTAATTGGTTCTATCATGTATGCTATGTTATGTACACGTCCAGATGTAGCATTTGCTTTGAGTGTCACAAGCAGATTCCAATCTAATTTTGGAGAGGAACACTGGGCAGCTGTCAAGAATATTCTTAAGTACTTGAGAAGGACTAAGGATATATTCTTGGTATATGGAGAGGGCAGTTTGGAAGTAAATAGGTATACATATGCCAGCTTCCAATCTGACAAAGATGATTGTAAATCACAATCTGGTTATGTGTTCATAATGGGAGGAGGAGCAGTTAGTTGGAAAAGTTCCAAACAAGAAACAACTGCTGATTCCACGACGGAAGCTGAGTACATTGCTGCTTCAGAAGCAGCCAAAGAAGCAGTCTGGATCAAAAAGTTCATAACCGAACTAGGAGTGGTGTCTAGCATTGTTGATCCGATTCCTTTATATTGGGACAACAATGGAGCCATTGCACAAGCAAAGGAACCACGATCTCATCAGCGATCCAAGCATGTTCTCAGACGCTACCATCTCATAAGGGAAATAGTAGCTAGAAATGATGTGAAAATAGAAAGGGTTCCCACAGATGACAATGTGGCGGATCCCCTCACTAAACCACTTTCCCAGATTAAGCATGATCACCATATAAATAGCATGGGTCTGAGACATATGAGTGATTGGCTCTAGTGCAAGTGGGAGATTGTTAGAGAGTATGCCCTAGAGCCCATGTAATAGGGATGTTTTTCATATGTATGAAATTTATATTCTTAATAAAAGGCATCATTCATTTATAATGCTGTGTTTGAATACATGAGTTTGTAAATCTTAAATTAATAAATGAAGTCCTAGATATTATAAACACAGTGCAAAGGCAATCATGAAGGTGTTCATGATGTGAGATGTCTATTGCATGCAAATATGTTAATATCTAAATATCCCTAGTCATAGAATTAACAAGATAGGACATTGTTAATTCGGACAGACTAGCAGATGTTATGCTTCTTGAATGGTTCAAGCAATGGTTCTCATAATTGTGATTATGGATGATAACCAAAGCTAACATGTGGATGCTTGTTAGAGGAACAAGTTCATTGGAGACCTACAAAGAGAATCCTCATATGGATATTAAATCTATGTCAGTGAGGAATCTCTTCATAGCGGTTGTGCAAGTATCCTTAGACTTGAGATCACCAAAGTTATCTTAAGTAGCAAGTGGTATACTTTGATTCCATAACTGATTACTTCCAACTGGGAGTGAACATAGTTAGGAGATTGGGTATATCATGACCTACTTGAAGATAGTTGAGTGATTGACAAAGGATTCACCATCCCAAATTTAACAAGGGAAGTTATCTCACATGATTCTATAATTGCCTTGTTCAGAGAATCTCTGGCCAGAGTAATATGCCGAGATGGATGGAGATCCATGAAGGGCATTTTAGGAACAATGGTTAAATTAATAGAACATACATAATTAGATTTATATGAGTTGACAGAAATCCATACTCAGAATCTAATTGAGATAAGAGTGGTGAAAGGAGTAATTGCATGGTAACTGTTTCTATGGAAGGGTACAGTCAAACCACATGACTTTCCTGACATTTGGGTAGTCATGATGCCTAGCTAGAGGCCAATCATGACTTGTATAATGATGTATCAAAATATCAATAGAGATTGATAAAATGATTTAAAGGAGTTTAAATCATGTGAGTTTTGAATAGAACTCACAATTACATATTATACTACCAACATGGACAGGAACCCAATAGGTCACACATATATAGAGAAAAGGGTAAAATGGTAAAATGACAAGGATAATAATATTTGATATTATTATAAAGGTAGAGAGCAGAATATGATAATAATTAATTAAAGAGTTTAATTAATTATGATCAAATAAAATTGTCCGCGAAACTTTTGAGAAATGTTCTGCAAAATTGGACCTAATTGAAATAATGTATTTTATGATTAATTATTATTGTCTTATAAGTGTTATAAGACTACTATAAGTGTTATAGGACTGATATAATAATTAATAGGACCATTGGAGAGATTATAAAGGGCCAAAGGAATTAAGAAGTTGGAGGAAGCCCTCAAAACGAGGGCCACACTCCAACTCCATACAGAAGGGCTTAGAGGGCTTTTTCTTGGACCAAATTAATTTATATATGTTACATAAGTGTTATGGAACTCACATATTTAATTTGTTTGGATTTGGAATCCATTTGGGTATTTAAATCCAATTAGATGTACAAAGGGCCTAGTTTGTGGATTTTGTGCATGGTCTTTTATGAAAAGATTTAATTTGGATTTAATTAAGCCCAAATGATTATAATTAATTCCAGAAGGCCAATTAATAATTCTCCAGCAATTTTAAAGAGCCCAATCTCATTAAGGAGTTGGAATTTTAACCTAACTATAAAAGGCCAACTAATGAGAATTAGGGTTAAGTGTTTAAAAACAAAAGGAAAGTCTTTTTCTTTTACTCTCTCTCCCTTTTTACGCCACTTCCATTGCTAGCCTCTTGGATTTCAGCCACTCCTTGTATTACACCAATTTGTTAGTTCAATTTACCCCTCTCTAGTGTGGATTACTCATTGGAGGTGTTCGATTTTGGACACTGTGGTTTGCGACAACCCGGTGCGAAGTAAAATCAACTGTTCAACAAAAATCAAAGGTGATTTTTCTTATTCTCATATAGTTATATTGTGTATTTATGGCAAGATCAGATCTAATGGTTAAAAATTTTAAAATTTCGCTCATGTATGTGATGCATGTAACCGTTAAATTCCTACATATGTGCCTCACACATGATAACTTAAACTAAAACAACATTCTTGGATAGTTCTATCAATTGATATGCATAGGAATACAATAGATAAAACAAATGCCTCATTTATTAAGTAAAGAGTTTTATTACAATGTATTGGGGCTAGGGCTTAAACTAACAATCTCCCACTAGCACTAGTCCCAATTGGGCATAGCCCTAAGACCGAATGCTCTCAAATAAACTTCGTGCAGATTTGGACTAAATTGTTTCGTCAAAGGATCTGCTACACTATCTTCACTTGCTATCTTGCTAACCTTGACATCCCCACGATCAATGATCTCTCTTATCAGGTGGTACCTCCTGAGTATGTTTTTGGATTTCTGGTGTGACTGGGGCACCTTGGCCTGTGCGATGGCCCCATTGTTGTCACATAAAATTTCTAATTAATTTATGATGCTTGGGATAACTCCTAATCCAGAAATGAAATTTTTAATCCAAACAGCCTCGTTTGTAGCCTCACTCGCTGCAATATACAAAGATTCTGTAGTTGAGTCGGCAACGATCTGTTGCTTCGAGCTTCTCTAGCTGACAGCACCACCGTTCAAAACAAAAACAAATCCAAATTGTGATCTAGAGTCTTGAGTGCTAGTTTGAATATCAGTATCATCATAACCTTGTATGATGAGCTCTTCTTGACCACCATACACCAAGAAGTTATCCTTAGTCCTTCGCAGGTACTTTAAAATCCCCTTTACAGCAGACCAATGCTTCTCACCAGGGTCTTGCTAAAACCTAATGGTTATACTCAGTGCATGAACAACATCCAACCTAGTACATAACATAGCGTACATGATAGATCCAATAGCAGATGCATATGGGATTCTACTCATGTTATCCCTTTCTTCTTTGGTTTTAGGGCACTGTTCTTTAGTTAAAGAACTCCCAAAGCCAAAGGTATGTACCCTTTCTTTGAGTCTCCCATACTAAACCGCTTTAGTACTTTGTCTATGTACTTTTCCTGACTTAGTCCCAAAAGCCGATTCAATCTATCTCTATAGATTCGAATACCAAGTATTGTCTCGGCTTCACCTAAGTCTTTCGTTGAGAAACATTTCCCCAACCATTGCTTAACCTTTTGCAATGTTGGAATATCATTTGCAATGAGAAGGATTTCGTCCACATATAGGACTAGAAATACTACTATGCTCCCACTAACCTTCTTATAGACACAAGGCTCATCTTTGTTCTTGATGAATTCAAATTCTTTGACTGCCTCGTCAAAACAAAGATTGCAACTTTAGGATGCTTTTTCTCATCCATAAATGGATTTTTCAAGCTTACAAACCTTCTTAGGTTGCTTGGGATTGACAAAATCCTTAGGTTGTGTCATATATGCATCCTCAAGTAAATTTCTATTGAGGAAAGCAGTTTTGACATCCATTTGCCATATCTCATAATCATGATATGCAGCTATGGCAAGCAAGATCCTAATGGACTTGACCATGACTACAGGAAAAAAGGTCTCATCATAGTCTACACCATGAGTTTGTTAAAAACCATTTGCTATTAGTCTACCATTGTAGGTCTTATCATCTTTGAGTTTAAATAGCCACTTGCATTCAATTACCTTAGCACCTTCCGGTGGATTAACTAAGGTCCAAACCTGGTTATCGTACCTTGATTGCATCTCGAATTTCATGGCTTCAAGACAATTTTTTGAGACTGGGCTTCAATAGCTTCTCGGTAGGTAGTAGGATCCTCACAATCTACTAACTCAATAGTGTCACAGTCAATGATTAGAAATCCATATCTCTCAATCACCTTACATACCCTACCGAACTTTCTAGGTTCTTGTGTAATGGGTTTTTGTTCATCAACTGGTTGTGAACTTGATCCCATTTCTAACTCATCCTCTATACAAGTTTTGTGCAGCTTGAATTTCTCTAAGTTCTACTTTACTCCAACTATCTTTCTTAAGAAGGAACTCCTTTTCCAAGAAAATAGCTTTGCGAGCAATAAATACTTTGTTCTTGGCTTGTGAGTAAAAGTAGTATCCCTTTGTTTCTTTGGGATAACCCACAAACAAGCAGAAAGTGGATTTGGACTCTAGTTTGTCAGAGTTTAATTTCTTAACATGTGCTTCATAGCCCAAAATCCTGAGAAATGACATATCGGATTCTTTCCCAGTCCATACTGATGGAATATGACATGGTATGAATATCATGATAGCACAGCGGAAAAATAAAAATTTTTATCATACATACCATACATATCCAAAGCTAGAAACGAAACATGCAATTTTAGGGTTGTAGAACTTACAACTTTTGATGCCTTTTAAATATTGAATTAGGTGATGCCAGCAGCTAAGATAACTATGTCCGCCTTAGATCTCGATCACCAATGCCAAGGAACAGCCTTTTACGCCACTCCCTCTATTCTCACACACACAATTGCACCGACGGCTTAAAATCGAGATTGCTAGCTCTCTTTTTCGGTATTGTGTAAAGGCAATGGATAGTTCCTCATTCTCTTGTGATATTGGGTAGTAATAGCAACCTAAAAGAAGTACAAAATTTGATTTTGTACTTCTTTTAGGTTGCTATTACTACCCAATATCACAAGAGAATGAGGAACTATCCTTTCTCCTTGTGAAAAATTGGCTAAAAGAAAACTTGAGAGAGAGAGGAAGAGTTCACGCAAAAACTAGAATAAAAACTAGGGTTTTTTTTCGTTTTTCTCTTCTTTCAAATATATATCCTTTTATTTTAAGTGATAAATCTAAAATCAAATACTTAAAGATAATAGATTTCAGCCTTTATCACTTCTTTAAAATAAGAGATATATATTGATTTAAATTCTTTTGAATTAATCCAAGATTAAAACATAAGACATATTAACCAAATAAATCACTTAATAAATAAAAGCATGTGCCGAAATTCATTTTCTTTTCTCTAGGAATTTCGGCCACCTATATTTATAATTAAGAGATTTATTTGATCATAAGTCTTTTAGGCTTTAATACTCAATTAATTAAATTAATACAATACATTTAATTAATTGAAATTAAACCTTGTGGGCTGAATTTCTCTCTCTTATGGGCCAAGGTCCAATAGTAATCTAATAATCCATTACAGACATTAATTTGACTTTAATTAAAAGCCCAAATTAATTTCCAATACTTAACTTAAATATTTTAAGCCCAATGCTTTGTGTGCGATCCTATAGGTCCATTTAATGTTGGCAATGAATTAATAAATTAATTCAAAGGCTATATATATTCTCTAGCAAGATATTATAGCATTCCAAATTAAATGAAAATGTATATGGCATTTAGTGACCCAATGCAATTTTGTATAGTCCCTTACCCATAAATATCAGAATTAATATAAGGCATGGAACTAGTCATCCTTATATATATTAATTCCTTTCTTGATATTCCAGTGACACTGACCTCTTAGATAAATAATGATTACTCATTATCTTATCTCGGTATGGCCATACACTTCTTAGTTCACTGATCAAGTGTCCGATAATATTTTCTCTCTTATTGAGAGGGGTAATCCCTTCACTTCTCTCATGCTCTCTAACATGAATTAATGCATACCCAATCATACCCGTACTTGTCACTCTGTTACGAGCACGTTAGGAGTATGTCAAAGCACACAGTAATTCATAAAGAGTTTCATAGAGATTTCAGGTCTAAGAACTCCGATACAAAACTTGCATATGAGAAACACTTATGACTTGTACCATGTAGTGTTCTCATGAGCGGATCATATCCAGATACCATATTCTTTAACATGTATCTATGATCTCTGATTGACACTCTTATCCTAATGATCCGTAAGACAGAACTCATAATATCAGAGAGAGCATACTAGTCTTAATTCATTGTTATTCCCATAACAATGACTGACTAGGGATATTTAGAATGATGTTTCATTTGTTTCAAGGTCTTACAACCATGTGCCTCACACATGATAACTTAAACCGAAACAACACTCTTGGATGGTTTTATCAATTGATATGCACAGGAATACAAAGGATAAAACAAATGCCTCATTTTATTAATTCAAAGTGCTTTATTACAATGCATTGGGGCTAGGGCTTACACTAACAATCTCCCACTTGCACTAGTCCCAATTGGGCATAGCCCTAAGACCGAACGCTCTCAAATGAGCTTCGTGCAGATTTGGACAAAATTGTTTCGTCAAAGGATCTGCTACATTGTCTTCACTTGCTATCTTGCTAATCTTGACGTTCCCACGATCAATGATTTCTCTGATCAGGTGGTACCTCCTGAGTATGTGTTTGGATTTCTGGTGTGACCGGGGCTCCTTGGCCTGTGCTATGGCCCCGTTGTTGTCACAGAAAATTTCTAATGATCTAGGATGCTTGGGACCACTCCTAATCCAGAAATGAAATTTTTAATCCAAACAGCCTCTTTTGCAGCCTCACTTGCTGCAATATACTCAGATTCTGTAGTTGAGTCGGCAACGGTTTCTTGCTTCAAGCTTCTCCAGCTGACAGCACCACCGTTCAAAACAAAAACAAACCAAGATTGCAATCTAGAATCCTGAGTGCTGGTCTGAAAAGCAGCATCGGCATAGCCTTGTGTGACGAGCTCTTCTTGACCACCATACACCAAGAAGTGATTCTTAGTCCTTCGCAGGTACTTTAGAATTCCTTTTACAACAGAACAGTGCTTATCACCAGGGTCTTGCTGAAACCTACTGGTTATACTCAGTGCATGAGCAACATCCAATCTAGTACATAACATAGCGTACATGATAGATCCAATAGCAGATGCATATGGGATTCTACTCATGTTGTCCCTTTCCTCTTTGGTTTTAGGGCACTGTTCTTTAGTCAAAGGAACTCCCAAAGCCAAAGGTATGTACCCTTTCTTTGAGTCTCCCATACTAAAATACTTTAGTACTTTGTCTATGTACTTCTCTTAACTTAGTCCCCAAAAGCCGATTCGATCTATCTCTATAGATTCGAATACCAAGTATTATCTCGGCTTCACCTAAGTCTTTCATTGAGAAACATTTTCCCAACCATTGCTTAACCTTTTGCAATGTTGGAATATCATTCCCAATGAGAAGGATGTCGTCCACATATAGGACCAGAAATACTACTATGCTCCCACTAACCTCTTGTACACACAAGGCTCATCTTCGTTCTTGATGAAGTCAAATTCTTTAACTGCCTCATCAAAATAAAGATTCCAACTTCGGGATGCTTTCTTTAATCCATAAATGGATTTTTGAAGCTTGCAAACCTTCTTAGGATACTTGGGATTAACAAAACCTTCAGGCTGTGTCATATTTACATCCTCAAGTAAATTTCCGTTGAGGAAAGCAGTTTTGACATCCATTTGCCATATCTCATAATCATGGTATGCAGCTATGGCAAGCAAGATCCTAATGGACTTTAGCATGACTACAGGCAAAAAGGTCTCGTCATAGTCTACACCATGAGTTTGTCGAAAACCTTTTGCTACTAGTCTACCTTTATAGGTCTTATCAGCTTTGAGTTTGAATAGCCACTTACATTCAATTACCTTAGCACCTTCCAGTGGATCAACCAAGGTCCAAACCTGGTTATCGTACATTGATTGCATCTCAGATTTCATGGCTTCAAGCCAATTTTCTGAGTCTGGGCTCTCAATAGCTTCTCGATAGGTAGTAGGATCCTCACGATCTACTAACTCAATAGTGTCACTACCAGTGATTAGAATTCCATATCTCTCAATCTCCTGACGTACCCTACCGGACCTTCTAGGTTCTTGTGTAATGGGTTCTTGTTCCACAACTGGTTGTGAACTTGATCCCATTTTCAAACCATCCTCTATAGGAGTTTGTGGTGCTTGAATTTCTCCAAGTTCTACTTTACTCCCACTGTCTTTCTTGAGAAGGAACTCCTTTTCCAAGAAAACAGCCTTGCGAGCAACAAATACTTTGTTCTTGGCTTGTGAGTAAAAATAGTATCCCTTTGTTTCTTTGGGATAACCCACAAACAAGCAGACACTGGATTTGGACTCTAGTTTGTCAGATGTTAATTTCTTAACATGTGCTTCACAACCCCAAATCCTAAGAAAAGACATATTGGGTTCTTTCCCAGTCCATACCTCGTATGGTGTCTTCTCAACTGCTTTAGTTGGAGTACGGTTCAATAGAAACGCAGCAGTTTCTAATGCATAACCCCAAAAAGAGATAGGAAGATTAGCTTGACTCATCATAGATCGAACCATGTCCAACAGAGTTCAATTTTTCCTTTCGGACATACCATTCCATTGAGGTGTTTCAGGAGGAGTGAGCTGTGAAATAATACCACACTCCTTTAGATGACTGTCAAACTCTTGGCTTAAGTATTCGCCACCTCGATCTGATCGAATGGCTTTTATACTTTTGCCAAGTTGGTTTTCTACTTCGTTCTTAAACTCTTTGAATTTCTCAAAAGTTTCAAACTTGTACTTCATTAGATAGACATAGCCATATCTACTGAAGTCATCTGTGAATGTCACAAAGTAGCTAAAACCACCTCTGGCATGCGTACTTAAAGGTCCACATACATCGGTATGTATTAGTTCCAATAAGCCATTAGTCCTTTCACCTTTTTTATTAAAAGGACTCTTTGTCATTTTTCCATGCAAACATGGCTCGCATGTGTCATAAGACTCTAAGTCGAATGACCCAAGCACTCCAATTTTGTGGAGTCTTGAAATGCGTTTTTCGTTTTCATGTCCTAAACGACAATGCCAAAAGTAAGTAGGGTTCAATTTGTTTGATTTAACCCTCTTTGTATTAATGTTGTATATCGACTCTTTGTTTTGTAAATCAAGGATATAAAGGCCATTTTGCAACATGGCATTGCCATAAGAAATGCCTTGGCGACGAATATGAGCATTGCCATTTTTAATAACAAAATCAAATTCATCATTATCCAAACATGAAACTGAAATAATGTTTCTGCTCATAGCAGGCACATAATAACAATTATTCAAAACAATACAAAGTTCGGAAGGTAAAGTGAGGTGATAGTCGCCTATCTCCATGGCAGCAACTCGTGCTCCATTCCCCACACGAAGGTCCACTTCATTCTTCCCAAGTAACCGCCTATTTCTTAGCCCCTGCACATTTGAACAAATGTGAGAACTACAACCGGTATCCAATACCCAAGTGGTAGAAATAGAAAGGTTAATTTCAACAACAAAAATACCAGAACTGGACGCCTTGGCTCCATTCTTCTTTTGTTCTTCCTTGAAGAGAGCGCAATTCTTCCTCCAATGCCCTATCTTGTTGCAATGGAAGCAAGTGCTCTCACTCTCTTTGAGTTTTGGCGCCTTGGGCTTGGATTGGGCCTGAGGTGCACTCCCACTTGACTTGGGTTTTGCCTTTCCCTTTCCCTTTCCCTTAGCAGGTCCCTTCTTAATTCCCTTTTGAACCATTAGTACAGGATTGGTCTTTCGAATGTTTTCTTCAGCATTCTTAAGCATCCCATGAAGCTCAGTGAATGACTTGTTCATTGCATGCATTTTATAATTCATCACAAATGGATCATAAGCAGCAGGCAATGATCCTAAGATCAAGTCAGTGGCCAATTCCTTTAGCACTAGTACCTCAAGCTTCTCAAGAGTATCAAGATACCCTTTCATCTTGAGTACATGGGTACTAATAGGTGTACCCTCAGCCATCTTGCAAGAAATTAATGCCTTTGTTGTCACAAACCTCTCGTGAGGAGCTTGCTCTTAGAACATCTCCTTGAGGTGCACCATGATCGCATAATCCTCTTGGTCCATAAATTGCTTTTGCAAGTCAGGCACCATAGTGGCCAGCATCAGACAGGTCATATCGTTGGAGTCGCTCTTCTTGGTCTCAAAATTTTCCTTTTGAACCGCAGAGGCGTTCCTTCCTGGTTCTTTAGGCAAGGGTGCATCCAAAACATACGAATTTTTCTCTTGCTTAAGAACTATTCTTAAGTTTCGAGACCAGTCTATGAAATTGGTGCCATTCAATTTGTCCTTTTCAAGGACAGATCGCAACGATAAATTGTTGTTTGAAGATGCCATTTTCAATCTACAATAAAATTTAGCAAGATTAAATGAGGTCTTATTTATGATCCCACAAACCGAATTAATATCCCTTTAAATAATTCGCGTTAGTGATTCAATGTGGGCCAAGATCCACTTTTCACAACAACTTATTAGTCAAGCTGAGCTTGTACACCTAACAAGTTAAGTTACTTAAGTAGGAAAACTCCAATCATGTCTCGTACATGACTCTTGGATCAAATGGGCTAACATCTTAAGATGTTATAGCACAACCCATTTATTAGTTGCCTAGGTCCGGGCATCCCTTTCCATGATAAGTCCAACCTACATTCATAACCCATGCCTCACAAAGATAATCGGGCGCATCTAGGACTCCTAGTCTACGTGACCGATGATCGATGCCTTGACATGTTTCGAATTAGGATGGCAACTTTGTGACTTACTATTTTTAGGGATTCATTTTATTGCGGCTTACATGGCATACTTTTTATCATCCATACATAGCATGCATATATAAATAATTGCATAAAGTAAAGCTTGACAAACATAGGCCCAAAAACCTACAACTAAGATTCTATACTATTACATAAGAATCTTCGAGTTGGGCTTCTCCACTCCGGTGGGCTTCGTCTTGATTTACAAAGTCTTCAAGTATATTTTATTCTATGAAATAAATGAAACTTTTACAATAAAATATAATGGCTTGCAGGCCATATTTAATTACAAAACCCAGGGCCCATGAATGCACCATGCATATCCATTCATCACACCAAATTAGCAAATAAATATACATAGCATTCATGGATAAAACAAAGTCCAATTTTAATTAATTTAGCCAAGCCCATTAATGGAAATTGTGTACTTGAACCTTTAAGAGATAACCCCGTGATGGGCCTGGGCCGAATCCCAATGGACTAAATCCTCTTATTGAATAAGTTCTCTTAAAAGCCCAAAACACAAACTAGTTAGATTTGTGCTATAAATCAACTCTAGTATAATTTCCAATTTTGCCATTTTTAATTTTATGTCATACAGCCCATAAACATTAAAAATGCATATAATATGTGCTAACATGAATTAAAATATAAAATCATGAAGAACACATATATGGTACACGACATTCATGCAAAAACAAACAAATAACAATGAAACTAGTTGTTTAATGCTTATATGATGCCACAAAAATGCACAAATACTTAAAAAAATTTTATGAGTCATTTAATAAATTAAAAAAGGTCATAAATATTGATTTAATATTCTATACCATTTTGATCTAAATGTGTTTTTACCATTTTAATCAAAACAAAACAAACAATGTTTATTAAACATGTAACAAACACAAACTAGTCATAGTTTTAAGTGATTTTTAAAATTAATCAATTAAATTGTCATGGACCAGAATTAAAACTAAATTTAAAATATGTCCAGACCTGATATTTAATTTTTAAAAATCACTTACAAACATGCCAAAATCGTTGTTACATTTAATTTTGAAAACTAGTTGTTAAATACACAATTAACATGCCAACTAGCACCTTGTTTCAAGATTAACATATACCATCAAGTATTATCAATTAAATCCAACCATTAATAGAACTAAGAACATCTTAGGACAGTATATTAACATTTCATATTAATTATAATGCCTATCTAAACATTTAAAATTGTTTTTACACAAAAACAATGCAGAAAACTCAAAATAGAAAATTTCAGCATTGCATGTTTTTATAATAACAATTTTTGAATAATTATTTCATGCATCTAAAGCACTAAAATAAGCATGATTAGGCTCTAATACCACTTATGGAATATGAAATGGAATTTATATGATGATCATGCAACAAAAAATAATAAAAATCGATCATACAAGCCATTCAATCCGTGAACAAGAATCGAAAGCATGCTATTTTAGGGTTTTAAAACTTACAACTTTAAATGCACTTTAAGATCTGATTTTGTTGATGAACAGCACCCAAAAAGGATATTTCAGCCATAGATCTTCACCACCAATGCCAAAGGAATAGCCTTTACGCCACTCCTCTCTATGTTCACACACACAATTGCAATGACGGCTTAAAATCGAGATTGCTAGCTCTCTATTTATGTATTGTGTAATGGCAAAGGATTGAAGCTACAAGATTTTATATTGCACTTCTTTAGGTTGCTATTACTTCCCAAGAATACAAGAGAACAAGGAATAATCCTTTCCTCCTTGTGAATTCAGCTAAGAAAATGTTGTGAGAGAGAAGACTAGTTCACGCCATTTAGGTTTATTTTCTTTTTTATTCAAAATATGTCACTTGTTATTCAAAGTGATAATGCTAAGATCCACTTCCTATTTAGGTAGTGAATTCATTCTTAATCAATTCCTTAAAATAAGTAACATAAATTGATTCAAACTCTTTTGTATTAATTTGACATAAATCTAAGACATTTAATCAAATAAATTACTTAAATTAAGAATTCTACATGTGCCAAAATTCCCTTGTATTTACCATAAAATTTTGGTCACTCCATCTTTTATTAACGTGATTTAATTTGATTTAAATTCTTTTAGGCTTTAATACTCAATTAACTTAACTAATACATGATAATTAATTAATTGAAATTAAACTTTGTGGGCTGAATTTTTCTCTCTTATGGATCAAAGTCCAATAGCAATTTTAATACCCAATACATACATTAATTTGACTTTAATTAAAAGCCCAAATTAATGCCCAATACTTTATTTAAATATTTTAAGTCCAATGCTTTGTGTACGATCCTATAGGTCCATTTAATGTTGGCAATGAATTAATGAATTAATTCAAAGGCTATATATATTCACTAGCAAGATATTATAGCATTCCAAATTAAATGAAAATGCAAATGGCATTTAGTGACCTAATGCAATTTTGCATAGTCCCTTACCCATAAATATCAAAATTAATATAAGGCATGGAACTAGTCATCCTTATATATATTAATTCCTTTCTTGATATTCCAGTGACACTGAACTCTCAGATAAATAATTATTACTCATTATTTCATCTTAGTATGGCCATACACTTCTCAGTTTACTGATCAAGTGGCCAATGATATTTTCTCTCTTATCGAGAGGGCTAATCCCTTTACTTCTCCCATGCTCTCAAACATGAATCAATGCATACCTAAGCATACCCATACTTGTCCCTATGTTACGAGTATGTTAAGTGTATGTCAAAGTACACAGTAATTCATAAAGAGTTGCGTAGAGATTTTAGGTCTAAGAACTCCGATGCAAAACTTGCATATGAGAAACACTTATGACTTGTACCATATAGTGTTGTCATAAATGGATCAAATCCAGATACCATGTTCTAAACATGTATCTAGGACCTCTGATTGACACTCTTGTCCTTATGATCCATAAGACAGAACTCAACTTATCACTGAGAGCATACTAGTCTTAATTCATTATTACTCCCATAACAATGACTAACTAGGGCTATTTGTTAGTGTAAGCCCTAGCCCCAATACATTGTAATAAAGCACTTTGAATTAATAAAATGAGGCATTTGTTTTATCCTTTGTATTCCTGTGCATATCAATTGATAAAACTATCCAAGAGTGTTGTTCCGGTTTAAGTTATCATGTGTGAGGCACATGGTTGTAAGACCTTGAAACAAATGAGACATCATTCTAAATATCCCTAGTCAGTCATTGTTATGGGAATAACAATGAACTAAGACTAGTATGCTCTCTTTGATATTATGATTTCTGTCTTACGGATCATTAGGACAAGAGTGTCAATCAGAGATCATAGATACATGTTAAAGAACATGGTATCTGGATACGATCTGCTCATGAGAACACTACATGGTACAAGTCATAAGTGTTTCTCATATGCAAGTTTTGTATCGGAGTTCTTAGACCTGAAATCTCTATGAAACTC
Organism: Excoecaria agallocha; assembly: GCA_037975025.1. NCBI lineage: Eukaryota > Viridiplantae > Streptophyta > Magnoliopsida > Malpighiales > Euphorbiaceae > Excoecaria > Excoecaria agallocha. The sequence continues at coordinate 37,715,677 of CM075807.1, read as the reverse complement.
TTTATGAATTACTGTGTACTTTGACATACACCTAACGTGCTCGTAACAGAATGACAAGTACGGGTATGATTGGGTATGCATTAATTCATGTTAGAGAGCATGAGAGAAGTGAAGGGATTACCCCTCTCAATAAGAGAGAAAATATCATCGGCCACTTGATCAGTGAACTGAGAAGTGTATGGCCATACCGAGATGAAATAATGAGTAATCATTATTTATCTGAGAGTTCAGTGTCACTGGAATATCAAGAAAGGAATTAATATATATAAGGATGACTAGTTCCATGCCTTATATTAATTCTGATATTTATGGGTAAGGGACTATACAAAATTGCATTAGGTCACTAAATGCCATATACATTTTCATTTAATTTGGAATGCTATAATATCTTGCTAGAGAATATATATAGCCTTTGAATTAATTTATTAATTCATTGCCAACATTAAATGGACCTATAGGATCGCACACAAAACATTGGGCTTAAAATACTTAAATTAAGTATTGGACATTAATTTAGGCTTTTAATTAAAGTCAAATTAATGTATGTAATGGGTTATAAAATTGCTATTGGGCTTTGGTCCATGAGAGAGAGAAATTCAGCCCACAAGGTTTAATTTCAATTAATTAATTATGTTACATTAATTAAGTTAATTGAGTATTAAAGCCTAAAGGAATTTAAATTAAATTAAATCACTTATATAATTGATGAAGTGGCCGAAATTCCAAGGGGGAAATCAAGGAATTTTGGCACATGTTTATTATTTATATTAAGTGTTTTCATTTAATTAAATGTCTTATGTTTTATTTCAAATTTGAATTTAAATTCAAAGGAGTTTAATTCAAAATATATTTCTTATCTTTAGGAAGTGAAAGAGTTTGAATTAATTATCTTAGGATAGTTGAATTCAGATCAAAGACTTGCCAAAGGATAAGCATATATATTAAAAGAAATAAAACCCTAGAACATATAGAAGTTGGCGTGAAAAAAAACCCTAGCCACCTTGCTTTTGGCGTGAAATCATTCTCTCCCTCAAAAATTCTCTCTTGGCCGAAATACACAAGGAGAAGGATTCTTCCTTGCTTTCTTGTGTTCTTAGGCATTAATAGCACCTAAAAGAAGTACAAGATCAAGTCTTGTAGCTTCAAACAATTGCCATTACACAATACTTAAAAGAGAGCTAGCAATCTCTATTTTAAGCCATCTTTGCCATTACACCTAAAAGGCTATTCCTTGGAATTGGTGATCGAGACCTAAGGCGGATAAAGTCACCTTAGTTGCTGGGCATCATCAAATTCAATTTTCAAAAGGCATCATAAGTTGTAAGTTATACAACCCTAAAATTGCATGTTTCGTTTCTTGCTTTGGAATTGTATGGTATGTATGATAAAAATTTTTGTTTTTTCGCTGTGCTATCATCACATTCATACCATGTCATATTCCTTCAATATTTAGAATGAAGTCTCTATTGTTTCAAGGTCTTACAACCATGTTCCTCACACATGATAACTTAAACTGAAACAACATTCTTGGATAGTTCTATCAATTGATATGCATAGGAATACAATAGATAGAAAAAATGCCTCATTTATTAACTAAAGAGCTTTATTACAATGTATTGGGGCTGGGGCTTACACTAACAGTAATCACCTACATGCATTAGTATTGCATAAATAAGTGTAGAAACCAATGAAACCTCAATAAGTGGCTTAAAAAATAAGCCATTAAATTAAATAGTAAATGGTTTGATAGACTTAAGGGTAGCCTAGAGAGGTCTAGAATCATCTACATTTTTGCCCAAAAATTGGCCATCTTCCTCCTTTTTTCTCTCAAAAATTAAAATACCATCCATTTTTATCTTCCCACCATTTTCTTTTCACTTATCTCAATCCCACCAAATCTTGAGTCTAAATTTTATCTACATGCACCAGAGAACCCCCTCTTCATCTTAAAAATTAAATGGAGAAAAATGAGGATTGGAAAATAAGAATTTTTTAAGGGAGAAAGTTTACCTACTTAGGTAAGTTCTTGAGTTTTTGTTAAAAATAATTCGGGCTTTTGCTATAAGATTGTAGAGAATCATTAGTAAAATTATTATTGAGTAATTTCATGTAGAAATTCATAGCATAAACTCACAAATTTCTCCTCTTCAAATTTAGCCTAAAATGGATTTCTAAATAAAAGAAAAAAGCAAGGAGGATAGGTACAAAGAGAAGGAAGAATAAGTGATTTTCAAGAACTTTAAGTTTAGTGCATACCTTTCTACATTTAATTTCATTTAGTTCCCTTGAATTTGGCTAAATTCCACATTATGTAACTATGGTAAATTAAGTATAATCATGAAATAATTTAACATATGTTTATAAAATGATGTGAGAACATGTAGTGACGAAGACTTAATGAAGAAAATAATTAAAAGATATCAAAACCTAAGGTGGCTAAATGGTAGTTTCAAATGCAGTAAGTGATAATTGAATTATTAATGAAAGATTTGACATAATTTTGATATTATAATGAAAAATGAATGTAGTATACATGATTAAAACCTTAAACTACATATGTACATAATGTACCTAAGTTGAACATAATGGAAACAATTTAAGTATTCAAAGGTTATAAGCACAATATGAATGTATACTTTAAAATAAAGACTTAGTATGATTAAAGGAACACATGAGACATGATATTATATAGAAATTCATAATATATGTTGATGAACAAAGTGTGGCCAAATGGGGTATACAAAGGTACCATGTGATAATTTAATAAGTAATTGAATAATCAACATGAAATGGACATTGCAATGATCAATGAACATAAACTGATTGATTAGAACTAAGTTTTTCATTTAGACATAATGTTATGTAAAGGAACATAATAGTGTTCATATGTGAAATTAATATTTACTAATATAAATGTAAAACATATCAACACATAAAGATTTGAAATAAGTTTAGAAACACATAAGATACATGAATGAATGCAATATCACATGATATGTATATGCACATATTATGGTTGAATATTGTACATAAGGAATATAACATATTTCATCAAGTTTGAAAGACATCTACCATGTTTATCATGATTGTATGTAACATATTGATGAATGAATGAGAAATGAAAAAGTAAGGCATGTAGCATAAAGTGAATGACATGAGAATATATTTAAAAATATAGCATAATGTGAAGTAAAATAATTGCCCTTAGTGTACAGGGGGTAATCTAGAATCATAAGATATAATGGCTAGCCATAGGGGCCCATATATCGCGGTAGCACCACGAGTTCAGATTTCCATTAAGGGATGGCTACACTCAAGTAGTCACCTCACACATATAGTCATACAGTAAATACACATAGTCATACAATCTTTACCCTACATATCCGGTTTGAGGATTTTCATTAATTACCACTAAGGGAAAATATATATGTGTGAGAAAATAGGGACTAAATGGTAAATTTTGCATAAAAATATCATAAATGTGAATAAGTAATAAATAAAGTGAAAAGTATAATTAATAGTTCAAAACAAGGTAAAAATGTAAATATGGGAGAAAATGAGGATTAGATGATAAAATATCTGCCAAAGATGTCATTTGTGTGATAAAATAATGAAAAAGATGAAACAAGAGGTCAATTGCTTTAAAAAGGGCAAAAATATAATTACACGAGAAAACAGGGGTAAAATTATAAATTAGCATTAGAAATATTGTTAAAAAGAGATAAAATAGTCAAAGAATCAAAAAGGGGCAAAATTATAAAGAAGGAACAATTGAGGGACCATAATGTAATTTACTAGTACATTAGTAAGTATAAGGACCAAAATGTAAAATTTTGGCTAGAAGTTAAATGGAAGTCCAAAGAAACAAAAAGAATTAAAATTGGAATTAAATAAAGCAATACATGCAAAGGAATAAGTTTTAGGGACTAAACTATAATTTACCATCATGTAGAAAGAATATAAGGACTAAAATATAAATTTGGGCCTAAAGTGGAATAAAAACCAAACGAAAGTAAAAAGGAGTAAAATTAGTGAAAAATACCTAGCATGTATTAAAAATGGAAGTTTAAGGACTTAATTGTAATTTTCCACGTACGTAAAAATTATAAGGAAAAATAAGTAATTGAGGGATTACATGATAATATAAAGCATTAAGAGAATAAATCTTAAATTAATTAACTGTAAGTTGTAACTAGGGGTAACATGGTAATTTACTCTATGTAGATTAATTAAATGAAATTTTGTGTAGTTGTATCCACCACTAGGCAACAATGTTGCTTAGCGCATGGTTTGTTTGATTGCACGCAAAGATAGGTGATTGAAGATTCGGTACTAGAGAAGAGAAATGGTATATACATGTAACATTTTATGTATTATGTAGCAGACTTTTTAAGTACCGACATGTAATGTATCATGTAACGAATGCTAGATAAAAGTAACTTATATTTTAAGATGGTTGTATAGATGTTGATGATGTGATTGTGTTTGATGATGGATTATGGATGAATATAGAAGTGTTGTGATTATGATTGAAGTGTTAGAGTTAGAGGTTGCCTTTTAGGAGTGTTGTTTTGCACATTTGCAGGTTTGGATAGAATGTTTACAAGTTGTTATGCTACCGAAATTTTTACCAAGTGAATAATAACTTCATGACACTAAAATGAATTTAAGAAATAAAAGTTAAGGTTAGCAATTAGCTAACCACACAAAAGGATAATTGGGTTAAGTAACCATGTAATGGCACCAACGATATTTTATAGTGTATGAAATTATGAGTGAACGTAGCGTGTCACATTCTATGGTATCAGAGCAGGTTTAGGTGATCCTAAGGTTGGAGTAAATGAAAATGCATAAGTGTGAATGGATTATAGGACTAATACATGTACATGCCATAAAAGAAGTGGTGAATAAGGTGACTAAGAAAAAAATATCATGCAACTGTCCCCACCATTCTAGAGTTAGAAGGATAAGGATAAGTCCGAGAAGGTAGATAGAAATTGAAGTTCAGAGAAGAAATTCCCACTACGTATGAAAATTATAGGCAAAGGAAAATATGCTCTATTTACCTGTCAAACAGCCCTTACAATGTGGACAATATTCAATTTGCATTGCATAAACATTGGGGCAGGGTATTATGTATATTTGCATATATGATGCATGCATAACTGTATAAGATACATACACGAATTATCATATATATATATATATATATATTTCATAATTTCTACACATGCATTCATATAGTATTTGTTCAAAAAGGAAAATGTCCTGCATTAGGAGTTTGACAAGTTATGCATGGAGCATAAAGTTTAAGTTATGGAATTATTGCTTTTGATAAGAATGGAAACATAGTGAATGTCAATATATGTTGATGCTTAAATATAGGAATATTGGGTTATAGATGAACATAAATTAAAAAGGGGTATATTAGCAATTAGAAATGATTATTCTTGAGATAAGCAAGAATATTTAAGAGTTATTGGGGAAGTTTTTTTGAACATATTTCAGTATTTGGGTCAAATTTTGATATGTGGATGTCGAAAATTAATGATTCCACTTGGAAATAAAACTTAAGACAAAACTTATGACTTTCATTAAGAAATTGGAACTTAATTTTGTTTATACAGTACCAAAACTTAAAGTTGAAAATGGGGTATTGAATTTGTCTCTAAAATTGGAGTAGTTCCCAGTATTTAGGACATAATTCTTGCTGTAGACCTCCAATTGATATGAAATAAACTTTTTTGGAAACTAGACACATAAATAAAAAACTTTCATGAAGAGAGTGTGATCAAATTCGTTCTTGATCACTCCTAGAAAATTTTCAAAATAGGACTTCAAATCTATCTCTATTAGATGTACAAGAACAGTTTGTAGTATTTTGGCTATAAATCTCAATTTACAAGTTCAAATCACTTAAATTTTGATTCCTTGAAACCTTAAGACATAAGGGAGTGAATGTCGAGAAGACATCTGAGTTCAAAATTCCATTTTATCATCAAAAAATTGAGTACAAAATGATCAATTGAATCTATCCTGCGAATATGGATACTATTAGTTTCTAGTTTAGGTAATTAAATTTTTCAATGTACTAGAATAAAATATTAGGTACGCAAATCGAGTGCAACATATGAAACTTAATATATATAATGGTTATTGAGACCATTATGGTACATATTTAAGACTTTAAAGATCACTATATGTATTTAGAGAAAAGTTGGTAGATTTCAAAAGGATGAACAATTGTAAATTAGAGTTGGTAGATGTGAGGTTGGTTTAATGAAGTTTCTTGGTATATTGTATAGTAATAGTAAAAGACACCAATGTGGATTTAAAGGAAATCTAAAACATCCTTAAATAAAAGATATTGGAAGTGTTGTAGAAATTATCGGCATTAGTGAGGTATGATCAAAACTAAAGAAGAATTTGATAAGCCATGATGATATTATCAGAATAGGAGTTAAGTTATAGACCAATACAAAAAAATTTGGGCAGTGGTATATATTTTTTTAATAATTTAAGACTTATGAAAAGATTTCTCTTGTATACTATTTAAGAAGGATAGTATGATAGCATGAAGAATATAGAGGTGTTGTTCATAAAGCATATGTGTTATATACATATTGATTATAAGAGTTTAATATAACTACTGAGAAATAGGATGATCTACTAGTCATTATATTTACCTAACTACATGAAGGAAAAGGAAGAAATGTTTTTGGGAATGATCGCTACCAATGCTTATAAAAGGCAAATAGTTGACCTTGTGATTAAACATTTAGCATGTCAATAAGTAAAAGAAAAATAACAAATACCTTCTAACATACAATGGTATTTTAAAATACCTGAATGGAAATAGGATCGTATCATTATAGACATCCTGTTTGATTTATCATTTAACAGGAAGTAGCATGAATCTATATAGGTAACAGTCGATTGGTTAACAAAGTTGACTCGCTTTACACTAATGAGAATCGAATTCTCATTAGTGAAACTGGTAGAAATCTATGTTAATGAAGCAGTAAGACTTCATAACATCCCATCTTTCATCATTTTAGACAAAGATCATAAGTTATAGATAGATTTTGGAAGAGACTTTAAGAAGTATTAGGTACATGCTTAGAATATAGCATAGTTTTCCTCCCTGTAGACACTAGGCCTGAGTCAGCCTTTGTCGGGGTTACCAAATAAGGATAATGTTATTTTGGAAATAGTCAGGAAGCAGTAATGCACTCTCTTCTCCTACATCGGTGTTTATTTTGAGAAAATATTTTATCAAGTTTCAAGGGGGACATGGTCTTTTAAAAGCGTATTTTCATTTCTTTCATTAAATTGGGTGAAGTGGTCATAATTAGAGGCCATTGGTTGACTCAAAAATGAGTCATGGACTCAACTCACGGGTCAAGTCCATGACTCATCTTTGAGTCACGATCTTGATTGATTGACTCACTTCCTCTTTTATCTCATAACTCACTAGCAAGTCATGGACTCAAGACCTTAACTCACCAGTAAGTCATGGCCTTTGGTCTGTGACTCACTCCTTTTTGGCATAAAATAATTTTTAAGTCCCACTGAGTCTAGCTCGTTAGTCACAGTCCATGACTCGCCAGTCAAGACTGTAATTAAATTTTTTTTGGCCAAAATCTTAGACTTTCACCCTATGAAACATGGGATCATTTCAAGATTAAAAATCTATCTTTTTCCCTTGATCTTAATCCATAGTCATTAAAAGGGGATGGGATGTCTTTTAGGAATGATTAACAAGAATCATTTTCTAACAAACTAGAGAGAAAAAAGGCTGGCTTTGGCTTTAGTTTTGGCTGTGGTTTTTGGAAAAATACGAAGGAAGCAGGAGAGGAGACAAAGAAGCACACTCACTGGTTCTAAAAAAATACTCTACTAAAGGTAATGTAAGAGGCAAAACTCTAGCTTTTGTGTAGATCTATGACTTTAATTCTTACAAAAATCCATTTTACATTTTCTTTGAGTTTAGGTTGTTTTATTCTTACTTTCCTTCTTTATAAATATTTTGTAAATATTGTTTCTTTATTTTCCTTGTGTAAATATTGTGTCATTGGCATGTTTAGATGCAATTTTATAAGTTATACATGAATCTATATTTTATTTGTTTTTAAATGAGTTTTATATCTTTAATTGTCATTTTCTCTCTCTAGAACTCACTTTCTCTCACTAGATAATTTCATGCAAATTGTGTTGTTTGATGTTTTCAGATCTTGTTTTGAGTTTATATGTTGTTTTTAGGAAGTTTAGAGGTTTTTTTTTATGAGTTTTGAGCCTTAAATTAGGTTTGGAGCTTAAAGTTTCAACTATGGTGATGTTCCAACAGTTGATGAACTATCTAAGGGTGAGTCATGGCCTTAGTCCATGACTAACTCCTAAGTTAAGGTTATGACTCACTCTAGAAGGGCCAATGACTCACTGAAATGAACATGACTTATTCCAATCAAGGCCGTGACTCGGTCTCTTTTAAGTCATAACTCACCTTCCATCTGGAATGAGTCCATGACTCACTTCTCTGTCCGTCACTAGGCCTTTCTTTCATTTATTTCCCTTATTTGTCATGTATTTTCTCTTTTTGTATTTTATGTGTTATATGATTAATTTTAAACATATTAATATATATATATATATATATGTGTGTGTGTGTGTATTTATTTTTATCTTGTAATATTATTTTCATCAATTTTATTTTTGTTTAACTAATCCATTTTTTTACTATATTTTTGTATGAAATATTCAAAATTTATTTGAAGGACCCAAGAAAGATAAAATAGCCTAACTGGCCCCAAAGAGTCTAATTTATTTACATAATTTATTTTATTTGTATTTTGGCCTATATTATTATCCAAATTATAATAATTAGTAAAAAAAAGGGATATTTTTGCACCCTTTAATTAAAAAAAGACACCAAAATGTTTCTACTTAATTAATTGGATCTTTTTCACAAAATGGACCAATGTCCTATTTTATTTCAAAGATCACACAAAAAAGAAATTTCGTAAATACACATGCGGGAATCAATATTCCTAAGTTTATTAAATATTTTGATTTATGTCTGTTTATATATTTGTTTTTCCTATTTCTTAAAAAATGTTTTATTTGAATGATAAATTAAAGTAAACTAAATAATCTCTTATTCATACATGCCCGGACCAATGTCCTTAAATCACCATGATTTATGCATGTTTTTATTGCTTTCTACATGCTTATACATGTTTATTCATTTTCCTTATCTCGTAATGTGTGAGAAGAGGATTAAAATAATTGGCCATAAATAATCAATTATATTGCTATCAACCAAGTATGTGAGTAGGGGTAAAATTCGAACTACCTCTGATTTTGGTTTCATAAGGTATAAAATCACTTTTCCAATGTTCTATTGGGTGGCGACACACCTTGTGATGCTTACCAAATGTCTTGCAGGTTATTCATTGGTAAATGGATAAAGATAGCTTGATACGCTGTCTCATGCCTTTTGGAGGCTTGAGGGCATCCCATGTTGGTTGAACCCTTGCCTATTGTAAAGCGATTGGCTTTCACAAGTTAAATAGACCTTGATCTAATTTGGGCCCTAAAAGTGGATTTTCGAGAGCAAACTGAATGCCTAAAAGGCTTAGCACATGTCATAGTGAAGACTTCACTAGGGAATTGTTTGAGATTTTACTTTAAAAGTGACTTGGTTGGTATAATATAAATGGTCACTTATGGTTGGTTATGTTTGTCCTTTTTTAAGTTATGTTACATTAGAAACATGTTATAGCCATAGACTTAGGTTAGGCATCCTTGTTTAGCTCCGATGTAATCTCAAAGTGTGACCCTATGTTCTCTCAATATAGGAGAATGTTAGAGAGAACCACAAGCCCAGGTCTCATACCTTCTTGGAATATTAAATGATGACCCGACTGGACGTTACTCTCGTGATGAGCTAGACCCGTTGGTAGGGACCATGCTTGGATAGCCCTAAAGTTTCACTGCCAGACCAAAGCTCTATGTAATGACATATATACTCCCCTTAGGCAATATGTACCATAATACTTTGCTTGCTAATTAGATACCTATATACTTGATCAGTTCTAATAAATTAAGGTAGGTCATAATCAAAGGTTGTCATGCCCTAGCAAGCCTATTTTTGTTTATCCAAATGACACAAGTGTATAAAGATCAACAATACATTTACTTTCACTTTAAATATAGAAAGGTTATACTACTGACATTCCATCACACATCAAGCATGTTCATTAGATTCCCTATTAACCAATAAATTAATTCCACCTAAGGAAGAGACTGTATGACCACCTATGTGGGAGAAATAAGGTTGGAAGGTCTATTCTTGATTTACACATATGTTTTGAAAATAATATGCCATACGCCCATCCATCACATGTATAATCATGCATCATGCTAACAAATTTCTTTTTTAGCCATCACAGAGTCATCCAGGTGGTTTAAGAATTTGACTTGCTATGAGAAGATGAGTGTTTCCTAGACAAGCTTTGATCCTCAATTTCTCTGGGAATTTACCTTGAGTGAATCTATAATGATGTATTAGCAAGAGACTCTTTTGGTTGAACTAGAAGATTAAAGCCTTGTTTAGGGGTTGTAGTTAGCAGCAGGCATTATAGAGTCAGCAGGTTGGTTTAGAAGTCCGAACGAGCATCTGGTTAGAAGATCTTTATTAGAGGTGTTTGAGTCGACATCAGAGACTGATTTGGGATTAGCTAAAATTTTTGAGTTAGCATCTGAGAGAACAAATATGGTGGATCCAACATGGATTGAGGTTGTTGACAATCAAGAATTAAATAGAAGACTCGATGAGTTTGAGAAAAGGATAAGGTCTATAATGACTAACATGGTGAGTTCCTTAGCATATCTTGCTAACCAATAAACTTTGGCAGCTGCTGCTGCACATCGAGAACCTATAACTGTTGGAGGCACTTCCATTACTGGTCTCACAGGACCTTCTATGGTTGCTAAATCAAGGGGAATAGGTTTGAGAGCTCCGCTTGTTGAACTATGAAAAGATAAAGGCATTGCTATCGAGGAGAATTTTATCCCTGAAAAATAGGAGGAATCAGCTGTAACACAAGTTTTGTAAGGAAAATTTTCTAGAATAGAGGTCCAATCTACAATAAGATGGAAGAGAAAATAAAAGCAATGACTCGGGTCTTATCTTCCGAAAAGGGGGTCAGTCTAAAGGACACAAATTTGGAAAGTGAGGATGTTTGATCGGTATCTAGCAAGTGTACTAGATCAGCTAGTAATATAGGAAAGTAAGATTAAGACCCTGAATATCGTACCTAAGGGAAACTGTGTAAATGCAACTTATTTTAGATTTTAAAATGAACATTGTATGCCAAAAGTAAAAGAAATCCCAAGTTTTGTGATGATGAAGAATTAACGAACTCAAAATAATTAATGTATAGATTTAAACAAAGAATTCTAAACAAAGCAAAGCAAAATTCTAAAAATCAATATTAAAGACATTTTATGCTAAAGGACTATCCACCTCAACTAATATTAATATTACAATGGCTCAGCTAAAAAGAATACAAGTGATTATAGAAAACCAGTGATGTAAGACTAGATAGCTTATTCAAACTATCAATCTATATATTAAACTTTCTTATTCAGGATGATTTAACACATAGCATAAGAATCTAGTTTTGAACTCCTAGAAATCCATTAAACTATTTTTCAAGCAAACTTAACTTCAATCTATTCTTAGTTCAACGATTTTTAATTTTAGTCTGTCTATATTAACACATAATTACACCTAATTCAGAATATAATCATGCATAAATATTGATGAACCAACCCAAGAGCATGCATATCACATATCATATATAAAACATATACCAACTATTAATTAAATAAGTTAACAATTGATCTTAACACAATCTTTAGATATGAAGTTGCACAAAGCTAAAAATATTCAACTTGTATTAAATGAAAGCATAGCGAGGTCATTACAATAAGAGTTAAGGATTCAAGTATCCTTTACCAAAAGTAAAAGAATTACTCACTGTTCATTTTAAAAATTAAAGTATATAAATAATTGAAAATAATACAAACACTTAGAGATTCCACTACTCTTGAGACCCTTGCAAAGTCTTTGATCATAGTATCTAACCCTAAATGCAAAACAAAAATAAAACTAAAGTCTCTAATTGGTAAAAACCATTCTCCCCCTTCATTGGTTTTTTTTGCTACTTAAATAGCTTAAAACTATAAGAATTTCGACTGTTAAAACTTTCCAAACCAGTAGGAAGCAAAGTCCTTTTCAACTTTAACAATTAGACTCGATAGAGTGATATTTCACTCCATTGAGTGAGGCTCTTTTATTCTTGACCTTTAAAGTGACTCGGTAGAGTGAACGAGTAGTCCACCAACTGATTGTTCTCTTTATGCCTTATTTCCTTTATCCCACTTGGTAGAGTTAATGTGTGCTCCATCGATTGGTTGCTCTCTAGACTAACAAAAGACTTCTTCTATTTTTCCCTTTAGACTACTTGGTAGAGTGATCAATTCACTCCACCGAGTGATAAGGCTTTAGAGTGTATGATGTACTTTGTCTTCATAAAAAGCCTTCAACTGCTAAATTTACACTTTTGCCCTTATAAATTCTCCTTTTCTTCAATTACACACCTAAAAACACCAAGTTAACCAATTAAGCTGAAAAAGTACTAATCATGAAATTAAACACTAAATTAACCAATTTACCCTTAAATTAACATGCTAGACACATTACAAACACATTAAAAAATATAGTATAATTCATACTTATCAAATACCACACATTTAGTCTTTGCTTGCTTCCAAGCAAATTAGAATAAACCAACTTCTCAAAATAACCAAACTTCAACCAAGAATTATACATTTCAAAAACAAGCTTAGCAATTGATAAGAGCACTTAACAAGATTCTAGCTAGAATAAATTCAAACAAAACAATATGAGCTAGTTTCTTTATGTGTGTGTGTGCAAGACCAAAATATTTTAAGCATTTTTAGAAAAATCAAATCACCAATACAACTTTAGGGTTAAACTTAGAATGAACGTACATCTAAGTGTACAAATGGTTTCACACTTAAAACTCTAGAACACTTTAAGCCTCTCTTTTAGCATCGGAACGCAAAAGACATCTCTACTAAACAACTCAAAAGTAAACTTAACATCGCTTAGGTCTTCAAAGGCTGTGATGGGGTTAAGGTATTGGTTATCAAAGAATGGATAATAGATAATAAAAAAGAATAGCCACTCTATTTTAAGATAGATTAACATTTCTAAAATTTTCACCTATTAACTAAAAAATTTAAGTATTAAGCCAAAATTGCTTACCCTTATATATTCACAATACCCTTGAGAACAAAACTGTTATAACTTTCATAAATTCACAAATCATCCATTTTTGAAGTCTCATTTGCTTTCCCTTGTGACTACCTCACACTTAAGATTTTGCCATAAATTAGTTTTATTTCTTTTCTTTCATAACAAAACTTTTTCATTTTCTTTTCCCTTTTTGTTGCTAGCTTCATTGCAGGAAATGTAATAATCAAAAGAATATTCATAGGGTAAAGTTATTCACTTTATTTATAACCTTTGCCAATAATTTCAAACTATCTCACTACACCTTCAAACAAAAGTTAACCTCTCCAATTCTAAAGTGGCTAATTCTAGAAAGGTAGATAAAGCCTCTTTTAGGCTATAAGGTTAATAATTGAGTGTAACAAGAAAAATAAAAATATAGCATGCATTAAGTATACCTCATTAAGCTCAAGGTGGCTAAAAAGGGTAAAATATATCAAAAAGGTGGATAAATAGTCTTAAAAATATTGCTTGGATCACTTTTTAAGTTGCCTGAGTTATCTTTATGCTTCGAAGGGTGATGAGGAAAGTTCTAGTGTACTAAAATTCCTTACTCAACTACTATAATGCATGGGTTTTTCTCTTATTTCAAAACTGGTCTTGGTGCTCAAAAAGTGAAAACTAACAAATATAAGTCAAGTTGAAGGATAAACTAGCCAAAAATTCATTAAACAACATACTTATCATAATGCTAAACAAAGATTTTAAGCACCACACATTCTAAGTTCAAGTTCGACTAGTTTAATTTCGGAGAATAAAACTGGGGCAAACTAAGTCTAGTGTAAGCTAGATGATAATTCTGAACTAACTAATTAACTAGAGAAACTAGAACAGGAAAATAACTACTAACAATGTCTAACTAGTACTAAGAATACCAATACTTAAATAGAAATACAAAGTTGCTCCTAACAAAAAAAGTAAATAAAACTCAAAAACAAAACAAAAAGAAAACATAAACATAAATGTTTTCATGAAGGGAAGAATTAGATTCTAATTCCTAAATCTAAGCAAAATTAAGCTTAGAGAAGCTCTACCCCCCTCTCAAAAATTTGTTGTCTATAGCAAGCCGAAATACAGTTCAATCATATGGTGGGAGTGGTGGTGGTGGATATCGCTCCCAGAAATTAGCAACAAACCGCTCAAGAGTCTGCTTTAGTTTATTGATACTATCCTACATATTATCCAACCAATCATTCACTTGATTCATGAAAGCAGTCATTTGGGGTGAGGGTTCCTATGGTGTAGGTACCTGTTCAGCTAGAGCAGGGTTTTTATCTTCCTCCTTATTTCTTCCAATGGTGACTAGGTTCAAATACTCCTCCCTATCCGATCAATGTCTACGTGGCTTCTTGACTAAAACCTTCATCCGCATCAACATTGCATAATCAATGAATGCAAGCTCCCTAAGAGAGTCCCTTAAGTCTAAATAACCTACAGCTTTTGCCATTAAAGTTGCAACCCATCATAGTGATGTTTCTTTAATAGTGCTCTTCCTTTTCTATAATTCTTCTATATTTCTACACAAAAGGATAGTACCATTGATCTAAATACCCTTAACCATGCATCTTAACAACATACATTTCTCAGCATTGATCACATCTGGGCTACCAAGGCAGCTAAAGAAAGTGAGGAACAAAAATCGATGAAGGATTTAAAGGGCATGACTACCTAAAGCACGAGCCTTGAGTTTGCTAGAATTATAGGGCACTAGGTTTATTTGATCACAAATAAATTCCCAGTTCTCCTGTGGGGTGGCATTAGCTAATTCGCCTAAAGGATTTGTGGAGAAACCCAATTTCTGTGAAAACTCTAGAAAAGGCATGTGGTAAGTCTTCCTCTAAAACTTAAAACTAATTGTGCCTTCATCCTATTCATCTTCAAAATGGAGCTTAAAAGATGTAAACAACATTTGTGAAATGTGCGGGTGTACCTCTGGTTGCTTTTTACTGATCTTTTCCAAACCAATATTGTTTTATCAAAGGGAGATTCTCATCCCATAAATTACCATCCATTATATCTAGATAAAATTGATTCTGAAAAACCAGTTTGACAAAGTTGACTTCTTTAAAATATTCATACAACTCTCTATCATTTTCATCCATGTATATAGGGAGTTGATTACTAGATGAGTTGGATGCTTCTTTCTTTTTGGATCTTTTAAGTGCCACTACACACAATAATGAGAGTAAAAATCAATGCCATAAAATATAAGAATTAATAAACTCACTCAAGAAGAAAAACTCAATAATTAGGCCAACTTCCTCACAAATCAATGCATGATCATAAGTGGAAACCATGTTTAAATCAAGTGTGGAAATAAAATGCTCACATATGAAATTTGTTTATAATGGTTAAGAAGAGGAAAATTTAAGCATAGAGAATGGACTTAGTCTTTTAGTAATTTAATCGAACATGTGGTGTGCACAACTTAACTAAGCCAAATTGAATACAAACTAAACCATTTAAAACCCAAAAATGAAACATCAAGAACAATTTCCAACGCTCAATGCAGACATAATCAATATGACCAAAAATATTAGCAAATAGATGTCAATTTAAATGAGCCAAATTGTACAAGATGAAGAACAAAACCCAAGTAATAAGTCACTACAATTTAAATGAAATAATTAAAGAGATAATAAAAGACTTACTTGATCAAAGTGAAGATGCAATAAAAATTAATCAAGAACAAAAACCTAAGTGTTAGTGGAGTAAATTGAGCGAGTGAGAGAGAAAAGACCAAATATTTGAAGCAAATGTGAAAGTGCATAATGTAGTGAAGCAAAATGGGGCATTTAAAGGGAGTTTCTCAGTAGAGTGAAGGCCTATCCGGTGGAGTGAATTTTTCACTTTACTGAGTGGCTCACTATTGCAAGGGAATGAATAAAAAATAACATAAATAGGCATTAAAGTGAACTCAGTGGAGTGATTTTTCACTCTACCGAGTGGTGAAATACCCGGTAGATTGGAAAATCACTCTACCGAATGAGTGGTCTCTGGATTAAAAGCAAAATAAATTTTTTTTATGGAATGACCCACTCGATGGAGTGAAAAATTCACTCTACCGAGTGAATGGTCTTGGCAACAACAAAACCCAAAAAAAATTCCCAATAATTGTTCATGAATAATAAACCTTGAAATAAATACATGCCTTAATGGTTACCTAAAGTTCTATATTAATTTGATTAATTCACCTCTAACAACATCATAAATCCACCAAAGAAGTTGAAACACTTACCAAAAATTGACCATATGTGCACAAACAAATTAAAATTGTCCTTCATAAAACATGCTTAAACTGCACAGAAATCACAAAAAACTACTGTTGATAAAATAACTCTAGTTGTTCTCCCAATACATTGCTCTTGATGAAACACTTAAACACAAAACCAAAAACACTCATTCAAACGCAAAATAACCCAAAACACAAACTAACCAAAATCAAACTAAATCAAATAAACTATCAGCACAACATAAAAACTAATAGAATAAAAACTAGCAACACATAAAAAGATAAGGAAAGAGTGTAGTTCTAAGTTTAGCAAGTCCTCAGCTAGACTTTTAAAACCATGTTAATAGTCCCATAAAACCATGGTTGCCTCAACAACCTCCACATGCCCAATTCGATACTGCTTCAATCGATGCCCATTTACTTTATATCAACATCCGTCTTTTGGACTCTTAATGGTAACCACTCCAAATTCATTATTGGAAAACACCTTATATGGTCCAAGCCATTTGGATTTCAGCTTATCTAGAAATAATCTTAATCGACTATTGTACAATAAGACTAGCATTTTGGGAGCAAACTCCTTCATATTTATCCTCTTGTCATGCTACCAATTTGTCTTCTCTTTGTATAGTGTTTCATTGTCATACGACACTGTCAAAATTCAATGAGTTCATTAAGTTATAGACTTCTTTTCTCTCCTACACATCTCAAATCAAGGTTAACCAGTTTTGTTGCCTAATATGGCTTATGCTCTAATTCGACCAGTAAATGAAATACTTTTCCAAAAACCAATCTAAATGGAGACATGTCTATAAGGGTCTTATATTCAGTTCTATAGGCCTAAAGAGCCTCATCTATCTTTTGAGACCAATCGTTTCTAACAGTATTGACTATTTTTTCCAAGATTAATTTCAACTCCTTATTTGACACTTCCACTTGCGATTTGCTTGCGGATGATATGGGGTTGTTATTTTATGCTTGACACCAAATTTTCTAAGTAATGTCCTGAATTAATGGTTGACAAAATGCTTGCCTCTATTACTTATAATAGCCCTTAGTGCCCCAAACTTAGTGAAAATATTCCTCCTAAGGAATTCAAGCAAATTCTAGCATCACATATCCTAGTTGTTGCTGTTTCTACCCATTTACTTATATAATCCACGACAACTAAGATATACTCAAGTCCACATGAATTTGGAAATGGTCCCATAAAATCAATACCCCAAACATCAAAACTCTCTACTTCTAGCACATTATTCATAGGCATCTCATCCCTCTTCAAAATATTTCCTGCACACTGACACCTATCATATAACTCTATGAAAGATTTAACATCAGCAAAAAGAGAGGGTCAAAAAAAAACTTGACTGTAAAAGTTTTTTCACTATACGGTTTGCTCTATAGTGACCTCTAACCTCTCCTCCATGACATTGTTTCATAATATCTTCTTGCTCCCCCTTTGAAACACATCTCCTAAGCATTTAATCTGGCATATCTTGATCAAATATGGATCATCCCATAAATAATGCCTTGCATCCGCTATTAGCTTCTTTTCCTGTTGCTAAGTGAAGTCCTTTGGTAGATAACCTCTTGCAAGATAATTGGCAATATTAGCATACCAAGGAATTGAACCTACATAAGCATAAATAGTACAAATATGTTCATCCAAAAATAAATCAAAAATTTCTCCCTTTCCTATGTGATCATGATCTAGTCTAAATAAATGATTAGCTACAAAATTATTAGCTCCCTTTTTATCCTTGATTTCTACATCAAATTCCTGTAGTAGCAAAATCCATCTAATAAGCTTTAATTTTGAATCCTTATTAGCAAAAAGGTGTCGAAGAGCTGCATGGTCTGACCACACTGTGACTTTGGATCCTAAGAGATATGGCCTAAATTTTTCAAAGGAAAATACTGTTGCCAAAAATTCTTTCTCAATAGTGGTATAGTTCACTTGAGCTCTAGTGAGTTTATGAGTGCTATAATAATGGTGTGAAACATCTTCTCCTTTCTCTATCCCAATACTGCTCCTACTGCATAATCACTAACATCATACATTATTTAAAATGGTAAGGTCTAATTCGATGATGTTACGATTGGTGCCGTAATTAACTTTTGCTTTAGTAAATTGAAAGCTTGTAGACACTCAGCATCAAAGTTAAATGTGGCATTTTTAATCAATAGATTAGACAATGGTTTTGCAATTTTTAAAAAACCTTAATAAACCAGCATGAACAAGAAAATTTCTAACGCCTTTGACATTAGTAGGGAAGGAAATTTAGCAATCACATCTATTTTAGCCTTATCAACTTCAATTTCCTTTTTAAAAATATTATTGCCTAAAACTATAAATTCCCTTACCATGAAGTGACATTTTTCCCAATTAAGGATAAAGGTAGTTTATTTATACCTTTTTAAGACCAAAGCAATATTATTCAAGCGGGAATCAAAACTGTGACCATATAAAGTAAAGTCATCCATAAAGACCTCCATAAATTTTTGAATGAAATCATGAAATATGGCCATTATACACCTTTGAAAGGTGGTTGGGGCATTACAAAAACCAAATGGCATTCTCCTATATGTAAAGGTGCCATAAGGATATGTGAATGTAGTCTTTTCTTAGCCTTTTAAGGCTATAGGAATTTGCAAAGATCCCAAATAACCATCTAAAAAGCAATAGAATCTATTCCTAGCTAACCTCTCTAAAATTTGGTCAATAAAAGGTAAAGGAAAGTGATCTTTCCTAGTGGCATTGTTCAATCTCCTGTAGTCTATACACAATCTCCATCTTGTCATAGTGTGTGTTAGGATGAGTTCATTTTTTTCATTAGCTATCACAGTTATACCCCTCTTTTAGGCACATATTGTACCGGACTCACCCAACTACTATTAGAAATAGGTTAAATAATACCTGTATCTAGTAGTTTAAGTACCTCTATTTTTACTACTTCTTGCAAAGTTGGATTGAGTTTCCTTTGTAGTTGCACCACCGGCTTGAAGTTACTCTCCATAGATATTCGATATGTACAGTAACTGGAACTAATTCCCTTTAAATCTAATGTCTCCCAACTGACTGCTCCTTTATGCTTCTTCAATACTTCCACAAGCATCTTTTCTTCCAAACCCATCAAAAGTGAATAAATAATTATCAGTTTAGCATTATCTTTTAAAAATATATATTTTAAATGTAAATGGAGAGTTTTAAGTTCAAATTTGGTTTCTCCCTTTGGAGGGAATGGCTCATCATCCTTTATTCCTTCTTCATTGTGCTATTTTTCTAGTTCCTCTATCAGCTTTTCTTTTTCCTTTCCATTTTCTCCTTGTACTTTTGAATGCATCAAATAATATTGCAGTGCATCATCTAACAATATTTCCTCTTATTTTTCCTCTACACATTCCTGAACACTATCCATAAAGTAAATAGACTCTTCAAAGTTATAGGATAGGTGCTTCATCATCTTATTCATATTGAAAACCATTTTTTTATCATTAAATCTTAAGGTGACTGTTTGTCTATGTACATCAATCAGTGCCTTTGTTGTGTTCAGAAATGGCCTTCCCACTATCAATGGCACCTTACGATGCTCCTCCATATCCATTACCACAAAATCAATTGAAAATATGAAATTTCCAACCTTTACCAATAAGTCCTCTATTATACCCATTAGCCTCTTTATGGATCTATCCACCAACTGTAGTGTCATTCAAATTTCCTTCATATCACTTAAATTCAATTTCCTACAAATTGAACAAGGCATTAAGTTAATACTAGTGCCCAAATCACATAATGCATGTCCAATTAAATTTCCTCCTAGCTCTCATGGTAAAGTAAAACTACCAAGATCCTTTAATTTTTTTAGAATTTTGTTCATTAAAATTGCACTACAATTTTTCGATAATTAGATCGTTCCTACACCCTCTAGCTTTTTCTTATTCGAACATAGCTCTTTAAAGAACTTAGCATATTTAGGCATGTGTAATAAAGCTTCAAAAAATGGTAAATTTACATGCAACTTTTTAAATATGTCTAAAAATCTATTTAACTATTCATTATGCTTTTCCTTTCTAGCTAGAGATGGATAAGGCAATTTAGATTAATCAAGCACAGTAGAAACAAGTTTTTCTTTACCCTTACTTTTTTCAACAATAGTAGGCATGTCATTAATAATTTTAGGTTTATAAATATTTACCTCCATTGTTGGTTGCCCCAAATCTGAAGAGTTCTTACCATTTTTAGCTTCTTTTACATCCTTCCCACTTTTCAAGGCGATTGTCTTTGCTTCTTCTTTTGGGTTCTTGTCCACATTAGATGGAAAAGTGCCATATGTCCTATTTGAGATAGAATTTGTGAGTTACCCTACTTGAGTTTTTAAGTTCCTAATTGAGGCATCTTGATTTCTCATCCAAATATCTTGTGATTTCCACCTAGCATCTTGAATAGCCATAAATGTTGTTTGGTCGATTATAAAGTTAGCAAACATTTACTCTAAATTGGGCTTTCTATCTAATGTGGGTTGAGGTCTAGCTTGAAAACCTGGGGGTTTATATGTGGAAATGTAATGTGGTTGGGCTTGAGTTTTGTGAGGCAGATGGTTGTTGCTATGGGAAACTATATTTTGATTAAAGGGAGCCCTAGGTTGATTACTAGATGTAGATGCATGATTCCCCTCTCTCCATGAAAAATTAAGGTGATTTCTCCATCTAGGATTATAGATATTGCTATAAGGGTTTAATGCATTTACTTCTTCCACTAATGTACCTAAGCTCTCATTACTTTTAAATTTAGGTGTTATATGTGTCCCAGTATAAGTGTTACACGATTGAGATAAAGATGACACATTTTTAACTTGTAAACCACTCACCTACTTTGTTAATGCATCTATTTGTGCCCTTAACATGGCTACCTTATCCACACTATGTACAACTTGCTTCTTCTATGTGGTCCATGCACTTACCCACTGAGCATCATTGGTAGCTACCTCATCAAGAAGTAAGAATGTTTCTTTAGGGATCTTATTCATAAAACTTCTATTTGAAGTTATATCTACGAAAGATCTTGTAGATTGATTCACACCTGCATAGAAAATAAACACTAGTTGATGAATAGCAATTTCATGTTATGGACAACTCTTTAAGAGTCTCATAAATCTTTCCCATGCCTCGTGTAATGGGCCCTCATATAATTGATGGAAGTTATGGATGTTATTCCCAATACTAGCTATTTTGGTACGAGGAAAAAAGCAAAATAAAATTTTTTCTTACATTTGTTGCCATGACTAAATGGATTGACTTGGTAGCATTTGCAACCAATCCCTTGCCTTACCAATAAGAGTATAAGGGAACAACTTAAGACTAATGGCATCCATAAATACATTGGGTATTTCAACTGTAACACTAACTTTTAAAAAGATATCTAAATGTTTAGCAAGGTCTTCTATCTCTGATCTGGAAAATCAATTCTTTTAAACCATAGTGATGGTAGCAAGTTTTATCTCAAAGTGTTGATTATGAGGTATCTTAATGGTTCTATGATCCTCATTCCATCTAGGGATAGCATAATTTCTAATGGTTCTAGCCCTAAACAAATTCCTTTAAGCTTTGATATTCATCCCTTGCTCCTCTATCAAAGGTGGATTAGCTATAGGTGGGTCATAAAGAGGGTTCTTATTAAGGTTATTAAGGTTATTCTTGCTCTTTTAAATTCATCTTTCTTTGTCTTAATCTCCTAATCCTATGGAATGTCCTCTTAATTTCAAGTTCAATAGGCAAAATTGGTTCACCTTTTAACATAAACTATTGACATTTGCAAAGAATAAAGGAATAAAATTAATAAAGAATGGAGAATAAGAAGGAAGAAGAAAGAGACACAAAATTCACTTAAAAATCTAAAAACAAATGCCAATATTTTCCTAGCAATAGTGCTAAAAACTTGACCAGTATCTAGCAAGTATACTAGATTGGCTAGTAATATAGAAAAATAAGATTAAAACCTTGAATATCATATCTAAGGGCAACTGTGTAAATGCAAATTCTTTTAGATTTTAAAATGAACACTGTATGCTAAGAGTAAAAGAAATCCTAAGTTTTGTGATGATGAAGAATTAACAAACTCAAAATAATTAATGCAAACATTTAAATAGAGAATTCTAAACAAATCAAAGCAATATAATGTAAATTGGTAAAAATCCATATTAAAGATAACTTCTGCTAAAGGACTATCCACCTCAACTAATTTTCCAATGACTCAACTAAAAAGAATACAAGTGATTACGGAAAACCAGTGATATAAGGCCAAATAGCTTATTAATACAATCAATTTATATATTAAACTTTCTTGTTTGGAATGATTTAACACATAGCATAATAATTTGGTTTTGAACTCCTAGATATCCATTAAACTCTTTTCCAAGCAAATTTAATTTCATTCTATTCTTAGTTTAATTATTCTCAATTTTAGTCTGTCTGTATGAACACATAATTACACCTAATTTAGAATACAATCATGCATAAATACTGATGAACTAACCCAAGATCATGCATATCATAGATAATATATAAATCAAATACCAACTATTAATCAAATAAGTTAACAATTGGTCTTAACACAATCTTTAGATACGAAGTTGCACAAAACTAAGAAATAATCAACTTGTATTGAATGAAAGCACAGCTAAGTCATTATAATAAGAGTGAAGGATTTAAGTATCCTTTAGCAAAAGTAAAATAATTACTCACTTTTTATCTTAAAAATTGAAGTATATAAATAAATGAAAACAATACAAACACTTAGAGATTCAACTACTCTTGAGACCCTTGCAGAGTCTTCAATCATAGTATCTAACCTTAAATGCAAAATGAAAATAAAAATAAAGTGTTTAATTGGTAAAAACCATTGTCCCCCTTCACTAGTGTTTTTTACTACTTAAATACCTTAAAACTAGAAGAATTTTGACTACTAAAACTTCCTAAACCAGCAAGAAGCAGATTCATTTCCAACTTCAACAACTAGAGTTAGTAGAGTGATTTTTCACTCAACTTAGTAAGGCTCTTTTATCCTGGACCTTTGGAGTGATTCGGTAGAGTGAGTGAGTACTCCATCGAGTGATTACTTTTTTCATGCCCTATTTCCTTTATCTCACTCAGTAGAGTGAGTGTGTGCTCTATTGCGTGGTTGCTCTCTAGACAAACAAAAGACTTCTTCTCCTTTTCCCTTTAGACTACTTAGTAGAGTGATCAATTCACTCCATCAAGTGACTAAGCTTTGGACTACACAATGAGCTTTATCTTCATAAAAAACCTTTAATTGCTAAATTTACATTTATGCCTATATAAATTCTCCTTTTCTTCAATTACACACCTAAAAACACCAAATTAACCAATTAAGATCAAAAAGTACTAATTAAGAAATTAAACACTAAACTAACCAATTTACCCTTAAATTAACATGCTAGACACATTAAAAATATAGTATAATTCATACTTATCAGCATTCTCCCTTACCGATTCAAAATGCCTAACTTACTTAAGTTTGATTTTACTTCTAACCCATCTACTTATATCAAGCAATATACCTTGTTAATGAAGGGCACTACTCTTACTAAGAGGCAAAAGGCTAAGTATTTCATCTTTAACCTTACAAACCCTGCCATCGACTGGTACTATGGTCCGAACAGGCATACTAAAGAAGATTGGGATGTATTGACAAAAGAGTTCCTAAGATAATACGACTGTAGTACACGAATGGAAGTTACTCTGAAGGATCTTGAGCTGTTACAGGAGAAAAAAGATGAGTCCTTTCATAAGTATCTGATAAGGTAGAGAAATAGAGTGATAGAGATGAAGAGAAAGCCTAATATCATTGATCAAATTAGGCTTTTTATAAGGAATGTTAGCCCTTATCTGAGGGAAGGCCTAGAGATAAAGGGGTTGAAAGATTGGGAGTCTTTAAATGAAATTTCTATTGAAGCCGAGGGTCAATACCTAGCTAAGAAAGCAAGCTTCGCAGGTAGCAGGGGTTTTGCTTTAGGGCATCGAGGTTATAAAACTACGATGGGTAAAGCTGTATAGGTGTAATTGGAAAGATAGTTAAAATATCTACTGGTGAAGGCACTCAAAGATACTATTCAAATCTAGGTAGATCTTTGTCTTGGGTGCTTAATAGGTTGATGAAAGAGGGAAAGTTGTAGCCTTTACCAGCTAAACCTACTAAAAGTCAAGGTTAGCCTAATCATCGGGCTAATCAATACTGTGTATATCATCAGCACATTGGTCATTTAACAAATCACTATAGAATCTTAAGGGATAGGATCCAAGATCTCATCGATAGCAAATAGATCATTGATCTAGAGAAAAGGGAAAAGAAAAAGGGAGTTTATCATACTATCCCACTGCTTATATCAATGATTGGCTCAGGTCTATTAGAATGGCATGTGCTATGATCTATATGGTAACAAGTATCTAGCCACTACTCGCCCTAAACAGTTAGATATAGAAAAAGAACATGAGTTGGGAGTATGTGTGATCGACTTCTGGGAGTCACCCAGTGAAGATAAAGATTGTGTTAGCCCTCTTGATTTGTGGGATTCTAAAAATGAGGAAGAGGCACAAAAAGTAAAGTTGATTACTTGAAGTGGCAGAGTAGTACTGGAGGTAGAGAGACAAGCAGATTCTCAGCCACTACCTGTAAAAAAGGAGTAAACGGAGGATCAAATCCTAAAGTAGTTAAAGAAAACTTTTGCTTAGATCTTTATATGGGATTTACTTCGATAGTCACCTTCTCATAGGTAGAAAGTAGTGGAGGCTTTGTGTGAGTCCAGTGTGGCCACGACTATTTTGCCTTCATAGATGCTAGAGTTGGGGAGAATATTATATATGTTAATACAGATCTACCTATTTAAACCTATAACACAGTCATCCCTTATATATAAATGCCCAAGTTAATAGGAAGCATACGACATGAGTAATGGTAGATGACGGATCTTTAATTAATGTATGTCTGTGGTGGTGCTTCTGACTTTCAAGTTAAATGAGCCCATGCTGAATAAATCTGATTTGGTGGTCACAACCTATAACAATTCTCACAGGTAAGCGATAGGTACTTTTAAAGCTGATGTAAAAACTGGAATAATTATCATTGAGATAGAATTCATGATGTTGCCAATACCTATAAATTTTTCTATATTTTTGGGGAGACCTTGGTTTCACAAGCTAGGGGAAGTTCCATCCACTCTTCACCAAATGATCAAAATTCCCCATAATGGTGAAGTGGTCACTATAAGAGCTACTAGAGAAAATCAAGTGTATGTGTTAGGAATAGTAAATTAGCCCTTAAGTGGATTTCATGTAGCTACTGTCAATGCTAACAATGGAGGTAAATAGGATTCCAGCCCTTAAGTAAAGAAAATAATGAAGAAAATGAACTTTCTGCTAGAAGCAGGTTTAGGTAAAGACTCCTGGGGTCCTTTAGAGGTTATCACTACTAGAAGATAGACCAACTAGAGTGGATTGGGTTATAAAAAGTCCAATGATAAGAAGAAAGTTCCACTAAAACCATAAAGTATACCACACATCCTTAATAGTTTTGTCCTCGTATCTACTCCACTCCAGTATTGTGGTGAGATTGAGCCTGTGATGGTCGGAGGAGAGCTCATCCCTAGCTTTGAAATATTTAATGATGTTTTTGATTGGACAAGTGGGATCATCAAGCTTGTCAAAGGGTTTTAGGATGAGGAGATTATGATTAAGCTATTTGAGTGGGATGATGCCCCTGAGGAAGTTATAACTCTAGTGCTATTGACTTCTAGACTAAAAGGGAAACAAAAAGTTGAATTTGAAGTCCCTGTAGCAGAGTTGAAGGAGGATGTTGAAAAGGCTACTACAGAAGTTGATAAGGAGCACCCATAAGATGCAAGAGATAGAGTAGGCTCATTTGAGGCATCAAACTCACCGAATGTAGATGAGGATGCTTTTGTAGATACACTTTATATACATGAACTTTTTGACAATGATGTATGTAATCCTCTTATATAAATAATATGAATAACTTTGCTTACGTGTGTGATGTTTCACATTATTTCATTTCAAATGATCATGATCATAAAGCATTTATATTTGACATTAATTCAATAAGTACTACTCCATTCAATCTTAGTACTCTTGAGAATCCAAGAGAAATCTTGATGACATTTTATGTTACCCATAAAGAGAAAAGAAGAATTAAAAAGAATTTAAAAAAATGAAAGAGTCTTTGCATAGACCTATGAAGACATGTCAAGAGTTGCTGCCATCCCTACCTATCCTAGATACAAGCCTGTTAAGCAGAAGCTCATAAGGATTAGGCTGGAATGGCAAAAAAAGTTAAAGAAGACATATAAAAGTACATAAAAGCCAAGTTTCTGGTGGAAGTCCAATATCCCACTTGGTTGGTAAATGTAGTGCCAGTGGCCAAGAAAAATGGAAGGGTTTGAGTTTGTGTGGAGTACAGATTTGAACAAGGCTTGTTTAAAGGAAGACTTCCCGCTTCCTCATATAAATGTTTTAGTAGATAGTGTAGTTGCTTATGTAATGTATAGTTTTGGAGATGGGTATGCTGGATATAATCAGATGCTGAATAAAGTTATAAATAGGATTAAGAAGACATTCATGTTAGAGAGTATGCCCTAGAACCTATGTAATAGGGATGTATTTCATATGTATGAATTCATATTCTTAATAAAATGCATCATTCATTTATTAATGCTATGTTTAAATGCACGAGTTTGTAAATCTTAAATTAATAAATGAAGTCCTTGATAGTATAAACACAATGCAAAGGCAACCATGAAAGCATTCATGATATGAGATGTCTATTGCATACAAATGTGTTAATATCCAAATATCCCTAGTCATAGAATTAACAAGATAGGACATTGTTAATTCGAATAGACTAGTGCATGTTATGCTTCTTGAATTGTTCAAGCAGTGGTTCTCATAACTGTAATTATGGAAGATAATCAAAGCTAACATATGGATGCTTGTTAGGAGAACAAGTTCATTGGAGACCTGCAAAGAGAATCCTCACATGGATATTAAATCTATGTTAGTGAGGAATCTCTTCATAGTGGTTGTGCAAGTATCCTTAGACTTGAGATCACCAAAGTTATCTTAAGTAGCAAGTGGTATACTTTGACTCCATAACTGATTACTTCCAATTGGGGTTGAACATAGTTAGGAGGTTGGGTATATCATGACCTATTTGAAGATAGTTGAGTGATTCACAAAGGATTAACCATCGGAGATTTATTAAGGAAAGTTATCTCGCATGATTCTATAATTGTCTTGTTTAGAGAATCTCTGGCCAAAGTAATATGCCAAGATGGATAAGGATCCATGAAGGGCATTTTTGGGAACAATGGTTAAATTAATAGAACATACATAATTAGCTTTATATGAGTTGATAGAAATCCACACTCAGAATCTAATTGAGATAAGAGTGGCGAAAAGAGTAATTGCATGGTAATTATTTCTATGAAAGGCTATAGTGAAACAACTTGACTTTCCTGACATTTGGGTAGTTATGATGCCTAGATAGAGGCCAATCATGACTTGTATAATAGTGTATCATAAATATCAATAGGGATTGATAAAATGATTTAAAGAAGTTTAAATCAGGTGAATTTTGAATAAAACTCATAATTACATATTATACTGCCAATATGGATAGGAACCCAATAGGTCACACACATAGAGAGAAAAGGATAAAATGGTAAAATGACAAGGGTAATAATATTTGATATTATTATGGGAATAAATAAGTGAATAAGAGAATAATTAATTAAAGAGTTTAATTAATTATGATCAAGTAAAATTGTTCACATAACTTTTTAGAAATGTTATGCAAAATGAACTTAATTGAAATATTTTATTTCATAATTAATTATTATTGGATTATAAGTTTTATAGGGCTGATATAATAATTAATAGATCCATTGGAGAAAATAATGGAGGCCCAAAAAATTGAGTTTGGCGTAGAAACCCTCCAAAGGAAGGGTCTCACGCCAACTTCAAATAGAAGGCCTTGAAGGCCTAATTCTTGGACCAAAATAAATTAAATATATTTCATAAGTGTTATGGAGCCTACATATTTAATTTGGATGGATTTAGAATTCATTTGGGTGATAAAATCCAAGTGTATGCATGGAGGGCCTAGTTTGTGGGTTTTGTACATAGTCTTTTATGAAAGGATTTAAATTGGATTTAATTGAGCCCAAATAAATTATTAATAATTCCAGAAGCCCATTTAATATTTCTCCAGCAATTTTAAAGAGCTCAATCCCATTATGAAGTTGGTTTTTTAACCTAACTATAAAAATCCAAGTGATAGGGATTTTAGGGTTAAGTGAACAATTAAGAGAAAAAGATTTTTCTCTCATTTTCTAAACCTAGCCGCCACTTCCCCCTTGCTAGCATCAAAGGATTTCAGCCAGCCTTGTATTCCTCAATTT
Source organism: Excoecaria agallocha (assembly GCA_037975025.1). Lineage (NCBI taxonomy): Eukaryota > Viridiplantae > Streptophyta > Magnoliopsida > Malpighiales > Euphorbiaceae > Excoecaria > Excoecaria agallocha. The sequence goes on along the minus strand of CM075807.1, from coordinate 37,686,573 downwards.
TTGGTTCATTCAATCCTTCTCTAGTGTTGATTACTCATTTAAGGTGTTCAATTTCGGACAATATGGTTTTGCGACAACCCAGTTAAAGGAAAATCAACTGTTCAACAAAAATCAAAGGTAATTTTTTTTATTCTCATTAATATATATATTGTAAATTCATGGTAAGATCGGATCTATTGGTTAAAAAATTTTAAATCCCGCTTATGTATGAGATGCATGTAACTGATAATTCCCAACAATTCATCACTAAATAGGGCATATATGTTTTATGCCATTTAGATTGAAGAATGCAGGGGCTACTTATCAAAGAATGGCTATAAAGATTCTAGATGATTTGATCTATAAAGAGGAAGAAGTATATGTGGAGATATGATGATTAAATCGGTAACCCGAGAAGGTCATTTTGAAACCTTGGAAAAGATCTTCCAAAGAATTGACAACTACAATCTTCGACTGAAACCAAGTGTGTGTTTAGGGTGACTTTAGGAAAGCTCCTAGGACCTGTCATAAGTCAGAGAGGGATAGAAGTAGATCCTAACAAAGTAAAGGCCATCAGGGAAATGCTTGTGCCACAAAAAGAAAAGCAAGTTTGAGGGTTCCTAGGCAAGATGTAGTATATCAGTCACTTTCTTACCAAATTGACTTCCATCTATAAGCCTATCTTCAAGTTACTTTGGACGGACCAACCCGTCATATGGAACAAAGATTGTCAGGTAGCTTTTGACACGATCAAAGAGTACCTCTCGTATCTACTAGTTTGAGGCTGCCACAAGCCGGAAAGCCTCTGATCTTATATCTGGCTATAGAAGATAACTTAATAGGAGCCATGATGGCTTAGAAGATGATTTTAGAATGGAATATGCATTGTATTATCTTAGCAAGAAATTTTTGACATAAAAAATCAAGTATGTAGAGGTAGAGAAGATTTACTTATCGGTCATTTGGGCCTCAAAGAAGCTAAGGCATTATTTTCACTCATACAGGATGTAAGTAGTAGCCAAGCAAAATCCTCTTAGGTACTTGCAAAAAGCACTTTCACTATTAAAGAAGATGGAAAGATGGTTGATTCTCCTACAAGAGTTTAATATTGACTACAGTACCCAAAAAATCATCAAAGGAAAGGCTATGGCAGAGTTCTTAGCAAACCAGCCTTTAGAGGGAGAGGAAATATCCTATGAGTTCCTTGATGAGGACGTTAGCGCCATAGCAATTGCAAAGGTGGCAGATGTTCTTTGATGGAGCTGTAAACAATAAGGGTGAAAGGATAGGAGTGATTCTAATAACCCCTAAGGGAGAAATGCTGCCTTTAGTTAAAAAGCTCAGATATAAATCCACTAATAATAAAGTCAAATATGAGCCATGTGTCTTCGAATTAAAAGCTTTACTGGCTCTGGGGGAAAAAAGCTCTGAGGTTTGTGGTGACTCATCCCTGGTGGTGTATCAAGAAAAAGATGAATAGGAAGTGAAAGAAAAGCGGTTGGTACCTTATACAAGATGCGTAAAGGCGTTGGGTGATCAATTTGAGGTTTGTGCTTTCAAGTATGTTCTTTGAGATAAAGACCAACTAGCTAATGCTTTGGTGACATTGGTATCAATGTGGAATAATCCAGAAGGAGTGAACATGAAGCCTATACTCATTTTCTGATCCAACAGGTTGTTTTTTGAAGTGGAACGAGTGTTTGATATCGAGGAAAATAATAGGAAAACTTGGTATTTTGATATTCAGAACTACCTGAAGAAGTCTATATTTTTGGAGGAGGCCATGGAAAAGGATCAAAAGATGCTACGCAAACTATCCACTCAGTTTGTCACTGTAAATGGCGTGCTCTACAAAAGATAAGAAAATGGCCTACAATTGAGGTTTATAGATGAAAAAGAAGCCAAAAAGGTCATGAAAGAGGTTCATGCTGGGGTTTGCGGTGCTCACATGAATGGCTTCGCTTTGGCTTACAATGGATACAAATTGTTCTAAATATATAAATAAATGTCAGTTATACCAGCAATACGATGATTTGAGGCATGGACCCATGTCAGAATTGTGCAATCTTACTTCACCTTGGCCATTCACTACTTGGGGCATAGACATTATAAGGATGATCTATCCACCGATGTCAAATGGACATAGGTTCATTGTGGTGGCCAATGATTACTTCTAAAATTTGATAGAAGTGGAATCTTTTAAGAATTTGGGTGCCAAAAAATGGCAAAGTTTTTTAAAAAGAATCTAATATATAGGTATGGGTTTCAACATTATATTGTGTTAGATAATGGATCCCATTTTTTAGGGGAGACCAAACAAATGCTCAAGACTGGACTAAGAAGTTACTTTTTGTGCTCTGGGGGTACAGAACTATAGCCAGGACTTCAACTAAAGATACTCCATTTTCTTTAATATATGGAACAAAAGTTACATTACCAGTAAGAATCGAACATCAATCACTACAAATGGTCTTAAAAGCTGAATTGCCAGAAATAGAGGGGCCTAGATAGAGGATGCTTCAAGTTAAGTTATTAGATGACGAAAAGATGCAAGCCTATTATCATAATTAGATTTACCAAAAATGGCTGGCAAGATCTTTTAGAAAGAAGGTCAAGAAGCACCCTTTGAAGGAAGGAGATTTAGTTTTCAAGAAGATAAAGCCAGGCTTGCCTGGCATCAGAGGCAAGTTTAGACCAACGTGGGAAGGCCCATTTGTGTTGAAAAAGCTATTGTCTAAAGGAGCTACAATATTGAGTGACAGCGATGGAAATAAGTTCAAGAAGCCGATCAACATTGATAGTATGAAAAGGTTTCATGTCTAGACTTAAGAAAAAAATGATAAATGTCAAAAAATATACCCCTACGGGTCAAAAATCGGTAAACAATGGCCTTGCTAAAATTAGGCACCTCGTCAGGGTGAAAATGAAAAAAAGGCATCTTGGGCAAAAATTAGAGGTAGAGTGAAAATATCCAATCAAGAAAACCTGAGAGGGCTGATTCATAATAGGTGAAAGATACTTTCAAGGTTTAGTCCTATAAATGAGTAAAGTTTTGTACTTTTGAACCTAATGTTAGAATAATAATCATTTATAATGAAAATATGTAGAAATCTTATCATATCTAATGCAAACTCGTATATTAATATAAATAATAGTAGTTTCTTATAAATACTATGAGTTTTCTTGTTCAATATGAAAAGTAATAAATATATATTTTACATTATATGATTAAGTCCAAAGATGACCCTCTACTACTTCCACTTCAGCTTTGTCTTAGCCAATGTGTTATGTTGTCGACAATGGGACTAGACACCCATCTTTTATATGCAGAAGAGATGGTAAAGTTACAGTTAACTTGATTCTAAATGTTAGCCCTAGCATATAATTGAGTCTAGAGCTTATGGTAACTAGAAATAAAAGTGACAAATAAAGTACCTCCTTGAAATGACAACAGGCATTTTATGATTTCTTATTACTCCCTAAATTAGCGAACACATCGGGAAACTACACAAAAAGTAGCTTTGTGTAAGTCGCATAGTGGAACACAACCAGATTGACTACCCTAGGTTACATAATCAGGTACCAGCCATGTGCACATAAAGCTAATGTCACCATCATTTACTATTGCTAGCCATACAAAGCCTTCCTGTGGTGAGTCAAAGTGGTAAAGTCACCTTTTGGGAAGATAATGTCTCAAGGAGTACGTGATGATTACTCTAGGAGGGGGTTCCTCAAGTAACCTCAGCTTCTCTTACAGCCACACCTGGAAATGAAATGAAAAGAAAAAGAGAAAAAAAATGAATGAAAAATTGGAAAAAATAAAGATAAAAAAATGAAAAAAAAAGCCGCTAGGATTGAATTGGGTTCATCCCAATAAAAAATAAGATGCAGGGTTATGTGAAAATTCAAAAGGACGCATTTCCAGTTAAGGAAAGCTAGTGTGAAAACCCACAAAAGGCGCACTAATAGGATCATTGGAAATAGTGTGTAAGCCTATAATGGTTTTTGCCAAGACATTAGGGAAGGGAGTCAAGCCACTGCATATATCATTGATGACGCCAAGTAGTCAATAATTGCCGGTTGGTTTCCCTAGGTTCACTGTTAAATACAAAGTAAGGCAAATTAGCATAATAATGCTAACATGGATAATAGGTATGTTAGAGAAATCATTTAGTGCATCAAGCAGTGGCTCTAGAGGGATAGGTCATTGTCAAGGCACTAATCTAAAAACAGCAGAGGGCAGGATCCCCAAGGTCTGACTTGCATCTCTTGGATAATCTGCTACGCAGTTTGGGACACAAGGCAAAGTTTCAAGATAGAAATACACGCCGATGATTTTAGCTAACTCTTCAGCCAAAGGACATAGCTCTTGATGGGTGAACCTAAAAACATAAAATCAGGGATCCCAATATCGAATAGCGGGTAACAAAAGATTTATGTCAAGCCAAGCTTTTCATAAAAAATTTAGACCAGAATAAGGGGGTAGAATCGAATTTTCCTAGATCTTGGGGGCATTGAGCTATTTGGTGTAAAAAGTTTCCATCATTTAAAATAATAAGTCTGTAAAATAATATAAAAGATTGTTAATAAAAGTTGTTTTATATTAATAGTACACAGTTAATATAAAATATTAATAATAATAATAGTTAATAAAAAAGGGGGACAAGAAAAAAATTAATTAATAATTAAATAAAAATTAAATTAGATAAAAAAATTTAAGTTTAAATTAATTAATTAGATAATAAATATAATAAAGTATTAAATAATAAAAGTTGTGGAGCAAAGCACTTACCTAGAGCAAAAAGCTGTACGAAGATCACTGAAGGCCAAATAAAGATAATTAGGGGTATTTATAGGCCAAGAGTGAGTCATTCTCTTGACTCATTTGACTTACTCCCTTGGACCTTGAGTCATTTTTAAACTACATGGATGATGCATATTTGCATGAAGCATGCATTTGCATAGTTAACTTTGTTGAATTGTGAATTTTGCAGAGAAAAGCTTGTGGCCATTTCAAGGATTTGGGAACTTATTCAGGAAGTAAATAATACTATTAAGTGTAATATATGTGCAAAAAAAGAAAAAATTAATTAATTGAAAATTATTAATTATTATTAATTTATTAATTAAAAATTGTGTTAAGGATATAATTAGGGTAAATAAGGTAATTTGAGGAAAAAAAAAGGAAAAAGAAAGGAAATTGATTTAAAATTAATTAATTTAATTTTAAATTAAATTAATTAATATTAATGGCCATTAATGTTGTTTTTTTCAATTCACATAGTGGTCAATGGGCGGTTGACTGACTCTCAGTAACTCACAGGGTCAAGCCCATGAGTCATTTTTTGAGTCATGCCCCATTGCTTGTGACTCGCTTTTTTTTAATGGAACTATGGTGCTTTATTTATGAGTCACGCCCTAGGTCCGTGACTCAATAAAAATTGAGTTTTTAAAGTCTTATTCTTCCCTTTTCTTCTTCTTTCTTTCCTTCTTCTTTCTTTCTTCTTTTCCTATACTTAGACTCACATCCTCGAGATACTTTTTTGCCTATAATTCCTTGCTCCAAGATCTATTCGAAGCATCGTTGGTTTGATTGGAATTGCATTCGAGTTACGCATGCATGGGTACCGGAACGAAATCATTTGATGATTTGTTTGCATTAATTGAGTATTCTTTTGTTTACCATTAAAGCTTGTTAATTAGTTTATTTAAGTTGCTTAGTTAGCCCTTTATTTTCACTGTGATTTTCTTTTCTTTTTTTATTTTTTTGCCTTGGTGATCATTGTTGCCTTTATTCTATAGATTACTTAAGCTCTATTAGTTGAGGTATAATAGAGTAGTTTGGGCATAAAGAACTAGAACGAAAAGAAAACAAAAAAATAAAAAATAAAATCCCATGAGGAATAGTAGAAGAAGAATGAAATAGTAGCAAGAAAAGAAAACGAATGAAATAGTACCAAGAAAAGAAAACGAAAGAGAAATAAAATAAGAAAAAACCAAAAACCAAAAGAAGAAAAAACAACAAATAAAAAAAACACAAAAAAAAGTAAGAGAAAGAGAAAAAGTGGAAAAATTGGAAGAAGAAGAAGAAGAAGATAATAATAATAATAATAATAATAATAATAATAATAATAATAGGAAAATATATAATAATAATATTAGTAAAAATTTCTAGTTTAATTGAATTTTGTTTAATTAGTTTAATTTTGTGATTAATTACTTAATGTAATATTTAATTAACTTGAAATTGCTTTCATTTTGTTTGTATAATTTATGGAGTTAGCAATTAATTTTAATATATTGCCTATGTTTAGTTAATTGCTTATGCCTATTTAATCTCTAATTTAGCTTTAGGCATTTAATTTTAATTATTTAATTCCATTACATGTTTAATACTAAGTAATTTTAATAATTTGACCTTAGGCATTTAACTTTAATTTATTTCTTATTTGATTAGAAGAATTATAGGATAATACTTTTGCAAAAATATATACGTAAGCTATAGTATGGCCTTACATGTTAATTTGTTATACGAAAATGCATATAAGTATTTATATTATAATAAAAATGTGTTTGGCGATGTATGATACACCTGTGATTGATTGTGGCCATTTTTTATGCCATTTCTATGCAGGGAGGCTTCCAATTCTAGCTGTCATGCTGTCCAATTTTTGTCAAAATTTTGGCCATTTTTTATATTAATATGCAATGTATATATCTAATTATGTATGTTCAATCAAATCTTGATGCATTACGTGTATTCATCATGAATTATGTATATTTAATTGAATTTCAATATAATATAATTGTTATATAATATAGACCGAGCATTAGCAATAAATGCACATATGCCTTTGTTTTTCGATATATAGCAAGCAGGTTGTTTGAATTAAATGATTTAAATTCCAATAATTATGCAATTACTGCTTTTAGTGTTATTAATTTAAAGTATGCATTTATAACTTATTCTCACATACTTTTAACATATTATAATTAGCAACTATGCCACTGATGAATTTATTATTTCGAGTAAATCATTGTTTCCCAATACTTTAATTATAGTAAACCTCGAATGCACAATCATACTCAAATGTCTACTTGATAAATTTTTTCTTATAAATATGTTGATTTATTTATAATCATATAGATGCCCCGATGCAAATAAGCTCAACCACAACCAGACATTTAAATGCCTAGGTGGATGATACCAGAGTAGGTTCCTAGTTATAGAGCCCTATATGGGGTCCACTTTCAGACTAACCAATTTATGAGCCAGCATTTCTTGCAGATAGTGGGTTTCTAACAGGATACACAGTACTACCTTGCATGAGTGGGTTGGCTAGATTTTTTTATGCTTCTTCAATTGCTACTTATCTAGAGGCAGACTACCAGTTCTTGGCTACTTTTCAATATATAGGTTATCAATGCCCTGACAATGAAGCTGGGGTGGCTATAATCAGGGTTTTGGTTATCCCTTCAGTATGTCTCAGGCATGAGTATCTGAGGCTTTTGGTTTACCCATGGATGACTATGTGGAAATTCCTGGGAGGATAGCTGGGGATGAGTAGTGGGCAGTTATTGCCAAGCCAAACATTCCCTAAAATCCCAAGATAGCAAAGGCAACTATGTTAATTTCATAGGTTTTTTCCTACTTATAGAGAGCAGATTGACCCATTTGGAGGTAGTTGTTGAGGGTATGAGATAGTATTTACAAATCTTGAGTGAGATGGTCACCTTATCCGGTCGATCATCTAGAAGACGTGCTTGTGACATGGATGTATTTGTATCCGTTGTTGGAGATAATGCACAAAAGGTTGTGAAAGAGGTTCACGATCTCAGGCAGATTGTGACTGGGACTAGAGATCTTCATGCTACCTACTTAGCTCAGGTAAAGGCAATAGTGCACCGATAGGAGTTGGATATGATGCAAGTTTGAGACAACCTACATCATCTAGCTGAGTTTATGGGATAGGCCCTGGCACCTTTAGCTTAGGCCAAAGGAGTTTAGTTCACCATACTTCGGCAATCACCACCACCTCTGAGTTCATCCAAGGAAAGGTCTTCATAGCTTGCACAACTACCACCTAGTCCTTTAGTCAGACCACTAAGTCCCTTTGGATTAAGATATCATCGATGAAGTTCAAGGAGCGATTTGCTATTTTGTCATTTTTATTCTTATATTTTCATTCAATTTTATTTACATTTTCAAATCTAACATTTCTTACTTTAGTTTTATGTGGATGATGTATGGATATTATTTCTCTTTCCCTATGTTATTTGCTTGCACATGTATATGTTAATTTCTTTACAAATACTAATGTGGCATTTGATATGATAAAAAGAAAATGAAAATGAACGAAAATAAAATAAAAATAAAGAATAATGAATAACAGGAAAGGATTTCTTACATGATCATAATAGATTAAATAAAAACTTGGATTTTAAAAAAATCAGAAAAATTAGTTAAGCAACATATATCGCAAACTAATTTATTATATCCCAATTGAAAACAAGGGACATTTAAAAAATTTCACATCAACAACATCCCAAGATCATAATTGTTGTACAATCAAATCAAAATGAAGCTTATTCACACCTAGGTTATGCAAATGTCAAAAGTATGCTTAGGCACCCTCCTCAAAAGATGACCTCCTTACTTCAAAACTAAGCATGCATAGAAACAATCATGCCAACCTATAAAAGGTAAATATATTCTTTTATTGCATTAGGGTTCTGATGTCAGACACTTCTGTAGGTACTAAAACTCACTCAAAAGGCAACGTGCCATTCAAAAGCAAAAGTCCTCTCAGGAGGCATTCAATTATCTTCTTTAATCTTATATGCCGACAAGCTAGCACCGATTAGATAATCAAACTGAGGCTAAAATTTTGACAAGCTAATGGTAATCACCCAGTCAATATCTGGTGAACTCATCACCAAGCTAATGGAAATCACCCTAATTAGATCAAGAGTTTAAATGTTGACAAGCTAATGGTAATTACTTATTTGATCTAAGAGTTAAAACGTCTATAAACTGATGGTAAATACTCAATTGAGGGTTAAAATATCGACAAACTGATGATAATCACCCAGTCAAGAATTAAAATGCCAACAAGCTGGTGGTAATCACTCAACTAGAAATTCACTGCCTTGAATGGTATGTGTCTGCACATCGAGATTTGCTACCTCAGGTACCCATCCTTTATTGCTTTGCCCTAAACTTTGGCAAACCTAGATACTAGTGTGCTAGCTATCCCAAACTTAGGGGCAACTATAGACACTGGGCTTGAGTCAGCCTCTATTAGGGTTACCTAATAAGGATAATATTATTTTGGAAATAGTTAGGAAGCAGTAGTGCTCTCTCTCAATTCACGGGTCAAGTTCCTAACTCATCTTTGAGTCATGATCTTGAGTGAATAACTCACTTCCTCTTTTAGCCTACAACTCGCCAGTGAGTCATAGACTCAAGCCCTTAAATCACAAGTGACTCACGGCCCTTGGTCCACAACTCACTCCTTTTTAGCTTAAAATGATTTTTTGGGCCCACTGAGTCCAGCCCTTTAGTCACGGTCTGTGACTTGCCAATCAAGACAACGACTAGGTTTTTTCTAACCAAAATCCTTAATTTTTACCCTATAAAATAGGGGATCATTTTAGGATTAAAAATCTATCTTTTTCCCTTAGTCTTAATCCATAGTCATTAAGAGGGGATGGGATGTTTTCTGGGAATGATTAACAAAAATCATTTTCTAACAAACTAAAGAGGGAAAAAAGACTACTTTTAGCTTTGGTTTTTGGAAAAATATAAAGGAAGCAAGAGAGAAGACAAAGAAGCACGCTCATCAATTCAGAAAAATAGCTTTATTAAAGGTAATGTAAGAGGCAAAACTCTTCATTTCGTGTAGATTTAAGACTTTGATTCTTGCAAAAATCCATTTTACATTTTTTTTAGTTTAGGTTTCTCTATTCTTACTTCCTTCTTTGTAAATATTTTGTAAATATTGTTTCATTGTTTTCTTAGTGTAACTATTGTGTCATTGGCATGCTTAGATGTAATTTCATAAGTTATACATGAATTTATATTTTGTTTGTGATTTTAAATAAGTTTTCTGCCTTTAATTGCCATTTTCTCTCTCTAGAACTCACTTTCTCTCACTTGATAATTTCATGCAAATTGCGTTGTTTGAGGTTTTTTAGACCTTGTTTTGAGTATATATGTTGTTTCTAGGAAATTTAGAGGCATTTTTTTTATGAGATTTAAGCCTTAAAATAGGTTTCAAAGCTAAGAGTTTCAGCCATGGCAATTGTCAAAGGTTGACTCACAGACTTGGTCCGTGAGTAAGTGTTAGAGAGTAAGTGTCAGTGAGGAATCTCTTCATAGCGGTTGTGCAAGTATCCTTAGACTTGAGATCACCAAAGTTATCTTAAGTAACAAGTGGTATACTTTAACTCCATAACTGATTACTTCCAACTGGGAGTGAACATAGTTAGGAGATTGGGTATATCATGACCTACTTGAAGATATTTGAGTGATTGACAAAGGATTCACCATCCCAGATTTAACATAGGAAGTTATCTCGCATGATTCTATAATTGCCTTGTTTAGAGAATCTCTGGCCAGAGTAATATGCCGAGATGGATGGAGATCCATGAAGGGCATTTTAGGAACAATGGTTAAATTAATAGAAGATACATAATTAGATTTATGTGAGTTGACAGAAATCCATACTCAGAATCTAATTGAGATAAGAGTGGTGAAAGGAGTAATTGCACGGTAATTGTTTCTATGGAAGGGTACAGTCAAACCACATGACTTTCCTGACATTTGGGTAGTCATGATGCCTAGCTAGAGGCCAATCATGACTTGTATAATGATGTATCAAAAGCATCAATAGGGATTGATAAGATGATTTAAAGGAGTTTAAATCATGTGAGTTTTGAATATAACTCATAATTGCATATTATACTGCCAACATGGACAGGAACCCAATAGGTCATACACATATAGAGAAAAGGGTAAAATGGTAAAATAACAAGGATAATAATATTTGATATTATTATGAAGGTAGAGAAGTGAATAAGATAATAATTAATTAAAGAGTTTAATTAATTATGATCAAATAAAATTGTCCGCGGAACTTTTGAGAAATGTTCTGCAAAATAGGACCTAATTGAAATAATGTATTTTATGATTAATTATTATTATCTTATAAGTGTTATAAGACTACTATAAGTGTTATAGGACCGATATAATAATTAATAGGTCCATTGGACGAATTATTAAGGGCCAAAGGAATGAAGAAGTTGGAGGAAGCCCTCTAAAAGAGGGCCACACGCCAACTCCATACAGAAGGGCTTAGAGGGCTTTTTCTTGGACCAAATTAATTTATATATGTTACATAAGTGTTATGGAACTCACATATTTAATTTGGTTGGATTTGGAATCCATTTGGGTATTTAAATCCAATTAGTTGCATAAAAGGCCTAGTTTGTGGGTTTTGTGCATAGACTTTTATGAAAAGGTTTAAATTGGATTTAATTTAGCCCAAATGATTATAATTAATTCCAGAGGCGCACTTAATAATTCTCCAGAAATTTTAAAGAGCCCAATCTCATTAAAGAGTTGGAATTTTAACCTAACTATAAAAGGCTAACTAATGAGAATTAGGGTTAAGAGATTAAAACAAAAGGAAAGTCTTTTTCTTTATTCTCTCTCTCTCCTTTTTGTGCCAACTCCAAGCTAGCTTCTTGGAATTTTGGCCAGCCCTAGTTGAACACCAATTTTTTGGTTCAATTTACCCATCTCAAGTGTGGATTACTCATAGGAGGTGTTCGATTTTGGACACTATGGTTTGCGACAACCCGGTGCGAAGTAAAATCAACTGTTCAACAAAAATCAAAGGTGATTTTTCTGATTCTCATATAGTTATATTGTGTATTCATGGCATGATCAGATCTAATGGTTAAAAAATTTTAAATTCCGTTCATGTATGTGATGCATGTAACCGTTAAATTCCAACATGGTATCAGAGCCAAGGTTTTGCCATGGATATACAATTCTATTTTTTTCTGCAGAATAAGTTTTGTTTTGTTTTGAGTTATTTATTTCATGAACTTTAAAATATTAGATTTGATTGTTCATGAATGAGAAATATTGATTTCTGGTTGTATGTGTGATCAAATAAATTTGGTGAAAACAAAAACGAAAATTTTGAATGATTGTGATTAGGGTTTGGCGTGAAACCCTAGGTGATGTAGGGGCTGTTCTAATTTAATTTCTTATGGATCCATTTTAAAATCATTTAGATGATATTTTATGTGTTTAATATGTGATATTAAGCTGTAAGATCGAACGAAATTAAAATCGAACAAGTTTTGCATGAAAACTAGTTTAGTCGAAAAGTTCGATAAATTGGTGTTCTTCGTGTGTTCTTGATGTGTTCTTGGTTAGAACGAATTTTGATCTTCTAAATCTGATATATATGATATATTAAAGTATTTTTAATTAATTGGATTAATTAAAATGGCCCTTAAATTAATTTGATTAATTTTAATTTATTAAAACCACTTAATTATGTTTACGGACTTGGTTTAAATTAGTGAATGACTTGGTGGGCCCAAGGAGCTGATTTAAATTAAACATTATAAACATTAATTAAGTTTATTAATGGGTTTTAAGGGCTGGAGTGGGCTTGGCTCATTCCAAAAGGCCCAAATGGTCCAAAAGACACAAAACTAGTTTGTGTGTGAACACAGTTAGGGTTTTTCTTCTGTGGGTTTCGGCCTACATGTGTTTTAAGCCCAAAATTGATTCTTTTAATTATTTAATATGACTAATTAATTAAATAATCAATTTATAATTAATTAATAATAAATTGGATTGATTATTAAGACAAGAACACATGCATGCAAAAAGGTTTCCTAAAATGAAAGTTTCCAAAATGGAAAAAGTTTCCTAATTTGATCACATCATTAAAATAACTCAAAACATAGTTTCAAAGGTTGAAACAAAGTTAGTAATCCATTTCTTTATGCATTAGAGAGGCATATAAGGGTGAATGATTGGCATGATGGTTAGTTATGGACAAAGCCCAATGTGATTGAGCATAATGTATGTTTTGGCCCAATGAGGACTTTCATGTCCCGACCACTTGTTTTTGGTTTGTATTTCATTTCAAATTGTAATATGTAATTATATTACTTAGATTAGAATTAGAAATAGAGATGGAGACCAATATCAAGGAGCAAGATGGGCCGGATGGAGATCCAACAAGCTTGAAGATAATGTAATTATTTTCTTGTTTGAATCATGCATACTACCTAGGTGTGACCTTTTGATTTCCCTCTTGGCTCGAGGAAATCAATGTAGTGAAGTCCATAACTATACCATATTTGTATGCTTATATTTATGTGATAGATATAGGATGCATACCAATGTATGCCAACCATGTATGATGAGACTTAATTAACTAAAACCCTCAAACAAATACTAAGGTATATAAGCCTTCCATTAATTTGAGGAGAACCAAAGTTCTTTATAGTGTGGGTTGTTGACCACAGTCAAGCTCACATTATATCGAATATGTTCAAATCTAATTAAATGGGTCATCTTAGCTAGCCCATTAGTTTGTTTACCACAGTCAAGGCTAGTGGTTCTAGAGGCAAGATTAGGGAATGCATATATGATATGCATGCATCAAGAGTTGATAACCTAATGATCCAATAGTTGTGTAGAGACACAATTGGTATAGAGATACCTACCTTTCAAGGGTATGGAATTTCGCTTGTTCACCACAGTCAAGGTCAAATTACATATCAAGGATTGGATATTGGCCCACTAAGAAAACCATCGGGTTTTCTCGGATTATATAGTGAGGGCTATTAATTCGCAATAAAATAGTAGGAGTAAGTGGATTAATTAAAGACCTTATTAATGCATACATATATATATGAACATACTCTCATATCTTTTCTTTTTCACATCTAGGTCATCATCATGAGCACACCAAACCTTAATATACGATCAATCTTGGATAACAAGCTGGTTGGCAACAACTATTCTGACTGGATCAGGTAAGTGAGAATTGTTCTCAGAGCTGAAAAGATCCACTATGTCTTGGATAAAGATCCACCACCACTTCCATCAGATGATGCCATTGATGAGATCAAAGGCATTTATCGAAAATACATGGAGGATAGTGAAGCAGCGGCATGTCTGATGCTGGGTGCTATGTCCTTGGAGATTCAGAAGCAACATGAAATGATGGATGCTAGAACCATCATTTTGCATCTAGAGGAGCTTTATTCTTCTCAGGCTAGAACTGAGCAATATGAGATTGCTCGAGCTCTATTTAGCTACAAAATGATGGAAGGCACTTCAGCTGCTACTCATGCATTGAAGATGTATGGGTATATTGAGCATTTGAGTAGACTTGGCTATGTTATGGATAATGATCTATACATAGATTTAATCTTGTACTCATTGGCTCCAAGTTATACACCTTTCGTGCTTAAATTCAACATGAACAAGATCCAAGTATCCATTCCTGAGTTAATCAATATGCTCAAGACAGCTGATGGATCATTTAAGAAGGATCCAAAAAGTGTCATGGTTGTCACTTCTACTAAAGGCAAGAAGTAGAAGAAGAAGAAGAAGATAACCAAGGCGTAGCCAAAGAATGGTGGGATCTCCAAGAAGAAGGTTGCTAAGAAAGAGAATCCCAAAGGAACTTGCTTCCATTGTGGAAAGGATGGTCATTGGAAGCGTAACTGCAAGGCCTATCTAGATTCTCTCAAGGAGAAGAAGCAAGCTGATGCTTCTACTTCAGGTATTCATATGATTGAAATTAATACTTATTCTATTGCTTCAAAACAATCTTGGGTATTAGATACCAGATGTGGATCTGTAGCACCCTTATCCTATACTTAGCTATAACACTTTGTTTTAAATTAATTAAGCATGCTATCATAACATTTGATATGTTATCCAACTAAACAGATAACTAAAAGTTAACTATTAGAAGCTTTACTTAAAGATGAGTCTCATTAACATTGAATATTACACATACATAACATCTATAGAAATTACAAAATTTCCAACATAATTAAGGTTTCCATAACTACAAAATATAAGGACAAAAAGAAGACTCTATTATAATCTTCTAAGACTTGTGTTGGCCAACCTACTGCAGATATCAGTCCTGGAAGAAAGTCCTGTTCTCACAACCTACACGGATAAACAAAAATCCGTGCTAAGCTATAAAGCTTAGTGGGGAACACTAAATATGACAAACAACCACTCACAGTAGTCGCCAAAGCATACATCATGAACTATAAAGTATAACTTATACTCAATATAAGAAAATACAGACAAGAGTCCACACATGATTACTGAATGATTTAATGATAGTAAATTCGGCATTGATACTTAATATACACAACATTTAATCATATAAGCATATTTGTACTTTTAATCTTGCGATTCATTCATTGATTATTATACCACTATTTATACTCAGTCATTCCTTCCATCTATTACACACTTTAACATATGCTAGGAATATATTTATATATATATATATTCATATATAAGCTTATGATCAACAAGGAAATATGCATATTCATAAGTAAAACAAAGCATTAGTACTATGAAAGTTTATCATTTATCTAGAATTATATTTGTAATACTTATTGTACCAATGCATACATAGAATTTCTAGCTTGCTTCTATCTCAAATACCATTATCATGTGAACTTTATCATTTATAAATCTGTAAATACTTTATGTGTATGCACAAGACAATATACATCAATTCTCAATAAAGAGCAAGAACGGGTAAATATAGGGAAAGCATATAACCCAAATGAATTAATTTGGATAGCAATCACCAACGTGAATGCCTATTCATAACTCTTATATTCATTTGCTATAGAAAATACTTATTGCAGCAAAACATTTATATAATGGCTTTCAAACATGACGAATCTTGCAAGTCATTTATCTGTCTCAAGCAAACCACGTATTACTATAGAAAACATACTATCTCTATATAGTTCATAACTAGATATTAGTGATGTACTAGTTCATTTATATAACTTTGTACATACTATTTCTATATGCGATAATCATGCATAAGTGTATATCACAACATCTTTTAATATCATAATTTCCATATGTGATGAAAAGGAATTTCGCATATAAATTAGATTCTTAAATCAATTTATGAATTGTCATGCTTTATAAAGCTTTAAATTAAACATCAAACTATTCTTAACTTTGGTATAAAGCCTGTACTATTCTAAAGAGGTGGATAATGGGTTATACGGTGGTACCCGAAGGTACAAGTCTGTTTAGTCACCCAAACGGGGTTGAAAATGATCCAAACGGGACCATGTCTGTTTAGTTACCCAAACGGGGTTAACTACAACCCAAACGGGGTTGAAACTATCGCAGCTGCAAGGTACCCTTATAGGCATGCCTATCTATCCACTTCCTAGACTCAACGCAGGCAATAAGATCTATTTACTTTATCTTTTCTTTATACATTCATATTCTTATATGCACATATATACTCTTGTATAACTATGAACAATTTACTCATAAGAGCGCTCATATGTAACTTTTTGTAAACCTGTGAATATTTCACTGTTGGGTATTACTGTTCTGTTCTTGTAATTCTATTAAATCATGTGACTATTCTGTATGTTAAGACTATACTTATATAAGGCCATTTGAACCCGTACATAAGCATGTAAAAATATCTATCTTTTATAATACATATACATATATGCACAATTCATAAACAATTTATACACTTTTCTCATATAATAGTCACATGACAAGATACTCCTTCTCTAATGTATACACTTGTATACATAATCTCATATAACAATGCCATTATATGCTTTAATAAAATTTCTATAATGGAGTCTTTAGCACTGTAGATCTGTATTTCAACATTCCAACATGTGACATCACATATTCTTACTCATGTCATTTCAATTAAGTAAAGATATATTCATATATTTCCCTTTAAACATATACTTTGAATCATTACTCTAAAACATCTTTCAAAATTCAAACCCAATCATGTAAGATCATATTATATATATATACATATGTTTATATGTTCACATATGATCTACAAATTAAAATACTTCTTTCTACCAGTAAAGTTGGCATTTCAAACTATAAGTATCATATTACATGCCATACTTAATTCAATGTGCTTCCATATAACTATGAATTTATCATAACAGCATGTAGTTAAGCTACACATATGTAATCATAACTTGATTTACATCCTTACTTACATGTATTTCAGGGTTAGACATTGCTTAATGATAACTGAGCATATATCATCTTAAGAGTATATACATACATTAACCTTGCATATAACAATTATGTACAAATTTAATCACAATTATATGTTAGATATATACATCACTAGTCGTTACCTATGCACATGTGTGAATGTATATGTATACATATAATCTTGTATTCAATAGTCATATTACATGCCCTATCCAATTCATTTTGTAATCACATAATACATATTGAAAACCATAAAATAAAGTACGTTAAAGAAAATCTGCACAAAGTAGCATTCTAGACTCGACTTATGAGCCACATTTGAAATTGAAGATGTCATTTTTAGGCAAAATGATCTTCTACAATCGTATCCCACTTTGTGACTACATTCCATAGCATTAAAATACATCTTAAGATCTGACCTATAGCTCAATTTATTGGAAAAATACTATAGGCTGTTTTTAAAACTAAACAGTGTGGTCTGCCACTTAGAAAAATTCATAATGTAAAATTTAAAAGGATATAGACCAACATTTCTTCATCAAAGTTAAACTTTCATGTCTCTATTTTCATTAGAATTTTATTTTGTAGCATTTCAACATCTCTACTAAAAGTTATGCCCATTACTGTAAAGTCTATTTCTATTAGCAGTCTAGGGAAACTAGTCCGGATTCAACCCTAAATTCCATATACATAGAGACAGATTTAAGTTTAGGTTTCTTCATATAAAATATAGGTATGGAAGTCTAGTTTCTAACGCAAAAATAATCACTCAATTTTCTATTCTATAACTCAACTTATGAGCAAAACAATCCAGATAGGTCAATCAGTCATGAAGAAACGTTCTACTCCTGAAGAGGCTCATGAGTGAAGTAAAAGGGCAACATTTCACGACTCGTGAAGGGGCTCACGAGTGGAGAAAAAGGGCAGCATTTCACAACTAGTGAAGGGGCTCACGAGTGGAGGAAAAAGGGCAGCATTTCATGACTAGTGAAGGGCTTCACGAGTCGGATAATAGTTCACGACTCGTGAAGGGCTTCACGACTCGGCAATGACTCTCACATCTGATTCTGTTCTTCAAATTCATACAAAAACCCCCGATAAAACCCAGAAATCATAACCCTAAATTTTCTGTCAATCACAACATATTCCAGCAAATAATTAACATGCAATATGAACAGTCCTAAGTTCCCATACCTTGGCTGAAAATCCCTTTGTCTTCAACCCCTTGCAAGCCCTTTTTCCTTGTTTCTTCTACCTTCTTTTTCTCCTTACATCAATACATACATTCAACATCAAACTTCCAACATTTATCTTAATCCATCATCAACCAAAATAAGAAGAACATGAAGAAGAAGAAGAAGAAAAGAAAGAAGAAGAGGTGAACTATCAAGTTAATATATTTACCTTAAAACTAATGATCTTGATTAATCAACATGCAAGTATTTTCCCTTCAAGAATACCTTGAGAAATCAACTATGGCTTTAAGAAATGAGAAGAAGAAAGAAAATCTCTGTAACTCTCTCTACAGATTTCATCCTTCACAATCTCTTCTTACCACTCTCTTTCTTTCCACTATCAAATGGCTATTTATAATAGCTAAAAAAAATTTCATTTTTGATCCCTCAATAATTTGCATGTCCTTTAATTAACCCCCACCTTTTTACATGTTATAAATCAACCTAATCACTTATTCTTTCTCTTAAATTAACCTCTCAATTATTCATTTATTCACATTTGACCCTTAAGATGCTGAATTTACAAATTAAGCCCTAAACTAATACTTTATACCACAATTACTCCCTTGAATATTATTAAACCAACCATAAAAATTTAATTATGACCTTATAAAATTCATACCATATAATTTACACATTTATCACATAATTATTGATAAATTAATAACACTTATATCCCAATTGATCCTCGAAATCACATATTATTTCAATGACACATAGAAATAAATAACTAGTTTATCCTTCAATATATATATAAACTCATAATAATTCATCTAATTAAGCTTGTTTAGACATTTATAATTGGGATTATGTCCTTGAATTCTACTAGGGCCTAATTTGGGTCGTCACAGGATCTCATTTATGTAATGATCTACAGGGGCTTAGAAGCTTTAGAAGAGTTAAAAAGGCAGAGATATGTTTGCAGTCAGCTACTGGACAGAACATCTCTACAACAGTTGTGGGGACTTACTATTTGCCTCTTCCTAGTGGATTAGTACTGGAATTAAATAATTGTTATTATGTTCCAGCTTTGTCCAAAAGTATTATTTCTTTCAGTTGTTTGATGAAAAATTATGATATTTCTTTAAAGGACAACTGTTGTTACATTTTTAAGAACAATATATTTTATGCAAAAGCTATCATTGAGAATGGTATATTTGTTCTTGATTTAATTAAAGAAGTACATAATGTGGATACTAAGAGAATGAAACATGATAATCTAAATACCTCATACTTATGGCATTGTCGTTTAGGCCACATAAATGAAAAATGCATGACCAAATTGCACAAGTTAGGTGATTTGGGATCATTTGATACATGCAAACCTTGTTTATTGGGAAAAATGACAAAAGCTCCCTTTATTGGTAAAGGAGAACGAGCTAAAATTGTTTTGGACTTAATACATTCAGATGTATGTGGTCTAATGACTACACATGCCAAAGGAGGTTACTCCTACTTCATTACTTTCATAGATGATTATTCCAGGTGTGGATACATCTATCTAATGAAATATAAGTCTGAAGCATTTGAAAAGTTCAAAGAATTCAGAAATAAAGTAGAGAAAAAACTTGGCAAAAGTATTAAAACACTTAGATCAGATCGAGGTGGAGAATACTTAAGTCAAAAGTTTCAGGATTATCTTAAAGATAATGTGATTTTATCTCAATGGACTCCTCCATATACACCATAACACAATGGTGTATCTGAAAGGTGGAATCGAACACTATTAGATATGGTTCGATCAATGATGAGCCGAGCAGACTTGCCTAAGTCCTTTTGGGGATATGCACTAGAAGCTGTTGTTTATGTGTTAAACAGAGTTCCTAGTAAATTGGTTGATGTTACTCCATATGAGATGTGGAATAACAAGAAACCCATGCTTTCTCATATGAAAGTATGGGGTTGTCTTGCTTATGTGAAGAGGACAATGTCAGACAAACTGGATGTTAAGTCTGACAAATGTTTATTTGTGGGATATCCAAAAGAAACATTTGGATATTATTTCTATCATCGCTTAGAAGAAAAGGTGTTTGTGTTCAAGGCATGCTATCTTCTTGGAAAGAGAATTTCTCCTACGAAAGGACAGTGGGAGTAAAATTGAACTTGGTGAAGTTCAAGACCCACAAATAGAAGATAATCAACCGATTGAACCCGAAACTAAATTTCATAATGATGAGATTACAGTTGAACCTGATTATACACAAAATCCTAGAAGATCTACCAGGATGCATTCTATCCCTGTGAGATATGGATTTCACATTGATTCGGATGGAGGCATAACTGTAGTAGAGGACAATGAGTCTACAAGCTATCAAGAAGTTTTGAACAGTTCAGAACGTGATTTATGGCTTAAGGCTATGCAGTCTGAAATGGACTCCATGTATGAGAACAAAGTATGGACTTTAACTCAACCACCTGAAGGGATAAAACCCATAGGGTGCAAATGGGTCTTCAAAAAGAAGACTGACATGGAAGGTAATATAGTTACCTATAAAGCTCGCTTAGTAGCAAAAGGTTATCGTAAAAAAGAAGGTATTGACTATGATGAAACTTTTTCTCCTGTAGCGATGCTTAAGTCTATAAGAATACTTTTAGCCATTGTAGCTCATTATGATTATGAGATTTGGGAAATGGAAGACAGCTTTCCTTAATGGAAATCTTACCGAGGATGTGTATATGACACAACCAGAAGGATTCACATCAGGAAATGGCAAAAAGGTATGCAAGCTTCAAAGATCCATTTATGGATTGAAGCAAGCCTCTAGGAGCTGGAACATACGATTCAATGAGACAATCAAAGAGTTTGGTTTCTCAAAGAATGAAGATGAACCTTGTGTGTATAAAAGGGTCAGTGGGAGTGCAATTGTCTTCCTAGTTCTATATGTAGATGACATATTGATCATGGGAAATGACATTTCTCTTCTCCAATCTGTTAAAATATGGTTATCCAAACAATTCTCAATGAAAGACCTTGGAGAAGCATCCTATATTCTGGGAATAAGGATCTATAGAGATAGATCCAATAGGTTGCTAGGTCTTTCTCAGAGTACATATATAGATAAAGTATTGAAGAGGTTCAATATGGATCTCTCTAAGAAAGTGTTTATACCCATGGTGCATGGGAAACACCTTTCTAAGTCTATGTGTCCACAGACACTAGAGGATAGAGAAAGCATGAATAGAATACCATATGCATCTGCAATTGGTTCTATCATGTATGCTATGTTATGTACACGTCCAGATGTAGCATTTGCTTTGAGTGTCACAAGCAGATTCCAATCTAATTTTGGAGAGGAATACTGGGCAGCTATCAAGAATATTCTTAAGTACTTGAGAAGGACTAAGGATATATTCTTGGTATATGAAGAGGGCAATTTGGAAGTAAATGGGTATACAGATGCCAGCTTCCAATCTGACAAAGATGATTGTAAATCACAATCTGGTTATGTGTACATAATGGGTGGAGGAGCAGTTAGTTGGAAAAGTTCCAAGCAAGAAACAACTGCTGATTCCACGACGGAAGCTGAGTACATTGCTGCTTCAGAAGCAGCCAAAGAAGCAGTCTAGATCAAAAAGTTCATAACCAAACTAGGAGTGGTGCCTAGCATTGTTGATCCGATTCCTTTATATTATGACAACAATGGAGCCATTGCGCAAGCAAAAGAACCACGATCTCATCAGCGATCCAAGCATGTTCTCAGACGCTACCATCTCATAAAGGAAATAGTAGCTAGAAATGATGTGAAAATAGAAAGGGTTCCCACAGATGACAATGTGGCGGATCCCCTCACTAAAGCACTTTCCCAAATTAAGCATGATCACCATATAAAAAGCATGGGTCTGAGACATATGAGTGATTGGCTCTAGTGCAAGTGGGAGATTGTTAGAGAGTATGCCCTAGAGCCCATGTAATAGGGATGTTTTTCATATGTATGAAATTTATATTCTTAATAAAAGGCATCATTCATTTATTAATGCTATGTTTGAATACATGAGTTTGTAAATCTTAAATTAATAAATGAAGTCCTAGATATTATAAACACAGTGCAAAGGCAATCATAAAGGTGTTCATGATGTGGGATATCTATTGTATGAAAATGTATTAATATTTAAATATCCCTAGTCATAGAATTAACAAGATAGGATATTGTTAATTCGGACAGACTAGCACATTTATGCTTCTTGAATGGTTCAAGCAGTGGTTCTCATAACTATGATTATGGAAGATAATCAAAGCTAACATGTGGCTGGTTGTTAGAAGAACAAGTTCATTGGAGACCTGTATAGAGAATCCTCACATGGATATTAAATCTATGTCAGTGAGGAATCTCTTCATAGCGGTTGTGCAAGTATCCTTAGACTTGAGATCACCAAAGTTATCTTAAGTAACAAGTGGTATACTTTGACTCCATAACTGATTACTTCTAATTGGGAGTGAAAATAGTTAGGAGATTAGATATATCATGACCTACTTGAAGATAGTTGAGTGATTGACAAAGGATTCACCATCCCAGATTTAACAAGGGAAGTTATCTCGCATGATTCTATAATTGCCTTGTTTAGAGAATCTCTGGCCAGAGTAATATGCCGAGATGGATGGAGATCCATGAAGGGCATTTTAGGAACAATGGTTAAATTAATAAAACATACATAATTAGATTTATATGAGTTGACAAAAATCCATACTCAGAATCTAATTGAGATAAGAGTGGTGAAAGGAGTAATTGCACGGTAACTGTTTCTATGGAAGGGTACAGTCAAACCACATGACTTTCCTGACATTTGGGTAGTCATGATGCCTTGCTAGAGGCCAATCATGACTTGTATAATGATGTATCAAAAGTATCAATAAGGATTGATAAGATGATTTAAAGGAGTTTAAATCATGTGAGTTTTGAATAGAACTCACAATTACATATTATACTGCCAACATGGACAGGAACCCAATAGGTCACACACATATAGAGAAAAGGATAAAATGGTAAAATAACAAGGATAATAATATTTGATATTATTATGAAGGTAGAGAAGTGAATAAGATAATAATTAATTAAAGAGTTTAATTAATTATGATAAAATAAAATTGTTCGGCGGAACTTTTGAGAAATGTTCTGCAAAATAGGACCTAATTGAAATAATGTATTTTATGATTAATTATTATTATCTTATAAGTGTTATAAGACTACTATAAGTGTTATAGGACTGATATAATAATTAATAGGTCAATTGGAGGAATTATTAAGGGCCAAAGGAATGAAGAAGTTGGAGGAAGCCCTCTAGAAGAGGGCCACACGCCAACTCCATACAGAAGGGCTTAGAGGGCTTTTTCTTGAACCAAATTAATTTATATATGTTACATAAGTGTTATGGAACTCACATATTTAATTTGGTTGGATTTGGAATCCATTTGGGTATTTAAATCCAATTAGTTGCATAAAGGGCCTAGTTTGTGGGTTTTGTGCATAGACTTTTATGAAAAGGTTTAAATTGGATTTAATTAAGCCCAAATGATTATAATTAATTCCATAGAACCAATTAATAATTCTCCAGCAATTTTAAAGAGCCCAATCTCATTAAGGAGTTGGAATTTTAACCTAACTATAAAAGGCCAACTAATGAGAATTAGGGTTAAGAGATTAAAACAAAAGGAAAGTCTTTTTCTTTATTCTCTCTCTCTCCTTTTTGTGCCAACTCCAAGCTAGCTTCTTGGAATTTCGGCTAGCCCTAGTTGAACACCAATTTGTTGGTTCAATTTACCCCTCTCTAGTGTGGATTACTCATTGGAGGTGTTCGATTTTGGACACTGTGGTTTGTGACAACCCGGTGCGAAGTAAAATCAACTGTTCAACAAAAATCGAAGGTGATTTTTCTTATTCTCATATAGTTATATTATGTATTCATGGCAAGATCAGATCTAATGGTTAAAAAATTTAAAATTCCGCTCATGTATGTGATGCATGTAATCGTTAAATTCCAACAGTAAGTTATGGCTTTAGTCTGTGACTCACTCCTGACTCAAGGTCATGACTCACTCAGGAAGGGCCAGTGACTTGCTGGAAGGAATGTGACTTGTTCTAGTCAAGGCTGTGACTCAGTCTCTTTTAGGCTGTGATCCACCTTCCATATGGACTCACTTCCGTTTTCGTCTTTAGGCCTTTCTTCCCTTTATTTTCCTTATTTGTCATGTATTTTCTCTTTTTATCTTTTATGTGTTACATGATTAATTTTAAATGCATTAATATATATATATATATATATATATGTGTGTGTGTGTGTGTGTGTGTGTGTGTGTTTATTTTTATCTTATAATATTATTTTCATCAATTTCATTTTTGTTTAACTAATCCATTTTTTTACTATATTTTTGTATGAAATATTTGAAATTTATTCAGAGGACCCGGGAAAGATAAAAGAGTCCAATTGGCCCCGAAGAGTCTAATTTATTTACATAATTTACTTTGTTTATGTTATTTGTATTTTGGCCTATATTATTATTTTAATTGTAATAACTAGTAAAAAAAGGGGTATTTTTACATGCTTTAATTAAAAAGGACACCTAATTTTTTTTGCTTAATTAATTGGATCTTTTCCATAAAATGGACCAATGTCTAATTTTATTTCAAAAATCACACAAAAAAGAAATTTTGTAAATATACATGCAGGAATCAATATTCATAAATTCAATTAATATCCTAATTTATGTCTGTTTATATATTTGTTATTCTTATTTCTTGAAAAATGTTTTATTTGAATGATAAATTAAAGTAAACTAAATAATCTCTTATTCATACATGCCGAGACCAATGTCTTTAAATCATTACGATTTATACATTTTTTTTATCGCTTTTATGTGTTTATACATATTTATTCATTTTCCTTATCTTGTAATGCTTGAGAAAAGGATTAAAATAATTGGCCATAAACAATCAATTATATTGCTATCAACCAAGTATATGAGTAAGGGTAAAATTTGAACTATCTCTTGTTTCGATTTCACTAGGTATAAAATCACTTTCCCAATGTTCTATAGTGTAGTGATAAGCCTTATGATGCTCAGTAGAAGTCTTGTAGGTTGATCGTTAGTAAATGGAAAGAGATACCCTAATACTCTGTCTCATGGCTTTTGGAGGCTTGAAGGCATTACGTGTTGGGTGGAACCCTTTCCCACTGCAAAGCGATTGGCTTTCACGAGTAAAATGAACCTTAATCCAAGCTCGAGCCCTAAGAGTGGGTTTTCTAGATTAAATCGGATGCCTACGGGGTTTGTCGGGCATCACACTCCCCCAAATAGATGGTCAATCAAAATGCATTATAATGACACTAGAAAACATGCTTCGATATTATATGATTGAATTTAGCACTACAAGAAAAATGGTCTTTAACAAGAGGAAATCCGGTCGTTAAAAGGCTAAAACCGATCGTTAAAGGTCAATAACGACCGAAAAAATCTGGTCGCCTCCCATCACTAGAAGCCCCGTCGTTAATAGTATAAACGACTGGATTTGAAACCAGTCGTTAAAGTAATAAATGACCAATCTTTCCAGACGTTAAATAATATGTTTTAACGACTAAATTTCCCTTCGCTAATTATATTACACTTTTAACGAAGGCAAAATCCAATCGTTAAAGACACCCTTTAGCGAGTGGATTTTCCCTTTGTTGAAAGTAAATACTTTCAACGAAGGGAAATCCGGTCGTTAAAGATCCTTTTAGTGATCGAATTTCCCCTTCATTGATTGTATTCTATTTTAATTAATGAAGCATTCCGACCGTCGATTCATTTTAGAAATTGAATTTTCCTTCTACAAAAATAAAGCCAGTTATTAATATAAATACTTTTACTTAAATATCACCTACAAACAATATTTAGACACATATATATTCAAAAATATAAAAAATATTCTTTTCATAGAATGTAAAAGTTACAAAATATTCCAATATTTCAAAATTGATTCACATTCTGTCGCACATAAATTTGTTTAGAAAAATAGCCCCTATCTATACTAATATCTATGTAGAATCTTCAAAACACGCATGATGAACTTTAAATCTTCATTGTCCATTATTTTGATGACCTGTAGAATTTAAAACATAAATTTATAATTAATATTAATGCTCAAAGATAGTGAATCCAATATCAAAAGAATTTAATGTTTTTAATTTCCTATGGTTAACATGACATATTACTCTAAAGTTACTGCTTTTTCTAAGTGCAAGTTATCTAGCTCATAACATAATTCACACTATTTTTTTTCAATTTAAAATATAATTGATAGTACAAAATTATTACTTGTTAACTTAAAATTAGAATGTGAATTTAAGATATAACTATAAGATCTTGCTGGCTCATATATAGAAAAGCCACCATCAGCATTCTGCACTAGGCTGGATAAAAGATTTGAAAGAGTTCCCTTAACATGCCAAAGTAAAGATATAACATGACAATTTGCATAAAAAAATTCTTTAGAAGAGCAAAATAATAATGGGTTTTAAATTCTTCACCAGAGATTAATTTATGGCAATTGGATTATGTGGCCATACCTTCGAATACCTCCACAGCCATGGCCTTAGAAAATGCCAACGTAAAGTTATATGATGCTATCAATTTTTGACAACCGTGAAAACTGCAAATAGCTTAGAAAATTCAACAAATACTATATGAACTTCATTAGAATTATCACACGTGAATGAATTTGCAATGTAGAAAACACACTTAATTTATTGCTATCAAACATATTACTGTGTTTCTATAAAACATGGCGGATTAAAATCTGAAGTCATAAACACTGTCTTTTGAAAGGAAAATAAAAATCAGTCGTAGCATTATGAATACAATGAGGCAAAAGTTGAATGAATTATACAATGAAATAATAATTTTTTTTAAAAAAAAGAGGAAGAATATGACTCAAATAATCAAATAACAAAGTCACGTAACCTTCTTATGTACTAACATAAATTTATGCTAAAAAAAATAATTTACTTGCAAAACTCTGAAGAAAAAGATGTGAGAAGCTACATAAAAGGGATTAAAGAAAATACTTACCTTTGAGGAAGAATAGTCTTTTTTGAGAACAAGAAAGAAGCAGAACTGGAGGCTTAGAGCAAATTAATTGAATGTAATAAGAACTCAAAAGCACCCAAAAGAATAAAAAAATAATACGTCAGAAGAAGAATATATATAAAAGAAGAAAAAGAAACTTTAATCGCTTGATTATCTCTTAAAGAACCGAGACCACAAGTCTTTCCTATCAAGAATGTAGAGTTATAGAACTAGGCAATGAAGATAGTAAATTACTTCTTATTTTTGTACAACAACATCCTATAAATTAATAGTTTAATTAAGCAATTAGGAGAAATGAAATCCAACTATAAATCCAACAAGTTACTCGCCATTAGAGAAGAATAGAACTTGTAAGAAGAAAATAAAAGAATCAATGATCATTAGAGATAATACTCGTATTTACACCCTTGACTAATGTTACTATTTATAAGAAAGAGATCTTAAAAAAAAACATAAAACTTTAGCAACAAAAAAAAGAATATTATACCGAGACAAGTATTACCTAATCAATAAATGAGCATGTTGTAAACTGTTACATGCATCAATTGCTCAATGCATTTAAGACAGCTCAAATATTATACAAAGAAACTTAATATCATGATGTATGAAATTCTAAAATACAAAGAAAATTACAATGTTGTGAATTGTAAAATAGTTTTTAAAAATGCTAACAGAACTACCTGTAAAATTATAGTAAGGTTAATAGTTATGGAATTAGAACTTCTTATCAGTATTAATTAACTCACAAGTCAAAAATGAAAAAGTTTACAGTAATATATGGAACAATGCCAATGAGGGAAGGTTTAAGAACTGATAAATGGATGCAACTCCTTCCTCTAGTAACATGTCAAGATACAACCAGAGCTAAGGGAATGAGGGACAATTCAAGCCCAACAGCTTGCAAAATGAGAAGCAAAAATTTTGTTATTCCTATTTACTAACAAAAGTGGATGTCATGCCTGCACATGCACCTGTGGCAAGTCTTACCACAACAGATTTCATCATTCCCAGTAAAAAATTTCTATAAAACCCACACAAACATTTTATTCCTATTTACCAACAAAAGTGGATGTCATGCCTACACTTGCACCTGTGGCAAGTCTTCCAACAATAGATTTCATCCTTCCCAGTAAACAATTTCCATAAAACCCACACAAACATCACTAATATATCTCAAAAAATAACAATAATAGAGAGAGGCTGAAGAATGAAAAAGGACCTAAGGAAGGTTTCCTTTCCAATAACCTTTTATTCCTTTTCCTTTCCCTATCAGTGCTATAGCTTGTAGTTCATTTGATGAAATAAGAACTATCATAAAAACTTAAAATACAATTTGTTGCAAGGGTTGAAATTGATGCTACTAGATTTTATTTGACAAATACTGAATTAATTATAAAATATATTATAAGAACAATAAATTAAAAAGATATATAAGAAAACCATATGCAGTAAAATTAAAGAGTAAAAAAGAAGAAAAAGAAACAGTTACCTTATTATAAAGGATAATTATGGGCTACAAAATCCACAGAGAATTCCATAGAGAAAATGAAAGTAAAAAAAATGAATCATTGTATTCCTATGTAGATTAAGCATGTCTCACAGTTGCTAAAATTAGCTTACAAATAGAAAAATAAAAAGAAGAGTTGTTAGCTTACAAATTGGGGAGAAAGTACTTAGAAATCCTACTTCATTGTTAGAATAGTTGCACCTAAGATACCCTTTCTAGATTGAACAATTAACAAGGTTATTCATTCACCCAATCTCATTGCAACCTATCGGTTTCAAGTTTAACAAGGCCTAGCAATAGCTATGTATTCAAGTTTAACAATAATTTCCACAATGCTGAAGTTAAATATAAATATTTGAATTCTCTCACTTCAATTGCCTAAACTGAGCCTAAAAGAGAAGTTTAAATGTATTAACCTTCGTGTAAAAGGCCAAATACAATTTATATGTTAGAAATGTGCATGCTCATGATAGAAACTTTACTCAATGGCAGCAACGGAATTTCATTTTGGCAAATTATTTAATGATATATAGCCATAGACTGTCCAGAAATAGCTTAGTATTTATAAAAAATGATGACACTTCCTAATAGCTCTCTACACAACGTCAATTACTAAATAAAATAAATTAAAAGTTGAAAAAGTTTGAAGCTTGTTTTGAACATTCTTAAAGTTGAAAGTGAAATAGTAAAGAGAATGCCCAAGTTATTGGCTTAAATGAGCAAAGAAAACCAAAGAATAAAAGACTTACCTCCTTCTGTAATTACCAGATATAAATCCCCAGAAATACGCTCCAAGTAGCATGCCAGTAAAAACAACACTTGTTAGAAAGCTCTATTGAGTTGAGGAGAGTCCCCACTTAACCTTTACAACCAATATCACGAAGGAAAGAATCATAACTTCGAATGCATCGACAAGTGAACCAAATCCTGCATAAAAAAGAAAAATTACAAGATATAATTTCCCAAAACCTACAGCATCAGGTGCCTTATCCAAGTTGTGCACAACACTGCTTTCTTCATCCATCTAAACAAATCAGATGCATAAGGAATCACAAATCAGTGTCTTAAAGCTAAATATCAGCAGTTAACTGAAGCAAAAAGCCCCTATTTCACTGAAATCATAGTCCAATCTGAAAACCATATTTCTTCTTATTACCCCCACTGTATTTTATACGAAATAACTGACTAAAATAATAACTGCAAATAACTGATTAATTAATTATTATCTTATTAATGATCAGAACAAAGCGACTGATGGCTGATAACAATATAATACTATCAGAAATTACAATAAAGTATAGTTAGAGTTAAAAATAATGATTCTTCAATTGATTTTTGTAAAATAGTGGATCCATTCTAGGCAAATGCAGCCATGATTAAGAAAAAGAAGAGTGCAATTTATTAGGAATCTAATCACGCCCTTACCCATTTTGCAGATTCAATTCCTGCCTGGCTTTCGAATTGTAATCTTCTTGAAGAACTGTCACTTTTTTCTATGTGACTGGATTTTCTAGGCATTCATCTCGATCTCAATGGCCAAAAGAAACCCTAGCCCTCACCCAAATAGCTTCTGCATCGTCTCGACCCCACCATCCCTTATCACCTTTTTCTATCTCTCTCTCGTTCTTAGAACAAATATTTTCTCCCTCCATTGCTCTTCTCTATATTTTCTTTTCTTTTCTCCGCCCTCCTCTCTGTTTGTCTCTCCCCATCGCTCGTTAATAAGCTTAGAGATCTTGTTGTTTTTGGACGATAGATATTGCGAAGAGATGTGGAGCCTCCAAAGAGCTTGACGGCAGCTTTTGGGTCCGTTATTGGATCTCCCATCTATTTCTTTGTTGTCCTGAAGCACCTTTATTTCTCTCATTCTCATTTTTCTGTGAGTAAAAAATGCATAATTTAGGTTTCTAGCATTTTTTACTTTGAACAAAATGGATGCTTTCTTTCTCTTCTATGCCTTTATTGAACGACGAAAAATAAAAATTTTATCTTTTATTTTTTAATTTTATAAAATAATTAAGTTATGAAATTTAGATGCAAAATAAATCCCGCTCTAATTTAGCTAGGACAGTAACGACCGGATTGGTTGTGTTTAAACCACCGGAATAAAGCCCTTTGTTAAACAATAATGGATTTTACTCTCTAACGACCGGATTAAATTCCCTTTGCTGTTAAGTATCTCTAACGACCGAAATTTTTTCCCTTCATTAAATTTTGGTCGTTAAAAATCAATTTTCTTGTAGTGTAGAAGCAGTTAGGAGAGATATCTTCCATTAGAAAAATTTGTTTATAATAGCAATCATTGGACCAGCAATAATATGGCATCATATGAAGTGTTATATAAATGAAATTTTAGGAATTTTTTGTGTTAGACAGAGTTTAGCAAAAATAAGTGAGGTTAATTAAAGACAACTCAAAAGTTTCAATAATAAGGCAAAAATTGTAAGCTGACTTAAATAGGAAGGTAAGCTCAACCCTAGATTTGTCGATCCATATGAGATATTATAGTGTGTAGCACTAGTTGCTTACATATTGAAGCTACCACAAAACTTAGAAAGAATATATAATGTATTTCATGTGTTTGTATTGAGAACATATTTATCAGATCCATCATACTTCATAGCACTAAAAGAAGTTTAACTTCAATCAGACTTGTCATATGATAAGGAATTAGTAATGATTTTTGTTAGAGAAATTCGACAATGGAAGGACAAACAGATTCCACTTATCAAGTTCTCTAGATCTGACATAATGGGGAAAAGGGTGACTTAAGAATTAGGGGAAATTATAAAGCAATTGTAAGGCCCCTAAATGACCCTAATTTAATTTGCATATTTTTGTATTTAAGTAAGGGGCAAATTATTATTTTATTATGTTAATTGCATGAAAATAAAATAAAAGAGTATGGTTTAATATTAATTGAGGGTGTAATTGAAGTAAAAGGTATTAATTTGGGGTAAATTTGTAATTGTGGCATATTAGTGGCCAAGTGTGAATAAAAGCATTTAATTCAAGGTTAATTTGAAAGAATGATTAAATGGATAGGTTAATGTTTGAAAAAGAGTTAGTGGAGGGGTTAAAGTCTAACATGCATAAAGGTTTGTGGCATTTGTGTGACATGCGAGATGTTGAGGGAGTAAAAGGGAAATTTTGCCACTTATATAAATAGAAAGGAGTTAATGGAATGTGGAGGTAACTGGTTGAGACCTTGAGATTGGCAATTAAAGAGAGAAAAACCAGAAAATTGTTAATCTCTTCTTCCTTTGATTTTCATTCAATCATCTCAAGCAATTAGGTGATAATGTTTGTGGGTTAATCATGAGTATAGTGCAGTAAACTAAGGTAATTAAACTCTTAATTTAACCCTTCGTCATCTCCATCTTCTTCTTCTTTTCAAGTTAACTGAGGAAAATGTAAATGTGCTAGAAATTTATGATGATGATGGTATTCGTGAAGGAGAAGAGGAAGGAAGAAGGAGCAAAGGAAAGGATATTGCTAGAGGTTGAAGATATAGGATTTGTCAGCAAAGGTATGGGAATTAGGCTAATCATATTGCATATTGAATCAATTGTTAAATTTTGTTAAGATTGACAGAAATTAAGTTTGCATTTGCTGGATTTTATCGATGAAAGGTTGAAGAACAACATGTGTTTTTGCTGAGTCGTGAATTGTTGTCCGACTCGTGAAGCTCTTCATGAGTTGTGAATTTTCTTATCCTGGGTCACTCATGAATTTTAGTCTGAGTCATGATATATGCCTTTCTTCTCCACACGTGAACTCCTTCACGAGTCGTGAGGTTTGCCCTTTTTGCTTCACTCGTGAAGCTCTTCACGAGTCGAATGCCCCTTCACGACTGAATGAACCATCTGGATTGTTTTGCTCATAAATTAAGCTACAGAATAGCGAATTGAGTGATTCTTTTTTCATTGAAATATAGACTTTCATACCTATATTTCATATGAAGAAACCTAAACTTAAATCTATCTCTAAGTATATGTAATCTAGGGTTGAATCCGTACTAGTTTCCTAGACTGCTCACAGAAACATAATTTATAATAATGTGCAGATTGTTACTACACTTGATAATATGATTTTTAATTAATTGAGATAGATAGTTGGTTACGCGATAGTAAAGTTAATTGGATAAGGTATGAATATGACTATTTGTGAAGGATTTATATGCACACATACGCATTCATTTGTGCATATGAATAAAGACTGGTGATGAAATATCTAACCTATACATGTAATTAGTCTTGTGCATGATTGTCATATGCCAAATTGATATATATACACATGTAATCCTATGTCATGATAGTAAACATTTTGACATGTACCTATGCTATGAAATAGGAACTATAATAGTATGACCTTGGCATATGTATATGCCCATTTGGAAACATGTTGATATTTTGTATAGAACATGATTTGAATGATGATAAAGATATATATATATATATATTGGTAACATGCTCATAAGAATAAGTCAATTATATGTGAAAGTACCCGCAGGTATGTACATTTATGATTATGTATATGAGTATATGAGCATGTAATTGCCTTATGAGATAGAAGATGTTTTACAATGACTATGAACATGTGAGATGCTCAATGAGAACTTGATCAAGTATATGATATGATGATTATAAGTCATGCTTATATGTTATGATGCAAATGATATAGTCATACAAATTTGGATGAGCAAGATGAATAACTTGACATATGAAATGTGCATATATTTGTTTATGCACCAAAGAACTTATAGTTTTACAAGACTCTATATATGTACAAACAGTATACTATGAATACAATATTAATATGTGAATTGAACACGAATATAGTTCTGCCTGCGATAGAGTTTTAGATGTGGATAGATAGGCGCCTATAGGGAAATTGCAAATGCCATAGTTTGGTCCAATTGGGTTCATAGTATATATGATCCCGTTTGGATCATGATCAACCCTATTTGGATTGATAGGCGACCCCGTTTGGGTCTGCTTGACTGGTCCATAGTATAGTTTGGCCCCGTTTGGGTCTATAGATATGATATCTTCGGATATCCATCTTCTTGATACCGATGTGTATCCATAGTTCCCGTTATCCACAAATAAAGCTAAGGCAGGCTAAACGTTATTCATAGTATTGATCAAAAATTAAATAGTTAAAGTTATTTGACTAAAGATTGATATTGTGGATTACATTGTTGATTTTTCCACAGGTATTATGTTTCATTTGAATATGTTTACATGGAATTTGCGTTCTATATGAATTATGAATATGATAATACTTGTCATTTTTTTTGGTACAATGTTTAGGTACATGAGAATATGTATTATGCTTTAATATATTTGTTGTTAATGACATGATATGTTGTACATGTTATTTATTAAACACATTGTATGTATATTTTGATGACCGTTGTGAGTGGTCATCCATCTATAGACATTTCCCCAGTAAGCTTTATAGCTTAGCACGGGTTATTCATCTGTGTAGGTACTATTACCAAGACTTTTGCTCAGGGACAATCTCTGCATCAGGAAGGGCCAATTACCGACTGTTAATCTTGATGTAAGATGTATTTGTAATAGTATTATCATATGATTTTCTTTATGGCCAGTTATGTTATAAGATGTATATAACTTTTGAGAAATGCTATAAATCATGAGTAGTAAAACTATGAAGAGTATGCATGCATGTGATATACATAAGTAATATTCGTATAGTATAGTATGCATGATGCTAAGTATGAAATACAATACAGGATTAGACTAGTAACACATACATAAGTATATGAACCGTTATGACATGATTGAGGGCAAAATGATAGTTAAACAAATATATTGCATATGCATGATTAATAGTAATCAAATTATTAGTTAAATAGGGTTTTGCTTAGAGGGTGCTACAACAATAGTATTCTTGACCCTAAAATCAAGATAAATTTTAAAGATGAAATTTTTATTAGAGGGGGAGAAATGTAACACCTAAAAATTTTATCTGACATGACTAGTACATTCTGGAGCATGAACAGTAACCCTAGAATAGTTTTTGGTGTAATTACAGTAGTATAGTACAGTAAAATTTATAAGCAATTAAGTATTAAATATGTGCAACCTAGAGTATTACTAGGATAGATGACCTGGTGGGAAGTTATACTTAACCACTAAATGAGAAAATAGGTGTAAAAGGAAAATTGTTAATATAATTAGCAGCCTATTGAACACTGATAACAAACAATTACTTGGGCATGAGCTTGAGGAGTACATTCACTACAAGAAAAATCCAGTTTCCCGATGAAAATTCCCAACCGAAATGAGTGAATTTCCGTAGGAAAACCAAAATACCGATGAAATTTACCGATAAAAAATGGCAAAGCAGTATCGTTGGTTGGTACATTTGTCGATGGAAATATTTTTGTAGGTAAATTTACCAACAGAAATATTTTTCATCGGTAAATTTACCTATGGAAAACACCTTCCATCGGTAAGTCCGTCAAAAAGTGCAAACCGAGAAATTGTCATAGTTTGAAAAAATTACTGATGGAATTAAAATTTCGTAGATAAATTTGTCGACGGAAATAAATACTCCATAGCCGATGGATTTGAAAATCCATAGGTAAATTTACCAACGAAAATAACCACACCGCAGGCAATTTTGCCTAGGGCATATTGTATTCTCTAGGCAAAATTAGCGACAAAATTATTTCCATTATTAAATGTTGTCTATATTTTTAGAGACTGTTTGCTGAATTTCCATTGGGAAATATTAAATATCAATTTTTTTTCTTTTTCTTCTATATAGTGTAATCGTCATCAATAATATGATATAAAATATATAATTTATAGTAATGAATTAATAGATGCCTAATTCATATTAGAATATAAAATTTATAATATTCAATAACATATCAAATCATTTTCTTAAGTTCTTAAATCATAAATATTATCCCAAAAAATATCAAAAAATCCACCTAGTTCGCAAGTCCTAAAAAACATCAAGTCCCACCAAGTTCCAAATTGCAGTCACTATTACAAGTCCCAAACAACATTAATAAATCCACCAAGTTCCAAATTACAGTCACTGTTAACATAAGATTTAAAGCCCTACATTGTCGGCGCGGGTGGATCATCTGGATGCTGCAATGTGTTGCCTCCCCTATTTACTTCTTTTATCTGAGTATGGACCTCGACTACATATTCCATAGTCTCGCGCAATTGACGTGCCAATAGACTAACTACATTCTTAAGTGCAATAACCTACTCATTGGATGCAACTATATTAGATGTGGAGGCATACGTATATTGTGTATTTGCAAAAGAGCCAAGGCCAAAAATCCTTCCTTGATGGTCCCTACCACCAACTACCTACAGATACATATGATTCTCATCAACATTGGGGTTATCCTATAATTGTCGTTGTACCTCCTCCTGTAATTGATCCTATCATTATAATTATTTATATTAGTTAGTGATAATTTTAAACTAATATCATTTTCTTAAGTTCTTAAATCATAAATATTATCCCAAAAAATCCACCTAGTTCAAAAGTCCCAAAAAAATCAAGTCCCACCAAGTTCCAAATTGCAGTCACTATTACAAGTCCCAAAAAACATCAATAAATCCACCAAGTTCCAAATTGCAGTCACTGTTAACATAAGATTTAAAGCCCTACATTGTTGGCGCGGGTGGATCATCTGGATGCTGCAATGTGTTGCCTCCCCTGTTTACTTCTTTTATCTGAGTATGGACCTCGACTACATATTCCATAGTCTCGCGCAATTGACGTGCCAATAGACTAACTACATTCTTAAGTGTAATAACCTACTCATTGGATGTAACTATACTAGATATGGAGGCATACGTATATTGTGTATTTGCAAAAGAGCCATGGCCAAAAATCCTTCCTCGATGGTCCCTACCACCAACTACCTACAGATAAATATGATTCTCATCAACATTGGGGTTATCCTATAATTGTCGTTGTTCCTCCTCCTGTAATTGATCCTATCATTATAATTATTTATATTAGTTAGTGATAATTTTAAACTAATATTATGTATAAAATCAATATTGAAATATATACTTTACATATATTTAATTGCCTACATCATTCGTTAATGAATGTTACACCATCATGATTTTTGGTGTGAGTATGCACAAAGACATGTCGCGATGTAGGCTTTTGGTTAGTAGACTTTTCCGGCATAGAAAATAGGTAAACTATTTATGATTTGCAAAAATTTTAGCAGAATTTATTATATTTTTATGATATTAACCCCCTGTTAAACAAAAAAAAAATCTCAACAAGGTAGCCATTAATTATTATATTAACCCCCTGCATAGAAATAAGGCACCAAGAATCTCATTTCCCCCAAAAAATAGAAAAAATTAACGTAAGACATTTATTCAACAACAATAATCAGGCATCAAAGAAGAAAATCCAAACCATCTATCAACTTTCGCATTCATATATCTCAAATAGCAAAGAAATTAACATTGTCTGACATATAAAATGAGCCAATCAACCATACTCTATGTTAATTTCTACCATTTCTATGGAATAAACTACCTAAAAGACATCTAAAAATAATCAAACAATAATCAAACTTAAACAAATCCAAACGATTAAGAAAAAGCTTTTACATGGTCAAAAACTATAATACATCAAATTATAGATGAAAACTAATGAAAAGTATTATCTGTGATATAAATATAGATAGAAATAAGTTAAAAACATCAACAAATCCACCAAGTTACAAATGCTTATAAAAGAATGGTAGGTTCCATCAAAAGTACATAATTCAAAATATAAATGTCAAGTTATAATACTTACAATGAGCTCTGCATGCTCCTGGTGGGTCATAGATTCACCAGTGTGCATAGGTAGACTATCCCCCTCCAGTCCTCCCCGTCAGTTACTCAAATTTCGTTCAGAAATAGATTTTGCCTCAGGTGTTGTCCAGTAATTCTGCCAGTTGTTCCATAATTCTGCCAATTTATTCTGATTTATTTTCCAATGAATTTTGGTTTATTGATCTTAGGGACCTTAACTTTATTTCTTCAAAGGTTACTAACGATATGAATGTTAAACTTGATAGTCCTTTTTACTGCAGATGAAGTCTTTAAAGCGATTAAAATGATGCATCCCTTCAAAGCACAAGGGTCTGATGGATTTCCACCACTTTTTTTACCAAAACTACTAAAGCACAATTGGGTCATATGTAGTAAAGGTGGTTATTGAAATTCTTGAAGGGGTTGAAATGCCAGCCTAATTTAATCACACTTTTATTTGTCTCATCTCGAAGGTTAAAGAACCAAAATTCATTTTAGAATATAAACCTATTAGCCTTTGCAATGTGGTTTGTAACATAACCACAAAAGTCATTGCCAATGGATTGAAATAAATTTTGGGAGATATAATTAATGTGACATAAAGTGTTTTTATCTTAGGAAGGTTAATTATGGATAATGCAGGTAGCTTGTAAAGCATTTCACCATATAAAAAATGGAGGGATGGGTAAGAGGAAATTCATATCGCTCAAATTGGATATGATTAAGGCTTATGATCATATGGAATGGTCATTCTTAATTGTAGTCATAGGGAATATGGGTTTTTTGACAAAATGGGTGGATAGGGTTATGCGACTAGTGACTTCGGCATGCTACTCAATTTTAATTAATGGTAAACCTGGGGCTCATTGTGACACCCTACGTTCACTCATAAATCCGTACAATATGGAATATTGTTGGTGACATCTCATGGTTACTTATCCTAATTGTCCTTTTTATGTTGTTGGCTAATAGCTTAATTTAACATTTGGTTTCCAAATTCCTTTTAGCATCACACGGTTACTATTTATTTGTTAAAAATTTAGGCAACATAATGGCTTGTAAACCGTGCTATCCAAACCTGCAAATTGCAAAACAACACTCCCAAAGGGTAGACTCCGCCTCTAATACGCCAATGGCAATCATAACACTTCTAATACCAACAACAAACCATCATCACAACACAGTCACATAAACATCATCCATGTGTATATCATAACATATGTTCATGTCTAATTAGCATCTGTTATACAACATAATATATAACATGCCAATTATCAAAAGCTTAATACATAATATGTCTACACTCCACATTTACAAAAGGGTTACATGTATATGCCACTTTGCTTCTCTTTTGTGGAGTTTTCAGGTACCTATCCTTGTGTGCAATCAAAAAAATCATGCACTAAGTAATGTTGTTGCCTGGTGGTGGATACAACTACACAAAATTTCATCTAATAACCATAACAAGTAAAATTACTATTTTACTCCTAATTATCATTATAATTAATTAAATTAAAATTTATTCTCTTATTGTCTTAATTTATCTTTTAGTCCTTTCCATACTTATTTTTCTCATTTAATCTCATATAATTTTTACTTAAATGAAAAATTACCATTAGGCCCTTAAACTTTCTTTTCGTCATATTTGACTTTGTTAACCTCAAATTTGACCTTTCTTACTTCCTTTACTTTTCTTCCATTTTAAGTGTAAAATTTACATTTTAGTCATTCTATTCACTGATGAAGTGGTAAATTATAGTTTGGTCCCCAAAACTTTTCCTAATTTATGATCTTGCCCTTTTTTGCTTATTTAACTATTTTGACTCTTTTGATCACGTTTTTAATGTAAATTTACAATTTTGCTCCTAATTTCTCACGTAATTATGTTTTTACCCCTTACTAATTTATTCATTAAATTTTTCACTTTATTTATTATCTAGTCATATGTATGATATCTTTCATGTATAATTTACCATTTAGTCCCTATTTTCTTGTATATTCATAATTTTTTCCCTCATAATGCTTAGTGAAAATCCTTAAACCCAATGTGTAAGGTGAGTATTTCAATGATACTAATTGAATTGGAGAGGTCACTTAGGATGATCTAACTACTCCAGAATATATTGATGAATCACTTGGGGTGATCAGCTCCTCAATTGTAAATCTAGTGTAAGTGAGGGATCACTTGGGGTGACCAACTCCTCACTATGAGCCTAACGTGAGTTGAGGGGCCATTTAGGGTGACCAACTCCTCAAGTATGCATCTAATATGTGCTTTAATTTGAATTAACTCTCTATAATCTTATATTACTTACTGGCAAATATTTTACTTCACATTATGCTATATTTTTACATAAATTCTCATGTCATTCACATTATGTCACATATTCCACTTTTTCATTTCTTATTTATTCAACATCATCAGACACAAAATCATAGCAACATGATGAGCATCATTCAACTTGGTGAAAACATGCCATTATCCTTATGTACACCTTCGGCCATGTATAGTACACAGGCATACATTATGGTTTTTCATGTAATTCATATGTCACATGCTTTCATAATCATTTCTAGCTTTTACATGCAATTACATTTTCAATTTAAGCTTGTATTCCTTTAGTAACCAAGTGAACATCATTATGTTTACTATACACATAGTATGTTCGTATATGTTCTAAGGCTATAATTATGCCCATTAGATTCTTTTACCATCCAAATGCCCAAATTAAGTCAATTATCCAATTAATTATCTATTTATAACATAATACCAATATATTCACCATTCGGAAACACTTTGTCCATCCACATACATTATGAATTTCTATGTAATTTCATGACTAATATATTCCTTTGTTCATATTAAGTCCTTATTTAAAAGTACTTATTCAAATTATGCTTACATCTTTTTATTTCATAATTGTTCCCCATTATGTTCAAATTGTGTAACTTAGGTACACATGAAATTTATTGCTCTAATTATGCATATTAAGTTCATTTATCACCCTAATATCCAAATTATGTCAAATTTCCCATGGATTAGACAAAAATCACATAATCACTTAAGATACATCATTATGTTCACTATTATAACATTATGTTCACATGTTATTTCTAGATTTAATTGACCATATTATGTTTACTCATCATCATATTATGTATTCATGTTTAATATACCAATAATCATCAATTCATTATACGATACAACATAGGTTACAATTTGGCCTAGACAGGTTCTCCCATTCTATGATTGATTTCTTCTTTAATTTTTACTTATTACATGTTGTTACACCATTTAACTATGATATCTCAATTTATTTCATATTTTTACCTAAGTTCACATAGTAACATAATGTAAATTTAAGCTAAAATTCAAAGGAACAAATAAAATTAGGTGTAGTTTTGCATCCACTAACCGCAAAATGATTTGAAAACACTAATTCTTACTCTTCCTTGATTTTCCTCCCTAGCTCTTTTCCTCACCTTGAAGTTTTTGCACTTAGGTCAAGTTTCTCTCATTAAAAATTCACCTTTTTCCAAGCTTTCTTATGCGTTAATCTTGTTGCTATGTTAAAGAGCATGATTTATAGCATATCTAGGTGAAATTTGAGCTTGAATTATGGTGGAAATTAAAAGGAGGAAGATAAGAAATGGAGGAAGGAGAAAATGGTAGAATTTCAATAATTTTTAGTTTTTATTTTTGGAAGAGAAGGAGAACTGCCTTTTAATCCAATTCTTCTCTAAAAATTTTTGGCTTTTGGGTGAATATTTTACCCAAAATCAATGGTTTGAAGGGTGGACAAATCAAACCACTTTATGTAGACATAATTGTGCCATTTGTCAATTTCTCATTGGCTCATCCAACCTTATTTTATTTTTTCACAAAAGTTTTTTCAAAAATTCCTAAATGTTGTAATTAAAATTTGCTTAAAATATTTGGTCAATCAAAGTTCATGTCGATAGGTTTCAAAGCACCAAAACATTTCAATCAGTCTAAAAATTCAACGTTTCACCCTTTTTCAAATTTCAATGTTCACCTTATCATAATTCTATAAAAAATTTTCCAGAGTGC
Source organism: Excoecaria agallocha (assembly GCA_037975025.1). Taxonomy (NCBI): domain Eukaryota; kingdom Viridiplantae; phylum Streptophyta; class Magnoliopsida; order Malpighiales; family Euphorbiaceae; genus Excoecaria; species Excoecaria agallocha. Next base: position 37,644,574 of record CM075807.1, on the reverse strand, counting down.
ATAAATATATCTATTAATATCTATTTAAAATTTTAGGTCATTATGACATTGTTTTGATATACTTAGAAGTCCAGCGAAAAAATTCGTCGCTTCGAAACCCGAAAATTCAACACTGTGTGAAAAATTATTTTTCACTTATAAATATTAATTGGGATTATTTCTAGTAAATATATATAAATGAAATAATTTTTGGAGGTCTATGAAATATTTTAGGCCAGTCAAACTTATGGTCAACCGTATAACTGTATTGAGAAATTTCTTCACTGTCTGTTTTGGAGACCTATTTGGGCTCAAATTCTTCTCAAATTGTATCAACAGACTCCAGTTAATTCACATTATCTCATCTAATATTTAACACAAAAATTTTTTAACGTGTCACCCATCCTAAGAATTCTTTAGGTTGCGCACGTTTAACACTTAAACACTTTTGAATTTTACTGTATTATACCAATGTAATCATATCAAAAACCATTTCAGTTTTACTGCTCATTTTCTAGAATGCACTAATCATGTCAGGTGAAATTTTAGGCTGTTACAGTTATATTACTCCTTTATAAGGCCTTAAATAAGGGGATCTATTATCCTTATATCTCTTCCTCCTTTGCATCGAAAGGCTTTTAAGATCATTGACTTCGATAATTAATTCTAGCTCTTTACATGGCCTTTACATTTTGACAGGCGCCCTCTTAATCTCCTATCTTCTTTTTGCTTATAATAATTTACTGTTCAGTTTTGCTTCAATTATAGATGCATATGTAATTTTATCAGTACTACAAAAAGTATGAATTTTTACCAGGACAAAAGGTAAACCTCCGCAAATATGAAATTTTCTTTTGCTTCAGCATTAATATTGAGTTAAAGGAGACTTTAACACAATTTTTTAGGGCTAAAATTAATGATCATTATGAGCTTTATCTGGGTTTTCCAACTATGGTAGGGCATTGAAAAAGGGTTATTTTTAATAGAATTAAAGATATATTATGGCAAAGGCTAGAAGGGTGGAGAAAGCAATTGTTGTCTTGGAACATGCTATACCGACTTTATATAATGCAATTTTTTCTCTTTCCAATTGGGATATATCACGATCTATAAGCTATAATCTGTAGATTCTGGTAGGGATAAAGGGATAGTGGAAAAAAAGGTTCATTTTTGTAGTTGGTAGCAAATGTGCAAACCAAAATTAGAGGGAGGTTTGGGCTTACGGGATTTTAAATGCTTTAATAAAGCCTTATTGGCAAAGCAAGGTTGGCTTTTAATTACAAATACATCTTCCTTGTTGGCTAGACTTTTAAAGGCTCGGTATTTTCTAAATTCCTCCTTTTTTGAATCTACTATTGGCTCGAATCCCAGTTACACATAGAGGAGCATATCAGTAAGATGCGATTTGTTAAGTTCAGGATCCTATTGGTACGTGAGAAATGGTTTGAGTTTAAAAATTTTGCATGATAAGTGGATTCCACAACCTTCCTCCTTTCAAATTACAACCCTATGCAATTCTTTCTTAAGTGATGCAACAATGTTGTAATGGCCCAAATACCAGGCTAGTCGAAAATAGTATTTTTTGATGATGAATAGTACCTTCCGGAGTCGAAAAATATTTTATTTGACCATTGGAAATAGCAAGTCAGCAGAAGCACATAGCTAAAATTTGGAATGAAAATGAGGTCAAATAGATTCCCAAAATTCAAAAAGAAGAAAATTTTACAACTTCATTCTAAACAGTGCTAGAGTTGACTGAAAGTTTGACTTGAACTTTAAAAATAGAAAATGACCTTTAAAAATTTTCAGAATTTCCAGATCTACATCAAATGAGATGTAAAATCATATATTAATGAAAAATTAATTTTTTGATGATATTAAAAATTGAGTTATCGGACAGGTAAAAGTAAACCAAATTGAGAAACAGTCTCTAACTGACTCAAAAATATTCATGAGGCCTAATAAATATACTTTGAGGATTAAGGAAGTGTTTTTAAGAAGGTTTGAACTCAGAAAGTAAGAGAAAAATAATGATTTTGGTTTAAATAGTAACCTGTTGACCGTAAATTTGATTGGAGCTTTAAAAATACAAAATGATCTTTAAAAATTGCAGGAATTTTCAGTTGAGTTCTAAATGAGATATAGAATTATTTGGTAAAAAAAATAAATTTTTACGGTAACACCAAAAATTTGCTAATCTGACCAATTTTAGCAAATCGGAGCGAAAATGAACTCCGATTGAACTAAAATTTTGTATAGATTCTTAATTTACTACTTTAAGAATAATGGAATTGGGTTTGAGTGAAATTAAATTTTTGAAGTGAGAAAATTAATTTTGGGAAGCTTAATGGGCCTAAATAATGGAATTGGACATAAAATAGATTGTGCCAATTGGGATGGACCAAGCCCAGCCCATTAAAAGCCTTATAAAAGGCATAAAAATTTGATGGTCCAGTACATTCATCCAGCCTTTCCCTCTCTCCTGTTTCTTATTCTTAGCTAGGTGAAAGAATTCTATTTTTCTTAATTTCTTTATCTTTTGTCTAAGTTTCTTCCTAAATTCAAGTCCCTTAAGTAAAATTCATCTTCTCTAGTGGATTATGGCTCATTTGAGGTGATTATAATGAAAGAATTGAAGAAAAACCAAGAAGAGAAAGGTTATAGATAAAAGTCAAGTAAGTGAAATTAAGTTTAATTAATTGATTTAATGAGTTTTATAGGTAGATTTAAGGTTGTAGAGTAAGATTTTGTAGTTACATTGAATAAAGAAAGTAAGATATTAATGGATTTTTATCCTTGTATTTTTTGCCACCTTAGGATTCTAAGGAGAAAGGTGGTTTCCTAAGGATCTTAGGCAAAGAGAGGAAGGTTTAAGGAGTGGAAACAAGCTCTTAAGGTTATTGGATACATTATCCCTTAATTTTCATAATTTTGTATGTGAAATTGCTTATTTATATGTGTAATTTGTGTGTGACTATATGTGATTAATTAGAAACAATGTTATAAATACAAAATTAAGAGTTTAAATTGATGTGCAGTGTATTTTAATTGAAAGAATTAAGTGGGAATATTTAAATAAATGTGTGGACGAAATTGATGTATATATGTGTGTTGTGTATTTTGGGTAACTTATGAAGGAAACATCATAAATTGAATGTAGGTGTAATTTTAATATTATACTAATTTAATGGGAATTTTTGGAATTAAGTAGAATATTTTTTAAGCTAAATTTCACATTATGTTGTATAAAAAAATATTAAACTTTAATGAAATAAATTGAATTTATTGCATTAATAGAATAATAATGACCAATTAGTTAATTGGAATTAAAAGAAAAGTAAAAGAATGGAAAACTATACAATTATACTAGAGAAAGGACTTAAATGATAGAAATTAAAAGTTTAGGGGTAGAATTGTAATTTTGCCTAATATTGAGGAAAAATAGTTTAAGTGAAATAAAGGTTAAATTAGAAAAATGAATAATTAAATAAGTGTTAAATAAGAATTTATGCAAGAAAAAAAATTAAGGGATCAAGTTGAAATTTTACCAATGAATATGGAATTAGTAGGGTAAAATGTAAAATTGATGGCAATTTAGTAAATTAAATGAATTGAAGGGTAATTTTGCAATTTATTGTAATTTAAAGAGCTAAACGGTAATTTACCAAGTCTAGGGACTAAATGATAATTTTAGGAATAAATATTGAATTAATAGTAATAATTAAATAAGTAATGACATTTTAGTAAATTAAGTGATAGTAAAGGACATAACCGTAAATTGACTAAAATTGAAAGGATTTAATTGTAATTTAGTTATTTTAGAAATTAATATGTAAATTGTACTTAAATATATGTATATGTATACGTGTATGGGTGTATATATGTATAGATGTATGTAAGTGAATATCTATGTATATGACTCTACATGTATGTAAAAGTATGTACGTGAATATGTATGCATATAGGGTATGTATATGTTTGCGTATAATGTATGCATATGTATAAGTATGCACGGGATGTATGTATATATGTATATGAATGCATGTATGCGTGTATGTATGCCTATGTATATGAATGTATGTATTCAAATAGGTATGTATGTGTGAATGAATGTATGTATGAGCAAGTGCATGCAAGTGTGTATGTGATTCTTTTCCCGAAAATTTTGGGATACATAGTTTGTTAACTGCATGCAGGTTATGAAGATGCTGATATTTCAGTGGCCGGTATGACGAGGATAGTCAAGAGCAAGGTGAAGATCAAGAAGGGAGTTAGATTTAGCATGTATATGTAGGTTCAAAAAGTGTAGTAATTGTATAGGCATAGGACTATAGTACATGATGTGTGATTGTAGTATATTGTGACAATGTTATTTATGTAGGTAACTATGTTATAAGTACAATAGCAGGTATTAGAAAAAAAAATTGTATTGATTCATGCATAGGTTTTAACATCCGATTGCTGCGTATACTGTACAACGGTATGAGGGTGTTACAAATGCCCTTTCTTATTGATCATGAATGTGGTTCTGAGAGATGGGATATTATCGAATGCTTGCTCCTTCCTATAGATGTAGATAGAATAAAGATGATTCATGTGGGTTTGGCTAGAAATGCAAATTGGTTAGTCTGGTATTATCACTCTTCAGGTCACTATGTGGGTAAAAGTGGGTACTCTCATGCTCTATTTTTGCAAGGGATCATAACTTCAACTCTATATCGAGGGTTCGGAGTTCACTCTTTTGGAAATGTCTTTGGAAAATGAAAATGCCACTAAAAATCTGTAGTTTTTTGTGGCAGGCTTTTTTGAATTCTCTACTTATAAAAGTAATTCTTCATCAACGCCTTAATGTGATTTCTGTTGATTGCTAGTATTAATTTTACATTTATTAAAGGACTATCAATTTGTAAAATAAACATGGGAGATTACTGGTTTGTCCAAAATTATGAGATTATAGGCCATTAATTTTAAATGATGGTTGGCTGCAATCTTAGACTACTTAACTATAGAGGAGATTATCTTGTTTTGTTCCATGTGTTATCAGCTTTGGTTTGCTGGAAATAAACTCTTCAATGACAATATTGTTCTTAAGTGCTCTCAACATTTTTTCATAGTTAGGAGTTTGATGAATGAGTTTATTGCTATTTCTTCTTAAACTAGTGGTTGCAGTATTTTTGTTTCTAATAGTAAGTGTGAGTGGAAACCACCTTTGCCAAACAAGGTGAAATTGAATGCTGATGCAGGAATTGTAAAGGCTGATTTGTTGGGTTTTGGGGTGATTTTTAGATTTGCAAATGGCCAAGTGCTGGCCTGGGGTTAGAAAACAACTCACATTTCGGAGGCTATGGCTCTTCTATTTGGTCCTACTATTTCACAAGTTCTGGGTTTTTCTAATATTGTGACTGAATTGGATTGTAAGTATACAATTAATTGTTTGGTGGAGAATTCAGATATCCGAAATGGTTTTGGAATTGTTCTTGTAGATTGTGGTAAATTAAACACGGCCTTCATTTCATGCTCGTGGTCTTTTACTCGAAGAATAGGTAATAGTGTCGCTTACTGTCTAGCAAAAAGTCAGCACGCTTCAACTTTTGAAAATATTTGGGTTGAAGACTTTCCCTCTAATATTTTCTATTTACTGTTGAATGATGTAACCTTTTTTTTAATTTTAATTTGATTTTTGAGATTTTCTAATAAAAAATAAATAAATTATAATTAAAAAATTAATTATTAAATATTGAAATAAAAAAATTAAAAGAAATAAGCGACTTTCAAATAATTGAAAATTTAATTGATTCAATTTTTATTGAAAATCGATTACTCAAATTGAAATTGAACTTCAATTTAAAAATAAATTATCCAATTTGAAATTAAATTCTGTTTAAAAATCAAATTGAAACCAAAAATTTAATCTATTGATTTAGATTTAATTTTAATTAAATTTATTTTGTTAAATTTGGAGGCAAACCAAGCTACACTAAGCGGACCTCAATTCTCATTATCGGCACGGCCTCCCCTTATATTCCTTAGTTAATAAAAAGTGGCATTCTAATTTAACTTTTTTTTCATATATAATATATGTGTAATGTTCTTCTTTTAAAAAAAATTGTTATCTTTTAGAATTGGTATAAATTATTAAAAGTGATTGAAATATAATAGTATTAAAAAATAAAAAATATTTTCAAATTAAAATTTAATTAAATAATTTGAAAATTTTTTATGATGCAAAAAATGTTCGTGGATTTGAGTTGAAATCCATCTGGACTCAAAAAAAGAATAATAATTGACAACAAGGCCTAGCCTATAACTTGGGCAAATCGACAACGAGCTTGAGAGTCTAGCACTAACTGTCCGAATCTCACCGAGCTCATAATTTGGGCAACCAACTAGCAAAACAGATCGACCATGCATCCCCGAGAGCTCGTTCACTTCAGATGCTCGAAGAGTTTGGCAACACCTAAGGTACCAACCTTTTCGCAAATCCCACCATTCTTGGCAATAACTGCCCCCCTTGCCCACATCTCCCTAAAACTAGGGAAAGTGGGAAAAATAACTGAAAGTAGTGGGATTTTCCCCACTACCCATGAAGGAAAACTTAGGAAAATAAAAGGAAAAAACCAGGTATGATTCAGGATCACTCTTTTTTCAACACTAGAAAATAGTTCTCTTGGAAATTGGAATATTCTCTGACTTAACCATCGGAGGCTCCCTCGTCGGAAGCCCCCTTGGTATTTTTAGTTGTCTTACAGGTTGCCCTGAGTATCGAGATTCTATCTATCATCATTTGGTGCGGTTAGCATGGAACATAGACCTTTTCCCAGACCTCAACCTAAATCCTATGCCATTAGAAAATTAGGCAGACTTAACCGTTCACCTTGAAACACAATGACTCATCCCCACAAACAATGTTCAGACCTCAGCATCTCCCACTACAGCCATCCCTAACACATTTAGTCTTACCCCTACAAGCAGCATAGGACCTGCTAGCCCAATTATCAGCCATAGTTTCCCAAGCAAATCCTTCCTCCCAACCAGCTCAGCCTTACCCACCTGCTGGGCCCCCACAACCATCAAATAGAGATCCTTTATCATCGATGGCCCTACTAGCTCCCGGATCAACAGTCACCCTAACAACCGAGCAATTCGAAAGGCTCCTTGAAGATCGGATGACTAGATACCACAATAGGAACACTTTGCAAAACCATGGTAGTTTTTGCTCCCCACTTTCCCGAGAAATCCTGGCCGCTCCATTCCCCAAAATCAGCCTTTCAAAAGGTTAGCTTGGGATAAAGGAAGTAACAGCCGATAGGAATCCAGAACATACAGAGGAAGTAGTTTGTCCAACCAAACATACACAGTTGCCCACCCTCAATTCGGAGATAAGAAGGAAGAAAGGTTCATACCCCTCAATATGACCAGGGAAGATATTCTTGCCTGGATGAAGCAAAATGGAAAGGTTACTTGGCCTAGACTAATGAGGGAGCATCCCAATAGAGATCAAAACCTCTATTGTGCCTTCCATAAGGATAGGGGTCATGTGACTGAAGAACGCAGGCAGCTGAAATGAGAAATAAAATACTTGGTGAGGAAAGGAACCTTAGCACAGTTCATAAAGTAGGAGGATAGAGCTAAAAGACATAAGTCTCCCACACCCCGATCGAAAAGAAACCAAGGTGGTCTGATCAAGAAAACACCAGACGGGATAATCTATGTGATAGCAGGGGGGATAGTATGATGAGTCCAAAAAAGAAAGGCCAAGGAGGTGCTTACCATCAAAAGGAGTGCTTGTACCTCGGTCCAAGCAGTCCAATTCATAATGGCTAATGGGTCCCATGTTAAGCATCCGTATAGTGAAGCACTGGTAGTTGAAGCAATCATCCAGGATTTCTTAGTCTAAAGGATATTGATTGGCATAGGAAGTGCGGTCAACTTAATCATCCTCAAAGCATACAAGGCTCTAGAAGTGTTGGAGAATCACCTTGAGGAAGTCAACATCCCCCTCATTGGCATTTTTGGATAACCCATCAAGGTAGAAGGCCTAGCAAATTTGTCGGTCCAGCTGGGAGATGATGCGATAGTCTGGACATGCAACACGAATTTCATGGTAGTTAACATTCCTTTATCCTACAATGTAATCTTCGGCCAACCTCTATTGGCCATGGTCGATGCCTATATGTCCATGCAGAATTTAGTGCTCAAGATCCCTATGGAATAAGGGACAGCGATATTAAGGAAAAATTAGAAAGCAGCTCGAAAGACATATATGACCATGTTGAAGGAGGCTAACCAAGCCCTTCCATTTGACACAATGGACACACCTAACAAGGGAGATCAGAAAAGCTGAACCAGGTGAATTGTTACAAGTAGTCGAGCTAGCGCCTAGGAAAAACATCCAGATATTAGCAAACAAGAAGGGTTCGGACAAAGAAGCACTCCTTTCTATGCTTAGAGAATTCATGGATGTATTTGCTAAGCAGCCCTCGAACATTAAAGGCATATCAAAAGATCTGATAACTCACTCCCTAAACACCCATCCGAAGTGCAAACCAGTTAAGCAAAAAAAGAGAAACTATGCCCTAGAGAGACAATTGGTTATGGAACGAAAGACGAACACCTTGTTGGAGAATGGATTCATCAGAGAGGTCTTTTATCCGGATTGGCTAGCTAATGTAGTGCTCATCAAGAAGGCCACTAGAAAATAACACATGTGCGTAGATTTTACCGACCTCAACAAAGCATATCCAAAAGAAAGCTATCCCCTGCCAAATATAGATCTCCTTGTGGACTCCGTAGCCTGGTTTGAAGAGTACGCCTTCCTTGATGCATTGACGGGCTACCATCAAATTCCAATGAACCTAGTAGATGAAGAAAAGGCTGCTTTAATCACTCACTAAGGTACTTATTGTTACCAAGTTATGCCTTTTGGGCTAAAAATGTAGGTGCTACATATCAGAGATTGATGAACTAGCTCTTCGCCAACCAGCTAGGAACGAACATGGAAATATACGTGGATGACATGATCATAAAAAGCAAGGCTTCTGTAGATCTACCATCCGAACTGAGAGAGACTTTCCTTACTCTAAAAAGATAGGGCCTCAAACTGAACCCAAAGAAGTGCACCTTTGGGGTACATTCTGAAAGTTTCCTTAGTTTCATGATATCGAAATGAGGACTAGAAGCCAATCTCAAGAAGATCAGGGTGATCATGGATATGGAGTCCCTAAAAATAGTTTGAGATGTACAAAAGCTTAATGGGAGAATCACAGATTTGGGGAGGTTTATCTTTTGTTCGCCCAAGTGGTGTTTACCATTTTACCAAATGATTAAGAGTTTAAAGTTTTTTAAGTGGACAGAAGAGTGCCAATAAGCCTTTGAGGCTTTGAAGTAGTTCCTTACAACACCACCTTTACTCAGCAGACCAAAGGTCGGTGAAACCTTGTACATCTACCTAGCAGTCTTTGAGGGAGTGGTAGGCATAGTTCTAGTACGAAAAGAAGAGAGCTAACAGTTCCTAGTTTACTACATAAGCAAAGTCTTGCAAAGTGTCGAACTGAAGTATCCCATTCTGGAGTAGCTGGCCTTTGCATTAATCACCTCGATGGTGAAGTTACGTCTGTACTTCTAAGGCCACATTATCTTAGTATGAACCAATTCTAACCTGCGAAAGGTGCTACAATGATCGGAGGCTTCGAGAAGGTTAACAGAGTGGGCAGCCCACCTTGGTGAGTTTGATGTCAGGTATGAACTGTGCCCAACAATGAAGGCACAAGTTCTGGCTGACTTTGTGGCAGAATTACACACATCGATTCCCGAACAAGTAAAGAAGGCATAGAAGTTGCATGTTCATAGGGCCGTATGCTCAGAAAGGGCTGGAGCCGGTGTCCTACTGATAAGTCCGGGCACAATTTGTATCAAAGCAATGGCTCACATAGCCTTTCTAGCTACCAACAATGTGGCAGAGTATGAAGCCCTATGTTTTGAGCCATAATTGATGATGGAGGTAAAACATGACATACTGGAGATTTTCTCTAACTCACAGCTAGTTGTAAGCCAGCTAAAGGGAGCATTCGAGGTGAATGAGAGCTCTATGGTTCAATATAAAGAATTGATGACTGTCCTCTCGGCCAAACTTGAAGCAGTAGGAAGTACTTGATCAATCACGTAGATAGCCCAGACAGAGAATTAGGAGGCAGACAACCTGGCAAAATGAACTTCCCTCAATAGCACGGTACAAAACACTGATATTATTTATCTAACAATGTCGCAGCCAACTTATGAAATCTACTAGGTCCAAGTGTAAGAATCAATGGACAGATGGCGCCTCCCTATTTATCAATATTTGAAAATAGAGACTCTACCGAAAGACCATACACAAGCCAGTAAGATAGTATAAAATTCGAGCTTGTATGACGTGCTGAATGAAAAATTATACATGCGATCTTTCTCAAATCCCTGGACTCTGTAAGTAAGTAATGAAGAAGGAGAATACATCCTAAGGAAAATCCATGAAGGAATTTGCAGAGTTCATGAAGGCGCACAGACCATAGTTCGAAAAGCACTTCTACATGGATATTACTGCCCACGGTGGATACAGATGCCAAGGCTCTAGTCCAAAAATGCAACAAATGCCAAAGATTTACCAACATCACACACATTATCCCAGCACGGTAGAAATCAATCTATAACCCGTGGCCCTTTGCCCAATAGGGCATTGACATATTGAGACCCTTCCTTCTAGCAACCGGCCAAAGGAAATTCTTGGTTGTAGCTATCGACCATTTCACCAAATGGGTGGAAGTCGAGCCCCTTGCCATAATCACCCTAACCAACATCATAAAGTTCTTGCAGAAGAATGTGATCACGAGATTCGGGATACCACACTCCATTATCTCAAACAATGGCAAATAGTTCGATTGTAATATTTTCAAAACCTTCTGCTTGAAATTGAACATCCAGTTGTGCTTCACATCAGTCTACCATCATCAGTCTAATGGGATGATCGAGGTTACCAACAAAACCATCCTATTCGGGCTAAAGAAACGTTTGGAGGAAGCCAAAGGACTCTGGATAGACGAGCTTAACAACGTGCTTTAGGCATATCAGACGTCACCTTGGACAGCAACTAGAGTAACGCCCTTATCTTTAACTTATGGAACAGAAGCAGTCATTCCATGTGAGATCAGTGTTCTGAGCTCAGGAGCCTCCCAACATGATGATACAAACAAAGCCAATCTACTTTACCAATTAGATCACTAGAACAACAGAGAAAGCTAGCCCAAATATAGTCCGCCGCCTACAAGCAATGCATGGCATCATTTCATAACCGCAAGGTAAAACCGAAGTCTTTCCATGTGGGGCAATTGGTCTTGAAGAAAACAATAGCTGCCCAGACATCAGCAAGTGTAAGCAAGCTTAACCCAAATTGGGAAGGACCATACATCATTTGCATGGTTACAAAGGCCAGCGCATATAGACTAAAAGATTTTGTCGACAAAATTCTACCATACTCATGGAATATTTTAAGCCTCAAGCTCTACTACCAATAGCTCGAAAGTATCTGCTCCTTTTTTGGCTCTTTATTTGATTACACTAGTTCGGCATTATCGCCACCTTAGTTTTAATCTTTACAATTTGCTTTTTAAGCTCATCGATGAGCACCGCCCTCCAAGCACATTTAATGAAAGTTATTTGAATCACTGAGCACATGACATTTTATCTTTAAGCTTATACTTTAATACAGTTCGGTGAAATCGCCATTAATTTATGTATATTAGGCATAATCACCGATCAAGTTGTTTATTGAGCCATTAGCTCAGGAATAATCAAGCAAATCACTCTGTCTTAGAGGGACATCGATCCTGTAAAAAAAAAAAGAAAGCTCGACAAATAAAAAAAGTAATAGAAAAGGACAAAGAGTTTTCATTCAATTTAGCTGAGTATAAAAAATGAGCTAGTCCTCATTCGAATACACTTCTTCCATCCAGGATAAGTCCAGCTTGGGATAATTTCCCTTTATAGCATTCGAAAGCTTAATGCCATAGGCCAAACATTTTTTGGCTACTTGCTCTACTTCTTTCTCTTCCTATGCCGATAGCTGACCCTCGAGCTCCGAACACTTTTTCTCCAGCTCTGCCTTCTCCTTTTTCATCTTTTCAAGATTGGCAGCTAGGACTCGAGCATTCTCTTTCTCCTGGGTGGCAGACATCTCCTGCTCAGCAGACTTTTTTGCAGCCTTTTCAGCCTTCCTCTCAGCCATCGAAGTCTTTAGGATAGACTCGTTCAACTTAAACCAAAGGTTGGCAGAGGTTGAATTAGCTGGCCTCCACTTGCCAATAAAAGTGTTTAGCTTGGCAATGATTGTGCCCATAATCATCAATCCCTGCAAAGAATGTCAAAAGAGTAGAAGAAATCTTAGACAAATCAGGCGATAAGTAGGCTAGCTAAAAAGGCACTTCAATTCACCTTTACTTGATGTGTCTTCATATCAAAGGACAACTGCTCGGTATTCAGGCTATAAATGGGAGTCACCTCTCTTGGCATGCAAGACACCATGTGCGCGAAGGTGTTAAAATTGCCGCTCTTAGAAAAATAAGAGCTCCCCTACTTCTTCTAAAATTTTGTAAACTCGGACACCATAGTCCAAATATCCTTCTCGAGGGACTTTTTGTCAGCACGCCCCCCTCTACTAGAATCGCCCACCTCAAACATAGCACCATGCTCCCCAAAGGGCAGAGTGCTCACACCGAGCTCCATGGGCTGACTGACAGGAGCTCCTCCTGGCTATTGCTCGTCCATAATCTCCACGACAAATTGGTCATGAGCAACCTCCACTGTCAGATCGGAGATAGGTTTAGGTACAGCATGAGAGGGGCTATCGATAGCCTCAACTGTATTTTTTACCTCTTGGCTCGTATAAGATTGATCGATGTAACTTTACCTCCTTTTTTCATGGCTGCAAAAATGAAAAAAAATTAAAAACATGACCAACAATGCCTAGCAAAGTAAATAAAAGACTACCTTTTTTTCTTTTTCTCGAAATGAATCCAGGATCATAAGTGTCAAGCAAATTCCAGAGGTTCCATTTTTCTCGAGCTAGTTCTCTCCATTGATCTAGAATTAGTTCTTCATTATCATCCAACCATAAGTCATTGTCATTGCAATTCATAAACTAGCTCCAAGTAGTTCAGATAAGGAAGTCCTCGTGTAGATCCTCTATGAGGAAATAACGGTCTTTTCACTTCTTGAGGCTGTTCAAATTACTACATAAAGCACCATAACCTGCTCAGGCCTGCATATAGTTATGGTCCTCTGATCCAGCTCGTAACCTAACCACGTGTGTAGCTCAAAAAAGCTTCAATGTTAGGTTGATACTGTGCAACATATATAAGCAGATAAAATTTTATGGTCTTTTTAATTCTTCTTTCGGTAAATTATTAAAATTATTGTAACCTTGAATTTTGTGAGCAGTATATGCAAAAGCTTTTAATGTCTAAAAATTCCTTTTTCTTTTTTCCTCATAATATATCTTTAAAAGCGGAAAGGAGTAAGGATGCTTACGGGACGGGACGGGGGCAAGGAAGGGGTCCCCACTCCCCACCCCATACAATGTTGGGGATTCCCCACCCCCACCTGGAACATAGGGAGAAAAATTGCCCCATCCCCGTCCCGCAGGGATCCTCGTTCCTCGATAAATTCCCCAATCTATCCTCAATGAATCACCGGCCCGACCCGATCTGAATTAAATTTGTCTTATAAATTATATTTCATTTGTTTAAAAATTTTCCACATAAAATTAAAATACAAATTATAATAATTAATAATTTAAAAAGATTGGTTGGGGTCAAATGCTAATGATTTCATGCAACTTCTTAATTCATAATAGGATAAATTCAATCTCATTGGAGGAAACTTAAATTTAACTCAAGTTTGCATCATACATAGCAACTACAATCTTGTATTTGGAAAATACTTTAGCTTACTAATTGATTTAGAATTTTCCTGAACTCAGCAATGAATTTAAACAATATCATTGACTTGTTACAAATAGAACAATAAAAATTGAAAACAATGTCGTATTTACACAATGCAATAATTTCTAAGTAAAGTTGAAATAAAGCTAATGTTGCCAATAAAATCATCTTAATACTTCTTATTAGTATTACTCATATTTCATTTTCTTTACCAAACCAACATGTGTATATATATATATATATATATATATATATATATATAAGCCAAAAGAGTTGTGTTGAATAAAAGTTACAGAGTAGGCCAAAAATATATAAATACATGCTACAAGGAGAACACTCAGCACAAACAACCCATAAAAATATATCATCCAACCTATGAACTATTGCAAAACAACAAAATCTGCCCATATCTATAACTGATCATTAAGAACAGAATTTATCCGAAGAGACTATAAACCAACCGAGTAGAACCAATGTCCTGTACTACTCTGATAAAGTATAGTTGTGACCAACCGCTGCATAATAGCCCATTGACTCCAGATAAAGGAAGAACAACTAGGAAAATAGAAAGGTGATGGAATATGACATGGTATGAATGTGATGATAGCACAGCGGAAAAACAAAAATTTTTATCATACATACCATACAATTCCAAAGCAAGAAACGAAACATGCAATTTTAGGGTTGTAGAACTTACAACTTATGATGCCTTTTTGAAAATTGAATTTGATGATGCCCAGCAACTAAGATGACTTTATCCGCCTTAGATCTTGATCACCAATGCCAAGGAACATCCTTTTACGCCACTTCCTCTATTCTCACACACACAATTGCACCGACAGCTTAAAATTGAGATTGCTAGCTCTTTTTTTCGATATTGTGAAAAGGCAATGGTTTGAAGCTACAAAATTTGATTTTGCACTTCTCTTAGGTTGCTATTACTACCCAAGATCACAAGAGAATGAGGAACTTTCCTTTCTCCTTGTGAAAATTGGCTAAAAGAAATTCTTTGAGAGAGAGAGAGAGTTCACGCAAAACATAGAGAAAATACACTAGGGTTTCACGTTTTTCCCACAAAAAATATATATCTCTTTTCCTTTTAAGTGATTAATCTCAAATATACTACCTTAAGATAATTAATATTAGCTAAAGATAATTAATATTTGCCTTTATCACTTAATTAAAATAAGTAATAATATTTATTGATGAAAACTCTTTTAATTTGTCCAAGATAAAAACAAAAGACATTTAATCAAATAATATCACTTAATTTAGGATAAAAGATATGTCATTTAAATCTAATAAACCACTTAAATAAAACTATACATGTGCCGAAATTCCTTGTTATTTCTCTAGGAATTTCGGCCACATCAAATTTCATTTAGATGATTTAATTAGATAAATATTTCTTTAGGCTTTAATACTCAATTAATTAAATTAATACATGACATTTAATTAATTGAAATTAAACCTTGTGGGCTGAATTTCTCTCTCTCATGGGCCAAGGTCCAATACCAATCTAATAACCCATTACACACATTAATTTGACTTTAATTAAAAGCCCAAATTAATGCCCAATACTTAATTTAAATATTTTAAGCCCAATGCTTTGTGTGCGATCCTATAGGTCCATTTAATGTTGGCAATGAATTAATAAATTAATTCAAAGGCTATATATATTCTCTAGCAAGATATTATAGCATTCCAAATTAAATGAAAATGCATATGGCATTTAGTGACCTAATGCAATTTTGCATAGTCCCTTACCCATAAATATCAAAATTAATATAAGGCATGGAACTAGTCATCCTTATATATATTAATTCCTTTCTTGATATTCCAGTGACACTGAAATCTCAGATAAATAATGATTACTCATTATTTCATCTCGGTATGGCCATACACTTCTCAGTTCACTGATCAAGTGGCCGATGATATTTTCTCTCTTAATGAGAGGGGTAATCCCTTCACTTCTCTCATGCTCTCTAACATGAATCAATGCATACCCAATCATACCCGTACTCGTCACTCTGTTACGAGTACGTTAGGTGTATGTCAAAGTACACAGTAATTCATAAAGAGTTTCATAGAGATTTCAGGTCTAAGAACTTCGATACAAAACTTGCATATGAGAAACACTTATGACTTGTACCATGTAGTGTTCTCATGAGCGGATCGTATCCAGATACCATGTTCTTTAACATGTATCTATGATCTCTGATTGACACTTTTGTCCTAATGATCCGTAAGACAGAACTCATAATATCAAAGAGAGCATACTAGTCTTAATTCATTGTTATTGCCATAACAATGACTGACTAGGGATGTTTAGAATGAAGTCCCATTTGTTTCAAGGTCTTACAACCATATGCCTCACACATGATAACTTAAACCAAAACGACATTCTTGGATAGTTTTATCAATTGACATGCATAGGAATACAATAGATAAAACAATTGCCTCATTTTATTAATTAAAGTATTTTATTACAATGCATTGGGGCTAGGGATTACACTAACAATCTCCCACTCACACTAGTCCCAATTAGGCATAGCCCTAAGACCGAACGCTCTCAAATGAGCTTCATGCAGATTTGGATGCAACTGTTTTGTCAAAGGATCTGCTACATTGTCTTCACTTGCTATCTTGCTAACCTTGACGTCCCTACGATCAATGATTTCTCTGATCAGGTGGTACCTCCTGAGTATGTGTTTGGATTTCTGGTGTGACCGGGGCTCCTTTGCCTGTGCGATGGCCCCGTTGTTGTCACAGAAAATTTCTAATGGATCTAGGATGCTTGGCAGCACTCCTAATCCAGAAATGAAATTTTTAATCGAAACAGCCTCTTTTGCAGCCTCACTTACTGCAATATACTCAGATTCTGTAGTTGAGTCGGCAACGGTTTCTTACTTCGAGCTTCTCCAGCTGACAGCACCACCGTTCAAAAAAAAACAAACCCAGATTGCGATCTAGAATCTTGAGTGCTGGTCTAAAAACCAGCATGGGCATAACCTTAATGACGAGCTCTTCTTGACCACCATACACTAAGAAGTGATTCTTAGTCCTTCGCAGGTACTTCAAAATTCCTTTTACAGCAGACCAGTGCTTCTCACCAGGGTCTTGCTGAAACCTACTAGTTATACTCAGTGCATGAACAACATCCAATCTAGTATATAACATAGCGTACATGATAGATCCAATAGCAGATGCATATGGGATTCTACTCATGTTGTCCCTTTCCTCTTTGGTTTTAGGGCACTGTTCTTTAGTCAAAGGAACTCCCAAAGCCAAAGGTATATACCCTTTCTTTGAGTCTCCCATACTAAAACGCTTTAGTACTTTGTCTATGTACTTTTCTTGACTTATTCCCAAGAGCCGATTCAATCTATCTCTATAGATTCGAATACCAAGTATTGTCTCGGCTTCACCTAAGTCTTTCATTGAGAAACATTTTCCCAACCATTGCTTAACCTTTTGCAATGTTGGAATGTCATTCCCAATGAGAAGGATGTCGTCCACATATAGGACCATAAATACTACTATGCTCCCACTAACCATCTTGTACACACAAGGCTCATCTTCATTCTTGATGAAGTCAAATTCTTTGACTGCCTCATCAAAATGAAGATTCCAACTTCAGGATGCTTGCTTTAATCCATAAATGGATTTTTGAAGATTGCAAACCTTCTTAGGATGCTTGGGATTGACAAAACCTTCAGGCTGTGTCATATACACATCCTCAAGTAAATTTCCGTTGAGGAAAGTAGTTTTGAGATCCATTTGCCATATCTCATAATCATGATATGCAGCTATTGCAAGCAAGATCCTAATGGATTTGAGCAAGACTATAGGCTTTGAAAAGGTCTCGTCATAGTCTACACCATGATTTTGTCAAAAACCTTTTGCTACTAGTCTACCTTTGTAGGTCTTTTCAGCTTTGAGTTTGAATAGCCACTTGCATTCAATTACCTTAGCACCTTCCGGTGGATCAACCAAGGTCCTAACCTGGTTATCATAAATTGATTGCATCTCAGATTTCATGGCTTCAAGCCAATTTTACGAGTCTGGGCTCTCAATAGCTTCTCGGTAGGTAATAGGATCCTCACGATCTACTAACTCAATAGTGTCACTGTCAGTGATTAGAAATCCATATCTTTCAATCTCCTAACGTACCCTACCGGACCTTCTAGGTTCTTATGTAATGGTTGCTTGTTCCACAACTGGTTGTGAACTTGATCCCATTTCCAACTCATCCTCTATAGGAGTTTGTGGCGCTTGAATTTCTCCAAGTTCTACTTTACTCCTACTGTCATTCTTGAGAAGGAACTCCTTTTCCAAGAAAACAACCTTGCGAGCAACAAATACATTGTTCTCGGCTTGTGAGTAAAAGTAGTATCCCTTTGTTTCTTTAGGATACCCCACAAACAAGCAGACACTGGATTTGGACTCTAGTTTGTCAGATGTTAATTTCTTAACATGTGCTTCACAGCCCCAAATCCTGAGAAAAGACATATTGGGTTCTTTCCCAGTCCATACCTCGTATGGTGTCTTGTCAACTGCTTTAGTTGGAGTACGGTTCAATAGAAACGCAGCAGTTTCTAATGCATAACCCCAAAAAGAGATAGGAAGATTAGCTTGACTCATCATAGATCGAACCATGTCCAACAATGTTCGATTTCTCCTTTCGGACACACCATTCCATTGAGGTGTTCCAGGAGGAGTGAGCTGTGAAATAATACCACACTCCTTTAGATGACTGTCAAACTCTTGGCTTAAGTATTCGCCACCTCGATCTGATCGAATGGCTTTTATACTTTTGCCAAGTTGGTTTTCTACTTCGTTCTTAAACTCTTTGAATTTCTCAAAAGTTTCAGACTTGTACTTCATTAGATAGACATAGCCATATCTACTGAAGTCATCTGTGAATGTCACGAAGTAGCTAAAACCACCTTTAGCATGTGTACTTAAAGGTCCACATACATCGGTATGTATTAGTTCCAATAAGCCATTAGTCCTCTCACCTTTTTTATTAAAAGGACTCTTTGTCATTTTTCCATGCAAACATGGCTCGCATGTGTCATAAGACTCTAAGTCGAATGACCCAAGCACTCCAGTTTTGTGGAGTCTTGAAATGCATTTTTCGTTTGCATGTCCTAAACGACAATGCCAAAAGTAAGTAGGGTTCAATTCGTTTGATTTAACCCTCTTTGTATTAATGTTGTATATTGACTCTTTGTTTTGTAAATCAAGGATATAAAGGCCATTTTGCAACATGGCATTGCCATAAGAAATGCCTTGGTGACGAATATGAGCATTGTCATTTTTAATAACAAAATCAAATTCATCATTATCCAAACATGAAACTGAAATAATGTTTCTGCTCATAGCAGGCACATAATAATAATTATTCAAAACAATACAAAGTCTGGAAGGTAAAGTGAGGTGATAGTCGCCTATATCCATGGCAGCAACTCGTGCTCCATTCCCCACACGGAGGACCACTTTATTCTTCCCAAGTAACCGCCTATTTCTTAGCCCCTGCACATTTGAACAAATGTGAGAACCACAACCGGTATCCAATACCCAAGTGGTAGAAACAGAAAGGTTAATTTCGACAACAAAAATACCAGAACTGGACGCCTTGGCTGCATTCTTCTTTTGTTCTTCCTTGAAGAGAGCGTAATTCTTCCTCCAATGCCCTATCTTGTTGCAATGGAAGCAAGTGCTCTCACTCTCTTTGAGTTTTGGTGCCTTGGGCTTGGCTTGGGCCTGAGGTGCACTCCCAACTGACTTGGTGGCAGTAGTAGTGGTAGTAGTGGTGGGCGATGGTGTTCTGGTGGTGACTGTAGCAGTGATGTGGTGGTGGTAGTGACAGTTATGCAATAGTGGTGGTGGCGGTGGCGATAATGACAATAGTGATGGTGGTAGCGGTCTTGTGACATCCTACATCCGTTCATACTTCCCTATGTCCTAGAATATTATTAGTGTTATCACCTAACTATATAACTTCATTGCTTATTTTGTGTGATGAGTTAATAGTCTAAGTTAGCATTCCATTTTCTATATCCACCTTAATGTCGTTAGGTTACTATTTATTTTATATAAATTTTGGCAGCATAACGGCTTATAATTCATGCTACCTAAACCTGTAAATAATCAAAATCATACTTTCAAATATCAACCTCCACCTCCAACACTACAATAACATACACAACACTTCTAATGTCAGCTCACAACACATTCAGACAACACAAATATCAAATCACCTATATCATCCAATTCATTAACATATAGTGTTCATTTACACACCATAATACATACACCAAGTCCATAATACATACATTAAGTTTTAATGATAATTGTGAATTATAACTATTTTATTAGTGTGTTTTTAGGTGTGTAAGATGTTGTTTTAGTGTTAATTTATTTAATTTTATGTTTAATTTCTTAATTTCTATGTTTGTGGACTTTAATTGTAATTTTGGTATTTTTAGGGACTTAATTGAAGAAACAAGCAAGTTATTTGAAAAAGAAGAAAATTGTATGTAGAAAGAGGAATTACTTTGCTTAAAGGGTCTTTGAAGAGTCAAATCCCATTTAGTCTAGGAGTATTCTCCTCTGTGGAGGGGAATTTCCCCTCTACGGAGATTAATTTAATGAGACAGAGCAAGTTACTCACTTTGGTAGAGGGAATTTTCCCTCTATAGAGGGAAGCATGGCAAAGTGAAGATACAGGGGCTTTCTCCTCGGTGGAAGGACTTTTTCCTCTACCGAGGCAACACAAAGGACACTAGCAAACTTAAATCTCCTCTATGGAGGGAGAATTTCCTCTACCAAGGCAAGGTGTTTGAAATACGATAAAACTCTAATTTTTAAGAAACATGAAGTTAATTTCAGTAGGATTTCTTCCTATTTGAGGATTTTTAGCAGACAAAAACAACAATAAAATAAAGGAGCACGAATTCTGAATAAGGGAGTTTTTGGGGTTAGTTTTTAGGGTTTTTATTCTTGCTTTTGCAAATTAGGGTTTATTTTTTTCTCTTTTATCTTAGTTTCTTTTCTTCTTATTTTTCAATTCTCTTAAACATTCAAGATTTCTACTACATGTGCTGAGAAGTCATCAAGAGCAAGTTTGAAGATTCATGAGTATTGTATCTCTATATTTTAGTTTTTCTTTCGTTTTAATCATGTTCGGTGAGTAGTTTTTTTACTTTTGCGGGGGGAAACTTGAACCCTTAGACTTTTATTTTAATGACTTTGATTTAAGCTTAATTTGATAAATCTTATCTTAGGTTATGGTTGAATTGATATTTAATGTTTTGTATAGATGGTTAAATGCTAATTTAGACTTTAATTGATGATATGCACGTTCTTAGCTTTTTTTTTATGTCAATGTATTGTTGCATTTTGAGAATTGAGGCATTGATTTATTGTTCATGAGTTGATTTAAATTTAATAATGTTGAATAAAGAATGGGCTAGTGTTATATCTCTCTCGATAGGGTCTAATGAAGGTTTAGGAGTTTAAAACCGAATCTTTATGTTAGGTGTTGGATTGTTCCTAATAAAAGGATTTAATACTTAGAATGATATTTTGAATAAAATATCTATTTTTATTTAACTGGTTTTTTCATAATTGCTTTTGTTACTTTTAGTTTGAATCTTTATCAATAAAAGTTGAGGTAGATAGTTCATTTAGTAGAAGTGTTTTAGTTATTGCTTTGTATTTAATTTATGTTAGTTTACTCTTAATTTTAGTTTTATTAAATTATGAATTTAGTTTAGTTATTGCTTTCAATTCAAAAACTTGGGAAATAATCTAAGATGAATTCAACTCAATTATAGATATTATTCTTAGCAATCCATGTTCCCTTGGGTTCGATATTCTTAGGGTCATAATTATATTTTTCTATATTACTAGCCGATCTAGTACACTTGCTAGACACCGATCATCTAACTACCTAAAACATATATACACCAAAAGTGCCTATTTCAAAAAGACTTCATATGTACATGCCACCTTGCCTTTCTTCGCTTGTCTTCACTTTGCTTGTCACTGTATGTAGTCAAAATAAACCACACACTAAGCAACATTGTTGCCTAATGGTGGATACAATAATACAAAATTTCATTTAATAAACTACTTTAAGTAAAATAACCATTAACCCTAGTGTCATTTTTATTTAATTAATTTAAACTTTATTCTTTTAATATCTTAAATCAGCATTTAATTCTTCTCTTACTTAATTTCTTCATTTAAATTCATATATTTCTCTACATAGTGAAAAATTACCATTTGGTCCCTAAATATTCCTTTTGTTACATTTTACCTTGTTTAATTCCAATTTCGCCCCTTTTTGTTTCCTTTGGTTTTTATTTCACCCTAAGTTGTAAATTTCCATTTTAGTCTTTATATTGACTTATGAAGTGAAAAATTACATTTTATTCCCTGAACTTTTCCTCATTTACAATTTTTCCCTTTTGACTTATTGAACTAATTTAACTCTTTTAATCATATTTCTCATGCCAAATTATAATTTTACCCCTAATTTCCCTTGTAATTACATTTTTCCCTTTTTAACCCATCTAACTCCATTTTTCATTATCTTATTACATCTTTAACACCTTTTAGGCATAATTTGCTATTTAGTACTTAATTTTTCACAAAATTAGAATTTTACCCCTAGTAGTGCCTATTATAAATTCTCAAACCGGATATACGGGATGGGGACTCCAATGCTGCTAATGGACTGGAGGGACTACTTGCCACAATCCTACTACTCCAATGTGAGTGGAGGGACCATTTTTCGTGATCCTGCTACTCCACAGTGTGTGTGCTATCAAATTGATCTCATGATGCTACTGCATTATATGTGTCTCTATGGCTAGCCATTATATCCTAAAATTATGGATTATCCACTTTACACTAAGGGCAAATGTATACTTAAATTTTATGCCATATTTTGTACAATTTTCCTTACTAATCACATTATGTCATAAATATTACATGTCATTATAGTGTTTAATCATGCTTAGCAATTATACATTCATTATATACATACACAATATCATGTAAAAGTAATAAAAACATATCATTATCATCACATTCCCCATTCGGCTTCAATGTGATTCCATTCCATACATATAATGCAATTCTTTCTCCATTTTCATGCCATAAATATTTCTAAGGTCATTTAAAGCATTCATATGATAATACATATCCAATTTATATTATAATTCCTAAGTTACTTTTAGTTACATCTTTATGTCCAATTGTACAATATCATGTCCACTTGTTATTTTTGATTCTACTTAATTCTATTGCATTCTTTGTGCATCGTATTATGTATTCCATATCAAACATGAGATAAATTACCAAATTAACTCACATTAGGTTTTAGTACTCAATTCAGCCACCATTAAAATTCTCATTTTCAAATTGTTTTTTTTAATTCACATTCCTATCACCTTAATTCATCATTCTATCATGTTATCTTAAATTATTTCACATTTTTTTCTCAAGTTTCTATAGTTATATAATGTAAAATTTAGGTAAATTTCAAGAAAATAAATGAAATTAAGTGTAATTTGCATCCACTAACCTCAATATATCTTAAAAATCACCTACTCTTCCTTATCCACTCCTTCATTTTCTTTGCCTTTGTCCTTCCCTTGGATAATTTAGGAGGTAGGAATTAGTGAGTTTATGCCATGAATTTAAACAAATAAAAGCTACTAAACAAGTATACTAACCATGCTCTACAAGCCTATAACAAATTTTTGAACTAATTTTAATAAAAACTCAAAATGTTACCTAATTAGGTTAATCTTCTCTCATTAAAATTTCTTCACTTTTAAACCTCCTCTTGTTTCAATTTAATTTCCAAGATGTAGAGGATGTATGGGTGAAATTAGGGCTTGAGATATGGTGGGAGGAAGAAGAAATGAAGAAAAAATGGTGGAAAGGTTTATGTATGCTAGGTTTTGGATTTCTCAAAGAAGAAGGGGGAAATTTACAGATTTTTGGGTAGAATTACAAATGATTCTAGACCCCTCTAGGCTGCCCTTAAGTCCACCAAATCTAGGGCCAAGATTCCTCCATTTACTATTCTATCCAATGGCTTATTTTTTTAAGCCACTTGTCATGATTTCATTGGTCTTTACACCTCTTTATGCTATGTTGATATATTCAGGTGATTATTACTCACCTTTAATGATATTTATGCCTTTAGATGTTTAAAATATGGAAATTAAACCCATTAATTAATTTAATATTTATTTTTTACCACTTTTAGGAAATTGATGTTTTGCTCATCAGACTTTCCTTAAATTTTCCCTACATGCAATAACATATGCTGGAAGGGGTGTCTAAAATTTAAAGTCATTCTAACATCATTTCAGTATACTTCTGGCTTTAGAAAAAATTTCAACTGGTCCAAAACCCAAAATTTTAAAACTGTTAGAAAATTATTTTCCACTTCTAGTAGCTTATTTATGCTATTTGTAATGGTTATATGTGATTGGAATAATTTTTTGAGGTCTATAGAATATTTTTGGACTTGGTCAAACTTTCGAGCAACCCTTTACGATATTGAGTAAATCCTTCTCTGTTTGATTCAGGGATCTACATGAGCTCAATTTCTACTCAAATTGTACCACTCGACTCCATTTAAATCATATTATCTCATCTAATGATTAAATACACTTCCCCAATAGGTCACTCATCCTCATATTTCTCTAGGCTGAACACATTTAACCCTTAAGCATCTGTAAATTTCTCTATATTATACTATTATAATCACTCTGATAACTATCTTAGGATTTTTGTGCATGATCTACAATGTATTATACATGTCAAATGAAATTTTAGGGTGTTACAGGTCTGATGGTGGCAGCAGTAGCGGTCTTGTGGTAGTGGCGGTGGCGACAGTAGTGGTAGCGGCAGTAGTGATAGTGTTATGATGTTAGTAATAGTGGTGATAATGAAGATAAAGTAATTAAATTGTTAAACAAAATTAAACCCTAAAAACCATGTTTTGAAGATTTTTAATTTATGTTTTTAATGTGAAAATCGCTTCTTTAAATTTATGCATAAACCAAAATAGAAACAATTTGTCCAACGCATTTTAGTTTTATTTTTAAGAAAAAAAATCAAAAATTGAAAACAAAATCCTTTTCGAATGCACCCTTAGTTTTCTCAAAGTCCAAGTCAACTTGTTTCTTTAGAAAACCTTTAGAACATATTTTGCAAGATAAAAAGCAGAAAAGCATATAAAGAGAGCAAAGAAACTTACACATGGATTTTAAAGTGATTCGATAGCCTAAGCCTACTTTCACTCCCCAAGGAAACAATATTGAGATTTTCTCTCATATATGACAAAAACTATCCCGCATTTTTTTTTCAAATAAAAGATTTGGAACACATACTAGAAATTTAACCAAAGGCTCTAACTACCCTTTTCTAACTAATCTTTTGCAAAGAATGATAAATTTTCTACAAAAATATTATAATCAAATTTGAAGTTATATGATGAAACTTATTAATGTGGAAATAGATTAGAAAAGATTGATTTTTGAAGACAAACTATAGACTTTTAAATTCACTAATGTTTCTTCACTCAAACATAACTCATATTTACAGTCAAAGTGAAAAACTATCTATTTGTACCAAAAACTAGTTGTTACACACAAGCTATCAATATTTGGAAACTAGACATTGCACACAAATTATTAGTTTTTTTTTTAAATTAGATGTTATTATTCTTCATTTATGATAAAATTGTGTATAGGTTAGAATAAAGTTTAAAAAACATTATTTGCTTTGAAAAAGTTGTTATAATATTCACTACAAAAAATTGATTTTAGCAAGCATTTTTACGGACGAATTAAATTCCTTAGGTAAAATTAAGATATTACTGACAAATTACCAACAAAATTGATAATGTGTAGGTAAAAAAAATGAATTTGTTAAATGACTATATTTTTACTAATAGAATTAATAATTCGTTGGTATATTTGGTGGGAAATGTTCGCTACATTTGTTAGCGACAATTACATCTGTCGGTAATGAAATTTATCTTTTAACTTCTATAGCAGCGAAATTTTTGTCGATAATATAAGCACCTTTGAAGATTTACAGATAAATATTGCAATAGTTTTTTATTTTGTTAGTAAATAAATGCCAAAATATTTTGGTGCTGTATTTAGCGACGAAAATAGTGACAAAAATTTAAGACGACAGATTCATAGTTTTTGTTATTGTTTTTTTGTCATTAATCCTGTCGGTGTTCTTTTTATTAAAATTTGTTATATTTAATATTAATAAAATAATTTAGGGTAAAAAACCCCCAATTTTTGCAATCCCTCATTTAATCAAGCTCTAGAGTCGATATTTTTCTCTCAGCTGCTCCAACCTCCCTCTTCGCCAACTTGACAGCGAGGTTACCCCCATCAGTGATTCACTGCCATTGCCATCTCCCCTCCTTCAACCTCGCTATCTTTCTCCCTATTGATGTGCATTTATCCCTTTCTCTCAATGTTGATATCTCTCTCTCTCTTTGTGTCTTGCATTCTGTCTTTTTATGTCTCAGCCTCAATCTCCCTTCAAAAACTATCTTTGCTAGTATCCATGTTGAAAATGCCTACTAAGAACTTTACTGCCTCGAGCATGGCATCCAAGTACGTCTTTGGCGCATATGTGTTTATTTGTTTGCAATTTGAATAATGTATTGTTCTAAGTTGAATCCTAGATTTGTTGTTTTTTCCTTCATTTTTATCTTTAGATCTATCATTTTTGGTTCTACATCTGTATATTGCATTTTTTTTTGCTTTAATTTTGATAATGTATAATATCTCAAGCCTAGATCTATCAGTTTGTTTTGCATTTATTTTTCTTACCAACATGATTGGCTCCGACCAAAATTGTAAACATATATTATAATAACTATAATTTGTTAAGTTTGTAATTATAGTATGTTAGTAATATAATAGTTTTTAAAAACTTCTCTCACTGTAATCATCGAAGTTAATTAGTCATTAGAATGGAGTCTAGTTGAACACAACAATAGATTTTGCATTAAACTATTTTAGTTTGAGTCTAATTGTAAGAATATATTATAATAACTGTTTCAGACCTCTCTCTCCCTCCCTTGATTTGTGGTCATCCTTGCCCCCCAGACCCGTAATCCCTCACCCTAAAATCCCTATATCATGCCTTTAAGACAAAATCATTGTTCCCAAAAAGAAGAAAACTAAAATCCCTAGCTTGGTCCCCTTAATTTGCCCCCAAATCCAACTGATTCTAGTGAAATCTACAATTATTTAAGGTTTGTATACATACTACTCTCTCACTTCTAGGTTTATTCTATTTTAATTACTTTCGGTTGCAAAATTGGGGTGAAAAAGAAGGTAGAACATCTCTTAGTTTACATCTACTACGAAACTTCCCTATCACACACACATACACGCACACACATAGTAGTCTCCTTTCTTTTAGGTTACATCTTTCTCTAGGTTTTTCCATTTTCAATTCGAATATATATTTGAGGTATGCTTTTAATTTTTCATATCCATCTACCTTTTTTCAAAGATTTACAACATTTATGGCCCTTTTAATATATGGTCATGTATCCCTATCCAATCCCAATTATATGAAAAATATGTGTTAACCTTTCAAATTTAATTATAATGTGTTTGGTTGCATATAAGCTAAAATTACTATGCATTTCAATACTAGTGCTTTACTAAACATCTCCTAGGCCTTCTTGTTGAGGACTACCATATTAAACATGCTTAAGGATTTGATTTCTTTTCTATTGCATTTGATCTTCCTAACTTGAGTGTTAAAAAGAAAAAAAAAATGAATGCCAAGATGGGATCACTAAGTTGCAGGTTTAGTTATTATGTTTATTTTATTTCATAGACTTTGACATTAGAGTAGTGAGCATAATTGTGTTTATATTGTTCTAATATTTCTGTTATCTGCATCTTAAAACTGTTGCTAGATTATGCTTATAGATGATTGGTCTTTTTTTCCTCTTGCAGTGGGCTTTCTAGGAAAATAAATGATAGTTCCAAGTTTATTTTGACAATAAAGTTCACAAGTACTCATTTTCTTTCATCAAATAGTGCATGAAGTTACATGATTTCTTTAAAATGAATTTTTTTACCTTAAGAGATTTTTCATATAATTGGGATTGGTCAGAGATATAGAGGAGAAACTAGGATAGTGTGTGGATCCACATTTACGTCCATGTGCTGTGTATGCTCTATCTCTCTCTCTCCCCTCTATTTGTTTATCCACTTGTCATCATTTTACACACAAGTCGCTTTTAAAGTTTCTCATTTGTTTTTAAAAGATTATGATTAGTTGGTGTAATGCTATAAAAACTTATACAGTAATAAGCAGCAGCATCTTCAATACAGATTAAAGGTAAAATGCAATATAATTTTCCTTCTCATTGGCACCATACTTCTTTCCCACCATTGAGTTATGGCTTAATATATTAATCATTTTGCTTTGAATACAATAGTTATTTAAATAGAAATTAGAGCACCGTGAATTTTGCATTTTGCTATGTTCGAGTAATTATCTGTTGTTTTCCTGTTAGGATACTAAAGTGTGATAGGTATTGTTTGTTAAGCACATCAGTCAGCATGTGTAGTAGAATTCATCAATAAATGATTTAATTAATAAATTTCAATTTGTAATGATATTTCATCTTATATGTTAGTTTTAGTTTTCAATTCATTGTATGCATTATTTACAATATATTGATTTGAATTACTCTATCTGCCTTGTTATATTGCTTTTCATTTGCTCTCTTCGTTGCAAGTACAACATACAACAATAGAAGACATATAAAATATTGTGCAAGAGGCAGTTAACACATATATGCCTAGCTTGATAGATATGAATTTTGACAGTCATGATACAACCTAGCTAGAGGTTGTGAATTAACATAGACTGTTTTAGATAATTTTTTGTATAGCATTACAAAATTTTGTGCACAATATTGATATTGGTATTGTTTGCATAGCAGTTAGAAATATATAATTTTTTGTACAACTGCAAAACATTGGTGTATATATTACTTTTATTATATATTAAAATTGTTAATTAATATATATCTTTAATTTAAATTTTAAACTTTTTATATTGGATTTATTGTATTTAATTTGGGATTTATAGGCATAAAATATATAATTTTTGCAAAAAAATATAAAAAAATGAAATATAAAAATTTTATAATACCAAAAAATTACCAGCGAAAAAATTTGTCACTGTTATTTTAATAAATTTAATATTTATATTAAATATATTTGTTGATAAAATTACCGATGAAAAAAATTCTTTGTTGTTTTTAATAAAATAAATTAATAAAATATTCATTAAATTTAACGATGCAATATTCCATTGGTAAGTAGTCAATGCGATGAAACATCCGACAAAATTTTAATAAAACTATAGATAGAATATTTTTTATAATTTTTTCAGTAAAATATGTCGGTAATGTTCACTAATGGAAATTTTTGTTGGTGAATTGCTACCTATGCGCATTTTACTGATGGATACATTCCCTTAGTAAAATAATACAAAACCGACGATAAGTTCATTTTTCGTCGATAAAAAGTATGATTTCGTCGGTAAAAATTCATTGGTAAAATGATTTTTTTTTGTAGTGATTGTTTCTGACTAGTTTACAAATAATATTTTCTAACACATTTTTATACTTTTATGCCATTTTTAAACAATATAGTGTATGAATGAGATGTTTTATTTTATCATAAGATAATTCCTAGCACTGGAGACTGAATTGAAGATATCTATAGTCATCCTCAATTTTGAGTAAGCAATCAAACCAAACTTTTGTGAGGTAAGCCAAAGTTCAAAAGCAAGTACTTAGTTAAGGCATTCATATTTGTTGTGGTACAAACCATAAGCTCTTTTAGCAAGTTGAAATGAGAATCTCTAAATGATCAACTTTTCCATTAAGCTATAATTAAGAAACTCTAAATGATTTGCTCTTTTGGCAAGCTATGATATGAGATTTGATCTATGAACTTGCTGCTCACCAGATTGGCTTGTAAATGCGTACCTAGTTTGGGCATATACACTTACTGTAGATCAAATGATAAGGGTGATCTTTGAAACATTTGATTACCTAACCAGTTCTTAAATGTATACTCAGTTTTGACATCCACACTTATTGGTAAATGTACATTGAGTTTGGGCATTCTCATGTCCAAGTCATTAGGGTGATCTTAGAACCATTTACTTGCCTAATTGATTTACAAAAACATAATCAGCTTGGGCATCCATAGTTACTAGTAAATACATACCTAGTTTAGGCGTTTGCACTTACTGTATCCATAATTCAATTTAGGTGTTTAAAAAGCTTACCTATTTGGTAGTGTGCTTGTTAATAATTATAAGTTTTGGAGAAATCAATTAAGTATAATATCGCCATCCAATGTTCTTTTAAAGTACTTAAAGATGTTCTTTATAACAATGTTCCTCTCTATGGTTGGATTGGAATCTATTTTTTACATTAAGAACAAATGATACATCGGGTTAACTACATAACATAGCATAGGTGATGGATCCTAAGGCGAACGCATAAGGAATCCTGCTCATATGTTCTCTCTCTTCTTATGTCTTTGGACATATAGATTTAAAAAGGTGTTTCTTATATACCATGTGAATAAGCTCTTTCTTAAAGAGATTCATGCTAAAACACTTAAACATTTTATCTATGTATATAGACAATGAAAGACCTAACAACCTCTTAGATTTATCTCTAGACCCTAATTCCTAAAATATAGGATACTTCTCCAAAATCTTTTATGAAGAATTGCTTTGAAAGCCATATCTTGACTAATTGGAGAGCTAAAATGTCATTTCTTATGAGTAATATGTCATTTACATATAACACAAGAAAAATGACTACACTCCTATTATCTTTCTTGTATACACATTGAGAAACCAAACTATTTGATCATCTCATCAAAATGAATGTTCCAACTCCTAGATGTTTGCTTCATACTTTCTTGCTTTCATGACATTAGATGTGAATCCATCAGGTTGTGACATATACACTTCTTTGACAAGGTTTCCATTAAGGAAAGCTATCTTCACATCCATTTTCAAAATCTTATAATCATAATGAGTAGTAATAGTAAGTAAAATCCTAATGGATTTAAGCATAGCCATTGGTGAGAAGGTTAAATCAAAGTCAATTCATGGTCTTTGACAATAATATTTTACAACAAAGTGAGCCTTATAGGTAATCATATTACCTTCCATGTCAGTCTTCTTCTTAAAGATCCATTTGTGGCTGATGGGTGTTATCATTTTAGGTGGATCAATAAAGTTCCAAACTTGGTTTTCATACCACTACAAAAAAAGTTTGCTTTTATCGACAGAAATTTGCAACAGAAAATAATGATTTTTCATAGGCAAATATGTTTAAGGAAAAAAATTACTAACGAAAAGAGTCATAGGAGAAATGGTTGTAAGGACATCTTCTTGACAAAAACTAATTTTCGTAGGGACATTTTCCCAATGGAAAATAAATTTCATTCTGTTGGGACATGTTCGTGGTGAAAAATAAATTTTCCTAGGGAAATTTAACGATGTAAATTAGTCATTTGTCATTAATTTTGTCTACAATAACAAATAGAAAGTGTTGTGAATTTTTCATATTTTTCAGTAGAAATCTATTTTCCGTTGGTAATTTTTCCAATAAAGTATCAATTTTCATAAAAAAAAATTGACAATGGAATTACCTATCACTATTCTGTCACTAAAAATATTGTTGATTTTCAATAATGATCTAAATCTGAACATTTGTCACGTACATTATATAGAAATTATAAACGGTTGAGGATTTGACTATAATTTCATGAGATTATCAAAATTCTCAGCTCTTGATGTATTAAAGAAATCTAACTAATCAATACTAACTAATAACTTCCAAATGTATTAAAGAAATTGCCCAATAATGAATGATACAATAACAAAGAAGTTCTTGTTGAAACTGCATTACAAGAAAAAAGGCCTATAAGGACGGGAAGTTCGGTCACTAAAAGTGTCAATTAAATCCCTAAAAGTCATTAAGGATGGAAAAATTAAGTCACTAACTCATTGTAACAGACTTTACTGCTAATGACCAATAAAGATGGGGTCTGTAAACCGACCTTTAAAACTTTTAACAACAGGTAAAGATTCGGTCCCTAAAAAGTATTAAAGACCAGATTTTTCGTCTTTATTAATGTACCTCACGTGACTCTTTTAGTTTTCAAGGACAAAAAATTTAGTCCTTAAAGAATTTTTAAAGGCCATAAACTTTAATTTGGTCCCTAAAAGCATTAGAAGGATGAAAAATCTCATCCTTAAAAATTATTATCATGTAACCATATATTATATTAATGACTACAAAACCAGTCCCTAAAAATATAATAAAGACCAAAAATATGACCCTTAATGGTATGGACCGTATTTTTTTATTCTTATTCTGTATTTTTAAATATGATTAACGTAATTTATATATAATATAAAATAAATTAATACACAATTAGTAAAATTATACTTTCATATATAATTAATTTGTAATTCATTACAAATATAGAGTTAGCATCCATAAAAATAAATGTATTATTTATACAACCCTTCCAAAAAAAAAATCAAATAAACTCTAACAAAATAAGATAATGTTTAGCTAACACTTCAATGTTCTTTCAAATCTTTAGTCAATTTTGTCTCATCAGTATTGTTTCCATACTAAAAAATGTAATGATTATGCCAAAAAATATACGGATCTACTATAAATAATTAATTGAATCAACAAGTGAACTAAGAACAGATCTCAAACAATTAGTACAAATGCATATTTCATAGCTTATAAATATAAGAAAATACAGTTAGTACACGTATAACAAAAAGGAAAAATCCATATAGAATGAATATGGCAAAACTAGCAATTACAACATAAATTTCAGCAAGTGCAAAACCCTAAATAACTTTAAAAATGCAGTAGAACAAAATGCAGACAAGTAGAAAATGAGAACAAAATGAAATAGAATAGTAGTCTAAGGATCCATGTAGAACAGAATTCAAAAATGTAGAATGAGTTACAAAAATGCAGAACAAAATGAGAACAAAATGCACTAAAATATTATACTTCTGTTCACCCCAACTGTTGTTAAAGATATATGTAAAGTTCACAATATAAATACATATTATAAAATCCATAAAAAATATTACCTAGATCATGATTCATTTTTTTCTATATTTATACAAATTCTAATTCTTTTTTTATTCTCCACATTTTTTGGATAAACCATTTGATTTTATTAATAAAGAGAAAGCATTAGTATAAATACATCGGTTCTTAATTTATTAATAAGGACAAAGCCATTGTACAAATAACATCAATTCTAATAAGCTAGAATGGTCTCGGAATAACAAAATCTAAAACAAAAGCCCAAACTAGATGCTAGCAGCTCCAACAAAAGTAGTCACAAAATTCACAAAATCTACTACAATGAAAGTTCATGGTAGATTTGTTTAGTTTTATAGCTCAGATTCTAAATGAAACCTAATCATAATTTAACAATTAATAATACCTGGATACATAAATAGTTACTTTCACATTTGATGGATCTAAAAATTAAGGACATGTGAAAATCAACCATGTCTCCACTAGCATAGGTAAAGGCATCAACCAAGGGACAATGTCCTTCATTGTAAAACTAGTTAAGAATTTGCAATTTTGTAACAGAATATAAATCATATTTAACTGCGGTAAAAGAATTACCAGCATGATTGACACTTTCTATTAATAAGTATAGCTGATGATACATTAAAAGACACAGATTATTTGATAAACAAATTAATTTTAATGGCCAAGATAATCAAACAAGAAAGTATACATGTTAAAATGAACGAATTGTATATCTAACATGAAAGTTGAATTCCTGCGACAAATTCCTTTCAAGATTTTCAAGGAATTAAACCAAATACATTTGAGCTTACTTGATAGAAAAGGATAGTTTTCCCACTTCCACTGAGCCCAATGAGCACAATGGTATTGGATTTTGTATGTTTGAATAAGCGAACTGCAAAGAAATGTAGAGTTACATTTTTTCCAAAAAATAAAATCAACACACAATATTGGCAGATAATATTTTCCAGTCTTCCATAGAATGTTAGTTAGACATGAAGTGAAATTGAAACATTTGGATATAACAAAGATGTTGTTCATTAGAGAAGGCCATCCAGAGAATGTAAAATTTTCCCTTCCCTTAGGAAAAATCAGTTGTTTGCAGCAGAGCCAGAATATATCAATCAGATTTTAAAACAAATCTTGCACAAATTGTGCATTAGATTGTATTCAATCTCCACAAACTTAAACTTCAGTACTTGGCCATTGAGATAAATTCACATAACATGATAGTGTTAAGTTGTGAATAAAAATCAAATGCAATGGTCACCAAGATTACCTTGACAGTAAGTTCTTTAAAACAAAACCATATATGCATATAAGTGGCAATAATAACACCATATCCCTTCAAGAATCAAGTATAAGTGAACTCCTAAAAATCAGCTAATCCAATCCATAACGATATCTCAAAAACACTTATAATCAGTTCAAAGATGTCTTTAGACCCGTTAAGCCAAAGAAAATCGAAATTTCAAATTGCACTCTCCAGGAATATTAAAAGTTCTAATTGTGAAAAACCTAATAAAGAATTAAACCAAAAAAAATTAATTGAATTAATAAGAGACAAACAAAATCATAAAACTAAGAGGGGAGCGAGTAAATTACTGATTGTGAGGAAAAAAGTAGTGAGAAGTAAGACAGCAACAGCGGTATAGAGCTGGGAGGGCAGTATCTGATTCACAAATTCAATTCCTTGATCCAACAATTGCTTCGCCTTGTTTATCCATTGCTGCACTCCTTTCATTTTCATGATTTTGCAAATTACATTTAAAACCCAGTCCGAAAACACAAAATTGAAAAAAAAAAGTAGAAATGCATCTCAATTACTGGGAAAACTATACCTAGTTAGAGTAGAAGGATAATGGAGAAGAAGAATGAGATGAAATTACAAGCCCTAGTGAGAGATAAGGATGAACTGAGCCAAAATTTTCCACTAAGAATTTTTTTTTTAAAAAAAAAGATAAAATTTTGATTTGGCGCTCTCAATAAAAACCAGATGCTAACAGATTCATTGAATGACATATCACCATTATCAACTCCTAGATTTGAGAAGGGGAAAATGCAAAAAAATAAAAGCTTAACAGCACTAATACTAGAACCTTATAAAGGAGGAAGATAACCAAACATCTCACATCTGCCTTACATAAAATGCCTCCAATAGATTCAACTAATATATTACCCTTCCTCAAGAAGAAAATAACTTAGCCCAAACATGCCAGCCAAGAAAAAATAACTCAACATTCACTTTCTCTTTGTAAAAGTCCAAGGACCAAATGCTTCCAACAAGCCCTAAAAGCATAATTAATCGATACTACATAACATTTATTTTGGTATTATTATATAAAAAGATGCATTTATAATTTATAATAAATGCATCTTCATCAACTAATCCCATCACAAAATGAAAACTTACAAAAAAGGCAAAATCAAAGGCAGCTCTAGTGAAAAAGATAGTCACGGTAGATAAGACATGTACAAACCAAAAAAATAAAGGGAAAAAGTGTAAAACCCAACAACATGCAAAAGTAAGATATAGTTGCATCAATTTGACACATAACTTGCATTGATTTGCTCTCATCAAATAAACACAAAGTAATCATATACAATAAATATCCTTTCCCTAAACAAATTAAGCAAGCACTGTATGCCCAACAAGTATCTCATAATGGCAACTAGTTAATATATAACTTCACACTTGTTATGCTATCACTATGCATTAATAGAACCATCGAATTGGCATAGTAGTTGGAAGAACATTTATCAGATGTGGGAAAAGTAAGCCACATACCTTAGCTCCAATATAATGAAAAGTTGCTTCACTATAATAACCAACAAAATGAGCATATTGCGCCCTGAGCATTTCAACCGCACTCACATTCTTGTAAAATTGTTGGAAATTAGATGAACCAATCTTTAATTCGCACTAATGCCTAAAAACAAAAGAGTTATTAAAATTTTGATTTCAAAGGCTACAAACAAATAGCACAGGTTCATAAAAGATGAAATACTTGACAACTTAAAAACTGACTTAGAAATTTATATAGCCTCTGATAACTAGGTTGAAGTTTAGTTAATCTACTTAAAAAAGATGCAACTACTACATTTGAATCGTCATTGTTTTAGAGATTAATTACTGGTTGTATCTATAAAATATAGTAGATAAGGTTTTAGCAAATTGTTGGTAAGTCTATCAAAACTGAACGTGGAAAAATTTGATAGCTTAAGCTATTTCCTCTAATGATATTAATGAATGCTAGTTCCTCTAGTTTAATTCCAAAATTAATTTTAGGAAAGAAAATGATAAAATATTTTAACTAACACAAATCCATTAGTTTTTTTAGTAAAAGTTTTCCCAAAAAGCAAACTTCAGGTTCGCTTCTATAATTTTAACGGAGAAATATAATTTTATTCCCTTCTTTTTTATCTGTTATTCAAATATAGTGTCAAGTTACAAAAAATACACATAATAAATCTTGCTCTATATGTAGTTCACATACTGCATAAGTAAACTTGGAATTAAACTACAATTACAGAATTATGCAAAAACATTTGCATATATGGCCCAGGATAATAAGCTTAGTAGATAAAGTTAGGAATGGGAATATTAAACTAGTCCCTATGTCTGATGCCACTGTATGGTTTGAACATCCCATCAATGGGCTTAAAAACCCAAATAATTTAATTCCAGTCGAAAGTGAATGCTTTCATTTGCATATCAAAAAATCATATGATCTATATAAGACTCAAGAATGGAATATAATTCATAGCATCGAAAACATAACTTATACCAGTGAGTCCATGAATTTTGATCCCTGATGCTATAGCGATTCACCATCATATGGAAGTTTGCAAGCAGTGACATGGTCTTTTGACTTAAATTTTAGCTACAGACCTACAGCAAAAACAACTCCATAAATAGCCATTTCAATTATGTCAAGCTCCTTATCTGCAAGACAAAAAACAACATGAATTGAGAAGCTAGCTGGGAAAATATAGTCACTAAACAAAAGGTATAAATTTATAGGCACGGTCAAATGATTAGTCAAGTGAAAGATTCATTTTACAGGAAGGGCGAAGAATCCCTCTATGGCTGAAGAAGTAAGAGGTGTAGAAGGAGTCCGACTTAAGCTTGGTATATCTTTGACAATAATTCTATTACATTCCGTAGATGACAACACATCTATATGGCTACCAAGCTTCACCAGCTCCGTAGATGAAAAAATCACATATACCAATTAGTCTGACCTCAAATGCCAACATTAATAAGGTATAAGATGAAATATTATGAATAACAAACTTAATAAGGCATTGGCTAATGAGAAATAATCCTTATCAATCTCTTAATTCATTTATTTTACCTGCTCCTATCAGACTGGAACTTAATAATCAGATTGATATGTGCAAAATATGAAATGTTGAGATGACAAGAACCAACATGCTCCAGAAGTAGGTACCTGAATTTTTTCCAACAAAATAGAAATCAAATGCATTAGTACTTTTAACCAATTCTAGGATAAAGCAAAGGTTTAAAGAAGATAAAAGACTGTCATACATCGGTATACTTCTCCCATCCAATGCATTCCTCGTAGAAGATGCAGTCTTCACATTCATGAATTGAATTTCAGTCAAGACTTGCTTGGATTTGAGGAAAAAGCTGCTCTATATTTCAAATCTATATTCAACATAAAAGTTTCTTTCTCTTTTATCTTTTTATTTAATACATTGTGTGGTGAGTAGTTATTTTTTAGGGATATTTGGATCCCCATATCTATGTAAGACTATGATGTTTATTTAATTCAATATATGTTCTGATGTTTCTTTTCCCTTATAATGATTTTGATATTGGTTTTACTAAGTATTGAATTGTTATCTTATTCAAGTTTAATTGGTTTATGCTTGTTTGGATTGGATATCATGTATGCTATGTTTTTACATACTTTGACTATATGTTTGATGTCAATTCCAGAATGGGGGCTATTAGATCTAGAGTTAATGCATTGTAGATCTAAAAATCATTGGGAAAATTAATAGGTTCCAGATTAAATGGCTGTTGATAATGGTCATTTATATGATGTTTTTAGTATGTTTTTAGGTGTTTAATTAAGTTAATTTTGTGTTAATTAGGTTAGATTTGAGTTTAATTTTTTAATTATATGTTTTTGGAGTTAATTGTAAATTTTAGTGTTTTTCAGGTTAATTTGCAAGAAAAAGGACTTAATTGTAAAAAGGCAAGAAGATTTGGATCAAAATTATAAAATTGGAGAATTCATGTTAAGATATTATCGTGAAGTCCAGAAGACAAACACATGGCCACGTGAAGGAGTGAAGATTGAAGACCCATGGCCACGTGAAAGAAGAAACCATGCAAACATGTGACCACGTGTGAGGAAGGGGTTAATCCACATGTGACCATGTGTGAAGGAAGCCTTGTGTAACACGTGACCACGTGTTCAATTGCAAAGGGAAGGGCGTGGCCACGTGCAAGTTCTCCCATGCAACGAAGGATTTGCGATCTTCTCCAATTCAAGAAGGATTCTTTTCCTACTCCAATTTGGGAAGTTTGGAAGGCTTCTACAACATCTTTTGCCTATAAATAGACAACTCTAACACCAAAGAAAGGGGATGAATGAGAGGAATTAGGAATTAATCTTAGAATTAAGCTTAGTTTATTTTATGTTGTTTTTGTTTTTCTTTTCAACTTTGTCTTTAGTTTTTAACTATGTTTAGGAAATAGTTTTTCTTCTTTTGCTAATGGATCCTTGAAAACTTATATTTTCATTGTTATGCCTTTATTTTGAGCTTAATTTCAATATCGGTTGATTATTTCTTGGTTTTAAGCATATTCTTATCTTTGATTGTGTTGAGATTGATTATTGGTTTATTGAATAAATAACTAAAGATTGGTTTTGATATAGTTAATGATTTGCATGTTTTTGGGTTAACTCTTTAATGTTTATGCATGATTATTATCCGAAATATGAAATAATCATGTGTGAATTTTATTGGTTAATACTAAGAGAGGAGGAACTAAGAATAAATTGGAGTTGAATCACTTGAGAAAGGCTTCAATGAATATTTAAGAAGTTAAAACTAGATTTGCATGCTAAGTATTAGATTTATCTATGAGTTTAATACTAAGAATGATATACTTGAATAAAGATATCTTGCTTTATTATTAGTTTTTCCATAATCACTGGTATTTCTATTGAATTTAAGTCATTACAATGAAAGTTAAGGTGGATATTTTCTTTAGCAAGAGAATTCCAGTTATTGTTTTGTTCTTAATTCATGTTTTAGCTTTTGTTTTGTTTAATTGTTTATTTTGTTTAATTTTTGTTTTTAAATAAAAAAAATTTGGGAAACAATCTCGGATTAATTTAATTCATACGTATATATTATTCTTATCAATCCATGTTCCCTTGGGTACGATATTTGGGGTCTTAATCTATATTTTCCTGTATTACTAGTCGATCTAGTACACTTGCTAGCATTCGGTCAGCTCTAAAATGGGAAGTTAATTTGTATCTAGCATTTATTAGACTTGTGCTTAAATTAGTTATCGAATTGGTTCCAAAATGATTCTGAAATGGGGGCTATTAAATTTAGAGTTAATGCATTGTAGATCCAAAAATAGGTGGAAAAATGAATGGGTTTTGAATTAAATGGCTCTAAAATGGGAAGTTAATTATCTATATCTAGGATTTATTAGACCCGTGCTTTAAGTAGCTATCAGATTGGCTCAGGAATGGAAAATCGTGTAGTTAGAATAGTTGGATTTGGAATGGGAAACTTGGGTTTTATTAGGTCATCCATATTTTAATCATATAAATTTTATATTGATAATATGACTTATATTGTGTTGTGGTGTAAATTTTATTACCCTAGTCTCTAAGACTTAGATAAAGTGAGTAGGATGTCAAACACTGAAAATCAGTATATATAAGAGTTGTTTTCTATTAATCAAATAGATACTTAGATGGATAGGCAATGATAACTTTGAATGAATTATTTATTCTAAAGTCTTTAATCAATTAAACTAATAATCTAATCTTAATTCGTAACTAGCAAACAAGCAAATGAAGTTATTAAAACTATAAGTCATAAATTGATCAAATAAAGATTCAATGAACAAATATGCATGCAATGATTGGATAATAAGGCCTATTATCCCTAAGTACAATTCTCATTGTCCAATAAGGGTATTCCCATCTAGAGGCCATAAACACTCTCATGTCATTATGGATATAGATGAAAACCATGAAATTCTATGCCTATTCTTTAACCCCTCAAAGTGAAATTCTTGTCTCCTAAGTGATTTCTAAACTTTAAGTAAATTCAATTGCTTTTCAAACAAAATGCCCCAATTTTCATTGTAAACAAATTGATTAACACATTATATATAGTGATCAAATATACACAACAAGTTAAGCACCCAATTTAACTTAAATCATTCATACATTAAAATAAGACATTTGTATTAATAAAGATCAATTCATACTTGCAATTTTAACAAACAAATTAGCCTAAATACATATTGTCAAAACAATAAACACAAGGAAGAGAATGATATCAAGAGAAAGAGAAGGAAGAATGGTTGGTGACTCCTCAATGCTTCTTCCAAAAAATACTTAAATGTTGAATGACCTCTTTTGATCTCTTGTTTTCCTTGGTGTATTTTTTTCTCATAATCTTTTCTTAATTATTTTGGTAGTTACTTGGTAGTCTCCCTCCTTAAAATGTAGTTATCTTCATGTATTTATAGGCCGAAAGGTGTTCCAAATGATGCTTTTTTGGAAAGGGGCGTAAACTTGAAGAGGCATGTGAAAGGTTGTAATGTTTATATTGGTGATAACTCGGCACACTAGTGCCTAATTAGATGAGTCGGTGCAGGCTGGCTCTGTAACGAGTCAACACCTTGGGCATGAGTTGACACACATCTAAGTTCTTCACGACTCGGTTTAGCAAAGCACGAGTTGGCATCCTGAGTTTCTATAATGAGTCAGCACATGCTAGTATGAGTCGGCACATACTTTAAAACCTCTTTAAAATCCTTTTCTTTAATTCTTCAATAAAAATCCCTTAATTATGCTTTAAATTATCCAATTAGACACACTTAGCCTATAAATCAAAGAAGACATAAAAAGTAACATAAAACATAGTAAAATAAACAAAAAAGACATGCATAAAACTCATAAAGTGATGCATAACAAAACAAATTGGCTATGCTAAATTGCATGATATCAAACTCCCCCCATATTTGAACCTTATTTGCCGTAAAACAAGAATGCAAAAATTCAAGTGGAAGAACTAACAAAAACATTTATCTTCTAAGTTAGAATATAGTTTCTCTAAGATCATATTTAATATAAATGATTGCTCAAAAGAAGATGGCTAACAACTAATTTTTAATGCTCAACAATTATAGACTAGACAAGTTGCATAGCATGGTCAATAAATTTAACATACTATCTTAAGTTATTAAAATTAAAATCAAGAACTTAGTGTCAATAGTCTAACCAAACTATTCAACTAGGATGGACAAACTTCAAACTTAGAAGTTAAAGAACAAACATAGCTATTAGGACAAAGTTAAGCTCACACATCAACTCACAATTCTCATGGAATTTTTAGACACTTATAGATTTTATAAGCACTTTACAATTTGGTGGGTGCATTTTATGCTCCATCCTACACTTTTTATTTAATCAATTTCAATGGGTGCATTTTATAGTCCATCCCACAAGATGATTTTGATTTTTTTCTTTGATTTTTTTCTTTTGTTTTCTTTTTTTCATTATTTACATTATTTGTGTTCTCATCCATTATTGAAAAGTGAGCCATGCATATTATAGCTATAGTTGCCCTAAGATTATTTAGGTTCTTAAATAAATACTAAACTTGAATAATGCCATCCTAATCTTAAGTCTAGTAAGAAAAATGACTAAACATCCTATATACTTTGAAAATAACAATAAGAGATAGTAAGAAAAACTTAAAGCCTATACTATATGAAACTTTAGATTCTACCAATTGATCATAAAAAAATAAGCTATTGACATAGCATCAACATGTACTCACTCATATTAAGATAAACTTAGAGGAAACTATCATAAAGATAAAGAAAATAAATGAATATGCATCAATATAGCATAACACAATGCATGCAAAACAAAAACATAAATACTACACATACAACAAAAAAATAAAAAGAAACATCCATTCCCCCATAGTTAGAATTTCACA
Organism: Excoecaria agallocha; assembly: GCA_037975025.1. Taxonomy (NCBI): domain Eukaryota; kingdom Viridiplantae; phylum Streptophyta; class Magnoliopsida; order Malpighiales; family Euphorbiaceae; genus Excoecaria; species Excoecaria agallocha. The sequence goes on along the minus strand of CM075807.1, from coordinate 37,602,160 downwards.
TTGTCCCTAATTTGAAAAAAAAAATAAAAGAAAAGGAAAAGAAAAACTTCCCTCAATCACCCGAAGGAGAAGGTGGAGGAAAAAATTGACCATATATCCCGCTTGACCAATGAAAGTATCAATCTTATGTTCCATTCTCCTTTGCCTCCTAGTTAGGTGATGAGTCATTATCTCTATTGAAGTCAATTATCGGTGCATTGATTTTTGAATTTCTAGCACTTGCTCCCAATCCCTTGATGATTGACTAGAAGAACCATAATATAGGCCATAAGAAGCACCATACATTGGCCCACTTCCACCTCTATAAGAAGGAGTTGGAATTATAACCAATGCTTCATGAAATTCCTCCTTTTGAGGTATACCAGAATCATGCTCTTCATCCCCACTCTCTTCCTCCTCTTCGTCACTCTCTTCCTCCTCTTGAGGTGGTGGTGCCTGTAACACCCCAAAATTTTTTATGAAATGCATAGTATATTTTAGACCATTAATAGTAACCATGTGATAGTTTTTTGTGTGATTACAGTAGTATAGTATAGTAAAACCTATAAATGTTTAAGTGTTAAATATGCTCAGCCTAAAGTAGTACTAGGATAGGTGACCTGGTGAGAAAATAGGTGTTAAATAGAGTCTAATGGTATAATTTGAGGAGAATTTGAGCTTAAATAGGTCCCTAAAATAGACAGTGAAGAATTTTCTCAGTACCATGATACGGTTGACCATAAGTTTGACCAAGCTCTAAAATATTCTGTAGACCTTTAAAAATTATTCCAATCATATATACTCCTTAGAAATAGCATAAATGAGCTATTGGAAGTGAAAATTAATTTTCAGAATTTTGAATTTTAGATCGGCTTAGAAGCATAAGCTACCACTTTGCCTTCCTAAATTAATACATATCCTAACCCATTTATGGAACATCACTGTAAATAATATAAGGTTTACCTGAAGTGGGTTGTGTGAGAATAAGGGCTTCATTCAACATGCTTTTTAGCTTTTCAAAGCTCTCCTGGCATTGATGAGTCCACTCAAACCTAGTATTCTTTTGCAGTAGCTTAATGAGTGGAGCAGCTATTATAGAAAACCTCTTTACAAACCATCTATAATAGCCAGCCATTCCCAAAAAACTCCTTTCTTTATTGACATTCTTAGGTGGTTTCTACTCTAATATAGCTTCGATCTTTTTGGGGTTAACCTTAATCCCTTCTGTTGATACCACATGACCAAAAAGGTAACCTTGTTAAGCCAAAATTCACACTTGCTGAATTTAGCATACAATTATTTATCTCTCAATGTTTGTAGCGTAATTCGCGAGTGCTTACCATGCTCCGTTGTAGTTTTTTAATACACCAAGACATCGTCAATGAACACCACCACAAATTAATCCAGCTATGGATGGAAGATGTAGTTTATCGAGTCCATAAATACTGCTGGTGCATTAGTAAGGCCAAATGGCATGACCAAGAATTCATAGTGACCATACCGAGTATGAAAAGCTATCTTTGGCACATCTCGATCTCAAGTCAATTTTGGAAAATACACCTGCACCTTTTAACTGATCGAACAAGTCATCAATTCTGGGTAGAGGATATTTCTACTTTATTGTAACTTTATTCAGCTGTTTGTAGTTGATATAAAGTCCTGATCCATCCTTCTTTTTCACAAATAATACTGCAACTCCCTATGGTGATACACTAGGATAGACAAACCCTATATTAAGTAATTCTTGTAATTGAGTCTTCAATTCTATGGGTGCTATATGATAAGGAGCTATGGAAATGAGAGTAGTACTAGGTATCACATCAATGGTGAATTCAACTTCCCTTTCTGGTGGCAGTCCTGGTAAGTCATTAGGAAAGAAATCAGGGAAGTCATGAACAATAGGAACATCACTGTCAAATACATTTATTTTTTATAGTAGCTGAGATTATATTTGATAAGGGATTAGATCTTTCTCCCACAACAGTGAACTTCTACCCCTCGGGGTTCTCAATGTAATTCTTTTTTATTGAAAATCAGCCATTACTTGATGTTTGTGGAGCCAATCCATCCCTAGGGTTACATCAAATTTATGCAAAGGAAGCTCGATCAAATTTGTAGGGAAAGTAGTCTACTATATCTGGATGGGACTTTTTTTATATACTTTATTAACTACCATGCTATGCCCTAAAGGATTTGTGAGGCCCTTATTTAGGCCTTAGGAGAATATTTATGTGTAGCAAGATCATTGTGTGTGTGTATAATTAGTGAACAACAAGTTAGGGCATAAAAGTAATTACCTTAAATAATTATAAGGGGTAAAATGGTCATATTAATTTAAGCCATGCATATGATAAATTTTAGGAAAGATGTTAATCAAAAGACCCAATTGAAAAGGAAAAGAGAAATTTTAGGGGTAAAAACATGAATTTAAATAGTTATGTGCAATTCTAGAAAAGTCAAATGGGAGCCAATGGGAGTAAGGCACCTATTTCTCCTAGACTCTTCTTGAGAAAAATAGAAAAAATAAGAGATTATAAGGAGATAGGGGCTGACCACTTCAATGATTCTAAGACAACTATTTTCTCTCAATTAACCCTTAAATAGTTTCTAAAAAGCCAAACTTGATTTTTTTGCTTGAGGAGAGAGAATTTAGAGGTTACCATTTAAGGGTAACAACTCTTTCTTCTCTTCTTCTTTAATTTTGTATATCGATAATCAATTATAAAGATTATATGAATAATTTATATCATAACAACATGTGAACCCATTCTATGTAAAAGGGTAATCCAACAAAAGTAAAGAAAAGGTAGGAGAAGGAGCTTGGAGTAGGAATAACTACTAAAAAGGTATGGGAACTTCTTGTCGCATTTGTGGGTTTTTGCCTTATTATAATGATTATAAGTGACAAATTGGGATTTCTAATAGAAGGATATATGAATTTTGGGGTTTATTTGTCATAAGAACCGAAATATGTGCTAGACTCTTTTTTTAGCAAATATTTTTTTTTGGGTTCATTGGATCTGTCTGAAATTTTTTGCTTATATCTAGAGTTTGAAAGCTCAAAATTGAGTAATTCTAGTTGTAATAGAAACTAGACTTATAAACCCAAATTTTATAAGAATACATCAATGTTTGGTTCTTCCTCTGTGATAAGCAAAATTTAGCTTGAACACAACTATGTCTGCTGCCTTACCATTGGGAGCAGTCCACTTTGTTTAATGAATATATTGAGATTGAGAAGGCACAATGAAATTATTTTTGATGATTTAGAAACTATAAATATAGTAGAACAACTTTGTAGAAGAACTCTTGACCTGAAAATGTTATTTGCAAGGTCTAATTTGAGGTACAATCTGACTCTGAAAAACTGTTTGTAGAATTCGTAGGCCAGGATAGGGCACACAACTGAGACCATTTTTGTCTCAACCGTGTGGACCCTTTTGTACCCATTTCAACCATTGCACATAACTGAGATCAATTTGTTTCAACTCATTACTTCCCCTATTACAGCTTATATATGATCTTTAGGCCTTAATGGACACTGAAACTTACTCGAACACTTCTAAACACACTCCAAACACTTTGAACATAATTATTTAAGGTAATGCATGGTATGAAATGTATGAGAAGCCTAGATAAACATATACATATACATGTATTTATGCCTATGCACACCAATATATAAGGATTAAAGGTGTTTAATGAAATGATATGCGTATTCTATTAACGAGTACATTCTCAAATATGCATGTATGATCAAAGCTATACTATTATGATCATTATGAATACTTGTAATTGTATACATGTATATTGAAATGAATTAATCTTGTGGTATGGAATAAAATGTGAAAATAGCTTAAAGCCTGCATACAGAACTTGGTTATGGATAGATAGGCATGCTTATAAGGAAGAGTTATAGTTGCCACAATTTGATCTCTTTTGGGTCTACAATTGTCTCTTTTGGGACTAGTGTTCCCATTTGGGTCCATAGATTTGATATCCATAGACTTAATACCTACGAGTATTTATATGATCGATACTTATGGGTATCCACAGTTCTCGTTATCCACACCCACAAAACTTAGGCAAGCATTCATAGAAAAGAAAGGAATTGATAAATAGTAATGTGTTACACATGATTTCATTTGCATTATAATTAATATAATAGTCTATTTTCTTAATATTGGTTATACAGTTCTTCAATAAGAATAAATGTATTTTTGTGTTGTTATATGTTTGTGTGCTTGGAAATGACCACTATGAGTGGTTGTTCACATATTAATTGTTCCCCACAAAGTTGTTTAGCTTAGCACGACCTTTATCTGTGTAGGTATCCAAGTTTAGACTCTTTATTTAGGGCAAGATCTGCAATAACCAAGCCAACACTAGGAAAAGTCAAAGTATAAAGACATTACCTTTTTGCTTTTGTCTATGTATATTTTAATTGTGTACTAAGTAAAGTGGTTTGTAAAGAGTTAACAGTTGTAAAGCAGACTATAGCAAGTAGTCCTTTTTACATGACCTTATCCAATTTGATAAATTAATTAAAAGGTTTGCCAATTAATGTGATAATTATAAAAATGAACTATATTTGTGAGTGATTGCATACAGGATGGTATATGTGAAAAGAATGTCCAGGAAGGGTATAGAGTAGTGATTACATTTTTCATATCAGCATTAGGTTTAGCCGGTTCTGGCTACTATAAGTTTAAAAACATATATGTATAGAATGTTGATAGTGTTGGTCTAATGCAGATGCCTCTATTTTATTATAGATAGTTTATCACGGAGGGATTCAGATAAGCAATAGAGGAAACTACTGAAAGCAAATTGCCAATGAGATCAAACCTTTCCAATCTGAAATCTTTAGCCTCTATTCAGATGATGTACCCGTGGCTTCTATCCCTAAGGAAGCGTTATTGAAAATTTCTCAAGATATGGCTCAAATTCTACAGAGGATGATGACTACTAAAGCCCCTATTGTAGAAATTAGGAAATATGGAGCAGAGGAGTTCTTTGGTACTACATTAAAGGAATAAAAAAGGTAGAGTTTTGGCTGGAAAAGACTCAACATGTATTTGATATGTTCCAATGTCCAGCTAGTTAGAAAGTCACGTGTGTTATGTCCTTACTTCAGGGACCGGCATATGATTGGTAGAAACTAGTGTTAAAATAGCCCCAATTACCTAATCCTCTCACTTGGGAGTTCTTTACAGAGGATTTTAAGAAAAGGTATTTTACCAAAGCTTATAAAGAGAAGAAACTGAGACAATTCTTAAACTTGAAGCAAAGAGGAATGACGGTAGCCAAATATGAGAAAAAATTCAGTCGTTTAAGTAAATATACACCAAAATCTATGCTAACTGGAGCCTTCAAGTGTTAGCAATTTGACGATGGCTTACATGATCGTTTTAGAGAGAATTTGATCGGACCTACTTCATTGCAGGCAGTGGACTACTATCAACTTGTATACGAAGCCATCCAAGTAGAAAAGAATAAAGTGGCTAAGAAGGAGAGAGAGCAAAGAAGAATTTTTGCTAAAGGTGGTGCATCTGCAAGAAAGATACCTTGGATTGTATAGGGAGATCAATTAGCTGGATCTTTCAACTGTCCTGCTATTCGGGGTATACAAAAAGGAACATTTGTTGGATTTTAACGGTTACATGCATCACATACATGAGCGAAATTTTAAAATTTTTTAACCATTAGATATGATCTTGCCGTGAATACACAATATAACTATATGAGAATAAGAAAAATCACCTTTGATTTTTGCTGAACAGTTGATTTTACTTCGCATCGGGTTGTCACAAACCACAGTGTCCAAAATTGAACACCTCCAATGAGTAATCCACACTAGAGAGGGGTAAATTAAACCAACAAATTGGTGTTTAACTAGGGCTGGCCAAAATTCCTAAGAGCTAGCTTAGGAGTTGGCGCAAAAGGGAGAGAGAGATTAAGAGAAAAGACTTTCTTTTTGTTTTAATCACATAACCCTAATTCTCATTAGTTGGCCTTTTATAGTTAGGTTAAAATTCCAACTCTTTAATGAGATTGGGCTCCTTAAAATTTTTGGAGAATTATTAATTGGGCCTCTAGAATTAATTATAATTATTTGGGCTTAATTAAATCCAATTTAAACCATTTCATAAAAGTCTATGCACAAAACCCACAAACTAGGCCCTCTGTGCAACTAATTGGATTTAAATACCCAAATGGATTCCAAATCCAACCAAATTAAATATGTGGGTTCCATAACACTTATGTAACATATATAAATTAATTTGGTCAATTAAATAGGCCATTAAGGCCTTCTGTTATGAGGTAGGCTTGTGGCCCTTACAGAAGGACTTCCGCCAACTGCTTCATTCCTCTGGCCCTTAATAATTGCTCCAATGGACTTATTAATTATTATACCAGTCCTATAACACTTATAGTAGTCATACAATACTTATAAGATAATAATAATTAATCATAAAATACATTATTTCAATTAGGTCCAATTTTGCATAACATTTCTCAAAAGTTTCGCGGATAATTTTATTTGATCATAATTAATTAAACTCTTTAATTAATTTTTATCATATTCTCTTCTCTACCTTCATAATAATATCAAATATTATTATCCTTGCCATTTTACCATTTTACCCTTGTCTCTATATGTGTGTGACCTATTAGGTTCCTGTCCATATTGGCAGTATAATAAGTAATTGTGAGTTCTATTCAAAACTCACATGATTTAAACTCCTTTAAATCATCTTATCAATCCCTATTGATACTTTTGATACATCATTATACAAGTCATGATTGGCCTCTAGCTAGGCATTATGACTACCCAAATGTCAGGAAAGTCATGTGGTTTGACTGTACCCTTCCATAGAAACAGTTACCGTGCAATTACTCCTTTCACCACTCTTATCTCAATTAGATTCTGAGTATGGATTTCTATCAACTCATATAAATCTAATTATGTATGTTCTATTAATTTAACCATTGTTCCTAAAATGCCCTTCATGGATCTCCATCCATCTCAGCATATTACTTTGGCCAGAGATTCTCTGAACAAGGCAATTATAGAATCATACGAGATAACTTCCCTTGTTAAATCTAGGATGGTGAATCCTTTGTCAATCACTCAACTATCTTCAAGTAGGTCATGATATACCCAATCTCCTAACTATGTTCACTCCCAGTTAGAAGTAATCAGTTATGGAGTCAAAGTATACCACTTGCTACTTAAGATAACTTTAGTGATCTCAAGTCTAAGGATACTTGCACAACCGCTATGAAGAGATTCCTCACTGACATAGATTTAATATCCATATGAGGATTATCTTGGTAGGTCTTGAATGAACTTGTTCTTCTAACAAGCATCCACATGTTAGCTTTGATTATCATCCATAATCACAGTTATGGGAACCACTGCTTGAACCATTCAAGAATCATAACATGTGCTAGTCTGTCCGAATTAACAATGTCCTATCTTGTTAATCCTATGGCTAGGTGTTAGAGAGTATGCCCTAGAGCCCATGTAATAGGGCTGTTTTTTCATATGTATGACTTTATTTTCTTAATAAAAGGCATTATTCATTTATTAATGCTATGTTTAAATACATGAGTTTGTAAAACTTAAATTAATAAATGAAGTTCTAGATATTATAAACACAGTGCAAAGACAATCATGAAAGTGTTCATGATATGAGATGTCTATTGCATGAAAATGTGTTAATATCTAAATATCCCTAGTCATAGAATTAACAAGATAGGACATTATTAACTCGGACAGACTACCACATGTTATGCTTCTTGAATGGTTCAAGCAGTGGTTCTCATAACTGTGATTATGGGTGATAATCAAAGCTAACATGTGGATTCATGTTATAAGAACAAGTTCATTGGAGACCTGCATAGAGAATCCTCACATGGATATTAAATCTATGTCATTGAGGAACCTCTTCATAGCAGTGGTGTAAGTATCCTTAGACTTGAGATCACCAAAGTTATCTTAAGTAGCAAGTGGTTTGCTTTGACTCCATAACTGCTTACTTCCAACTGGGAGTGATCATAGTTAGGAGGTTGGGTATATCATGACCTACTTGCAGGTAGTTGAGTGATTAACAAAGGATTCACCATCCAAAATTTAATAAGGGAAGTTATCTCGCATGTTTCTGTAATTACCTTGTTTAGTGAATCTCTGGCCAGAGTGAAATGCCAAGATGGATGGAGATCCATAAGGGGGCATTTTGGGAACAATGGTTAAATTAATAGAACATAAATAATTAGATTTATATGAGTTGAAAGAAATCCATACTCATAATCTAATTGAGATAAGTTTGGTGAAAGGAGTAATTGCACGGTAACTGTTCTATGGAAGGGTACAGTCAAACCACATGACTTTCCTGACATTTGGGTAGTCATGATGCCTAGCTAGAGGCTAATCATGACTTGTATAATAATGTATCAAAATATCAATAGAGATTGATAAAATGATTTAAAGGAGTTTAAATCATGTGAGTTTTGAGAAGAACTTACAGTTACATATTATACTGCCAATATGGACAGGAACCCAATAGGTCACACACATATAGAGAAAGAATAAAATGGTAAAATGATGAGGATAATAATATTTGATATTATTATGAAGGAAGAGAAGTGAATATGATAATAATTAATTAAAGAGTTTAATTAATTATGATGAAGTAAAATTGTCCACGGAACTTTTGAGAAATGTTCTGTAAATTGGACCTAAATGAAATAATGTATTTCATGATTAATTATTATTGTCTTATAAGTGTTATAAGACTACTATAAGTGTTATAGGACTGATATAATAATTAATAGGTCCATTGGAGGAATTATTAAGGGCTAGAAGAATGAAGAAATTTGGCGGAAGCCCTTATGTAAGGGCCACACGCCTACTCCAATACAGAAGGCCTTAATGGCCCATTTCATGCACCAGATTAATTTATATATGTTACATAAGTGTTATGGAACTCACATATTTAATTTGGTTGGATTTGGAATCCATTTGGGTATTTAAATCAAATTAGATGCACAAAGGGACTAGTTTGTGGATTTTGTGCATAGTCTTTTATGAAAAGATTTAATTTGGATTTATTTAAGTCCAGAGGCCCAATTAATAATTCTCCAGCAATTTTAAAGAGTCTCATCTCATCTAGAATTTGGAATTTTAACTTGATTTAAAGAGTCCAACTGATGAGGATAAGAGTTAAGTGATTAAATTGAAAAGAAGGTCTTTTCTCTCAATCTCTCTCTCTCTCTCTTCAGCGCCATTCTCAAGCTAGCTCTTGAGAATTTCGGCCAGCCCTAGTAAAATACCAATTTTTTGGTTCAATTTATCCTTCTCTAGTGTGGATTACTCATTGGAGGTGTTCGATTTTGGACATTGTGGTTTGCGACAACCCGGTGCAAAGTAAAATCAACTGTTCAACAAAAATCAAGGTGATTTTTCTTATTCTCATATAGTTATATTGTGTATTCATGGCAAGATCAGATCTAATGGTTAAAAAATTTTAAAATTTTGCTCATGTATGTGATGCATGTAACCGTTAACTCTAACATGGTATCAGAGCTTCGGTTTTGCCATGGATATACAATTCTATATTATTCTGCGGAATAAGTTTTATTTTATTTTGAGTTATTTATTTCATGAACTTTAAAATATGAGATTTCATTGTTCATGAATGAGAAATATTGATTTCTGGTTGTATGTGTGATCAAATAAATTTGGTGGAAACAAAAACGAAACTTTTGAAGGATTGTGATTAGGGTTTGGCGTGAAACCCTAGGTGATGTAGGGGTTTTTCTAATTTAATTTCCTATAGATCCATTTAAAAATAATTTAGATGATATTTTATGTGTTTAATATGTGATATTAAACCATAGGATCGAACGAAATTAAAATCGAACAAGTTTTGTATGAAAACTAGTTTAGTCGAAAAGTTCGATAAATTGGTGTTCTTCGTGTGTTCTTGATGTGTTCTTGATTAGAACGACTTTTGATCTTATAAATTTGATATATATGATATATTAAAGTATTTTTAATTAATTGGATTAATTAAATTGGGCCTTAAATTAATTTGATTAATTTTAATTCATTAAAACCACTTAATGGGCTTAATTATGTTTACGGACTTGGTTTAAATTAGTGAATGACTTGGTGGGCCCAAGGAGCTGATTTAAATTTAACATTATAAACACTAATTAAGTTTATTAATGGGTTTTGAGGGCTGGAGTGGGCTTGGCTCATTCCAAAAGGCCTAAATGGTCCAAAAGACACAAAACTAGTTTTTGTGTGAACACAGTTAGGGTTTTTCTTCTGTGGGTTTTGGCCTACATTTGTTTTAAGCCCAAAATTGATTCTTTTAATTATTTAATATGATTAATTAATTAAATAATCAATTTATAATTAATTAATAATCAATTGGATTGATTATTAAGACAAGAACACATGCATGCAAAAAGGTTTCCTAAAATGAAAGTTTCCAAAATGGAAAAAGTTTTCTAATTTGATCACATCATTAAATAACTCAAAATATAGTTTCAAAGGTTGAAACAAAGTTAGTAATCCATTTCTTTATGCATTAGAGAGGCATATAAGGGTGTATGATTGGCATGATGGTTAGTTATGGACAAAGCCCAATGTGATTGAGCGTAATGCATGTTTTGGCACAATAAGGACTTTCATGTCCCGGCCACTTGTTTTTGGTTTGTATCTCATTTCAAATTGTAATATGTAATTAGATTACTTAGATTAGAATTAGAAATAGAGATAGAGACCAATATCAAGGAGCAAGATGGGCCGGATGGAGATCCAACAAGCTTGAAGATAATGTAATTATTTTCGTGTTTGAATCATGCATACTACCTAGGTGTGACCTTTTGATTTCCCTTTTGGCTCGGGGAAATCAATGTAGTAAAGTCCATAACTATACCATATTTGTATGCTTATATTTATGTGATAGATATAGGAAGCATACCAATGTATGCCAACCATGTATGATGAGACTTAATTAACTAAAACCCTCAAATAAATACTAAGGTATATAAGCCTTCCATTAATTTGACTAGAACCAGAGTTCTTTATAGTGTGGGTTGTTGACCACAGTCAAGCTCACATTATATCGAATATGTTCAAATCTCATTAAATGGGTCATTTTAGCTAGCCTATTAGCTTGTTGACCACAGTCAAGGCTAATGGTTCTAGAGGCAAGATTAGGGAATGCATATACGATATGCATGCATCAAGAGTTGATAACCTAATGATCCAATAGTTGTGTAGAGACACAATTGGTATATGGATACCTACCTTTCAAGGGTATGGAATTTGGCTTGTTGACCACAGTTAAGGTCAAATTACATATTGAGGATTGGATATTGGCCCACTAAGAAAACCATCGAGTTTTCTCGGATTATATAGTGAGGGCTATTAATTCGCAATAAAATAGTGGGAGTAAATGTATTAATTAAAGACTTTATTAATGCATACATATATATGAACATACTCTCATATCTTTTCTTTTTCACATCTATGTCATCATCATGAGCACATCAAATATACGATCAATCTTGGATAACAAATTGGTTGGTAGCAACTATTCTAACTGGATCAAGCAAGTGAGAATTGTTTTCAGAGCTGAAAAGATCCATTATGTCTTGGATAGAGATCTTCCACCACTTCCATTAGATGATGCCATTAATGAGATCAAAGGCATTTATTGAAAATACATAGAGGATAATGAAGCAGCAGCATGTCTGATGTTGGGTGCTATGTCCTCAAAGCTTCATAAGCAATATGAGATAAAGGATGGTGGGGTTTCCAAAAAGAAGGTTGCCAAGAAAGAGAATCCCAAAGGAACTTGCTTCCATTGTGGAAAGGATGGTCATTGAAAGCGTAACTGCAAGGCCTATCTATATTCTCTCAAGGAGAAAAAGCATGCTGATGCTTCTACCTCAGGTATTCATATGATTGAAATTAATACTTATTCTATTGCTTTAAAACAATCTTGGGTATTAGATACCGGATGTGGATCACATTTGCGTAATGATCTACATGGGCTTAGAAGCTTTAGAAGAGTTGGAAAGGCAGAGATATGTTTGCAGTCAGCTACTGGACAGAACATCTTTACAACAGTTGTGGGGACTTACTATTTGCCTCTTCCTAGTGGATTAGTACTGGAATTAAATAATTGTTGTTATGTTCCAGCTTTATCCAAAAGTATTATTTCTTTTAGTCATTTGATGAACGATTATGATATTTCTTTAAAGGACAAATGTTGTTACATTTTTAAGAACAATATGTTTTATGCAAAAGCTATCATTGAGAATGGTATATTTGTTCTTGATTTAATTAAAGAAGTATATAATGTGGATACCAAGAGAATGAAACATGATAATCTAAATATCTCATACTTATGGCATTGTCGTTTAGGCCATATAAATGAAAAACGCATGACCAAATTACACAAGTCAGGTGATTTGGGATCATTTGATTATGAATCATTTGATACATGTGAATCTTGTTTATTAGGAAAAATGACAAAAGCTCCCTTTATTGGTAAAGGAGAACGAGCTGAAATGGTTTTGGACTTAATACATTCAGATGTATATGGTCCAATGACTACACATGCCAGAGGAGGTTACTCCTACTTCATTACTTTCATTGATGATTATTCCAGGTTTGGATACATCTATCTAATGAAATATAAGTCTAAAGCATTTGAAAAGTTCAAAGAGTTCAGAAATGAAGTAGAGAAACAACTTGGTAAAAGTATTAAAACACTTAGATCAGATCGAGGTGGAGAATACTTAAGCCTAGAGTTTCAGGATTATCTTAGAGATAATGGGATTTTATCTCAATGGAATATACACCACAACACAATGGTGTATCTGAAAAGGAGAAATTGAACACTATTAGATATGGTTCGATCAATGATGAGCCGAGCAGACTTGCCTAAGTCCTTTTGGGAATATGCACTAGAAATTGTTGTTTATGTGTTAAACAGAGTTCCTAGTAAATCGGTTGATGTTACTCCATATGAGATGTGGAATAACAAGAATCCCACGCTTTCTCATATGAAAGTATGGGGTTGTCCTGCTTATGTGAAGAGGACAATGTCAGACAAACTGGATGTTAAGTCTGACAAATATTTATTTATGGGATATCCAAAAGAAAGGTTTGGATATTATTTCTATCTTCCCTTAGAACAAAAGGTGTTTGTTTCAAGGCATACTGTCTTCTTGGAAAGAGAATTTCTCCTACGAGAGGATAGTGGGAGTAAAATTGAACTTGGTGAAGTTCAAGACCCACAAATAGAAGATAATCAACCGATTGAACCCGAAACTGAATTTCATAATCATAAGATTATAGTTGAACCTGATTATACACAAAATCCTAGAAGATCTACTAGGATGCGTTATATCCCTGTGAGATATGGATTTCACATTGATTCGGATAGAGGCATAACTGTAGTAGAGGACAATGAGCCTACAAGCTATCAAGAAGTTTTGAACAGTTCAAAACGTGATTTATGGCTTAAGGCTATGCAGTCTGAAATGGACTCTATGTATGAGAACAAAGTATGGACTTTAACTCAACCACCTGAAGGGATAAAACCCATAGGGTACAAATGGGTCTTTAAAAAGAAAACCGACATGGAAGGTAATGTTGTTACCTACAAAGCTCGCTTAGTAGCAAAAGGTTATCGTCAAAAAGAAGGTATTGACTATGACAAAACTTTTTCTCCTGTTGCAATGCTTAAGTCTATAAGAATACTTTTAGCCATTACAGCTCATTATGATTATGAGATTTGGCAAATGGATGTGAAAACAGCTTTCCTGAATGGAAATCTGAATGAGGATGTGTATATGACACAACCAGAAGGGTTCACATCAGGAAATGGCGAAAAGGTATGCAAGCTTCAAAGATCTATTTATGGATTGAAGCAAGCTTCTAGGAGTTGGAACATACGATTCAATAAGACAATCAAAAAGTTTGGTTTCTCACAGAATGAAGATGAACCTTGTGTATATAAAATGGTCAGTGGGAGTGCAATTGTCTTTCTAGTTCTATATGTGGATGACATATTGATCATGGGAAATGACATTTCTCTTCTCCAATCAGTTAAAATTTGGTTATCCAAGCAATTCTCCATGAAAGATCTTGGAGAAGCATCCTATATTCTGGGAATAAGGATCTATAGAGATAGATCCAATAGGCTGCTAGGTCTTTCTCAAAGTACATACATAGATAAAGTATTGAAGAAGTTTAATATGGATCTCTCTAAGAAAGGGTTTATACCCATGGTGCATGGGAAATACCTTTATAAGTCTATGTGTCCGCAGACACTAGAAGATAGAGAGAGCATGAATAGAATACCATATGCATCTGCAATTGGTTCTATTATGCATGCTATGTTATGTACATGTCCAGATGTATCATTTGCTTTGAGTGTCACAAGCAGATTCCAATCCAATTTTGGAGAGGAACACTGGGCAGCTGTCAATAATATCCTTAAGTACTTGAGAAGGACTAAGGATATATTCTTGGTATATGGAGAGGGCAGTTTGGAAGTAAATGGGTATACAGATGCCAGCTTCCAATATGACAAAGATGACTGTAAGTCACAGTCTGGTTTTGTGTTCATAATGGAAGGAGGAGCAGTTAGTTGGAAGAGTTCCAAATAGGAAACAACTGCTAATTTCGCAATGAAAGCTGAGTACATTGCTTCTTCGGAAGCAACCAAAAAGGTGGTTTGGATCAAAAAGTTCATAACTGAACTAGGAGTGGTACCTAGCATTGTTAATCCGATACCTTTGTATTGTGACAACAATGGAGCCATTGCACAAGCAAAGGAACCACGGTCTCATCAGCGATCCAAGCATGTTCTCAAATGCTACCATCTTATAAGGGAGATAATAGCTAGAAAAGATGTGAAAATAGAAAGGATTCCCACATATGACAATGTGTCGAATCCCCTCACTAAGGCACTTTCCCAGATTAAGCATGATCACCATATAAATAGCATGGGTCTGAGACGTATGGGTGATTGGCTTTAGTGCAAGTGGAAGATTGTTAGAGAGTATGCCCTAGAGCCCATGTAATAGGGATGTTTTTTCATATGTATGACTTTATTTTCTTAATAAAAGGCATTATTCATTTATTAATGCTATGTTTAAATACATGAGTTTGTAAAACTTAAATTAATAAATGAAGTCCTAGATATTATAAACACAGTACAAAGACAATCATGAAAGTGTTCATGATATGAGATGTCTATTGCATGCAAATGTGTTAATATCTAAATATGCCTAGTCATAGAATTAACAAGACAGGACATTGTTAATTCGGACAGACTAGCACATGTTATGCTTCTTGAATGGTTCAAGCAGTGGTTCTCATAACTGTGATTATGGGTGATAATCAAAGTTAACATATGGATGCTTGTTAGAAGAACAAGTTCATTGGAGACCTGTATAGAGAATCCTCACATGGATATTAAATCTATGTCAGTGAGGAATCTCTTCATAGCAGTGGTGCAAGTATCCTTAGACTTGAGATCACCAAAGTTATCTTAAGTAGCAAGTGGTATGCTTTGACTCCATAACTGCTTACTTCCAACTGGGAGTGAACATAGTTAGGAGGTTGGGTATATCATGACCTACTTGAAGGTAGTTGAGTGATTAATAAAGGATTCACCATCCTAGATTTAATAAGGGAAGTTATCTCGCATGTTTCTGTAATTACCTTGTTCAGTGAATCTCTGGCCAGAGTGAAATGCCAAGATGGATGGAGATCCATAAGGGGGCATTTTGGGAACAATGGTTAAATTAATAGAACATACATAA
This sequence comes from Excoecaria agallocha, assembly GCA_037975025.1. Classification (NCBI taxonomy): domain Eukaryota; kingdom Viridiplantae; phylum Streptophyta; class Magnoliopsida; order Malpighiales; family Euphorbiaceae; genus Excoecaria; species Excoecaria agallocha. The sequence goes on along the minus strand of CM075807.1, from coordinate 37,586,314 downwards.
TTAGATTTATATGGGTTGACAGAATTCCATACTCATAATCTAATTGAGATAAGTGTGGTGAAAGGAGTAATTGCACGATAACTGTTCTATGGAAGGGTATAGTCAAACCACATGACTTTCCTGACATTTGTGTACTCATGATGCCTAACTAGACGCCAATCATGACTTGTATAATAATGTATCAAAATATCAATAGAGATTGATAAAATGATTTAAAGGAGTTTAAATCATGTGAGTTTTGAGAAGAACTTACAATTACATATTATACTACCAACATGGACAGGAACCCACTAGGTCACACACATATAAAGAAAGAATAAAATGGTAAAATGATGAGGATAATAATGTTTGATATTATTATGAAGGAAGAGAAGTGAATATGATAATAATTAATTAAAGAGTTTAATTAATTATGATCAAGTAAAATTGTCCGCGGAACTTTTAAGAAATGTTCTGTAAATTAGACCTAAATGAAATAATGTATTTCATGATTAATTATTATTTTCTTATAAGTTTTATAAGACTACTATAAGTGTTATAGGACTGATATAATAATTAATAGGTCCATTGGATGAATTATTAAGGGCCAGAGGAATGAAGAAAGTTGGCGGAAGCCCTTCTGTAAAGGCCACACGTCTACTCCAATACAGAAGGCCTTAATGGCCCATTTCATGCACCAAATTAATTTATATATGTTACATAAGTGTTATGGAACTCACATATTTAATTTGGTTGGATTTGGAATCCATTTGGGTATTTAAATCCAATTAGATGCACAAACTGCCTAGTTTGTGGATTTTGTGCATAGTCTTTTATGAAAAGATTTAATTTGGATTTATTTAAGCCCAGAGGCCCAATTAATAATTCTCCAGCAATATTAAAGAGTCTTATCTCATCTAGAAGTTGGAATTTTAACTTGATTTAAAGAGTCGAACTGATGAGGATAAGTGTTAAGTGATTAAATTGAAAAGAAGGTCTTTTCTCTCAATCTCTCTCTCTCTTCAACGCCATTCTCAAGCTAGCTCTTGAGAATTTCGGCCAGCCCTAGTAAAATACTAATTTTTTGGTTCAATTTATCCTTCTCTAGTGTGGATTACTCATTGGAGGTGTTCGATTTTGGACACTGTGGTTTGCGACAACCCGGTGCGAAGTAAAATCAACTGTTCAACAAAAACCAAGGTGATTTTTCTTATTCTCATATAATAATATTGTGTATTCATGGCAAGATCAGACCTTATGGTTGAAAAAATTTTAAAATTCCGCTCATGTATGCGATGCATGTAACCGTTAACTCTAACACTAGGGATATTTAGATATTAACACATTTGTATGCAATAGACATCTCACATCATGAACACCTTCATGATTGCCTTTGCATGTGTTTATAATATCTAGGACTTCATTTATTAATTTAAGATTTACAAACTCATGTATTCAAACATAGCATTAATAAATGAATGATGCCTTTTATTAAGAATATAAATTTCATACATATGAAAAACATCCCTATTACATGGGCTCTAGGGCATACTCTCTAACAACATTTACTTCATCTAAATTGGGTGAGGAGACATCAGTAGGATAGGGTGAATGACTACTATTAGAGTGCACCTATTATTCCAGGAGACATTGGGGTATTTGTAGGATGTTAATAGGTGCTTGTTTCAAATATCGCAACACTGATCATTTCATGGCTAATTGCATATTAAAACAAGAGTAAGGGTCTATATAGTAGAGCAATAGGGAAGCTTCTAATGCATCCTCAATAGATAGCGGGCGTGGAAGAGGTCGAGGTAGAGCCAATCAATTTGGAGCCCAATCTAGAAATCCCTCTGAGACCATTAATCAACCTTTTACTTCTACACCTATTGCCTGAGCATATGTAATGAAAGCTCATGAAGAAGTGGATGCCCTAGAAGTCATAGCAGGTATTTTCTCACTTTTTAACATTGATGTGCATGTGCTTATTGATTCGGGTTCTACTCATTCTTATAATTGTGTTGGAAACCTAGGCAAAAATATGACAAATGTGGAATATTGATATATGTGTGACTAGCCCTTTGGGCCACAATGTTTGTGTGAATATAATGTGTAGGAATTGCCCTATTGTAAATCGAGGGAGAGAATTTTCGGCTGACTTAATAGAGTTACCATTCTGTGAATTTGATGTGATTCTAGGCATAGATTGGTTAACTAAACACCAGGAAATAGTGAATTGTAAGAAGAATTGAAAGATGCAGAGGGAAAGGAAATAACTATCCAGGGTATTATATCAAAACCTTTAACAAATGTCATATTGGCTATACAAGCTATACGTTTTATTAGGAAAAGGTGTAAATCATTCTTGGCCCTAGTGTTTGATTCTAAGAGAGAGAAAGTAAACCTTCAAGACATATCAGTGGTCAATGAATTTCCTGATGTGTTTCTTAAAGAGCTACTTGGTCTCCAACCTAAAAAAGAAGTGGAGTTATCCATAGAAACTTTACTAGAAACCACCCATCTCTAGGAAACCGTATAGGATGGCACCATTGGAATTGGAGTTAAATGTTCAATTGCAAGAGTTGTTAGATAAGGGTTTTATCAGGCCTAGTGTGTCCCTTTGAGGCACACTGGTGCTATTTGTTAAATGTAAATTGATTACAGATAGCTGAATAAGGTCACAGTGAAGAATAGATATCCTTTACCTCAGATTAAAGATTTGTTTGATCAATTAAAAGATGCTGGGGTGTTTTCTAAGATTGATTTATGGTATGGATATTATCAACTTTGAGTGGAGGATGAAGATATCTTAAAAACTTCTTTTAAAACCTGATATGGTCATTATGAATTTTTAGTTATGCCTTTTAGGTTAACTAATGCTCTAGCGACTTCATAGATTTGATGAATAGAGTGTTTAGACCCTACCTAGACCAGTTTGTGGTGGTGTTTATTGATGATACACTAGTCTACTCTCAAAATGAAGTAAAATATGCAGAGCATTTAAGAATTGTGTTACCAACTTTGTGAGAGAAATAGTTATATACTAAACTAATCAAATGTGATTTCTGGCTTAAGGAAATTTCTTTTCTTAGGCATATTATAATATCAAAAGGTATTACGGTGGATCCTAAAAAGGTGGAAGCCATTGTTAATTAAAAGCTGCCCTGAAATGTACCAGAAGTGAGAAGTTTCATGGGCTTGGTTGGGTATTATTGCCATTTTATGAAAGGATTTTTAGTGATTGCTTCACCACTTACCAGACTACTTCAAAAGAATGTTAAGTTTCAATGTACTGACAAATGTCAAGCAAGCTTTGAGTGATTGAAAAGGATGCTAACAGAAGCCCCAGTACTTACTTAACCAGCATGCGGTAAAGAATATTCTATGTACAGTGATGCATCCAAAAATGGTTTGGGTTGTGTGTTAATGCAAGAGGGTAAGGTTATGGTATATGTTTTGAGGCATTTGAAACCTCATAAACAAAACTACCCTACACATGATCTAGAGTTGGCAGCAGTAGTTTTTTCTTTAAAGATATGGTGGCACTACTTGTATAGAGAAAGATGTAAGATTTATACGGATCATAAGAGTCTTAAGTGTCTACTTACATAGAAGGACCTCAATTTAAGACAACAAAGATGGTTGGAATTATTGAAGGACTATGATTGTATAATTGATTATCATCCCGGTCAAGAGAATGTGGTGGCGAATGCCTTGAGCTGAAAGATGGTGGCATCGTTACTGTTGCAACAATGTAAATGGAGATTTGCACCAGATGGAGAATTGATATCTCAATTGAAAACATGACCTAATATGAAACAAACAATAATCAATTCCCAAAATGATGATGAAAAGTTATAGTGGATAGTTCAATCAATAAATGAAGGAGTTCCATCGAAGTACTCAATAAGAGAAGATGGAGGTGTGTATTATTTGAATAGACTGTGCATACTGTATAATAAAGAGTTAAAGAAAACCTTTTGGTTTGTTGAATCCCATTCCAATTCCACAATGAAAATGGGAAAATTTAACCATGGATTTTGTTGTAAGGTTGCCCCTTACTCAAAGAAAGCATGATGCAGTATGGGTAATTATAGATAGGCTAACTAAGATTGCTCATTTCATACCAATTCGATCAGACTACCCACTAGATAGATTGGTTGAATTGTATGTAAATGAAATTATTCAATTGCATGGAATTCCTTTGTCCATGATTTCTGATCTAGATTCGAGATTTACATCTAGATTTTGGGAGAGTTTATAGCAAGCTTTGGGCACTAAACTCTACTACAGTACAACATTTCATCCGCAATTAGATGGGAAATTTGAAAGAGTTATTCAAGTGCTAGAAGATATGATGAGAGGTTATACCTTGGATTTTCTAAGAAGTTGGGATAGATACCTTACTCTGCTGGAGTTTTCATACAACAATAGTTATCAAGCTAGCATTGGTATGGTACCTTATGAAGCTTTATATGGCAGGAAGTGTAGAACTCCAATCTATTGGACCAAGCTAACTGAGAAAAAGGTAATCGATCCTAACATTATTAAAGATACAAAGGAGAAGGTGTAAATTATCAAGCAAAGATTAAAGACCGCCAGTGACAGACGAGAGTTATATGCAGATTTAAAGAGAAAAGATATTGAATACCAAGTGGGAGATGAAGTGTTCTTAAAGGTATCACCGTGGAGAAAAGTACTACGATTTGGGAAAAAGGGGAAGCATAGTCCGAGATTCATCGATTCATATGAAGTTGTGGAATGGATTGGGTTTGTTGCTTATAGATTGGCACTCCCTTCAAAATTATATAAGTTTTATGATGTCTTTCACATTTCCATACTCCAAAGGTACAAATTAGATGAATCTCACATAGTGCCTCTATAGAAAATAAAAGTACAACCTGACTATTCCTATGATGAAGAATTGAAATAAATTTTAGGTCGAGAGGTTAGACAACTACGAAACAAGTATATTCCCTTAGTTAAAGTACTATGGCAACATTATGGCATGGAAGAGGCCACATAGGAACCTAAATTAGTTATAAGAGCACAGTATCCCACAATTATTCAAACTAGGTATGAATTTCGAGGACGAAATTCTTTTAAGGGGGAGAGAAATGTGAGGCCCCTATTTAGGCCTTGGGAGAATATGCATGTGTAACAAGATTACTATATGTGTGTGTATAGTTAGTGAACAACAAGTTGGGCATAAAGGTAATTACCTTAAATAATTATGAAGGGTAAAATGGTCATTTTGATTTAAGCCATGCATGTGATTAATTTTGTAAAAAATGTTAATCAAAGGACCCAATTGAAAAGGAAAAGAAATATTTTAGGGGTAAAAACATGAATTTAAAGAGTTAAGAACAATTTTGGAAGAGTTCAATGGGAGCCAATGGGAGCAAAGTACATATTTCTCCTAGAATCTTCTTGAGAAAAGTAAAAAAATCAAGGGATTATAGGGAGATGGGGGCTAGCCACTTCGAAGATTCTAAGACAGCCATTTTCTCTTAATTGACCCTTAAATTGTCCCTAAAAAGCCAAACTTGATTTTTTTTTTCTTGAGGAGAGAGAATTTAAAGGTTACCATTTAAGGGTAACAACTCCTTCTTCTCTTCTTCTTTAATTTTGTAAGTTGATAATCAATTATAAAGATTATATGTATCATTTATATCACAACAACATGTGAATCCATTCTATGTAGAAGGGCAATCCAACAAAGGTAAAGAAAAGGTAGGAGGGGGAGTTTGAAGGAGGAATAACTATTAAAAAGGTATGGGAACTTCTTGCCATATCGGTGGGCGTTTGCCTTATTATAGTGATTAAAAGTGTTAAATTGGGAGTTATAATTGAAAGATATATGAATTTGAGGGTTTATTTGTCATAAGAACAATAATATATGCTAAACTCTCCTTTTGGCAAAAATCTGTCCTTGGGTTCATTCGACTTGTCCGAACTATTTTGCCTATATATGGAGTTTGAGAGCTCCAAATTGAGTAATTATAGTTGGAATAGAAACTAGACTAATAAAATGAATTTAATAAGAGACAACAACAATTGTTTCTTCTTCTATGATAGGCAAAATTTAGCTTGAACCTTGACTATGTTTGTTGCTCTACCATTGGGAGCAGTCCACCTTGTTTAAAGAATATATTGAGATTGAGATGGCAAAATGAAGTTATTTTTAATCATTTAGAAAAGAACAACTTTATAGCAAAACTATTGTCCCGAAAATGTTTTTGTCAAGGTCTAATTTGAACTACAATCTAACTCAGGAAAAATGTCTACATAATTCATAGGCCAGGATAGGGCACACGATCGAGACCATTTTGTCTTAGCCAAATGGACCCCTCTGTACCCATTTCGACCATTACACATGGCTGAGACAAATTTTTCTAAAGCTGAGTACTTCCCTTATTACAACTTATACATGATTTTTAAGCCCTAATGGACACCGAAACTTACCCGAACACTTTTAAACATACTTTAGACACTTTGAACGCAATTATTTAAGGTAATACATGGTATGAAATGTATGAGAAGCCTAGATGAACATATACATATACATATACATATACATATACATATACATATACATATACATATACATATACATATACATATACATATACATATACATATACATATACATATACATATACATATACATATACACGTATTTATGCCTATGCACACAAATATGTAAGGAATAAAGGTGTTTAATGAAATGATATGTGTATTCTATTAACGATTACATTCTCAAATATGCATGTATGATCAAAGTTATACTATTATGATCATTATGAATACTTGTAATTGTAAACATGTATATTGAAATGAATAAATCTTGTGGTATGGAATAAAATGCGAAAATAGCTCAAAGCCTACATACAAAATATGGTTGTGGATAGATAGTCATGCTTATAGGGATAGAGTTGCATCTACCATAGTTTGACCCCGTTTGGGTCTATAATTATCTTGTTTAGGACTAGAGTTCGACCCCATTTGGATCAACAAATTTGATATTCTCGGATATCCACAAAACTTAATACTATGGGTATTTATATGACTAATACCAATAAGTATCCATAGTTCTTGTTATCCAAACCCACAAAACTTAGGCAACCATTCACAAAAAAGAAAGGAAGGAATTTCTAAATAGTAATGTGTTACACATGATTTCATTTGCATTATAATTAATATAGTAATCTATTTTTCTTGTTATTTGTTATATAGTTCTTTAATGAGAATAAATGTATTTTTGTGTTGTTGCATGTTAGTGTGCTTAGGAATGACTATTGTGAGTGATTATTCACATATTAACTATTTCCCACTAAGTTGTTTAGCTTAGCACGACTTTTATCCATATAGGTACCTAAGTTTATACTCTTTGTCAAGGGCAATATCTACAACAACCAAGCCAACACTATGAAGAGTCAAAGTATGAAGACATTACCTTTCTGCTTTTGTTTATGTATATTTTAATTTTGTACTAAGTAAAGTGGTTTGTAAAGAGTAAACAGTTGTAAAACACACTATAGCAAGTAGTCTTTTTTTCATAACCTTATCCAGTTTGATAAATTAATTAAAAGGTATACTAATTAATGTGATAATTATGCAAATGAACTATATTTGTGAGTGATTGCATACATGATGGTATATGTGAAAAGAATGTCTAGGAAGGGTATAGAGTAGTCATTACAGGATTGCTCACTTGTATGTCCTAGTCTAGCTGTGATCTAACCAAACCTTTCCCATGTTCATTCTTTGTGCTAAGATATGAATGTGTGGACCCAGGATCAATTAAGGCATAAACTGGAGCATCAAATAAATAAAATTTACCTACTATGGCATCAGGAGTGTCTTGATCTTTTGTTGCTCTAACAGCATAAGTCTGGGCAAATGGTCACTTATCTGCTGCTGCTGGTGTCTGTGCACTCCTTATAGCTGGTGTAGCACCAATGGGTCCACCTCTCCTATGGCTTCTAGGTGGTCCAGTACTAGGTTTATCAACAGGAGTGGGTAAAGAAGTAGCCTATGCTTGTGGCCAATCTTTCTGTAAATGATCCTTTGACCTACATCTAAAACAAGCTCCTGTAAGCCTCCAACATTCACCTGGATGTCTTTTACCATAAGGATTACATATGGGGTTGTTATATCTCCCGAATCCTTAGGGTGTACTAGCTATAGAGGTGATTAGAAGAGTAGCTCAAGTAGTGGACCTCTGACTAGGTGCTGGGGTAGTTATAAAACCTGATGGGGGAGCAGTAAAACCCTTAGACTTCTTACTAAGCCCACTAGGTGCTCCTGTAGAAGGTCTTTAGCTTTGTTGTGATCTATCCTGTCTGCTAGCTTCTTCCATCTCAATTGCTTCAATATGCATAGCTGCTTTAACCACGGTTGTCATATTACTATACTCATGTGCTGCTAATGCTATCCTGATTTTGTTGTGGAGTCCCAGTTTAAACAACTGACCAAGTTTTGTAAGGGTATGTTATAATCTTCCATGTATGCACTAAGTCTTTCAAATTCTCTATCATATTCCTGTATTGTTCGGTTGCCTAGTCACATTTCCCAAAATGCTTCTTCCATAGCCTACTTATATTCTTTCCCTAAGTATTTATTTCTAAATTGTTGGTGAAAAAAAGACCACGTCAATTGATTTGCTGGAGTGTATCATCGTACAGTCTCCTACCATGTGTATGTAGGACCTTGGAACAAATTGATTGCACCTTCTAACATCTCCTCTGGTGGGCTGTAACTAATCTTGAAGAGTCTTTTAATTTTATTCAACCATTCCTCAACTTCTGTAGCAGTTAATTGTTCTTTCCCATAAAAATCTTCAACCCTTAGCTTTTTCAATTGTTCTAATATCGATTTTCTAGGCAGCTGAGGTGGCAGTTGATGTTGTGGTTGTAGGGGAGCAGGGGCCTACAATCTTTGATATAAGAAATTTGCCACCATTTAAGCAAAGTCTGAAGGTGCATGTGTAGCTGGCAGAGGTGCCTGTGGATGTAGCACCCCTTATGCAAATACCCTATTATCACATGTATCATGAATACTGTTAATCATGCTCATACTACATGTTCAATTAACCATCACTTAGCCATTAATCATGCCATACGATTTCATATACGATTATTTATGCCACCTGTCTGTTCCTGTTTTTCATTTCATGCTTAGTATCATGCATACTAACTATATGGATATTTCTTCATGCATATCACATGCACACATGTTCTTTCGTAGCTTTACTACTAGTGAGTTACATTATCCCACATAGGTTATATACATATCAAAATATGACTGGCCATTATACAAAACATATGATAGCTGTATTACAAAAAAAAACATCCTACATCAAGGTTATAAGTCGATGGTTGGCCCTTCCTGATGCAGAGAATGTCCCTGAGCAAAAGTCTTTCTAGAAGGTACCTACATGGATAAATAACCCGTGCTAAGCTATAAAGCTTAGTGGGGAATATCTACAGATGGATGGCCATACACAAGGCCATCAAAACATACACATATACAATATGTTCAGATACTATAATCAACATGTCCAACATAACATGGCAACAATAACATATACTTTAAAGCATAAGCATATTCTCATGTACATAAGCATTGTACCCAAGAGAGAGAAACACATATTTCTTTTTCCATAATTCATATAGATGGCAATATTCCAAGTGAACATATTCAATTAAAGCATAATTCCTGTGGTAAACCAACAATATAAACCACATATCAATCTTTAGTCAAATAACTTTAACTGTTTACTTTTGATCATTACTATGAATAACGTTTAGCCTGCCTTAGCTTTATCAGTGGATGCGGGAACTATGGATACATAATGGTATCAAATGAGGGATATCCGAAGATATCGAATCTATAGACCCAAACGGGGCCAACTGTACTATGGACCGGTCAAGCATACCCAAACGGGGTAGCCTATCAACCCAAACGGGGCTGATCATGATCCAAACGGGATCATAAACTATGGACCCAAATGGGCCAACTATGGCAGCTGCAATTTCCCTATAGGCGCCTATCTATCCACATCTAAAACTCTATCGCAGGCGGAACTATATTCGTGTTCAATTCACATTTTAATACTGTATTCATAGTATACTGTTTGCACATATGCATAGTCTTATCAACCTGTGAATTCTCTGGTGCATAATCAGGTACATGCACATTTCATATGCCGAGATATATATATATATCTGGCTCATCTATATCTGTATGACTGTATCATTTGCATCATATCATATAAGCATGACATATAATCATCATATCATAGACTTGATCATGCCCTCATTAAGCATTTCACATGTTCATAGTCATGCTAATTCATCTTCTATCTTATAGGCAAATACATGCTCATATACTCATACATAATCATAAATGTACATACCTGTGGGTACATTCGCATATAGTCGATTTATTCTTATGAGCATGTTTCCAACACACATATATATATACCTTTATCATCATTCAAGTCATGTGCTATACAAAATATCAACATGTTTTCATATGGCATATACACATTCCAAGGTCATGCTATTATTCTCTTTTTCATATTACAAGTGCATATAAAAAGGTGCACTTACATGTCATAAGATTTACATGTATGGGTTCGACAATTCCTTTCTAGTCTTTATTCATATTCACAAATGAACGCATGTGTATGCATACAATTCCTTCATTGACAGTCATTTTACATGCATTATACATTTAACTTTCTATCACATAAGCAAATAGCTGTATCAATCAATTGAAGAATCATATTATCAAGTGTAGCAACAATCTGTTCATACTAGCCATTTCTGTTACATAGAGTAGTCTAGAAAACTAGTCCGGATTCAACTATAGATTACATGTACATAGAGACAGATTTAAGCTTAGGTTTCTTCATGTGAAATATAGGTATGGAAGTCTATTTTTCAATGCAAAAAGAATCACTCAATTTTCTGTTCTATAACTCAACTTATGAGCAAAACATTCAAGATAGGTCATTCAGTCGTGAAGAGGAGTTCGACTCGTGAAGGGATTCACGAGTGAAGCAAATAAGGTGATTCTCACGACTCGTGAAGGAGTTCACGAGTGGAGAAGGAACTATACTTCACGACTCGTGAAGTAGCTCACGAGTGAAGAAGAAAGACTCGACTTCACGACTCGTGAAGAGCTTCACGAGTCGAACTGATGTTCACGACTCGTGAAGTCATTCACGACTCGGCAAGTCTGTCTTCTTCAACCTTTCAACGATAAACTTCCAGAAAAACGTAAATTCAATTCTGTAAATTCTATTCACTTCCAGTAATCCATTTTACATGCAATATGAATGGCCTAAATTCCCATACCTTGGCTGATAAACCCAATGTCTTCAACCTCTATCAATTCCCTTTCCTTTGATCCTTCTTCCTTCCTCTTCTCCTTCATAAATACCATCACCATGAACATACATTTCCAGCAAATGACATATTCTCAGTCAACAGAAAATGAAGAAGAAGATGGTGATGATGAAGTGTTAAAATGAGAGTTTAATTACCTTAGCTTAGAGCCTTAAACTCTTGATTAACCAACATGCACCATTAACATCTAAATGCTTGAGATAAATCTATGGAAATCAAAAAGGAAGAAGAAGATGAATTTCTGGTTTTGCTCTCAACAAATGCCGTCTCACAATCAAATTCTCTAACCCAAGCCTTTTATACCCACATGACAATCTCCTCTTTAGTCCTTCATCATTTTGCATGTCACACAAATGCCACAAGCCTTTATGCATGTTAGACTTTAACCCCTCCACTAATTCTTTTTCAAACATTAACCTATCCATTTAAGCATTCTTTCAATTTAACCTTGAATTAAATGCTTCTCTACACAATTGGCCACCAAAATGCCAAAAATACCAATTAACCCCAAATTAATACCTTTATCCTCAATTGCATCCTTAATTAACATTAAACCATACTCTTTTATTATATTTTCATGCAATTAACATAATAACATGTTAATTTACCCCCTTACTTAATTACAATAATATGCAAATTAAATTAGGGTCATGTTAGGGGCCTTACAATTCTCTCCCCCTTAAGAATTTCGTCCCCGAAATTCATACCTGTGTTGAATAAGTGAGGATGCTGTTCTTTCATAGCTGTCTCTGGCTCCCAAGTAACTTCTTGTATATCGTGATGTTGCCAGAGCACTTTAACAAGTGGAATTTGCTTATTTCTAAGCTGTCTAACTTCTCTAGCCAGAATTGCTATAGGCTCTTCATCATAAGTGAAATCTGACTGTACTTGCACATCTTGAACTGGTATCACATGAGATTCATCTGAACGATACTTCCGTAGCATAGAAACATGAAACACATCATGAAGTTTGGTTAGTTCCACAGGGAGAGCCAATCTATATGCCACTGGCCCAACTCTTTGAAGAATTTCATATGGGCCTATAAACCTCGGACTTAGCTTACCCTTTTTCCCAAATCTCAATACTTTTCTCCAAGGGGACACTTTCAGAAACACTTTGTCACCCACTTGATATTCAATATCTCTTCTCTTCAAATCAGCATAGGACTTCTGTCTATCACTAGCTTCTTTCAATCTCTGTTTGATAACTTGCACCTTTTCTTCTGTGTCTTTGACAATATCAGGACCAATAACTTTGCGCTCAGACAATTCAGTCCAGTACACAGGAGTTCTACATTTTCGGCCATACAAGGCCTCATACGGTGCCATCTCGATGCTCCTTTGATAACTATTATTGTAGGCGAACTCCATTAAAGGTAGATACCTATCCCAACTTCCTGCAAACTCCAAAACACAACCTCTCATCATATCCTCTAGAATCTGAATAACCCGTTCAGATTGCCCATCCGTCTGAGGGTGGAATGCTGTACTGTAACGAAGCTGAGTTCCCAAAGCTTGTTGCAAACTCTGCCAAAATCTTGATGTGAATCTCGGATCTCGATCAGAGATTATTGACACCGGAATGCCATGCAGTCTAACAATCTCATTCACATAAAGTTCTGCCAACTTATCCATAGGGTAGTCCATCCGAACTGGTATGAAATGAGCTGATTTAGTCAGCTTGTCAACTATAACCCAAACAGCATCATGCTTTTTCTGTGTAAAGGGCAATCCTGTTACAAAATCCATAGTGATATCCTCCCATTTCCATTGTGGAATTGGAATGGGGTTCAACAAACCAGATGGTAACTGGTGCTCTACTTTTACCTGCTGACAAGTCAAGCATTTGGAGACATAGGCTACCACATCTTTCTTCATGCCAGGCCACCAATAACTTTGTTTCAAATCTGGTACATCTTGTTCCCACCAGGGTGCATAGTAAATACTGAATTGTGAGCCTCTTTCAATACTGTTTTCTTTAATTCTTTGTCATCAGGAACATACAATCGATTCTGATAATACACACCCCCATCTCCTTTCACTAAGTACTCAGACTGGGTTCCTTCATGTAAAGACTTCAAAATCTGTTGCAGCTTTTCATCATGTTTCTGTGCATCAATCACTGTTTGCCTCAAACAAGGTCTAGCCTTCAACTGTGCAATTAAAGCGCCATCATAAGCAATTTTTCCATCTACAGCGATGTGCAATCATAGCAGCCATCATCTTACGGCTCAAAGCATCAGCTACAACATTGGCTTTGCCTGGATGGTAATCCACTATACAATCATAATCTTTAAACAGTTCTAACCATCTTCGCTGTCTCAAGTTAAGTTCCTTTTGAGTGAGCAAATATTTGAGACTCTTGTGATCTGTATAGATTCTGCACTTCTCCCCATACAAATAATGTCGCCAAATTTTCAAGGCAAACACCACTGCTGCTAACTCAAGGTCATGGGTTGGATAGTTTTGTTCATGTGGCTTCAACTGTCTAGATGCATAGGCAATTACTTTGCCATCTTGCATTAACACACAACCCAAGCCAACTCTAGAAGCATCACTATACATAGCATACTCCTTTCCTGTAACTGGCTGTGTCAAAACTGGAGCCTCTGTCAGAAATTTCTTCAACTGATCAAAACTTACTTGACATCGGTCAGTCCACTCAAACTTTATACCCTTTCTCAGAAGTTTAGTGAGTGGTGCGGCTATAACTGAAAAACCTTTCACAAAGCGACGGTAATAACCTGCTAAGCCCAGAAAACTTCTCACTTCTGTCACATTTCGAGGCGGCTTCCAATTCACTATAGCCTCTATTTTTGCTGGATCCACCCTAATGCCTTCAGAAGATATTATATGACCAAGGAAAGAAATTTCCTTAAGCCAAAAATCACATTTGCTCAGCTTAGCATACAGCTGATTCTCCCTCAGAATCTGTAAAACAATTCTCAAATGCTCAGCATGTTCCGTTTCATTCTTCGAATACACCAAAATGTCATCTATGAACACAACAAGAAACTGATCCAGGTAGGGTCTAAACACCCTATTCATAAGATCCATAAACGCAGCCGGTGCATTTATAAACCCAAAAGGCATCACCAGAAACTCATAATGCCCATATCGGGTTCTAAAGGCTGTTTTGGAAACATCCACATCCTTAACCCAAAGTTGATAGTAACCCGAGCGCAAATCAATCTTGGAAAACACTCCAGCACCCTTCAACTGATCAAATAAATCTTCAATTCTTGGTAAAGGATACTTATTTTTGATTGTTACCCTGTTTAACTGTCTGTAGTCTATGCACATCCTCATAGACCCATCCTTTTTCTTCACAAATAAAACCGGTGCACCCCAAGGTGATGTACTAGGTCTAATGAAGCCTTTGTCAAGCAACTCCTGAAGCTGAGCTTTTAGTTCTTTCAATTCCAAAGGAGCCATCCTATATGGTGCCTTCGAAATAGGAGCTGTACCAGGTAGAATGTCTATAGACAATTCAACTCCCCTTTCAGGTGGAAGACTAGGTAAGTCTTCAGGAAACACATAAGGAAACTCTTTCACCACTGGAATCTCTTGAAGATTCACATTCTCTATTCTTGAATCAAGCACAAGTGCTAAGAAAGCTTCACACCCTTTTCTCAAAAATCGCTTAGCTTGCATAGCTGATATTACATTAGCTATAGGCTCAGATCGAATGCCCTGTACTAGAGTTTCTTTACCATTAGAACTAATGAGAGTTACTGTTTTAGCTTCACAATCAATCACTGCATGATGTCTAGACAGCCAATCCATACCAAGTATCATATCAAACTCCCGGAATGGCAACTCAATAAGATCAGCAAGGAATTCTTTCCCTTGAATTACTATAGGACACTGTTTATGCACTCTATTAACAACAACACTGTGACCCAATGGGTTGGTTACATAAATGTCATATTCTAATTCATGAACAGTAGACTCATTTCTACCCATATCCCCAGTGCAAACATAAGAATGAGTGGAACCAGGATCAATAAGTGCATGCATATCAGAATCAAAAAGAGAGAATGTACCAGCTATGACTTCTGGAGCACTCTGATCCTCTCTAGCTTTCATTGCATAAGCCCGTATCGGAACAACTGGAGCTGTGGGCCTGTCAACTGATTCAGAAATGTTCCTGGACTGGGATCTCTGATAACTCGATCCCCCACGTCCTCTTCCCTTGCCTCTACCTGAAGATGGTGCAATAAAAGTTCCTCTACTGCCCTGCTGTCCCACATCCTGTTCCCTCTTAGATGGACAACTCGCCATGAAGTGATCGGTACCACCACATTTGAAACATGCCCCAGACAATTTCCTGCAACTACCCCAATGTTTCCTAGAACAATGAGGACACACTGGAGGTTGCCCCCCACTCTGATTCCCTGAAGCTTGTTTTCCCTGTTTAGACATTGCAGAAGATTCTTGTCTCCTGTCCCTCTTTGCAGAACTATAGCCAGATTCAGCTGGCTGATTTCCTTGTGCTCCTCTAGCTCTCTTTCCTGTAAAAGATCCACCCTTGGACCCACTTCTTCTCTGTTCTCTTTCTCTCTTTGCCATTTCATTCTTTTCAACTCGCAAGGCTGCTGTAACCAATTGAGTGAAGTTAACCACTTGCAAAGATGTAGACCCAATCAACTTTTCTCTGATATGCTCATTCAACCCATCTTCAAACTGTCTACATTTAAAAGCATCAATCAACATTTCATTAGGAACATATTTACACAAGCGACTGAATTCTTTCTCATATTCAGCCACAGACATAGCTCTCTGTTTCAAGTTGAGAAACTGCATCAACTTCTCTTGCTTATATTCCTCTGTAACATACTTTTTCTTGAATTCAGCTGTGAAGAATTCCCATGTAAGGGGATCTGGTAGCTGGGGTTGTCTCAACACCAACTTCCACCAATCATAAGCTGCTCCTTGCAATAGAGACACAGCACAAGATGCCTTATGACCCACTGGACAGTGGATTTCATCAAAAATTCTCTCTAGTCTTTCCAGCCAAAATTCAGCTTCCTCAAACTATTCCAGATTAGTGCCTAGAAACTCTTCAGCACCATGCTTCCTAATTTCAGAGATTGGAGCTTTAGGTGCTGTCATTCTTTGAAGAATTTGAGCCATATCCTGTGATATCTTTAACAATGCTTCTGCAGGGATGGCTGCTGGGACCTCATTTAGGTTGGAGAATGAAGGTCCAGTATTGGAAGGATTAGTTCTAACCAGCCTATTGCTTTCAGCCGATTCCTCCAAAGCATCTCTAGAGCTTTCCATCTTTGATCTATAAGAAAACAGGGACTTCTGCATCAGGCCAGCAATCACTATATCATACAATAGAATCCTAGGTTCAACTTTACCCAGAAAATACTAAACCTAGGGCTCTGATACCAAAATTTGTAGCACCCCTTATGCAAATACCCTATTATCACATGTATCATGAATACTGTTAATCATGCTCATACTATATGTTCAATTAACCATCACTTAGCCATTAATCATGCCATACGATTTCATATACTATTATTTATGCCACCTGTCTGTTCCTGTTTTTCATTTCATGCTTAGTATCATGCATACTAACTATATGGATATTTCTTCATGCATATCACATGCACACATGTTCTTTCGTAGCTTTACTACTAGTGAGTTACATTATCCCACATAGGTTATATACATATCAAAATATGACTGGCCATTATACAAAACATATGATAGCTGTATTACAAAAAAAAACATCCTACATCAAGGTTATAAGTCGATGGTTGGCCCTTCCTGATGCAGAGAATGTCCCTGAGCAAAAGTCTTTCTAGAAGGTACCTACACGGATAAATAACCCGTGCTAAGCTATAAAGCTTAGTGGGGAATATCTACAGATGGATGGCCATACACAAGGCCATCAAAACATACACATATACAATATGTTCAGATACTATAATCAACATGTCCAACATAACATGGCAACAATAACATATACTTTAAAGCATAAGCATATTCTCATGTACATAAGCATTGTACCCAAGAGAGAGAAACACATATTTCTTTTTCCATAATTCATATAGATGGCAATATTCCAAGTGAACATATTCAATTGAAGCATAATTCCTGTGGTAAACCAACAATATAAACCACATATCAATCTTTAGTCAAATAACTTAAACTGTTTACTTTTGATCATTACTATGAATAACGTTTAGCCTGCCTTAGCTTTATCAGTGGATGCGGGAACTATAGATACACAATGGTATCAAATGAGGGATATTCGAAGATATCGAATCTATAGACCCAAACGGGGCCAACTGTACTATGGACCGGTCAAGCATACCCAAACGGGGTAGCCTATCAACCCAAACGGGGCTGATCATGATCCAAACAGGATCATAAACTATGGACCCAAATGGGCCAACTATGGCAGCTGCAATTTCCCTATAGGCGCCTATCTATCCACATCTAAAACTCTATCGCAGGCGGAACTATATTCGTGTTCAATTCACATTTTAATACTGTATTCATAGTATACTATTTGCACATATGTATAGTCTTATCAACCTGTGAATTCTCTGGTGCATAATCAGGTACATGCACATTTCATATGCCGAGATATATATATATATCTGGCTCATCTATATCTGTATGACTGTATCATTTGCATCATATCATATAAGCATGACATATAATCATCATATCATAGACTTGATCATGCCCTCATTAAGCATTTCACATGTTCATAGTAATGCTAATTCATCTTCTATCTTATAGGCAAATACATGCTCATATACTCATATACATAATCATAAATGTACATACCTGTGGGTACATTCGTATATAGTCGATTTATTCTTATGAGCATGTTTCCAACACACATATATATATACCTTTATCATCATTCAAGTCATGTGCTATACAAAATATCAACATGTTTTCATATGGCATATACACATGCCAAGGTCATGCTATTATTCTCTTTTTCATATCACAAGTGCATATAAAAAGGTGCACTTACATGTCATAAGATTTACATGTATGGGTTCGACAATTCCTTTCTAGTCTTTATTCATATTCACAAATGAACGCATGTGTATGCATACAATTCCTTCATTGACAGTCATTTTACATGCATTATACATTTAACTTTCTATCACATAAGCAAATAGCTGTATCAATCAATTGAAGAATCATATTATCAAGTGTAGCAACAATCTGTTCATACTAGCCATTTCTGTTACATAGAGTAGTCTAGAAAACTAGTCCGGATTCAACTATAGATTACATGTACATAGAGACAGATTTAAGCTTAGGTTTCTTCATGTGAAATATAGGTATGGAAGTCTATTTTTCAATGCAAAAAGAATCACTCAATTTTCTGTTCTATAACTCAACTTATGAGCAAAACATTCAAGATAGGTCATTCAGTCGTGAAGAGGAGTTCGACTCGTGAAGGGATTCACGAGTGAAGCAAATAAGGTGATTCTCACGACTCGTGAAGGAGTTCACGAGTGGAGAAGGAACTATACTTCACGACTCGTGAAGTAGCTCACGAGTGAAGAAGAAAGACTCGACTTCACGACTCGTGAAGAGCTTCACGAGTCGGACTGATGTTCACGACTCGTGAAGTCATTCACGACTCGGCAAGTCTGTCTTCTTCAACCTTTCAACGATAAACTTCCAGAAAAACGTAAATTCAATTCTGTAAATTCTATTCACTTCCAGTAATCCATTTTACATGCAATATGAATGGCCTAAATTCCCATACCTTGGCTGATAAACCCAATGTCTTCAACCTCTATCAATTCCCTTTCCTTTGATCCTTCTTCCTTCCTCTTCTCCTTCATAAATACCATCACCATGAACATACATTTCCAGAAAATGACATATTCTCAGTCAACAGAAAATGACGAAGAAGATGGTGATGATGAAGTGTTAAAATGAGAGTTTAATTACCTTAGCTTAGAGCCTTAAACTCTTGATTAACCAACATGCACCATTAACATCTAAATGCTTGAGATAAATCTATGGAAATCAAAGAGGAAGAAGAAGATGAATTTCTGGTTTTGCTCTCAACAAATGCCGATTCTCACAATCAAATTCTCTAACCCAAGCCTTTTATACCCACATGACAATCTCCTCTTTAGTCCTTCATCATTTTGCATGTCACACAAATGCCACAAGCCTTTATACATGTTAGACTTTAACCCCTCCACTAATTCTTTTTCAAACATTAACCTATCCATTTAAGCATTCTTTCAATTTAACCTTGAATTAAATGCTTCTCTACACAATTGGCCACCAAAATGCTAAAAATACCAATTAACCCCAAATTAATACCTTTATCCTCAATTGCATCCTTAATTAACATTAAACCATACTCTTTTATTATATTTTCATGCAATTAACATAATAACATGTTAATTTACCCCCTTACTTAATTACAATAATATGCAAATTAAATTAGGGTCATGTTAGGGGCCTTACAGTGGAACTGTGGCGGCGTATGCTGACTGGGTTGGCTAGACTAGCCAGTAAGGGTCATTTTATTAACTACTTGACTGGCTAAGGCCCCACTCTTGGTATCACTAGCCAACTCAATTGCTCGTCATAAGCCAGAAGCCATGACTATCATTGAAAATACACAAAAGGGATAGGTAAGATTCAACTTCAAATTCACTTATTACTTATATGGCTTGTACATGTATCGATTCAAGCATTCATTCACAATTATGTGTTTGCTCCGATCTTAGGATTGATACCATATAAAATGGTATATTAGTTAAGGCATATTCTCTTCCATTTAGGTAGCTAAATATGTTAAATTATTTATATTTTATGTGTTTTTGTCTATTTTATGTGTTTATTTGCATTGTAGGGTAATTTGGGTGCAAAAAGGATGAAAGATCAAACAAGTCGTGATGCAATGCGTGACTCACAACCAGGCTCACGAGTCACACATAGGTTCACGACTCACACAGCTCATGAGTCACACACAGGCTCACGAATCACACACTTCATGAGTCACACAGAGGCTCATGACTCACACACTTCACGAGTCACACAAAACTTCACGAGTCACACAAAAGCTCACGAGTCACACAAAACTTCACGATTCATACAAAAGCTCATGAGTCACACACAGTTTCACGAGTCACACAAAACGTCACGAGTCACACACACTTTATGAGTCAAGCAAAAGTTCATGACTCACACACCAATTTATGACTCACAACATCACAACTCATGAATATATTCACGAATCGATCACCAAAAAGAGCATGAGTAATGAAGCACTTCACAGGTAACAAAGAAGCTGATGGATCATGACTCGTGAAGGCCTTCACGACTCAGTATAGAAACTTATTTCGAAATGACATAACTTTTCAACATGCCTTTTCTCAACCAACAAAGGTTTTCATCAGGCATTTTCATGACAATCTTTCATCTTTACACCTAATCGGAAGAGGCACGATTATAGAGCTATTCTCTCTATAAATAGGGATCCAAAATGCTGAAAAAGGGATCGAATTATTTTTTAGTTTTAGAAAAATACAGTTTGTTTTTGGATAAACATTTTACTTAGTTTTTATTAGATGATTACAAAGGAAAAAAAAAAGACAAAGGAATAAGAGATAAGTTTCTTTCTCTTGTTTGTTTTTAATTCAAGTATATACTTTGCCTAGTTTCCTTTGTACATTACAAATATGTTGTAGTATTTATTTAAGACATGTTCATTATTATTATGAATGAAGTATGATTTACATTCATTTGTGTGAATTGATTTGCTATGTATGCTTGCTCACCATATTTGGTATGTTAGTCAATTTATTTGCAACGAGAGTTGGAATTCCTTTATGGAAAAACAAACGAATGTACTTAAAGCATTGAATTCCTTTAATTTGACTTAAGGAATTCACTTTGAGGGGTTAAAGAATTGGTATAGAGTTTCATAATTTTTGTTCATCTCTATAATGATACGAGAGTGCTTATAGACTCTAAATGAAAACATCTTTACTGACAATAAGAGTTGCTTTAAAGAATCTTGGCTAAATTCTCCAGTCACTTTATTTATACAATTACTAAAACTTGTTCTTAGATGAATTACTCTTTCATATTTCTAATGTATGTTCATACCATCATTTAAGTAATCTTTAATCCAATTTCATTAATATATGCAAAGTAGTTTAGATATTTATTTAAATGCGTAATCTACATTTTATTCGCTACCTATCCATCTACTCTTTGTGGTTTTATTACAAAATTTACCCCGTTCCCTTTGGAACGATACCCTACTCATCCTATATGCAGTCTAGTGAGACTAAGGGTTCAAATAAATCCCCATCAAGGATTGCCTAAACTTGTTCCGATATCACAAAATGTGACACCCTATTTTAATTCATAATTTCACACACTGTGTATTATCATTGGCGACATCACATGGTTACTAATTTAACTAACCTCTTACATTGTTGGGTAATAGCTTAATTTATCCTTTGGTTTCTAAATTCATTTTAGCATCACATGATTACCATTCATTCGGTTAAAATTTCAGCAGCATAACGGCTTGGAAACCATGCTACCCAAACCTGCAAATTTGCAAAACAACACTCCCAAAAGGCAACCTCTACCTCCAATACTCCAATAACAATCATAACACTTCTAATATCAACCACAAATCATCATCGCAACATAGTCATAAAATCATTATCCACGCATGTATCATAACATATATTTACTACTAATTGTCATCCATTATACAACATAATATAATACATGCAAAATATCAAAGCTTAATACATAATACAACTAAACTCCACATCGGCAAAAGGATTACATGTACATGCCACTTTGCTTCTCCCTTGTTAAGTCTTCAATACCTGTCCCTATGTGCAGTCAAACAAACCACATACTAAGCAACATTGTTGGCTAGTGGTGGATATAACTACACAAAATTTTATCAAATAAAACTACTTTAAGTAAATTACCATTTTACCCCTAATTGTCATTTTTAGTTATTTTAATTAAATTTATTCTCTTATTGTCTTAATTTACAATTTAATCCTTTTTATACTTATTTTTCTCATTTAACGTCACATAGTTCTTACTTGAGTGGAAAATTACCATTAGGTCCCTAAACTTTCTTTTAATAATATTTGACTTTATTTAACCTCAAATTTTATCCTTTTTGTTTCCTTTAACTTTTGTTCGATTCTAAGTGTAAAATTTACATTTTGGTCCTTATACTTACCAATGAAGTGGTAAAATTACAGTTTGGTCCCTAAAGTTTTTCACTAATTATGATTTTGCCCTTCTTTACCTATTTTACTATTTTAACCTTTTAAACACATTTTCAATGCAAATTTATAATTTTACCCTCGATTTATCGCTTAATTATATTTTTACCCTTTCTTAGTCTATTAATCATATTTTTCATTTTATTTATTGTTTAATCACATATATGATATCTTTTATGCATAATTTACCATTTTGTCCATTTTTGCATATTTATAATTTTGTCCCTAGTAGTGACAAGTGGAAATTCTCAAATCGAATATACGGGACTGGAAATCCAATGATAAAAATGGATTAAATGGATCACTTAACATGATCTTACACTCCAGTTAGTGTGTATATATGTTAAATGTGTGAGGTGACTGCTTGAGCATAGCCATCCCTCGAAGGAAATCTAATCTCATGGTGCTACCACGGTGTATAGGACCCTATGACTAGCCATTATGTCATATGATCTTGGATTACCCACTATATGATGGGGATTTAATTAAACCCTTAGTCTCACTAGATTGCATATAGGGTGAGTAAGGTATCGTTCCAAAGGGAATAGAGTAATTTTATATTGAAATAACAATATATAGATGGATAGGTAACAAATTCAATTGGAATCATGCAATTAATGTAATAACTAAACTACTTAAAATATATTAAGTTAATTTTGGATAATAGATAACTTAAAAGATGGTGTAAACATACATTATAACTAAGTGAAACAATTTTATCTATGAACCAAGTTTCTTTAAAGCAATTCTCATTGTCATTAAAGGTGTTTTTACTTAGAGTTTATAAGCATTCTTATGACATTATAGAGATAAATAAAAACTATGAATTTCTATGCCAATTCTTTAACCCCTTAAAGTGAATTCCTTATCTCTAAGTGAATTTAATGCTTCAAGTAAATTTATTTGTCTTTCCATCAAAGAATTCCAATTCTCATTATGAATTAATTAACTAATATGCTAATTATGGTGATCAAGCATAATAAGCAAATCAATGCACCCAAATAAACTTAAATCATACTTCAAACATAAAGAGAATAAAACATGTCCAAACAAATTATATTACATAGTTAGAATGTACAAAAGAACTAAGCCAAATACACAATTGAAATGAAAAGGAATAAGAGAAAAGAAACATCATCACTCCTAAGGGTTTACTTTCTAATAAGACCTTCTGATAAATCTCTTATTTCTTTGACTTTGCTCTTTTGTCATCATCTAAAAACTAAGTAAAGAGAGTTGTCAAAAAATAACTAAAAATACTCTAAGTAAACTAATGAAATTCCTTCCATCCTTTTTCATATCTTCACTCCCATATTTATAGAGATTAACTCTACAAACATGTCCCTTCAGAATGGTTTTAAATCATGAAAAGCTACACTAAAAAGTCTTGATGGTTGGCTTAGAAATTGGTTGCAGAAAAGTGGCATCACTTGAAAACAGGTGCCTTGTTCGAATCATGAATATCTTCACGAGTCGTGAACTCCATCAGGTCTTCTTCACTCGTGATCTTCCTGCCGAGTTGTGAACTGCCTGCCGAGTCATGAACGCCTATAACTTTGCTTTTCGAGTCATGAATTCCTTCACGACTCGTGAACATGTCATCTCTGTGTGATTCGTGAGCCTCTTCACTACTCATACACTCCAGTCTAACTCGTGAGCTTCCTCACGACTCGTGAGCTTCATCTGAAACCTTCACCATTTCATCACTTAACTTCACATTTGCACCAACTTTGACCTAAAAACAAACATAAACACATAAAATACACATAATATTACATACTTAGCTACTTAAATAAAAGAAAATACACACTAAAAAGTAGACATTTTACATGGCATCAAATTCCCCCACACTTAAACCTTGCTTGTCCTCAAGCAAGAGAAGGATGAGAAAATTTAATTCCAAGTTAAACTAAGTAAGTTATATTATAAAGCATTGATCAATATTCACTTTAAACAAGATTGAAATGAAGTCAAATACCTTAAACACTCAAAATATCAGGAAATCAAATCTTAAGACATGTATTCTAAGTTACCAAGTCACCAAGTCTCAAAGCTAACCATGCTCAAGAGAGAGTATTGATCATAAAACTTAAGATTCTAAGACTATAGTTGCCTTTTAGGACAATTTGCAAGCACAAATACCTTTAAAACAATCTCATGGCATTTTTATACTGCATTTTTTTCTTTTTGTTTTTCTTTTAACATGGGAATTCTTTAAAGCTTTATCCCATGTACTTAGAGTAGCAAGAAAATGTAGTAATGGGTGTGTTTTACGCTCCATCCCATACTTTATTAAACTTTTAAGTATACATCTTGCTTTGTTTATTTTATTTCATCATTTGTTTTATTTTTGCTAGCCCTCATCTATTATTGAAAGGTAAAGGTAAGTATTATGGCTATAGTTTCCATGAGGCAAAAGCAATCCTAAAATCTTAAACTAAATGAGCATATTCTAACCTTAAAGCATAGTTAGTAAAGAGACTAAATAACCTAAAATGTTGGAAGAAGTAAAAAGAGATGACTTGAAAACATAATACACATGCCAAAAGCCTTGAAAATCTAATCAAATGAGCATAAAAGGCAAATGAGTCTTCATAACAACCTATATTATATACAATATAAGCAATACTTATAATAAAACTTAATAAAAAGTTTAGTCTAAATAAAGAAAATTAGGCACAACCAAACAAACATGATAATGTGAAGCTAAACATACAACACATAACATATGCTCCCTCACACTTAGAATGCACATTGTCCTCAATGTGAAGAAAAAAAACGAAAACAAAAACAAAAAGAAACAACTAAACAAAATAAAGGAAAAAAACTCCCCTAAAGATCATGGTGAAGGCGAGGGAGAGAGCACCACATAGCCCGCTTGGGCAGTAAAGGTATCCACCTTATGCTCAAGGCGGCAATGATGGCAAACAAAATTTGATGTAACTTGCTCCAAGGATATGAGTTGATGTTGTATGATGGATTGGTTTTGCAGTAACTAATTGAACATGGAATGGATAGTATTTGAGGAAGATCCAGTAGTGGGTGAAAGAGCAGCCTCTTCACTAGGAACATCAGCCATAATATCATCATGATGCCCTTACTCCTCTTGCATTGGGTCATCTGAAGTGCTTTCCATAGAAGCTCCTTGTGGACTAGATGGTCCTACAAGATCCTTCCAACAAGATCGTGAAAGCGATGGAATAAATTGAATGGAATTATTGACAATTTCACCCCGAACAAAAAGATGTTTGAAAAAATATAAACATTGAAGGACAGGATCATAAGTGTGCAAAATGAATATCAAGACCTCTAGCAATAGCAGATATGACATGCCCATGGGTGATAAGAGACTCCGGATGAACAACACATTGCAATAATTGATTGAAAATCCAATAAGACCAATAAATAGATTTTCGAGTATGCACACACCACATCAAAAACAACTCATGATGAGACACTCTATTGAACTCAGGCTTGTTAAAAACAATAGAAGCTAATATCTTATGCAAAATCCAGTATTTCAAATCTATAATGAGCATTGATTTAGCCTCTCTAGCCCTAAACGGTGTAGTCAATCCAGTCAGAAAATGCTAAAAATCATTAGGTCTATAAACCTTAGGCGGATCACATAATCCAGATTGTTTAAAACCAAAAATGCAATGCATCATAAAATAAGTTAGTGTATAATCAATGCCATTCAAACGAAAGTCCACTAGCCTAGGATTTTCTGCATTCTCTTTCAAATTGGTATAAAACTCCAATACCAAATCAGTATAAAAGTGTTCATGCATATTAATAAAATGCAGCAACCCACATTGAGATAACATATCATTTACAGCATCAAGTAATCCCACTTGTTCAAAGAGAGAGTCTAGAAAATACTTATATTGGGATATTGCCCTATCCTTGAGAGAAAGGAAACGATTAACTTCATGCACAGATGAAATGGGGAATTGAGCACCAAATTGTGTTGAGAGACTTTCAGGCTCTGCTGCATCTGCACCTTGTTGTCCCCTTGAAGTTGAAACATTCTTAGTTCTCACCATAATGGAAAAAGAGAAAGACAAAGAGAGAAGAAAAATAAGAAATGTAGAAGTGAAAGAAGAAGATGAGGAAGAGAAACACATAAATAGATGAGTAATAGAGAGGAAAAACGAGTAAAGGAAAAGAAATGAAAAATAAAAGTCAAAGCCAACTAAGTGCATGAGTGAAATAAAAGAAAAGAACTTTGAAAGGAAAGAAAAGAGTAACTGCAGTATTTATAGAAAAATTAGGGAAAGAGTGAAACGGCATGTTGTTTCACAAACCCTAGTTTTTGATTTGTAACCATTTCCCCCCTTTTATTTTAAATGAATTAAGGGCAGTTAATTAAAATTAAAACCACAAAGAATGAAGAAGTAAAATAATTAAAAAAAGTAAAGAAAGAAAACGAGTTAAAATTCACGACTCGGTAAAATCGAGAACAATGAATCACGAGTTGAAGGAAACTTCACAACTCGTGAAGAATGAGATTAGTCAGCACATGTAAAAAAAATATATTCACGAGTCGGACAGAAGTTCATGACTCATGAAAAATGAGATTTGAGCACATGTATAAATGTTCACGAGTCGAACCAACCTTCACGACTCGTGAAAAATTCCTTTCTGTGTTACTCATGAAACTCTTCACGATTCGATGCAGTGATGCACGACTCGGTATGTTTTTCATGACTCGGTAGGCTGCTACTTCTGGAACACTTGTGAACATCTTCACGAGTCGAACCTCACTCATGAATACATCCCAGTGCTGCAATTTTTTTTTGCAAAACATACCAACCTTGATCCAAAATTGAAAATTACAAAAGAAAATAAGTCAATAAAAATGAAAACTATAAAAGACAGAAAACTTAACCAAAAACAAACCATAGAACAAATAAATCCAAACTAAAAGAGCTAATCCTAAACAAAATTATTATTGTGCAATAGAGGAATGTAATAAAGAAACTATTTGAGTAGGAAATAATGCATCACCAATGAAATAGGGTTTCAATCTATGTCTATTAACTTGAAAGACCTCTCCTTTTTCATTAGCAATATCAATAGCTCCATAAGGAAAAACTTGAACCACCTTAAAAGGACCCGACCATCTTGATTTTAATTTACTGGAAAATAGTTTCAATCTTGAGTTGTACAACAAAACTAAGTCACCAACCTGAAATTCTTTCTTTAGCACATGTTTATCATGCCATGATTTAGTTCTCTCCTTATATAACTTAGCATTTTCATATGCATTCATACGAAGCTCCTCAAGTTCTTGCAATTGGAGCAATCTCCTCTTACCCATTTGTTGCATATCAAAGTTTAATACTCTAGTTGCCCAATAGGCTTTATGTTCAATTTCAACAGGCAAATGGCAAGATTTACCATAAACCAATTGATAAGGAGTAAGGCCTATAGGAGTTTTAAAAGTTGTTCTATATGCCCAGAAAGCATCATCTAGGTTAAATGCCCAATCTTTTCTTGACCTAAAGACTATTTTCTCCAATATCCACTTAAGCTCTCTATTGTTGATTTCAACTTGTCCACTGGTTTGAGGGTGATAAGGTGTAGCAATTTTATAAGTCACATTATACTTTTTCAATAATTGCTCTATAACCTTATTACAAAAATGAGACCCACCATTACTAATAATTGCCTTAGGTGTTCCAAATCTAGGAAATATAACTTTCTTAAGCATCTTCTTAACCACCTTAGCATCATTAGTAATGGTTGGAATTGCTTCCACCCATTTAGATATATAATCAACCATGACCAAAATATACCTACTTCCTAGAGAACTAGGAAATGGTCCCATAAAGTCCATACCCCAAACAACAAACAATTCAACTTCTAAAATGCAATTTAAAGGCATTTCATTCCTCCTAGACAAATTTCCCATTCTTTGGCACTTATCACAACTAAGTATAAAGGCTTTAACATCTTTAAACAAAGTAGGCCACTAAAATCCAGCTTACAACACCTTGGAAGCTATTTTAGAAATCCCAAAGTGACCCCCTACAGCATATGAATTACAATGAGCTATCACATCACTAACTTCCTCATGAGGTAATGATGAGGATTTATTTGAACCCTTAGTCTCACTAGACTGCGTATAGGATGAGTAGGGTATCGTTCCAAAGGGAACGGGTTAAATTTTGTATTGAAATTACAAAGACTAGATGGATAGGTAACAAATAAAATAAAGATCATGCATTTAACTAAATATCTAAACTACTTTGAATATATTAAATTAATTTGGATTAAAGATGACTTAAATGATGGTATGAACATACATTAAAAATTATGAAATAGTAATTCATTTAAGAACAAGTTCTAGATAATTATATAAATAAAGTGACTGGAGAATTTAGCCAAGATTCTTTAAAGCAACTCTCGTTGTCAGTAAAGATGTTTTTATTTAGAGTCTATAAGCACTCTCATGTCATTATAGAGATAAATAAAAATTATGAAGCTCTATGCCAATTCTTTAACCCCTCAAAGTGAATTCCTTAAGTCAAATTAAAGGAATTCAATGCTTCAAGTACATTCATTTGTTTTTCCATCAAAGAATTCCAACTCTCGTTGCGAATAAATTGACTAACATGCCAAATATGGTGGCCAATCATACATAACAAATCAAAGCACACAAATGGATGTAAATCATAATTCATACATAATAAGAATAATAAACATGTCTTAAACAAATACTAGTACATATTTATAATGTACAAAGGAAACTAGCCAAATACATATTTGAATTAAAGACAAACAAGAGAAAGAAAACTATCTCATGTTCCTTTGGCTTTTCCCTTTGTAATCATCTAATAAAAGCTAAGTAAAAATGTTTATCCAAAATAATAACTATATTTCTAAAAACTAAAATATTGATTGCTCTCTTCCTTCAATTAATGCCATCTATATTTATAGAGGGAAAACTCTACAAACAAGTCTCTTCATAATGGTTGTGAATGTGAAAAGTTGCCATGGAGGGTTATGATGCTTGGCTGAAAAATCATGTCGCTTGAGAACAGTTGCCATGGAGGGTTATGATGCTTGGCTGAAAAATCATGTGCAGAAGGATGGCATCATTTGGGAAATAGTGTCTTGTTCGACTCGTGAACACCCTCACAAGTCGTGAGCCCTTTCTGCCTACCAAGTCGTGATTCATCTCACTACTCTTCTGGACTCATGATTTCATGCTTTAGTCGTGACTTGTACTGCCCTCCTTATTGAGTTGCGACTACCTTCACGACTCGTGAACTACTGTTGCCTAGTCGTGAATGGCTTGCTCTTTCTTCTTCACTCCTTCTCCACTCGTGAGGCTCTTCACTAGTCACACAAAACTGTCCGAGTCGTGAACCACTTCACTACTCATGATCTTTTCCTTCAAAATTTCACCATCTTCTTCCTTTTCTTCACACTTCACCAATTTTAAGCTAAAAACAAACATAAACACATAAATTGGACATAAACACATAAAAACACTTATAATATTACATATTTAACTACATAAATAGGAGAAAAACACACATAAAAAGATAGACATTTTACATGACATCAGGTAAACACCTCTAAATCAGCCCATCAGCACATCTCCTATATAACAAAGGTTCTTCCCAATAGTAAAACTTCACATCATGAAGGAATTTCTTCCTTTGCCTATAATCTAGACCACAGGGAAGCACACCACTTACTAAATAGTTTACTATATCAGCAAACCATGGAACTTCCTTTGAAACTACACTAAAAATATTTTCCCTATGAAAAGCTTCATCAATAGGCACCCCATCATCATTATCTTTCAAAACACATTGGGTTAACCTAGATAAATGGTCAACAACTAAGTTCTCTTTCCCCTTTTTATCTCTTATTTCCCAATCAAACTCTTGTAACATCAAAATCCATCATAACAACCTAGGCTTAGCATCTTTTTTAGTCAAGAGATACTTAAGGGTAGCATGATCAGAATAAACAATGACTTTTTGCCCTACAATATATGCCCTAAATTTATCAAATGCATATACAATGGCTAAGAGTTCTTTTTCAGTTGTGGAATAATTAATTTGGGCATCATCTAGTAACTTACTAGCATAATAAATAACAAAAGACTTTCCATCTATTCTTTGTCCTAAAACAGCCCCAAACGCATAGTTACTAGCATCACACATTAATTCAAATGGTTGCTCCCAATTTGGTGGTTGCAATATCGGTGAAGTGACAAGAGCATGTTTAAGAGTTTCAAAAGATTTAAGACATGCCTCATCAAAATGAAAATTAACATCCTTGCCTAGTAATGTACACAAAGGTTTAGCTATCTTAGAAAAATCTTTTATGAACCTTCTATAAAATCCAGCATGACCTAGAAAGCTTCTAATATCTCTAACATTTTTAGGAGGAGGAAAATTAGCAATAATTTCAATTTTAGCTCTATCAAACTCAATATCCCTATTAGAGACTAAATGTCCTAAGACAATACCCATTTGTGCCATGAAATGACACTTCTCCTAATTTAAAACCAAACCATGCTCCATACATCAATTAACCACCTTAGAAAGATTAGATAAACAATTTTCATATGTAGTACCATACACACTAAAGTCATCCATGAAAACTTCTACACATTGATCAATAAGATCACTAAAAATAGAGAACATGCATCTTTGAAAGGTGGGTGGTGCATTACACAAACCAAAAGGCATTTGCCTAAATGCAAAAGTTCCATATGGGCATGTAAAAGTTGTCTTAAATTGATCATGTGGATGTATAGGTATTTGATAGAAACCACTTAGACCATCTAAGTAACAAAAATAAGAAAAATTGGCTAATCTTTCTATGACTTGGTCAATAAATGGCAAAAGGAAATTATCTTTTTTTGTAGCTTGGTTCAATTTTCTATAGTCCACACACATACGCCAACCCGTGATAGTCCTAGTAGGAATTAAATCATTATTATCATTATGAATTATAGTTAAGCCACCCTTTTTAGGAATAACTTGAATAGGACTCACCCACTTACTATCACTTATGGAATAAATTATGCCATTATCAAGCAATTTAATTATTTCTTTTCTCACTACCTCCTTAAGAGTTGGATTAAGCCTTCTTTGACCTTCAATAGAAGACTTAGAATCCTCCACTAAAAGATCCTATGCATGCAAACCTTAGGTGCAATTCCTTTTAAATCACTTATAAAATATCCCATGGCATTTCTAGTTCAAGTTTAACTTCCTCCTTGGATGTCTTTGATGGCATATCCTTATCCTTTCTCAAAGACTCAAACTTTGAGAATCTTACTTGGAAAGGATATGAGGCAACTTGCAAAACCTCATCACAACTTTCATTTAAACTATAAGGTGCAATAGGGTTTTGACTAACACAATCATTAACAACACTATCAATACACTCATCAAGAACATCATAAGCATCAATTATATTCACCACTTCTATTGGTGAAGTCTTAACCATCCCAAACACATTAAATTCAATTGTTTCACCATTAACTTCAAGAGATATTTTCCCATTTTTCATATCAAAAATAGCCCCAGCAGTAATTAAGAAAGGCCTACCAAACAAAATAGGAATTTCAGGATCTTCATCCATTTCTAGCACAACAAAATCAGCAAGAATCACAAATTTATCCACTTTGGTAGGAACATTTTCAAGTATGCCTATAGGGTGTGAAATAGACTTGTTTTCCATAGATAAGCACATATTAGTAGGCTTTAATTCACCTAAATCAAGCTTTTTATAAATAGAATAAGGCATAAGACTAACACTTGCACCCATGTCACATAAAGCTTTATCAAAATGTGTGCCACCTATAACACAAGGAACCATAAAACAACCCAGATCCTTTAGCTTAGGTGGATACTTGGAATATATAGCCTTAGACTTCTACCAAAGAAAGATAACCATGTTCTTCAAGCTTACCCTTGTGACTTACAATTTCTTTTAAAAATTTTGCCCATGAAGGCATATCCTTAATTGCATCCACAAAGGGTATAATTATAGTAAGTTCCTTCAAATAATTCAAAAACTTTCCAAATTGCTTATCAAGATTCCTTCTAATAAGTCTCTGAGGGAATGGTAAAACATTCAAATTAACTTTAGGGTCATCTTCCCTAGATGAAGGTATCTTTTCTTTAGATTCATTAGACTTTTGCATCACATCATCATTTTTACTAGCATCTAAAACATGCTCATCATTCACAATAAGATCCTCATTACCTTTAATATTACTCTCAATTTTTTTCACACTCCTTAACATAATGGATTGAACCAATTCATGAGGCAAAAACATAGGTTGACTTGGGAGTTTTCCTAATGGTTTAACACTAAAAGTGGCTTGTTGAGCCAATTGGGTTTCAAGAATCTTATTGTGGGTAACAAGTTGGTCAATTTTGGTATTTATTTGCTTAAATTGTTCCTCATTTGGTTTGTTAGTGGTCATTTGATGGTTAACAAATTGCTCCATCAAACTCTCAAGATGGGATTTAGGTTGTTGGGGGTTAAAAGGTTGCTTATTTGGAAAAGCTAAAGGGTTAGATAATTTATTCATAAGGTTACTAGTTGGAGGGTTCAATTGGGCATTTTGGGTTAGACCAAGAAAAATCGGGATGGTACCTCTATTGAGGATTATAATAATTAGAATTTTGTCCCATCCTTTGATTCTAATTTCCTTGAACAAAACTTACATCCTCTTTAGACCCTTCACTACAATTAGCATACATATGAGGTCCACCACATTTTTCACATACTTGACTCACATTTTCAATGTTAGAGTGAGAATTACTTACCAACTTAGTCAAGGCTTCAACTTTAGTCGTCAAGAGATTAATGGAGTCTAATTCCAAAAATCCCTTAGCCTTAGCCATAGTGGGTTCTTCTCCCATATAGCCTTGTGAGGCTAATTCCTCCAACAAAATTTTATTTTCCTTGGTAGTTTTCTCCAACCATTTTTCACTTGAAGCAGCATTTACAATATTTCTATTTTCCTCCATTAGCCCATTGTAAAAGATTTGAGGAATCATCCAATCCGGCAAGCCATGGTGAAGACATTGCCTTTAGAGTTCCTTAAATCTTTCCCAAGATGTATAAATAGTTTCATTAG
This sequence comes from Excoecaria agallocha, assembly GCA_037975025.1. NCBI lineage: Eukaryota > Viridiplantae > Streptophyta > Magnoliopsida > Malpighiales > Euphorbiaceae > Excoecaria > Excoecaria agallocha. The sequence goes on along the minus strand of CM075807.1, from coordinate 37,552,499 downwards.
GCAATTGTTTAAAAGTAGATATTTGATTTATAAATTTTGCTGTTTTGTATGGTGGAAAATACTTATGAAGAAAAGCTTGTTTTAATTGATCCCAAGTAGTGATTGTCTCACTAGGTATACTAGCAAGCCAAATTTGTGCTTTTTCTTTTAAAGAAAATTGAAATAGCCTAAGTCTAATGGCATCATTACTCACTCCATTAATTTTAAATGTAGCACAAACATTAAGAAAAGCAAGGATATGAGCATAAGGGTCTTCCCCTTACAAACCTCCAAATTGGTTATTTTGCACCATTTATATGACTGTCGGTTTGATCTCAAAATTGTTGTTAGCGATAGCTGGCGCCACTATTCCTCCAAAACTTTCTGAAATATTGGGCATGGAAAAATCACCAAGCATTCTCCTTGCTTCCTTCTAAGTTCCCTACACAAATCACAAATACTTTTAGTCTAAGATCATTACAAAAACTCTAATTACAAAGAATACAAAAAACACAATATAAAAAATCATATATCAAAACAACTAATGTATATCATATAATCCTAAAGCATCAACTCTTTGTATCAATCAATAAAAATTCATTTAAACAGTTCCCCAGCAATGGCGCCAAAATCTGATGGGCATTTAATTGAATCCTTAGTCTCACTAGACTGCATATAGGGTGAGTAGGGTATCGTTCCAAAGGGAACAGAATAATTTTGTATTGAAATAACAATATATAGATGGATAGGTAACAAATTCAATTGGAATCATGTAATTAATGTAATAACTAAACTACTTAAAATATATTAAGTTAATTTTGGATAATAGATAACTTAAAAGATGGTGTAAACAAACATTAAAACTAAGTGAAACAATTTCATCTATGAACCATTTAAACAATTGTATGAATGATATGATTGGAGAATTTAGCCAAGTTTCTTTAAAGCAATTCTCATTGTCATTAAAGGTATTTTTACTTAGAGTTTATAAGCATTCTCATGACATTATAGAGATAAATAAAAACTATGAAGTTATATGCCAATTCTTTAACCCCTTAAAGTGAATTCCTTATCTCTAAGTGAATTCAATGCTTCAAGTAAATTTATTTGTCTTTCCATCAAAGAATTCCAATTCTCATTGTGAATTAATTGACTAATATGCTAATAATGGTGATCAAGCATAATAAGCAATTCAATGCACCCAAATAAACTTAAATCATACTTCAAACATAAAGAGAATAAAACATGTCCAAACAAATTATATTGCATAGTTATAATGTACAAAAGAACTAAGCTAAATACACAATTGAAATGAAAAGGAATAAGAGAAAAGAAACATCATCACTCCCCGGGGTTTACTTTCTAATAAGACCTTCTGATAAATCTCTTATTTCTTTGACTTTGCTCTTTTGTCATCATCTAAAAACTAAGTAACGAGAGTTATCAAAAAATAACTAAAAATATTCTAAGTAAACTAATGAATTTCCTTCCATCCTTTTTCATATCTTCACTTCCATATTTATAGAGATTAACTCTACAAACATGTCCCTTCGGAATGGATGTAAATCATGAAAAGCTACCCCGAAAAGTCTTGATGGTTGGCTGAGAAATCGATTGTAGAAAAGTGGAATCGCTTGAAAATAGGTGCCTTATTCGGCTCGTGATATCTTCACGAGTCGTGAACTCCATCAGGTCTTCTTCACTCGTGATCTTCCCGTCGAGTCGTGAACGCCTACAACTTTGCTTACTGAGTCATGAATTCCTTCACGACTCGTGAACATGTCGTCTCTGTGTCACTCGTGAGCCTCTTCACTACTCGTGCACTCCAGTCCGACTAGTGAGCTTCTTCATGACTCGTGAGCTTCATCTGAAACCTTCACCATTTCATCACTTCACTTCACATTTGCACCAACTTTGACCTAAAACACAAATAAACACATAAACTAAACATAAACACATAAAATACACATAATATTACATACTTAGCTACTTAAATAAAAGAAAATACACACTAAAAAGTAGACATTTTACATGGCATCACTATACACTAAGGGTAATTATTTAATTCATATTACATTATCTTTTTACACAATTTTTCATGTGATTCATACTATGTCATACACCATACTTTATCAATTCTCATCTAATCATCATTATCACATATGAGTTCATAACATACATGGTAAATATCATTCAAATATGATGAAAATATGGTATTTTCTCAGGGTATACCATTCGGCTTCATCATAAACTCATGCATACAATGTGTTTTCTCATTCTTTCTCATGTCTTATACATTTCCCAAATTATTTTATGTATTTACATGTTGATATACATCCATTTTACATTAGTAACTCTTAGTTACATATATGTAAATCATTATGTTTGCATACGAAACATTATGTTCACATGTTATTTTAAGCTCTAATCAATCATGGTATGCCTATTCATCATTGTATTATACATTTCATGCTTAATATACTAATAATCATCAATTTATCATGGTATATAACCAAAGTCTAGCAAGTGTACTAGATCGGCTAGTAATATAGAGAAATAGAATTAAGACCCCAAATATCAAACCCAAGGAAAAATGTGTAAATGCAAACTTTTTTCATATTTTTGAATGAAAATTATGTGTAAAGAGTAAGAGAAATCCCAAGTTTTATAATGATAAAAAATTAACTAAAAATAGAAACATAAATAACTAAGGTAATGAAATTAACATAATTAAACAAAAACTTAAGCAATAATCTAGACTTAAACAAAACAAGTAATATATGTTGATAAAAATCACTAATAAAGATAACTTCTACTAAAGAACTATCCACCTCAACTAATATTGCAATAACTCAGTGCAAAGAAACACAAGAGATTATGAAAAACCTATTATATAAAGCCAGATAGCTTATTCAGACTATCAGTCTATGTACTAAACCTTCTTATTAAGAATAATTCAATACCTAGCATAAAAATCTAGTTTTAAACTCCTAGACATCCATTAAACTCTTTTTCAAGCAAACTTAACTTCAATATATTCTTAGTTCAACTTTTCTTAGTTTTAATCCACTCTTAGCAACACACAATTCGCTCAAATTAAAAAATAATCATGCATCAATACTAATAAACTAAATGTAGAAATAAATATCATAGATCATATTTGAATCAATCACCAACTATTAAACAAAGAATCAATCACCAACTATTAAACAAATAAGTTAACAATCAATTTAATTACAACATGATATAAGAATTTGCACAAAACTAAGAAATAATCAAACTTATATTGAATTAAAGCACAGCAAAGTTATTACAATAATAGTTTAAGGATTCAAGTATCATTTAACAAAAGTAAAAGAACTAGTCATAGTTCATATTAAACTGAAGAAAAATAAATAAAAATGATAAAAACACATAAAACCCTTAAACTGCTCTTGAAGTCCTTACAGATTCTTTAATTGTAGCCTTCAAACCCTAAGTGTAAAATTAAATTAAACTAAGACTTTTAATTCGTAAAAATAATAAGTGTCCCCGAAACTGGTGTTCTTTTATACTTAAATAGATCAATATTGGAAGAAATTTTGTTGTAAAGCTTCCCAAACTAGAATAAAGTAGAGTCCTATTCCACTTTAACAAGCTTGACTCGGTAGAGTGAAAATTCACTCCATCGAGAGTGAGGCTTTACTATTTTTTCCCTTAGAATGACTTGATAGGGTGAGAATTCACTCCACCGAGTGAAGCTTTTTCTCATTCCTTGTTCCTCATGCCTTACTTGGTAGAGTGAGAATTCACTCCATCGAGTGATTGCCCTCTAGACTAAACACACGAATTTCTATCTTTAAAAATCCTTAAATGCTAAATTTCCTCTTTTACCCTTAAGTCTTTCTTTTTTTTTCAATTTCACAACTAAAAACACTAATTTATGCAATTAAGTCCACAAACACAGATATTAAGAAATTAATAATAAAATTAAACAAATTAACACTAAAATAACATATTAAACACCTAAAACATACTAATAAAATTAGTTATAATTCTCAGTTATCAAATACCCAACACTTAGTCTTTGCTCACCTTCGAGCAAATTAGAACAAACCAACTTCTCAAGATAACCAAACTTCAAACAAGAATTATGCATTTCAAAACCAAGCCTAGCAATTAATAAGAGCACTTAACAAAATTCTAACTAGAATGAATTCAAGCAAGATAATATGAGCTAGTTCCCATGTGTGACACCCTATACTCATATTTATTTACCTAAGTTCATTTAGGAATCGATAAGTTACTATTTATTTGGTAACATTTTTCGCAGCATAATGGCTTATATTTTATGCTATCCAAAAATGCAAAAGATCAATTCCACACTCCCAAATGACAACCTCTACCTCCAATACTTCATTTACATACACAACACTTCTATATCAATGCAACGCAATGTGCATTCACGTAGTTACCACTCATATCATTAAACACACTAGTATGAGTTATTTGTCATGCCACACATATTAATTTACATACATTAATTCTATTTAGTACATAATCACACATATATCAAAATGGGTAATGAGACATTTCACGTATATGCCACCTGCTTTGCTCTACTTGTCCCATCTTTATCTGTTCCTGCGAACAGTCAAAATAAACCACACGCTAAGTAATGGTGTTGCCTAGTGGTGGATACTACTACACAAAATTTCATTTAATAAATAAATTTACTAAGATTTCTATTTTTACCCTCAATGCACCTTTACTTAATTAATTTAAATTATAATTCTTTTATTATTTTAGTTTCTTGATTTCTACCCTTTTTTATATCTTTAATTAAGACTGCTTAATGACTCCCATTATAGAAACTTTTCTTTTGGTCCCTAAACTTTTCCTTTCCTCTTAACTGTTTTTATTTACCTCTAATTTAACCCATTTTTGTTCCTTTAGTCATTATTTCACATTAAATGGTAAATTTCCATTCTAGTCCCTATTTTAACTCCTAAAGTGGTAAATTATATTTTAGTCTTTGAACTTTTTCAAAATTATAATTTCTCACTTATCATCTATTTAACTAATTTAACTCTTTTAATACCCCTTTTAGTGCTAATTTACATTTTTAACCCCTTAATAGTGTACAATGGAAATCTTTGAACCGGATATGCAAGACGAGGACTCCAATATCACTATTATACTCATAGGACCAGATTACTTACCATAACCCTACGTCCTTAGGACCAGATTACTTACTATAATCATGTGTCCCAAATCCATGTGTGTGCCAGTAATCTAAGCATAATATCAAATCAAAAGTCATAATTCCACTGCGGTACGGATCCTCATGGCTAGCCATTATATCTACAGTATTGGATTATCCACTGGGCTATTAATTTACATAATTTTCTTGCTTATTTCCACATCAATCATATTATGTAATAGATAATGCATCACCTTGTGATGCTCCAATCATACTTATCAGTACATTTTCATTATGTAAACTTATAGTAACATGTAAAAATGATAAAAACATGTCATTTTCACTATGAACCTCATTTAGCCACTTTAAGTTCATATACTTATCATGCTTTTCTTTCATCATTACATGCCTTAAGTGTTTCTAATATCCTGTAAGCCCTTCTTCCCCTAATTCTTTCCATTCTACCAATGAACAATCTATAATAATTCATAAATCTAGATCAGCTAATTGTTCTCGGATAGCACCAGCTCCTGTGGAAATTTCTCAATTTCAAAATGTGTCGAAGACTTGGTGTTGGATTTTAACGGTTACATGCATCACATACATGAGCAAAATTTTAAAATTTTTTAACCATTAGATCTGATCTTGCCATGAATACACAATATAACTATATGAGAATAAGAAAAATCACCTTTGATTTTTGTTAAACAGTTGATTTTACTTCGCACCGGGTTGTCGCAAACCACAGTGTCGAAAATCGAACACCTCCAATGAGTAATCCACACTAGAGAGGGGTAAATTAAACCAACAAATTGGTGTTTAACTAGGGCTGGCTGAAATTCCCAAGAGCTAGCTTAGGAGTTGGCATAAAAGGGAGAGAGAGATTAAGAGAAAAGACTTTCTTTTTGTTTTAATCACTTAACCCTAATTCTCATTAGTTGGCCTTTTATAGTTAGGTTAAAGTTCCAACTCCTTAATGAGATTGGGCTCATTAAAATTGCTGGAGAATTATTAATTGGGCCTCTGGAATTAATTATAATCATTTGGGCTTAATTAAATCCAATTCAAACCTTTTCATAAAAGTCTATGCACAAAACCCATAAACTACGCCCTTTGTGCAACTAATTGGATTTAAATACCCAAATGGATTCCAAATCCAACCAAATTAAATATGTGGGTTCCATAACACTTATGTAACATATATAAATTAATTTGGTCCATTAAATAGGCCATTAAGGCCTTCTGTTCTGAGGTAGGCGTGTGGCCCTTATAGAAGGGCTTTCGACAACTGCTTGATTCCTCTGGCCCTTAATAATTGCTCCATTGGACTTATTAATTATTATACCAGTCCTATAACACTTATAGTAGTCCTAAAACACTTATAAGACAATAATAATTAATCATGAAATACATTATTTCAATTAGGTTCAATTTTGCAGAACATTTCTCAAAAGTTCCGCGGATAATTTTATTTGATCATAATTAATTAAACTCTTTAATTAATTATTATCATATTCTCTTCTCTACCTTTATAATAATATCAAATATTATAATCCTTATCGTTTTACCATTTTACCCTTTTCTCTATATGTGTGTTACCTATTGGGTTCTTATCCATGTTGGCAGTATAATAAGTAATTGTGAGTTCTATTCAAAACTCACATGATTTAAACTCCTTTAAGTCATCTTATCAATCCCTATTGATACTTTTGATACATCATTATACAAGTCATGATTGGCCTCTAGCTAGGCATCATGACAACCCAAATGTCAGGAAAGTCATGTGGTTTGACTGTACCCTTCCATAGAAACAGTTACCGTGCAATTAATCCTTTCACCACTCTTATCTCAATTAGATTCTGAGTATGGATTTCTATCAACTCATATAAATTTAATTATGTATGTTCTATTAATTTAACCATTATTCCTAAAATGCCCTTCATGGATCTCCATCCATCTCGGCATATTACTCTGGCCAGAGATTCTCTGAACAAGGCAATTATAGAATCATGCGAGATAACTTCCCTTGTTAAATCTGGGTTGGTGAATCCTTTGTCAATCACTCAACTATCTTCAAGTAGGTCATAATATTGTCAATCTCCTAACTATGTTCACTCCCAGTTGGAAGTAATCAGTTATGGAGTCAAAGTATACCACTTTCTACTTAAGATAACTTTGGTGATCTCAAGTCTAAGGATACTTGCACAACCATTATGAAGAGATTCCTCACTAACATAGATTTAATATCCATATGAGGATTCTCTTTGTAGGTCTCAAATGAACTTGTTCTTCTAACAAGCATCCACATGTTAGCTTTGATTATCTTCCATAATCACAGTTATGAGAACCACTGTTTGAACCATTCAAAAAGCATAACATGTGCTAGTTTGTCCGAATTAACAATGTCCTATCTTGTTAATTCTATGACTAAGGATATTTAGATATTAACACATTTGCATGAAATAGACATCTCACATCATGAACACCTTCATGATTGCCTTTGCACTGTGTTTATAATATCTAGGACTTCATTTATTAATTTAAGATTTACAAACTCATGTATTCAAACATAGCATTAATAAATGAATGATGCCTTTTATTAAGAATATAAATTTCATACATATGAAAAACATCCCTATTACATGGGCTCTAGGGCATACTCTCTAACAATCTCCCACTTGCACTAGAGCCAATCACTCATATGTCTCAGACCCATGCTATTTATATGGTGATCATACTTAATCTAGGAAAGTACTTTAGTGAGGGGATCCGCCACATTGTCATCTGTGGGAACCCTTTCTATTTTCACATCATTTCTAGCTACTATTTCCCTTATGAGATGGTAGCGTCTGAGAACATGCTTGGATCGCTGATGAGACTGCAGTTCCTTTGCTTGCGTAATGGCTCCATTGTTGTCACAATATAAAGGAATTGGATCAACAATGCTAGGCACCACTCCTAGTTCGGTTATGAACTTTTTGATCTAGACTGCTTCTTTGGCTGCTTCTGAAGCAGCAATGTACTCAGCTTCCATCGTGAAATCAGCAGTTGTTTCTTGTTTGGAACTTTTCCAACTAACTGCTCCTTCTTCCATTATGAACACATAACCAGATTGTGATTTGCAATCATCTTTGTTAAATTGGAAGCTGGCATCTGTATACCCATTTACTTCCAAACTGCCCTCTCCATATACCAAGAATATATCCTTAGTCCTTCTCAAGTATTTAAGAATATTCTTGATAGTTGCCCAGTGTTCCTCTCCAAAAATGGATTGGAATCTGCTTTTGACACTTAAAGCAAATGCTACATCTGGACGTGTACATAACATAGCATACATGATATAACCAATTACAAATGCATATGGTATTCTATTCATACTCTCTCTATCCTCTAGTGTCTGTGGACACATAGACTTAGAAAGGTGTTTCCCATGCACCATGGGTATAAACCCTTTTCTTAAAGAGATTCATATTGAACCTCTTCAATACTTTATCTATATATGTACTCTGAAAAAGACCTAGCAACTTATTGGATCTATCTCTATAGATCCTTATTCCCAGAATATAGAATTCTTCTCCAAGGTCTTTCATGGAGAATTGCTTGGATAACCATATTTTAACAGATTGGAGAAGAGAAATGTCATTTCCCAAGATTAATATGTCATCTACATATAGAACTAGGAAGACAATTGCACTCCCACTGACCCTTTTATACACACAAGGTTCATCTTCATTCTGTGAGAAACCAAACTCTTTGATTGTCTCATTAAATCATATGTTCCAGCTCCTAGAGGCTTGCTTCAATCCATAAATGGATCTTTGAAGCTTGCATACCTTTTCGCCATTTCCTGATGTGAATCCTTCTGGTTGTGTCATATACACATCCTCGATTAGATTTCCATTAAGGAAAGCTATCTTCACATCCATTTGCCAAATCTCATAATCATAATGAGCTATAATGGCTAAAAGTATTCTTATAGACTTAAGCATCACTACAGGAGAAAAAGTTTTGTCATAGTCAGTACCTCCTTTTTGACGATAACCTTTTGCTACTAAGCGAGCTTTATAGGTAACTATATTACCTTTCATGTTAGTCTTCTTTTTGAAGACCCATTTGCACCCTATGGGTTTTTATCCCTTCAGGTGGTTGAGTTAAAGTCCATACTTTATTCTCATACATGGAGTCCATTTTAGACTGCATAGCCTTAAGCCATAAATCACATTCTGAACTGTTCAAAACTTCTTGATAGCTTGTAGGCTCATTATCCTCTACTACAGTTATGCCTCTATCCGAATCAATGTGAAAGCCATATCTCACAGGGATAGAACGCATCCTAGTAGATCTTCTAGGATTTTGTGTATAATCAGGTTCAACTGTAATCTCATCATTATGAAATTCAGTTTCGGGTTCAATCGGTTGATCATCTTCTATTTGTGGGTCTTGAACTTCACCAAGTTCAAATTTATTCCCACTGTCCTGTCGTAGGAGAAATTCTCTTTCCAAGAAGACAGCATGCCTTGAAACAAACATCTTTTGTTCTAAGGGATGATAGAAATAATATCCAAATGTTTCTTTTGGATATCCCACAAATAAACATTTGTCAGACTTAACATCCAGTTTGTTTGACATTGTCCTCTTCACATAAGTAGGACAACCCCATACTTTCATATGAGAAAGCGTGGGTTTCTTATTATTCCACATCTCATATGGAGTAACATCAACCGATTTACTAGGAACTCTATTTAACACATAAATAGCAGTTTCTAGTGCATATCCCCAAAAGGACTTAGGCAAGTCTGCTCGGCTCATCATTGATCGAACCATATCTAATAGTGTTTGATTTCTCCTTTCAGATACACCATTATGTTGTGGTGTATATGAAGGAGTCCATTGAGAAAAAATCCCATTATCTCTAAGATAATCCCGAAACTCTTGACTTAAGTATTCTCCACCTCGATCTTATCTAAGTGTTTTAATACTTTTGCCAATTTGTTTCTCAACTTCATTTCTGAACTCTTTGAACTTTTCAAATGCTTCAGACTTATATTTCATTAGATAGATGTATCCAAACCTGGAATAATCATCAATGAAAGTAATTAAGTAGGAGTAACCTCCTCTGGCATGTGTAGTCATTGGACCACATACATCTGAATGTATTAAGTCCAAAACCATTTTAGCTCGTTCTCCTTTACCAATAAAGGGAGCTTTTGTCATTTTCCCCAATAAACAAGATTCACATGTATCAAATGATTCATAATCAAATGATCCTAAATCACCTGACTTGTGTAATTTGGTCATGTGTTTTTCATTTATATGGCCTAAATGACAATGCCATAAGTATGAGGTATTTAGATTATCATGTTTCATTCTCTTGGTATCCACATTATGTACTTCTTTAATTAAATCAAGAACAAATATACCATTCTCAATGATAGATTTTGCATAAAACATATTGTTCTTAAAAATGTAACAACATTTATCCTTTAAAGAAATATCATAATTGTTCATCAAACGGCTGAAAGAAATAATACTTTTGGATAAAGCTGGAATATAATAACAATTATTTAATTCCAGTACTAATCCACTAGGAAGAGGCAAATAGTAAGTCCCCACAACTATTGTAGAGATGTTCTGTCCAGTAGCTGACTGCAAACATATCTCTGCCTTTCCAACTCTTCTAAAGCTTCTAAGCCCCTGTAGATTATTACATAAATGAGATCCACATCCGGTATCTAATACACAAGATTGTTTTTAAACAAGAGAATAAGTATTAATTTCAATCATATGAATACCTGAAGTAGAAGCATCAACTTGCTTCTTCTCCTTGAGAGAATCTAGATAGGCCTTGCAGTTACGCTTCCAATGACCATCCTTTCCACAATGGAAGCAAGTTCCTTTGGGATTCTCTTTCTTAGCAACCTTCTTCTTGGAGATCCCACCATTCTTTGGCTGCGCCTTGGTTATCTTCTTCTTCTTCTGCTTCTTGCCTTTAGCAGAAGTGACAACCATGACACTTTTTGGATCCTTCTTAAATGATCCATCAGCTGTCTTGAGCATATTGATTAACTCAGGAATGGATACTTGGATCTTGTTCATGTTGAAGTTAAGCACGAAAGGTGCATAACTTGAAGCCAACGAGTACAAGATTAAATCTATGTATAGATCATTATCCATAACATAGCCAAGTCTACTCAAATGCTCAATATACCCATACATCTTTAATGCATTAGTAGCAGCCGAAGTGCCTTCCACCATTTTACAGCTAAATAGAGCTCGAGCAATCTCATACTGCTCAGTTCTGGCCTGAGAAGAATAAAGCTCATCTAGATGCAAAATGATGGTTCTAGCATCAATCATTTCATGTTGCTTCTGAAGCTCCGAGAACATAGCACCCAGCATCAGACATGCTGCTTCTTCACTATCCTCCATGTATTTTTGATAAATGCCTTTGATCTCATCAATGGCATCATCTGATGGAAGTGGTGGTAGATCTTTATCCAAGACATAGTGGATCTTTTTAGCTCTAAGAACAATTCTCACTTGCCCGATCCAGTCAGAATAGTTGTTGCCAACCAGCTTGTTATCCAAGATTTGATCGTATATTAATGTTTGATGTGCTCATGATGATGAACTAGATGTGAAAAAAAAAAGATATGAGAGTATGTTCATATATATGTATGAATTAATAAGGTCTTTAAATAATCCATTTACTCCCACTATTTTATTGCAAATTAATAGCCCTCACTATATAATTCGAGAAAACCCGATGGTTTTCTTAGTGGGCCAATATCCAATCCTTGATATGTAATTTGACCTTGACTGTGGTCAACAAGCCAAATTCCATACCCTTGAAAGGTAGGTATCTCTATACCAATTGTGTCTCCACACAACTATTGGATCATTAGGTTATCAACTCTTGATGCATGCATATCATATATGTATTCCTTAATCTTGCCTCTAGAACCATTAGCCTTGACTGTGGTCAACAAACTAATGGGCTAGCTAAGATGACCCATTTAATTAGATTTGAACATATTCGATATAATGTGAGCTTGACTGTGGTCAACAACCCACACTATAAAGAACTCTAGTTCTCCATAAATTAATGGAAGGCTTATATACCTTAGTATTTTTAAAGGGTTTAAGTTAATTAAGTCTCATCATACATGGTTGGCATACATTGGTATGCATCCTATATCTATCACATAAATATAAGCATACAAATATGGTATAGTTATGGTCTTCACTACATTGATTTCCCCGAGCCAAAAGGGAAATCAAAAGGTCACACCTAGGTACTATGCATGATTCAAACAAGAAAATAATTACATTATCTTCAAGCTTGTTGGATCTCCATCCGGCCTATCTTGCTCCTTGATATTGGTCTCCATCTCTATTTCTAATTCTAATCTAAGTAATCTAATTACATATTAATATTTGAAATGAAATACAAACCAAAAACAAGTGGCCGGGACATGAAAGTCCTCATTGGGCCAAAACATGCATTATGCTCAATCACATTGGGCTTTGTCCATAACTAACCATCATGCCAATCATACAGCCTTATATGCCTCTCTAATGCATAAAGAAATGGATTACTAACTTTGTTTCAATCTTTGAAACTATATTTTGAGTTATTTTAATGATGTGATCAAATTAGGAAACTTTTTTCATTTTGGAAACTTTCATTTTAGGAAACCTTTTTGCATGCATGTATTCTTGTCTTAATAATCAATCCAATTGATTATTAATTAATTATAAATTGATTATTTAATTAATTAATCATATTAAATAATTAAAAGAATCAATTTTGGGCTTAAAACAAATGTAGGCCGAAACCCACAGAAGAAAAACCCTAACTGTGTTCACACACAAACTAGTTTTGTGTCTTTTGGACCATTTAGGCCTTTTGGAATGAGCCAAGCCCACTCCAGCCCTTAAAACCCATTAATAAACTTAATTAATGTTTATAATGTTTAATTTAAATCAGCTCCTTGGGCCCACCAAGTCATTCACTAATTTAAACCAAGTCCGTAAACATAATTAAGCCCATTAAGTGGTTTTAATAAATTAAAATTAATCAAATTAATTTAAGGCCCATTTTAATTAATCCAATTAATTAAAAACACTTTAATATATCATATATATCAGATTTAGAAGATCAAAATTCGTTCTAACCAAGAACACATCAAGAACACACAAAGAACACCAATTTATCGAACTTTTCGACTAAACTAGTTCTCATGCAAAACTTGTTTGATTTTAATTTCGTTCGATCCTACAGCTTAATATCCCATATTAAAAATATAAAATATCATCTAAATGATGTTTTAATGGATCCATAAGAAATTAAATTAGAACAGCCCCTTAAATCACCTAGGGTTTCACGCCAAACCCTAATTGGTTTCACGCCAAACCCTAATCACAATCCTTCAAAAATTTCATTTTTGTTTCCACCAAATTTATTTGATCACACATACAACCAGAAATAAATATTTCTCATTCATGAACAATCAAATCTAATATTTTAAAGTTCATGAAATAAATAACTCAAAACAGAAACAAAACTTATTCCACAGAAGAATATAGAATTGTATATCCATGGCAAAACCTTGGCTCTGATACCATGTTGGATTTTAATGGTTACATGCATCACATACATGAGCAGAATTTTAAAATTTTTTAACCATTAGATCTGATCTTGCCATAAATACACAATATAACTATATGAGAATAAGAAAAATCACCTTTGATTTTTGTTGAACAGTTGATTTTACTTCGCACCGGGTTGTCGCAAACCACAGTGTCCAAAATCGAACACCTCCAATGAGTAATCCACACTAGAGAGGGGTAAATTGAACCAACAAATTGGAGTTTAACTAGGGCTGGACGAAATTCCCAAGAGCTAGTTTAGGAGTTGGCGCAAAAGGGAGAGAGAGATTAAGAGAAAAGACTTTCTTTTTGTTTTAATCACTTAACCCTAATTCTCATTAGTTGGCCTTTTATAGTTAGGTTAAAATTCCAACTTCTTAATGAGATTGGGCTCTTTAAAATTGCTGGAGAATTATTAATTGGGCCTCTGGAATTAATTATAATCATTTGGGCTTAATTAAATCCAATTTAAACCTTTTCATAAAAGTCTATGCACAAAACCCACAAACTAGGCCCTTTGTGCAACTAATTGGATTTAAATACCCAAATGGATTCCAAATCCAACCAAATAAAATATATGGGTTCCATAACACTTATGTAACATATATAAATTAATTTGGTCCATTAAATAGGCCATTAAGGCCTTCTGTTCTGAGGTAGAGGTGTGGCCCTTATAGAAGGGATTCCGGCAACTGCTTCATTCCTCTGGCCTTTAATAATTGCTCCAATGGACTTATTAATTATTATACCAGTCCTATAACACTTATAGTAGTCCTAAATCACTTATAAGACAATAATAATTAATCATGAAATACATTATTTCAATTAGGTTCAATTTTGCAGAACATTTCTCAAAAGTTTCGCGGACAATTTTATTTGATCATAATTAATTAAACTCTTTAATTAATTATTATCATATTGTCTTCTCTACCTTTATAATAAAATCAAATATTATTATCCTTGTCATTTTACCATTTTACCCTTTTTTCTATATATGTGTGTGACCTATTGGGTTCCTATCCATGTTGGCAGTATAATAAGTAATTGTGAGTTCTATTCAAAACTCACATTATTTAAACTCCTTTAAATCATCTTATCAATCCCTATTGATGCTTTTGATACATCATTATACATGTCATGATTGGCCTCTAGCTAGGCATCATGAATACTCAAATGTCAGGAAAGTCATGTGGTTTGATTGTACCCTTCCATAGAAATAGTTACCGTGCAATAACTCCTTTCACCACTCTTATCTCAATTAGATTCTGAGTATGGATTTTTGTCAACTCATATAAATCTAATTATCTATGTTCTATTAATTTAACCATTGTTCCTAAAATGCCCTTCATATCCATCCATCTCGGCATATTACTTTTGCCAGAGATTCTCTAAACAAGGTAATTATAGAATCATGCGAGATAACTTCCATTGTTAAATCTGGGATGGTGAATCCTTAGTCAATCACTCAATTATCTTCAAGTAGGTCATGATATTTCCAATCTCCTAACTATGTTCACTCCCAGTTGGAAGTAATCAGTTATGGAGTCAAAGTATACCACTTGCTACTTAAGATAACTTTGGTGATCTCAAGTCTAAGGATACTTGCACAACCGTTATGAAGAGATTCCTCACTGACATAGATTTAATATCCATGTGAGGATTCTCTTTGCAGGTCTCCAATGAACTTGTTCTTCTAACAAGCATCCACATGTTAGCTTTGATTATCTTCCATAATCACAGTTATGAGAACCACTGCTTGAACCATTCAAGAAGCATAAAATGTGCTAGTCTGTCCGAATTAACAATGTCCTATCTTGTTAATTCTATTACTAGGAATATTTAGATATTAACACATTTGCATGCAATAGACATCTCACATCATGAACACCTTCATGATTGCCTTTGCACTGTGTTTATAATAGCTAGGACTTCATTTATTAATTTAAGATTTACAAACTCATGTATTCAAACATAGCATTAATAAATGAATGATGCCTTTCATTAAGAATATAAATTTCATACATATGAAAAACATCCCTATTACATGGGCTCTGGGGCATACTCTCTAACACTTGGGTAGTAAAAAAAAGTGGAATACTATATTTCTAGGAATTGTAATACTCATATAATAACACATATTCATTTTACATTATAAATCTCAAGTTACCTTAATTTTCACACTTCTCATGTCTTATTTGTATAACTTAATATGCATAATACATCAGTTTATCACATGTTATGCTTAGGTATCATATTCGTCCAAGATAGTTACCACACTTTTAATTTTTTTTCTTCATTTATTCACACTTTTAACATCTTAATTCATCATTTTAAAATGTTAGCTTGAATTATTTCACATTCCAACCTAACTTAGTATAGTTACATAAGGTGAATTTCAAAGATATTTCAACTATAGACATGAAATTTAATGTAGTAAGCACCCACTAACCTCAAATAGCCTTGAAATTCCTGAATCTTTCTTTTCTTCACCTTCTTTTACTTTGCCTTCATCTTTTCCTTCTAGTTCTACTTTAGGCTGAAATAAAGAGAGAGAAAATTATAAGTTTAAGCTATGATTTTAAGTAACTATAAGCTACTAAATAATCTTATTAACCATGCTTTACATATACATATTAATTTCCCTAATTAATTTGGACAAAAACTCAAGTTCTTACCTAACTTGGTGGATTTTCCTTTACACAATTTTCTTTAATTTCAAGCCTTTTTTTGCTTTACTTAAATTTCTATGTTGTAGAGGGAGATTTCTAGTATATGTAGGTGAAATTATGGCTTGATTTTTGGTGTGTGTGGAAAGAGATAAAGAAAATAAGATGAGATGGCTTAAATAGAGGCAATTCGATTTTTGTTAAGGAGAAGAGGAATGAGGCCAATTTTGGGGAGGATATTTGGAGTTTCTAAAGTTCTCTAGGCTGTTCATAAATCCACCAAATTAGGGATCAAAAATCCATCTTTAACTGTTACATCTAAAACCACATTTTTGTGACATTTGTCACTTTTTCATTGAGTTACACAAACTTTTTGTAATGGAGCTTCACACATCTAATCTTAGACCATTTTCTAATGACAAAAATGCCTTTAGTTGATTTAAATATGACAATTAAGCCCTTCAATAACTCTAACCTTGATTTTTGATCATTTTTCTAAAATTGATATTCCAATTGTCATAATGGCTTGAAATTTTGCCCTGCATGCAATAATACATGTGGGAATGTTTTTTTTTTAAATTTTAGCTCATTCTAATATCATTTCAATATATTTTTTGATCCAAAGGCAAAATCAGCTGGTTCGAAACCCGAAATCTCAAAACTACTGAAAAAACTATCTTTCACTTTTTTGGGCTTATTTATGCTATTCTTGATGTGTATGTGAAATTAGAATACTTGTAGAGGTCTTTAAGGTGTCCAAAACCTCGATCAAACTTGTTGTCAAATCCCTAGAAAATCGTGCAAAATTTCTTTATTTGCTAATTGGAGGCCTATTTGAGCTCAATTTCTCCTTAAATTGTACCACTAGACTCCACTTAACTCATATTATTTTATTTATCTCTTGACTGTAACTTCCCAGGAGGTCATCCATCCTCTTACTACCCTGGGTTGAGCATGCTTAATGCTTAACACTTAATCACTTTTAAAATTTACTATCTTATACTAAGGCACTTGGCCCGAAACTCAACTTAGGGCTACTATTCATGCTCTAGAATGTACTATGTATATCAGATGAAAATTTGGGATATTACACCATGTGTGTTTGTAAGACCAAAATAATTCAAGCATTATCAAAATCAAAACACCAATGCAAATTTATAATCAAGCTTAGCATGAATATACACCTCAGTGTATAAATGGTTTTGCACTTGAAACTCTAAAAATACCATAAACTTCTCCTTTAGTAATGGAATCCAGAGATCGTCTCCATTAAACAACTCAAAGCAGAACTTATAATCAATTAGGTCTTAAAAGGTTGTAATGGGGTTAAGGTATTGGTTGTCAAATAATGGACAATAGATAATCAAAAAAAATCGCCACTCTGTGACAAGAAGACTAACATTTCTAAAATTTCATCCCACTAACTCAAAAATATAATACTAAGCCAAACTTACTTATCTTTGCATATTCGAAGTACTTTTTGAGAGCAAAAACTATTGCAACTTTTCACAAATTCACAATTTATCCCCTTTTAAAAGTCACAATTTCTTTCCCTTGTAACTACCCCACACTTAAAATTTTGCCATATTTGCTAGCTTTATTTCTTTCACACTATCTTTTTTTTCTTTTCTATTCTTCTTTTTTTCTTTTCAAACTTCATTATGGTAATATATGATAAAATGGGTAATTATAGGGTAGAAATTTTCACTATTTTCTTGACTTCATTTATAATCTTTGCTAATAATCCCAAAATTGTCTTACTACACCCTTTACAATACCAAATAAAAGTTAATCTACCCAATTCTAGAAATGCCAATTCTAGAAAGAAAGATAAAGGCTTTTTAGGCTATATGGTTAATAATTGAGTGTAACAAGAAAAACAAATATGGCATGCGTAAGTATTTACCTTTTATGGGTTTACATGAATGCTTTTATATAGATTCAACTTTAAAGAAAGAAAGTAATCCTTTAACAAGGTGTCCTTGAGTATATACCTGACATTTACACAGTTTAGGAGTATGAAAGCTTTATTTTGATCTAATTGTCTAGCATTCACAATGTCTGAGAACTTTTAAGGAGAGATCCTCATAGTATGACTCTATGTTAAGGTTTCGGTTATTCAAGTGATACATGATAAATTAGATCGTGATTTATTATTAAACCTTTATTACACATTCTATTCACTGATTAATTCATAAGTTCACTTTTATTATCGAATTTATTATGATTATTGAGTGATTAATTTTCCCTTTATCCATTTACTACATTGAGCATCATGTTAGTAATCGTAGAGAAATTAACACATACATGCATAAATAAACATTATAAAGAAAATAAATGTCATCCATACATCACTTAAACAAATATACATATATAAACACACACACACACACAACTGAAAATAAATAATAGTCTAGACAATCAATCATCATAAAAAAAATACATCTCTATTATTATCATCTGTGGTGTTGTTACAATGTAAAATGGTCTAATATTCAATACATATTTTCTTTAATACTGGTAGCTAAATGTGTTTAATTATATTAATTTTGAGGGTTATGTTTAGCTTATGTGTTTGAATGTGTGGCAGTTAAATTGAGTTAAAAAGTGAAGACAAGCAAGCATAAGGGATGACTCATGATGGCCTGCATGAGTCACTATAAAGAAGAAGTAGGGACGAGACATAAAGGGTAAGGCGAGTCGTGATGAGAGAAGGAGCAAAGAGGTCCTTTGTCCGAGTCATGTCACCTTGTCCAACTCGTAATAGGTGTCCGACTCATTGTAGAGAGCAAAAAAAATGTTACAAGCTAATAAAGGATAACTCATGATAGGTGCCTGACTCATTACAGAGGCAAAAGCAGCATGACTCATGATGGATGACATGAGTCGATGCAGACACTTGTTCCTAATCAACATGGCTTTTTGTCCCACCTTTTCACAACCATCAAGCCTCTCCACCAGACTTTTTCAAGGCAGTTTTTCACACTTATACCTATTCTTAAGAGGCACGAATAAGGGTGTAAACTTCTCTACAAATTGGGAGAATTGAGACAGATTTAGGGATGGAAAAATTTTACCAGATGACTAAGAGACAACGTCAAAAGAACAAGAGAGTAATCAAGAGGTTAAGTCAATTTAAAGCACATTTTTGAAGAAGATTGAAGGAGTCATCTATATCATTCCTTCTTCTCTTTTGTTATTTAATTCTATTGATATTCTCCTTATTAATATTTAACATGTATCTTGGCTAAGTCTCTATGTATTAGGATTGTAAACATAGAATTAATTTAAGAACTACATTTACTGTTAATACATGATTGATTAAGATTCAATTGAGTGCTTGATTGTGTTATATGTACTTGATCATTATATGTAACTTACTAATCAAATTGTTCACAATGAGAATTGGGGCAACTTGGTGGAAATGCAATTGATTCTACTTAAAGATTTGGAAATTACTTAGAGATAAGGATTTCACTTTGAGGGATTAAAGAATTGACTTAGCACTTAATGGTTTTTATTTATCTCCATAATGACATGAGAATGCTTATAGACTCTAAATAAGAATATCTTTAATTGACAATGAGAGTTGCTTTTAAGGATTTTTGGTCAAATTCTCCTATCAACTTATGTATGAATGTGTTTATTAATGATTATAGTTCGTAATTGATTTAGGTTGTAATTCTAATACATGTAAATTATAATATGGTTTTCATTTAACAATTTAATTAGAATGTATTTTTATAGTACTTAGGATAGTTAGAATACATTCACTTTATGTTAATCATTATCTATCCATCTAAGTAACTATTTTAATTATTATAAAATTACTCCAAGGTTCCCTATGTTTGACACCCTGCTCACTCTGTATTAAGTTCCTAGAGACTAGGGTATACAATTTCACTTGCAACAAAATTTGGCATCATTGCTGAAGATTTCTTGTTCAGAATTTTTATTAATTTAGATTAGTAAAAAGTTGTTTTAGGCTTTTATTTTAGTTTTTTTATATATCAATAGTAATTGTGTGATATTTGTTTTAAGTTTTGAGTGTATGCATCGTCATAGAAGTTTAGGAGATATATTGCAACTTGATTTAGAAATTAAAAGAACCCTACGTGCTTTGCACAGGGAAAAAAGAGAAAGACAAGCAGAGGAACAAAGATTAAGACAAGAGGAACAACCGTTGGAAAGGATGGTTGAACCAAAAAGAAAAATGCTGGGAGATTTTTCCATGCCGGATATTACAAGTGGTTTTGGAGGAATAGTGGCACCATCTATAACAAATAACAATTTTGAAATTAAACCAAGCATTATCCAAATGGTGCAGAATAATCAATTTGGAGGATTGCCAGGAGATAACCTATATGCCCATATTTTGGCCTTCTTTAATGTTTGTTCCACATTTAAAATCAATTGAGTAACTGATGATGTAATTAGGCTTAGGCTTTTCCCATTTTCAGTTAAAGAAAAAGCATAACTTTGGCTTGTAAGTTTGCCAAGTGAATCAATCACTACTTGGGATCAATTGAAGCAGGCATTCTTACATAAGTATTTTCCCCCACACAAGATAGCAAGGTTTCAAAATGAGATCACTACTTTCAAGCAATATCCAAATGAAACTATCTATGTTGCTTGGGAAAGGTTCAAGGAACTTGAAAGGCAATGCCCACACCATGGATTACCTGAGTGGATGATTCCTCAGATTTTTTTACAATGGATTGACAGATGACAATAAAAATATTGGCAATACGGCTTCAAGTGGGAAATGGTTGGAGAAGACGGCAAGAGAGGATATGGTATTGCTAGAAGAACTTGCATCCCAAGGATACATAGGAGATGAACTATCGATGGCTAAAACAAAAGGTATTTTGGAACTTGACACTATCAATTTATTGAATGCTCAGGTTGATACTCTCACCAAAATGGTAAGCAAAACTCAACTTAATTCTTTAGAATGTGCTAAGTCTATATGTGAATTATGCGGTGGATCTCATTCATATTCCCAATGTAATTTGAATTCTAATAAAGATGCAAGTTTTGTGCAATGAGGTTTTAATCAAAGGATGGGATGAAATTCAAATTTTTATAATCCCCAATGGAGGAACCATCCTAGTTTTTCATGATCTAACTCCTCTTCTCAGTTAAACCCCCTTACTGATCCCAATACCAAACTGTTACATCCACTAGGATTTCCTATAAAATAACCATTTAACCCTCAACAAACTAAGTCTAAACTTGAAAGCCTAATGGAACAATATATCAGCCATCAAATGACTACCAATAAGGAAATCGAGGAGCAATTCAAGTAACTCAATTCAAAATTTGATCAGCTTGCTGCTCATAACCATACCCATGAAACCTAAATTGCTCAACAAGTAACTTCTTTTAATACCAAACCTTTAGGCAAGCTTCCTAGCCAGTTAGAATTTACCCCATATAAAACTTATCAAGCAATTTCCTTAAGGAGTGGTAAGAAGATTGAGAACCAACTAACCAAAGGGAAGGAAGTAGTCAGTGTTGAGGAAGAAGGGGAGTTGAATGTTGTAAAGCAAGGTACAAATGAATATTCTAACCTTACCAATAAAGAGGAACCTAAGGTACATCTAAAAACTTTGCCTTTTCCTCAAAGGTTTCTTAGACGAAATTTGGATAAAAAATTTGTTAAATTCCTTGATTATTTAAAAGATATCACTATTACGGTACCTTTTATGGATGCCATAAGGGATATCCATCTTGGGGTAAGTTTTTTAATGATGTTGTTAATAATAAAAGTAAGTTTGAGAAAAATGGATATGTCTCTTTAATTGAAAAGACTAAGGCTATGTATTTTAAATCCCCACCTAAGCTTAAGGATCCTGGTTGTTTCACAATTCCTTGTATAATTGGTGGAACTCAATTTGATAGGGCTTTGTGTGGTCTTGGTGCTAGTGTTAGCCTTATGCCATATTCTATTTATAAGAAACTTGATATAGGAGAACTTAAACCTACCAATAAGTGTCTCTCTATGGCTAACAAGACTATCACTTATCCTATAGGTATCTTAGAAGATGTGCCAACCAAAGTTGGTCATTTTGATATACTTGCTGACTTTGTAATTTTAGATATGGAGGAAGAACCTAAAATTCCTATCTTATTTGGGAGACCCTTTTTAATTACTACTGATGCTATAATTGACATGAAAAAGGGAAAAATTATATTAGAGGTGGATAGTGAAATAATGGAATTTGATGTGTTTAAAATGATGAAGTCATCACCAATGGAAGTTGTATATAGAATTGATTTCATAGATGTTATTGATGAATGTATTAATAATGTTATTCATGAATTTATAAAGCAAGAGTCTTTAGACCCAATTGTTATGCATTATGTTAATATGAATCAATTAGAAGCCATATCCCGTCCAACCTATCAAAGGATCTCAAGATTTGAGCCTTTGAGGATGGAAGATGATCCCCAATCTACTTCACAAATTGAAAATCCCAAGTTAGAGCTTAAGCCATTGCCATCAAGTTTAAGGTATGTTTTTATTGACTTTAATCATAAATTTCCTTTTATTATAAATTCATCTATACATGATGATGATATTAATGCCTTACGTGCTGTATTGATTAAGAATAGGAATGCCATAGGATATTTTATTTTTGATTTGAAGGGTATTGGTCAAAATATTTGCATGCATAGAATTTTTTTAGAGGATGATGTTAAGCCTTCGATAGAGGGTCAAAGAAGGTTAAATCTAAATCTAAAGGAAGTAGTGAGAAAAGAAGTTATTAAATTGCTTGATAATAGAATCATATACTCTATTAGTGATAGCAAATGGATAAGTCTGGTTCAGGTTATCCATAAAAAGGGTGGCTTGACTGTGGTAAAAAAATGAATATAATGATCTTATACCCACAAGAACTATCATGGGGTAGCGTATGTGTATTGATTATCGCAAATTGAATAAAGTAACTAGGAAGGGCCATTTTCCATTACCCTTCATTGATCAAGTGCTTGAGAGGTTAGCAAAGCTTTCATATCTTTGTTATCTAGATGGTTTTAGTGGATTTTATCAAATACCAATTCATCCTAAGGACCAATCTAAAACTACTTTTACATACCTGTATGGAACTTTTGCTTTAAGACATATGCCATTTGGTTTAAGCAATGCACCTGCTATGTTTCAACGATGCGTGTTTTCTATATTTTGTGACTTGATTGATCAAAGTGTGGAGGTTTTCATAGATGACTTTAGTGTTTATGGTAACACTTTTGCAAATTGTCTAGAAAATCTTTCTAAAGTCCTTGATAAATATATATAAAATAGTTTAGTGCTAAATTAGGAAAAGTACCATTTTTTAGCATAAAAGGGTGTTGTGCTTGGCCATATGGTTTCTAGTAAGGGAATTAAGGTGGATTGGGCTAAGATAGATATGATTGCTAATTTGCCACCTCCTAGGACTATTAAAGAAATCCAAAGTTTCCTAGGTCATGCTGGATTTTATAGAAGGTTTATAAAAGATTTTTCTAAGATAGCAAAACCCTTATGCAATTTGCTTACTAAGGATGTTGAATTTGAGTTTGATGAGGCATGTTTGGAAGCATTTGAAACTCTTAAGAAAGCTCTTATTTTAGCACCTGTCTTACAACCACCTAATTGGGAGCAACCCTTCAAAATTATGTGTGATGAAAGCCACTTTGTTGTGGGAGCTTAGGTTAAAGGAAAAAGGGTAAGCCTTGTGTGATTTATTATGCTAGCAAGTTATTAGATGATGCTTAAATTAATTATACTACTAATAAAAAATAATTACTTGCTATTGTTTATACTTTTGATAAGTTTAGGGCTTACCTTGTGGGGCAAAAAGTGATTGTATATTCTGACCATGCTGCCCTTAAGTACCTCCTACGTAAGAAAGATGCAAAGCCTCGGCTCTTAAAATGGATTTTATTGCTTTGGGAATTTGATTGGGAGGTAAGGGATAAAAAGGGTAGTGAAAATCTTATTGCAGATTATTTATTTAGGCTAGATCAAGAAGGTTTAAGTAGGCTTGATGATGGACTTCCTATCAATGAGACATTTTTAGATGAGCACCTTTTCAATTTAGCATCTAAGGAAATTCCTTAGTATGCTGATATGGCTAATTATTTATTGAGTGGTGTGTTCCCCTATGGGATGGACTATAGGCAAAGAAAGAAGTTTTTCCCTTATTAGGAGGAGCAACTACTATATAGACAATATGCTGATGGTTAATTAGAAGATGTCTTCCTCAAAATGAGGTCCAAGATGTGTTAAGGCATTGTCATTCTCTAGATGTGGGTGGGAATTTTAGTACATCAAAAATAACATCCAAGGTTCTCCAATATGGTTTTTGGTAGCTAACATTGTTTCAAGATGTTAGGAACTGTGTCCTTTCTTGTGATAGATGCCAACGTATGGGAAATATCTTTAGGAAACATGAGATGCCTTTATAGGGAATTCTTGAAGTTGAGCTTTTTGATGTATGGGGAATAGATTTTATGGGCCCATTTCCTACTTCTTTGGGTTATAAATATATCTTGGTTATGGTGGACTATGTCTTTAAATAGGTAGAGGCTATCCTACTATTACTAATGATGCCAAGGTTGTGAAAAAGATGCTTAGGAAAATTATTTTTCCAAGATTTGTTACTCTTAGGGAATTAATTAGTGATGGTGGCTCTCATTTTTGCAATAAAGTGATTGATGATCTTTTGAGAAAATATGGGGTAACACACAAGGTTTTTGTTCCCTATCATCCTCAAACAAGTGGTCAAGTTGAGATTAGTAATAGAGAGCTTAAGTGGATCCTAGAAAAAACTATATCTTCTTCTATGAAGGTTTGGGTGTTAAAGTTAGATGATGCCTTGTGGGCATATAGAACAGCCTATAAAACCCCCATTGGTCTAACACCTTATCAACTGTTGTATGGTAAGTCTTTCCATTTACCTGTGGAACTTGAACATAAAGCCTATTGGGCAACTACGGCTTTGAATTTTGATTTGGATAAAGCTGGTAAGAAAAGATTGCTTCAGCTTAATGAATTGGAAAAACTAAGGCAAAATGCTTATGAGAATTCCAAATTATATAAAGATCGCACTATATCATGGCATGATAAGCATTTGTTAAAGAATAATTTTGAGGAAGGAGACCTGGTTTTTCTTTATAATTCCAGACTTAGACTATTTCTAGGTAAATTGAAGTCTAGGTGGTCTGGGCCTTTTAAGGTTATCAAGGTATATCCTCATAAAGCTGTAGACATTACTAATGATAAAGGTGAAATTTTTAAAGTCAATGGCCATAGACTTAAACCTTATTTTGTTGGTGATGTTCATGATCCTGTTCAGATTATCTCTCTATCAAATTCTTAAAATTCAAGAATGTGGTCTAGCTATCAACCTTTAATTGTAGCATCATATGTGTTCTTTGTCATTTTAGTTCGTATTTTGATAATTTATTCAACTTTGGTTTAATTAATTGTTGTTTATTCCCTTTTGAGTATAATTTTGGGAAAAAATTTTTGTGATTGTGCAATTAAGGTGACAAGTCGTGTCACCTTGTCCGACTCGTGCTCTCATGCTAGAAAAAGTGGGGATGAGCTAGTCAGGTATGGACGAGTCGTGCTTTCATGCCAAATGACAGAGGATGAGTCATGCCACACTTCACGAGTCGTTACAAAGGCCATCCCTTCACGAGTCATGCCACACTTCACAAGTTGCATCCAAAAGCTCTTCAAGCTGTCCGAGTCACTCTCCATTGTCTGAGTCGCATCACAGTTATGTAACTCCTTTCACTTCCTTTCTTGCTTTTTCTTTCTTTTTCTTTTTTTATTTAATTATTTTATTTCTTTATTAATCACACACGTGGTGAATAATCAAATAACATAAGACAAAATGGAGTGGAGGAGTTATTTTATTAAAACCCTAATTTAGTGAAGGGTTATACCTTTTCACCTCTCTTCATGACTTCTTATATTCCTCATGCACCTTTTTAGTTTTTTTTCTTCTCCCTACGTCTTTCATATTTTCCCACACTCTTTTCCTATTTTATCTTTCTGTCTTTCTATTTTCTTTCTTCTTCTTCCTGTTTCTTTCTTCTTTTTCTTTTTCTCATTCTTTTTCTTCTTCTGCATTTCCTTTCTCTTCTTACCATGGTAAGAACCAAGAACCCTTTCCATGCTTCATCTTCCCATGCTCAACTAGAGGATGCTCTACTAAGAAGGAGAGATCTCTCATCTAGTTATGATGCTAAGTTCCCCAATTACTCTAAAGAGGAAGGTATCCATTTTTCATTTCTTAAGCATAAGCCAATTCTGCCATGTAAGTATTTTCCTACTGCTTTTCTTCAACAAGCTGGTATGCTAGAGCCTATTAATGAGATGCTTTCACAATATGGTTTGTTAAAGTTTGTTTCTATGCATAAGCATACCCACATTGATTTGATGATAGAGTTTTATACAACATTAGAGGTTGATGCTAAAAATGAGAGGATGTTAGATTATCGTTTAGATTGAAAGGCTCACACTCTTACTTACTTCTTAATGCATAAATCATTTGGTTTTAAACAAAATGGCTTATGTGATCCACCTCCTGCTTTTCATTCATATAAGTTTTGGGAATTTTTAACTGATTTGACAACACCATTTCGATATTGATTTGGTAAGGTTATGTATATCAAAGATTTGAAATATTGGATTTTGCACAAAATTATTGGTTTAGTGATTTTTAATCACTTAGAATTTAATTGAGTTTTGTATCAAAAGCTATTTTTGATGTGGTGTGTTCATATTTGAAAATCTGTGTGTTTGACATATTGGATATTTAATCAACTTTTTCAATGTGTTTCACATAAGGATGCTCCACTCACAAATGGGCATGTTATTTCTATTATTGCTAAGAATCATGTTATTGATCTTACTAGTTATTCTCGTGTTATGGTGCATATGTATTTTTCTAGGAAAATTTTTGTTCGTGGTGAGGTTCGTGACACATCTTTTAGGTTAATTCCTTACTATTCAAGATCTTGTTGGAAGGGCCTTCCTTGTCCTTCTTCTGCACCACCTGCATTAGTTAATAAACCACAATCTGTTAAAGAATCAAAGAAGTAGGATGATAGTGATAAAGTTTCAGAAGACGCTTTTATTGATCCTTCATTTGTTAAACCAACTCCTTCAGTTTCAGGTTCTTCATCTAGTGGAGTGACCAATATGCTGGAATAAATTTTGCATAACCAGTCCAATATGCAAAACTAACTCACTGATATGGAGCAAGTCAATCATCAATTGGTTCATCGTCAACGCAAGATTGAACACAAAATCAACACATTTATAGCACAGGCTGGCTGTGTGGTCGACTCTCCTCCACACTCGCCCACTCATTAGGGGGGGTTATTTCTTTCTCTTCCCTTCTTTTGCTTCACATTGGGGTCAATGTACACTATTAAGTATGGGGAGGGTTATATTTGTATATTATCACATATTATAGCTTAGTTATTAGGCCATTTTCTGAATAAATTCTTACATAGGTTTATCTTGTTTATTCTTGGGGCTATTTGTTGCTTTTGTGTTGATAGTTAGTCCTTTTATGCTCAATTGGTAGGATTTTAAAGTTACATGTAGCATGCATTTTAAATTGGTAGGGTATCTCCTTTTATCATTCTCAAAGGTTGTAGAATGTTTAGTCACTTTACTAATTATGCTTAAACCTAGGGTAGTCAGGAGTTAAGTTTGGACTTCTAAGAATTTAAGTAGCTTTAGGGAAACTACAGCCATAATACGAGTAGTACACTTTTCAATAATGGATGAGGACAAAAGAAAACAATAAAGAAAAGAGAAAAATAAATGGTGTCATGTATTTCAAGTAAGTTGTGTGTAAGTGAGTAGGCTCGTCATTTGCATTCATTCGAAAAGAATGTATGATGTCACAGTAAAAAAAAAGGAAGAAAAAAAAACAAAGTGGGATGGAGCATAAAATGCACCCACCAAGTTAAAAAAAAAATTTGTCCAAAAATGCCATATGGATTGTGAGTTAGTACATGTGCTTCAATTTTTGTCCCAAAGGTTACTTTTGGTTCTTAGAATTCAAGGTTGATGATTGACATTTTGGGTAGATAGCTTGGTTAGTTTATTGACTTTATATTCTCGAACTTTGATTTTGACACATGGAGATAATTTGTTAAGTTTATTATGTGAGTTATACAGCTTACTTCTTCTGTCATTATTGAGCATTGAAAGATTAGCTGTCAACCATCTTTTCTTAAGCCTTAAGATTATTTAAGATTACTTATTGAGAATATTGCATCATTTTGTTTAGATACTTTTACTTAAGGGCAAGCAAGGTTTAAGTATAGGAGAATTTGTTACCATGTAAAATGGTATAATATTTAATACATATTTTCTTTAATATTGGTAGCTAAATGTGTTTAATTATGTTAATTTTGAGGGTTATGTTAAGCTTATGTGTTTGAATGTGTGGCAATTAAATTGAGTTAAGAAGTGAAGACAAGCAAGCATAAGGGACGACTCGTGATAGTCTGCACAAGTCACTATAGAGAAAAAGCAGGGACGAGACATGAAGGGTAAGGAGATTCATGATGGGAGAGTGAGCAAAGAGGCCTTTTTTCCAAGTCGTGTCACCTTGTTTGACTTGTGATGGGTGTCCAACTCATTACAAAGATCAAAAAAAAGTGTTACAAGCTAATAAAGGATGACTCGTGATGGGTGTCTGACTCATTACAGAGGCAAAAGCAGCACGACTTATGATGGATGACATGAGTCAGCCCAGACACCAGTTCCCAATCAACATGGCTTTTTATCCCACCTTTTCACAAGCATCAAGCCTCTCCATTAGATTGTTTCATGGCAGTTTTTCACACTTATACCTATTCTTAAGAGGCATAAATAGGGGTGTAAGCATTTTTTTAAATTGGGAGAATTGAGACTGATGTAGGAATGGAAAAAATTTACTAGATGACTAAGAGACAACATCAAAATAATGAGAGAGTAATCAAGAGGTTAAGTCAAATTGAAGTACATTTCTTAAGAAGATTGAAGGAGTCATCTATATCATTCCTTCTTCTCTTTTGTATTTAATTTTATTGATATTCTCTTTGTTAGTATTTAACATGTATCTTAGCTAAGTCTCTATGCATTAGGATTGCAAACATGGAATTAATTTAAGAACTACATTTACTGTTAATACATGATTGATTTAGATTCAATTGAGTGCTTGATTATGTTATATATACTTGATCACTATATGTAACTTACTAATCAGGTTGTTCACAATGAGAATTGGGGCAACTTGGCGAAAATACAATTGATTTTACTTAAAGATTTGAAAATTACTTAGAGATAAGGATTTCACCTTGAGAGATTAAAGAATTGACATAGTATGTAACACCCTAAATTCATTCATCAATTCGTACATTATGAGCTTCCAAAATGATATTTCGCATTTACTCCAATTTTATATTCCTCGATTTATAGATTAATGATTAGTTTATTAGCCATTGATTTGTAATTTATGTAATGGTCTAAATGCTGGGCCAGCTGTAAATAGTATTTTCTGATAGTGAATAGTATTCCAGACTGAAAAGTACACCCGAAAGTGAAAAATATTTTATTTGACCATCGGAAAATATTGGTCATGGTGAGTCCGAAGTTGAAATTTGAAGTGAAACCAAGGTCAAATAGGCCTCCAAAAATCAAAAATAAAAAAAAAGCAGCGAGTCAACTTCTATGGTAGAAAGATTGACCTAAATTTGATCGAATTTTTAAAAATAGCAAATGAACTCCAAAAATTGTCAAAATTTGTAGATCTTAATGAAATTTTATGCAGATTATTTTGGTGATAAAAAGTAAATTTTTCGGTGATACCAGTAGTTATTGAATCAGATCGATTTGATTGAATCGGATCGATAATGAACTCCGACTAAAATTTTGCGTACAACCTATTGTTGGTGTGATAAGAGTGATGTAATTACAATTGAAGTGATTTGGAGTGGGAAAGTGAGAGAAATTAATTAAGGCCTTTAATGGGTAGTTAATGGGCTTTTGAATTAATGAGTTAGGCCTATTAGCTTAGCCCAAAATTTAGCCCGTGAGAGGAGGTATAAAAGGTGGAAAAATCTATAAAGTTCCAACAATTTTTAGCTTCTCCGTCTTCCTCTTCTTAGCTAAATTTCCCATTGTCCATTTCTTCCCAAATTTCCTTCATTCCACTTAAAATTCACACCAAATTCAAGCTTAAGAAAGTTAATTATGTCCCTCTAAACCATTATTCAGCCCTTTATCCTTTGGTTTGAGGAAGGGAAGCAAGAGAAATCAATGGTTAAAACTTTAGGTATCAATTGGAGGTAAGAGAAATTATTGGTTTTAATTTTGTTTAAGGGTTCCTATAAGGGTTTATAAGTGCTTAGAGTCCATTTTTGAGGTTAAATTGAGCTAAAAGCATTGACATCTTAGTGTTTCTTTGGATAGGAATTTTGGCTTTTCATAGAAATTCATGGTGATGGGTGATTCTCTAAGGTTTAAGGCATGAAAAAAGAAGCCTAAGGAAGTTAAAGCAAGTAAGAAAGGTAAGTGACTATGAAATCTAACTATTTCCCTTGATTTAGCATACTTTTCCTTTATATAACATAGGAAAAATTATAAAATTGCATGAATAATTGAAATTGGCTTTATAGTAATGCAATTGGACCTTAAATAATCCTAATTATAAGCTTAAATTGATTGGAATGATTTTGTAAGATGGTATTCATTTGGTGGCCGAATTGATGCTTAAGGGAAATCAAAGTGTATTTTGGTTATTTTTGATAAGTTATGCCTTAAAATGATAATAAACATAAATTAACATATCTATAAATTTTTAGAGAATTTATGAAAATTATTTGAATATTTTGAGATAAATAATTGATTATGTATAATGTAAATTTGATGAATCATGATGAAATAATTCATAAAATAAGTAAAATATATACCCATAAATTTCTATAGAATTTATGAAATTTATTTAAATATTTTAAAGAAAATATTTGAATACGTACAAAATAAGTTTATTGAATTATTGAGTTATAATTCATAATTTAAGTGAAAAATATTGAATTATATTGATATAATTCATAATCTATCCAAAAATGATGAAAAGATTGATCGGCTAGTGTATTGATGTAAAGAGGACAGTAAAAAGTTTTGTGTGTAAAGTGACCATAATGAATTATTGAGAAATAATTCATAACCTGATAAGAAATGGTGAATTATTGTAAGATAATTCACAAATCGTATAAAGGTATTGAAAACTTTGAACGACTGTATTACTGGAAAAAAAAAGTAAAAAACTATTAAAAGTCTAAAATGTGAATTGAAGCGTAAAATAAAAATACTAAATTATTAAGGAATAATTCATAAATTGATGAGAAAGTGGTGAATTATGATAACATAATTCACAAAGTGTATGTAAAGCATTAAAAAAGTGATTGTTAGAAAAAAGGAAAAGACAAAACTATTGAATAGTCAAAGTACAAAAAGAAAATTGACTGATAAAAGGTACTGTTTTGAGAAAGTAATTAAAATTGTTTAAAAACCTGATAAATGTTTAAGAGTAATTGTAATTGTTGAAAACTGAAAAATTATTTTGGAAGTAAGTAATTTTTGCCCCTAATAATAATGAGGCAATGAAACTCTTGCTTAGAATATAATTGGCTAGCTATAGGGACATCCTATACCGTGGTGCAAGTCATGGCAACTTGCTTTGCTATGGTAGGATCTCTGATCTTTATAGTATTTGTCTGTTCTGATATTTGATATGTGAGACTTAGTTCTTTGGGATCATTTCTCAATTTTTTTTGTGGCTCTGTGGGGTCCACATCCCATATATGTTATCTGAGGAATTTCTATCGAAGATTATATTAGGGACATTATAATGAGAATAAGTTTAAAATGCAAAAAGAAGGCTAAAAGTGAAGTTAAAAGTGAAAAAGGGCCTAATTAAAAGAAATAAAAAAAAGTTTTAGGTCAAAATTGTAATTTTTCCAGAAATTGCACTTAATGAGCAAAAGTGATAAGAAAATGATTTACAAAAGTAAAATGGTAAATTAATGATTGAACAGTTTAAAAATATATTTTTGTATAATACAGGAATTAAAAATTAACTTTGCATAAAAGGGTTAAAAAGAGGACCAATTAGTAAATTATATACAAATTAATAGCTTAGAAATCAAAACTAGTGAAGATAATGGCAATTTTGTAAATTTAAGTAAAAAGGGCAATTTTAAAAATAAATAAAAAAATTATGGACTAAATTGAAAGGTTATTCAAAGTTATAAGGAAAAAAGGACTAAAGTAATATTTCATATGAAAGAAGTCAAAATGATAACCAATTGGTATATGGTACGCCAATTAATAATTTGGAAGTGGAAAAAAAAAAGAATTAGTGAAATAGTGCCAATAACGTAATTAAAATCCAAAAATGGAAATTTTGTAATTATTTGAGAAATTAAGGATCAAAAATAAAATATTGCATAAAAAGTTCAAATAAGAATCAAACATAAATTTTGTAAGCCAAAAGACAAATGAAAAGTAAAGATGACTATGTTAATGACAACCTTGCAATTAAAAATGTCAATGTGGCAATTTTGCAATAAAAATATGTAAAAAGGGACATTATGTATTAAAATAAAGGAGTAAAGATTTAATTGGAAGGTTTACCAAAGTAATGAGATTACTTGGTATTGAATGTTAAAAGTATTAATAATTGTATTCTAGTAAATAATTGATAAAGTCAAAGTGAAAATAAAGGATCAATAGAAAAACCGTAATAAAAGTGTAAAATGGGATAATTATGTAAGTAATTGGAAGAAATTGAGAATTAAATTGGAAATTTGCGATATTAGTGGCAATTGATAATGTAAAATATCAAATAAACTAATAATGGTATCCGAATGATTAGATAAGAAATTCTACCTGAAAAGTCAAAGTCAAGCCTAATAAATTACTATATGCCAAAAGCAAATAAAGAGCAAAAATAAGAAAAACAATGGTAGCTTTGTAATTAAATTGCAAAAAGGATATTTTAGTAAATAGTTGAAAGGTTTAGGACCAAAGTGAAAATTTTGACAAAATTTTAATAATGCCTTAAAAATAATGTTAGAGATATTGAAAAGTGTTATGATAAGAAATGAATGAAATTTAGTATTATCATTGCGATTATGCTTGTTTGGAAAATTCTTTGATTCATAGTAACCACTGAGTATGTTTAATGCTCAGCATGTAATGTTTACTGCATGCAAGTATTAAAGAGTGCTTAGAGCAATAGTACATGAAGGAGCAATTTTGAAAAATGAGTGATATAGTTGAGAAGTTTAATCATGGCATGTATATATATGTGATAAAGATTGTAGTGAAGTAGTGAAGAATTATTTATCAAGATTGTATATTGTTATATGTGTATGTATGAAATTAGTCATGAGATGGATTTTATTTAGCATGTATGGATGTAGAGACCTGGAATGCATGTATAGGTTATTTATGAATTATTGTGCCCCTGAAGAGCTGTGAATTGTTTGAATTTTCAGATTGGTTTAACGAATATTTAAGACGTTATATTGCCAAATTTTTGTAAAATTGGACAGTTATAGGTCAGCAGTAAACTTGATTTGGGAACGTGTATTTTGTCTGAAAATTATAATTAAGAGGTTAATTGGTAAAAAAAATTCTGATTTATAACTTGAATGAGTAGTTTTTGGTTCAGTAAGGGTATTACATTTAGTGGCATCAAAGCAAAGGTTTAAACAGTTCTAGGATCGGAGTGGGATTAGTAATTGGTTTATCTATATGTACATGCCAATTGTAAGTAGAAAAAGTGATAGGAGTCTGATGTGTACTTGCTCCTTTTTGTTTTAAAGTGAAAAGTTGTCTTTTGACTGAGATCGTCGAGAGGGGATTAGTGAAAGTGAGGTATCCATCGATACTGGACAGTGTGAGGCCCCATATCAACAGGCTTTTTCACTAGTGGTTCCACCTGTTAGAGAGTATGCCCTAGAGCCCATGTAATAGGGATTTTTTTCATATGTATGAAATTTATATTCAAAATAAAAGGCATCATTCATTTATTAATGCTATATTTGAATACATGAGTTTGTAAATCTTAAATTAATAAATGAAGTCCTAGATATTATAAACACAGTACAAAGGCAATCATGAAGGTGTTCATGATGTGGAATGTCTATTGCATGCAAATGTCTTAATATCTAAATATCCCTAGTCATAGAATTAACAAGATAGGACATTGTTAATTCGGACAGACTAGCACATATTATGCTTCTTGAATGGTTCAAGCAATGATTCTCATAACTGTGATTATGGAAGATAATCAAAGCTAACATGTGGATGCTTATTAGAAGAACAAGTTCATTGGAGACCTGCATAGAGAATCCTCACATGGATATTAAATCTATGTCAGTGAGGAATCTCTTCATAGCGGTTGTGCAAGTATCCTTAGACTTGAAATCACCAAAGTTATCTTAAGTAGTAAGTGGTATACTTTGACTCCATAACTGATTACTTCCAACTGGGAGTGAACATAGTTAGGAGATTGGGTATATCATGACTGATAACTCAATTTCAGTATTTAGTTTTAGTTTAATTTGAGTCTAGTTTCGTTGATCTCTTGCATTCCCAAGGAGGAGCAAGTAGAAATCACGCAAGCCTGTCACAGTGGGGAAGCTGGTGGACATCACGGCCCTAACAGAACGGTATCGAAAATTCTTTCTTCTGGGTTTTATTGGCCCACTTTATTTCATGATGTTAAAATGTTCATTCAAACATGTGATCGATGTCAAAGGGTGGGAAACATAACCAGGAGAGATGACATGCCATTGACTAACATGCTTGAGGTTGAATTTTTTGACTTATGGGGGATAAATTTCATGGGGCCTTTTCCAATTTCTTACGGGTTTGAATATATCTTAGTGGCAGTTGATTATGTGAGTAAATGGGTAGAAGCTATAGCCACTAGGACTTGCGATGCAAATGTTGTTTTAGAATTCTTAAGGAGGAATATATTCACCCGCTATAGAGCCCCGACAGCTATTATTAGTGATGGTGGGAAACATTTTGTCAACCACCAATTCAAAGCCTTATTGAAAAGATTCGGAGTGAGGCACAAAATAACCACCCCATATCATGCCCAAGCTAATGGGCAAGTTGAGGTTTCTAACCGAGAATTGAAGGCAATCTTGGAGAAAACGGTCAATGCATCTAGGAAAGATTGGTATCTTAAGTTGGATGAGGCTTTGTGGGCTTATAGGATAGCTTTTAAAACACCAATAGGAATGTCACCTTTTAGGTTGGTGTTTGGAAAATCCTGTCACTTACCAGTGGAATTAGAGCACAAGGCTTATTGGGCTACTAAATTTTTAAATCTTAACCTTGAGAATGCAGGAAAGTGCAGGTCTTTGTAGTTGAACGAATTGGAGGAGATCCGATTCTGGGCTTATGAACATGCCAAGAAATACAAAGATAACACAAAAAAGTGGCATGATCGAAGAATAGCTGAGAAGGAACTTATACCAGGAATGAAAGTGCTGCTTTATGATAGTAGATTGAGACTATTCCCAGGAAAACTTAAATCGAGGTGGAAAGGGCCCTATGTGCTAGTGAGAGCAGATAAATTTGGGGTAGTGACTCTCAAACACCCAAGAGATGAGAAAGAATTCAAAGTAAATGGACATCGTGTGAAGCCCTATTTCGAGTCAGCATTTGAAGGTGCTTCGGTGATTGTCACTCTTCATGACCCTTGACGGTATTTGAAAGTCCAGTTGCGGACTTGATAAACGCAGAACTACCTCTAACTCATACTTTTGAACAATGTTTTGTGTTAGTTTTTTTTTTTTTAGTAGTTGTGTTAAGGGTAGTGGTTCAAGGATTATGAGTTTCATTCAATTTATTTGTGTTTTTCTGGAAATTTCGTGGAGAAGAGAGTTTTGTTTAATTGTTGGAAGAGAATGAAAAATAAAAAATAAAAAATAAAAATAAAAATTTTTCAGGAATTTTAGGGGCTCACGGTTACTAAGTTTATCTTAGTAACCATGAGGTGCCTTCAATTTGGTACAGAACTGGAATCCATGTTATCTCACGGTTACTATGTTTTTCATGGTAACTGTGACCTATGTCAATTTTGTTCCAGTAGGAATTCGCGTTTTATCTCACGGTTACCATGATTTTCATAGTAACCGTGAGATATCTTCGTTTTAGTCCAGTAGCAAATTTCATTTTATCTCACGGTTACTATTAAATTTATAGTAACCGTGACAGAGGTCAGTTTTTAGTCCGAAAACCTTTGTTGGGTTACCTCACAGTTACTATGATTTTCATAGTAACCTTGTTGGTTTAAAAAAAAAATTTGAAAACGATACCTTAATTTTAAGAAACCCTTTTTTTTATTTATTTATTTCCTTTCTTTTCGTTTTCTTTCTCTCTCTCTCTCTTTTTCTCTCTTCTTCTTCCTTTCTTCTTCTTCTCCGCCATTCTCAGCCATCTTCTTCGGTAAGTCTCTCTTTGTTTTCTCTTTTGTTTATTTTTTTCTTTCTTCTTGTTTAAATCTAAGAGTTAATCATAGTTTTTCTAGTTTTCCTTAGTTCTTCGTTCTTCTTTCTCTTTTTTCTTCTTCGTTTTCTTTTTCTTCTTTTTCTTTTTCTTCTCCATTTTCGTTGGGTTTTTCATTCTTGTTAGTAGATCTAGTTTCTGTTTATCATAGTTTGTGTTTAGATCTAGTTGATTTCACCATTTCTTCTATATGTCATTCTCTCTAACTTTTTACTTTCTTTTTTTCTTTTTTTTTGGTTATGGTTGTTTTTAGTTATTTCTCTTCTTCCACCTCATCTGCACAACCAAGTAAGTTTCCTTTACTTTTTAATTATTTAGATTTATATGTATATTTTTCTTTTTATTTTTATTTTATTTTATTTTTATTTTGCTTATTTTCGAAATTTCTGTTTGTGTTTTCTTATTGTTTAAATTTCTGTCCAGTGGCTTCTATCTATGTTTTTGTCTTCCGTTTTGTTTTCTGTGTTATCTCACGGTTACTATGAATTTCCTAGTAACCGTGTTGTAAAAAAAAATTCTATTGTTTTTGTTGTTGTTTTTATTGTCATGTTGTTGTGTTTGTGTTTCATTTTTATGTTTTTTCATTTGTAGTTTTGTTCCTCGTTTTCTCTCTTTCCCTACATTTTTGTTTTACTCATTTCAAATTTCTTATTCTACTGTTTCCTTTTTTATTTTTGTTTCTATGTTTTGTTACTTATCTCTAGGTTTTAGTCTTCCTTTCTATTTTAATCTGTGTGTGTCTATATATATATATTTATATATATATAAGTTCTGATTTTCGAATGTTTGAGTTTTAAGTCTACCTTTGGTCTAATGTGGATTGATTTTGTACGTATGATCCAAGGCCCACAGGTATGGTCTCTTAACCCCTTTATTTTTTTTCTTCTTTTTCTTTTGTTATTTCTTTTATTTTTCTGCATTGGGTTGATTAAACTAGAGGAATTCATGGATTTGCTTGGTCATGTCTATGTCGTTTGTTTTCTTGTGTTGGTTTAACCAGTTTTATTTCTTTTTCTTGCCATAATCTTCGCAATTGAGCCCTGTGTCTTTCTCTTTAATGCCCTGCATTTTTCCTGTTAGCTGAATATGATGAGTGCAATGTTTGAATTCTTGCTTGAATGCATACACCGATACATCAATATTGTCCTGCCTACAGATTTAGTAAATGTTGTTAAACGCATTGCTTTACCATGCATTGTTGACACTGTACCCCAATTACTGGTTTTGATTTGGAACTGTTGCACGCACTTGGTTAGTCATTCATTTATCAAGCATATTTTAGGTTCCAATAAGCATGCCAAATCAATATTCTTTTGTCTAAGTAGCATTTGCATTTACATGCTTGTGTGTGTTGTTTCTCTCCTGGAGGTATATAGGCTGAAACGATTCGACCTGCGGGCTACTGGTTTCCAAAGAATGACTCGGTCATTGTGGTTGAGTGCCACGTACCTCCCAAGAACTTGTGTGTGACATACGTTTCTTTATGCATTCTCATCTATTCCCGCTATAATTGTGTTTATTTTCCTTTCCAACGTTGTAAACTTTCAATTTTGTTGTGTTTGGGCAGTGGCACCTAAAAGAGCTCGTGCTTCCAATTCTTCACAAGCACAGGACATTATCCCACTTGCCAGGCAACCCTCCCCTTCTGAAGAGCCTGCTGGAGCTAGTCAGCAACCACAGCCAGCCCCTGTGCCACAAAAGCCACAGAAGAAGAAGGGACCAAAAATTCCAAGCTGGGTTCCTGAACGGATGCGGACCAACTATGTTATCTTCTCCAACTGCGAGTACTTACCTTCTGTTTATCTCAATCTGAGTTTGCTGGAGCAGTTGGGGATCAAGGGGGAGATTGAGAGCCACATTAACGCCATCGGTTGGGGCAAATTCTTCAACTGCAGGGAACTGGTTTATCCAGATTTGACCAGGGATTTCCTTTCTACAGTGCAATTCCATTTTGGGCAGGGTGACAGTCCCAACAAGGTGACCTTCTTCTTGGAAGGCCGATTCTATGATGTGCCTTTAGCCGAAGTCACTAAAGCTTTAGGATTTCCCTCAGATGGGATCTATGCTTATGAAGAGCATTCAAAGGACAGAGCTTGGGAAGACATAAGAGACCCGCTGATTGGAGGCCCTTATGTGGCCGGCACCACCAAGTCTCATTTACTGCGGGATCATGCCTTCAGAATTTTACATTGGTTCTTTTCTATGTCTTTTATGTCTCATGTGCAGAGTGCAGGGCAGATCAATCTTCCAGAGGCTATCATTCTTTCTTGCATGGTGCGACATTGCCGCATCAATGGAGCATATCATTGGTGGAATAAGCTCGAGGAGATGCAACAAAAACCGACCAAAGTGAAGAAGATCTCCTTTGGTGGATGGGTGACCATGATTGCCAGACATTTCGGGCATCCACTGGACATTGACAAAAGCCTCCCTGCAGCTGCCTACATTGATTCCAAGATGCTCGAGAACATGAAAATATTGGTTGATGATGTGACTACGGAGCATAGGTTCAGGCTAACCACCAGAGAGGAATACTTGCATAAGATGGAGCGCAGCTTGTGCAATCCTCCACCTGCCCCGGATCATGATGCAGTCACTTTGTCCTCCGCTCAGTATACATCTTTAATGGATCATATGGACATCTTGGCTGCTAACCAAGAGGAGTTCAAGCAGCAACAACATCAAATCATTGAGGCATTGGCTGCCCTGAACTCCCGGCTTGATTCCCATGTGCCTCTGCACTTTTGAACAGGAAGTCCTTTCCCCCTATCTCCTTTGAACTTATCTTTTTGTTTGCTCCATGCTGAGGACAGCAAGTTTTAAAGTGTGGGGTATATATTTTCCCTTTATTGACATTGTTTTAATTTTGAATTGTGTTGATTTGGTAGAGATTTGAACAATTGTTGGAAGTTAATTTTTGTTGCAAACAGATTGCTTTATGCAGATTATCTATTCAAAAGAACAATCTGGGATTCAAATGGCGGAAATTGTGAAAAATCTTGAACCATAACTCATTTTAATTTTGTTTCAGTTGTTTAGTCTTTCTTTATAAATTTTTGCATTATGAATGTTGATTTGTGTTTGGAGTTTGTGTTTATTAATTACCTTGCCTTTAGCTTGAGCTGCCAGTTAATCTTGAATTGAATTAGCTTAGACTCATTTTTTAACTGATAAGTTGAAAAGACCGGATTGCCGGAGAGCAGTAGTTTGTTCAGTAAAGAGTATCTTCTTTAAATTGATCTCAGCTAATTATATATCATTCAGTTTTCTTATTTAATGAGCACATTGGGCTAAAAAAATTAACAATAAATAAAAAAATCCAGTGAGTGAAAGCAGTTAAGTGAAGAAATTTTGGAATAGCTAGAACCTTCCTCATCACCCTTCGAAACAAATATTCAATTTAGGCAGGTATAGGATATGACTCGGGAAGCCTTCTTTGGTAACCAACTTTTAAATGACTTTTGACCTACCCTTAGTAAATTTTACCATTGTTAGCCCCCTTGAGCTTAATTGGTATGCTAAAAGCGTACTACATTTTTTTTATTGCACTAATGCTTAACCATATAGCCTAAATGCTTTTGTCTTTCCCATTTTGGAATTGGCCACTCTAGGTTGGGTAACGAAATTTGCATGTCGGGTTTGATGAATTTATGATTATCAGTTAGGAAGGGGGAAGTTGAATAAATTTTTAGAAGTTGTTGAGTTTAAATGTGTAAAAAATTCTGGGACATGGATGATAAACAATTAGTGCTTTTGGTATCCACACAAAAAAAAATCAGTTGTAATGCTGCAGAAAATTTTAAGTGATTCATGATTGCAGAAAATAAGTGTGGGGTACCTAGCATTTATAGGAAGTGTCATTTATCTTACTTCCTACAATTTTGAGAATCCAACTAATGTCTTAAGATCAAATTCTCATTCTTATGATGATAGGGTATGGTTTTTTTTGAAGAAGTTCCTTGAGAAAGTTAGGTGAGTTTTATTTCTGGATAGTGTGGCTAATTCTGTATTGCTAACCTTTAAAAATCATTGGAACCTTTGCCTTATCCCTATTACAACCTTAATGTAAGCCCTGGTGATCCTATTTTGCTCTAAATTGTCTAGTGGAGATGACCCTTGTGGTTCAGGTGCTAAAGGAGAGGCTTATGACTATTCTACGTTGCAAACACAAAAATTGTCATAATACTATGTTTGCTTAATTGCTGGAATTCACTAGTAGTTTTGGTTTTGAGGAAAATAAATCTGTTTTAGCCTCACACACACACGAGAAAATTGTTTGATATAGATCAATTTGAGTCTTTTTGATGAAGTTCATATTCTGAGTGACTTCTGCTAAGTGTTGTTCTGGCACTTCTGATTTTCATGTTCTGAATTGAGGTTTTGAGCTTTTCAAGATTGTGGATAATTCATTTGCTTGAGGGCAAGCAAAGTCTAAGTGTGGGGTATTTTGATAACTCAATTTCAGTATTTCAGTTTAATTTGAGTCTAGTTTCGTTGATCTCTTAGCATCTTTTGCGTTGTTTTTACTAGCATTTAATAATTTTTTCGATTCTCAGTTAATTCTAGCTTTTGTGTGATTTTTGAGAGTTTTTGACAGATTTTGTGATTTTTAGGTACCTCACGGTTACCAGGAATTTCCTAGTAACCGTGACCCGTATATCCTGTCAGAACGCACCGTTTTGAAGCATGTCACGGTCAGCATGGCAATTGTACTTGATGGGCTGGTAACCGTGACTTATGGAGTTTTTAATACAGAAGCAAGAAGAGAAGCATCTCACGGTTACTAAGGATTTCCTAGTAACCGTGAGGCAGGCAACTTTTAGTCCAGAATGAAGATGAGAACTATCTCACGGTTACCAGGAATTTGGTGGTAACCGTGACCCAATCCTGTTATATCCAAAGAGGGCATAACTTTTATGATTGCAAAACCTATTTGGATGTTTTTTTATAATTAACCTCATGATTTATGCTTATTTAATTTGAGTATATCAGTTAGGAATTTGATATGTTCATAAACGTTATTCATCACAGTTATTACTGTAGACAAGGTGGAAGAAAAAAAAAAGAAAAATGAAAAGGATAGAAAATTTGCAGTATTGAATTGTCATCGTGATTACACCAACATCTTTTTATTCTTTTAAACAAAGCACTTGTATTCATAATTTGTCATGTGTTATGTATGTGGTATTGTGTACTAGGAGTTTATTTCTAGGATTATAGTAGTTTGATTAATTCAGCAATACTATCATACTGTTCAATTTGTTTTTTTCCCCTATTTATATTGATTTATTGAGGTTGTGAATTAGTATTTTGTACCATGGGGTAGTATGTATATTAGTTTATATAAATTTCCTATCTTTTTTTTTTGCCCTTATAACTAAAGAAATTTTATGCCATGCCTATGCAATTTGGTGTGTAGGTTTTAGTTAATATTGATTCTTAAAGAATGACTTTACAAGATAAAACTTGCTAGATGATGGGAAAATGAACAATAGAAAATTGATATCACATAACCATTAAAAAACCTAACAAACACTATGTTCTGATAATTGTTTTCTTGCATCCTATCGTGTGAAGTAAATGGAGACTAAAATTAGAAACTTATTAAAATCTTATCCTTTAAAATTGCTTCTCTTTCTCTTTTAAAGCAACTATAGTGGAATTTATTACTTTTCTTAAAAGGATGCATATTTTAACTCTATAGTTTGTGATATCTTTAGAGTTTTTTTTGGCTTTATATTGTCAACCTAGATAAGTAATATTTTTTTCATATATAATTTTATTTTTTATACACTATTGTTGATACTATATTTTCATATTTTATGAATAATTATATTTTTTTAAAAAGCAAAAAATTGATTGAACCAAAAATTAGTTAGTATGCTGGTCTGACATTTGGTTTGGTTTTGAAAATATTAAATGACTTGCTTTATTTGACATCTTCCATCTTTCACAATTTATGGAAAAACATATCCCTAGTTCTTTATGTGGTGTATTGGTTTATAAACCACTAATAGTGGGTACACAAGTCTAAATCTTCCTATACTACACCGAATATCGAAAAAA
This sequence comes from Excoecaria agallocha, assembly GCA_037975025.1. Classification (NCBI taxonomy): domain Eukaryota; kingdom Viridiplantae; phylum Streptophyta; class Magnoliopsida; order Malpighiales; family Euphorbiaceae; genus Excoecaria; species Excoecaria agallocha. The sequence goes on along the minus strand of CM075807.1, from coordinate 37,509,355 downwards.
AGATCCAAAACTGAACTATATCATTGACTTTTTTATTAGAGTCGAATCAAATTATACCATTGATTGTATTTAGAATGGATTTGTATATTTTATCTAGAATCAGACCGAGAATTATATTGAATTAGACCAAACTATCCTGAAACTGAATTAAATCAAAAGAATTGTTGTTTATTAATTATTATATATAATACTAATAAATTATATATAAATATTATTTATAATTCTTATTCTATATGTACTATATAAATTTAGCTTAATAATTATTTGCATTAAATATTTTAATGCACAAAATTAAGATAATAATTAATTAATAAATTAAACTAAATATTTAATTATTAATAAGATAAATTTTATTATTATTATTATTATTATTATTATTATTATTATTCATATAAATATATAACTAAAATAATTTATGTTTAATTTAATTCACCTTTAATGTCATTCAATTACTATTTAATTTTTCTTTTTGTACATATATAGATATGTAAGCTAAATAATTTATCACATTAGTATTTTATTAATTAATTTCATTTATTTTAAATGTCAATAAATTAGTATTAGTCTATTTTTTGCACAATAACTATATAAGTATATAAATTAAGAATGTAATTATACACAATTATTATTTATAATGAAATTTCACCAATTAATATAAATATATAATCAACTTACCAATAATTTCATTTACTTTTAGCGTTAATCAACTAGTACTTATTTATTTTTAGCACAATATTTATATGAGTAACCAATTCATGTAATAATATGAGTATATAATTATCTTACTAGTTAATTTTATTTACGTTTACTATCACTCAATTATTACTCATTTATTTTCAATATAATACCTATATGAGTATTTAAATTAATAATATAGTTAAATATAATTATTATGTATAATAAAATTATACCGATTAATATATTATATAAGTGTATAATTATCTTACCAATTAATTTTATTAAATTTTAGTGTCTTCATACAGTACTTATATGAGTAATTGAATTCTAAATTAATAATGTAGTTATATATAATAAAATTCTATCAATTAATTATCTTTTCAATTAACTTCATTTACTTTTAACATCACTCAATTAGTATTTATCTATTTTTGCAACAATATTTATATGAGCAATCGAATATATAAATTAATTATATAATTATTACATATAATGAAATTTATCAATTCATATAATTATATAAATATATAATTATCTTACAGATTATATATTTATATCAATATGTGAATTGATAATATAATTATATATAGTTATTATATATTATGAAATTTTATCAATTAATGTAATTATATAAGTAAATAATTATTTTTATCAATTAATTTCATTTATTTTTAGGGTCATTCATATAGTACTAATTTATTTTTAACTCAATACGTATATAAATATATATATTAATAATATAATTATATATAATGAAATTTTAGTTATATATTTAAAAATGATAAAAAAATTAAAATTTTTTTAAAGAGATTTAAGAATTAAATTTGATTTTTTTAGAGTGGTACTATCTTCTCTTTTGTAGAGGTTTTTCTCTCCTTAAGGTTCCCCTTAGGGTTTATCTCCTTAGTTGCGACTAAGGTGTTTGATCATTTGGTTGAGTGGTAAAATGACAAATCATGAGAACATAGACTCTTTGTTTTTATCGATGCATTTGATAGAAGAAGAAAAACAAGTCACAAAAGTGGAATTGGATGAGCAAACTGATAGAAAGTAGCATTTAAGGATTTCTCTATGCCATATAAGGAAGGTTTTGAACATTAAAGGAATAAACGTAAATACATTCCGCACTACTATGATGAATAGGTGGAGATTGCAATTTAGTTTCAACTTGCATGACTTAGGAAACAATGGATTCATTTTTCAATTTTTTTTTTTGGAATCTGATAAACAAAGAGTCATTGACTATGATCCCTGGTGTTTTGATAATCAACTAGTTTTACTTAGTGAAATGAAGGAGATGGATATTGCCACTTTTCCCATCCTGGAGGAAACAACCATCTAGATTCAAGCCTATAAAATCCCTTTCCTTTAGCACTCGAAGGAAACTGCAGTCACTATGTCAAAAATGATTGGAGAGTTTATAGATTTTGATGAAAGTGAGAACTAGGGATAGGCACCATATATTTGGTTTAGAGTTAAAATATAGGTATCAAATAAGCTAAGGAGAGGGGTTTCGCTTGAGTTAGGAGACAAGGTGGTGTGGGTAGAGTTTAGATATGAGAGGCTCATGGTCTTCTACTATAGCTGTGGTCGAATCGGACATCGCATTCAAGAATGTGATACAAGGGATGGCAGATTAGAGTATGGAGACTGGATGTGAGCATCCCCACAAAAAGGCTTTAAGTTGTGTAACCAAGTAGAAAAAGAAAAAGAAGACAAACTGCTCGCCCAATTGAATGCATTAAGTTTGGTGAATAAAAAAGCAAAAAGTCAGAATGTAAGTAAAGAGCAAAGGGCAACATGCGTGAAATCTTTGAAAGCCATATTGGAGCAACTAAATTCCAAATCAACTAGGCAGCCAACTAGTGATGAAGCAAATGTGGACCAACCAAATACAGGGGAGAATACCACAGACCAAAATGCTCTTATGCCATTGGGCTCACTTTCAATTGGGGAGATATCAATGGCAACCATCGCAAACCTTTCAGGTCAGTCACTATCTGGTATTTTTATGTTATCTACAGCTTTAAATTCTCTGGAGGGAGGCATGAAAATGATGGTTCAAGTAATAATTATAATGGCACTATCAATCTGGTCGGTGAGGGAGATATTAAGATGCTACAAGTAGATAGAGATATGGTCACCAATGTGAGAAATCAAAAGGGTTTGGCTGATAGTATTGAGGTAGTTGTCCAAAAAGCTAGGGGAATGAGATCAAAAGCTAAACAAAGCTCATGGAAAAGGTTAGCTAAAGGAGGAAAAAAAATAAGAGGATGTTCACTTTAGCAGTCTTTCCTTAGGAAAAAAAGGGATGGGTCAGTGTTCTCTAATGAGGAGGGTGCTACTAGTAATGATACATTGAGTCTGTTGAAAAGAATGAAGGGTTTAAGTGTGGCTTCTCAAGGAGAGAATAATCTAAAGGCAACCGGTGGTTCTCACCCCAGTTACTTGTCACCATGAGTATCATAAGCTACAACTATCCTGGTTTAGGGAGTTCTATAGCAGTTGCTAACCTACGACATTTGGTAAAGTTGCAAAACCCATCTATCCTCTTTTTAATGGAGACTAGGGTGTTTGAGGATAGATTACACTTCATTCGAGTTTCTTTGGCTTTTAAAAAGGGTTTCATTGTATGGGGCACAAATGGGGGAGGTGGATTGGCTTATTTGTGGAATGATGATTTTGTTTTGACTCTACTGTTCTCTAGCCATCATATTGAAAAGGCATATACGTCACAAATCTTAGAAATTAATAAAAAAGTTAAAAAATCCTTCTCTTCTAGCTTGGGTAATTATTAGTGACTTTAATGAAATTTTCTCTCATTTTGATAAAGTGGGAGGAAGTGCTTGACAAGATTCTACTATGCATTCTTTCTAAAAAGTTTTGATTGATTGCTGCTTATCGAATATGGGTTTCTCTAGATATCCCTTCACTTAGGACAATGGTCGAAGAAGAGATGACTTTATAGAAGAGTGCCTTTATAGATGTGTAGCATCCCTTCCCTAGATTTAGCAATTTGAAGTAGCTAAAGTAGTTTACACCATGCATCGGGGTCAGATCATATCCCAATTGTGCTTTGGTTAGATGAAGTGTATACAAATATGGCAAAAGCTAATAGATTTCATTTCGAAAGCATGTGGAGTATAGCCAAGGATGTACTGAGGTGATAAAATAGGTTTGAGTTCAGGGGAGTTGTTGGCTAGATAAAATCTTAGGGGGTATACCACTTCTTTTCGGCGTTGGAGTCAACTTTCTTTTGGTCACTTAAAATGAAAAAGGAAAAGTGCAAAGGCGGAGCTTCAGTGGTTAGGATCAAGATGGGGTGAATGCTAGATCTAAATTGAAAAAATACTTAGCAGAATTGTCATTGCGAGAGGAGTTGATGTGGCAGCAACGTTCCCGCATTCAATGGCTAAAAGAAGGAGATAAGAATACAAAATGTTTTCATGCCTCAGCCTCAAGGGGAAAGAAAGCCAATCGTATTGATAGCCTCTTAGATAGGAATAATAAAGTTTTAACAGGTTGTGAGCTGAAGAATCACATTGTTAAGGTTTATACTAATCTCTTCTCAACTGAAGGCTGCACCATTGATGGGAGAGACCTAGATTTTATTCAACCAAAAGTTACAACAGAGATGAACGGAATGCTGGACAACCCTTTTACCACCGATGAGGTTCTTAAGGCCATTAAAATGATGCATCCATTAAAAGCTCCTAGGCCTAATGGTTTTCCTCCGTTATTTTACCAGAAATACTGGAACATTATTGGGTCTAATGTCATTAAGGTGGTTATTGATGTTCTCAAGGGGGGTAACCTTCTTGACCGGTTTAACCATACTTTTACCTGTCTTATTCCAAAAGTGAAGGAGACAAAATTGATATCGGAATATAGACCCATTAGCTTGTGTAATGTGGTATGTAAAATAGCCACCAAAGTTCTAGCCAACATATTAAAGCAAATTTTAGGTGACATTATTAATGAGATGTAAAGTGCTTTCGTACAAGGGCGATTGATCACGGATAACGCCTTAGTGGCTTGTAAGGCTTTCCATCACATGAAAAGCAGTGGGGCAAGTAGAAGGAAGTTCATGTCGCTAAAGCTAGATATGACCAAAGCATATGATAGGGTAGAATGGTCTTTTTTATCTGCTATCATGTGTAAATTGGTTTTTTTCAAGAAAATGGGTGGACATGGTCCTGAGATTGGTGACTACGACATCATATTCAATTTTAATTAATGGGAAACTTGTCGGCCATATCAATCTAACTCGGGGCCTTCACCAAGGGGACCCATTATCTCCATACTTATTCCTAGTTTGTACAAAAGGGCTTACTAGTTTACTAAATTTGGCAATTAGAACGGGATATCTTCATGGCTTATGGGTTTCAGCAGGTACACCACCTGTTTCCCATCTTCTCTTTGCTAATGACAACATCCTCTTTTATCGTGTAGCTATTGATGATGCATCCATCATATTGACGATCTTACAGAAGTACAAGATCTTATCAGGCCAAAAAGTCAACCTTAGTAAGTCAGAGATCTCTTTTAGCAATACTGTTAAGCTTGAACTAAGGGAGACTTTGATTCAGTTTCTAGGGGTCAAATTGGTTAATCATCGTGAATTGTACCTTGGTTTTCCAATAGTGGTGGGTCGGTCTAAGAGGGTGGTGTTTGGGAGAATTAAAGATTGTTTGTGGTAGCGCTTGGAAGGTTAAAAAGAGAAATTACTATTGTGGTTGGGGAAAGAACTTCTTATTAAGGCTATAACACCCTTACTGAAACAATCTTTTAGATATGAAATTAAGCAGTAAGCCGGCCGTAAGACACATTTTTTTCAACTAATTAAATCATAAACACAATTATTAACCTAAGTAGGCCGTAAGTCGAAATTTTTTTTAACCAATTAAATCATAAGCATAATTCTTAACCTTAATACATCTTAGTTATCCAACTTGTCAATGACCTATAACTGTCGAAATTTACTATTTATTTTACAAAAATTCAGCAATATAACGACTATAGACTTGAATAGCCCCTTGAAATTCAAACAATTCCATAGTCCCTTAGGGACACAACATTTCAAAATAATATATACATATTGACCACATAACTAACTTTTAATACAATTATTCACAGTCCATCTACACTAGTTAATCACATATATTTACATATACAAAAATTATACCATTACAGACCAATTCTTTTCACTCCAACTATAAATAAAATATACATGCCAATGCCAAAACTTACCTCTATTCCTTCAAAATTCTTTATCCCATATGTGCTATAGCTCCAGCTCATCAGTACCTGCATGTAGTAAATCCTACGTGCTAAGCATTAAATATGCTTAGTGGTGACTATTAATCTAAAAATTTTTCAAATAAGCACAATTACATAACTTATGCAAGATATTATTTTTGTCTTATCAAAAGGCACTTTTTAATATTTTTGACAGTATTTTTCAATTCATTACAAAAATATCATTTTACAATTTAATTACAAAATTGGCATTGCTTTTTTTACTTTTACCCTTTTACTTAACTTTTGGCATGTAACCCATTAGTTGGGTTTTGCTTTGACTTTTTGGCTAGATTTTCTTATTTAATTGGTCAATTGCATTTATCATTTTATTTGGCATGTTACATTATTATTTACCACTTATATGGAAAATTTTCAATTTAGTACTCAAGTTTGCAATTAATTGCAAAATTATCTCTTTTTATACTATAATTATAATTTTGCCATTAGTTCATTTATTTTCACTTTGACCTCTTTAATTATTTATCAAAATACACCTATTAATTCTTTTAACATTTAATACAAAGCAGTATAATTACTTTGGAAAACTTTGCAATTTGATCTTTGCATTTTTTTCATTACAAAAATGTCCTTTTTGCATATTTATTACAGAATTGCCTTTTTAATATATTACTTAAAAAATTTACATTAGTTGATTCACTTTTAGACTTTTAATTATAATTTGGTGCTATTTTATAATTTTTTCACTTTAAAATCGTTAATTGGCATGCCGTATATAAATTGGTATTTATTTTGATTTTTTCATGTAAACTTACATTTTAATCCTTTTTCGTTATAAAAACTTATTTTTGGGCTGTTTGATCATTAATTTACCATTCTACCCTTATAAATAATTTTCTTATGACTTTTGCTCATTAACTTCAATTTTTCTTTTTCTTTTTTCTTGGAAAATTATAGTTTTGTTCCCAAACTTTTCATTTCTTTTCAATTAGGTCTTTTTTCACTTTTAACATTACTTTTAGATTTTTTTTTTGCATTTTAACTTGTTCTTATTATAATGCCCCTAATATAACTTTGACAGAAATTTCTCAGATAGGATATACGGGACGTGGATCCCACTAGTCCACATACATATTGAGAAATGATCCCAAGTGTCATAGATCAGGTATCAGAACAGATAGATACTATAGAGATAAGAGATCATACCATAGCAAAGCAAGTCACCATAACTTACACTATGGTATAGGGTGTTCCTATGACTAGCCAATCATATCCTAAGCAAGACTTTTACTGTGTGACTATTGTTAGTGGCAAAATTACTTGCTTTCAAAACATTTTTCAGATTTTTCAACAATTATAATTTCCTTTTCAAACAGTACATTTTGACAGTCAATCTCTTTTCAGTACTTTTTACTATTCAGTAGTTTTTTTTTCTATTATTCTGATAGTAACCTTTTCATGCTCTATACACAGTTTGTGAATTATGTCATCATAATTCATCAAGATCATTTTATACATTATTTTTCAATATCTTTTCACTTCGATATATTAGCCACTTATTCTTTCAGTACTTTTTATACAATCTGTGAATTATATCGTTATAATTCACCATTTCTTGTCAATTTATAAATTATTTCGTAATAACTCAATATTTTTATTTTACAATTCATTTCACCTTTCGGACTTTTAGTAGTTTTCTTTCTTTTTCCATCCGAAAATACGGTCGTTCAGAGTTTGCAATACTATTATACGGTTTGTGAATTGTTTTACAATAATTCACCATTTTATTATCGAATTATGAATTATTTTCTCAATAATTCAACGTGGTCATTTTATATATTATACTTTATATTGTCTTTTTATTTTAATACATTAGCTGGTCAGCCTTTTCATTACCTTTGGACGGTTTATGAATTATATTAATATAATTCATTAATTTTCACTTAATTTATGAATTATAACTCAATAGTTCAACACATTTATTTTGTACATATTCAAATTATTTCTCTAAAATATTCAAATAAATTTTATAAAAATTCATGGGTACGTATTTTACTTATTTCATGCATTATTTCCCAAAAATTCATTATTTTCACAAGTTACATAATCCATTAATTATTCCAAAAATATTCAAATAATTTTTGTATATTTCATAAAAATTTATGGACATGTTATTTCTTGTCTATTATCAATTTAAGGCTTAAATCATAAAAAATAACTAAATCACACATGACTTTCCTTTAAGAAAGAATTCGGCCACTTTGAGAACTCTAACATACATGTTCTTAAAAATTTATTTAAGCATTCTAATAAGCTTATTTAGGGTCTAATTACATTATTATGATGTCAATTTCAATTATACATACAATTTCATAATTTTTCCTATTTTACCTAAAGAAAAATTATGCTAAATCAAGGAAAATGGTTAGATTTAATAGCTACTTGCCTTTCTCACTTGATTCACCTTCTTTAGGCTTCCTTTTTCATGCCTTAAACCAAAGAAATTCATCCATTACCATGAATTCCCAATAGAGGCCAAAATTCCTATCAAAGAAAATACCAAGATTTCAATGATTTTTGCTTAAATTAACCTCAATAATGGGCTATAGGTACCTAAAACTACTTGTAGGTACCCTTGAACAAAATTAAAACTTTGAAAATCTCTTACCTTATTTTGATCCCTAAGCTTTTTTTCATATGACTTATCTTGCCTCCTTCCCTCAGATCAAAGGATAGAGGCTGCTAGGATGATCGAGAGAGGTAGTAGATCATCTCTTGTGCTTAGATCAAAAGAAAATAAGTGAAGGATTTGAAGAAATTTTGAAAGAGAGAAAGAAAAGGGAATTCGGTCTCTGATGGAGGAAGAGGAGTTGAAGAAGAAGGGGAAGGCCATGATTTTTACTATTCCTATCTTCTTTTTATAGTGGTTTAGGGCTGGGCTTGAATTATTTAGTTTAAGCCCATTAATTACCCAATAAATAATTCTAATTAATTTCTATCACTTCTCAATTCCCAATCACTTCAAATTTGATTTCATCATCCTTATAACAACAAAAATAGGTTGCACACAAAATTTCAACTCAATTAGAATCCATTTTCAGTTCGATTCAATTAAATCTGTTCGATTCGATAGTTACCAGTGTCATCGAAAAATTCATTCTTTACCATCAAAATATTCTATATGAAATTTCATTAGGATCTGCAAATTTTGGCAATTTTTAGAATTCATTTTTTATTTTTAAAAATACAGTCAAATTTAGATCAACTCCTCTACTATAAAAATTGACTCACTGCTTTTTTTGTATTTTTGACTTTTAGGAATTTATTTGATCTCAATTTCATTTTAAATTTCACTTCGGGATTCACCGTGGCCAATATTTTTCAATTGTCAAATAAGATATTTTTAACTTTTTGGTATACATTTCAGTCCGAATATACTATTCAATATCAAAAAATACTATTTATAACTGATCCGGCATTTAGGCCATTACAAAGGCCATGGCCCAACCTATACCGATCTATATGATGCAATGTTTCCTCCTTTTTCTATTGGTTTTTGTTACGATTTTCAGGCCATGATATGTAGGTTCTGGTGGGGACAAAGGAGGGATGAAAGAAAGGCCCATTTTTGCAGCTAGAAGCAGATGTGTATGTCGAAGGCTTTAGGGACTTTGGTTGTTTCAATAAGGCACTACTAGCAAAACAAAGCTAGCATTTGGCTACAAACCCTTCTTCTCTGCTAGCTAGAATCCTAAAGGCCCGTTACTTCCCACAATCATCCTTCTTAAATGCGTAGATGGGGCAAATCCTAGCTACACATGGAGAAGTATTCTAGCTGGCCGAAAGTTGTTGATGTCGGGTGCTTATTGGCAGGTGTGCAATGGATTGAGCTTGAATATCTAGAAGGACAAGTGGATACCGCAACCTTCATCTTTTCAGATCATTACTCCATGCATTCCAGTTATAGGGATGAATCAGTGGCTTCGCTTATTGATCACAACCTGGGTTCTTGGAAATGGGAGCTGATTAACCAATTTTTCCCCCCATTGATGTTGACCGAATCAAAATGATTCCGGTTGGTTTGGCAGAAAGTGCAAATCGTCTTGCGTGGCATTACCATTCTACAGGGCAATATATTGTGAAAAGCGGGTATCGACATGCTCTTTTGTTGCAGCAAGAACATGGGGCTAGCTCTGGTTCAAGCAATCGGAATATCAAGTCTTAAACGAGTCTGTGGAATATAAATGTGCCACAAAAAATAAGCAACTTTCTGTGGTGAGCCTCATTGAACTTGCTACCTGTTGGAGAGGTGTTGCAGCAACGTGGGATGGGACTAACAGATAGGTGTATGTGGTGTAATGGGACTGAATCAATTATCCATCTGCTCAAAGACTGCTCTTTTGCTTCGAAGATCTGGCAATTGGCAAGCATACCTATTATGAGAATTCAAGCTGGTACCTTTAAAGATTGGTTGTCTGTTTTGTTTAATTGTCTGACCAAGGAAGAAATGTGTTTGTTTTCCTTCCTTTGTTACCATATGTGGTATGCAAGGAATAAATTGTTTCATGATAATTTAATCGTTGAGAGCTCAAAAGTTGTTTTCTCAGCTAGACATCTAAAGGAGGAATTCCCTGCTACTTTAGTAAGGTATGATGACTGCAATTTATAAGCTAAAGTTGAGTCTTGTGGGTGGAAGCCTCCTCCAGCAAATCTGATTAAACTAAATGTGGATGCTGGTAGTGTTGGAACTGATTTAATTGGGCTTGGAGTGGTTTTTAGAGATGATGCAGGGCAGGTTCTAGCTTGTGGTCAACGAACTCTAATGGGGAGTTGGGATTCCTACACGGCCGAAGTTATGGCTCTGCTGTTTGGACTCTCAGTTGCAAAAGATCTGGGGTTCCAAGAAATTACAACTGAATCAGACTGTAAATACGTGATGGATTGTTTGGCAGGGAACTCGGACTTTCGAAATGGGCTTGGAGGTCTCCTTGCAGATTGTCGCACTATGAGCAATTTCTTTCTCTCCTGCAGATGGTCCTTCACGAAAAGAGCTGGTAATGCTGTTGCTCATTGCTTTTAGCAAAAAACTACTTCACTTCTATTTCTACCCTTATCTGGATTGAAGAGTTCCCTTCTTGTATTTCCCATTTATTGTTAGTTGATGTAAACTCTGTTAAGTTTTAATCAATCTTTTGTGATGTTTTATCAAAAAAAAAAAAAAAAAGAAATGAAAATTTTTAGGAGATAATATTTTTTTTTATTTTGAATTTTTGGAGAGAATTAAAAATTAAATTTAGATAATTAATAGTTTTTAAAATATTAAAAATTAAATTATTTGAGGTTAAAAAAAATAAAAAAATAAGGTGTCGTTCAGTTTCTCTTTCTTCGATTTTGGCCCCCTCCGCATCTCACCTGCCTCTCCGCCTTTGCCCGCTGCCAGGCGCCTCTCGCCACCGCCTCTCTTCCACTGCTCTCCTTGGTGATTGGTGTGCAGCTGAAACGCACAGCGTCTTCTCCATTCGCCATCGCCAAATTTGAGTTCGCAAACGTGCTCCGCCTTTCGCCACTGCCAACCGCCTCTCGCCACTGCCCTCTTCCGTTCTCCTTGACTGGTGCGTCGTGGGTCAGTTCTTCTGTTCAGTTTTTTTTTTCTCTTAATTATGGTACATGTTCATCTTATTAGTTATTACTCTCTTTTCGGATTTGGGGTTTTCTGTTTAGGATTTAAATTCTCGTTTGGCACAAATACTTGTTGTCTTTTGGAATTATTGTGTTTGCAATTCCTGTACTTAATGCTTTTCCTTAACAATATATTGTGAATAATTGTGAAATTTGAGTATTCTTGAAGATATAAAAGTCCTTGAGCAATTCCTTCAATGATCTGAAAGCGTTGTTCCCAGTTTAACTTGAATCTATGCTTCAAATCTAGTTCGGAAAAACTCAGAATGGTAAACAGGCATCCTATTGCGGGGTAATGAATTGAATTAATATGAGATTAAACTTAATTACAAATAGCTGCTTTGAAGATCAGGAGCATTGTGTTCTCAATGTTTGGAAAAATTGAATTTTCCTGAACCATTTGATTTTTAACATTTTACATCTTGTGGTGAGTACCGCATACAGAACTGTATAGATTGTAATCACATAAGGAAGATCAGACTCAGACTGGGAGTGATGTTTGTTCACTTTTCTATTTGGTCCTGGTTTTGACTGCTGAAATTGAATTTTCTTGAACCTTTTGATTTTAGCATTTTAGTTTGAATCTATATTAATCAATTAATAATTATGCTCCTAATAATATGCTTCTATTCAAATTAAAGAATTAGGTGAATCATGTATTCTTGATTTGCTCTCCGTTGATGATTGCTAAATGGTTGCAGAGAAGCACTTGCAATTGTAATAGTGATATTTTTGTCACCATATTCTGCACAGCCCAAAATAATTGAATTTTTCTGTGGTATTGATGCTTCTAAAATGTCTCTCAAAATGTTCAAAGTTGACCAAAGAACTCAAGTTAACCCAGTGGAAGAAATAAAGGAACTCTGCATCAACTGTGGAACTATTAGCCAGCCCTGACTGTTTTACCAGTTTATGACACAATTTCAGGTTGAGTAAGGCCTTGAATCAGTCTAATTTTTGCTAAAGAATTCAGTTTGCATTGTCATTGTGGATTGACCTAATACAATTCTTGAGGACTAATCTTCTGTATGATGCTGTCATGATAGGTGAACAGTTGTACCTATAAATATGTATTGTTTGATTTGAATTTCTATTTAGTATTAATGATGTTTTGGAGTATTATGAATTTAAATCTTATAAGTTGTTACATCTATAATGACGTTTTGTTATAAAATAATGTTGACCAATTTAATATCTACGGATTGAAACTAATTACATTTTTAGATATTCTTCAAAATTATCAAATCAATGCAAATATAATGTAGAGAAAAATTGTGAAATATTAATTTTCAAATTTTGTATTTTGACTTAAATTTTAATTATATTTATTGAAATATTTTAATTATATTTGTATTTATTATGAAGTGTATTTATTGTGTAAATTTTTTAAAAATATTGAATTATTTTAAGTAACACATTGTATTATACTGTATTTTTTAATACCGAAAGAGCCGAATAACTGAATCGAGCTGTGCTGAATTGTTATAAAAACTGTATCGAATTTTTTCAAATTTTTAAGATAATAACAATATTTAATTTTTAAAATATCCAAAATTTAAAAAATATACCAAAATTTGTACATATTTGAATTTTACCGTACTGTATACACATCTGACGACCAATATCTGAACATCAAAATAAGAGACCCATTTTCGTGAAACAATCAAATCCAAGATACCCATATACCCAATCTTATCTCAGCTGCACCACGAAAATATGCACTTTCCACAGCCATTTGATCAAAGCTATAATACAACTAGCAATAACCCATCAAAACTCCACTCTTGGCTGCTCTTGTCCATTTGCAATCAAACCCATGGACCAGTCCTTCATCTTTTCATCTAGGAACATAAGGAATGTTGCTCAATTAAGAAACCATGCAATTATGAAATCAAGAATTTATTAGAGGTAAGTTATGCAGCAGACCTTGGATTTTTTAAATAGTTTCTTACAGATTTGTATGTAAAATTACTTTGTAGATTTACATGCTGATTAACTCAAATGCTTTAGTGTTCATTTTACCTTCTTCATTGTGGCACCAACCAATCTAGCTTTGATATGCTATGTGATGAGGAGATTGAGGCTACAAGCTCTTGTATACTGACTTGGTACATCGTTGGATGTGGTTTTTGTTTCTGATTTTAGGCTGTAGAGCATTTGAACACAAGTATGCTTTCTGGGCTCAAGTTCGTACCTCGTGACCAGATCAGTAAAGTAAGAATTATTCATTTTTGTTATTCTTATGTTGCTTTGGTTTTCTTTAGTTTATTTTTCTCTTTTCCTTTTTTTTTTTGTTAACCGTTTCATTTTGCTCATGTTTCTCTTTATCATTGTTTGACGCTAGGCAGATTCAGAAAAGAGAAAAAAGTCAGGTGATAGAGGAGAGAAGCATAGGAGGAGGGGCAAGAATGCAAATTCTTGTAGTAGTTCAGATGACGATGTTGGGAAAATTAAGAAAAGTTCTGTCGAAAAGAAGAAATGGTACTCTTCTGATGTGTATTCTTCAGTAGATTCAAGTGAGAGTGAAAGTGAAGGCAGTTTTGACCAAAATGAAAAGGAAGGAACGAGTCGAAGAAAGAAGAAGAGAAGAAAACATTGTAGTTCTGGAGATGAGAGTAGTGTTAGGTCAAAAAAGCGGTCAAGAAATGCTAAGAAACATTACTTGTCTAAGGAATACTCTTCGGACAACTCTGAAGATGGAGGTGGAGGAGGCAGTGCAAAAGATAGGAAGAAGAAGAGTAAGAAAATAGGAGAAAAGGATGAGGGTAATGATTTGCTTGTCTACACTATTTGATCTTCTTACATTTTATTCTTATATTTTGGCAATTGATCAATCTAACAATTGTTTTCCAGGTGAGGGTAGAGGATCTCATTTCACGGAGGACATAGAAATTACAAGAAAAGAGATGGGCTTGGACTGGATGCTTAGACCTGCAGGTAAGACTGATATGAGGCCTGCAATTAGTGTTGATGGCCAGCCAGAGGAACCTGATGCGAAGGATGTAAGCTCCTTTTTTTTTTAAATTCAATTTGCTTCATTAATTATCTAGTTTTCACTTGCTTTGTCCTAATTTTCTTCAACTTAATTATCTACAGCTTAATTATCTTGCAAGTCATGAAAGAGTAGAAATTCTGCAATAGCTTTCATCAATAAATTCTTGAACTGTTATGTCTTTCATTAATGCAGCTGTTGGATATTGTCATTTTTCTTTTGTAGTTTTCTTTTTTATTTACTTCCTCTATTTTTTTCCTTCTTTCTCTCTCTCTCTTGATGCTTTTGAACATAATAAAATTTTAAGTAACTCAATTATTGAACTTATATAGCTGTTAATGCTGTCAATATTTGTTCACCATCCTTCCATAAGTTTCCCTGAATTAAATTTAGTGTTTAATCAACATTTTGCTGTAATGTTCACTCACTCTAAGTGATATTTCACTCTCTTTTACTTATCAAGAAAAGGTTGTACCTGCATTAGTTCTGTGTATACTTATTCTATTTTTATTTGTTTATTGTTTGCTTTTCACCAGATGAATAAAGTAAATCCCAGGGAATTAAATCCATATTTGAAGGATAATGGAAGTGGTTATCCAGATGATGCAGAAGAACAAAGAGTAGGTGGAGACAAACTACCTTCTTTTTCAGTTGTTGGAGATGGAGGTGCAAGCTGGAGATTGAAAGCACTAAAACGTGCGAAAGAGCAAGCAGCTTGTGAAGGAAGAAAGCTCAATGAGGTGCTGTTTTAATGTCTAAATCTAACCTAGCATGACTATAGCCTTTATCAGCTTGCTTTAATTATTGAAATTCCCAGGTTGTAGAAGAAAGATGGGGTTCCCTTGGTCAATTAGCTGTCTCAGCAGTATCTTGTACTGCTGCTCCAGCGCGAGCTCATCTACATGCCATAAAAATTAGAAAGAGAGGGCAAGCAGGGGAACATGAAACTGATTCAGATTGTCAAAGTGAGAGAGATGTGAAAAAGGTACTTGGAAATCTTGGATTTTTTTCCCCTCTCTATTTATCTGTAAAACTTGGGAAGGGAGCTGACAGTCATTTGTCTTTACTTTTGAGCAACAAGAGACTGATAAACTTAACATTATTTGATTTTTGTCATCAGAATGATAGTCAAGGCTACATAAAGGATGTATCTGTTCGACATCCTGAAATGAGAGCTCCCAAATTGTATGGTTCTTTATCTTGGGGAAAACGAAAAAGTCAACATGTATCTACAAAGGATGCTGGTGTCATCTCTGCTGCTGTGTCTAGCTTAAATAAGTTTGCTGATGATGGAAGCTTCATGAGCAAAGTTCTTGGTCAGCAGAATAATGATCCTGCTGGTTCTGTTAATTCCTACAAAAACCAAGATGCAAATGTGGGATCGGAAGTCACTACTTCTGGCATGAGTAAACTTAGCGAAGGCATTACAACAGTCAAAGAAACAGGGAGTGCAAACCAGTTGGCAGCTAAGGCTTTGCAGCTTCGTATGAAAGGAAGGCATGAAGAGGCTGACGAGCTTATTGTAAGTCCATTCACAGTTTCACATTTTGGTTCTGTTCAGCCTATCTGTGTTGCTTCTTAACTCTCTACAATGGAGTTCACTGATGATTACTCTGCATAGTTGTTGTTTGTCACTTAAAATATTTGAAACTTCTGTTTATTCTTATTAAAAAAAGGAAACATGAGAGGTGCTTGCTGAAAGTGTGTGCAATTTAAATGCTAAATCTTTTCTTATTTTGGCTTTTGATATCATAGTGTTGCCAAAATTATGGGTTCTCCTTTGAGAGCAATTTCTTTCTTGCTTAATTACGAACTATGGTTTAATATTGAGGAAGATTTTCCTCCAGTGTTTCTTGAAAAGCATTTTCAAACCTTAGAGTTGCCCTTTGTTCATGTTCTTGCAACTTAGAAATCAGTTCAGGCCCCTTAAGAGGATGGATCTGATATCATTTGTTGGATTTCAGGGAGAGTAGGTTGATGAGAGAGTAAGAAAATTAGAAGATGTTTGCTGAAATGAAGTATAAATCCATTGATTGCGATACACCTAAAATAGAGCACTACTCTTTTCATTGGAGAGTCTAGATAATGGCACCATACTTTTCTACCTAACCTGTCAATAAAATATGGTATACCTTCGACTTATCTGATCTTTTGAATACAAAAGACTTAAGGCTTAAAATATCTTCTAGAATTTAACTACGAGCCAGATTTCAGTAAAAGTACCATTCATTCAACAAAATCAGTAACTGTAATCGATGTATTACTTATTTTGTCAGTTTCTTAATTCAGCATCACCTTGACTTTGGTCCTTCTGAAGTCATTTATAATTGGATGGAAAGTAAAAGCAATCATGTCTTTAGTCCGATGGTGGAGCTAGTTACTCAAGCCAAAGGATTCATGAACAGTGTTCTGACAATACTCTCAGAAAGTTTGATATCAGAATTTGTTTTGTTGCTTATATACAAAAGCTGATATCAACTGAACAGAAAATGCTACTACTACAACTCAATAATGCATGAGCCTTTGACCTCAATGACTTATTGGATCTATTTTCCTTTGCTTATTTTTCTTTAATAGAAAGAAGCCGAGAAATTAAAGGGAAAACAGGTTGCTGGAGAAAATTCAAGCAGACCGCAACGTGTTAGGCCCATCAACAGGTAATGTTGTATCCTCTAAATTTCTTAGATGTATATATGTGAAATGTTGCTGAATATCTTTGCAAAAATTTTTTCCATATGCCATTTCCTATATATTTTACTTTATTTTGACTCTTTTTTGCAATTCCTGTATACCAGTGCCATAATCTTAGTCTCCTATCTTGTTTCCAGGCATCTTGTTCAAGATATTTCTGCCAGAAGAAAGGATGATGATGCTGACAGGCACGTAGCTCAAAAGATCATGCAGAACAAACAATATAGTTTATCTGCTCGTGCAGATGATGAGTATGATTTTGATTATGGCCCAAGTAAAAAGTCCAGAAAGAAGGGGACAGGCAATGATCATAAGTCTACAGAGAATAATATTCTTGCAAAGCGAATATTGACTCAGCAAGAGCGTTGCCTTTTTTGCTTTGAGAACCCAAACCGGCCGAAGCATCTTGTCGTGTCTATAGCAAACTTCACATATTTGATGTTGCCGCAGTGGCAACCTGTGGTGCCAGGTCATTGCTGCATCTTACCTTTGCAGGTAAGTTTAACCTTTTCATATGATACTATAACATAATATGGACAGCTTCAAATTTTCTTCTTGCAGTTGAACATTGTCACTGCTTTGGGATAATTACGTGGGAACTCCATTGTTTAAGATTGGAGATGTTCCAAAATCATAATAGATAGTTGCATATTTGTACCACTTCTTGAATTAAAACATTCCGGGAGCTTCTACTGTGATATAATGTGGAAATAGACTATTTTAAATGCTGGGAAGTAAAGGGACATGGTTGAGTTTTCTTTTACTTTATTTTATTTATTTCCTTTTATTGTATTCTAATGGAGACTTCTTTGGGCTTTTTACAGCATGAGTCAGCCACAAGAAATGTTGACAACAATATATGGGATGAGATTCGCAATTTCAAGAAATGCCTTATAATGATTTTTGCAAAGCAAGGGAAGGATATAGTGTTTCTTGAAACAGTAATGGGCTTGGCAAAACAACGTCGCCATTGTTTAATAGATTGTATTCCATTGCCAAGAGAAATTGCTAAAGCAGCGTCTCTCTATTTTAAAAAGGTGAGCTTTGTTGTAGCTATTTCATTTTTGATGCATTAATTCTGTTATTATTGGTTTGGAACATTCTGTAGTCCCCTTTATCTCTCAAATTACATGCTTATTTATTCTCAAACAACTAGATGATGTTGGGTATAAAGTCCAATAATATATGAAACTAATAGCTTTCTCTAGTTTGAATAAAAACTTGCATCAAAGTTGCTGCTATATAGTGCAGCATGCATTTTCCTATATCTTCTTGTGTGCTGAGGAATGTAATGCAGGCAGTCTGGGGTTCAAACAATTATATTCCAACATATCACCATGCCAAATAATATACAATAAGATACTTTTGCCTAATTTTATAACTTTACTATGTTTATATTGTTCATGGGGCTGAATATTTTATTTTATTATCTTTTTTTTTTAGGCAATTGATGAAGCTGAAGATGAGTGGAGCCAGCATAATGCGAAGAAACTGATTGACACGAGTGAAAAGGGCCTGCGCAGTTCAATTCCGAAGGACTTTCCCTACTTCCATGTTGAGTTTGGTTTAAACAAGGGGTTTGTCCATGTGATAGACAACGAGCAGCAGTTCAGAAGTAGCCTTGGCCTAAATGTGATTAGAGGCATGCTACAGTTGCCAGAGGAGGACATGTATCGCAGACGAAGGCATGAGTCAGTGGAGGCACAAAGGCAGGCAGTTGCAAAATTTGCCCAAGTCTGGGAACCTTTTGACTGGACAAAACAGCTTTATTGAGTATCCAAAGTTTCAGAACTACTGGTTCTAACTCTACGTAAATATGTAAGATTTCACTTTTGCAACATCTCCATCTCTCGAATCCTATATTTTGGATGTATATTAGTTTAATTTTCATTATTTTTCAGCCAAAGCTTGCAGAAGCTTGCATATGCATTTTAACACTAGAGAGCTACTCACAGTTCTATTTGCAAAATATTCAAAATTGATTTTATTTTTATGAATCCAGCGCAAATTCAAGTAATGAACTGAGCCGAGTTTAAGTAATGCAATTACTTGTGTTATTTGAATAGCTACCAGAGTGAGTATTAAGTAGTTCCAGAGTTCGATCGAATTTTTATGTACTGAATTTCAAATATAAATAAATGAAAATTTCAATATTTACACTTTCTTCTAAATATATTTTTAAAGCTTCTAGTTTGACATTGAACAAGAAATTATTCGGGTTCATTCAAATCTTAATTTGGTATCATTATTCATCAGAACACAACTAAAGTACTATGGTGATGGGTATGATGATACTGTACATCTTGCGCTTGCTGCTAAGCCGATAATGGATTGGTGTAGGCTGCATGTCTGAAGCTGTTGTTGAAACAAAATAGAAGGTAGCCGATAATGGATTGGTGCAGGCTGCATGTCTGAAGCTGTTGTTGAAACAAAATAGAAGGTGCGTCGGCGGACTGAAAAGATGCTAGATATTGTACAGGCTTGACTTTGTGGGTGATATAGAGTTATCAAATTGTAAACGAGGGGCCATCTCCATTCTCTAGACATCAATCCGCTCTTTTTCTTGCTAAAATTATATTTTTAAGATTAAGCTCTTCATGCTACCTTGAGGGGTTAGTTTCCCCATGGTTATGTAACTATACTTAATTTAATGTTGTGGCTATAATAAAAGATTATGTATCAATAAAATAGGATTTTTATTTCAATAAAGTCATAATGGTTGGATTTTGGGGGCCTGGGTGACCAGAATCGTTTTGCGAACTATGAATTAAGTTGTGATTTTAGCAAAGAAATTTTACGCTCAGTTGCTTATCTCAATTCTCAGCCGAATGTAGGTTTTCTCTCTTTCTCTCTCTCTTTTCACAACTCAAATTAGTTCATAATGCAATTTCATTGATTATTGATACAAAATAATAATTGTGTTATATTTAAATAAATATTTGTATTCTAACCACAGCGTTAAGTTAGCCATAGTTATATAACCACAATCAATTAACCCACAAATTGTGGTAAGCTCTTCATGAAAAAGCTTGGTTTGTGCCACAATAAAATTAACCCACAAATTGAGGTAAGCTCTTCATGAAATGAAGAAAGCTTGGTTCGTATGAAAAATGGATAGCATAAAACGACCAGCACCTCGGAACCTTGCTCGTAATCTCAATAGCATATCGTTAATAATATTGTATCATCCCACCAGGTTAATTACATTCGTAGTTATCGAATTTTGTGGTTTATAATCAAATAATTACAATAAAATAATTTATAATACAAAAATTATCAAAATTTTATTTTATTTCAATTAAAGTAAAAATAATCTAAAAATCTTTTTTATAAATTGCCATATCATTTTAAAATCAATTAATTTTATAAATTAGATCACCGGATGAAAAAAGTGCAACGTCATCATCTAAGTATGAAAAGATAACATGTACAAAAAAACAAAATAAATTCAAGTAACTAATCATAATTTATTTATAAAATTAATTGGTTTCAATCTAACATGACAATCATATGTGCTATGTTTAACTATTACTCTGATCATATAAAAAATAATTTTTAGATTATTTTTTCTTTAAGTGAAATAAAAAAAATTTGATAATTTTTGTATTACAAGTTATTTTATTGTGACAATTTAGTTATAAAACCTAAAATTCGATAACTGCAAACGTAACTAATGTTGGCTCGAATTAAAATATTAATTAACAAGCCACAGAGACATTGGTTTGATAGGGAAGAATATCTTCATGCACTTACCATTGGTAGAAACAGAGATGAAGAATCTGAATCGGACTCTGAGCTTGAGAATCCAGCAGCCCCACCACAGGAGCCTTCAGATCAAATGCAAGCTTTTACTACTCAAATGAATAACAGGATGAATAGGCTGGGGGGACATATGGAATCTATGCAGGACCACATTCTTGAAGTAAAGCATAATTTAGAGGTGTTCACTACAAATTTCTGGAAGCTTTGGCCACCACCACTATTACCACCAGCAGAGTGATGATAGTTGCTGTGGACAACAACATTTTGAGAGGGGGGTAGAGCTTGTTTAAAGCTCAATTTTGTAGAAAATTGAATCTTTCTTCTCTCCTTTTCGTTTAAGCATTTTAGTTTTTTTTTTGTTTTTAGTTTGGTGTGCTTTTATTGTTTTGTTAATCTTAGGATAACTGTTAACGTTTGTGTAAGCACTTTGTCTTATAACTTTCACTTAAACTTTAGTCTGCCCCAATTGTTTTCAAATTTTGAACATATTAAATTTTAAACTTAGAATGTACATGAATTAAAATTCTTAGGTTGGCAGTAGAACAAGTAAGTTGTTTAATGAATTTTAATTAGAATAGCATTTGAACTTGAAGTATATTTGTTAGTTTCCAAAATTTTGAGCACATTAGACCAATTTTTGAATTGAAAGAAAACCCAATGCATTGAAATAGTGGAGTAAGGAATTTTAGAACACTAGAACCTTCCTCATCACCCTTTGAAGTATAGAAATAACTCATTGCAACTTATAACATGATCTAGGCATAAATTTTTGTTTTTTAGCCAAATATAGACTGTTTTCCTACCCTAATACATATTTTTGACCTTTGTTAACCCATTTTGAGCTTAAAAGGACATGTTTAATGCACATCAAATCAATTTTTTCTTGTTACCTCATTAAGTACCATATAACCTAAAAGCTTTTATCTTTCCTTGATAGAGTTACCACTCTAGCTTTGGATAGACCAATGGAAATATGTTTAGTTCTTTTATGGGAATAACAAGTAAGTGAGATTAGTAGAAAAAGTTATTTTCGAAATCAAGTTTATGTTTCACCCTCAAATTAAAAAAAAAAAGAGAAAAAGAAAAGATTGAAAAAAGACATGCAGTTTATGGCAAGTTCTTAACTATGGGGTGATTGTTGCAAAGGTTAGTTTTCTTCTTCTATTAAGGAAATTTCATCCTTATTCTCAATTGTTTTTAGTAAGTAAAGAATGTGGGAAAAGAGCTATAATTATGAAGTACTGATCTATTTAAGACATTAAGTGGCTAATTCTTTTTGAATATCTTTTATCCTCTCTTTGTTAACCACTACCTTAGCCCCATTACAACCATTAAAGACCTATGTAATTTTAAGTTGTTTTTGAGTTGTTTAGCAGAGATGACTTTCGAATTTCAGTGCTAAAGGAGAGGGTTATAATGTTTTTAGAGTTTCAAGTGTGAAACCATTTGTACGCTTAGGTGTACATTCATTCTAAAGTTTGGCTATATAATTGCATTGGCGTTTTGATTTTGAAAAGAGCTTAAAATTGTTTTGTTCTTGCATATACACAAGGAAACTAGCTCATATTATCTTGTTTAAAGCTATTCTAATTGAAATTTTGTTAAGTGCTCTTGTTAATTGCTAAACTTAATTTTGAATTGCATATTTCTTAGTTAAAGTTTGGTAAATTTGAGAATGTGGTTCGTTCAATTTTGCTTGGGGGCAAGTAAAGGCTAAGTGTGGGGTATTTGATAAATGTGCATTTTACAATGTTTTTTTTAAGTGTTTTTAGTTGGTTTATTGTGTTAGTTTTATAGTATTTTAGTTAATCCAAAGTTTAATTTGTGATTTAAGGGTTTAATTGTGTTTTTAGGTGTGCAATTGAAAAAAAAAAGAAGTTGAAGGATTGAAAGGGTAATTTTGCAAAACAAGATGAAGAAAAGCATTGTTTGTAATCCATAGGAGGACCATTGGGTGGAATCAATTCTTGATTCTACCGAATGGCCTTTTAAAGTGAGGGAAGTAAGACCATTCGGTGGAATCAAGAACTAATTCTACCAAATGGACCCTTTTTGAAGGTTGAGTATTGGCTATTCGATGGAATCGGTCTCTCACTCTGTCGAATGAGATGTGAAGTGAAATTAGAGTTTGTTTGATTCGGTGGTTTCAAGTTCCATTCTACTGGATCAGAAGGGTTCACTTAAATTGGAATTTTTCCTTCAAATCAAATTAGGAAGTGTTAGTGTAAGCCCTAGCCCCAATGCATTGTAATAAAATACTTTAATTAATAAAATGAGGCAATTGTTTTATCTATTGTATTCCTGTGCATGTCAATTGATAAAACTATCCAAGAATGTCGTTTCGGTTTAAGTTATCATGTGTGAGGCACATGGTTGTAAGACCTTGAAACAAATGAGACTTCATTTTAAACATCCCTAGTCAGTCATTGTTATGGGAATAACAATGAATTAAGACTAGTATGCTCTCTTTGATATTATGAGTTCTGTCTTACGGATCATTAGGACAAAAGTGTCAATTAGAGATCATAGATACATGTTAAAGAACATGGTATCTGGATACGATCCGCTCATGAGAACACTACATGGTACAAGTCATAAGTGTTTCTCATATGCAAGTTTTGTATCGGAGTTTTTATACCTGAAATCTCTATGAAACTCTTTATGAATTACTGTGTACTCTGACATACACCTAACGTACTCGTAATAGAGTGACAAGTACGGGTATGATTGGGTATGCATTGATTTATGTTAGAGAGCATGAGAGAAGTGAAGGGATTACCCCTCTCATTAAGAGAGAAAATATCATTGGCCACTTGATCAGTGAACTGAGAATTGTATGGCCATACCGAGATGAAATATTGAGTAATCATTATTTATCTGAGAGTTCAGTGTCACTGGAATATCAAGAAAGGAATTAATATATATAAGGATGACTAGTTCCATGCCTTATATTAATTCTGATATTTATGGGTAAGGGACTATGCAAAATTGCATTAGGTCACTAAATGCCATATGCATTTTCATTTATTTTGGAATGCTATAATATCTTACTAGAGAATATATATAGCCTTTGAATTAATTTATTAATTCATTACCAACATTAAATGGACCTATAGGATCGCACACAAACCATTGGGCTTAAAATATTTAAATTAAGTATTGGGCATTAATTTGGGCTTTTAATTAAAGTCAAATTAATGTGTGTAATGGGTTATTAGATTGCTATTGGACCTTGGCCCATGAGAGAGAGAAATTCAGCCCACAAGGTTTAATTTCAATTAATTAAATGTCATGTATTAATTTAATTAATTGAGTATTAAAGCCTAAAGACATATTTATCTAATTAAATCATCTAAATGAAATTTGATGTGGCCGAAATTCCTAGAGAAATAACAAGGAATTTCGGCATATGTATAGTTTTATTTAAGTGGTTTATTAGATTTAAATGACATATCTTTTATCCTAAATTAAGTGATATTATTTGATTAAATGTCTTTTGTTTTTATCTTGGATAAATTAAAAGAGTTTTTATCAATAAATATTACTTATTTTAATTAAGTGATAAAGGCAAATATTAATTATCTTTAGCTAATATTAATTATCTTAAGGTAGTTTATTTGAGATTAATCACTTAAAAAGTAAAAGAGATATATATTTTTGTGGGAAAAATGTGAAACCTTAGTGTATTTTCTCTATGTTTTGCGTGAACTCTCTCTCTCTCTCAAAGAATTTCTTTTAGCCAATTTTCACAAGGAGAAAGGATAGTTCCTCATTCTCTTGTGATCTTGGGTAGTAATAGCAACCTAAGAGAAGTACAAAATCAAAATTTGTAGCTTCAAACCATTGCCTTTACACAATACCGAAAAAGAGAGCTAGCAATCTCAATTTTAAGCCGTCGGTGCAATTGTGTGTGTGAGAATAGAGGGAGTGGCGTAAAAGGCTATTCCTTGGCATTGGTGATCGAGATCTAAGGCGGATAAAGTCATCTTAGTTGCTGGGCATCACCAAATTCAATTTTTAAAAGGCATCATAAGTTGTAAGTTCTACAACCCTAAAATTGTATGTTTCGTTTCTTGCTTTGGAATTGTATGGTATGTATGATAAAAATTTTTGTTTTTCCACTGTGCTATCATCACATTCATACCATGTCATATTCCATCAGGAAGTCCTCTGCTAATTAGAAAATCTATGATGCTCGATTTAAAAAGTTTTAGTGGATTAAATTTCCTATTTTTGTTGCCTCTACTTTGCCTATTAAAAGGAGACTCAAATCACAAGTGAGGGGGGTTGATTTGTGAATGTTGGTTTGTGATTGTTGATTTGTGGTTGTTGATTAGTGATTGTTTTTATGTAGCTAGAGTTGAGTTTAGTTTATGTTCTTTGTAATTTTCTTTTAACTTCAGTTTTTAGTCTTTAATTATGAAGTATGAGTAGTTTTTTTAACTTTTACTAAGGATACTTGGATCCTTAATCTTTTGTTGTGATGACTTAATTGAGCTTTAATGTAAACTCAAGTTAATTATTTCTCAGTTTTAAGCATATTCTCATCTTTGATTTTGGTTGAATTAATTGTTAGTTTATTGGTCTAAATAACTAAAAGTTGATTTAAGCATAATTAGGGGTTTATATGTTCTTGGATTAATCTTTTGAGTCAATGCATGATTGTTTTCTGTTTTGAGATAATTATGTCTTGATAATATTGATTAATATTAAGAGAAGAGGAACCGAGAATATACTGTAAATTGAATTTGCTTGGAAAAGAGTTTAATGAAAGTGTAGGAAGTTAAACTAGATCTTTATGCTGAATGTTAAATTGTTCTTAATAGGGAATTTAATATTTAAGAAAGATATTCTTGATTCAAGGTATCAAGTCTTATTCATCTAGTTTTCCATAATCACTTTTGTTCTTAAGAAATCAAGTCATTGCAATAAAAGGTTAAGGTGGATAGTCCCTTAGTGAAAGTTGTTTTTAGATATTGATTGTTACCCTATTTTAATTACTTGTTTACTCTTATTATTTATTTCAAGTCATTCATAATTTGTTTTGATTTATTATTTCGGTTTTAAATCTTCATCATAACTTTTGGGATTTCTTCTTTCTCTACACATAATTTTCATTCTAAAACTCAAAATCTTTTCATACACACACAAGTTTTCATTCTAAAGTCACTCTAGTGTGCCCCTAATGACAGTAGCAGTCGAGTAATTATGCCTTCAATGCAAATCTGAGTCCTAAGCTAAGTGCCTACTCTGACTAGTGTCGTAATAATCTCATGCGTAATATCTATGTGTTAGCCCTTTTACATACCCCACAAATAGGTGATATTTGCAGAGATAACATTACCTGGACTCCTTGTGCATCCTAAGTATAAAGTAGACAAGACCCTCTGAAGGTATCTATAAATTTGAGAGGCCAGCATGACGCTCTTTGCCATGTCTGAGTGATAAATAGGCCCTGGCATTATCACCACTCTCTATCTATCCTAGTCCATCATCTTGGGTGGTGTGACCATACCTAACCCGCTCGAAAGACCCATGGCCTAAGTGAACCTGCACCTTGTGATGCTATAATTTATACCTAAAGCCTAGAACTAGATGAATCCCTCCTCTATATCTAATCTAGAGTAGCCACCATACTCTAAGGTGAAGAGGACCTCTCTAGTGATATCTGGATAAGTCCTATAGGCTGGGGCAAAGAACTCTATCCATCCTGCCCTAGGAAGTCGGTCAACCTCTTGTAGTAGTCCAAACTCCTATAGAAACTATCTGGACATGAACCGATTTGATCTATATTAAACTTGCTTTAGAGCCTAAAATCTACGAGCCTGCCCAAGCATCGTGTAAGCTGGCACCAACTAAGATGGCTGTGGGCATGCAATCTTGCGAGGCATCTTGGAATAGAGGATTTCATTTTAATTCATGGTTGATTTGAGTCGTGGAAAAACTAACATATTAAAATTTACAAGCATATTGGGTTAAATACCTACAGTTAATCTATGTTGGGAGTGCATGTTAATAAATACAAAAAAATAATACACACATCTAGTTGTTCTAACAATCATGCATGAAAAATGAGACATAATGCATATTACATGTTTTGTGAGAATTAAACAAAATTTTGGCAGCATTCTAGCTAGGAATGGGACTGTCCCCTACATGAAAAGAGACTTTAAACAACTCATAGGCCATTGATGCCATCAAACGATACAACTATTCTAATATCATAGGTTTTATGCTTTACAAGACAAAATTTTGGCAGCATTCCGGCTAGGAATGAGATTGCCTCGTGTACAAAAAGAGCATTTAAAGCAAAAACACAGGCCATTATGGCTGGCAAACAACACAATCATAATATTACATAATTTACACTTCACATTTTATGAGATATTAAATAAAATTTTGGCAGCATTCTGACTAGAAATGAGACTACCTTTTGCACAAAAAGAGCAAAAACATAGGCCATCATTGCTGCCAAATAGCATGGTCATATTATTAACATATGAAATTAGACCTACTTGTAACTATTTGGTCCAATTACATCTTATACTACAACATGTTTTTAAGGGCACAAAACATGTAAAAGTTACATATATTATTTGCTTAAAAGGAAAACTATGGGTTTACATGTACACATACCAAGTTCTTTGCTATCTATAGTGTCATGCAAAGAGGGTTTGGCAATTAATCTACATAACTTAAACTGCAAGGAACTATTTACTTATAACTAAGTAAAGGAAGAATAAAAATAAGATAAAGGGTCTTCACATTCATCATGCTAAAGGCTAAAGTTTTACAACCTAAATTACATTTTAGCTAAAAGAATTAATAAAAAATGAAGAAGATAAATAAAAATAAAAATTAAATAATACTTACTTATGGAAGATGAAAAGAAAGAAGAGAATGAAGAGACAACATAAAAATAATGCTCCTTAAAGTGTGCCTCGCTCCTAGGAGGCCACAGGTGTGAACGACTTGAATAACAAAGGAGAAAAGCTTAAAAAAACGGAGAGAGAGCTTTGAAATCAGAAAGTATGGAGGTTTGCTGAAAAATGAAGAAGAAAACCATATTGTTCAGAATTTCAAGTAAGGGACGAGCTTCCTGTCCATTGCTAGCAATAAACGAGACTGAGAGATTCCTGTCCCTTAGGGTAAAATGACCAATTTTCCCTTTAAACTTAAATTAAGGCTTATTTCTCTGTTTTAACTCATTTTTCTTCCTTTTTTAACCTTTTAATTGATTTTTTGATCTCTATCCATCTAAAAGTAATTAAAAACATTATTTATGTATTTGTGGTGTTTTATGACATTGTTTTACAATATTTACAAGCATTAGTTTCCCTTTACTACAATGGGTGTCAAAAGTTAGAAATACCCCTGAAGTTCGTCGTGCCTCTTGAGGTAAATGATTTTTTGTGTTTAAAACCTTCCAAAGCTGATTGCTTGAGCCATCAAGCTTTTTGGATTCCTTACAAAATGAAAATAAAGGAAAAGTGAAATAACATGTACGTGCAATGCATGGGACATGAAAAAAAAAAGACTTTTGGCCTTCTAGGGGGTGATAGATGAGCTACCCATGGCTCGATCCTTGTGAGGGACAACCGTCCATCATTGCTGTCTATAAATAGTGCTTCAATTTTTTTGGTTTTTTGACCTTTGACCTTTCGCTTTCCAAGGAAGCTTCTTTTATGTATTTTTCTCTCTCTTCCTTTTTCTTTTTCTTTCTCATTTTTTTCTTTTTCCTTTCAGTT
This sequence comes from Excoecaria agallocha, assembly GCA_037975025.1. NCBI lineage: Eukaryota > Viridiplantae > Streptophyta > Magnoliopsida > Malpighiales > Euphorbiaceae > Excoecaria > Excoecaria agallocha. The sequence continues at coordinate 37,480,546 of CM075807.1, read as the reverse complement.
ATTTATTTTTGAACCAATATTTTTGCACCTAGATCATTTAAGAAAATTTCATTACCATGAATATTGGACTTGCAAAATTACACCAACTATTGGATGACCTAAAAACTTGGGAAGATCCTTTTTGGGCTCCATACTCGAGTTTGAGGTTTCTAAGAAGAACATCCCCAGATAGGAATATATTGCTTGCTGCTATTTGATATTGGGACTCGAAACTACATCTGTTCAGGTTTATTCATTAGGAGTTGTGTCTTTTACCGGAGGAGTTTGCCATGATGGTCGATGCTAGGTTCGAGCCCAGTACTCGGCTATGCCTGCCCTCTCTTGTTGTCAGCTATCCCAAAGAGGTGGCCTGTGCTCTGGGTGTCCTTCCTTTAGAGGCTAGGGGTTTAGTACCTTATGCGAGAACATTTCCACTAGAGCCCCTAATTAATGTATTGACTGACTTTGATTACATACCCACCTTCCACTTCAGCATAATACTACTTTGCTGTCTTGCTCGGTGTTTATTGGTGTGTGCTAGTGATCCCATGATCGGGAATTATGAATTGTTTAGTGTTATGGATGGCATGCTTCAGGGATGTAATCCATTTCCCTTGATCCTGGCTGAGACCATTATTGGCTTGGATGCCTTTCACCATAGCTCTCCTATTCATCATGGCTCTCTTTCCTTCCTCACAGGTAGCCCTATACTTCTTTAGGTACGTCCTTATCATCTTTTTGGGTAGTACGCCCCTTGTGGGTTTTCATACTAGCCTTTCTTGTTGAAATACATGTCCTTTTAGATTTTCATGTATTTTTCTACCTTATTTTTGCCTGAGATGAATCCAACTCACCTTAGTGGCTTTTTTTTTTCTTTTTAGGTATGGCTTCATGAGAAGTTGCAGCTATTTTCAAAGCCTCCTCCCCAAGTCAGAGCCATAGGCATTTATCTTATGAGCTATGTCATACTTCGATGTCTAAAGCTCAAGTTTCAATCAGTCCAGGATATAGTTGATTGGCTAGGCTATTCGACGGATGTGAACATCATGTTTAGGTCTACTTGGTTGCCTATCACTTCTATGGTTCGAGATGGAGCTTCAGGATGTGTCCCTCTATGTGGACTACATCGGGCCACATTCTATGTCGCTGCTCATTGTGCTTATCAATTCGAGGATTAATAAGATATTGTCAGGTGTTCATTGGGCTTTCGAGGTGGCATTGTCACTGCTCATTTCTTGATAGAGTATTATCGAATATTTGGACCCAACTTCCTGTGAGGACTTTGATACCATATAAAATGGTATATTATTTAATGTATATTATCTTTCATTTAGGTAGCTAAGTATGTTAAATTATTTATATTTTATGTATTTTTGTCTATTTTATGTGTTTATTTGCATTGTACGGTAATTTAGGTGTAAAAAGGAAGAAAGATCAAACAAGTTGTGATGGCAGTGCGTGACTCACAACCAAGCTCACGAGTCACACACAGGCTCACGACTCACACACTTCACGAGTCACACAAACACTCACGAGTCACACACAGGTTCACGAGTCACACAAAACTTCACGACTCACACACAAGTTCATGAGTTAGCAGGAATGTCACGAGATGGAGGGAAGATCACGAGTAAAGAGGCTTGATGCAATTCACAACTCGTGAAGGCATTCACAAGTCGGACAAAGCACTTGTTCTCAAATGATGCCACTTTTTTGCACCCGATCCTTCAGCCAACCATCAGGACTTTTCAGGGCAACTTTCCATGATTGACAACTATTCTGAAGGGACATATCTGTAGACTTAATCTCTATAAATAGGGATCCAAGATGCTGAAAGGGGAGGAGAGAATCAATATTTTAGTTTTTAGAAATATAGTTATTATTTTGGATAAACATTTTTTACTTAGCTTTTATTAGATGATTACAAAGGGACATAGCCAAAGGAACAAGAGATAAGTTTCTTTCTCTTGTTTATCTTTAATTCAAATATGTATTTGCTAGTTTCCTTTGTACATTATAAATATGTACTAGTATTTGTTTAAAGACATGTTTATTCTTATTATGAATGAAGCATGATTTGTTAGTGTAAGCCCTAGCCCCAATGCATTGTAACGAAACACTTGAAATTAATAAAATGAGGCATTAGTTTTATCTTTTGTATTCCTGTGCATATCAATTGATAAAACTATCCAAGAATGTCGTTTCGGTTTAAGTTATCATGTGTGAGGCACATGGATTGTAAGACCTTGAAACAAATGAGACATCATTCTAAATATCCCTAGTCAGTCATTGTTATGGGAATAACAAATGAATTAAGACTAGTATGCTCTCTCTGATCTTATGAGTTCTGTCTTACGAATCATTAGGACAAGAGTGTCAATCAGAGATCATAGATACATGTTAAAGAACATGGTATCTGGATTCGATCCGCTCATGAGAACACTACATGGTACAAGTCATAAGTGTTTCTCATATGCAAGTTTTGTATCGGAGTTCTTAGACCTGAAATCTCTATGAAACTCTTTATGAATTACTGTGTACTTTGACATACACCTAACGTGCTCGTAACAGAGTGACAAGTACGGGTATGATTGGGTATGCACTGATTCATGTTAGAGAGCATGAGAGAAGTGAAGGGATTACCCCTCTCGATAAGAGAGAAAAATATCACCGGCCACTTGATCAGTGAACTGAGAAGTGTATGGCCATACCGAGATGAAATAATGAGTAATCATTATTTATCTGAGAGTTCAGTGTCACTGGAATATCAAGAAATGAATTAATGTATATAAGGATGACTAATTACCTTAGTTAAGTAAGTTTGTTTTGATTAACTAAATGATGCCATTTGAATTTAAATTCTAATAGAATTTAATTAAAATATATATCTCTTAATTATTAAGTGTTAGTGGCTGAAATTGCTACCTAATTTAAGGCACTCACACATGACTAAAGTAAGTGATATATATTAAATGAATTAAAGGAATAATGGTGGGTGCCACTTTTATTCTTCTTCTCTCTTTTGGCCATGAGACTATTAGTGGGATTGGTAGAGATTCCTTTTGCTCTTAATTCTCTCATGGAAGGTGACTAAGATAGAAACAAAAGAAGAAAGAACAAGAAGAGTTCTTGTGTCTTCAAACAATTCCATTGCCTAATACACAAATATAGAGCTAGCACTCTTGATTTTAAGCTATATTTGCAAGTGTGTGTGAACATAGAGAGGAATGGCATAAAGGCTGTTCCTTTGGCATTGGTGGTGAAGATCTAAGGTAAATAAATTCATCTTAGTTGCTGGTCATCATCAAAATCAAGTCTTGAAGTGCATCTAAAGTTGTAAGTTTCAAAACTCTAAAATTGCATGTTTTCGATTCTAGTTTTGGATATGTATGGTATGCATGATAAAATTTTGTTTTTTTCCGCTGTGCTATCATGATTATCATACCATGTCAAATTCCATCAGTGGTATCAGAGCCTAGACATGCTTATTTTAGTGCTTTAGATGCATGAAAAATTAATTAAAAATCGTTATTTTGAAAACATGCAAATCTGAAATTTTCTGTTTTGAGTTTTTTGCATTGTTTTGGTGTAAAAATGATTTTAATTGATTAGATAGGTATTATAATTAATATGACATGTTAATATACTGTCCTAAGATGTTATTAGGGCTGGTAATGGTCGGATTTAATTATTTATACCTGATGGTACATGTTAATTATGAAACTAGGTGCTAGTTGGCATGTAAATTGCTAGTTTAACAACTAGTTTTCAAAATTAAATGTAAAATTGATTTTGGCATGTTTGTAAGTGATTTTTAAAGATTAAATATCAGGTCTGGACATATTTTAAATTTGGTTTTAATTCTGGTCCATGACAATTTAATTGATTAATTTTAAAATCACTTAAAACAATGACTAGTTTGTGTTTGTTACATGTTTAATCAACATTGTTTGCTTTGTTTTGATTAAAATGGTAAAAAACACATTTAGATTTAAATGGTACAGAATATTAAATCAATGTTTATGGACTTATTTAGTTTTTTAAATGACTCATAAAATTGATTTAAATGTTTGTGCATTTCATGGCATTACATAAGCATTAAACAACTAGTTTTTGTTGTTTGTTTGTTTTGCATGAATGCCGGGTATTATTTATATATGTTCTTCATGATTTTATGTTTAATTCATGTTGGTACATATTATATGTATTTTTAATGTTTATGGGCTGTATGACATAAAATTAAAAATGGCAAAATTGGAAATTTTACTAGAGTTGATTTATGGCACAAATCTAACTAGTTTGTGTTTTGGGCTTTTAAGAGAACTTATTCAATAAGAGGATTTAGTCCATTGGGCTTCGGCCCAGGCCCATCACGGGGTCTTCTCTTAAAGGTTCAAGTACACAATTTCCATTAATGGGCTTGGCTAAATTGATTAAAATTGGACTTTGTCTGATCCATGAATGCTATGTATATTTATTTGCTTGTTTGGTGTGATGAATGGATATGCATGGTGCATTCATGGGCCCTGGGTTTTTGTAATTAAATATGGCCTGCGTGCCATTATATTTTATTGTAAAAGTTTCATTTATTTCTTAGAATAGAATTTATTTGAAGACTTTGTAAATCAAGACGAAGCCCACCGAAGTGGAGAAGCCCAACTCGAAGATTCTTATGTAATAGTATAGAATCTTAGTTGTAGGTTTTTGGGCCCATGTTTGTCACGCTTTACTTTATGCAATTATATATATATGCATGCTATGTATGGATGACAAATCGTATGCCATGTAAGCCGTAATAAAATGAATCCCTAAAAATAGTAAGTCACAAAGTTGCCTTCCTAATTCGAAACATGTCAAGGCATCGATCATCGGTCACGTAGACTAGGAGTCCTAGATGCGCCCGATTATCTTTGTGAGGCATGGGTTGTGAATGTAGGTTGGACTTAACATGGAATGGGATGCTCGGACCTAGGCAACTTATAAATGGGTTTGTGCTATAACATTGTTTGATGTTAGACCATTTGATCCAAGAGTCATGTACGAGACATGATTGGAGTTATTCCTACCTAAGTAACTTAACTTATTAGGTGTACAGGCTCAGCTTGACTAATAAGTTGTTGTGAAAAGTGGATCTTGGCCCACATTAAATCACTAACGCGAATTATTTATGGGGATATTAATTCGGTTTGTGGGATCATTAATAAGACCTCATTTAATCTTGCTAAATTTTATTGTAGATTGAAAATGGCATCTTCAAATAACAATTTCTCATTGCGATCGGTCCTTGAAAAGGACAAATTAAATGGCACCAATTTCATAGACTGGTCTCGAAACTTAAGAATAGTTCTTAAGCAAGAGAAGAAGTCGTATGTTTTGGATGCACCCTTGCCTGAAGAACCAGGAAGGAACGCCTCTGCGGTTCAAAAGGAAACTTTTGAGACCAAGAAGAGTGACTCTAATGATGTGACCTGTTTGATGCTAGCCACTATGGTGCCTGAATTGCAAAAGCAATTTATGGACCAAGAGGCCTATGCGATCATGGTGCACCTCAAGGAGATGTTCCAAGAACAAGCTCGTCACGAGAGGTTCGTGACAACAAAGGCTTTAATTTCTTGCAAGATGGCAGAGGGTACTCCTGTTAGTACCCATGTACTCAAGATGAAAGGGTATCTTGATACTCTTGAGAAGCTTGAGGTACTAGTGCCAAAGGAATTGGCCACTGACTTGATCTTAGGATCATTGTCTGCTGCTTATGATCCATTTGTGATGAATTATAACATGCATGCAATGAACAAGTCAGTTACTGAGCTTCATGGGATGCTTAAGAATGCTGAGGAGAACATTCGAAAGACCAATCCCGTACTAATGGTTCAAAAGGGAATTAAGAAGGGACAAGCTAAGGGAAAGGGAAAGGGAAAGGGAAAACCCAAGTCAGTTGGGAGTGCACCTCAGGCCCAATCCAAGCCCAAGGCACCAAAACTCAAAGAGAGTGAGAGCACTTGCTTCCATTGCAACAAGATAGGGCATTGGAGGAAGAATTGCGCTCTCTTTAAGGAAGAACAAAAGAAGAATGGAGCCAAGGCATCCAGTTCTGGTATTTTTGTTGTTGAAGTTAACCTTTCTATTTCTACCACTTGAGTATTGGATACCGGTTGTGGTTCTCACATTTGTTCAAATGTGCAGGGGTTAAGAAATAGGCGGTTACTTGGGAAGAATGAAGTGGACCTCCGTGTGGGGAATGGAGCACGAGTTGCTGCCATGGAGATAGGCGACTATCACCTCACTTTACCTTCCGGACTTTGTATTGTTTTGAATAATTGTTATTATGTGCCTGCTATGAGCAGAAACATTATTTCAGTTTCATGTTTGGATAATGATGAATTTGATTTTGTTATTAAAAAGGGCAATGCTCATATTCGTCGCGAAGGCATTTCTTATGGCAATGCCATGTTGCAAAATGGCCTTTATATCCTTGATTTACAAAACAAAGAGTCTATATACAACATTAATACAAAGAGGGTTAAATCAAACGAATTAAACCCTACTTACTTCTGGCATTGTCGTTTAGGATATGCAAACGAAAAATGCATTTCAAGACTCCACAAAACTGGAGTGCTTGGGTCATTTGACTTAGAATCTTATGACACATGCGAGCCATGTTTGTATGGAAAAATGACAAAGAGTCCTTTTAACAAGAAAGGTGAAAGGACTAATGGCTTATTGAAACTAATACATACCGATGTATGTGGACCATTAAGTACACAAGCTAGAAGTGGTTTTAGCTACTTCGTGACTTTCACAGACGACTTCAGTAGATATGGCTATGTCTATCTAATGAAGTACAAGTCTGAAACTTTTGAGAAATTCAAAGAGTTTAAGAACGAAGTAGAAAACCAACTTGGCAAAAGTATAAAAGCCATTCGATCAGATCGAGGTGGCGAATACTTAAACCAAGAGTTTGATGATCATCTAAAAGAGTGTGGAATTATTTCACAGCTCACTCCTCCTGGAACACCGCAATGGAATGGTGTGTCCGAAAGGAGAAATCGAACTCTGTTGGACATGGTTCGATCTATGATGAGTCAAGCTAATCTTCCTATCTCTTTTTGGGGTTATGCATTAGAAACTGCTGCGTTTCTATTGAACCGTACTCCAACTAAAGCAGTTGAGAAGACACCATACGAGGTATGGACTGGGAAAGAACCCAATATGTCTTTTCTCAAGATTTGGGGCTGTGAAGCACATGTTAAGAAATTAACATCTGACAAACTAGAGTCCAAATCGACTGTCTGCTTGTTTGTGGGTTATCCCAAAGAAACAAAGGGATACTACTTTTACTCAAAAGCCGAGAACAAAGTATTTGTTGCTCGCAAGGCTGTTTTCTTGGAAAAGGAGTTCCTTCTCAAGAAAGACAGTGGGAGTAAAGTAGAATTTGGAGAAATTCAAGTGCCACAAACTCCTATAGAGGATGAGTTGGAAATGGGATCAAGTTCACAACCAGTTGTGGAACAAAAACCCATTACACAAGTACCTAGAAGGTCTGGTAGGGTACGTCAGGAGATTGAGAGATATGGATTTCTAATCACTGATAATGACACTATTGAGTTAGTAGATCGTGAGGATCCTACTACCTACCGAGAAGCTATTGAAAGCCCAAACTCGGATAATTGGCTTGAAGCCATGAAATCCGAGATGCAATCAATGTACGATAACCAGGTTTGGACCTTGGTTGATCCACCGGAAGGTGCTAAGGTAATTGAATGCAAGTGGTTATTCAAACTAAAAGCTGATAAGACCTACAAAGGTAGACTAGTAGCAAAAGGTTTTCGACAAACTCATGGTATAGACTATGACGAGACCTTTTCGCCTGTAGTCATGCTCAAGTCCATTAGGATCTTGCTTGCCATAGCTGCATATCATGATTATGAGATATGGCAAATGGATGTCAAAACTGCTTTCCTCAACGGAAATTTACTTGAGGATGTGTATATGACACAGCCTGAAGGTTTTGTCAATCCCAAGCATCCTAAGAAGGTTTGCAAGCTTCAAAAATCCATTTATGGATTAAAGCAAGCATCCCGAAGTTGGAATCTTCGTTTTGATGAAGCAGTTAAAGATTTTGACTTCATCAAGAACGAAGATGTGCCTTGTGTGTACAAGAAGGTTAGTGGGAGCATAGTAGTGTTTCTAGTCCTATATGTGGACGACATCCTTCTCATTGGAAATGACATTCCAACATTGCAAAAGGTTAAGCAATGGTTGGGAAAATGTTTCTCAATGAAAGACTTAGGTGAAGCCGAGACAATTCTTGGTATTCGAATCTATAGAGATAGATCGAATCGGCTTTTGGGACTAAGTCAAGAAAAGTATATAGACAAAGTACTAAAGCATTTTAGTATGGGAGACTCAAAGAAAGGATACATACCTTTGGCTTTGGAAGTTCCTTTGACTAAAGAACAGTGCCCTAAAACCAAAGAGGAAAGGGACAACATGAGTAGAATCCCATATGCATCTACTATTGGATCTATCATGTACGCTATGTTTATGTACTAGGTTGGATGTTGCTCATGCACTGAGTATAACCAGTAGGTTTTCAGCAAGACCCTGGTGAGAAGCACTGGTCTGCTGTAAAAAGGGATCCTGAAGTACCTGCGAAGGACTAAGGATCACTTCTTGGTGTATGGTGGTCAAGAAGAGCTCGTCATACAAGGTTATGCCGATGCTGCTTTTTCAGACCAGCACTCAGGATTCTAGATTGCAAATCTGGGTTTGTTTTTTGTTTTTGAACGGTGGTGCTGTCAGCTGGAGAAGCTCGAAGCAAGAAACCGTTGCTGACTCAACTACAGAATCTGAGTATATTGCAGCAAGTGAGGCTGCAATAGAGGCTGTTTGGATTAAAAATTTCATTAATGGATTAGGAGTGGTCCCAAGCGTCCTAGATCCATTAGAAATTTTCTGTGACAATAACGGGGCCATTGCACAGGCCAAGGAGCCCCGGTCACACCAGAAATCCAAACACATACTCAGAAGGTACCACTTGATCAGAGAAATCATTGATCGTGGGGACGTCGAGGTTAGCAAGATATCAAGTGAAGACAATGTAGCAGATCCTTTGACGAAACAGTTACGTCCAAATCTGCACGAAGCTCATTTGAGAGCGTTCGGTCTTAGGGCTATGCCCAATTGGGACTAGTGCTAGTGGGAGATTGTTAGTGTAAGCCCTAGCCCCAATGCATTGTAACGAAACACTTGAAATTAATAAAATGAGGCATTAGTTTTATCTTTTGTATTCCTGTGCATATCAATTGATAAAACTATCCAAGAATGTCGTTTCGGTTTAAGTTATCATGTGTGAGGCACATGGATTGTAAGACCTTGAAACAAATGAGACATCATTCTAAATATCCCTAGTCAGTCATTGTTATGGGAATAACAAATGAATTAAGACTAGTATGCTCTCTCTGATCTTATGAGTTCTGTCTTACGAATCATTAGGACAAGAGTGTCAATCAGAGATCATAGATACATGTTAAAGAACATGGTATCTGGATTCGATCCGCTCATGAGAACACTACATGGTACAAGTCATAAGTATTTCTCATATGCAAGTTTTGTATCGGAGTTCTTAGACCTGAAATCTCTATGAAACTCTTTATGAATTACTGTGTACTTTGACATACACCTAACGTGCTCGTAACAGAGTGACAAGTACGGGTATGATTGGGTATGCACTGATTCATGTTAGAGAGCATGAGAGAAGTGAAGGGATTACCCCTCTCGATAAGAGAGAAAAATATCACCGGCCACTTGATCAGTGAACTGAGAAGTGTATGGCCATACCGAGATGAAATAATGAGTAATCATTATTTATCTGAGAGTTCAGTGTCACTGGAATATCAAGAAATGAATTAATGTATATAAGGATGACTAGTTCCATGCCTTATATTAATTCTGATATTTATGGGTAAGGGACTATGCGAAATTGCATTAGGTCACCAAATGCCATATGCATTTTCATTTAATTTGGAATGCTATAATATCTTGCTAGAGAATATATATAGCCTTTGAATTAATTTATTAATTCATTGCCAACATTAAATGGACCTATAGGATCGCACATAAAGCACTGGGCTTAAAATTGTATTGGAAATTAATTTAGACTTTTATTTAAAGTCAAATTAATGCATGCAATGGGTGAACAGATTTTTTACTGTTAACAATTGGTCACGAGAGAAATTTACTGGCATGTGTTAGGTTTTAATTTCAATTGATTAATTATCTATGTATAATTAAGTTAATTGAGTATTAAATCCTAAATTATGTTTAATCAAAATATAATACTTGAGAGGGAATTAAAGTAACCAAAGTTTAAACTAGGAATCCTAGTTAAATTTGGCAACTAATTACCTTAGTTAAGTAAGTTTGTTTTGATTAACTAAATGATGCCATTTGAATTTAAATTCTAATAGAATTTAAATTAAAATATATATCTCTTAATTATTAAGTGTTAGTGGCTGAAATTGCTACCTAATTTAAGGCACTCACACATGACTAAAGTAAGTGATATATATTAAATGAATTAAAGGAATAATGGTGGGTGCCACTTTTATTCTTCTTCTCTCTTTTGGCCATGAGACTATTAGTGGGATTGGTAGAGATTCCTTTTGCTCTTAATTCTCTCATGGAAGGTGACTAAGATAGAAACAAAAGAAGAAAGAACAAGAAGAGTTCTTGTGTCTTTCAAACAATTCCATTGCCTAATACACAAATATAGAGCTAGCACTCTTGATTTTAAGCTATCTTTGCAAGTGTGTGTGAACATAGAGAGGAATGGCATAAAGGCTGTTCCTTTGGCATTGGTGGTGAAGATCTAAGGTAAATAAATTCATCTTAGTTGCTGGTCATCATCAAAATCAAGTCTTGAAGTGCATCTAAAGTTGTAAGTTTCAAAACTCTAAAATTGCATGTTTTCGATTCTAGTTTTGGATATGTATGGTATGCATGATAAAATTTTGTTTTTTTTCCGCTGTGCTATCATGATTATCATACCATGTCAAATTCCATCATGATTTACATCCATTTGTGTGCTTTGATTTGCTATGTATGATTGGCCACCATATTTGGCATGTTAGTCAATTTGTTTGCAACGAGAGTTGGAATTCTTTGATGGAAAAACAAATGAATGTACTTGAAGCATTGAATTCACTTAGAAATAAGGAATTCACTTTGAGGGGTTAAAGAATTGGCATAGAGCTTCATAATTTTTGTTTATCTCTATAATGACATGAGAGTGCTTATAGACTCTAAATGAAAACATCTTTACTGACAACAAGAGTTGCTTTAAAGAATCTTGGCTAAATTCTCCAATCACTTTATTTATATAATTATCTAGAACTTGTTCTTAAATGAATTACAATTTCATAATTTTTAATGTATGTTCATACCATCATTTAAGTCATCTTTAATCCAAATTAATTTAATATATTCAAAGTAGTTTAGATATTTAGTTAAATGCATGATCTTTATTTTATTCGTTACCTATCCATCTAGTCTTTGTAATTTCAATACAAAATTTACCCCGTTCCCTTTGGAACGATACCCTACTCATCCTATACGCAGTCTAGTGAGACTAAGGGTTCAAATAAATCCCCATCAGATTTTTATTCTTGAGATCGATGCTTATGATTTCATCACCTTTAACTCATACAAGCAATAGGTCACCAGTCCAGTCATCGACAACAGACTTTCTCATCTTAGTCTCCTGGATGGAGAGAGATGTGATACTAATAGATTAGACTAGACATTTTCATAGATGATGTTTTTGCTCTTATTTAACTTTTATATTTTGAACATGTAAAAGGGATATGTTACTTTCAAATACTTTGATGACATTATGAATGCATGCAGGAAATTTCTTTTTGATTTCAATACATAAGATCAGCATTTGATATTACCTTAATAACATGTATTACTTAATCTCAAATCGAAACTTTACAAGCATCATAACTCTTATCATCAATCAGCCCTCTCGGGTTTTCTTGATTGATCATTTTCTCTCAGCCTTTAATTTTTGCCTAGGATACCTTTTTTCGATTTTCACCGTGGTGAGGCACCTAATTTTTGAAAGGCCATCATTTTTTTTTTATTTTCAACCTATGGGGCACTTGTTCTTTTCTTTTTCTCTTTTTAGTCTTAGCCATAGAACCTTTTTAATTTGTTTATGTTCACCAGTTCTCTAAATTTATTGCCATCATTGTCAGACAAAATAGCAGCTCCCTTGGATAATAACTTCTTGAGCACAAAAGGTCCTTCTCATCTGGGTCTAAACTTGCCTTAAATATCTGAAATTCTAGGCCTCATCTATTTGAACACCAGATCTCCTACTTTTAAAGGATGTTTCCTAACTTTCTTCCCAAATGAGCGATCCAACCTCTTCTGATAAACCTGATTATGATAATATGCCCTCATTCTATCCCCATCAAGCAGGTTAAACTACAATAGCCTCTATTTAGCCCACTCTATTTCTAGTATTTTAGCCTCCAAAATGACTCTCATAGATTGATGCTCAATTTCTACAGGTAACACTACTTTTGTCCTATAAACCAAGAAAAATGATGTAGGCCCTGTTAAAGTTTTGGCTATAACCCTGTAACCCCACAAAGAAAAAAATAGCTTATTAGCCTAATCTTTATAAGTTTGAACCATCTTGGCTATAATCCTTTTCACATTTTTATTAGCTGCCTCAACTGCTCCATTTGCTTGAGGTCTATAAAGGGAAGACTTATGATGCTGGACTCCATACCTAATGAGCATTTGCCTGGTTTCTCCAGAGAATTGTAACCTATTATTAGACACTATGTGATGAAGCAAATCATATCTATATATCAAACTCTTTTCAATGAACTTGGCTGTGTCCCTTGTGTTTATCTTTTTGAAAGATTCTGCTTCACCTACTTGGTGAAGTAATCAATGGCTACTATAATGGATCAGTGTCTATTTGAAGCGGACAGATAATCATTCCCATGATGTCTATGTCCTATGTAGTGAATGGCCATGGTGAGATAAAGTTGCATAACTCAGAAAAGGCAAATGCCTCAAATCCGCATACTATTGGTATAGTTGGCACTCTTTAACATACTTAGAACAATCAATATCCATTGTAAGCCAAAAGAAACCTTGGCATCTAATCTTCTCAGCCAAAGCTAAGCCATTAATGTGGGCTTTGCACCTTTCTGTATGTACTTCTTCCATGACCTTCCCAGCTTTTTTTTTCATACAAACATCTCAGTTGAATCCCATCAGGCTATCTATTATAGAATACTCCTCCCATGGTGATGAATTGGGTAGAGAACTTATGAATCAATCTTTGATCCTTTTTAATTGCTTTTTCGGGGAATACCAATTTTTTTAAATAAGTCTGAATGTCATAGTACCAAGATTTTCCATCATCCACTTCGGTGTCCATAATCCGTTCAACCTCAAAGCATGGCTTGTTAGAACTCAAAATCAAAATGGGCTTCATACTCACTCATTTTGGATTATCCCAAATAGATACCAAGGTAGTAGAAGCATCTACTAGTTAGTTCTCTTTTCTAGGTAAACCTTTAGACATCTGAGATATGGCAACAATCGCTCTTCCTTCACTGACCACTTACCTCTTACTTAATAAACCACTAATGATGAGTCTCTGAATGATTTTACAAATTTTTTCCTTAAAACTAACAAGCATTCCAACTCAAAAATGCAAGCTTTATACTCTGCTTAATTGTTCGTGGCTTTATATCTTAGCTTCTTAGCTAATGGCATCTTTTCTCCCTCTGGGCTGACTAAGATCACTCCTGCTCTGGCTCCCTTATTGTTCACAGTCCCCTCAAAGTACATCTACCAACCTCGCAATGTTATGATTGCAACATGTTCATTGAGAAACTCATAAGTTACCTCTTTTCCTTTTAAAGGTTGATCAACTAGGAAATCTACTACTACTCTCTCTTTGATGGTCTTCTTAGTGATGTATTCTATATCGAACTCTTGCAGAAGAATTAACCATCTTCCCATTTTTCCTAGAAGTGAATGAGCCTCCTATAAATACCTAAGGGGGTTCTCTTTGGCCACTACTTAGATCTTATATGAATGGAAGTAATGTCTCAGCTTCTTCGATACCCATATGATTGCCAGACAAATCTTTTCTACTTTTTTGTACTTTGCTTCATAAGGGAGAAACTTCTTACTGAGGTAGTATATCACATACACAATCCCAAAGTCATCTTCTCGAGCCATCATTGCCCTTACCGAACTATCCTCTATGGCCAAATACAAAATTAGAGGCTTACCCACCTGAGGCAATCTTAATACTGATGGATGTAGCAAGTATTCCTTAATGGTATCAAATGCCTTTTGACAATCCTCATTCCAAACCACGGGCTGATCTTTTCTAAGAAGCTTGAATATTGCTTCGTAGATCGAAGTCAGTTTGGCTATAAACCTACTTATGTACTGAATTCTCCCTAGGAATCTTTTAACTTCCTTTTCTTTCTAGGGTATTGGCAGCTCTTACCTTGTTGGGATCTACTTCTATTCCTCTCTGGCTCACTACATGACCCTAAAGATACACTTCTTTGGGTTGAGATGAAGATTGTACTTGATGATCATCTTGAAAAACATCTTTAATGCCTTAAAATGACATCTCGGGTAACCAATTTGATCATCATGTCATCCATGTAAAACTCTACTTCATTGTGAATCAAGTTATCTAGTATCTTAGTTTTCATCCTTTGGTTAAGCCCAAAAGGTATAACTTGATAGGCGTACATACCCCATTTAGTTATGAAGGGTGTCTTGATTTGATCCACTATCTTGTTCATAATCTGATTATACCCTACATACCCATCTACGAAGTTGTATTTAGCATAAGTAGTTGCACTATCAATCAGGACATCTACGTGTGGCAAAGGGAAATCATCCTTAGGATAGGCTTTATTTAAGTCCCTAGAATTGACACAGACCTTAACTCTTCCATCCTTCTTTGCTATGATAACTACATTTGCTTGCCAAGTGGGATATTGATCTTCTACTAGGAACTTAGCCTCTATCTATTTTCTTACTTTGTCTTGAACCTTTTTAGCCCATTCTGGTCTAAGTGTCTCGAGCTTTTATTTGACTAGCTTATACCATGGGTATGTTGGAATGGCATGTTTAGCGATTTCTCGATCTATTCTTGATATGTTTTCATAGGTCTAAGCAAAGACTTTTTCATATTTTTTTAGTATTCTCTCAATTTTTTCTCTCTCTTTTTGGATTTTCTTTAGTTTTGAGATTAAATGAACACGTATTTATTTAGTTAATGTCAAATATAAATGGTTCTTGATCACGATTATGCATATTGAAATTAGAAGAAACATTACACAAGTAAGAAAAATTGTTCATCTTATTAATGTAATCAAAAGAGTACTCGATGTCCTCATAAAAAAGTTTAGGAATATAAACAATACCAATAAAAGCATCATCTTAAGTCTTTGCAGCTTCAGATGTCTCTTTAGCCTCGACCACTGGTGGATCCTTAACCTAACCTTCTCTTTGCCTTTCAATTGAATAACGAGTAGCTTCTCTGTTATAACTTCTTCGAGCACTTCCTTTCCCAGGCTAAATGGTGCGGCATAATCCCTTCATCCCAAAATCCCTCAACTAGCATGATAATTCCTTATTTCCAATCAAAGACATCATTAAATATCTTAAAATCTAGCACTAGCTCACCTTTTATCAGTTAAGGTTCATTCTCTCTATAGTAAAGACAAATACCTAAAGCCAGCACAAAACTCTAAGAAATGTGTGGACTCACTTTCTCTACCTCTTTTTTTTTTACCTTTCTAATTGGAATCGGTAAAGCCGAACCCCTTTTTATCCTTTTGACCCTTAGCAGCTACAACGGTCTGAGGCCCTTAGGAGTTCTTTCCCAAACCAACACCAGGTAGGAAATTCATCTTCTTCATCATGTTAACCACTTGAGGACAATCCACAAAGCTATTCTCATCTTCTTCATCACTAATGGTAGACATATGAAACCCACTAAAATGTTGTTTAGCTATCTCAAGTATAGATACCTGATTCTCCCTTGTAGCTTTAATAGTGACTACTTGTCCATTATGGGGAATCTTAATCATCTGATGTAGCGTGGAAGGCACTCCACCCAACTTATGAAACCATGGTCTTCCTAACAGCATAGAGAAATTAGCCAGGATAGGTAGTACTACAAACTGAGCTTCTATCTCAATGGCCCCTGTCTTCACTAAAGCCCTGAAGGTCTTAGTAGCATACCTCTTTGAATTGTCATAAGCAAAAATGGTTAAGTTAAACTTAATCAACATGTTCTCATTCAACCCAAAATCTAAAATGGCCATTAAAGGGCAGAATTAATGGAAAAACTGTCATCTATCATTAGACAAGCCATGTGTTTTCTATTCACTTGAGTTTCAATGTATAAGGGTCATTTGTGGTTCCTTCCTTCAGTAGGTAGGTCAGCATCATAATACACAATATTCTCTCTCTTTCCTCCTTTAACCAAATCCAACAACTCGAAAGACGAGATGGTAGTAGCAATAGTAGACTCACTCAGAGCTTCAACTAGCTTCTACCTGTGTGAGGGAGATTGTCTCAGTGGGTCCTATGGATATTTGTGCGTTTGTCTTCTTTAGCTACTTAATTATTTGATCTTCCTCAACTTTTTTTTTGTTTGCACTACAGTAGGAGTGATGGGGATTTAATTGAACCCTTAGTCTCACCAGACTGCGTATAGTATGAGTAGGGTATCGTTCCAAAGGGAATGGGGCAAATTTTATATTGATGTAACAACAAGTAAATAGATAGGTAACAATTTCAATTAAAATCATGCAATTAATGTAAATACTAAACTACTTAAAATATATTAAGTTAATTTTGGATAATAGATTACTTAAAAGATGGGATGGACATACATTATAATCAAATAAAATAAGTTCATCTTTGAATTAATTAACAATTGTATGAATGATATGAATAGAGAATTTAGCCAAGATTCTTCAAAGCAATTCTCATTGTTAATAAAGAATGTTCTTACTTAGAGTCTATAAGCATTCTCATGTCATTATAGAGATAAATAAAAACTATGAAGTTTTATACCAATTCTTTAACCCCTTAAAGTGAATTCCTTATCTCTAAGTGAATTCAATGCTTTAAGTAAATTCATTTAACTTTCCATCAAAGAATTCCAACTCTTATTGTGAATTAAATGACTAACATACTTAATATGGTGATCAAGCATACTAAGCAAATCAAAGCACTTAAACAAACTTAAATCATACTTCATACATAAATAAAATAAACATTCAATAGACAATGATAAGTAGATGAATAACAACTTAAATTAAATAGTTATAATGTACCAAAAAAACTTAGCCATAAACAAAATTACAATAAAGATGAAATAAGAGACAAGAAAACATCACTCCCCAGGGTTTACTTTCTATTTTGACCTTCTGATAAATCTCTTATTCCTTTGGTTTTGCTCTTTTGTCATCCTCTAAAACTAAGTAAAATCAAATTGTCCAAAACAACTAAAATGTTCTTAAGAAAATAGTAAAAGAATTTGTTGATTTTTTTTTTCTCTCTAGAGTTTTTCTCCAATATATCTCTTTTAACTCTATAGGTATGTCTCTTAATAGGTCATGAAAGATTGCCTCTGAGAGGACATAATATATGGCTGAAAACTCAAGTGCAGAAAATACACCGTTTGGGAAACAGTGCCTTGTCCGACTCGTGAACACCCTCAGGAGTCATGATCTTCAGCTTCTCTTCAAGACTCATGAACATTATCCGACTAGTGAAAACCCTCATGAGTCGTGATTCACTTCACGACACGTGATCCTGATGCTGAGTCGTGATCTCCTTCTTCGAAATTTCACCATTTTCTTCATTTTCTTCACACTTCACCAATTTTATCCTAAAAATAAACATAAACACATAAATTGGACATAAACACATAAAAATACATATAATATTACATACTTAACTACATAAATAAGAGAAAACACACACATAAAAAGGTAGACATTTTACATGATATCAAATTTCCCCACACTTAAATTTTGCTTGTCCCCAAGCAAGAGAAAAGTGGGAAAATTTAATCTCAAGTCAAACTAAGTAAGTTAAATTATAAAGCATTGCTTAATTGTCACTTAAGATAAGATTGATATGAATTCAAACACCTTAACACTCAAAATATTAGTACATGAAGACTTAAAACATGCATCTTAAATCATCAAGTCACCTAAATTTACTAAATTCAACATCAAGAATATAAAGTCTCAAGACTAACCATGCTTAAGAGAGAATAGTGATCATAAAGCCTAAAATACTAAGACTATAGTTGCCTTTTTGGACAATTAAAAAGCACACATACCTTTAAACCCATCTCATGGCATTTTTAGACTATATATTTTTTCAATTTTTTTTAGAATGGGTATACTTTTAGACTTTATCCCATGAATAGCAAGAAAATGTAGTATTGGGTGCGTTTTATGCTCCATCCCATACTTTATTAAGCTTTTAGATATGCATCTTGCTTTATTTAGTTTATCATTATCATCATTTTTTTATATTAGTCCTCATCCATTATTGAAAGGCTAAAGGTAAGTATTATGGCTATAGTTTCCATGAAGCAACTAAAATCCTAAAATCTTAGACTAAATGAGCATATTCTAACCTTAAAGCATAGTTAATGAAGAGACTAAATAACCTAAAATGTTGAAAGAAGTAAAAAGAGATAACTTAAAAACATAAAACAAATGCAAAAAATCTTGAAAAACTAATCAAATGAGTATAAAAGGTAAATGAATCTTCATAACAACGTATATTATATACAATATGAGCAATACTTATAATAAAACTCACTAAAAAAAAATTAGTCTACATAAATAAAAAGATAAACAAACAACACACGTATAAAGAAAAAGATAAACAAACAACACACACACACACAAGTGCTCCCCCACACTTAGAACACATATTTTCCTCAATGTGGAGAAACAAAACAAACACACAAACAAAAAGAAAATTAAAAATAAACAAAAGCATAGAGGAAAGAAAACTCCCCTCAAATCATGGTGAAGGTGGAGGTGATAGGACCTCATAGCTTGTTTGGGCAATGAAAGTGTCCACCTTATGTTCAAGACAGCGTTGACGATGAACCAATTGACTTATGGCTTGCTCCAAGGAAGCCAATTGATTTTGAATGGCAGATTGATTGTGTAGCAATTGATTGAACATGGAAGTGGTGATATTGGAAGAAGATCCAGTAGTTGGTATGAAAACAGGTGAATGACTAGGTGTACCCTCCATAGGATCATCACTTTGCCCTAACTCCGTTGGCCTTGACTCTTCCGAAGTACTTTCCATAGCAGCCACTTGGGGAGTAGAAGTGCTTGGTAATTCCTTCCAACAAGAACGATATATAGGTGGTATGTATTGAAAGGAATTGTTAGTGACTTCTCCTCTTACAAATAAATGCTTAGAAAAATATATGCATGGAAGTACACCATCATAAATATGCAAATCAATATCAATTCCCCTAGCAATAGCAGCTATGACATGACCATGTGTGATAGGGGACTCCGAGCAACTAACACAATTCAATAATTGTTTGAAAATCCAATAAGACCAACATATAGACTTACAATTATGCACACACCACATCAAAAACAGTTCATGACTGGAAACTCTATTAAATTTAGGCTTGTTGAAGACAATGGAGGCAAGAATCTTATGCAAAATCTAATATTTCAAGTCTGATATAAACATGGATTTAGCCTCTCTTGCCCTATATGGTGTAGTCAAACCAGTAAGAAAGGTCCAAAAATCATTAGGTCTATAACTCTTAGGAGGAGTACATAACCCACTTGGTTTAAAACCAAAGATATGATGCATCATGAAATAAGTAAGAGTATGATCAACACCATTCAAGCGAAAGTCTACAAGTCTAGAATTATTAGCATTTTCTTTGAAATTTGTGTAAAACTCCAAAAATAAATTAGTATAGAATTGCTCATGCATATTAACAAACCTCAAGAGACCACATTGAGACAACATCTCATTCACTTCATCAAGAACACCCACTTGTTCAAGCAAAGAGTTAGGAAAATACTTAAATTGAGATTTTGCTCTATCTTTAAGAATAAGGAATCTGTCACCTTCATGAATGGAAGAAAGAGGGAATGGAGCACCAAAGTCGGTCTGTAAACTTTGTAGTGGTGCTTCATCTTCTCCTTGCTAACCCCTTAAAGCTGCAACATTCTTTGTCCTTACCATCGTTGTTAAAGAGAAAGGAAGCATAGATAACAATGTGTAACGTGAATGAAAAGAAGGGAAATGGGAAGAAAATGTTTCAGAGAAAGAAAAACAAAGAGACAAAAGGAAATGCAAGTTACAGTTGAAGAGAAAGAAGTGTACGAGAGGAGTAAAAGAAAGAGAATGTAAAAAAAAATGAAAAGTAAACTACCACAGTATTTATAAAAGAAGAAGGGAAAAATGAAAAGAGATGACGTTTAGAAACCCTAAATTTAAGTTATAACCGTTCCCCCTCTTAAATTTAAGTTAATAAAGGGTAGTTAATCCAATTAAAAACTGCTAATACTCCTAATTAGAAGAAATAAAAGTGAAATAAAGAAATGATAATGAAATAAAAATAAAAATAGGAAGTAAAAAATCACGACTCGTAACTCTTGGAACAGTGCTTCACGAGTCGTCATGTTCCTCACGACTCGTGAAGAGAAGGCAGTGAGTGTTAAGGAAGCAATGGTCACGACTCGGCAGGAATCTCACGACTCATGAAAAAAATAGGGATAGACAAAAATGGAAATCATCACGAGTCGGTATGGCAGTCATGACTCGTGAGCCTTTCGCTTCAGTACTACACGTGATACTCTTCACGACTAGTGATTTTGCTCACGACTGAATGGATGAAGCCTCTGGAATACTCGTGAACACATTCATGAGTCATGATGTACTCGTGAACATGAGGTATTTCTCTGCAAAATCTTAACAACTTGATCCAAAAATTAAAGTAACAAAGAAAAATAAGCTAAGGAACATAAAAACTATAT
The DNA here is from genome assembly GCA_037975025.1 of Excoecaria agallocha. NCBI lineage: Eukaryota > Viridiplantae > Streptophyta > Magnoliopsida > Malpighiales > Euphorbiaceae > Excoecaria > Excoecaria agallocha. Next base: position 37,459,439 of record CM075807.1, on the reverse strand, counting down.
AAAACATATAATGTTGTCTACAATCAAACCATAAAATAAATAATATCAAACTAAAAGGACTAAGGAAAAATAAAAAGAATATTAGGAGTATGCAAAAGAAGAATTTATCAAAGAAACTTTGTGAGTAGGAACCAATGCATCACCAATGAAATAAGGCTTCAATCTATATCCATTTACCTTAAAAATATCTCCTTTATCATTAGCAATATCAACAACCCCATAAGAAAAAACTTGAACAACTTTAAAAGGTCCCGACCATCTAGACTTTAATTTTCCAGGAAAAAGCTTCAATCGAGAATTATACAACAAAACCATGTCACCAACTTGAAATTCTTTCTTTAGTACATGTTTATCATGCCATGATTTAGTTCTTTCTTTATATAACTTGGCATTTTCATAGGCATTCATACGAAGTTCCTCTAACTCTTGTAATTGAAGCAATCTCTTCCTACCAACTTGTTGCATATCAAAATTTAACACCCTAGTTGCCCAATAAGCTTTATGTTCAATCTCAACCGACAAATGACAAGACTTACCATAAACCAATTGCTAAGGTGTAAGACCTATAGGAGTTTTGAAAGCTATTCTATATGCCCAAAGAGCATCATCTAACTTAAGTGCCCAATCTTTTCTTGACCTAGAGACAGTTTTCTCTAAAATCCACTTAAGCTCTCTATTGCTAATCTCAACTTGTCCACTAGTTTGGGGATGATAAGGTGTAGCAATTTTATGAGTCACATTATATTTTCTCAATAATTGCTCTATAACTTTATTGCAAAAATAAGACCCATCATCACTAATAATGGCCCTAGGTGTTCCAAATCTAGAAAATATAACTTTCTTAAGCATCTTCTTAACCACCTTGGCATCATTTGTAATGGTTGGAATTGCTTCCACCCACTTAGATACATAATCCACCATAACTAAAATATGCCTATTCCCTAAAGAACTAGGAAATGGTCCCATAAAGTCCATACCCTAAACATTAAACAATTCAACTTCTAAAATACCATGTAAAGGCATTTCATTCCTCCTAGACAAATTTCCCATTCTTTGGCACTTATCACAACTTAATACAAAGTCCTTAACATCCTTAAATAATTTAGGCCACCAAAAACCAGCATGTAAAACCTTAGAAGCTGTCTTAGAAACCCCAAAGTGACCACCTACAGCATAAGAATGACAATGAGCTAATACTTCACCAACTTCTTCCAGAGGAAGACACCTCCTAATCAATCCATCAGCACATCTCCTATATAATAAAGGTTCTTCCCAATAGTAAAACTTCACATCATGAAGGAATTTCTTCCTTTGCCTATAATCTAAACTATAAGGAAGCATACCACTTACTAGGTAGTTTGTTATATCAGAAAACCAAGGAGTTTCCTTGGAAACTACATTAAAAAGATGTTCCCCATGAAAAGCTTCATCAATAGGTACCCCATCATCATTATCTTGCAAAACACATTGGGTCAACCTAGATAAATGGTCCGCAACTAAATTCTCCTTCCCCTTTTTATCTCTTATTTCCCAATCAAACTCTTGTAATATTAAAATCCATCTCAACAATCTAGGTTTAGCATCTTTCTTACTTAAGAGATATTTAAGAGCAGCATGATCAGAATAGACAATGACTTTTTACCCTACAAGATAAGCCCTAAATTTATCAAAAGCATACACAATAGCCAAGAGTTCTTTTTCAGTTGTGGAGTAATTAATTTGGGCATCATCTAGTAATTTGCTAGCATAATAAATAATAGAAGGCTTCCCATCAATTCTTTGTCCTAAAACAGCCACTACCACATAATTACTAGCATCACACATCAATTCAAAAGGTTGATCCCAATTTGGTGGTTGTAACACCGGTGAAGTGACAAGAGCATGCTTAAGAGTTTGAAAAGATTTAAGACATGCCTCATCAAAATGAAAATCAACATCTTTACCTAGCAACGTGTATAAGGGTTTAGCTATCTTAGAAAAATCTTTGATAAACCTCCTATAAAAACCAGCATGGCCTAGACAACTTCTAACATCTCTAACATTTTTAAGAGGAGGCAAATTAGCAATTATTTCAATTTTAGCTCTATCAACTTCAATCCCCCTATTAGAAACTAAATGTCCCAAAACAATACCCTTTTGAGCCATAATATGGCACTTCTCCCAATTTAAAACCAAACCATGCTCCATACATCTATCAAGCACCTTAGAAAGATTAGATAAACAATCCTCATAATTAGTACCATACACACTAAAGTTATCCATGAAAACTTCTACACATTGATCAATAAGATCACTAAAGATAGAAAACATGCATCTTTGAAATGTAGCTGGTGCATTACACAAACCAAAAGGCATTTGCCTAAATGCAAAAGTTCCATATGGGCATGTAAAAGTTGTCTTAGATTGGTCATGTGGATGAATTGGTATTTGATAGAAACCACTCAAACCATCTAAGTGCAAAAGTAAGAAAAATTAGCCAATCTTTCAATAACTTGATCAATAAAGGGTAAAGGAAAATGGTCCTTTCTTGTAGCCTTATTTAACTTCCTATAGTCCACACACATACGCCAACCCATGATAGTCCTAGTAGGAATTAAATCATTGCTATCATTATGAATTACAGTCAAACCACCCTTCTTAGGGACAACTTGAATTGGGCTCACCCACTTACTATCACTTATGGAATAAATTATACCATTATCAAGCAATTTAATTATTTCCTTCCTCACAACCTCTTTAAGAGTTGGATTAAGCCTTCTTTGACCTTCAATAGACGGCTTAGAACCCTCCTCCAACAAAATTCTATGCATGCAAACCTTAGGTGCAATCCCTTTTAAATCACTAATTGAATATCCCATAACATTTCGATGAGCAAGTAAAATACCACGTAAAGCATTCATATTATGCTTAGCAATTAATGAATTAACAATGAATGGTAATTGAGAATTTGCGTCTAGAAATTTGTACCTTAAGCTTATTGGTAGTGGCTTGAGTTCAAGCTTGATTTCCTCCTTAGATATCTTTGATGGCATATCCTCATCCTTTCTCAAAGACTCAATTTTTGAGAATCTTCCATAGGAGGGATATGAGGCAACTTGCAAAACTTCATCACAACATTTCTGTCAAAGCTTCTACCTTAGCCGTCAAAAGATTAATGGAATCCAATTCCAAAAACCTCTTAGCCTTCGCCATAATGGGTTCTTCTCCCATATAGCCTTGTAAGGCTAATTCTTCCAATAAAGTTTCAGCTTCCTTAGCAGTTTTCTCCAACCATTTCCCACCTGAAGCAGCATTAACAATATTTTTATTTTCCTCCATTAACCCATTGTAAAAGATTTGAGGAATCATCCAATCCAGCAAGCCATGATGAGGACATTGCCTTTGAAGTTCCTTAAATCTTTCCCAAAAGGTATAAATGGTTTCATTAGGCAATTGTTTAAATGTAGATATTTGATTTCTAAATTTTGCCATTTTATGTGGCGGAAAATACTTATGAAGAAAAGCTTGTTTTAATTGGTCCCATGTAGTAATTGTCTCACTAGGTATACTAGCAAGCCAAATTTGAGCCTTTTCTTTTATAGAAAACAGAAATAACCTAAGTCTAATGGCATCATTACTCACTCCATAAATTTTAAACGTAGCACACACATCAAGAAAAGCAAGGATATAAGCATAAGGGTCTTCCCCTTGCAAACCTCCAAATTGGTTATTTTGCACCATTTGAATGACAGCCGGCTTGATCTCGAAATTGTTATTAGCAATAGCTGATGCCACTATTCCTCCAAAACTTTCCGAAATATTTGGTATCGCAAAATCACCAAGCATTCTCCTTTCTTCACTTGCCATAATTGGAATATTATGACCTTCCTCCAACTTCGTTCTTTGTTCTCCTTCTACTTGCAAACTAAATTCCTCTTGTAGCTTCCTTCTAAGTTCCCTACACAAATCAAAAATACTTTTAGTCTAAAACTATTACAAAAACTCTAATACTAAAACAAACAAAACGACAAATAAAATTTCATACATCAAAATAACTAATTTATATCATAAAATCCTAAAACATCTACTCTTTTGTATCAATCAATAAAAATTCATTTAAACCGTTCCTCGGCAACGGCGCCAAAATCTGATAGGGATTTAATTGAACCCTTAGTCTCACTAGACTGCGTATAGTATGAGTAGGTTATCGTTCCAAAGGGAACAGGGCAAATTTTATATTAATGTAACAACAAGTAAATAAATAGGTAACAATTTCAATTAAAATCATGCAATTAATGTAAATACTAAACTACTTAAAATATATTTAGTTAATTTTGGATAATAGATTACTTAAAAGATGGGATGGACATACATTATAACCAAATAAAACAAGTTCATCTTTGAATTAATTAACAATTGTATGAATGATATGAATGGAGAATTTAGCCAAGATTCTTTAAAGCAATTCTCATTGTCAATAAAGAATGTTTTACTTAGAGTCTATAAGCATTCTCATGTCATTATAGAGATAAATAAAAACTATGAAGTTCTATGCCAATTCTTTAACCCCTTAAAGTGAATTCCTTATCTCTAAGTGAATTCAAAGCTTTAAGTAAATTCATTTAACTTTCCATCAAAGAATTCCAACTCTCATTGTGAATTAAATGACTAACATACTTAATATGGTGATCAAGCATACTAAGCAAATCAAAGCACTTAAACAAACTTAAATCATACTTCATACATAAATAAAATAAACATTCAATAGACAAAGATAAGTAGATGATAACAACTTAAATTAAATAGTTATAATGTACCAAAAGAACTTAGCCATAAAAAAAATTACAATAAAGATGAAATAAGAGACAAGAAAACATCATTCCCCAGGGTTTACTTTCTATTTTGACCTTCTGATAAATCTCTTATTCCTTTGGCTTTGCTCTTTTGTCATCCTCTAAAACTAAGTAAAATCAAATTGTCCAAAACAACTAAAATGTTCTTAAGAAAACAGTAAAAGAATTTGTTGATTTTTTTTCTCTCTAGAGTTTTTCTCCAATATATCTCTTTTAACTCTATAGGTATGTCTCTTAATAGGTTATGAAAGATTTCCTCTGAAAGGACATAATATATGGCTGAAAACTCAAGTGCAAAAAATACACCGTTTGGGAAACAGTGCCTTGTCCGACTCATGAACACCCTCACGAGTCGTGATCTTCAGCTCTCTTCAAGACTCGTGAACATCATGCGACTAGTGAACACCCTCACGAGTCGTGATTCACTTCATGACACATGATCCTGATGTCGAGTTGTGATCTCCTTCTTCGAAATTTCACCATCTTCTTCATTTTCTTCACACTTCACCAATTTTATCCTAAAAACAAACATAAACACATAAATTGGAAATAAACACATAAAAATACATATAATATTACATACTTAACTACATAAATAAGAGAAAAACACACATAAAAAGGTAGACATTTTACATGACATCAAGGAGCCGGTTACCTTTCAACCTTCGAGGTTACTCTTCCACTTTTCATGATCGCCTTAACCTTTTTCTTTTCTCCTACTTCCTCTTCACTCTTACTAGCTTCACTAACTGAACTTTAGATATCAATGGGCACCAAAGCCCCTTTATCTTCACTCTTTGTAGGAGTATTATAACAATCAATCATAAAAACTGATCAATTTTCTTTAGCTAGCTTTGTTACTTTAGGGGTGGATTGAGTAATTGCCAGGTACTCATTCCCGTAAAAAGTCCTTCATCACATACCACTCAGGTAAGGTAGACCCAATCATAAACACTGGAGGTGGCACAATATTATAACCTCCCTTCTTCTTTTTGTATTTCTTTTTAGTAACTGAAATCTATTTGCTATTTATCAAATCTTGAAGCTATGACAATAATCAATCAGGTGCCCAATGTGTTAATGATATGCACAATACTGATCCTCCATGTGATAGGGCAACCTCTTAGTTTTCGCTGGCATTAGGGACAATGGTTGAAGCTTCCTTTCTTTGGCTAGTCTATCTAATACCCAAGATAGTGACTTTCCCAAGTTGGAATAATAGCTTTGACTAGCCTCTGTAGTAGATACTTCTATAGTCTTTCCAATTCTGTTAGACCCACTACTGTTACCCATTGTCTTGTTACTGCTGAAATTCTTCCTAGCATTCTCACCACTTTTCCTCCTAGCTAAGTACTCTCTCTTAGCTTCTATCCCTTAGATATGGGCTTGTAGTCCTGATGAATAGCCTGATCTAATCAGTTGTGTTTGGCTTTCTCTTCATCTCCATCACCCTATTCCTCCACCTGGTCAGGTACTTATAGAATGATTCATTATATTTCTACTGGAGTGATTCAAGGTCTTTCAAAATAACCTCTATCCTTGTGCTGTAATCATATTGCTTAAGGAATTTCTCGGTTAATAGATCTTGGTCTTCTTTAGTACTTCTATCTAACCTATGGTACGAATCTATTATAGGTTTAGTCAAATTCAAGCAAAAGTATTCCATCTTTTGTCCTTGGATAAGGTGGTTCCCTTTATGATCAGTGTATACTATTTGACATGTGCTGAAGGATCTAAAGTGCCATCAAACCTTAGTAGATCAGGCATCTTGAACCTTTGGGGCAATGGCTCATGTCCATCTAAATCTTTATCTTCAGGGTTCATCCCTCTACCAGCAGACAACAACCTAGACATGGCTTTGATTTTTTCCTCTATTTTCTTAAAAGCTGAATCCTAAGCACTAGGACCTCTTATCCTCATGTTCATTATTGGAGGGATATAGTCTTCATCCTCCTCTTTTATGAAATTTTCTTTAGAATCATGCCTACTTTCCCTCCTAGGTGAGTTTTAAAGCACAGTGTTATCAGCTGTGGCAGCGTTACTAATGTGTGTTGGTTCTGCCATCTCTCAGCTTCATCATTTCAAGTTTTTTTATACTGATATTCATCATATTTTCAATATTAACATTACACATTCACCATACATGCCATTATATCCAAGTTACTCATATGGCCATGTGATGATTTTACATGTTCATTATGTTTTATCACTATCTAGCCTTGCATTCTTGCTTATCTAGTCATTACATGCCTTAATTGTTCATTATCTATCAAAATTCATCTAGTATACTTTGGTATATCATTCAGATATAATAGGATTCAAACTCCATTGATTATTTTCTTCATTCAACTAAACTCAATTCTTGTTTTAATGATCATTTCATGCCATTTTATCAAGTTACCACAAAAATACAAGCTTGAATACTATAATATACAATTTGGCCACTTCAATGTTCAAGGCATTATGGATTGATTTCATGCTATTTGGGATTTTTTTCGTATTAATTTATTAATTCACTAATTAATCTTAATTTGAGTCAACATTTCATTCATTTTTCACTAGTTACATAATTGAAATTTGGTTAAAAATCAATGCAAATCCTATGAAATTAAGTGTAGGTTGTATCCACTAACCTTTTTATGCATAGTACACTCTACTTTACCTTACCCTTGCCTTTATCTCTTTGTTTCTTCCTTTACTCTTCTCCTTTACCTTATGGCCAAATTGCATGGTGAAATTTAAGTTAGTTTTTCTTCATTATTTTGATGTAAAATCACTTAAAAACATGAATTCTAACTAAATACTACAAATCCTAATCAAAAGAATTAAATTTTACCTATTTTAGAAAATTTCCCTAACTTAACTCCTTCTAATTTCTAGCTTTAAATCCCCTTCTAAGGTCAATTTAAGGTGTAGTTGATTGTGAGGATGAAGAATTTGATGAAATTGATTGGAGAATTAGGAAGAAAACAGAGGTTTAGAGCTTGAATTTGGTTAAAAATGGAGGAAAATGGTGGAAGCAAAAGGAAAATGAGATGGAACTATTCTAAGGTTAGTTTTCTAGGTGTTATCTACCCTATGGATATATTTTACAGTCTCAAAAATGGAGAGTTGAGATTAATTGGGCATTATTTGATCTGAAGGCCTATATTATGCCATTTATCAACTTCTACTTGGCAAATTATTTTTTGTTGTTCACATTATCATAGAAAATAGCCTTTTCCCAATGGCTATGTTTGTTCTTAGAATTCCTAAGCTTGAGGAATGCTTATCCTAGTTAAATAGCTTGGTTAAGATTTTTACTTTATGTTTTTTTTATTTTGATTTTAATAATTTGAGATAGTACATTAAATTTATTGTATATGATATGCAACTTGTCTCCTCTGTCATTGTTGAGCATTAGAAATTAATTGTTGACTTTTGTTTTCTCAAGTAATCTTTCATATTCAAGATGATTCTTAAGGCAAGCTATAACTATTTTAGAGAATATAAGTATTTTGCTAGTTATTTCACTTAGACTTTGGAATTCTTGCTTTAAGGCAAGCAAGGTTAAAGTGTGAGGGAATTTGATGCCATGCAACATGGCATAGTTATTTGGGCTACTTATGTTAGATTTTCTTAAGTTTTATGCATATGTTTGTTTAATTTTGTTATGTTATAGTTCACCTTTTTGTTTCTTTTGTATTTTTAGGTTTTTTTGTTTAAATTGTATTTTTGAACTGCAATTAGGAGTTTTAACTTAAAAGGTTAAAGTTTAAAGAACAAAAGGGAAGGTTTATGGCTGTGCCAGCTTGTTACATTGCATGATGACGTGTTATAGAGCCTATTTATGCCAAATTGTGACTTCTTGTGATGATTCATGATAGAAGAATGATCATGTTGAATCATTTTTACCATGCTGCTGTTGAAATTTATCGGTTACATGCATCTCATACATAAGCAGAATTTAAAATTTTTTAACCAATATTACTGATCTTGCCATGAATATACAATATAACTATATGAGAACAAGAAAAATCACTTTTGATTTTTGTTGAACAGTTGATTTTAATTCGCACCGGATTGTCGCAAACCACAATGTCTAAAATTGAACACCTCAAATGAGTAATCAACACTAGAGAAGGATAAATTCAACCAACTAATTGGTGTGTAACTAGGGCTGGCTGAAATTCCCAAGAGCTAGCTTAGGAGTTGGCGCAAAAGGGAAAGAGAGTTAGAATAGAAGACTTTCTTGTGTGTTTGATCACTTAACCCTAATTCCTCATTAGTTGGCCTTTTATAGTTAGGTTAAAATTCCAACTCCTTAATGAGATTGGGCTTTATAAAATTGCTAGAGAATTATTAATTGGGCCTTTGGAATTAATTATAATCATTTGGGCTTAATTAAATGCAAATTAAACCTTTTCATAAAAAACTATGCATAAAATCCACAAACTAGGCCCTTTGTGCAACTAATTGGATTTAAATACCCAAATGGATTCCAAATCCAACAAAATTAAATATGTAGGTGTCATAACACTTATGTAACATATATAAATTAATTTGGTCCAAGAAATAGGCCATTAAGGCCTTCTATATGGAGTTGGCGTGTGGCCCTCTATAGAAGGGCTTCCACACCAGCTCCATTCCTCTGGCCCCTTTATAACTTCTCCAATGGACTTATTAATTATTATATTAGTCCTATAACACTTATAGTAGTCCTATAACACTTATAAGATAATAATAATTAATCATGAAATACATTATTTCAATTAGGTCCAATTTATAGAACATTTCTCAAAAGTTCCGCGGACAATTTTACTTGATCATAATTAATTAAACTCTTTAATTAATTATTATCTTATTCACTTCTCTACCCTCATAATAATATCAAATATTATTATCCTTATCATTTTACCATTTTATCCTTTTCTCTATATGTGTGTGACCTATTAGGTTCCTGTCCATGTTGGCAGTATAATATGTAATTATGAGTTCTATCCAAAAATCACATGATTTAAACTCCTTCAAATCATTTTATCAATCCCTATTGATATTTTTGATACATCATTATACAAGTCATGACTGGCCTCTAGCTAGGTATCATGAGTACCAAAATGTCAGGAAAGTCATGTGGTTTGACTATACCCTTCCATAGAAACAATTACCGTGCAATTACTCCTTTCACCACTCTTATCTCAATTAGATTCTGAGTATGGATTTCTGTAAACTCATATAAATCTAATTATGTATGTTCTATTAATTTAACCATTGTTCCCAAAATGTCCTCCATGGATCCCTATCCATCTTGGCATTTTACTCTGGCCAGAGATTCTCTGAACAAGGTAATTATAGAATCATGTAAGATAACTTCCCTTATTAAATTTGGGATGGTGAATCCTTTGTCAATCACTCAACTATCTTCAAGTAGGTCATGATATACCCAATCTCCTAACTATGTTCACTCCCAGTTGGAAGTAATCAGTTATGGAGTCAAAGTATACCACTTTCTACTTAAGATAACTTTGGTGATCTCAAGTCTAAGGATACTTGCACAATCGCTATGAAGAGATTCCTCACTGACATAGATTTAATATCCATGTGAGGATTCTCTTTGTAGGTCTCAAATGAACTTGTTCTTCTAACAAGCATCCACATGTTAGCTTTTATTATCTTCCATAATCACAGTTATGAGAACCACTGCTTGAACCATTCAAGAAGCATAACATGTGCTAATCTGTCCAAATTAACAATGTCCTATCTTGTTAATTTTATGACTAGGGATATTTAGATATTAACACATTTTCATGTAATAGACATCTCACATCATGAACACCTTCATGATTTCCTTTTCACTGTGTTTATAATATCTAGGACTTCATTTATTAATTTAAGATTTACAAACTCATGTATTTAAACATAGCATTAATAAATGAATGATGCCTTTTATTAAGAATATAAATTTTATACATATGAAAAACATCCCTATTACATGGGCTCTAGGGCATACTCTCTACAAACTCCCACTTGCACTAGAGCCAATCACTCATATGTCTCAGACCCATGCTATTTATATGGTGATCATGCTTAATCTGGGAAAGTGCTTTAGTGAGGGGATCCGCCACATTGTCATCTGTGGGAACCCTTTCTATTTTCACATCATTTCTAGCTACTATTTCCCTTATGAGATGGTAGCGTCTGAGAACATGCTTGGATCGCTGATGAGACCATAGTTCCTTTGCTTGCACAATGGTTCCATTGTTGTCACAATATAATGGAATCGGATCAACAATGCTAGGCACCACTCCTAATTCAGTTATGAACTTTTTGATCCAGACTGCTTCTTTGGCTACTTCTGAAGCAGCAATGTACTCATCTTCCGTCATGGAATCAACAGTTGTTTCTTGTTTGGAACTTTTCCAACTAACTACTCCTCCTCCCATTATGAACACATAACCAAACTGTGATTTACAATCATCTTTGTCAGATTGGAAGCTGGCATCTGTATACCCATTTACTTCCAAACTGCCCTCTCCATATACCAAGAATATATCCTTAATCCTTCTCAAGTACTTAAGGATATTCTTAACAGCTGCCTAATGTTCCTCTCCAAAATTGGATTGGAATCTGCTTGTGACACTCAAAGCAAATGCTACATCTGGACATGTACATAACATAGCATACATGATTGAACCAATTGCAGATGCATATGGTATTCTATTCATGCTCTCTCTATCCTCTAGTGTCTGCGGACACATAGACTTAGAAAGGTGTTTCCCATGCACCATGGGTATAAATCCTTTCTTAGAGAGATCCATATTGAACCTCTTCAATATTTTATCTATATATATACTCTGAGAATGACCTAGCAACCTATTTGATCTATCTCTATAAATCCTTATTCCCAGAATATAGGATGCTTCTCCAAGGTCTTTCATGGAGAATTGTTTGGATAACCATATTTTAACAGATTAGAGAAGAGAAATGTCATTTCCTATGATCAATATGTCATCCACATATAGAACTAGGAAGAAAATTGCACTCCCACTGACCCTTTTATACACACAAGGTTCATCTTCATTCTCTGAGAAACCAAACTCTTTGATTGTCTGATTGAATTGTATGTTCCAGCTCCTAGAGGCTTACTTCAATCCATAAATGGATCTTTGAAGCTTGCATACCTTTTCGCAATTTCCTGATGTGAACCCTTCTCGTTGTGTCATATACACATCCTTAGTAAGATTTCCATTAAGGAAAGCTGTCTTCACATCCATTTACCAAATCTCATAATCATAATGAGTTGCAATGACTAAAAGTATTCTTATAGACTTAAGCATCACTACAGGAGAAAAAGTTTTGTCATAGTCAATACCTTCTTTTTAACGATAACCTTTTGCTACTAAGCGAACTTTATAGGTAACTATATTACCTTCCATGTCGGTCTTCTTTTTGAAGACCCATTTACACCCTATGGTTTTTATCCCTTTAGATGGTTGAGTTAAAGTCCATACTTTATTCTCATACACGGAGTCCATTTCAGACTGCATAGCCTTAAGCCATAAATCACGTTCTGAACTATTTAAAACTTCTTGATAGCTTGTAGGCTTATTGTCCTTTAGTACAGTTATGCCTCTATCCGAATCAATGTGAAATCCATATCTCATAGGGATAGAATGCATCCTAGTAGATCTTCTAGGATTTTGTGTATAATCAGGTTCAACTGCAATCTCATCATTATGAAATCAGTTTCGGGTTCAATCGGTTGATCAACTTCTATTTGTGGGTCTTGAACTTCACCAAGTTCAATTTTACTCCCACTGTCCTCTTGTAGGAGAAATTCTCTTTCAAAGAAGACAGCATGCCTTGAAACAAACACCTTTTGTTCTAAGGGATGATAGAAATAATATCCAAACATTTCTTTTGGATATCCCACAAATAAACATTTGTCAGACTTAACATCCAGTTTGTCTGACATTGTCCTCTTCACATAAGCAGGACAACCCCATACTTTCATATGAGAAAGCGAGGGTTTCTTGTTATTCCACATCTCATATGGAGTAACATCAACCGATTTACTAGGAACTCTATTTAACACATAAACAGCAGTTTTTAGTGCATATCCCCAAAAATACTTAGGCAAGTCCGCTTGGCTGATCATTGATCGAACCATATCTAATAGTGTTCGATTTCTCCTTTCAGATACACAATTGTGTTGTGGTGTATATGGTGGAGTCCATTGAGATAAAATCTCATTATCTCTCAGATAATCCTGAAACTCTTGGCTTAAGTATTCTCCACCTCGATCTGATTTAAGTGTTTTAATACTTTTGCCAAGTTGTTTCTCTACTTCATTTCTGAATCTTTGAACTTTTCAAATGCTTCTAATTTATATTTCATTAGATAGATATATCCAAACCTGGAATAATCATCTATGAAAGTAATGAAGTAGGAGTAACCTCCTATGGCATGTGTAGTCATTGGACCACATACATCTGAATGTATTAAGTCCAAAACCATTTTAGCTCATTCTCCTTTACCAATAAAGGGAGCTTTTGTCATTTTTTCCAATAAACAAGATCCGCATGTATCAAATGATTCATAATCAAATGATCCCAAATCACCTAACTTGTGCAATTTGGTCATGCATTTTTCATTTATATGGCCTAAATGACAATGCCATAAGTATGAGGTATTTAGATTATCATGTTTCGTTCTCTTGGTGTCCACATTATGTATTTCTTTAATTAAATCAAGAACAAATATACCAATCTCCATGATAGCTTTTGCATAAAACATATTGTTCTTAAAAATGTAACAACATTTATCCTTTAAAGAAATATCATAATCGTTCATCAAACAACTAAAAGAAATAATACTTTTGGAAAAAGTTGGAACATAATAACAATTATTTAATTTTAGTACTAATACACTAGGAAGAGGTAAGTAATAAGTCCCCACAACTGTTGTAGAGATGTTCTGTCCAGTAGCTGACTGCAAACATATCTCTGCCTTTCCAACTCTTCTAAAGGTTCTAAGCCCTTGTACATCATTACATAAGTGAGATTCTCATCCGGTATCTAATACCCAAGATTTTTTTGAAGTAATAGAATAAGTATTAATTTCAATTATATGAATACCTGAAGTAGAAGCATCAGCTTGCTTCTTCTCCTTGAGAGAATCTAGATAGGCCTTGCAGTTACGCTTCCAATGACCATCCTTTCCACAATGGAAGCAAGTTCCTTTGGGATTCTCTTTCTTGGCAACCTTCTTCTTGGAGATCCCACCATTCTTTGGTTGCGCCTTGGTTATCTTCTTCTTCTTCTTCTTCTTCTGCTTCTTGCCTTTAGCAGAAGTGACAACCATGACACTTTTTGGATCCTTCTTAAATGATCCATCAGCTATCTTGAGCATATTGATTAACTCGGGAATGGATACTTGGATCTTGTTCATGTTGAAGTTAAGCATGAAAGGTCCATAACTTGGAGCCAATGAGTACAAGATTAAATCTATGTATAGATCATTATCCATAACATAGCCAAGTCTACTCAAATGCTCAATATACCCATACATCTTCAATGCATGAGTAGCAGCTGAAGTGCCTTCCACCATTTTGCAGCTAAATAAAGCTCGAGCAATCTCATATTGCTCAGTTATAGCCTGAGAAGAATATAGCTCCTCTAGATGCAAAACGATGGTTCTAACATCCCTTATCTCATGTTGCTTCTGATACTCCGAGGACATAGCACCCAGCATCAGACATGTTGCTACTTCAAATATCCTCTATGTATTTTCGATAAATGCCTTTGATCTCATCAACGACATCATCTGATGGAAGTGGTGGTGGATCTTTATCCAAGACATAGTGGATCTTTATCCAGTCAGAATAGTTACTGCCAACTAGCTTGTTATCCAAGATTGATCGTATATTAATGTTTGATGTGCTCATGATGATGACCTAGATGTGAAAAAGAAAAGATAGGAGAGTATGTTCATATATATGTATGCATTAATAAGGTCTTTAATTAATCCATTTACTCCCACTATTTTATTGCGAATTAATAGCCCTCACTACATGATCCGAGAAAACTCGATGGTTTTCTTAGTGGGCCAATATCAAATCCTTGATATGTAATTTGACCTTGACTGTGGTCAACAAGCCAAAATCCATACCCTTGAAAGGTAGGTATCTCTATATCAATTGTGTCTCTACACAACTATTGGATCATTAGGTTATCAACTCTTGATGCATGCATATCATATATGCATTCCCTAATCTTGCCTCTAGAACCATTAGCCTTAATTGTGGTCAACAAGCTAATGGGCTAGCTAAGATGACCCATTTAATTAGATTTGAACATATTCGATATAATGTGAGCTTGACTGTGGTCAACAATCCACACTATAAAGAACTCTGGTTCTCCTCAAATTAATGGAAGGCTTATATACCTTAGTATTTGTTTTGAGGGTTTTAGTTAATTAAGTCCATCATACATGGTTGGCATACATTGGTATGCATCCTATATCTATCACATAAATATAAGGATATAGATATGGTATAGTTATGGACTTTACTACATTGATTTCCCTGAGCCAAGAGGGAAATCAAAAGGTCACACCTAGGTAGTATGCATGATTCAAACAAGAAAAATAATTACATTATCTTCAAGCTTGTTGGATCTCCATCCGGCCCATCTTGCTCCTTGAAAATGGTCTCCATCTCTATTTATAATTCTAATCTAAGTAATCTAATTACATGTTACACTTTGAAATGAAATACAAACCAAAAACAAGTGGCCGGGACATGAAAGTCCTCATTGGGCCAAAACATGCATAATGCTCAATCACATTGGGCTTTATCCATAACTATCCATCATGCCAATCATACGCCCTTATATGCCTTTCTAATGCATAAATAAATGGATTACTAACTTTGTTTCAACCTTTGAAACAATATTTTGAGTTATTTTAATGATGTGATCAAATTAGGAAACTTTTTCCATTTTGGAAACTTTCATTTTAGGAAACCTTTTTGCATGCATGTGTTCTTGCCTTAATAATCAATCCAATTGATTATTAATTAATTATAAATTTATTATTTAATTAATTAGTCATATTAAATATTAAAAGAATCAATTTTGGGCTTATAATCAAGTGTAGGCTGAAACCCACAAAAGAAAACCCTAAATGTGTTCACACACAAACTAGTTTTGTGTCTTTTGGACCATTTGGGCCTTTTGGAATGAGCCAAGCCTACTCCATCCCTTAAAACCCATTAATAAACTTAAATAATGTTTATAATATTTAATTTAAATTAGCTAATTGGGCCCACCAAGTCATTCACTAATTTAAACCAAGTCCGTAAACATAATTAAGACCATTAAGTGGTTTTAATGAATTAAAATTAATCAAATTAATTTAAGGCCCATTTTAATTAATCCAATTAATTAAAAACACTTTAATATATCATATATATCAAATTTTGAAGATTAAAAGTCGTTATAAACAAGAACACATCAAGAACACACGAAGAACACCAATTTATCGAACTTTTCGACTAAACTAGTTTTCATGCAAAACTTGTTCGATTTTAATTCCGTTCGATCCTATGGCTTAATATCACATATTAAACATATATAATATAATCTAAATGAATTTTTAATGGATCCATAAGAAATTAAATTAGAATAGCCCCTTAAAATTTCATGGGTTTCACGCAAAAACCCTAATGCGTTTCATGCAAAACCTTTGTTACTTTCCTTCAAAAGTTCCATTTTTGTTTTCGTCAAACTTATTTGATCACACATACAACTAGAAATCAATATTTCTCATTCATGAATAATTAAATCTGATATTTTAAAGTTCATGAAATAAATAACTCAAAATAAAACAAAACTTATTTCACAGAAAAATATAGAATTGTATATCCATGGAAAAACTGAGGCTCTGATACCATGTTGAAATTTATCGGTTACATGCATCCCATAAATAAGCGGAATTTATAATTTTTTAACCAATATTACTGATCTTGCCATTAATATACAATATAACTATATGAGAATAAGAAAAATAACTTTTGATTTTTGTTGAATAGTTGATTTTACTTTGCATTGGGTTGTCGCAAACCACAGTGTCCAAAATCGAACACCTCCAATGAGTAATCCTTAGGAGTTGGCGTAAAAGGGAGAGAGAGTTAGAATAAAAGACTTTCTTGTGTGTTTAATCACTTAACCCTAATTCCTCATTAGTTGGCCTTTTATAGTTAGGTTAAAATTCCAACTCCTTAATGAGATTGGGCTCTTTAAAATTGCTGGGGAATTATTAATTGGCCCTTTGGAATTAATTATAATCATTTGGGCTTAATTAAATCTAAATTAAACCTTTGCATAAAAGACTATGCATAAAACCCACAAACTAAGCCCTTTGTGCAACTAATTGGATTTAAATACCCAAATGGATTCCAAATACAACTAAATTAAATATGTAGGTTCCATAACACTTATGTAACATATATAAATTAATTTGGTCCAAGAAATAGGCCATTAAGGCCTTCTGTATGGAGTTGGCATATGGCCCTCTACAGAAGGGCTTTCACACTAGCTCCATTCCTCTTGTTTTCTTGGATGTCAATAGCATGTAAAGGAAGTACAAGATTAGATCTTGTAGTTTAAAACCATTACCATTACACAATACCTTAAAAGAGAGCTAGCAATCTCGATTTTAAGCTATCGGTGCAATTGTGTGTGTGAACATAGAGAGGAGTGTCATAAAAGGCTGTTCCTTGGCATTGTTGGTGAAGGTCTAAGGCTAAGATATCCTCCTTGGTTGCTAGTCATCATCAAAATCAAGTTTTAAAGGCATCTAAAGTTGTAAGTTTTAAAACCCTAAAATTGCATGTTTCGATTCTTGTCATGGAATTGTATGCATGTATGATCAAATTTTATTGTTTTCTACTGCATGATCTTTATGTGCATACCATGTTATATTCCATCAAAAGAATGGGTAATATTTCAAAGAAGGATGAGATGCCATTAAAAGGAATTTTAGTGGTAGATATTTTTGATGTATAAGGGATGGATTTCATCGGTCCTTTCCCTACTTCTCTAGGAAATAAGTACATCTTGCTTATGGTAGATTATGTTTCAAAATGGGTGGAAGCAATGCCTACCCTTACTAATGATAACAAGGTGGTTTAAAAGATTATCTTTCCAAGGTTTGCTACTCCTAGAGCTATTATTATTGATGGCAGTTCACACTTTTGCAATAATGTGATATGATCTTTTAAAGAAGTATGGAGTGACACACAATGTTGCTACTCCATATCATCCTCAAATTTGTGGTTAAGTTAAAATGAGCAATAGAGAGATATAGTGGATTTTAGAGAAATGATTTCTTTTTCATTTTAGAGAAAACTATTTTTTCTTCTAGGAAAGATTGGGCATTAAAGTTGGATGATGCCTTGTAGGCATATAGGATAGACTTTAAAACACCAATTGGTCTTATACCATACCAATTGATCTATGGAAAGTCTTGTCACTTGCTTATAAAACTTAAGCATAAGGCTTCTTGGGCAATAAGGGCTTTAAATTTTGACTTAAAGAAGACTTGTAGTAAGAGGTTACTTCAGCTTAATGAATTGGAGGAGTTATAGATGAATGCCTATGAAAATGCAAATTTGTTTAAGGATTGCACTAAGATGTAGTATGATAAGCATTTTTCTTAAGAAGGAGTTCTATGGACAAAAATTGGTTCTCCTTTATAACTCAAGATTGAGATTATTTTCTAGAAAATTTAAGTCTCGATGGTTAGGTCCTTTCAAGATAGTTAAAGTTTATCTATATGAAGCCATCGAAATTGTGAATAACAAGGGTGAGTTATTCAAGGTAAATGGTAATCAACTCAAGCCTTACTTGGTTAGTGAATCTATTGATGATGTCAAGTTGATTGCTTTCTCCACACCCAAGGATGAGCATGTTCAAGATATCCAACATTTTTCATAATTTAGCGTTCTTTAGATAAGTATTACTTTTTTTTAACCGCATCTTACATTTTTGTAGTATATCTATGTTTTTTATATATCATTTATGGTATTTTTTATATTTTTGTTTACTTATATACATTACTTTACCTTGTACTAATGTTTGTGTGTTAGTTTTTCTTTTTCTATGTTTTAAGCTTGGGAAACAGGTTTGGTACCGACTCGTTCCATTATTGCCAACTCGGTATAGAAGGATAAGGTGTTGATAGTGATGATCGTGCCGACTCGATATAGAGAGGACGTGTACTGAGTTGGAGGAGTGGTGCTAACTCGTGACAGGTAATATTGTTGCTGAGTTGTTACAAGCATGCTGACTCGTTATAGAAACAAACTATGTCAAGTCGTGCCAACTCGTAACCCACACCATTGACCTTTCATTTTTCCACCTTTTTTCGATATTGATTGCCTTTTTTTATATTTTCCCTTTTTAGCATTTATTTTTAGTTGTTTTTAAGATTTAAATTTGAAAACTATTATGAATAAATATTTTCAAACTCTAAAAGTCATGACCTTTCACACCAAAGGTCATGTCCCTTCCTATTTTTTCTCACACCTTTTGAAAATTTGCCTCCCCTATATATATTATTCTTCCCCTTAATCCATTTTTGCAATCTTTTACTTTCCCCATAAGTTTTCTTCCCTTCCTAACTTCTATTTATATTGATTAATTCTTTTCTTCTTTTTTCATGCTTTGTTTTTGTCTTTCTATTTTCTGCATTCTTCTTCTCTCTTCCTCTCATACTTTTAATACTCTCTAATCTCCATTTTTCTTCTTTACATGACCTTCATACCTCCAAACACCCATTTTTTTTCCTTTTTATTTATTTTTTTTGTCCACCATGCTATGAACAAAGGGGTCACCATCTTTAAAGCCTCAAGAGGTAGATTTGGCTTTAATATACAAGACCCTATTTCCTATTCTTAATGAAAAGGAAGGTACAAGGTTCACCTCTCTTATGTTTAGAGAACTTGTGTCTTGTAAAGATCTTTCAACTTCTCTCCTTAGGGATCTTGGTATGTTAAACTCTTTGACTCCAATGTTGAATTCGTATGGTCTTGTAAAGATCTTTCAACTTCTCTCCTTAGGGATCTTGGTATGTTAAACTCTTTGACTCTAATGTTGAATTCTTATGGTCTGGGTTAGTTTGTATCTTTGTATTAGCCTGTAAGGCTCCTATTTAGGCCGTGAAAGAATATGCATGTGTTTTTAAATGATAATATGATCACTGTCTATGTGTTTAGTTAGTGAGTTATAAGTAAGGGTATAAAGGCAATTACTTTAAACGAAGAGGTGTAAAATGGTCATTTTAAATTAGACCATATATGTGATTAATTATGGGGAAGAAGTTAATTAAGGAACCTAATTGAAAAGAGAAAGAGAAAGTTTTGGGGGAAAACATAAATTTAAGAAATTAAGTCTAATTTTAAAAAAGTGAAAATAAGAGCCAATAAGAGCATGGCACCTATCCTCCTAGAAATTTCTTGAGGAAAGTAGTGTTAGAGAGTATGCCCTAGAGCCCATGTAATAGGGATGTTTTTCATATGTATGAAATTTATATTCTTAATAAAAGGCATCATTCATTTATTAATGCTGTGTTTGAATACATGAGTTTGTAAATCTTAAATTAATAAATGAAGTCCTAGATATTATAAACACAGTGCAAAGGCAATCATGAAGGTGTTCATGATGTGAGATGTCTATTTCATGATTAATTATTATTGTCTTATAAGTGTTATAAGACTACTATAAGTGTTATAGGACTGATATAATAATTAATAGGACCATTGGAGAAATTATAAAGGGCCAAAGGAATGAAGAAGTTGGAGGAAGCCCTCCAGAAGAGGGCTACACGCCAACTCCATACAGAAGGGCTTAGAGGGCTTTTTCTTGGACCAAATTAATTTATATATGTTACATAAGTGTTATGGAACTCACATATTTAATTTGGTTGGATTTGGAATCCATTTGGATATTTAAATCCAATTAGATGCACAAAGGGCCTAGTTTGTGGATTTTGTGCATGGTCTTTTATGAAAAGATTTAATTTGGATTTAATTAAGCCCAAATGATTATAATTAATTCCAGAAGCCCAATTAATAATTCTCCAGAAATTTTAAAGAGCCCAATCTCATTAAGGAGTTGGAATTTTAACCTAACTATAAAAGGCCAACTAATGAGAATTAGGGTTAAGTGCTTAAAACAAAAGGAAAGTCTTTTTCTCTTAATTCTCACTCCCTTTTTACGCCACTTCCATTGCTAGCCTCTTGGATTTCGGCCAGCCCTAGTTGAACACTAATTTGTTGGTTCAATTTACCCCTCTCTAGTGTGGATTACTCATTGGAGGTGTTCGATTTTGGACACTGTGGTTTTCGACAACCCGGTGCGAAGTAAAATCAACTGTTCAACAAAAATCAAAGGTGATTTTTCTTATTCTCATATAGTTATATTGTGTATTCATGGCAAGATCAGATCTAATGGTTAAAAAAATTTAAAATTCCGCTCATGTATGTGATGCATGTAACCATTAAATTCCAACATGGTATCAGAGCCACGGTTTTGCCATGGATATATAATTCTATATTTTTCTGCGGAATAAGTTTTGTTTTGTTTTGAGTTATTTATTTCATGAACTTTAAAATATTAGATTTGATTGTTCATGAATGAGAAATATTGATTTCTGGTTGTATGTGTGATCAAATAAATATGGTGGAAACAAAAACGAAATTTTTGAATGATTAAGATTAGGGTTTGGCGTGAAACTCATTAGGGTTTGGCGTGAAACCCTAGGTAATGTAGGGGCTGTTCTAATTTAATTTCTTATGGATCCATTTAAAAATTATTTAGATGATATTTTATGTGTTTAATATGTGATATTAAGCCGTAGGATCGAACGGAATTAAAATCGAACAAGTTTTTCATGAAAACTAGTTTTGTCGAAAAGTTCGATAAATTGGTGTTTTTCGTGTGTTCTTGATGTGTTCTTGGTTAGAACGACTTTTGATCTTCTAAATCTGATATATATGATATATTAAAGTGTTTTTAATTAATTGGATTAATTAAAATGGGCCTTAAATTAATTTGATTAATTTTAATTCATTAAAACCACTTAATGGGCTTAATTATGTTTACGGACTTGGTTTAAATTAGTGAATGACTTGGTGGGCCCAAGGAGCTGATTTAAATTAACTTTTATAAACATTAATTAAGTTTATTAATGGGTTTTAAGGGCTGGAGTGGGCTTGGCTCATTCCAAAAGGCCCAAATGGTCCAAATGACACAAAACTAGTTTGTGTGTGAACACACTTAGGGTTTTTCTTCTGTGGGTTTCGGCCTACACTTATTTTAAGCCCAAAATTGATTCTTTTAATTATTTAATATGATTAATTAATTAAATAATCAATTTATAATTAATTAATAATCAATTTGATTGATTATTAAGGCAAGAACACATTCATGCAAAAAGCTTTCCTAAAATGAAAGTTTCCAAAATGGAAAAAGTTTCCTAATTTGATCACATCATTATATAACTCAAAATATAGTTTCAAAGGTTGAAACAAAGTTAGTAATCCATTTATTTATGCATTAGAGAGGCATATAAGGGTGAATGATTGGCATGATGGTTAGTTATGGACAAAGCCCAATGTGATTGAGCATAATGCATGTTTTGGCCCAATGAGGACTTTCATGTCTCGGCCACTTGTTTTTGGTTTGTAATTCATTTCAAATTGTAATATGTAATTAAATTACTTAGATTAGAATTAGAAATAGAGATGGAGACCAATATCAAGGAGCAAGATGGGCCGGATGGAGATCCAACAAGCTTGAAGATAATGTAAATATTTTCTTGTTTGAATCATGCATACTACCTAGGTGTGACCTTTTGATTTCCCTCTTGGCTCGGGGAAATCAATGTAGTGAAGTCCATAACTATACCATATTTGTATGCTTATATTTATGTGATAGATATAGGATGCATACCAATGTATTCCAACCATGTATGATGAGACTTAATTAACTAAAACCCTCAAACAAATACTAAGGTATATAAGCCTTCCATTAATTTGAGGAGAACCAGAGTTCTTTATAGTGTGGGTTGTTGACCACAGTCAAGCTCACATTATATCGAATATGTTCAAATCTAATTAAATGGGTCATCTTAGCTAGCATATTAGTTTGTTGACCACAGTCAAGGCTAATGGTTCTAGAGGCAAGATTAGGGAATGCATATATGATATGCATGCATCAAGAGTTGATAACATAATGATCCAATAGTTGTGTAGAGACACAATTGGTATAGAGATACCTACCTTTCAAGGGTATGGAATTTGGCTTGTTGACCACAGTCAAGGTCAAATTACATATCAAGGATTGGATATTGGCCCACTAAGAAAACCATCGGGTTTTCTCGGATTATATAGTGAGGGCTATTAATTCGCAATAAAATAGTGGGAGTAAATGGATTAATTAAAGACCTTATTAATGCATGCATATATGAACATACTCTCATATCTTTTCTTTTTCACATCTAGGTCATCATCATGAGCACATCAAACATTAACATACGATCAATCTTGGATAACAAGCTGGTTGGCAACAACTATTCTGACTGGATCAGGCAAGTGAGAATTGTTCTCAGGGCTGAAAAGATCCATTATGTCTTGGATAAAGATCCACCACCAATTCAATCAGATGATGCCATTGATGAGATCAAAGGCATTTATCTAAAATACATGGAGGATAGTGAAGCAGCAGCATGTCTGATGCTGGGTGCTATGTCCTCGGAGCTTCAGAAGCAACATGAAATGATGGATGCTAGAACCATCATTTTTCATCTAGAGGAGCTTTATTCTTCTCAGGCTAGAACTGAGCAATATGAGATTGCTCGAGCTCTATTTAGTTGCAAAATTGTGGAAGGCACTTCAGCTGCTGCTCATGCATTGAAGATGTATGGGTATATTGAGCATTTGAGTAGACTTGGCTATGTTATGGATAATGATCTATACATAGATTTAATCTTGTATTCGTTGGCTCCAAGTTATACACCTTTTGTGCTTAACTTCAACATGAACAAGATCCAAGTATCCATTCCTGAGTTAATCAATATGCTCAAGACAGCTGATGGATCATTTAAGAAAGATCCAAAAAGTGTCATGGTTGTCACTTCTGCTAAAGGCAAGAAGCAGAAGAAGAAGAAGATAACCAAGGCACAGCCAAAGAATGGTGGGATCTCTAAGAAGAAGGTTGCCAAGAAAGAGAATCCCAAAGGAACTTGCTTCCATTGTGGAAAGGATGGTCATTGGAAGCGCAACTGCAAGGCCTATCTAGATTCTCTTAAGGAGAAGAAGCAAGCTGATGCTTCTACTTCAGGTATTCATATGATTGAAATTAATACTTATTCTATTGCTTCAAAACAATCTTGGGTATTAGATACCGGATGTGGATCTCATTTATGTAATGATCTACAGGGGCTTAGAAGCTTTAGAAGAGTTGGAAAGGCAGAGATATGTTTGCAGTCAGCTACTGGATAAAACATCTCTACAATAGTTGTGGGGACTTACTATTTGCCTCTTCCTAGTGGATTAGTACTGAAATTAAATAATTGTTATTATGTTCCAGCTTTGTCCAAGAGTATTATTTCTTTCAGTTGTTTGATGAACGATTATGATATTTCTTTAAAGGACAAATGTTATTACATTTTTAAGAACAATATATTTTATGCAAAAGCTATCATATAGAATGGTATATTTGTTCTTGATTTAATTAAAGAAGTACATAATGTGGATACCAAGAGAAGGAAACATGATAATCTAAATACCTCATACTTATGGCATTGTCATTTAGGCCACATAAATGAAAAACGCATGACCAAATTGCACAAGTCAGGTGATTTGGGATCATTTGATTATGAATCATTTCATACATGCGAATCTTGTTTATTGGGAAAAATGACAAAAGCTCCCTTTGTTGGTGAAGGAGAACGAGCTAAAATGGTTTTGGACTTAGTACATTCAGATGTATGTGGTCCAATGACTACACATGCTAGAGGAGGTTACTCCTACTTCATTACTTTCATAGATGATTATTCCAGGTTTGGATACATCTATCTAATGAAATATAAGTCTGAAGCATTTGAAAAGTTCAAAGAATTCAGAAATGAAGTAGAGAAACAACTTGGCAAAAGTATTAAAACACTTAGATCAGATCGAGGTGGAGAATACTTAAGTCAAGAGTTTCAGGATTATCTTAGAGATAATGGGATTTTATCTCAATTGACTCCTCCATATACACCACAACACAATGGTTTATCTGAAAGGAGGAATCGAACACTATTAGATATGGTTCGATCAATGATGAGCCGAGCGGACTTGCCTAAGTCCTTTTGGGGATATGCACTAGAAACTGCTGTTTATGTGTTAAATAGAGTTCCTAGTAAATCGGTTGATGTTACTCCATATGAGATGTGGAATAACAAGAAACCCACGCTTTCTCATATGAAAGTATGGGGTTGTCCTACTTATATGAAGAGGACAATGTCAGACAAACTGGATGTTAAGTCTGATAAATGTTTATTTGTGGGATATCCAAAAGAAACGTTTGGATATTATTTCTATCATCCCTTAGAACAAAAGGTGTTTGTTTCAAGGCATGCTGTCTTCTTGGAAAGAGAATTTCTCCTACGAGAGGACAGTGGGAGTAAAATTGAGCTTGGTGAAGTTCAAGACCCACAAATAGAAGATGATCAACCGATTGAACCCGAAACTGAATTTCATAATGATGAGATTATGTCTCTATTGGCACTATAGTCTTGACACCATTTGGGTGCATATGTTTAATACCTTTGGATATTTATATGATCAATACCTATGGGTATCCATAATTTCCATTATCCACACCCACATAGCTTAGGTAGGGATTAACAGAAAAGAACAATTTTAAAGGAATTGCTAAATAGTGATATGTTTACATGTTTATACTTGTATTATAAGTAATATATAAATATATCCTCCTTGTTATTGATTATACTATTCTCCAATGTTAATAAATGTATTTTTGTGTTGTTGCATATTGTGTGCTTGGGAATGGCCTCTATGAGTGGTTGTTCATATATTATTTGTTCCCCACTAAGCTGTTTAACTTAGCACGGGTTTTATTCATGTAGGTACTCGAGTTTAGACTCTTGATCAGGGACAAAAATCTACATCAACCAGGCCAACCCTAGTAAGAGTAGAAGTATGAAGATATTAGCTTTTTGGTTTTATTGTTGTATTTTTTCATCTTGTACCTAGTAAAGTGATTGTAATAAGTAAACAGTTATAAAGCATAATATAGTAAATAGTAACTTTTTGTATTATCTTAACCAGTCTGATAAAGTAAATTAAAAGTACACTAATGAATGTAATAATTATGTACATGAACTACATTAAGAATGTATGTACACAGGGTGGTATGTAGGAAAGGGATGACCAGGAAAGGCATAGTATAGTCTTTGCAGAGCCAACCTATGTTGATTTGATAATGGAATTTTATACATCTCTTAAAGTTAATGCCAATGATTCTTGCATATTAGAATTTATATTGGAAGGAAACAAGCACACACTCACATACTCTTTCATGCATAGGGTATTTAAGTTTAAAAAGGATGGCATGTGTGACCCACTAAAGACCTATATGGTGAATGAGTTTTTAATCTAATTAATTGATTTACAAACACCATTTTAGCCAAAGAAGGGAAAGGCTAAGTTCATCAAAGATTTGAAGTTTTGGTTGTTACACAAGGTGCTTGCATGTGTTATTTTCATAAATATAAGTTTAATAGAGTTTCCCATCAAGAGTTGTTTTTAATATGGTGCATTCACATAAAAAAGCAAGTTTGTTGGACCTATTGGATATTCAATCAATTGTTATTGTGTGCATCATGAAAGGATGGCCCTCTCACTCATGGACATTTCTATCTATTATTGCTAAAGCATTGGATGTTAACCTTGATAATTTTACACATGTTCTTGGGTGTTCTTATTTTACAAAGTAAACAGTAATATGTCTCCTCGGGGAGCAACAATTTTGCTTGTCAAAAGGAAAGATGTGACACTTCAATCATATATCAATTATTAATAGTTTGATAAAATGACAATCAAGAAAAAGTATCCATTGCTAAGGATAAAAAAACTTATTTGATTAGCTGAAAAGAGCATATGTGTTTTCAAATATGGATATTTGGTCAGGTTATTATCAAATGAAGGTGAAAGATGTTAATGTGCTAATGACTTTGCTATAGTCATAGATATAATGAACATAGTCTCTAGATCATATTTGGACCAATTTATACTAATATTCATTGATAACATTTTAGTTTAAACGAAGGTAAAAGAGGAACATGACCAACATCTCAATATAATTTTACAAACACTAAGAGAAAAATGTTTGAATATGAAATTGAGCAATTGCTAGTTTTAGCTTAGTGAGGTGGCATTTTTAGGATATATAGTATCTTAAGAAGGAATCATGGTGGATCCTAGCAAAATTAAAGTTGTAGTCAATTGGAAAGCACCACAAAATATAACTAAAGTGAGGAGCTTCCTAAATTGATGAAGGAGATATGAAAGGGTTTCCTAAATCAAAACCTCATTTTCAAGAAAATGCTTTTTCATGGTTTTCTTGGACCTTGGGGAAATGTTTATAAGTGTTTTTACACTTTTGATGGTCTATGAATGTACCAAAACAAAATTAGACATTTCATAGATCCATCAAAGGATCAATGAAAATTCTGATTATTCCAAGAAGGAACCTATTTTCATTTGATCAAATGAAATTGACTTATGTCTAATTAGTTAAGTTTTAATGAAAAAAAATACCTAGATTTAGATGAACTTTGTCTGATTAGAGAAGAATTTTCTTTGATCAAACAAAGTACCAGACAAAAATTTTGTTTGATCAGTCAAAACTTTAAAAATACAAAGTTGAGAAAATGAGGGACATTTACATGTTTTACTTCTTTTCATCTTCATATGCTTTCTATTCTAGCATGCTGATACTATTTATAGTGTTTTCATACAATAATAAATGTTGACATTATATATAAAATTTTAAAGCATGTTTATGTGAATGTATGATGACATTATTTGTAAGTTTTGTATATATTTGAATGTTGTTAGTATAGATTTAGAGGAGAAGGATTTATATGTTTTCTATATCATTTCTTTTAGTTTATTCCACAACGGGTTTAAATGTGAAAATGAATACCATGCTTAGAGTGCGCGTGTGTGGCATATATACCACTTCACATGTAACAAAATCGCCATGGTTTTATTATATGGTGTGTTGTGTCTCTGTGCTGTGTGTGTGTATTCTAAGTTGAAAAAAATGTTAAAATAAATAATATCACATTAAAGTTTTATATGTTAATATTAATGAAAATGAGGGAGTTTAATTAAGTATCACCTTCATCGTAAGCTGATTCACAAATCAATCACCAATTAATTTGGGATTTCTAAATAAAATGGGTAAAAGAAATGTTTTAGTGACCAATGTCAGTTTTCTTACAAATTGTTGTCATTCAAAGTGTTTATCTCTAATTAAAAACTTTATTGGACTTAATAAGAATATGAAAATTTTCATTGCATGTGTTTATAAAGAAATGACACATTTGGAATTTTTATCTTAAAATGAACAAAAGGTTTTTAGTGACTAAATTCACTTTCCTAAAATCATTTGTCACTATAAAAAGGACCAATGTCTTACAAAATAAATTATTTTTTTAAAGTAATTGTTATATTTTCAAAGCATAATTCCAATCAAGTGATCACTTATAATAAAATGGGACTAATTTCCTAAACCATTTTTAATAAGTAATAAAATAAACTATCTTTTCAGTGTTGGTCACAAATAATTGTTGGATTCAGGCAAAAAAACACAATGAAAATAAAATCTACATCAAGTATGATCTAAGCACTCCAATTGATTAACAACAAAAAAAAAGTCGATTACCAACTCGTTGAATCGCAGAAATAACTAATTTTAAGTGTTGCTCCAAGGGACGACCACCCTTTACCGGCATCCAGACTCGAATATGATAATCGAAGCTGCCAGGGGTGCTAGATCCCTTTTCTTTGGGTTTTGATTATTCTCAACCTTTTCTCTCAAAGTGGTAGAATATATGTTTCAAAAATGGCTGCCCACTTTTCTTATTATAAAATTAGGGTTTTCTAAAACACACACATACATATATATATATATGGTGACATTGACCCTAGCTTATGGAGAAAATATTTCAGTCATATATTATTTCTTATTCAAATAATAAGAATCATAATTTATCATTAAAATTTATTTTGAATTTTATTTCTAACATATTTAAAATTTGAAATGCCTAAATAAATAGTAGTCCGTTCATCACATTCTTAATTTGTAACCTAATAGGTTCATATTATGTTGGTAGTAGGCCCAATCCCATCATAAGTGTATAAGTCATAAGCGACTTCTAGCAAGATATTATAACTACCCAAATAATATGAATGTCGATAATTCAATTTTAACCTAATCAATAGAACATGTTATAATCTTTTTGTCACATGATATTTTGTTTGAACATAAGTCATGGTCTATGTCAAACTTATATTGTTCAAACATATAATTTTTCGATTACTAAAAAGACTGATAATATCAAATGATATTGATTACTCCATTTATTCATTTGAGCATGGTCATGCATTTCTTAGTCTTACTTATCAAAAAGCCCAATAGATATCTTTCTCATAAGAAAGGAATGAATTCCATCTTGATTATTCACTATCCTCTGCATGATTGTCATCATGTCCAATCATAGCCTTTATGATTATTTGATTAAAGATAATATTTGATTATGTTAAGACATAATATTCCTCATATAGGAAATTGTGATAATCTCAGGTCAAAGGATTCGATAACATAACTATTATTAGGTCACTTATGACACTAACCCATGTAGTGATCTAATTGTTGGTTTATCTAGTACTTTATTCTCTAACAAGTATCTACAAGTTTGATTCAGATCACTGTGATGCACGCTGAAGCCTGCCTTGCTTTTTGGACTTGTTATCAAAGGCCCACTTTTAGGGCCCGAGCTTTTAATCATAAACCAGCTATTTTATAATAAAAAGGATTGAGTCCAAATTATTGCTGACGGTCAACCCTTAAAGGCATCTACTAGTGGGCTCAAAGAGGTAGGTGTCATGAAGTTGCCACCTAACAGAACGTTGGGAATTGAATCCAGACCTTATTTTTATGCCCAAATAGAGACCAGTATTTGGGACATCCCTCTTATTAGGCACCTTAGTTAAGTGTTGTTTTATAATGGAGTTTTAGAATCAATCCACTCTTCTCTCTCGCAAGATGCAAGTAATAGAATTTAAGTAAACATCCTAAACAACTATAGAATGCAATAAATAAATACTTAAAATAAAGTCCTATTTAAAAATTATTACATTGGCAAATTGTCCAGCAAAGAACATAAATTTCATACATTAATGGGGGCATTCATTTGGATCGGGAAAGACCTTCTCGTATTCTTAAAGCTTAATTAAAGAATAATTAATTTTTAATTATTTATTATTAATTTAATAAAATATAAAAAAATAAAAAATATAAATAATTAAAATATAAAATAATATAATATATATAATATAGAATAAAATATATTTATTCTATAATATATTAATAATATGATAATAAATAATATTATTATATTAATTATTAATATTATTTATTATAATAAAATAAAAATAGAATTATAATAGAGATAAAATATAAAATATATTTATTAAATATAATAATAAATTTATTAAATATAATTATAATATAAATATAATATAATATAATATAAATAATTAATTAATTTAAATAATAAAAAAATATAGAAATAATTAATATAGAAATTCTAAACAACTAAAAAAATGAAAATTGGATTTTGAATTCCCCCCATTTTTTTAGAAAGAATCCGAAATGCAGTGAAAAGGCGAGAGGAAAGTCTTATTTATATTGGTTCCTTCAAGTATATTTTACAAGAAAAGGTTTTATTATTGTGAGAATATTTTGGTTAAAATTTGGACATTGGTACATTTTTATTAAAGAAAATCCAATTAATTAGTAAAAAATAATTTAAGTAAGATTTTATCATTTAACGTGCAAAAAAAATTATTTATTACTAACTATTACATCTCCAAAAATAATACATCCAAAATAAATAAAACAAATACAAAGAGAATAAATAAATAAATAAATAACAATATAATAACCATAATAACCAAGAGGAAACAATAAGGTAACTCGGATAAAAAAGATAGCCAGAGCGAGAGCACGACTTCCTATGCAAAGACTATATGTCCTCCATAACCATAAATATACCAATTACCTAAAAAAATAAACAAATTAATTAGCATTAATGATAAAATATCTACATAATTTACACTTACAAACAAAATGATTCACAAGTACAACAGCCTACGTACAGTAATAAAACAAGTCAAATATTGCCTAAATATTGTATGAAATAGATATTAAAATAAAAGGCATTCAAAAAAAACCTAAAATGCAGGAAAAAACCTTTAAAAAATACCCTAAGAACGGCCAAAAGGGAGCGACGGACAGCCAACCGTAGAGTGAGGGATGGCTAGGAAGGAGGCAGAAGGACATCTCTTCCTTTGGATGAGGGACAACCATCCCTCATAGCTTTTTCCCATCCTTTACTTATAGAACAGAACAGAAACTTGCAGAATGAAAGAAAAATGCAGGAAATTGTGTAAATAAATATTTTAGCCTTAGATATGCAATAATTAACCATCAAATCATGGTAAAACATATTTAAGCACCAAAACATACAACAACTAGAATTAAAATTAAGGAAATAAACCACATATACATGTTAAAAAGGAGAACTTCAAAATAATTGATAAAGCCAAATTAGTGTTTATTTTCAGTATATTTTTGTCTGTGTTTATGTCTCGTTTTGCATATTTTGCTTGTTCTAAGTGTTAAAATTTTCTTTTTATGCCAAACAAGATTATTTTGATCATTATCAAGTTTTTGAGTGTTTAATGGTGTATTTTTAAATTTTGTGCAGAAAGAAGGGTTAACACTTGGCTGGGACCATTTGTGTTAGACGTGTGCCCTACAAATCAGCAAAACGCACCATTTCATCAAAGGACTCGACTGAGATCATTTGTCTCTACCGTGTCTATTGCAGAGTTCGAAGATGATTCAGTCCAAAATCGTGCACTCGGCTGAGACCATTTTTTCTCAGCTGTGTGCTTAGCTATAGTACTCTTTCGACCGATTGGACTTGGCTGAGACCAATTTATCTTGGCTAATTGCTATTATGGCCCATTATAAAAGCTATTTTCTATCTGGTTTTAAAGGAGAGATTTTTAGTTTTTTTTTTATGTTTTTAAGAGTATTCTCTATAATTTAGCTCATAGTTTTGCATACTTTAGGGTTTTTACACTTAGTTAACATAGATTTACTTGTAAAAATCAGTCTTTCATTATAGTTTTGCTTTTAAAATATGAAGATACACAGTTGTAGTTAGTGTTACAATTTAAAGTTTAAGTTTTGAATCAAGAGAAGACTTGGAGAAGAAGAAGAGGAGTTACTGTACTTCAGATCCAGACTCTCAAATGGATTTTATGATTTCTTTTCCTTTTTTCTTTTCCATTTACATTATGAGAAGTGAGTAGTTTTTTAGGGATCTTTGAATCACCTTAACCATGTAAGGGATATGAACTTAGTTACCTTATATATATTTTAGATGTTTCTTTTCCCTTATGCTTGTCTTGATATGTATGTTATAGAAGGATTTATTTTGTCAATCTTATTCAAGTTGGTAGATGAATGCTTATTTAGTGTTTATATCATCTATGCTCTGTTTTACTTCATATTTACTATAGTTTTAATGGAATTTTCGGAATAAGAGCAGTTAGATCTAGGGTTTATGTTTTGCAACTTCAGAAAAAGGGAGGAAAATGAATAGGTTCTAATAGACTCTGAAATGGGATATTAGATCATACCTAGGTCTTGCGACCGGTGCTTATGCTGGCTATTGGTTAGGCTTTAGAATGGGATATCGGGTAGTTAGAGTAGTAGGCTCCAAAATGAGATACTAAGGGTTTAAATGGGTTATCCATATTTGAAATGTAGGAATTTTATGTCAAAATGAACCTTGTATGGGAATGGGGAGGATTAGATCTCAGAACAATGCTTTTAGTAATTGTTAATTCACACGTCTTACATTTTCTATTTTTAAATTCCTTGTTAATATACATTTTGCAATTTATTCACCTTTACTGTTAATTCTTTTTTATTGTTAATTACACACAACCAACAATAATTGGGAAATTCTTTAAACACATCTAAGCAATCAATCAACAATTGTTGCACCAATTCATTTCCCTTGGGTTCGATACTTGTGGTTTTAAAAATACCCCACTCTATTACTTGTCGATTCGATACACTTACCACTAACTGATCAACAACAATGGAGGAATCCTTTTCGATAGTCATACCTTTAATATGTCATACAAACCAAAAATGAATCATATTTTAATAGGGTGAGCATGTTGTTCAATCTCAATAGTCAAAATAGATCAATTTAACATCCAAATAATCATACAATTGAGTGAATAAATGGTAGAGAAAAAATATAAATGAGCATGAAAATTATCCTTAGGAGATATTTTGATTCTATGATCTCTAAAGTCCAGATCTCTACTCCAAATTACGTTCTTTGATTCTTAAAAGAAGTATGAAATTCATTTTTGTTTGTGTCAAAAAGATTACTAAGGTATAAATCTTTTAAAGAGAGAAAATAAATTTATTTTCTTCCTTCCCTAAGGTTTTTTTTTTCTTTCAAAAATGATGATTCCCCTTCTCCTCAAAACCATAATTTTTGGTCTATATGCCTAAGAGAGAGTTTTAATTTGAATACAACTCAAAAATCGCCAGATTAGGAGATGAAATCCCCAAAATCTGGACCTTTTTTTTATCCGAAAACCTTTCCTTTTTGAAATTCTAGGAAAATGTGGGAAAAATCTGTGTTTCGACCCACGGACAAGCGTTTGTGAATGAGGGACTGGCATCCCTCATCTTTAGACCATAAATTTCCCAAAATGCCCTTATTTTACATTGTTCTAGAGTTTAAGACCCATAAACGGCCGCCCCTCAGGTGACAGATGTCCTTTTATCACCACTATCTATTAAGAAATAGGGTTTTTCGCTTATCTTTCTAAAACATTCACAAACATTTAAAAGTATTTAGAGAATCATGAAAATCTTTTAAAAGAGAATGATAAATCAACGATCGAAGCTTCGAGATCCAAACCCACTGTCAGTGATATACGATCTCCTCATCATTGGTAACCCCAATCTAGGATGCCTAGGGTCACAGTATCTATAGCTACCCCTAATTTTAGGGAATTGGTGACTAGTGCCAAAGTAAGCCAAAATTCAGTGTAAAAGGAAAAAGACGCATAGCTGAGGCAGCGAATCTCTAATTACAACACGTACCTTTGAGGCAGTGAGTCTCTTAAATTTAGATATTTAACATCAGCTTATCGATATGTTAACACTGTGATGGTTGTTCGATTAACGCCCAAGGTATGAATAATTGAGACAAATTAATTAACTCAGATTAGCACCTGGGGCATGTAAAATAAGGTTATTTTGGATGCGTCTGATTAGCACCTGGGGCATGTAGAATCGAGATGGCTTGAGACTAACTCCATTAAAGGTGATGAGTCTCCTCTTGTCCAATTAGTGCTTAGGGCATATAGAATTGAGACAAGAATAAAATAGTCTTCCTTGTTAGCACCTGGGGCATGCAGAATCAAGTTGACTTGGTTGCATTTGATTAGTGCCTAGGCATGCAGAATCAAATTGCTAAAAACATATAATGACTAGTGCCAGTTTATCGGCATTCAGAGTCCAGATGATACATCATACTTGAATGTTAGAGTTATCCTGTTGGTTGCTCTTTCTGAGAGATTTGGTTTTTCTATTTGAGCTAGTGCTACACCGGGGATGCTCTTGGTAGATATGAATCTTTCCATTGGGGAATCACTTGGAATTTTTAGAATTAAGCCCACAGGGGATGTTTTTGTGAGATACCATCGGGGTGGTGAAACCCATTGTGGTAGTCCCTTGCTCAGTAACTCTTTGCTCTTAACATAACCTTTATTTCCATATTAAAGTTTCTCTCGTCCTAAGATATGGTGATAATTACTTTAGTTTTCTTGTTGTTCATGAAACAAATATTTGCCCCTTTGGTGGGGCTCTAAGTACTTGATGTAAAAGACACTGGATGTTAATATATTGCTTATTGAATTTGATTCCTTTTTATTATTGTCATTATCATTGTTGTGTTATTATTATCATTATTGTTTATTACCTTTGTTTTATAATGACATAGTTATTTTCAAGTTATCATTAATTACCTGACATTCACATTCATCTTCTAAGCAAATGAAAGCATAAATAATATAAGACATATAAATAATACATACAAAAACAAGATAAGTTATATATAGTCTTGTTTTATATACATAAAAAATTTTGCTAGAGTATAACTCCTTGAATACAATAAATGATTAGTCACTATGAGGCCCCTAGCACTGATGCTCAGTGTATGCCAGCCCTAATGGCGATCTGAATGCTAGCAGCCTGAGAGGTCAAGCTGGAGCAATAGCTTGAGGTGTTGGAGGTGGGTGCTCACCTGCCTGTTCGAACATAAACCTGAAACCTAGCAGTGCTGAAGTCAATGGCTATAGTATTTGTGACATCACCTCTGCTAGCCTCTATGATCCTTGCCCCAACTATAGGACTACCCGAGAGTGGCACTCTAAATACCTCATCAAGTCCCCCCCTCAGGTACCTAATGTATCCTTTCAGCTGCTCATCGGTCTCAGCCATTATTTGTCTGGCCCTAGGAGCCTCTATCTCAATATGGGTCCCTTAATCTCTAAGTTGGGTGAAAGAGTCATCTACCACCTGCAAAAACTCATCAAACCTGTGCCCTATAGCCTGCATATCTGTTTGGAGACCTCTCATTTCTGTCTGTAATGCCTGCATGACTATTGGTAGTGCTTGTAAAAATATTATCACCGCAAACATAGTCCTCTATGTCTCCTCTATCATGGCCAGTCTCCTAGATATACCATCTGAGGCTAGAGGTTCCTGAGCAAGGGGTGATGGAGCCTATGGTAGAGGTGCTGTCGATCTAGATACCCCCAGGTGTCCATAAGGTAGAGAAGTAGTAGTGGATGAAGCTTTGTGGTGTCTATACGGAGAAAACCTCATGGCTGGGGATCTCTGATGTTCAAGTGGAGACTTGAGTGAGTTGATGTTTGGGGTGAGTCTCTTAACAGATCACACAGGTCAATCTGCATATCAAAATTATAATCAAAATTTGACTCTGCCCTTGAGAACCCTCTACCTCGTGAGGCTCATTTGCTCATACATCCTGCTGAGGTGGTTGCTCCTGACACTCTACTGGAACCTCCTCAGTTGCCTAACCTTGAGCATCCTGCTTTGCCTCTTGATCTAGCATAATAGGATCAAGTCCACATCCATCCCAGGTCTCAAGCACTATCACCAATCTGTACTGGCCCTTTCTGCCCTCTAAAGGCTCTACCATACTCATGGTGATGGCCACTTATAGGTTAATGTACATGCTCTCCTAAATGGGATCCTCGAAGTGACCCTCCTTCAATCCGAGCATTATGAGCAACCTTATGATGACACCGCCTACACACACATGTGTCCCTATCATAGCGTTGACTCTAGTCAGGGTCAAGATGATCTAGTGAGAGATGCCTATGCATTGTTTCTCCTGCATCCCCTAAAGGCTAGTGATGCTTGCTGAGTTGACATTACCTAGACTCTTAGTATGTCCAAGGTAAGAAGAAGACAAAAGCTTCAATAGGTTCCTATAAATTTGAAGAGCCAGCATTGTGCTCTTTGCCTTGTCCGAGTCATATACAGCTCCGAGCAGTGTGAGAGCTCTCCACCTATCCTTGTCCATCAGCCTAAGAGGTGTGGTCATGCCTGGTCTAGAAGGAAGTCTTATAGCCTCTACAAATTGGTGTTTAGTAATATTGAAGGGTATCCCAAAAGCTTTGAACCGGATCGCTCCCTTTTGCATATTAGACCATTGGTATCCTTCGGATCATAAGTAGCCAATACATCTTGAGTTATGCCTACACATATCTTGAAGCCTGGAGCAAAAAAATCAGTCCACCTAGCATTGGCTAACAACCTTCAGCCTCCTGTAGCAAACCAAACTCCTCTAGGAACTACTTAGACATGTACCGATTGGCTCTAAACTGAATGTGACTCAAAGCTCTATATCTGGCAGCCTACTCATTTGTCATGTAATTTGGCACCAACTGTAAAGGTCGAGGACGTGCTATCCTGGGAGGCATCCTACAAAATATGATGTGTTAGGTCATGATCGACTCACACCACAAACAAAATGAGAATAGAGTTTTAGTACACAAGCACCAAAAATGAGGCAAAGTACATTAGTTGCATGCTTTTCTAGAAATAAATTTGGCAGCATTCTGACTAGGGATATGACTGCCCCTTGTACAAAAATATACATTTAAATAATACACAGGCCGTTATAACTTCCAACAACATATTTCACATTACTTAAAAAGATTTTGATAAAATTTAGGCAGCATTCCAGCTAGGAATATGATTGCCCTTACACAAAAATATACATTTAAAGTAATGGCAACACAACACAGACCTTCAGGGCTGGCAAATAGTACAAATATTAATATTTCATGCTTATCGAGAACTAAGACAAAAATTCGATAGTATTCCAGTTAGGAATGACACTGCCTCCCTGTACCAATATCAATTTTAAAAGCACATAAAAAACCACAAACCATCAAGGTTACCAAACAAAACAAATTCTCAATATTAATGCTTGATGTAATAGCAAAGGTAAAAAAATGCCTCTAAGAGCCTATAACTTATGTACATTATTGTCTATGAATAGCAAGTTACACAATCCAAGTGCTTATCCAAAAGGTCATATACATTATGTTACTTACACCGATAAAATGCAAACAAAGATGAGTGCTCTAATATGTACGTGCAATGCATGTGACATGAAAAAATGTGACTTTTGACCTTCAGTGGCGAGGAATGGGTTGGTCGTGGCTCGTCACTTTTCTATAAATAGTGTTATTTTCTTGGATTTTATGCCATTGACTTTTTATCTTCCAAGAAGCTTCTACCAAGTAATCTTTTATCTTTTTTTTTCCTTTTCTTGTCTTTCCCTATATATTTTTATTTATTCATTTATTTATTTTCTCCCATCATTTCAACATCTTTAGATTACTCTAAAATCTCATAATCATGATTATCGAACTTATGAAATTACACCGGTTACTAGATGATTTAAAAACTTGGAAAGACCCTCTGTTAGCCCCTTATTCAAGTTTGAGATTTTTGAAAAGAGTCTCTCTAGATAAACACCTCTTGTTTGTTGCACTTTGATTATGGGACCCTAGGTTTCATGTATTTCAGTTCACTCACTAAAAACTATGCCCCTTACCTAAAGAATTTTTTGCCATGGTGGGTGTTAGGTTTAACCTTGATGTCTGGCCATGCTTACCTTTTCTTGTGGTCACTTATCCCGGAGAAGTGGTCTGTGCCCTGGGTGTCTTTTCCTTCGAGGCCAAGGGTCTGGTGCCTTATGGGGAGACCTTTCCACTAGAGTGGCTAATAGATGTGTTGCCTAACATCGATGATGTCCCTACTTTACATTCTAGTGTGGTGCTACTTTGCTGTCTTTCTCCATTGTTTATTGATGTGTACTGGCAATCCCATGATTGCAGACTATGGATTATTTGATGTTTTTTTTGGTATACATTTGGGGTATAATCCTTTTTCCCTGATTATGGCAGAGACCACCATAGGTTTAGATGACTTTCATCACAGACTTTCTACTTAACATGGTTTTTCCTTATTCTTGACAGACAATCCTTTGCTCCTTCAGGTATATCCTTATCTCTTAAAGGTAACATGCCCCTTATGGGTTTTCATGTTAACTTTTCTTGTTGAAATATGCGTCCTTTCGAATTTTCACACATTTTATGCCTTATTTTTGCTTGAGATGAATCTAACTCACCTCAGTAGCTTTTTTTAGGTATGGCTTTGTGAGAAGTTACAGTTATTATCTGAGGCCCCTCCTTAAGTTAGAGCTACATAGATTTATCCTATGAGGCTTGTCACATCTAGGCATCTTCAACATGAGTTTCAGTCAATCCAGGATGCCATTAGCTAGCTTGGTCGCTCCACAGATGCAGATATCAGATTTAGGTGTCCCTGGCTACCTATTGTTTCTATGGTCATGGATAGAGAGTCAGGATGTATCCCTTTTTTTGGGCTTTGTTGAGCCACTTTTTATTTCTCTACTCGATGTGTTAGCTAGTTTGGAGGTAGGCAGGACATTGTTAAGTGAACCTTGGGTTTCTATGGAGGTATTCTTACTGCTTATTTTATCACTAAATATCATAAGAGGATTTGGGCTTAGCTTCCAGTGAGGACCACCATTTCCCATGTGGGCACTTAGGACTTCACTACCTTCGACTCTAACAACCAGTCCAGTTGCTGACAATAGACTTTCTCACCCGAGGAACCTAGATGGAGAGAGAGACATGATATTTATAGATTAGATTAGACACTTTTATAGATTTTACTTTTGTTTTTATTGGACATATGATAGAAAATGTTTCTTTCAAATACTTAAATGACATTTATGAATACATATATGACATTTCATTTCTGAATTCGGTATACATGATCAGTATTTAACTTTATCATAATGACATATATTATTAAATCTCAAAATGAAACTTTAAGAGCATCATTAACTCCTATGGCCAATTAGCCCTCTCGGGTTTTCTTGATTGACTATTTTCTCTCAACTTCTAATTTTTGCACAGGATGCCTTTTTTGATTTTCACCCTGGTGAGGTACCTAATTTTAGCAATACTGCAATTTTTTTTGGTTTTCAACCCATGGGGCATTTATTCTCTTCTTTTTCTCTTTTTAGTCTTTATCCATTGAACCTTTTCAATCTATCGACATTTACAGGTTCTCAAAATTCATTGCCATCACTGTCCAACAAAATAACAGTGCCTTTGGATAATAATTTCTTAAGCATAAAAGGTCCTTCCTATATGAGCCTGAATTTGCCTCAGATGTCTAGAATCCTGGGCCTTATCTATTTGAACACTAAGTTTCTTTCCTTTAGAGGGTTTTCTCGACTTTCTTTCCAAATGAACGGGCCAACCTCTTCTGATAAACTTGGTTGTGATAATACGCCCTTATTCTTTCCCCATAAAACAAGTTAATCTATGATAGTCTTTATCTAGCCTGCTCTATTTCTGGTATCTCAGCCTCCATAACTACCCTCAAGGAATGATGCTCGATTCTTACGAGCAGTATTGCTTCTGTTCCATAAACCAATGAGAACAAAGTTGCTACTATTGAAGTTCTAGTTATGGTCCTATAACCCTATAGTGCAAAGGGTAGCTTGTCAACCTAATTCCTGCAAGTTCACACCATCTTGGCTAAGATTCTCTTTACGTTCTTATTAGCTACTTTGACTGCTCCATTTGCTTGAGGTATGTAAGGAGAAGACTTGTGATGTTAAACTCTATATCTAATAAGCATCTATCTAGTTTCACTTAAGAACTGTAACCTATTATCTGAGACCACGTGATGAGGCACTCCATACCTACATATAAGGTTTTTCTTGACAAACTTGGCCATGTCTCATGCATCTACCTTCTTAAAAGAGTTGGCTCCCACCCATTTTACTGAAGTAATCGATAGCTATTATGATGAATTTGTGTCCATTTGAGGCAGGTAGATGGATCAACCCCATGATATCTATTCCCCATGATCGAATGGCCACGGTGATGTGAGGTTGCATAATTTAGAAACAAGCAAATGTCTCAGATTCACACACTGTTGGCATAATTGACACTTTTTGATGTACTTAAAGCAATTGGTATCCATCGTGAGCCAAAAGAAGCCTTGTCTCATGATCTTCTTTGCCAAGGCTAACCCATTCATGTGGGCTTCACATACTCTTGCATGTATTTCTTCCATTACCCTCTTTGCTTCCTTTTTACCAAAGTATCTCAATTGAATTCCATCAGGCTGCCTTTTATAAAATACTCCTCCTACAGTGATAAACTGAGTTAACAGCTTGCAAATCATTCTTTAGTCTTTCTTAGTTGCCTTTTCAAGGAACACTAACCTTTTTAGGTAATTCTAAATGTTGTAATACCAAGGCTTTTCATCGAATACTTTAATATCTATGACTTGTTATTTTTCAAAGCATGGACTATCAAAACTCGAAATTAACACAGGCTTTATAGTTACTCCCTTCAGATTATCCCACATAGACACCAAGGTAGCTAGGGCATCTGATAATTGATTTTCCTCTCTAGGCATATATATGAAAGTGTAAACCTTGATTTGACCACTCAAAACCCTCAGGTATCTAATATAAGGCAATAAGCGTTCTTCCTTCACTGACCATTTACCCCTCACTTTGTAAACCATAAGAGATGAGTCCCCAAATACATTTTCAAACTTTGCCCCTACAGCCAGTAGAGCCTCTAACCCGAAAATACAAGCTTCGTACTCTGCTTTATTATTCGTGGCTTTGTATCTCAACTTTTTAGCTAATGGAATCTTTTCTCTTTCTAGGGTAACCAATATAACTCCTACTCCTGCTCATTTATTATTAACAACTCCATCAAAATACATCTGCCACCCTTGTACTATTTGGATGTTATATTTTCATTGAGGAATTCATAGGTCATCTCCTTACCTTCTAGAGGCTGATTGGCTAGGAACTCAGCTACCACTCTTCCCTTAATGGTTTTCCTAGTGATGTACTCTATGTCAAATTTTTGCAAGAGAATCAACCATCTTTCCATCTTCCCTAATATCGAAAGGGCTTCTTGTAGGTATCTAAGGGAATTATGCTTAGCCATAGCTTGTATCCTATAAAATGGAAATAGTTTTGTAACTTCTTAGACGCCTATATGATTGCCAACCAAATGTTTTCAACCTCTACATATTTTTCCTCATAAGATAAGAATTTTTTACTAAGATTATATATTGCATATTTGATCCTAAAATTGTCGTCTTATGCCATCATGGCCCCGATTAAGCTGTCATCTATTGCTAAGTACAAAATTAGGGATTTTCCTTTCTGAGGTGGTCTTAACACTGGTGGATGTAATAAGTAGTCTTTGATGGTATCAAATGCCTTTAGACAATCTTCATTCCAAACCACAGGTTGATCCTTCTTGAGCAGCTTGAAGATCGGTCGACAAATTAAAGATAACTTAGCGATGAACCTACTTATGTAATGAATTTTTTGCAAGAATCCCCTGACTTCTTGTGCTTTCTGAGGTACTGGAATCTCTTAAAGTGACCTTATTTAGTAATTGACTTGATGATCATGTCATCCATGTACACCTCTACTTCCTTGTGAATCAAATCATCTAGGATCTTTGTAGCCATTCTTTGATAGGTAACTCCTATATTTTTGAGCCCAAAAGGCATAACTCGATAAGCATATGTTCCCTATATTTACAAGAACCCCCTAACTTCTTGTGCCTTCTGGGGTACTGGAATCTCTCAAAGTGACCTTATTTAGTAATTGACTTGATGATCATGTCATCCATGTACACCTCTAATTCCTTGTGAATCAAATCATCTATGATTTTTGTAGCTATTCTTTGATAAGTAGCTCCTGTATTTTTGAGCCCAAAAGGCATAACCCGGTAAGCATATGTTCCTTATATGGTTATGAAAGCTATCTTGATCCTATCCATTATTTTGTTCAGGATATGATTATACCCTACATATCCATCCATGAAAATGTACATGGCATAGGCGGCTGTACTATCAACTAGAACATCAAAGTGAGGCAAAGGAAAGTCATCCTTAGGGCAGGCTTTATTCAGGTC
Source organism: Excoecaria agallocha (assembly GCA_037975025.1). NCBI lineage: Eukaryota > Viridiplantae > Streptophyta > Magnoliopsida > Malpighiales > Euphorbiaceae > Excoecaria > Excoecaria agallocha. Next base: position 37,416,557 of record CM075807.1, on the reverse strand, counting down.
TTTATAATCCACACAGACTATTACCCTTCCATCTTTCTTTAGTATAAGGACTAAGTTTGCTTACCATATGGGGTATTAAACTTCCACTAAGAACTTAGCTTCTATTCGCTTTCTAACTTCTTCCTTCACTTTCTCAACCCATTCCAGCCTAAGTCTTCTAAGCTTTTGTTTAACTTGTTTATACCCTAGGTACATTGGGATGGCATGTTCAACAACTTTTCAATCTATTCCTAGTATGTTTTCGTAGGTCTAGGCAAAGACTTTTTCATATTTTTTTAATATTCTCTCAAATTTTACCCTCTCCTTAAGTGTTACATCTTATGCTAGTAAAATTTCTTTTAGGTTTTCTTTAGTTCCGAGATTGAATGAACACATGTTCGTTGAGTTAATGTCAAATGTAACTACTTTATAGTAATGATCATGTATATTTAAATCTGAGAAAACATCACACAAGTAAGCAAAATTGTTCATCTCATTAATGTAATAAAAAAAGCAAACATTGTTCTCATCTAATAATTTGGGAATATAAACAACATCAATAAAAGTGTCTTATTTGATCTTGTCAGCATTAGGCATTTCTCCAGTCTTAAGTTTAGCTTTAGGTGGCTCTTTAGCTTGCATCTTCTCTTTGCCCTTTAGATTTGTAGCAAGCAGCTTCTCTATCATAACTTCCTCCGGTGTTTCTTTATCCTAGGTTGAATGGTGCAGTAGAATCTCCTCATCCCAGAAACCTTCAACTGGCTTAGTGATCCCTTGTTTTTGGTAAAAGACATCAATAAACAACTCAAATCTCGATATTAGCTCACCATCTATCATCTGAGGTTCATTCTCCCTATAATAAAGTAATAAACTTGAAGTTGGTATAAAACTCTGAGAAATGTAAGGGATTCCTTCCACTACCTTTTTCTCCCGACTCTTCTTACTGGTTCTTGTAAAGCCTAAACCTTTCTTATCCTTCCGAACCTTAGTAGTTACAACAATCTGAGGTCTTTGGGAATTCTTGCCTAAACTAGCTCTAGGCAGGAAATTTATCCTCTTAAGCATATTGATCACATGAGGATTGTCAGGGAAGTTATCCCTATTTTTTGCATCATTAATAACTGCCACATGAAACCCACTAAATGGTTTTTTGGCTATTTCTAGTACAGACACTTGGTTTTCCTTCGCTGCTTTGATAATGACTATTTGGCCATTGTAAGGAATTTTAATCATCTGGTGCAATGTAGAGGGCACCCCTCCCAGCTTATGAAACCATGGTCTCCCTAGAAACACATAGAAATTTGTTAGGCTAGACAAAACCATAAACTCAGCTTTGGTCTCAATAGGTCTTATCTTCACTACAGCCTTAAAGGTCCCAATGGCTTGCCTTTTAGAGTTATCATATGGAAAAATGGTCAAATTAGACTTGCTTAACATGTGTTTATTTAACCCAAAAGCTGAGATTGCCACCAATAGACAAATATTAATAGGGGATCCATCATCTATCATCACACAAGTTGAAAGTCGAAAGTTGATGCAAGGCACTACATTTGGGATGATCCTTATCTCTTTAAGTTGTGTACGGATCAAGTTTTGAGGAGGTGCATTCCAAATGAGGAGTAAAGAGAGATCATTAAAGGATGTCATGGTGGAAAAGCTGGTGGACATCATGGGCCGAATAGAACGGTATCAAAAATTCTTTCTTCTAGGTTTTATTGGCCTACTATGTTTAATGATGTGAAATTATTTGTGCAAACCTGTGATGGATGCCAAATAGTATGGAATATTGCTAAGAGAGATGAGATGCCTTTAACCAATATGCTTGAGGTAGAGTTGTTTGACTTGAGGGGGATAGATTTTATGGGGCCTTTTTTGGTAGTGGACTATGTTAGCAAATGGGTAGAAGATGTGGCCACTAGGACTTACAATGCAAGGATAATACTTGAATTTCTAAGAAAGAATATATTCACCCGATATGGAGCTCCTAGAGCCATAATTAGTGATGGTGGAAAACTTTTTGTTAATCACCAATTTAAGGCTTTGCTAAATAAGTTTGGAGTTAGGCACAAAGTCACTATCCCTTACCATGCCCAAGCTAATGGTTAAGTTGAGGTGTCAAATCGAGAACTTAAAGCAATTTTAGAGAAAATGGTCAATGCCTCAAAGAAAGATTGGTACCTTAAGCTAGATGAAGCTTTGTGGGCATATAGGACAACATTTAAAACCTCGATAGCGATGTCTCCTTTTAGGTTGGTATTTGGCAAGTCTTGTCACTTGCCGATAGAACTAGAACATAAGGCCTATTGGGCTACCAAATTCTTGAATTTTGATCTTATGAGTGCAGGAAAATATAGGTCATTACAACTGAATGAGTTTAAAGAACTCAAATTTTGGGCATATAACCATGCCATGAAGTACAAAGAGAACACAAAAAAATGGTATGATCAGAAGATAATAAGAAAAGAGTTTGTACTTGGGATGAAGGTGCTTTTATATGATAGCTGGTTGAGATTATTCCATGGGAAGTTCAAATCAAGATGGAAGGGACCGTTTGAAGTTGTGGGAGCTGATAAATTTGGAGTGGTGATGCTGAGGCACCCGAGGGATGAAAAAGAGTTCAAAGTGAATGGACATCGAGTAATGCTATATTTTAAATTCAAGTTTGATGGTGCTTTAGTGATTGTCACCCTCACGGACCCTTGAAAATATTTAAAGTCCAACTGTAGACTTGATAAATGGATAATTCGTTCTTAACCCTTATTCTTAATAATGTTCAGTCTAGTTTGTTTTTATAGTTATGATGTTAAGAGTGTGATTTAAGGGAATGTAAATTTAAATCATCCTAATTGTGTTTTAGCCTATTGAAGTAGGGTAAAATACTATGTTTAATGGCCAGGAAGAGATGAGAGAAAAATAAGTTTTTGGTAAAGAATTTAGGGGATCACGGTCAATAGGTTTTCTCTGTTGATCATGACATAGTTTAGTCATAGTTTCTAGATCATAGTTTCCAGTAGCGAATTTCAATGTATCTCACAGTCAGCAGGATTTACTTGTTAACCATGACCCTTCAACAAAATTCATGAGTCACGATTAATATTATTTATCTAGTTACCATGATCCCCCCCTTTTTTAAGTTCAGAAGAAAAATGTGCATTATCTCATGATTAGCAGGTTTAACCTGTTAACTGTGACCCTATTTGAAAAAAACATTTAAACCCTAACCTTAAAACACTGCCATTTTCCCCTACCTCTTCCTTTTTAGTCTTCCTTTTTCTTAGGGTTTCTTACTTTTTCCCCTTTTTTTTCATCTTCTTATTTTCATTTTTTCCTATCTTTCTCTCTTCTCTCTCTCTCTCCTTGCAGTCGCCATAGCCACTCCTTCAATAGGTATTGTTCTTTATTCTTTATTCTTTTTCTTTTTCTTCTTGTTTTTCTTTGTTGATATTTTGTTTTCTTTTTCTTTTTCTTTTCTTCCTGGTTATATTGGGTTGTTCTCTCCTTTCCTTCCCCATTTCTCTCCCTTTTTTTCTCTGTTCTTACGTGTTCTTTTCTCTCTCTCTTACTTCTTCTCTTTCTTTCTTGCTCACTTGTTTCTTTTTCTCTTTATTTGATATTTGTTTGCTTTAATTTTTGCTTGTTTATTTGCTTGTCTATTATTTTTCTTTTCTTTTTTGATATTTTTTGCTAACCCCTTTAGTATTTTCTTTATTTGTTTTTGTATGTTCTTGTTTGTCTTTCTTTTATTGTAGTTTGGTATTCACATTCATAAGACATCAAATAAGTAGGTACCGAAATCCCCCTTAATTTTTCTTTCATCTAATTTTTTTTATGGCTTTAGTTTTCTATTTTAGTGTTCATTTGTCTTGTCATGTGCTATTTTGTTTTCAATTTTTTTTTTTAAAGTTGTACGCTTGATGTTGCTCTTGTTGTCCAATTTTTTTTTTGTGTTCCCCTAGTTTTTCTCTTTTTCAAAGAATCATGTTTTTCCAAAATTTGTCTCTTTCTTGTTGTTTTAGATTTTTTTCTTTTTATGTCAATTTTTTTCTGTTTGGTGTTATCTTTGTAGTGTTTTTAGTAGTCTCTTAGTGTTAGTTGTTCAGTATTTCGTTAATCATTTTTGGATGAAGGAGATCAATTGACAGGTACGTCTCCAAACCCCTTTTTCTTTTAATTATTTTAAATTTATGTTTTATGTTTTGTTGTTGATGGCATTTTGGGGAATTTTGATTCTTAAATCTTATTGGCTTGTGATATGACTCGCTGTGTTTAGGCTAAGTGTCACGTCTTTCAATTTTTGGCCTTTCCTTTCTTATTCATTTATTTTAAAAGTCTTCAAAAAAAACATCACTTCTTTTTCTTTACTTTTAATAATCAAATTGAGACATTCTTGAGGATTATGGTGCACAATAGCACTTTATCAGACATTAAAACTTTGTAATGCTTTATTTGTGCTTAAAATGTTTAATTTGAGGAAAGGCATAGTTAGAATGGGAATGTATATGAGTTGTTAGTGTTCATCATGTTTGTTTTGAGCAATATCACAGTCTTGGATGGCTTGTTAGAACATTTTTAAGTGCATAGTTATCAATATCTTTGGATTTCAATGTGTGATTGCTCATTACCATGATGCTTGTTTATGTTGTCAATCTATGATGCATCTATTTTCATTTTTTTTGCTATATTAGTAGGTGAGATCATAAACTATTGGATTTTGTTTAATGTATGATCCATTGCAACTAGGGAAGCTGTGCTAGATGTCAGAAATGTTATATTGTGAGAAAATACTTATGTTGAACCAATTTTCATATGTTAAGCTAGCCAATGCAGGTTCATGTACATATTTGCTAGACTTGTTACCAAGTTAGGAGTCTGCTTGTGTTGCATCAATCATGCTTTTTAATTTTGTGTGTCTATGTTCACTGGAAGCATATTTGTTTTAAGGTCAAGAATTGAATATAGGTTAGAACTTATTGAAAACCATAATCCTTGAGTTATGTCTTGTTGCTGCCATTTCATAGCTTTTTTTGGGCATGCCAACACTATTTAGACCTCTATTATTGCCTTTATACACTACATGAATTGAGATGCACACTTGGGTTAGGTTCAATTGAATTGCCATGCTCACTTGTACCTATTTCATTCTTTTTATAGATTTTGCTTAATTGTTCATAGGTATTTAAAGGCTACATTGCCCATGCTATTGAACTTATACTTGATTAATGAGTAAGTGTCTGTTGATCCATCCTAAAATTGCATGTTAGCCTTGGTTGTTTTCATTATGTTGCATGATCCTTTCTAGCCTTGTTGACAAATCTATTTTTGACTGTTCATCACTTGCACAGAGCGCCCACGCACACTTGAAACAGTGTTGTTGATACCTTGCTACCAAAATTTTTATCAATTGAGAATTCATTGCATCATGTTCCATTGTCAATTTCTTCTACTCATTAAGTTGTTTTGCAATCATTCTTTTTTCAATTGTTCTTTGAGCTTAAAGGGATAGGTTGAACTAGGTTATTTTACCATAGGTTAGTCACTTTGGGTTACCTACTTAAATTGGGGATAACAAGAATTTGAAAGCTCTTTGTTATGCTTTGATTAAGACTTTGAGGAAATTTAACTTTAGCTGTGCTGATTATTGGCATTGTTCTTTAGATGTTGCACCAAGTACCTTGTGCTTTGATGTTTCACATTTAGCCATGCACAATTTTGTTGCATTTTTATGAGTAATTTTTGTCATGATGGTGTCTGAGCATGCATCAAAATCTTTATGCATTTTCATTATCTTGTATGAAGGTATATAGGCTAAAACAATTCAACATGTGGGCTAGTGGTTTCCAAAGGATAACTCGGTTATCATGATTGAGTGCCACGTACCTTGATGCAACTTACTTTGGTGATATGCATCCACATTTGCCTCTAGTTTTTGCATTTTCATGTCCAATCACAGTAGGAATGTCTATGTTTTGCTGCTATCAACCCTTGCTTATTTTTTTTTATCATTGTTCATTGAAGCATGTTGGTCTGACAAATGAGTCATATGCAAGATAGAACTTAATTGAACCCATGGTTATTGTTAGCTTGTGTTTTATATATGTTTGGATGGACTATAATCTCTCGATGGGGCACTGTTGTTGCTAGTTTTTCTCACTTTACTATGCCTTGACTGGTCTTTAAACTCCAATGCAAGACCTATACCTTTGTTGCTCTTGGTAATTAGAGGAAACTTACAGTTCCCAAGGATTCAATTGCACTTGAGCACCTATTCTTTTGTTCATTTGTTTTTATGTGTTATGGTGTTTCATCAATCATAAGCTAACTATGAGAATTGGAATTGTTTAGCCATTTAAATGATTTTGTGATAGCTTGTTTAAGCTTTACCCATGGTTCCCATTTTGCTTTTACCAAACCTTGTGAGCTTTCAGTACTGCCGAATAAGAACTGTAAGAATTGAAAGGCATGCTTATCCTTGGATCATTTGCTTTGTAGGCTTGTTTGCTTTTAGTTGTCCCTTTTTTAGGGTCAAAGTGCCTAATTTCCATTGTTGTTTGAGTTATGATGCTGAATTACTCCACATTTTGAGCTACAATTTAGTTTTTAGTTAGGAGTATTGTTGATAGGATATGAATTTTGCAATTGAGCTTTAAACTTATTCTTTGCCTACAAACTTAAACATAGGTGAAATTTTTGTTTAAGTATTATGCTTTGTTTGAGCCATTTAAATTGCCATTATTAGCTTCATGAGACAGCATTGTGGGAATTTTTAGAACTTTATGATTCTCTCTTTAACCATGTTTTTGAGTTGCAATTTTGTTTATAGAGCAAATGCTTTTCTTGATTATTGCAAGCACAATGCACATATTGGTCTGATGTTGGAATTATTGTTCTTTAATTTACAATTTTATTTAAATCCCTCATTTTGAATGATGTAATGATGCCTCAATTTCTATTTAAGTATTTGCTTGACTATCAATCCATGTGTTATTGCTTAGCTTTAATTCATTTTGAGATACATGCTCATGCTACAATTGTAAATACATCCCTTGTTTATTGTCTATGTTACTCATTCTATGTTAAGCTTTAATTGTGCTAAGCATTGTTTCTCAAATTCCTTTGATTGTGATTATTGTGCTTTCTTTTGACACATTGGGCAGGTTTAACTTTTTTTTTTTGTTATTGTCAGTGGCACCAAAATGATCTCGAACTCAGGGTTCTTCATCATCACACGCTCAAGCCATTCAGCCTCTTTTTAGTTAGCCTCTACCACCTAGTGACCAGGCAGAACCTAGCCAACCACCTCTACTAGCACCTGTCCACAAGCAGAAGAAGAAGAGATGAAGGGAGCCTAAAGTACCAAGTTGGGTGCTTGACAATGCCCAAACTACCTATAAAATTATATCTAACTATGAGAACTTGCCTTCAGTCTACTTGGATACAAGCCTTCTGGAGAAGTTAGGATTAAAGAAAAGATGGACAAACACATTACAATAATTTGCTGGGAAAAGTTTTTTAAATGTAGAGAGATAGTTTATCCCAAGTTGACTAGAGATTTTGTGGCTACTGTCAAATGCCATTTTGGCCATAAAGAGTTTCCTAACATGGTCTCTTTTTGGTTGGAGGGAAAATACTATCAGAGGACCTTTGTAGAGTTTTTGAATCTTTGGGATTCCTTAGTGATGCTTCCTATGCATTCTCTAATTATGAAAAGAACACCTTATGGGTAGAGATCAAAGACCCCCAAGCTGAAGGTACATACATTTCAGGAACAACCAAATCCCACCACCTAAGGGATCATGCATTTAGAATCTTGCACTGATTTTTTTATTATCTCATATGTCTTATGTGCAGTTTGCAAGGTAGGTAAACTTACTAAAAGTACTATTTTTAGCCTGTATGGCCAGAAATTTTCCAATCAATGGTGCATACCATTGGTGGAACAAGCTAGAAGAGATATAGCAATAGCCCACCAAATTGAAGAAAATATCATTAGGAGCTTGGGTGACCATGGTTGTTAGGTCTTTTAAGCATCCACTGATTAAAGATGATGCCCTACCTACAATAGCTTATATTGATCAGATGCTACTTAAAAATATGAAAGTACTTGTTGAAGATCAAGTTATAAAGCATGGCATAAGACTTACCAATAGAGATGAATACATGAGGAAAATGGTAAGGAGTTTGAGCAATCCTCTACCTGGCTTAGATCAAGGAGTTGTTACACTCTTTTCTGCCCAGTACACTTCCCTGATTAACAGAATGGATACCCTGGTTGCAAATCAAGCAGAGTTCAAGTAACAACAGGGGCAAATTATCACAGCCCTGGCCACCTTAATCTCTAGAATTGAGACAATTGCACCACCTTCCCCTCCTCCATCTGACCTTTGATTACAAGGAGTTTCCCTACACATTTCATTTTTGTGTTGATTTATGGTAGTTGCTGAGGACAACAACTTTTGAAGTGTGGGGTGAGGGATTATTTTTGAACATTGATTATTTTTATGGATAATAGTTAGATCTTGATGAATTTTGTGAAGGAAATTGTTTTGTGAAGATTTAGTGCTAACCATTACTGAAGTTAAATTTGTTGTGAAGGCTTGTAAAGATTTTTGTGCAGATTTTTGGGAGGAAGAAGATTAGGTTTCAAATGCTCGAAATTTGTGAAATCCTTGAACCATAAACTCATTATTTTAGTTTATTTTTGTTTTTAAGTTTGGATATTTTATCAGTTGTTTTAGTAAAGTTATTGCATTTAGAGTTTTTTTAATTTTAATTTGAAGTAGTTTATCTTAGTTAATTTCATTTTCTATTTTTAGTTATCTTTTTATGTTGTACTTTAATAGTTTTATCCTATTTCAGTGTTTATTTACCTTTAAGTCAAAATTTTGAATAAGGTATATGTGTTGCTGAGTTGTTAATTGCCAATTACAGTTAGTTTGAGTTTGCCCAGTTAATCATGATGGAATAATTTGAACTCTAAATTGTGAATTGTTAGTTTATAGAGCTTTAGGTAGCCAAGGAGCAGTAGAATTGTTCAGTGAAAATTTTTCTCTTAATTTGATCTCAATTAGTTATATATCACCTAATTTCAAATTTAATGAGCACAATAGGCTAATTTTGTGAAAACTATGAGAAAAAGAAAAATTAGTCAGTGAAAGCAGTTGAGTGAAGGAATTCTGGAATAGCTAGAACCTTCCTCATCATCCTTCAAAACAAACATTCAACTCAGGAAAAATTAGGACATAACCTAGGCAGCTTTTCTTTGGCAGTCACTTTGAAATGACTTTTTATCTATCCTTTGATTCATGATTACCTTTTCTAGCCCCTTGAGCTAAATTGGTATGCTGAAAGTATACTACATAAATTTTTCTTGATTACACTCATAAATTTAACCATATAACTTAAATGTCATTTATTTTTCCTATTTTAGAATTGGCCACTCTAGGTGGGGTAGTATTATGCATGTTGAGTAATGAAAATTGAGCTGTTCTTAATCAGTCAAGAGTGTTAAATTTATTAGAAATGGGGCAGTGAGAATTATGGTCTAATGATCCCTAGGCCTCATGAATTTTAAAGCTTTAAAAGTTTATGTACCTCACGGTTAACAGGTTTTACCTGTTGACCATGACCCTATTTAAAAAAACAACCGTAAACATATAAAGGTTATGTTGAAAAATTTTAATTACTATTACAATAAATTAGTGTGGGGGTACTTAGCATTTAAGGGGAGGTATTAAATGTTGAGCTAGTCCAATAGACACAAAATTTAAGTTCATTCTTCCTCTACAATGGTCAGCCTAGATATTGTATTTTGAGATTTTGATGTTAATTTTGCCAGCAAAAGCAGGAACTTAAAAGGAAAAGTTGTTGATGTTCAGAAAGTTAGGTGGTAGTGTGGTTGATTCTAATTTGCTAACTTTATCCTTTCCTTGGAGCCAATACCTTAGCCCCATTACAACTTTAATGTAAGACCTAGTGATATTATTTTGCTCGGAGTTGTTTAGCAGAGATGACCCTTATGGTTCAGGTGCTAAAGGAGAGGCCTATGGTTATTTCAAGTTTCAACTTCGAAACTGTCATATTATTCATTTTTGCTCGATTGTTGGAGTTCACTGGTAGTTTTGTTTTGAAAGATGATCAACTTGTTTTGGCCTAGCACACACACACAAGAAATTGTTTGATATAGATTAGTTGAGTCTTTTTTATTAAATATTTTTTTTTCGTTATGAGTGTCTTCTGCTGAGTGTTAATCGAGCTTCTCTAAAATTTCTTGTTCTAAATTGGAGTTTGAGTTTTCAAAATTGTGAATAATTCATTTGCTTGAGGGCAAGCAAAGTCTAAGTGTGGGGTATTTTGATAACTCTAATTTAGTATCTATTTTTAGTCCTTTTTCAGTCTAGTTTCAGTGTCTTTTGCTTTGTTTTTACTTTAGTTTAATAAATTATGTCTAAATTCAGTTAATCCTAGCTTTTCTGAGTTTTAGAGAGCATTTGATGGAATTTTGTGATTAATTGTAAATTTTGTAGGTACCTAATGGTTAACAGGTTTTACTTATTGATCGTGACCTATACTTTCTTTCAAAATGCACTATTTCAAGGAGTGGTATGGTCAGCAGTGCAATTGTTCTTATAGGAGCGTTCACCATGACCTAGGAAGCTCTTCAGTACAGAACTGAGAAAAGAAGGATCTCATAGTTAACATAATTTTGGTGTTGACAATGAGGTAGTCAAGCCATCAATCCAGAATGTAAAGGAGAGCTATGTCACGATTAATAGATTTTTGGTGTTTACCGTGACTCATGGCGGTTAAAAAGGAGATTTTTAATAGAACATGATCAGCATGAATTTCTTGTTGACAATGACCCTTTTTGGCCTATATATAGCATATTTTTCTATAGAATCAGGAGTTCTCTTTTTCAGATCTAGGGTTTTTCTTTCTTCTTTCTTTCAGTCTTTACTTCATTTCTACACATAGATACATAGTTTATTTTTAAAAATAGATAGATTTATAGCAAAATACTTAGATTAAACACCATACTTAGCTTAGATTCTTAGTTTTTCACACTTGGAGCTCATTTACCTTGACACTTTGGAGAAGAAGGTTGAAAGAACTTAGGATTCAGCTGGGTTTTCTTCCTGCATGAATTTTTAGGATTATTCTCTTCATTACTCTTTTTATTTTGTAATGGATAGTGAGTAATCTCTAGTTATTTGGGGATCTTTGAATCCCCTATCCAAATGTGAATATTGAACATATTTGGAATATATATATATATATGAATGGTTTTTTTCACTATTACTTCATGGAGATTTCATAGGTTTTCATCATTTTTAGTAAACTTTCAGCTTTAGATGAATGATTTTATCATATATCTTTGTTGGAATGTTGTGCTTGATTGCTTGAATGCCTTGAATATTTAATCCTCTATTCTTTTATCATAGATGCTATGATTTTTAGACTGCTCTGAATGGAAATCTTTAAGTTGAAAGATTTTATGGATTTTGAGCTAGAGTAGGGAGTGAAATGAATGGGGTTTAGGTTGTTTGGCTTCAAAATGGGAAAACAAATCGAGCCTAGGATGTTAGACCCGTGTTTAGGCTAAGTATAAGATTGGCTCTGGACTAAGACATCTTATGTTTAGAATAGCTTGCTCCGGAATGGGATGTTTGGGCTAAGAGGTTTATCCTAAATTTATATATATACAATTTTAGGATTAATTTGATTCACATTGGGTAAGGGGAGGATGAATAAACCCGAACAACGTTTTTAATTATAAATTTTCATTCTCATCAATTTGTTAATTACCTTGACCATAGAAAAATTATTGTTAGTTTGTTTTTAGAATTTATTTCAAAGTTACATTTAAACATTACAATTACATTTTATGCATACCATTTAGTTGACAGCTTACACACAGATAAAAATTTTGGGAATTCTTGGGCATACAATTGATTTTTACTTCTTGCATCTTCAATCCCTTGGGTACGATATTCGAGGGTCCTAACTATACCCGACTTTATTACTTGATGATTTAGTAAACTTGCTGAACAAGCATCAAGGTGACCATGTTGGTCAATCTCAAAAGTCCAAACAGATCAATTTAACATTCAAATAATCATGCAATTGAGTGAATAAATGATAGGGAGAGAAAAATATAAATAAGCCTAGCATATTACCCTCAGGAGATATTTTAACTCTGTGATCTCTGAAGTCCAGATCTCTACTTCGAATTGCATTCTTTGATTCTTAAAAGAAGTATGAAATTCATTTTTGTTTGTATCAAAAAGATTACTAAGGCATAAACCTTTTAGAGAGGGAAAAGAAATTTATTTTCTTCCGTCCATAGGGTTTTCATTTTCTTTCAAAGAATGATGATTCCCCATTTCCTTAAAATCCTAATTTTTGGTTTATATACCTAAGAGAGAGTTTTAATTTCATTACAACTCAAAAATAGCTAGATTAGGAGATAAAATCCCTAAAATCTAGACTTCTTCTTTATCCAAAAACATTTCCTTCTTGAAATTCTAGGAAAATGTTGAAAAATCTAGGTTTCAACCTAAGGATAGGTGTTTCTGAGTGAGGGACGGTCATCCATCATCACTATACCATAAATTTCCCAAAATGCCCCCATTTTACACTATTTTGGAGGTTAAGACCCATAGACGGCTGCCCCTCAGGTGATAGACAACCATCTTTTACCACTATCTATTCGAAAATAGGGTTTTTTGCTTGTCTTGTTAAAACACTCGAAAACACTTGGAAGTATTTAGAGAATCATGAAAATCTTTTAAAAGAAAATGATAAATATATGATAGGAGTTTCAAGATTCAAACCTGTTATCAGTGATATACTATTTCCTCATCATTTGATAACCCTGATCTAGGCTGCCTTGGGTTATGGTGTCTACAATCACCATACATAATTATCTCATGATTATCAATCAAGCCCATACTTGTCTTAATTTATCATTATTCTTTTAATGATAAATGATTAGGGATAGTTAGAATAACATTAAATAGTTATTCAAAATAAATATTATTGTAATGTAACATGCCAACAATATATTAATGTGAAGAAAACCTAATTTTATATAATGAAATATGACATTACATAAAGGACAACATGTTTAGCCTAGGACATAACTGCTAACAATCTCCCACTTGCACTAGGCCCAATCATATTTGTATATAATACCCATTGACCTAGTATAACCATCATGTTTGGCTTGTAGGAGACCATGGTAAGTAGATCGACAATGTTTTCATTTATACTCTGCATATCTTGACATCTCATCTTTTAATGATTTCTCAAATGAGATGAAAATACCTATGACAATAATAGGATTTAGGCTCTTTAGCCTGTGCAATAGCACCATTATTGTCATAGTAAATATTTATAGGATTTGTGATACTAGGAATTACTCCAAGTTTAGTAATGAATTTATTGATCCATACTACTTCCTTAGCCATATTTGATGCTGCTATATACTCAACTTCTGTTGTAGAATTAACAATAGTACTTTATATAAAACTTTTTTAGCCAACAACATCTCCATTTATTATAAAAACATATCCTAACTGTAATTTTAGTCATCTTTGTCTGATTGGAAGCTTGCCTCTATGTAGCAATTTCCTAGTAGCTCATCTTTCAATCCTCCATACATTAAGAATGCATCCTTAGTTCTTCTCAAGTACTTAAGGATATTCTTAACAGTTGTCCAGTGACTTTCACCAGGATCTAACTGGTATTTGCTTGTAATGTTCAATGTATATGAAACATTTGGTGTAGTATATAACATGGCATACATGATAGAAACTATAGACGAAGTATAAGGAATCATACACATGTAGTCTCGCTCATTAGATTTCATAGGATATTGAATTTTACTAAGAGAAATGCAATCAGACATTAGCAAAAATTCTCTTTTAGAATTTTGCATGCTGAAGTTGTAATTTCATAAAATTTTGACTGATATGAATAGGACATTTCTAACAGTGAACAATAACATCGAAATGATACTTAAGGTGATTATATCAGCATTAGTACAGTAGATTTTGTAAAAACCTTAGAGTTAAACATGTATGAGCTAGATGTAGACACTACATCTTGAGGCGGCTCCTGATCGGAGTTATTTAATAAGGAAGTGGTTACTTATAAATAGATAAGGAGCGAAAGTGTTAGGCTTTCTCCTAGATTTTCTTTTTTTAAAATGTTTTTTGAGCTCTCCTGCATGTTTCAAATGTTTAAAAAATCCTTTTGAGTTCTTTCCCCTTTTTTTACCTCTGCTAGTAAGGTCAAAATGGACTTAAGGGACTAAAAAAATGAGTCACTCCCCTCGAAATGTGACCCACTCATGACCTAGAAATGTGACTCACTTCTAGAATGCATTTTGCATCTGGAAATAGAGAAACGTTTCGAGGAAAAATATCTTTTTTCACTCTTATCCCATTTGGGATTTTTTTAAAGGGTTTCTTAGATTCTTAAAGAAGCTAGCTCTCTTTCTTCTTCTTCTTCTTCTTCTTCTTCTTCTTCTTCTTCTTCTTCTTCTTCCATGAAAATTCAAGGAAATTAACTTAAACAAAGTTGCAAAAAATCACAAAAAATTGAGAATAAGCCATAGAACACCGAATCATTGTTCCTTGACGGAACTAACATTGAAGTTAATATTCTCGAGCCCCAAAACCCATAAATTTAATATTAAATTTCAATTAATTATGTAAATAACTTTTTTTTAATTTATTGTTTTGTTAATTTTGTAAATCTATTTTAATTTTGTTAATTTCTTTATTAATTCAATTTTGTTAATTAATTGTTAAATATGATAATTTGTTAACCCGTTTATTTGTCAATTAATTAATTATATTACTTAATATATTAATTATTTTAGTATGTTTATTTGTTAAGTGTTTGCTTGTTAATTAGTGTATAATTCCATTATTTATTATTCAATTGTTCTATTATTAACTTGTTAATCCTTTGTTTATTATATTAGTTTAATTCATCAATTTATGTATTTATTAATTCATTATTTTTATCTAATTTTTAATATATTTTGTTAAAATTATATCAATATATATTTTTAATGAATTTTTGTATGTTTTTTAAGCATTTACACATGGTATTGGGTTAAAATCGGCCAAAACACTATTTTACTTATTCCTTGCATCATGTTCTTTGTAAATGTTAGCCTTCGACCATCGATAAAAGAATTTCTTTAGTATTTTTGTTTTATTGCTTATCTTTAACGATGCTCCAAGTCTCCGATCGTTAAAAGTTTCTCCTTTTTGCCCCTATTGCTTAGACAATTTTGGCAAAATTCATATTATTATTATTATTATTATTATTATTATTATTATTATTATTTAGCCTATTACTTATTTATTCTATTAATTGTCCTAACATGTCAATTTGTTAGTCATTTATTTGTTAATTAACTTAATCAATTAATATTTGTGATAAATTGATTTTGCTAATTTATCCTTTTTCTCTAATTTATAATATTTTTTAATTATTTTTTTATTTTATTGATGTTTATTTAATTAGTCTTATTAATTGGTATTTGCAATTTAATTGTCAAAAACCTTATTTGCATATTTGTGCAATATTTAATTTATTTAATTTAATCATATACTTTATTCTTATCTTTAATAATAATAATAATAATAATAATAATAATAATAATAATAATAATATTATTATTATTATTATTATTATGTTCATTTAATTTATCACTTTATTTTGTAATATATTTATTTTTGTAAGTATTGTATTTAATTTATTATGAAATAATATAATTTTCCTACCACATTTTAATATAGACAACACACATTCCGAGTCCAATTGGAGAATTGGAGGCTAAGGTGTAGTAGATTAGCCTAGGATTAATTTCCCTATTTATTCATTTATTTTAGGCTTGTATTGTTATTTTCTTTAATGCTTTCACATAATTAATTGTAATAGCTAATAAAAAAGTGGGCTTTAGCATGATAATTAGGAAATTTCTTTTCAAATATTTTCTACCTAATTAATTGGATTTTTACATAAACATATACCAATGTCCACTTTTCATTCCAAAAATCACATAAAAAATTTAATGAATATGCATAAGGGAATCAATGTTCCCTATTCAATCAATATCCCGATTTATGCATATTTTATTTGTATTATTAGTCTTTTATACCTCTATTATTTATTGTAAATAAATGATTTTTCAAAGCAATAGGCTAAAAGCTCATTAAATTATTTTATACAAGTTTAAGTGTGATTTTTCTATAATAAAAAGGGACTAATGTCCCAATTTTCACCTACAAAATAACATGTAAAAATAAGACTTTGCCCTATAAATAAAAATGATTTTTTTTACCCTAGAATTGACTAATATGATTCCTTTTTAAAAGCCATGAGGGATCAATTATCCCATTTTTTATCCAAAAAACACCTAAAATGCTACCTTTTTTTTGTAAATACACATGTGAGGACCAATGTCCTCATCCAAATAAACTCAATTAGTTCCTTGATTTATGTATGAATTCATTTTTACATTTATTATTATAATGCATTCCATGCTTTTACAGTTTTTGATATACATGCTTTACAAGTTTCTTACTTGCTTGAATGCGCCTTTATTTTTCTAACATAGTTCATGTGAGAAAAAAAGATAAAATAAATTAATCATTAAAACTCATTTATATAACATTAACCAAAGGTATAAATAAGAGTGAAGTCCGAACTATCTGTGGTTTTGGCTTCACAAGGTTAAAACTCATTTTTTTAATATTTTATTGGGAGCTGACTCCATAATATCTGCCTTATGGTGCCCAGCAGATACCCTCATAGGTTGATTGCTAGTAAATGAATGGAGATACCCCGAAACATTGTCTCATACCTTTTGAGGCTTAAGGCATTATGGATTGGGTGGAATTCCTATCCATTGCAAAGAATCTAGCCTTTCAAGTTAAATAAATATTTATCTAGTCTCGAGCCCTAAAAGTGGGCTTTTAAGAGCAACCGCATACCTATGAGGTTCAACGCATGTCACACCAAGAATATTCTATGATGGGTGACCTAATAGGAAATTTTTTATTTAACCATTAAATGAGATAATGTGAATTCAATAGAGTATAGTGGTATAATTTGAGAAGAAATTGGGGTCAGATAGGTTTCCAAAATAGATAGCAATGAATTTTCCTAGTTGACCATGAGTTTGATTTGACTCAAAAATATTCCATAGACCTCAAAAAATTATTTCAATCCCATAAACCTATTAAAAATAGCCTAAAAAAATTTTTGGAAGCAAAAAGTGATTTTTATGATAGATTTGGATTTTTGGGTTTCGGACCGGTGAATTTTCCTCCAAGAGCTGAAACTATATTGAAACGATATTGGAATGGCTTAAAATTTTAGAAACATCTTAATACAAATATTTTTACACTCTTGGAAAAATTTTAGAGAAATATGACGAGAGAAACATTGAATTATGAAGAAAGGCAAAAAATTAAGTTTTCAAATCGATTGAAAATGTTTCAGTGCCCTGAAACCTATCAAAACAAACACTGATTAACCCAAAATTTTAAATACATTTTAATTATAATATATTGGCATTTTTGGAATAATTTTTGTGAAAAAATAAAATAAGGATAGATAAACCAATCAAAAGTTAACAAGTGGCATAATTATGTCCATACAAAGTGATTTGATTTGTCCACCCTTTAAACAACTGATTTTTGGGCAGAATATTCAACCAAAACCAAAAAGGTTCTAGAAAAAAAATTAGACTAGAAACCAGCTCTCCCTCTCCTCCAAATATATAACCTAAAAACTCAATGAAATTCAACCATTTTTCTTCCTTTCACCATTTCTTCTCTTCCTCTTTCTAATTACCACCATAACTCAAGCTTAAATTTCAACCAGATACACTAGAAATGTAAGTACCCAAAATAGGCCTAGTAGAATTCAAGGGCAATTACATGTTATTAAAGTCTAATTGAGTATTATTAGATGAATTATAAAGAGTTAAGATATTGATTGGGGCAAAAATGTTATTAAGTTATCAATAATTATGTGATAAATGTGTGAATTATAAGGTATGAACTTTATAAGGGCATAATTAAATTATTATTGTTGGTATAATAATATTCAAGGGTGTAATTGAAGTATAAAGTATTAGTTTAGGGGTTTGACTTAGAGTCTTATGACACATGCGAGCCATGTTTGCATGAAAAAATGACAAAGAGTCCTTTTAACAAGAAAGGTGAAAGGACTAATGGCTTATTGGAACTAATACATACCGATGTATGTGGACCATTAAGTACACAAGCTAGAAGTGGTTTTAGCTACTTCGTGACTTTCACAGATGACTTCAGTAGATATGGCTATGTCTATCTAATGAAGTACAAGTCTGAAACTTTTGAGAAATTCAAGGAGTTTAAGAACGAAGTAGAAAACCAACTTGGAAAAAGTATAAAAGCCATTCGATCAGATCGAGGTGGCGAATACTTAAGCCAAGAGTTTGATGATCATCTAAAAGAGTGTGGTATTATTTCACAGCTCACTCCTCCTGGAACACCGCAATGGAATGGTGTGTCCGAAAGGAGAAATCGAACTCTGTTGGACATGGTTCGATCTATGATGAGTCAAGCTAATCTTCCTATCTCTTTTTGGGGTTATGCATTAGAAACTGCTGCGTTTCTATTGAACCGTACTCCAACTAAAGCAGTTGAGAAGACACCATACGAGGTATGGACTGGGAAAGAACCCAATATGTCTTTTCTCAAGATTTGGGGCTGTGAAGCACATGTTAAGAAATTAACATCTGACAAACTAGAGTCCAAATCGACTGTCTGCTTGTTTGTGGGTTATCCCAAAGAAACAAAGGGATACTACTTTTACTCACAAGCCGAGAACAAAGTATTTGTTGCTCGCAAGGCTGTTTTCTTGGAAAAGGAGTTCCTTCTCAAGAAAGACAGTGGGAGTAAAGTAGAACTTGGAGAAATTCAAGTGCCACAAGCTCCTATAGAGGATGAGTTGGAAGTGGGATCAAGTTCACAACAAGTTGTGGAACAAGATCCCATTACACAAGTACCTAGAAGGTCTGGTAGGGTACGTCAGGAGATTGAGAGATATGGATTTCTAATCACTGACAGTGACACTATTGAGTTAGTAGATCGTGAGGATCCTACTACCTACCGAGAAGCTATTGAAAGCCCAGACTCGGATAATTGGCTTGAAGCCATGAAATCCGAGATGCAATCAATGTACGATAACCAGGTTTGGACCTTGGTTGATCCACCGGAAGGTGCTAAGGTAATTGAATGCAAGTGGTTATTCAAACTAAAAGCTGATAAGACCTACAAAGGTAGACTAGTAGCAAAAGGTTTTCGACAAACTCATGGTATAGACTATGACGAGACCTTTTCGCCTGTAGTCATGCTCAAGTCCATTAGGATCTTGCTTGCCATAGCTGTATATCATGATTATGAGATATGGCAAATGGATGTCAAAACTGCTTTCCTCAACGGAAATTTACTTGAGGATGTGTATATGACACAGCCTGAAGGTTTTGTCAATCCCAAGCATCCTAAGAAGGTTTGCAAGCTTCAAAAATCCATTTATGGATTAAAGCAAGCATCCCGAAGTTGGAATCTTCGTTTTGATGAAGCAGTCAAAGATTTTGACTTCATCAAGAACGAAGATGAGCCTTGTGTGTACAAGAAGGTTAGTGGGAGCATAGTAGTGTTTCTAGTCCTATATGTGGACGACATCCTTCTCATTGGGAATGACATTCCAACATTGCAAAAGGTTAAGCAATGGTTGGGAAAATGTTTCTCAATGAAAGACTTAGGTGAAGCCGAGACAATACTTGGTATTCGAATCTATAGAGATAGATCGAATCGGCTTTTGGGACTAAGTCAAGAAAAGTACATAGACAAAGTACTAAAGCGTTTTAGTATGGGAGACTCAAAGAAAGGGTACATACCTTTGGCTTTGGGAGTTCCTTTGACTAAAGAACAGTGCCCTAAAACCAAAGAGGAAAGGGACAACATGAGTAGAATCCCATATGCATCTGCTATTGGATCTATCATGTATGCTATGTTATGTACTAGGTTGGATGTTGCTCATGCACTGAGTGTAACCAGTAGGTTTCAGCAAGACCCAGGTGAGAAGCACTGGTCTGCTGTAAAAGGGATCCTTAAGTACCTGCGAAGGACTAAGGATCACTTCTTGGTGTATGGTGGTCAAGAAGAGCTCGTCATACAAGGTTATGCCGATGCTGCTTTTCATACCAGCACTCAGGATTCTAGATCGCAATCTGGGTTTGTTTTTGTTTTGAACGGTGGTGCTGTCAGCTGGAGAAGCTCAAAGCAAGAAACCGTTGCCGACTCAACTACAGAATCTGAGTATATTGCAGCAAGTGAGGCTGCAAAAGAGGCTGTTTGGATTAAAAATTTCATTAATGGATTAGGAGTGGTCCCAAACATCCTAGATCCATTAGAAATTTTCTGTGACAATAACGGGGCCATCGCACAGGCCAAGGAGCCCCGGTCACACCAGAAATCCAAACACATACTCAGGAGGTACCACCTGATCAGAGAAATCATTGATCGTGGGGACGTCAAGGTTAGCAAGATAGCAAGTGAAGACAATGTAGCAGATCCTTTGACGAAACAGTTACGTCCAAATCTGCACGAGGCTCATTTGAGAGCGTTCGGTCTTAGGGCTATGCCCAATTGGGACTAGTTCTAGTGGGAGATTGTTAGTGTAAGCCCTAGCCCCAATACATTGTAATAAAACACTTAGTTAATAAAATGAGGCATTTGTTTTATCCTTTGTATTCCTGTGCATATCAATTGATAAAACTATCCAAGAGTGTCGTTTCGGTTTAAGTTATCATGTGTGAGGCACATGGATTGTAAGACCTTGAAACAAATGAGACTTCATTCTAAATATCCCTAGTCAGTCATTGTTATGGGAATAACAAATGAATTAAGACTAGTATGCTCTCTCTGATGCTATGAGTCCTGTCTTACGGATCATTAGGACAAGAGTGTCAATCAGAGATCATAGATACATGTTAAGGAACATGGTATCTGGATTCGATCCGCTCATGAGAACACTACATGGTACAAGTCATAAGTGTTTCTCATATGCAAGTTTTGTATCGGAGTTCTTAGACCTAAAATCTCTATGAAACTCTTTATGAATTACTGTGTACTTTGACATACACCTAACGTGCTCGTAACAGAGTGACAAGTACGGGTATGATTGGGTATGCACTGATTCATGTTAGAGAGCATGAGAGAAGTGAAGGGATTACCCCTCTCGATAAGAGAGAAAATATCACCGGCCACTTGATCAGTGAACTGAGAAGTGTATGGCCATACCGAGATGAAATAATGAGTAATCATTATTTATCTGAGAGTTCAGTGTCACTGGAATATCAAGAAAGGAATTAATATATATAAGGATGACTAGTTCCATGCCTTATATTAATTTTGATATTTAAGGGTAAGGGACTATGCAAAATTGCATTAGGTCACTAAATGCCATATGTATTTTCATTTAATTTGGATTGCTATAATATCTTGCTAGAGAATATATATAGCCTTTGAATTAATTTATTAATTCATTGCCAACATTAAATGGACCTATAGGATCGCACACAAAGCATTGGGCTTAAAATATTTAAATTAAGTATTGGACATTAATTTGGGCTTTTAATTAAAGTCAAATTGATGTGTGTAATGGGTTATTAGATTGCTATTGAACCTTGGCCCATGAGAGAGGAAAATTCAGCCCACAAGGTTTAATGTCAATTAATTAAATGTCATGTGTTAATTTAATTAATTGAGTATTAAAGCCTAAAGAAATATTTATCTAATTAAATTATCTAAATAAAATATGATGTGGCCGAAATTCCTAGAGAAATCACAAGGAATTTCGGCACATGTATAGTTTTTATTTAAGTGATTTATTAGATTTAAATGTCTTATCTATTATCCTAAAATGAGTGATATTATTTGATTAAATGACTTTTGATTTTATCTTGGATAAATTGAAAGAGTTTTTATCAATAAATATTACTTATTTTAATTAAGTGATAAAGGCAAATATTAATTATCTTAAGGTAATATATTTGAGAGCTATCACTTAAAGGAAAGAGGATATATATATTTTGTGGGAAAAAACGTGAAAGACCTAGGGGATTATTCTAGTTTTTGCGTGAAAAGAAGCTTTCTCTCTCAAAATTCTAGTTTGGCCGAAATACACAAGGAGAAGGATTCTTCCTTGCTTTCTTGTGTTCTTGGGCATTAATAGTACCTAATAGAAGTACAAGATCAAGTCTTGTAGCTTCAAACAATTGCCATTACACAATACCGAAAAAGAGATCTAGCAATCTCGTTTTTAAGCCGTCGGTGCAAGTGTGTGTGTGAGAATAGAGGGAGTGGCGCAAAAGGCTGTTCCTTGGCATTGGCGATCGAGAACTAAGGTGGATAAAGGCATCTTGGTTGCTGGACATCACAAAAATCAAAGAACAAAAGGCATCATCTATTGTAAGTTTTAAAACCCTAAAATTGCATGTTTTCGTTCCTAGTTTTGGATATGTATGGTATGCATGATAAAATTTTTGTTTTTCCGCTATGCTATCATGATTATCATACCATGTCATATTCCATCACATATATACATATGTATTTATATAATATAATCTTACATGATTGGATTTGAATTTTGAAAGATATTTTAGATTAACAATTCAAAGAATATGTTTAAAGTGAAATGTGTATATATGTCTTTATTTAATCATAACAAAGATATGTACATGCATTTGCATTTTATTATATTTTAG
The DNA here is from genome assembly GCA_037975025.1 of Excoecaria agallocha. Taxonomy (NCBI): domain Eukaryota; kingdom Viridiplantae; phylum Streptophyta; class Magnoliopsida; order Malpighiales; family Euphorbiaceae; genus Excoecaria; species Excoecaria agallocha. Next base: position 37,393,735 of record CM075807.1, on the reverse strand, counting down.
TGTAATAATAACAAAATATAATTAGGTATATTGTGACTAGAGACACTCAATATAATATGATGATTAATGTTGTTTATATGGAGATACATGCCTTGTTCTCCTTGTAACTAAAGAGTAGTAATACTTAATTGTGCTTGAGATAACATGTTTATAGAAAAATTTATACATTTATATCTATGACACCATGCTCATATATATATACGAATATATATGTATGAACATCAATATGTATATGATGAGAATAGAGCAAAGTACAGAATAACAATACCGAATAGTGCATATGATCACATGTTTATAGAAAGTTATACATGAGCATGTATTGTGTATAGTTATATAAGAGTATATATGTGTATACATGTATATGAATGAATAAATAAAAGATAAAGTAAATAGACTTTATTGCCAGTGTTGAGTCTAGGAAGTGGATAGATATGCATGCCTATAAGGGTACTTTGCAGCTGCTTCTGAACATTTAGACCTTTTTAGGTCCACTTGAATTTAAAAGTATAGTGACCCTGTTTGGGTTTCAAAGTTAAAGTTAATTTAAACAACCCTCATGTGGGTTGTAGCTGACCTCGTTTGGGTCCGCTTGACCGGTCCATATTATTTGATTGACCCCTTTTGGATCCATGTTATTTGTTCGACCTTGTTTGGGTCCACCGATTTATCTTACAGTTTTATCCTTACAAGGGATCATCGTTTAATACCTTCGGTTATCTTATTTGTTCCTTCGGGTACCACCGTATATCCCGATATCCACTTCTTTAGAATAGTGCAGGCTTTATTATCAAGGTTAAGAAAAGTTTAATAAGGCATGCAAATTCTTAGTTGACTTTATACTATTCTACATATGAAATTCCTTTTGTTGCATACAAAACTCATGTCTAAAAGAATGCTCAATATTATATGTATCTATACTGCTAGTATAAAAAAATGCATGTTAATTGCTAAATGCTCTCTATATATATGTCCTTTATTTTTTATATGTATTGCATTGTATGAGTTATGCTATAACACCCATTATTTTTGAAATATGTGTTTTCCTATGCTTATATATGTGTTCACATTATTGCATGTAGACATTCTTTAACTTGTATTTATTATGTTTTGTTGATAGGCTTATTCTTATGATACATCATGTATGCTATAACATGTGTAACTTATGGAATATAAAGTTAGCCTATAGTATTATTATAATCTCACATTAATTGTAAGTGTTGAATTGTTGTATAATTCTATGTGTGTATATCATGGACATATAAGAATAGAAGTAAGTTAATTTCAACACTTGTGAAGATTGTTTATGGAATTTAATAATAGGTAACTATACTTTTATGATTAAGCATTGATTAATAAAATAATCATATGTTAATTAGTTCAATTTAAGTTCAAAGGAAGTTGGAACTTGTATCATCATATATGATAGTTGAAACATCAATACAAATTCTTATGGTTAAACTTAATGATTTCTATAAGTGAATGTAAATATTCAATTTCTTTCATTTCTTGAAATAAATCATTGTTTTACTTGAGGCATGTTGTGTGCTTGTTGATGATCAATGTGAGTGGTCATTTATCATGATTTTAGTTCTTCATTAAGCTTTATAGCTTAGCATGGGTGTTTCATCCATGTAGGTTGCAAGGCTAGGACTTTCTCTCAGGATTGATATCTGTAGCAAGTTCGCCAACACAAGTTTTTGAAGATTATAGAGTATATAGCCTTCTTTTTGGTTCCTTTTTGTATTTTGAGGGTTTTATGTTGTGTTGGAAATCTTTTTAAAGTACAACTATTTTGTAAGATGTTATCAATGGTTATATTTTGTAAAGAGACTCTAATGTATATTGTGAAGTCTTAATAGTATAGCACTCTGATGGATTAAGTATGAATATCAGTTCTCTATATAGTTGATATATGTTTATGTTGCACAGTAAAACATGTGTATTGAGATGGATAAAGTGATATGTATAGATTATAAAATTAGGGTGTTATAATTAGTGGTATCAAAGCAAAGGTTTAGCCGTTCCTGGGCTATAAGTGTTTACATTTGTTGTCATAGAAAGTTTTTGTGTTGGCCTAATGCAGATATCACTGTTTTGTTTTGTATAGATTGAAGGATGGATAAGTCAAAAGAAACTGGAGGTGAGATAGTCAAAGACTATATTACTGGGGCTTTAAACTCTTCTGCTCCTAAATCTTCGAAAGTGAACTGTGTCGAAATACCGGTTTCCTTCCTTGAAAGGTTAAAAGAGGTGATCTATGATTTAACTCAGATTCTATAAGAGTTATCTAAATTAAGAATGATGACAGATGTTGAGAATAACTATGATATTAAAGGTAACTATAATAAGAACCCACAACAAGAGAAATTAAATAAAAGAAAAAGGATGATGGAAGAAGGTTCCTCTAGCAAAATAGCACATCTTAAGCAAGATTTAATCAAGGAAGGCGAAGGTCCATAAGCCCCTAAGTGCAATTATTGCTCTAAGAATCATTGGGGTACATGTAGGGTTGCAAATCAGGCTTGTTTTAGATGTGGAAGTACTGGCCATTTTCTGGCAAATTGCCCAAGACCCCAAAAGATTAAGAGAACAACATTCAGGAGTGAAATAGAAGCTTAAGGTTCTAAATGAGTTTGAAGCTGCTGAACAAGTTTTTTTTTATGTAAATATCTCTTTTACCTTAGAATTTAGTTATTTGGATTGGTAAATCCTAAACTTAGAAAAAAAATTTATATGCTTTTGAAATATTTGATATGATGGAAGTTTGTCAATGATATATGAATATGATTAGTATATGCGATTATGGTACAAGTGTGTTAATAGAATGCATAGTGATTATTTTATTATGATACATGAGATGGAGTTTTGCTTAGTTGATAAAAGTATCTATAGTTGAAGGTTTTGAGATATCAAATTGAGGTGTAATTATGATGCTCTATATACCTGTCAATATTTCCTTATCGAGTACGGGCAATTGACGAAGCATTATACTTGGGATGAGGTTAAAACATATACAGTACTTAAAAAAATTGCATTTGCATCTTATTGCATACAAGAAAGCATTATTCATGCATAATATGGCATCAAGCATCATATTACATGTACAGGCCCCAACCGATAAAAAAAACTGACAGGATATATGTTGAGTATAATACTAGTACAATTTTATGATCATCTCGCTTTTTATGGAGATTAAGTTATAAGAAAAGCTAATTAAGTCTTGGCAGAGATAGTATGGAATGGAAGTTTACAGTGATAAACATAGAAGTCTAAGAATTGATAGTGGTACTTTTGAGCAAAGGACACGGGTATGAATTTCGAGGATGAAATTTCTTAAGGAGGAGAAAATTGTAAGGACCCAAAATAGGCCCTAGTACAATTCAAGGGCAATTACATGTTATTAAAGTCTAATTGAGTATTATTAGATGAATTATGAAGAGTTAAGATATTGATTGGGCCAAAAATATTATTAAGTTATCAATAATTATGTGATAAATGTGTGAATTATAAGGTATGAACTTTATAAGGGCATAATTAAATTATTATTGTTGGTATAATAATATTCAAGGGTGTAATTGAAGTATAAAGTATTAGTTTAGGGGTTAATTTGTAAATACAACATCTTTAAGGGAAAATATGAATAAATGAATAATTGAGGGGTCAATTTAAGTGAAGGAATAAATAGAAAGGTTGATTTAAGAAAAAGAGTTAGTGGAGGGGTCACTTTATAACATGCAAAAAGGTGTGTGTCATTGTTATGACATGCAAATTTTCAAGGGACTAAAGAGGGAATTTTTCCTTGTTAGTATAAAAGACAAGATGTAGTGGGAGAGAGAAAAGAAAGACATTTTCTATTGGTGTGGTAAGCTTGGGCGGCATCTCACTCTCAAAGAATCCCTTTCATCTTTGTTCTTTCTTTGTGAAGATTAAACCTTACACCTTAATTTTATTTCTAAGAGTTGGATGTATGTGTTATGATATGAGATAATATTTGAACTCAATTGCTAAGGTAAGAAGAAATTAAACATTCTCATCTCCTTCTCCTTCTTTATCAATGGAAAGATTGTACACTTTGATAGAAAGTAGAATTTTGGAATTTAATATAGAAATGTGTGCCTTGTTGTAGAGGAAGATTATAGTGAGAAGAGTAAAGGCAAAGGAGTTTTTGAAGGAGTAGAGATTTTGTTGTTTCGGCTAAAGTATGGGAACTTAGGGTTGTTCATATTGCATGTGAAATTATCTACTAGAAAATTTTTTGGTTGACTTGAAATCTTGAGAAAAGTGAAGAGAATACAAGATAAGAGATGCATGTGAGGTTATGGTGTGATTCCTTCGATCTAGTGACAGAAATTTTAGTGTAAGTTAAATTTGAGAAAACATTGTGTAAAATGATCAGAATGATGTAAGGTTAATTTCTATGGAAAAATAGACTTCTAAATCTACACTTTTTAAGAAGAAAGTTAAGCCTAAATCGGTCTTTAATTATATGAAACTTTAGGGTTAAACCCAGACTAGTTCATTGGACTGTTCACAGAAATAGTGTTTAGAAAAAAGGGAATATCTGGAGCTTAAAAATAGATATTTAGATGATTCAAATTGGGTGTTAAAATAGGCATCCAGGAAAAGACTTCATAAGAAAAAATCACATTCTAATTCTGTTTTTAAATTGGTCATAACCTAGCTTGAAAATTGGATAAGTGTGCAGTCTTGTGCTCATGAACAGTCTTCCGTATTTGGACGATATCTCTCAATTTATAACTAATATTGAGATGTGGTTTGCTGTTATAGAAACTAGAAATATATATCTACAACTTTGAAGACGACAACGTTTTCTAAAAATGCCGTTTAGTGTGTCAAAAACGAAGTAAAAAATGAGTTTGTTAAGCAGTTTGCAGGATTTTGGGAACATGGTGAAAATTCGTAGGGCCAAGCAAACTCTCGCGAGCACAACACTTGTCACGAGAGTGACACCATGATTTTTTCCCATAACTTTGCTTTTTATTCCCCTTTATTTTTATATTAGGCTACCCCCATGTGTTACACATATAACTGAACAAAATAGGCCTTGAATGAAAGTATACGAGGGTTATAGACTCGTGTGTCTATAAATTTGTATTAAAGTATATATATATATATATATATATATATATATTATGATGATATATGCTCAATTATCATTAAGAAATTTCTAACATAGAGATACATGTATCTAAGGATGTAAATCAAGTTATGATTACATATGTATAACTTAACTACATGTTGTTATGATAAATTCATAGTTACATGGAAGCACATTGAATTAAGTATGGCATGTAATATGATTGTTGATAAAGGTTTACATATAAATTATATTTGTACATAATTAAGGATTGTTGGTAATGATAAGAAAATATTCATATGTGATCAAACTTATGTACATGGTTTTTATGTGCAATTATGCTTTCATGTACATATTTTTAATAATGGAGTAAATGTTTATCTAATGCATGCATGTATACTATAAAGTTAAGAAATGTTTAAATAGGATAAATGAAAGTTTATAATATAAGGTTATCATATGATTACATAAATGTAACATATATAAATGTATATATATGTGTAAATGACTAAATGATTATACACGATTTTTATTGATCTCTTGAATTTACTATGATACTTATAGTTTGAAATGTGAACTTTACTTATATAAAGAAGTAATGTGATTTGTTGATTATATGTGAACATATATACATATGTATTTATATAATATAATCTTACATGATTGGATTTGAATTTTGAAAGATATTTTAGATTAACAATTCAAAGAATATGTTTAAAGTGAAATGTGTATATATGTCTTTATTTAATCATAACAAAGATATGTACATGCATTTGCATTTTATTATATTTTAGTGTAATAATAACAAAATATAATTAGATATATTGTGACTAGAGACACTTAATATAATATGATGATTAATGTTGTTTATATGGAGATACATGCCTTGTTCTCCTTGTAACTAAAGAGTAGTAATACTTAATTATCCCCGAGATAACCTGTTTATAGAAAAATTTATACATTTATATCTATGACACTATGCTCGTATATATATACGAATATATATGTATGAACATCAATATGTATATGATGAGAATAGAGCAAAGTACAGAATAACAATACCGAATAGTGCATATGATCGCATGTTTACAGAAAGTTATATGTGAGCATGCATATGATTACCTTGTATATAGTTATATAAGAGTATATATGTGTATACATGTATATGAACGAATAAATGAAAGATAAAGTAAATAGAATTTATTGCCAGCATTGAGTATAGGAAGTGGATAGATAGGCATGCCTATAAGGGTACTTTGCAGCTGCTTCTGAACATTTAGACCTGTTTAGGTCCACTTAAATTTAAAAGTATAGTGACCTTGTTTGGGTTTAAAAGTTAAAGTTAATTTAAACAACCCTCGTGTGGGTTGTAGCTGACCCCGCTTGGGTCCGCTTGACCGATCTATATTATTTGATTGACCCCATTTGGTTCCATGTTGTTTGTTCGACCTTGTTTGGGTCCAACGATTTATCATACAATTTTATCCCTACGAGGGATCATCGTTTAATACCTTAGTGTATCTTATTTGTTCTTTCGAATACCATCGTATATCCCGATATCCACTTTTTTAGAATAGTGCAGGCTTTATTATCAAGGTTAAGAAAAGTTTAATAAGGCATGCAAATTCTTAGTTGACTTTATACTATTCTACATATGAAATTCCTTTTGTTGCATACAAAACCCATGTCTAAAAGAATGCTCAATAGTATATGTATCTATACTGCTAGTATAAAAAAATGCATGATAATTGCTAAATGCTCTCTATATATATGTCCTTTATTTTTATATGTATTGCATTGTATGAGTTATGTTATAACAGCCATTGTTTTTGAAATATGTGTTTTCCTATGCTTATATATGTGTTCACATTATTGCATGTACACATTCTTTAACGTGTATTTGTTATGTTCGGTTGATAAGCTTATTCTTATGATACATCAAGTATGCTATAACATGTATAACTTATGGAACATAAAGTAAGCCTATAGTATTATTATAATCTCACATTAATTTGAAGTGTTGAATTGTTTTATAATTCTAATGTGTGTATATCATGGACATACAAGAATAGAAGTAAGTTAATTTCAACACTTGTGAAGACTGTTTATGGAATTTAATAATAGGTAACTATACTTTTATGATTAAGCATTGATTAATAAAATAATCATATGTTAATTAGTTCAATTTAAGTTCAAAAGAAGTTGGAACTTGATTGATCATATATGATAATTGAAACATCAATACAAATTCTTACGGTTAAACTTAATGATTTCTATAAGTGAATGTAAATATTCAATTTCTTTCATTTCTTGAAATAAATCATTGTTTTACTTGAGGCATGTTGTGTGCTTGTTGACGATCACTATGAGTGGTCATTTATCATAATTTTAGTTCTCCACTAAGCTTTATAGCTTAGCACGGGTGTTTCATCCATGTAGGTTGCAAGGCTAGGACTTTCTCTCAGGATTAATATCTATAGCAGGCTGGCTAGCACAAGGTTTTGAAGATTATAGAGTATATAGTCTTCTTTTTGGTTCCTTTTTGTATTTGGAGGGTTTTATGTTGTGTTGGAAATCTTGTAAAAGTACAACTATTTTGTAAGATGTTATCAATGGTTATATTTTGTAAAGAGACACTAATGTATATTGTGAAGTCTTAATAGTGTAGCACTCTTATGGATTAAGTATGAATATCAGTTCTCTATATAGTTGATATATGTTTATGTTGCACAGTAAAACATGTGTATTGAGATGGATAAAGTGATATGTATAGATTATAGAATTAGGGTGTTACAAGAATTCATCCTCTTCAACATAGCAATAAGATTAAAGCAAAAGGAAGCTTAGAAAGTGTGGAATTTTTGTGAGAGAAAGTTAACCTAAATAGGCAAATTCATGAGTTTTTGTTGGAGTTAATTAGGGATTTTGATATAGAATTATAGAGAATCACTAGTAGAATTATTTATGAGTATTTACAAGCTAAAAATGAGGCAAAAACTCACAATTTATTCCTCACATAATTCAGCCTATAGAAGAAATTCAAGGTGAGGAAAGGACTAAGAACATAAAAGGCAAAGAAAAGGAAGAATAGGTGACTTCAAGCCACTTTAAGGTTAGTGAATACAAATCTACACTTAATTTCATTTATTTCCTTTGAATTTTGCCTAAATTCTCATTATGTAACTATCGAATCTTAGGTAGGATTGTGAAATAATTTATTATATATTAATAAAATGATGAATTAACATGTGATAAATAAGAATTAGTGACAAAAACAACCAAAACTAGAAGAACCTAGAGTGGCTAAATGGTACATTTAGGGTTACTAAGTGATATTTGAGTAATTAATGAAAGTTTAGGCATGAATTGAACATTATAATGATAGAGGAACCTAATATATGTAATTAAAACCTTAAATTACACATGTATATAATGTGGATAAGTTGGACATAATGGTGTTCATTTTTGTATTAAAAAGTTATAGGTATAATTTAAATGTGTACTTTTATATAATGATTTAAAATGATTAAGGGAACACATGAGATATGATAATGTATGAAAAATCATGGTGTATACTTATGATCATGTCATGGATGAATAATGAACTTAAGAATATTAAGTGATACTTTGATTTTTGATTGAATGTTTGATATATAATGAACATTAGAATGATGAATAAATATAGTGTGCACAATTAGAACATAAATTTACATTTGAACATAATGGTGTCCAAGTTGACATAATGATGTACATTTGTGTATTAACTAGATATTAGTGGAATTTAAATGTGTACTACTATATAAAAGTATAAAATGATCATAGGAAAATGTAAAGCATAAAAATGTATAAGAAACCATAATGTGTATGTGAGAAACCATTATGGCCGAATGATGTATCATGTGAAAATGGCATATTTCAACCATATTTGGATGATATTACACATGCATATTGGGAATATGTGATTGATGAATGCATATGAATGGAAATCATCTAAGTGTAAGTGTTACATAATGTGAAATTTATATTAAATTATATGAAAAGTATAAATGAGATGAGTAATTCATTTGCCCGTGGTATATAGTAACTCATGAATTTTAAAATGTAATGGCTAGTCATTAGGGCAAATACCACGCTAGGATACTGAGACAATTTAAATTGATGGACACATTAAATTCATGGTTGAGGAGTTGATCACCCTAAGTGATCCCTTAACACATATTATATTCACAGTTAAGGAGTTGATCACCCATTCACACTTAAGTAATTAATCACCTCAAATGATCCCTTAACACACTTTAGATTAACAACTGAGTAGTTTATCACCCCAAGTGATCCCTTAACACATTTGGAGGCATTTAATCATGCCATGTGGCCACCTCTATGCATCCTAGAGTACTAAGATCACGCCAAGTGCTCTCTCCAACATAATTGGAACCATTAGAATCCTTGTCTCATATGTCTGGTTTGAGGATTTTCACTAAGCACCATCAGGGGAAAAATATAATTATATAAAAAATAAAGACTATGTGGTAAATTATGCATAAAAGATGCCAAATATGTGATAAAATAGTGAAGATAGTGAAAAACATAGTTAAGTAATTAAAAGGGGGTAAAAATGTAATCACGTGAAAAATTGGTGTAAAAATGAAAATTTACATTGAAAATATGGTTAAGGAAGTTAAATTGAAAACATGGTTAAGAAAAGTGTAAAAACATAAATATGGAAAAGTTCAAGGACCGAACTATAATTTGCCACCACATAAAGGAAAAATAGGGACCAAAATGTAAATTTTGAGTTTTGAATGGAATAAAAACTAAACAAAAGTTAAAAGGACAAGTTCGTGTAAAATTTGGCATAATATGTGTTAAAGAGAAAGATTAAGGACTAAAACATAATTTTTCACCTAAATTGAGAAATAAGTGGGAAATAGGTAAAAGTAAGAGTTAATAAGGACTAAATGGCAAATTTGAATATTTAAGGCTTAATTAGAAGATAAAAGATAATAAATAATAATTAATGGCATAATGGTGGTTTTGTGGAATATTATTTGTATAGATGGAATTTTGTGTAGTGTATCCACCACTAGGCAACATTGTTATTTAGTGTGTTGTTTGTTTGATTGCACGCAGGGACAGGTAGTGAAAGGCAATGAAGATGAAATTTAAATGGCATATACATATACACCAAGGATGGAGTATAAAAACTTATATATATAATGTATTAACCATTTCAAATTCGTTATGTAATATGTAATAGATATTAAACACTACAAGAAAAATCCATTTTCCTAATGGAAATTCCACAACAGATTTGAGTGAATTTTCGTAGGGAAACCAAAATGCCGATGGAATTTAGTGACGAAAAAAGGCATAGGAGAATCAGTTGTAGGCACCTTTCCTAATGGAAAATATAAAACATAGTCCATTGTTAATTTCATCAGGAGGTGCAGACCCAAAAATTGTCATCATTTGTCATGTTTACTGATGGAACTATATTACATCGTCAAATTTACCAACAGAATTATATGATCCGTTGTTAAATTTACCGATGGAAATCACAAATTCATAGGTAAATTCTGATAGAATGATGTGTTCCATGGGTAAATTTAGCGACGGTAATTCATATTTCCATCAGTAAATTTGGAACTATTAAAAAAATTAGCGATGGAATTATCTGTCACTATTCAATCACTAAAAGTATTCTTAAACATTCCTATATGTACAACATGCAGTCCATCATATCTTATAAGACCAGTTATGTAGTTATTAACTTAGATAGATATCCAATTATAAAGATACAAGTTTAGTAGTTTTACAAGACCAGGTATGACATATTCTAAGGCATTCCAGTTTGTCTAACATAGTATGAATTTATCAATACCCAAATAAAGATATCTTCAGGTCAAAATTCAAATCCTTCTCCCACTTTTAGAGCTACAAAGTCATAATCCTAGCTTTCTATTGTGGTCCATATATGCATAACACTTAAACAATAGCAAGATTATTTAGAAAGAAATAAGCACATGTTAAAACCTAATATCCCATGATGTTCATGATAGCATACACGTACTCATAGTAGTTTTATTATTGGTAAGATATGCATGGTTCAGTAATCTAATGGTGCCAAGTAGGAAAATTTGAGAAGTAAATAACAGAATTAGAAAGGAAAATCTTAAGCACATTAAGAGACAAGTTTCACCATTTTTTCTTTGTGAAGTATACTAACAAAACAACGAACAAGCAAATGTAATGATTGAAAAGGAAAATAGAAAACATGTAAACATGAAGCCTAGCCTTCCATTAATTATTTTTAATCTTATATATTATCTTATTTAAAAAAAATCTAACATATTATCAAATATCCAAACCCAGTCAACACGGACCCTAAAATGTATATAAAAACTTACAAAAATTTCAAGAAATATATTTAAATGTCTCTTTTCTTTTGTTTACCTATGCATGAACTTGTATTCTGCTGAAATGTTTCAATGCATGTAATGATTGATTATCACTATAAAAATGTGGTATCCATAATTCTACATCAGCAATGATTAATTATCTTTATAAAAAATGGAATAACATATGAAAATTCAAACCAAAATCTAAAATCAAGAGAAATAACATACACCCAGTGCATACTCCAACTAAGTGGAAATTAATGAAATCAAAGCTATGTTTACCAAGTGGCACATGCCTATTTCTCACCTAATGTCCTTATTTGGATGATCACAATTAACCTGGTACAATAATAATCCGATCTTAATTAATTAGTGTGATTGTGTCCTTATTTAAAAAAAGAAAAAAAGTGATGGGCCACGCGGTTTGATCCAGATGGAAAAAGAATGGCAAAAATTAGCTAGTACTACCTTGCTCCTATCATGTAATTCTAGTAAAGCTCTCAGCAATTTCATGGAATTTTTAATTTTAACTCGAAATAATAGATGTATTAGAAAAACCCAATTCATTTATCAAGTGAGAGTAGCCTAAGAGACATGATAATCCCAAATTAACATAAACTACAGTATGTCCATATTCTTCAAAATTAGGAAAAAAAAAGCTTTACTTGAAATTAACTAGTTTATCTAATAGCTAAATCGATTAATCTATTTAAGCTTACATATTAGAGATTAATCATTATTATATTCAATTTCAAGCATGGAAAATTAACAAAAGTAGGAAAATTTTGCACTTTTTATTTAAAAGAATTACAGAGGTAAGTCTTAAGGTTTCACATATTAGTTGGAGTTAAATTTTGCATAAATTCTAGCTCATTTCTATCAATTCTAATAGCTCAAAGGTCGTCGATCATCGAAATTTCATCGGTGGAGTGCCACTACTGTCAGGACGAAGCTCGAACGATGAGAAATCTATTAGAATTGGTCACATGCTATATCGCTTTATAGATTGGCCAGGATCTGCATCGAATTGACTCGTTATTCTCAACTCCAATCTACTTGCCGATGGCAAGTGAAGAAAATCCAAAGGTACCGAAAGAATTGTACTCCCACCAGGGATCTAATAGTGGTCTTTGTTTTACCATTTGAAGTTGGAGCTGATTGGTAAATGAAGATTTCAGTTTTAAAGAGAGAAAATTAGAGTTTGGCCAAAGGAAGAAGTTGGTGGTGCTTGTGGTTCGTCTGTGAAGGAACGATAGCTTAAGGGACTGAAGCACACCTGAAGATGGCAGAGGAGGCCAGATTCTAAAACTGATAATCACTCTCCCTCTCCCTCTCTTTTTTTTCTTTCCCTTCAATCTAGTTCCTCTCTCCTTCATTCTATTCTCTTTTTTTATCCTTTTCCTTTTTCATTCCATTAAATTTCCACAAAAAAAAAAACTTTATAGAAAGTGGGGTCTATATATATTGCCAAGTCAACTCAATGATGTGTGTGTATATATATATATATATATATATATATATATATATATATATATATATATATATATATATATATATATATATATACACACTTCAAACTGAAAAATTGTATTTTCACTTCTTCCCTTTCTTTTTGCACACACAATTTATGCACTTTAATAGTTTAATTTCAAGATAAAATTAAATTATGAAAAAAAAGAAGGATAAAGGAATAATTTAATTTTTTCACCATAATTATAAATTTTAATTATTTTCCTCAATTATTTAATGTGTAATTTTTTTCTAACACTAAATAAATATTTATTAATTTCAGTATTCTTTACCTTTCGAACATAAGAATATAAATATTTTAATCTGATACATTTTCTTTTTAACTCAACATGTAATGTAATTATGTTTCTTATATACAATGTTTATGTTTTTGTCTAACTTAATAATCTTAACTAAATCCAAATCTTTAATCAAGTCACCAATAAAAATTTTAATCAATTATTTTAAATTTTTAATTTTTACCAAGTCAACTATGACTTTTAGTCGATTCTCGGTCCATCGGGATACTATTAATTTCTATATATACTATTAATAGTCCTAAAGGTACTGTTCACATAACCAAAATATTTGGGGTGTTACAAGATTTTTTTAGATAAATTTCGTACTCTAATTTGTTAAATTTATATTAAGATTGAGTTTTCCAAATATTTGTTTTGATAAATGTGAAATAGTTTTTATTATCTTATTAATGTAAGACATGGCCATTTATATATAAGTTTGAGAAGGAAAAAGAACAAATTTGATCAATTTTGATAAGGGAAGGGAATAAAAATTGGGTTTTCATTTTATTTCAATTTCCCTAAGGAATGAAATTTCTATCAGTAATTTTTCGTCGATATTTGAGAATTTTCTTATAGTGAAACATTAGGGAATATGTAGTTATACTTATTAGTATATGTACTTAGATTGTTGTTATATGATATATGTTGTGATACTTGATTGTAAATTGAAATTTCGAAGTGCTTGTATTGTTGTTAGAGTATTAGAGGTGGAGGATAAATATTGGGAGTGCAATTTTGACACTTTGCAGGTTTAGGTAGCATGATTTTATAGCCGTTATGCTGCCCAAATTTTTACCAAATGAATAGTAACATTTCAATGCTAAAATTAATTTGGAAATTGAATGCTAAATTAAAATTGTATATCATCACTAATAAAGGAATAAATAGCTTAAGTAACTAGGCAAGGTTATCAATAGCAATACACCGTGTTTGGAGTTATGTTCGAGCATAAGGTGTCACAGAACCTATTCAACACCTTATTTATATAAGTACTTTAACTCAGACTAATTATCCTTTTAGATCTATCTCTATAGATCAAAATCCTAAGGATATAAGTAGCTTCACCTAGATCTTTCATTGAGAAAGATTTCCTTCACCAATCTTTGGTTTTTTGCAAGATATGGATATCATTTCCAATGAGTAATATGTCATTGACATATAAGACAAGAAACATTATTGAACTCCTACTAACCTTTTTGTGCACATATGGTTCATTTTCATTTTTGATGAATCCAAACTCTTTGACAGTTTCATCAAAATAAAAATTCCAACTCTAAGAGGCTTACTGTAATCCATAAATGGATCTTTCAAGCTTACATACCTTTCTCGAATCCTTAGGATGGACAAAATCTTTAGGTTTTGTCATATACACATCCTCAAGTAAGTTTTCATTAAGAAGTATTGTTTTGAAATCCATTTGCATTATCTCATAGTCATAATACACAATAATGGCAATAAGGATCCTTATTGATTTATGCATTGTGATTGGTGAAAAGGTTTCATCATAGTCAATACAATAAGTTCGTTTGAAACCTTTTGCAATAAGTCTTTTTTTAAAGGTATGCACTTTCCAATCCATGTTAGTTTTCTTTTTGAAAACCTATTTATACCCAATGGTTTTAATTCCTTAAGGTGGATCAATCAAGTTCCAAACTTTGATTATCATACATGGATTGCATTTTATATTCATGACTTTTAGCCATTTCTCAAATTTTGGACTTGACATAACATTTTAATAGGTAGTAGGCTCGTCTTGATCTATGAACATTACCTTATGACTATCCGTTACAAGAAATCCATATCTCTCATGCTGGTATCATGTCTTATTAGGTCTACATGGTACTTATGTAACTTATACAGGTTCTACAACTATTTGCATTAAGTTTCTATCAATGGTCCTATGTTATTTTATGGTTTTCAAACTTCTTCAAGCTATACTTTACTCCCATTGGTTATTTTAGAAATAAATTCCTTTTTTAGAAAGAAATTTTTTGAGTAATAAACACTTTGTTCTTAGAGGGATTATAAAAGTAATATCTTATAGTTTCTTTGGGATATCCCATAAAAAGGCATTTATAAGATTTCAATGCTAATTTATCCGAGACTTGTCATTTGACATAATCCTTATAGCCCCAAATCTTTTAAAAAGACAAATTAGGAGTTCTCCAAGTCCATATCTCATGTAGTGTTTTTTCAATTGCTTTAGACGAAACTTAGTTCAAAGTGAATGCAATTTTGTTAATGCATAGCCCTAAAAGGATAAAAGAAGATTTGTTTAACTCATTTTTGATCGAACAATATCTAATAAAGTTCAATTCCTCCTTTCATATACACCATTCCATTGTGGCATCCTTGGTGGAGTTAATTGTTAAATAATTCCACAATTTCTAAGATGATCAACACACTATTGGCTCAAGTATTCACCACCTCAATCAAATCAAAATGCCTTAATAGTTTTACAAGTTGATTTTGAAATGGTTTTATACATTTCAAATCATTCATGTTTGTGTTTCATTAGATAGACATAGTTATATCTACTAAAATCATCAGTAAATGTAATGAAGTATTAAAATCATCCCCCAGTATTTATGCTTAATAAGCCACATACATCATTATGTTTAAGGCCTAATAATTCAATGGCTCTTTCACTATGTCCAATGAGAGGAGCCTTTGTCATTTTGTTTAATAAACAATACTTGCAATTTTCAAATGATTCAAAATCAAATGATTCCAAAAGTCTACTTAATGGAGTTTAGATATGTGTTTCTCATATATATGACAAAAGTGACAATGCCATAAATATGTTTTATTCAAATAATTGGATTTAGATTTCTTTGTAGTTATGCTATATATATCTTGATCGTTGGATCTTTCTAGATTTAGGATGTAAAGGCCTTTATATGAATTAGCAATACCATAAAGCATATCATCATAATAAATAGAACATTTCTTATTCTTAATAAGAAAAGAAAAACCTTCATTATTCAAACAAGAAACTGAAAAAAAAATATTCCTACTCAAAGTAGGAACATAATAACAATTGTTCAAAACTAACAAAATCCCATTGGGCAAAGGTAACCCTTAAGTCCCCGTAGATAAAGCAGTAACTCTTGCCCTATTTCCAACTCATATTTCCACTTCACCCTTTTTTAGTTGCCTATTCCTTTCAAGTCCCTACACTTTTGTACAAATGTGAGATCCACATCCAATATCTAATACCTAAGAAGTAGAAGTAGATAAATTAATTTTATAACATAAATACCTAAACATGTAGTCTCAATACTCTTTTTCTTCTTTAGTTCTTCCAAATAGTGCTTGCAATTCCTCTTCTAATGATCGGGCTCATTGCAATGGTAGCAAACTCCCTCCTTTAGAGATTTTGCCTTGAGTTTAGGTTCAGCGCATGCCTTAGGTTTTCCAATAACTTTTTCTTTAACCTTAGCCTTACCCTTATTTTTCATCGTCTTTCCTTTGTTGATCATAAGAATATGACTAGGATTTTTATTAATACTTTGCCTAGTTGCTTTAAGTAACAAATGTAGCTTAGTAAGGGATTTTTCCATATTATTAGCTATGAATTAAAGATCAAATCCGTAGCCAATTCCAAACTAAGGGGAAATCCTAGCCTTTTTAGGTGATTAATATAGCCTTTCATTTTTAGAACATGAGAGCTCATTGATGCACCTTTAGCCATTTTGCAATAAATCAATGCTTTGGTAGTCTCATACCTTTCTTGTCTTGCTTGTTGTTGGAATGTCTATTTGAGATGAGCACTTAACTGATAAGCCTTAATATGCTCTAAATCATTTTAAAGTTCTAGGCACATTACGGCTAACATAAGACATCACATATCAATAGAATCATTAGTATGTTTCTTATGTTTATCCTTAATTGCCTTTGTAGCATCAGCAGACGGGTGATCAGAATATGGTTATCCAGCACATATAGCTTCCTTTATTGCTTTACAATAATTCTCAAGTTTCTAAACCAATTAAGGAAGTTGGTGCCACCTTCTTTTAGTATGTCTTTATCAAAGATTGATCGTAGTAATAATGTAGAAGTGTTACTTGATGCCATTGATATACAAATATGCAAAATAAATATTAATATTAGTACCAATTTCATTTTGGGATAATTCTTAAAACTCCTACTAAAATATTAACCCTCAATATTAATGACAACAATTATAATGATTTAGTGGGCTAAGATCCATATTTCACTCAACTTTAAGTCAGCTTTGGCATGACGCTTAAAATCAAGTTATTTAAGTAGATAACTCCTTACCAACTACATCTCATGTAACTCTTAGATTCTTTATGGGATTTTGACATCATACATCCTGGTATGTTATCATCCCATCTAATTACCTTAGGCTTAAACCATTTTGATAACCTAATTAATTGATAATGTCGAATTATTGTTTTTTTAGTACATTTTTGTCTGTGCTTGTGTCCATTTTACGTGTTTTGCTTATTTTAAGTGTTAAATTTCTCTTTTTATGCGAAATAGGATTATTTTAATAATTATCAAGTTTTTGAGTGTTTAATGGTGTATTTTTGAATTTTGTACAAAAAGAAGGGTTAGCACTTAGCTGGGACCATTTGTCTTAGCCATGTGCCTTACAATTCAGCAAAACACACCATTTCACCAAAGGACTTAGCTGAGACCATTTGTCTCCATCGTGTCCAATCCAGAGTTCAAAGATAATTCAGTCCCAAAGGGTGCACTCAGTTGAGACCGTTTTGTCTCAGTTGTGTGCTGAGCTACAGTACTCTTTTAACCGATTAGACTTGGCTGAGACCATTTTGTCTTAGCCGAGTGCTATCCTTGATCACTATAAAAAATATTTTCTATCTAGTTTTAGAAGAGTGATTTTTAGGTTTTAATATTTTTAAGAGTATTCTCTGTAGTTTAGCTTTTAGTTTTTTGTACATTATGGTTTGTACATAGATTTACTTGTAAAAATCACTCTTTCATTATAGTTTTACCATCAAAATACAAAGATACAAAGTAGTAGTTAGTGTTACAATTTAAAGTTCAAGTTTTGAATCAAGAAAAATCTTAGAGAAGAAGAAGATGAGTTGCTATACTTCAGATCTAGACTCTCAAATGGATTTTATGATTTCTTTTCCTCTTTTCATTGCTATTTACATTCTGAGTAATGAGTATTTTTTTTGTTTTTTTGGGGATCTTTGAATCCCCTTAACCATGTAAGGGATATGAATTTAGTTACCTTATATATTATTTTAGATGTTTCTTTTCCCTTGTGCTTATTTCATATGCATGTTTTACAAGGATTTATCTGTTTGAGAGTATGCGCTAGAGCCCATGTAAAAGGGATGAATTTCATATGTATGAATTTATATTCTTAATAAAAGGAATTATTCATTTATTAATGCTATGTTTAAATACATGAGTTCACAAATCTTAAATTAATAAATGAAGTCCTTGATATTATAAATATTGTGCAAAGACAATCATGAAAATGTTCATGATATGAGGTATCTATTGCATACAAATGTGTTAATATCTAAATATCCCTAGTCATAAAATTAACAAGATAGGACATTGTTAATTCGAACAGACTAGCACATGTTATGCTTCTTGAATGGTTCAAGCTGTGGGTTTCATAACTGTGATTATGAAAGATTTTCAAAGCTAACATGTGGATGCTTGTTAGAAGAACAAGTTCATTGGAGACCTGTAAAGAGAATCCTCACATGGATATTAAATCTATGTCAGTTAGGAATCTCTTCATAGTGGTTGTGCAAGTATCCTTAGACTTGAGATCACCAAAGTTATCTTAAGTAGCAAGTGGTATATTTTGACTCCATAACTGATTACTTCCAACAGGAGTGAACATAGTTAGGAGATTGGGTATATCATGACCTACTTGAAGATAGTTGAGTGATTGACAAAGGATTCACCATCCCAGATTTAATAAGGGAAGTTATCTCACATGATTTTATAATTGCCTTGTTCAGAGAATCTCTGGCCAAAGTAATATGCCAAGATGGAAAGAGATCCATGGAGGGAATTTTGGGAACAATGGTTAAATTAATAGAACATACATAATTAGATTTATATGAGTTGAAAGAAATCCATACTCAGAATCTAATTGAGATAAGAGTGGTGAAAGGAGTAATTGCACGGTAACTATTTCTACGGAAGGGTATAGTCAAACCACTTGACTTTCCTGACATTTGGGTAGTCATGATGCCTAGCTAGAGTCCAATCATGACTTGTATAATAGTGTATCAAGAATATCAATAGGGATTGATAAAATGATTTAAAAAAGTTTAAATCATGTGAGTTGTGAATGGAACTCACAATTACATATTATACTGCCAATATGGACAGGAACCCAATAGGTCACACACATATAGAGAAGAGGATAAAATGGTAAAATTACAAGGATAATAATATTTGATATTATTATGGGGATAGAGAAGTGAATATGAGAATAATTAATTAAAGAGTTTAATTAATTGTGATCAAGTACAATTGTTTGCGAAACTTTTGAGAAATGTTCTATAAAATTGGACCTAATTGAAATAATGTATTTCATAATTAATTATTATCGGTCTATAAGTGTTATAGGGCATATATAATAATTAATAGATCCATTGGAGGAATTACAGAGGCCCAGAGAAGTGAAGTCGTAGA
Source organism: Excoecaria agallocha (assembly GCA_037975025.1). Lineage (NCBI taxonomy): Eukaryota > Viridiplantae > Streptophyta > Magnoliopsida > Malpighiales > Euphorbiaceae > Excoecaria > Excoecaria agallocha. The sequence goes on along the minus strand of CM075807.1, from coordinate 37,373,762 downwards.
AACCCTCTAGAAGAAGGGCCACATGCCAAATCCAAACAGAAGGCCTTAGAGGCCTATTTATTTGACCAAAATAAATTAAATATGTTACATAAGTGTTTTGGAGCCTACATATTTAATTTGGTTGGATTTGGAATTCATTTGGGTAACTAAATCCAAGTATATGTACAAAAGGCCTAGTTTGTTGATTTTGTGCATATCTTTTGTGAAAGGGCTTAAATTGGATTTAATTGAGACCAAATAATTATAACCAATTAATAATTATCCAGTAATTTTAAAGAACTCAATCCCATTATGAAGTTGGATTTTTAACCTAACTATAAAAATCCAAGTGATGGGGAATTAGGGTTTAGTGTTAACACTTAAGAAAGGCTTCTTCTCTTGTTCTCTCTACCCTAGCCGCCACTCCCAAAGCTAGCTTCTAGGGTTTTTCAGCCAGCCCTTATTTTCTACCAATTTTTGGTTCATTCTATCATTCTCTAGTGTCAATTACTCATTGGAGGTGTTCGATTTTGGATACTGTGGTTTGCGATAAGCCGGTGAGAAGGAAAATAAACTGTACAACAAAAATCAAAGGTGATTTTTCTTATTCTCATTAATATGTATATTGTAAATTCATGGCAAGATCAGATATATTGTTTAAAAATTTTAAATTTTTCTTATGTATGAGATGCATGTAACCAATAATCTCCAACATGGTATCGGAGCCTCGGTTTTGCCATGAATATACAATTCTATATTTTTCTGCGGAATAAGTTTTATTTTTTTTTGAGTTATTTATTTTATGAACTTTAAAATATCAGATTTGATTGTTTATGAATGAGAAATATTGATTTCTTGATATAAGTGTGATCCAATATATAAAACGGAAATAAAAACGATTCTTTTGAGAAAAGAATTTTGGTTTTTGCATGAATAGCTTTTAATTTTAGGGGCTGTTCTAAATTAATTTTTTATGGATCCATTATAAGATCATTTAGATGATAATTTATGTGTTTAATACGTGATATTAATCCATAGGATCAAACGAAATTAAAATCAAACAAGTTTTGCATGAAAACTAGTTTAGTCGAAAAGTTTGATAAATTTGTGTTCTTCGTATGTTCTTGATATGTTCTTGGTGTGTTCTTATTTAGAACGATTTTTAATCTTTTAAATCTGATATATCTAATATATTAAATTATTTTTAATTAATTGGATTAATTAAAATGGGCCTTAAATTAATTGGATTAATTTTAATTCATTAAAACCACTTAATAGGCTTAATTATGTTTACGGACTTTGTTTAAATTAGTGAATGACTTGGTGGGCCCAAGGAGCTTATTTAAATTAAATATTATAAACAATAATTAAGTTTATTAATGGGTTTTAAGGGCTGGAGTGGGCTTGGGTCATTCCAAAAGGCCCAAATGGTCCAATAGACACAAAACTAGTTTGTGTGTGAACACATTTAGGGTTCAATTTGGTGGGTTTCGGCCTACCCTTTATCTTAAGCCCAAAATTAATTCTTTTAATTATTTAATATAATTAATTAATTAAATAACCAATTAATAATTAATTAATAATAAATTGGATTGATTATTAAGGCAAGAACACATGATTGCAAAAAGGTTTCCTAAAATGAAAGTTTCCAAAATGGAAAAAAGTTTCCTAATTTGATCACATTATTAAAATAACTCAAAATAATATTTCAAGAGTTGAAACAAAGTTAGTAATCCATTACTTTATGCATTAAAAATTCATATAAGGGTGTATGATTGGCATGATGGATAGTTATGGACAAAGCCCAATGTGATTGAGCATTATGCATGTTTTGGCCCAATTAGGACTTTCATGTCCCAGCCACTTGTTTTTGGTTTGTATTTCTTTTTAAAATTGTAATATGTAATTAGATTACTTATATTAGAATTAGAGATAGAGATGGAGACCACTATCAAGGAACAAGATGGGCCGGATGGAGATCCAACAAGCTTGAAGATAATGTAATTATTTTTTACTTGTTTGAATCATGCATACTACCTAGGTGTGACCTTTTAATTTCCCTTTTGGCTCAGGGAAATCAATGTAGTAAAGTCCATAACTATACCATATTTGTATGCTTATATTTATGTGATAGATGTAGGATGCATACCAATGTATGCCAACCATGTATGATGAGACTTAATTAACTAAAACCCTCAAATAAATACTAAGGTATATAAGCCTTCCATTAATTTGAGGAGAACCAGAGTTCTTTATAGTATGGGTTGTTGACCATAGTCAAGCTCACATTATATCAAATATGTTCAGGTCTAATTAAATGGTTCATCTTAGCTATCCCATTAGTTTGTTGACCACAGTCAAGGCTAATGGTTCTAGAGGCAAGATTAAGGAATGCATATATGATATGCATGCATCAAGAGTTGATAACCTAATGATACAATAGTTTTGTAGAGACACAATTGGTATAAAGATACCTACCTTTCAAGGGTATGGAGTTTGGCTTGTTGACCATAGTTAAGGTCAAATTACATATCAAGGATTGGATATTGGCCCACTAAGAAAACCATCAGGTTCTCTCGGATTAAATAGTTAGGGCTATTAATTCGCAATAAAATAGGAGGAGTAAATGGATTAATTAAAGACTTAATTAATGCATACATATATATGAATATACTCTCATATGTTTTCTTTTTTACATCTAGGTCATCATCATGAGCACATCAAACATTAACATACGATCAATCTTGGATAACAAGCTGGTTGGCAATAACTATTCTGATTGGATCAGGCAAATGAGAATTGTTCTCAAAGTTGAAAAGATCCATTATGTCTTGGATAAAGATCCACCACCACTTCCATCAGATGATGCCATTGATGAGATCAAAGGCACTTATCGTCAATACATGAAGGATAGTGAAGCAGCAGCATGTCTGATGCTAGGTGCTATGTCCTCGGAGCTTCAGAAGCAATATGAGATGATGGAAGCTAGAACCATCATTTTTCATCTTGAGGAGCTTTATTCTTCTCAGGCTAGAACTGAGCAATATGAGATTGCTCGAGCTCTAGTTAGCTGCAAAATGGTGGACGACACTTCAGCTGCTACTCATGCATTGAAGATGTATAGGTTTATTGAGCATTTGAGTAGACTTGGCTATGTTATGGATAATGATCTATACATAGATTTAATCTTGTACTCATTGGCTCCAAGTTATACACCTTTTGTGCTTAACTTCAACATGAACAAGATCCAAGTTACCATTCCTAAGTTAATCAACATGCTCAAAATAGCTCATGGAACCTTTAAGAAGGATCCAAAAGGTGTCATTGTTGTCACTTCTGCTAAAGGCAAGAAGCAAAAGAAGAAGAAGATAACCAAGGCGTAGCCAAAGAATGGTAGGATCTCTAAGAAGAAGGTTGCCAAGAAAGAGAATCCCAAAGGAACTTGCTTCCATTGTGGAAAGGATGGTCACTAGAAGCGTAACTGCAAGGCCTATCTAGATTCTCTCAAGGAAAAGAAACATGATGATGCTTCTACTTCAGGTATTCATATAATTGAAATTAATACTTATTCTATTGCTTTAAAACAATCTTGGGTATTAGATACCGAATGTGGATCTCACTTGTGTAATGATCTACAGGGGCTTAGAAGCTTTAGAAGAGTTAGAAAGGTTGAGATATGTTTGCAATCAGCTACTGGACAAAACATCTCTACAACAGTTGTAGGGACTTACCATTTGCCTCTTCCTAATGGATTAGTGCTGGAATTAAATAATTGTTATTATGTTCTAGCTTTATCTAAGAGTATTATTTCTTTCAGTTGTTTATTAAATGATTATGACATTTCTTAGAGATTAAATAATTCAGAAATGAAGTAGAAAAACAACTTGGCAAGAGTATTAAAACGCTTAGATTAGATCAAGGTGGAGAATACTTAAGCCAAGAGTTTCAGGATTATCTTAGAGATAATGGGATTTTATCTCAATGGACTCCACCATATACACCACAACACAATGGTGTATCTGAAAGGAGAAATCGAACACTATTACATATGGTTCGATTAATGCTAAGCCGAGCAGACTTGCCTAAGTCCTTTTGGGGATATACACTAGAAACTATTATTTATGTGTTAAACAGAGTTCCTAGTAAATAGATTGATGTTACTCCAAATGAGATGTGCAATAACAAGAAACCCACGCTTTCTCATATGAAAGTATGGGGTTGCCCTGCTTATGTAAAGAGGACAATGTCAGACAAACTAAATGTTAAGTCTGACAAATGTTTCTTTGTGAGATATCTAAAAGAAACATTTGGATATTATTTCTATCATCCCTTAGAACAAAAAGGTATTTGTTTCAAGGCATGCTATCTTCTTGGAAAGAGAATTTCTCCTACGAGAGATAGTGGGAGTAAAATTGAACTTGGTGAAGTTCGAGACCCATAAATAGAAGTAGATCAACCGATTGAACCTGAGACTGAATTTCATTATGATGAGATTACAGTTGAACCTGATTTTACACAAAATCCTAGAAGATCTACTAGGATGCATTCTATCCCTGTGAGATATGGATTTCACATTGATTTGGATAGAGGCATAACTGTAGTAGAGGATAATGAGCCTATAAGCTATCAAGAAGTTTTGAATAGTTCAGAACGTGATTTTTGGCTTAAGGCTATGCAGTCTGAAATGGACTTCATGTATGAGAATAAAGTATGGAATTTAACTCAACCACCTAAAGGGATTAAACCCATAGGGTGTAAATGGGTCTTCAAAAAGAAGACCAATATGGAAGGTAATATAGTTACCTATAAAGCTCACTTAGTAGAAAAGGGCTATCATCAAAAAAAAGGTATTGACTATGATGAAGCCTTTTCTCCTGTAGCGATGCTTAAGTCTATAAGAATACTTTTAGCCATTGCAGCTCATTATGATTATGAGATTTAACATATGGTTGTGAAGATAGCTTTCCTAAATGGAAATCTGACTGAGGATGTGTATATGACACAACCGGAAGGGTTCACATCAGGAAATGGCGAAAAGGTATGCAAGCTTCAAAGATCCATTTATGGATTGAAGCAAGCCTCTAGGAGTTGGAACATATGATTCAATTAGACAATCAAAGAGTTTGGTTTCTCACAGAATGAAGATAAACCTTGTGTGTATAAAAGGGTCAATGGAGTGCAATTGTCTTCTTGGTTCTATATGTGGATGACATATTAATCATGGGAAATGATATTTCTTTTCTCCAATCTGTTAAAATATGGTTATCTAAGACAATTCTCCATGAAAGACCTTGGAGAAGCATCCTATATACTGGGAATAAGGATCTATAGAGATAGATCTAATAAGTCTTTCTCAAAGTACATATATAGATAAGGTATTAAAGAGGTTCAATATGGATCTCTCTAAGAAAGGGTTTATACCCATGGTGCATGGGAAGCACCTTTCTAAGTCTATGTGTCCACAGACACTAGAGAATAGAGAGAGCATGAATAGAATACCATATGCATCTATAATTGGTTCTATCATGTATGCTATGTTATGTACACGTCCAGATGTAGCATTTGCTTTGAGTGTCACAAGCAGATTCCAATCCAATTTTGGAGAGAAACATTGGGCAGCTGTCAAGAATATCCTTAAGTACTTGAGAAGGACTAAGGATATATGCTTGGTATATGGAGAGGGCAGTTTGGAAGTAAATAGGCATACAGATGCCAACTTCCAATCTGACAAAGATGATTGTAAATCATAGTTTGGTTATGTGTTCATAATGGGAGGAGGAGTAGTTAATTGGAAGAGTTAAAAACAAGAAACAACTGCTGATTGCACGACAGAAGCTGAGTACATTGCTACTTCAAAAGCAGTCAAAGAAGCAATCTGGATCAAAAAGTTCATATCTGAACGAGGAGTGGTGCCTAGCATTGTTGATCCGATTCCTTTCTATTGTGACAACAATAGAGCCATTGCACAAGCAAAGGAACCACGGTCTCATCAGCGATCCAAGCATGTCCTCAGATGCTACCATCTCATAATGGAAATAGTAGCTAGAAATGATGTGAAAATAGAAAGGGTTCCCACAGACGATAATGTGGTGGATCCCCTCACTAAAGCACTTTCCCAGATTAAGCATGACCACCATATAAATAGCATGGGTCTAAGACATATGAGTGATTGGCTCTAGTACAAGTGGGATATTGTTAAAGAGTATGCCATAGAGTCCATGTAAAAGGGATGAATTTCATATGCATGAATTTATATTCTTAATAAAAGGCATTATTCATTTGTTAATGCTATGTTTAAATACATGAGTTTGTAAATCTTAAATTAATAAATGAAGTCCTTGATATTATAAACACAATGCAAAGACAATCATGAAAGTGTTCATGATATGAGGTGTCTATTGCATGCAAATGTCTTAATATCTAAATATCCCTAGTCATAGAATTAACAAGATAGGACATTGTTAATTCGAACAGACTAACACATGTTATGTTTCTTGAATGGTTCAAGCAGTGGTTCTCATAACTGTGATTATGGAAGATAATCAAAGCTAACATGTGGATGTTTATTAGAAGAACAAGTTCATTGGAGACCTACAAATAGAATCCTCACATGGATATTAAATCTATGTCAGTTAGGAATCTCTTCATAGTGGCTGTGCAAGTATCCTTAGACTTGAGATCACCAAAGTTATCTTAAGTAGCAAGTGGTATATTTTGACTCTATAACTGATTACTTCCAACAGGAGTGAACATAGTTAGGAGATTGGGTATATCATGACCTACTTGAAGATAGTTGAGTGATTGACAAAGGATTCACCATCCCAGATTTAATAAGGGAAGTTATCTCGCATGATTCTATAATTTCCTTGTTCAAAGAATCTCTGGCCAAAGTAATATGCCAAGATGGAAAGAGATCCATGGAGGGAATTTTGGGAACAATGGTTAAATTAATAGAACATACATAATTAGATTTATATGAGTTGAAAGAAATCCATACTCAGAATCTAATTGAGATAAGAGTGGTGAAAGGAGTAATTGCACGGTAACTATTTCTATGGAAGGGTATAGTCAAACCACTTGACTTTCCTGAAATTTGGGTAGTCATGATGCCTAGCTAGAGTCCAATCATGACTTGTATAATAGTGTATCAAGAATATCAATAGGGATTGATAAAATGATTTAAAAAAGTTTAAATCATGTGAGTTGTGAATGGAACTCACAATTACATATTATACTGCCAATATGGACAGGAACCCAATAGGTCACACACATATAGAGAAGAGGATAAAATGGTAAAATTACAAGGATAATAATATTTGATATTATTATGGGGATAGAGAAGTGAATATGAGAATAATTAATTAAAGAGTTTAATTAATTGTGATCAAGTAAAATTATTCGCGGGACTTTTGAGAAATGTTCTATAAAATTGAACCTAATTGAAATAATGTATTTCATAATTAATTATTATAGGACTATAAGTGTTATAGGGCTGATATAATAATTAATAGATCCATTGGAGGAATTACAGAGGCCCAGAGAAGTGAAGTTGGTGAATAAATCGTCTAGAAGAAGGGCCACATGCCAACTCCAAGCAGAAGACCTTAGAGGCCTATTTCTTGGACCAAAATAAATTAAATATGTTACATAAGTGTTTTGGAGCCTACATATATAATTTGGTTAGATTTGGAATTCATTTGGGTAATTAAATCCAAGTATATGTACAAAGGGCCTAGTTTGTGGGTTTTGTGCATAGTCTTTTTTGAAAGGGCTTAAATTGGATTTAATTGAGCCCAAATAATTATAAATAATTCTAGAAGCCCAATTAATAATTCTCCAACAATTTTAAAGAGACCAATCCCATTATGAATTTGGATTTTTAACCTAACTATAAAAATCCAAGTGATACGGAATTAGGGTTAAGTGTGAAAACTTAAGAAAGGCTTCTTCTCTTTTTCTCTCTACCTTAGCCACCATTCCCAAAGCTAGATCCTAGGGTTTTTTGGCCAACCCTTATTTTCTACCAATTGTTGGTTCATTCTATCATTTTCTAGTGTGGATTACTCATTGGAGGTGTTCGATTTTTGACACTGCGGTTTGCGACAACCCGGTGTGAAGGAAAATCAACTGTCCAAAAAAATCAAAGGTAATTTTTATTATTCTCATTAATATGTATATTGTAAATTCATAGCAAGATTAGATATATTGGTGAAAAATTTTAAATTTCTCTTATGTATGAGATGCATGTAACCGATAATCTCTAATATTATTTTGTCAATCTTATTCAAGTTGATAGATGAATGTTTGTTTAGTGTTTATATCATGTATACTCTATTTTACTTCATATTAGCTATAGTTTTAATGGCATTTCTAGAATGAGAGCTATTAAATCTAGGGTTTGTGTGTTGTAACTTCTGAAAAAGAGAGGAAAATGAATAGGTTTTGAACTAATAGGCTCCAAAATGGGATATTAGATCATATCTAGGTCTTAGGACCCGTGCTTATGCTGGCTATCAGGTAGGCTCCAAAATGGGATACTAGGGGTTTATATGGTTTTTACACATCTAAAATGTATGAATTTTATGTTAAAATAAACCTTGCATGGGAATGGGGACGATTAGATTTCTGAACAATGCGTTTAGTAATTATCAATTCACACATCTTATATTTTCTATTTTTAAATTCCTTGTTAATATACACTTTGCAATTTATTCACTTTTACTATTAATTGTTTTTATTGCTAATTACACACAACTAACAACAATTTGGAAAATTCTTTAAATACATCTAATCAATCAATTATTTATTGTTGCATCAATTCATTTCCCTTGGGTTTGATACTTATGGTTTGAAAAATATCCCATACTATTATTTGTCAATTCGGTACACTTGCCATTAATCGATCAAGTTTTTGGCACCATTGCCAACAATAAGATTGACGTGTTTCAAGTTAATTGATTACTTTTATGTGTTGTTTTCTTTACATATTTTTCTTTGTTTATTCTTTTTTAGGTGAAATTGGTGTATGAACAGACTTCATCCACATCATCTAGCATCGTTTGATCTTAAAATCAAGAGAACCTTACATCGGAGAAGAAGACAAGTTGAAAATGAAGAAATGAATGAAGCATCGAATTTGGAAGGGCCTCTTGAGGATGAAAAAGGAGTAGGGCAACAACAATAGTATGAAGGGATTCATAATGGTTCAAAACCCAGGACTATTCATGATTATCCAACTCCAAGATGGAATAAGGAGCATAGAACAGTGGTGCTTCCTCATCAATAATACTTCGAGCTAAAATTGGCAACGATCACCATGGTTAAAATGAATGAATTTTTGGGATCGAATATAGAAGACCTAGCACAACATCTAGACATCTTCATAGAGATCAGTGATACGGTCCAAATTCAAGGCGTGTTGATGGATGCTATAAGATTAAAGCTCTTTCCTTTCACTCTCATAGGGAAAGCAAGAGATTGGTTATCTATGCTTCTGAGCCAACCCATTCATTTATAGGAACAAATGCAGGAGAAGTTTCTTGTGAGATTTTTCCACCCACTAAGATAGTTAGCATAAGGAATATCATCTACAACTTCCAATAATTAAATGATGAAACCTCCCATGAAGCTTAGAAGAGGTTTAAGAGGTTATTAAAGAGTTGTCCTTACCATGAGATCGCAATACACTAGCTGATGTCAACATTTTATGAAGCATGTAATTCAACTACGAGGTCTTTATTGGATCCTCCTTTGGAGGGGGGAGCTTTAAGAACAAAGTCCCAGAAGAAGCATTCTTACTTCTTGATGAAATGTCTATGAATGAAGCGCATTGGTCTCGTTCAAGAGCTTTGATGAAAAGGTAAGGAGTCCATATGGTAGATGAAGTGGCTATGCTAAAAGCTCAATTGGAGCTATTAAAGAAAGAGTTAAATGGACTAAAGGTTCAGAATGTGTCAACAATTAGGTAAGACGACAATACATTTGAGGGAGAAAATTTAGGTAGTGATGCAAGGAAAATTGAGCCATACACTCCAGCATTGGGAGAAGTGAATGCCTTGAATGGTTATAAGAAAAATGATCCATTTAGCAATCATTAAAACCCTAGATTGAGGAATCACCCAAATTTCTTATGGAGAGATAGAAATTAAGCCTCATACTCAAACACTAACCTAAGAGTCCCACTTAACCCAACATCACATAACCAAGCCAACCATAACCATAGCTATCATCAAAAACACCAACCCATAATAGCAAATACTCACTATTAAACACCGTATCAACCACACCAAATTCACCAAGCACCATACCAACCTTTTAGATTTCAACATAAACAACCCCCACCACAAAAGAAGAAACCAAATCTTAAAGAAATGTTCGATGGTTTTATGACTAGCCAAAATCAATTCATGACAATCCAAGAGGCAAGGTGGAAGACTTAAGAGCAATGAAATAGAAATCAAGATGCGGCAATAAGGAATTTTAAAATGCATGGTGGCCAAATTGCAACTTCTATCTCAACAAGGCCATAAGGTGCATTTCCTTCAAATGTTGACCGAAATCCGAAGGAAGAAGCTAAATCTATCTCATTAAGGAGCAGTAAGAAAATTCAAGGGCCTGAACAAGGTAATCAACCATCATCTTTTTCTAAAGAGGTGGAACTGACAATAGAGGTATGTGACTCTAATCTTAAGAATGTAGAGGAGGTTCTAAAGAAAAAAGATAAGGGTAAGAACATTATAAATTTTGATTTTCCATTTGATGCATCATATTTGCCATATCCATCAATATCTAGGACAGAGAAAAACAACGAGCAATTAGAGATATTTTTGAATATGTTCAAGAAATTACATGTAAATTTTCCATTTGTTGAGGCTTTACTTCACATGTTAAAATATGCCAAATTTATAAAAGATCTTTGGTCAAACAAAATGAAACTAGAAGGGGTAGGCGCCGTCTAACTTTTTGAAAATTATAGTGTTATTTTCACTAATAAAATCCCTGAAAAATTAGAATACATGGGTAGTTTTACATTACCTTGTGAATTGGGAGGAACTTTATGGGTAATGCACTATGTGATCTAGGGGCAAGTATAAATTTGATGCCATACTCAATATGCAGTAAGTTGAAGCTAAGGGATATCAAGAAAATAAGGATGACACTTCAACTAGCAAATCGCTTAGTCAAGCATCCTAAAGGGATCATAAAAGACTTGCTAGATTAAGTAGGCAACTTTATTTTTCCAGTTAACTCTATGGTTATGGACATGGATGAGGACAAGAAGGTTCCATTGATTATGGAAAGACCATTCTTAAACATAGCCAAAGCTCTTATAGATGTGTATGGCAAATCGTAACTCTAGGTTCAATGATGAGTAAATGGTATTTAACGTTAACAAAATGATAAAGCACCCATCATATGAGTTTGAGGAGTTAATATGCTTCATGGATGTAATAAAAGACTGTAAGGAGGAAATGCAAGAGAAAATCCTACTTGATGATCCATTGAGACATTGTTTGGTGAATGACATTAAGGAGGAAGACTTAACCAAAAGGGAGAAAGAAGCTGTAGAAGAGCTGGAGAAAGAGTACAAAGAGGAAGATGGCACCAAGAAAAGGGTAGAATTACAAAAGGGAGAATTAAAAATTAAACTTAAGCCCCTTCCATCTCATTTAAAGTATTTGTTTTTAGTGAATAGATCAAAACCAGAAATTATATCTTTTGTTTTGACAAGTATTAAAGAGTAATTACTTGTAGCAATGCTAAGAAAACACAAAGGGGCCATTGAATGGGAGACGGCAAATCTAAAGGGAATTAATCCAAACTATCGTACTCATCACATCCCAATAGAGGAAGATTGCAAACCAGTTGTGCAACCCCAAAGGAGATTGAATCTAACAATGCAAGAGGTAGTAAAGAAGGAAGTTTTAAAATTGCTTGACATAGGTATAATCTTTCCTATCTTTGACAGTAGTTAGGTAAGTCCAGTTTAGTGTGTTCTTAAAAAAGGAGGGATGACAGTGATAAAGAATGAATACAATCAACTCATTCCAACTCGTATGGTTATGGGTTTGAGGGTATGCATTGACTATGGGAGGCTAAATAGTGCAACTAGGAAAGACCATTTCCCTTTACCATTCATAGATCAAATGCTTGAGAGATTGGCGGGTAATAGGTTTTATTGTTTCCTAGATGGGTATTCAGGATATTTGCAAATCCCCATAGCCCCTGAAGACTAAAAAAAGATGATTTTTACTTGCCTACACAATACCTTTGCCTATAGGAAAATGCCCTTCGGGCTATGCAATGCACCGGTTACATTTCAGTGATGCATGATGACCATATTCCATGACTTCATAGAGAAATTTATGGAGTTATTTATGGAAAATTTCTTCATATATGGGAGAGATTTTAAGAGTTATTTATGACATCTTGATTTAGTGCTAGGAAGGTGTGAGAAGACCAACTTAGTGTTGAATTGGGAAAAATGCCATTTTATGGTGAATAAAGGTGTCGTCTTATGGCATAAGATTTTGAAGAAAGGGATAGAAGTGGATAGAGCTAAGGTAAAAGTGATCGAAAACTTCCCCCTCCAACAAATGTTAAGGGTGTTAGGAGCTTTTTGGGACATACAAGGTTTTACCATAGATTCATCAACGACTTTTCTAAGATTACAAAACCTTTATCAAATTTATTAATGAAGGATGCTCCATTTGTTTTTACTAAAGAATGTTTGTAAGCATTCAACACATTGAAACAAAGGTTAATTTCAGCTCCGGTGATCATTTCTCCATATTGAAATCTTCCATTTGAATTAATGTGCGATGTAAGTGATTTTTCAGTGGGAGCTGTGCTGGGACAAATAAAAGAAAAGGCCTTTTATATATTATATTATGCAAGTCACACCTTGACAAGAGCTTTAGCCCATTACAAAACAACCGGGAAAGAGCTTCTTGCGATAGTATATGCCTTTGAAAAGTTTAGACCTTACCTTTTTGGCTCTAAAGTGATTGCATGGTCTGATCATATAGCATTCCAACATTTATTCGTGAAACAAAAATCAAAGCAAAGACTGATTCGGTGGGTGTCGCTATTGCAAGAGTTTGATTTAGAGATAAAGGACAAAAAGGGTGCAAAAAATTTTGTTGCAAACCATCTCTCCCGCTTGGAGCATGAGTACATCAATAAGGGTGAAATTGATGATTGCTTTTCTGATGAGTTGATTTATGCTATTTATACATGTAATGCTGATATTCCTTAGTTTACTAACATAGCAAATTATGTTGCAGGAGCCTTTATTCCAAAGGACTTAATGTGGCAACAACATAAAAAGTTAAAAGCCGATGCCAAATTTTACATTTGGGATGATCCACATTTGTTTAAGCTATGCGTGGATTAAGTACTCAGGAGGTGCATCCCTAAAGAAGAGCAAGGATCGATTGTGCAAGCTCATCATGGGGGTGAAATAGGAGGACATCATAGTGCCAATCGGACAACCGCAAAGGTTCTCCAATTAGGTTTTTATTAGCCAACCATATTTGAGTATATAAAATTTTTTGTACTTGGTTGTGATAAATGCCAAAGGGTAGGAAATATTTCTAAAAGGGATGAAATGGCTTTGAACAATATTATTGAAGTAGAATTGTTTGATGTTTAGGGCATAGACTTTATGGGACCACTTTCAATTTCATTTGGATTCCAATACATCCTAGTAGTTGTTGAGTACGTATGTAAATGGGTAGAGGCCATAGCTACTAGGAGTTGTAATTCTAAAGTAGTGCTGGAATTTTTACATATAAATATTTTCACTAGATTTGGTACACCTAGGGCCATCATTAGTTACCATGGAAAACATTTCGTGAACCACCAATTTAAGGAATTACTAAAGAAATTTGGCATAAGGCACAAAATCACAACACCCTATCACCCTCAAGTTAATGGGCAAGTAGAGGTCTCTAATAGGGAATTGAAGGCAATATTGGAAAAAACTATTAACGACTCTAGAAAGGATTGGTCTTTGAGGTTAGATAAGGCACTTGGGGCTTATAAAACCACTATCAAAACTTCAATCGAAATGTCCCCATTTAGGCTTGTCTATAGGAAGTCATGTATTTACCTATAGAATTAGAGCGTAAGGCTTTTTGGGCAACTAAATTTCTGAACATTGATCTAAAAAGTGCTGGAAAAAAATGTCTTTTAAAGGTAAATGAGCTAGAGAATTCCATCTATGGATATACAAAAAAAACAAAGGGCTACAAGGAAAAGATAAAAAATGGCATGATCACAAGCTAGTACCCAATGAATTTGTCCCAATAATGAAAGTGCTAGTGTATGACAGCCGTCTTTGACTCTTTCTAGGAAAGCTCAAATCCAGATGGAAGGGACGCTACGAAGTTGTAAATGTTACTCATTATGGAGTAGTTACCATTAGACATCCGATAGATGGTCAAGAATTCATGGTCAATGGTCACCATCTCAAGCCTTACTTTGATTCCATATTTAAAGTGGCATCAGTGGTCATCACATTAAAGGAAGTGCCATGAGAACTTCAAAAGTCAAGCTAGTGACTTGTTAAACCTAGAACTTCACCTCTCACCTTAAAACTCAAATTTTAATTATTTTAATTTGTTGTTTTCAATTCTTATCCAATGTTGTTTTATGTCTTTGTTTTGGTAATTAAGTGGTGTAAATGTTATTCCTATCTTACTAAAGTTGCCTTGACATTGTGTATGCATGAGAATTGAGAAAAATTTCAAAAGATAGTGCAAGATTTCTATTAGACTCGGCTAAGACCAATTGGTCTCAGCCGTGTCCCCTTTAGCATAAGTGTTCTAGAATAGGGCACTCAACCGAGACCAATTGGTCTCAGTTATGTCCAGTAGTATACACCAGATATAGAAGGTACCACTTAACCGAGACCAATTTGTTTTAGCCATGTGCTCATTGAATTTTTAGTCGAGTAGGGGTCACTCGGCCGAGATAAATTGGTCTTAGCCGAGTGCATTGAAAACTGAATTGTATACTTTTAGACCACTCAACCGATACTCTTTGGTCTCAGCCGTTTGCTTCAAAAATTGATATAGAAGGGGTCACTCGGCTTAGACAAATTGGTCTCAGCCGAGTGCTATAGGGGTTTTCCAAATTTGTGTGTTGGACTCGGCCGAGACCAATTGGTCTTGGCTGTGTCCAGTCATTTTTTAAAACTGTGCATTTTATGTATTATGTCTAACTCGGTCAAGACCAATTGGTCTCAGCCGTGTGCTTAGGGCACTCTGCCATGTCCACATATAAATAGACCCCAAAGACATGACTTTTCACCTCCTATTTCATTTCTCTCTCAAATTTCATGTACAATCTGGCATTTTCTCTACATTTCTCTCTTTGTATGCACTCTTTTCTTTTTGTTCAAGCAATAACCAAGTAAGTATCAAATACCTTTTTCTTTTATATTTCACATTGAATTTTTGTCGTTTTTAGTGCATATGTTCGAATTAAAAATCCTTCTTTTGATGAGCATTTGGAGTTTCTTTATGCATGATATGTGTTTTGGGTGTCTAAAGTGAGTTTTGGGAATTATTTCCCTTATATAACCCCTTTGAGCCTATTAAGGTATCTAATTATATACCAAAGCCTTTTCCTTCCTTTTTTGAACTGACCATTCTTAGAGTGAGTAAGAGGAAATCTTTGGGACTACTAGAGAGTTGAGCTAGAATAAGGGTTGAATATCAAGGAAAATTTTAAATCAGGATTAATGTTTGAATGTAAGGATTATTTCCATAATGTAGTCATCTATAGTGGCATTGTGAGCAAGCCCCTATGTATATGATAAAATAATAAAAGAAGATAAGAAGAAGAAGAAGAAGAAGAAGAAGAAGAAAAAGAAGAAGAAAAAGAAGAAGAGTATAATGAAATAAAGTAGATGATAGCTTGTAATAAGTGAGGGGTAGCTTGATAAAATGAGAGAAGGGACTTTAAAGTTTGTAAGTTGATCAAGCAGTGACACTATTAATCGAACACTTCTGTATAGTCCTTCTTTCAGGAATCTAAGTTATGAGAAATCACTATGCATTTTGGATAGTCTTCCATTTAAAATATTTTTTGAATTGAGAAAAAGGGTAGCATGTAGGTTCAAAAACTTTTCGAGCACTATTAGGATTGAGTAGAGTTATTGAATGGCCTTCTATTTTGATTATCCTATACACTTTTTGTTAGCCTTATCCCAACAATTTTGCAACCTGTTAAGACCTAATGATTTTGTTTTGTTTAGAATTGTTCGCAAAGATGACCTTCGGGTTTTGGTACTAAAGGAGAGACCTATGGCATCTCTTGAGTTTCAGCACAAAATTGTATGTGTAATTTTGCATATGAATTCTCTTATTGATTTTTGGATTAAACTAGAATTTTATATTTAGAAGTATCATTATGCCTAGCACACACACAGGGAGACTAGCTAGTATGATTTAAGTTGAATTTTTTTGGTTTAGGGCAACAGTTAGTGACTTCTACTGTAGCATTGTTTAACTCTCTTTGAACTTGTATTTTCTTTTTCTGAGTTTAGGTATGCAGGAATTTGGTTGTCCAGTTGCTCAAGGGCGAGAAAAAGTTAAGTGTGGGATAGCTAAGAATGTCGAATTAGTGTTTATTTTCAGTAAATTTTTGTCTGTGCTTGTGTCTCATTTTGCGTGTTTTGTTTGTTTAAAGTGTTAAATTTCTCTTTTTATGCCAAATAGGTTTATTTTGATAACAATCAAGTTTTTAAGTGTTTAATGATGTATTTTTGAATTTTGTGCAAAAATAAGGGTTAGCACTCGGCTGAGACCATTTGTATTAGTCGTATGCCCTGCAATTCAGCAAAATGCACCATTTCACCAAAGGACTAGGCTGAGACCATTTGTCTCCACCATGTCCAATGCAAAGTTCAAAGATAATTTAGTCCAGAAGGATACACTAGGCTAAGACCATTTTGTCTCAACCATGTGCTAAGCTATAGTACTTTTTTAACCGATTAGACTCGACTGAGACAATTTTGCCTTGGCCGAGCATGATCCTAGACCACTATAAAAGCTACTTTTCCGATTTTAAAAGAGAGATTTTTAGATTTTAATGTTTTTAAGAGTATTCTCTATAGTTTTGCTCGTACTTTTTCATACATTTGGGTTTTTACATAGATTTACTTGTAAAAATCACTCTTTTATTATAGTTTTACTTTCAAAATACAAAGACACACAGTTGTAGTTAGTGTTACGATTTAAAGTTCAAGTTTTGAATGAAGAAAAGCCTTGGAGAAGAAGAAGGCGAGTTGTTGTTCTTTAGATTTAGACTCTAAAATGGGTTTTATGATTTCTTTTCCTCTTTTCTTTGTTATTTACATTATGAGTAGTGAGCAGTTGTTTTGTTGTTTGGGGATCTTTGAATACCCTCAACATTGTAAGGGATATGAAATTAATTACCATATATATATATATATATTTTCATATGTTTCTTTTCCCTTGTGCTTATTTTGATATACATATTTTACAAGGATTTATCTTGTCAATCTTATTCAAGTTGATAGATGAATGCTTGTTTAGTGTTTATATCATGTATGCTCTGTTTTACTTCATATTTGTTATTGTTTTAATGGAGTTCTTGAAATGGGAGCTGTTAGATATAGGGTTTATGTGTTGTAACTTCAGACAAAAAGAGGAAAATGAATAGGTTTTGAACTAATAGGCTCCGAAATGGGATATTAAGTTATATCTAAGTCTTGAAACCCGTGCTTATGCTGTCTATCGGGTAGGCTCCAAAATGGGATACTGGGTAGTTAGAGTAGTAGGCTCCAAAATGGGATACTTGGGGTTTAGATGGGTTGTCCACATTTGAAATGTATGAATTTTATGTTAAAATAAACCTTGCATGGGAATAGGGAGGACTAGATTTCTAAACAACGCTTTTAGTAATTATCAATTCACACATCTTATATTTTCTATTTTTAAATTCCTTGTTAATAAACACTTATGTAATTTATTCACTTGTATTGTTAATTATTTTTATTGCTAAATACACACAACCAACAACAATTGGGAAAATTCTTTAAACACATCTAATCAATCAATCAACAATTGTTGCACCAATTCATTTCCCTTGGGTTCGATATTTGTGGTCTTAAAAATATCCCACCCTATTACTTGCCGATTTGATACACTTGCCATTAACCGATAATTAAGTCTAACAATTTTAAACATATGGGCAGCATCTTTTCGCATCCTATCTTATTATGATCGTAGACACCGTGACCCGAGGAATCCTAGGTCATGGTTACCCAATGATGACGAATAACATATTAATGATAGCAAAGTTCAAATCTTGAAGCTCCAATGTCACATTTCTCGCTTTCTTTCAAGGATTTTATGATTTTCTAAGTATCTTCAAATATTTCTAAGTGTTTTGACAAAATGTGCATAAAAATGTTGTTTTGCACTTCCAGTGGTGACAGACGGCTGTGCAGTCTAAACCAGGGATATTTTAGGAAATTTAGGATTTAGTGATGAGGGACGATTGACCCTCATTAAAGGATGCCCATCTTGGCTCGAAACCCATATTATTTCACATTTTCCTAGGCTTTCGAAAAAGGAGTTTATCTCTTAAGATTTTTTCCGAATTTACAGGGGTTTTATCTTTAGATTTGAGGAGATTTGAGTTGGAATTGAACTCAAATTCTTCTTTAGGTATAAAAACTCAAATCTATGGTTTTCTTAAGGGGGGAATCATTATTTTTTAGAGCCACCTTTAGAGAAGAAGAATAATTCAATTTCTTTCTCTCTCTAAACTCTTAACTCTATCAATCTTTATTAAACACACATCATGGACAAAAGAATTTCATAACTTTTTTTAGAATTAAGGAGTGGGATTCATAGTAAAGATCTAGACTACAATCTTCATAGAGTCAAAATATCTCTTAAGGGTAATATTCAGGCCCATTCATTCCTTCTCTCTACAATTTTATTCATATGTTCACATGATTATATATCATTTGTTTAATACATTTCTTTATTGCCATATGCGAATGATATGCATGCTTATTAATATGTGATGTGTTGCTGGACTATAAAATATGTTAAAGGTATGTTCTAAATCATAGATTCCTCTATTGTTGTCTATATGAAGCTTTTAGTTGGTTTTTTACTTTTTGTCTTAATTCTGTAAATAGATTCATTTTTTCATCTTATGTATGATTCATCATTATCAAATGTTGTTAGTATGATTTAGGATTTAAAATTGCATACATAGGGTCAGATATCCATTTTTCATGATTTTTACACTTTTACCATAATTCTGCATTTTCTGGTTCTTTTCAGAGGTGATGGACGAGAGAATAGCCTAACGGATGGCCGTCTGTATATCCACAGATGGGAAGTCCCTAAGTCTGTCTCTTTGTCCCATCCCTCACTTCCCTTAAGCCATCCTCATCTATTTTGGGCATCTGTGAGCATGTTTTTGTGGTATTTTCTTGTATATTTCATGCTTATATGCATTTCTATGTCATTTATTTATTTCTTAGGATATTTATGCATTTTTTTAATCCTATTTTGATTATGTATGATATGTTTCTGCATCTAAATATCTTCTACTTGTATTAATAAATCTATAATTCTTTTTTGTATGGATACTAATTTATTTGTTTTTTGTGTGATTTTTCAAGTAATTGATAACTTCATAGATTTCAAAAGGTTTGTGGTTTTTTGCACGTGAAGTCATGCTTCCAAATTGGTCACATATTTCATTCCCTGGTCATCTCAGTTATTTCATTTATTTAAATTTATTATGGTTTTATCTTATTTATTATTTATTTTGCCCTTATTTGCTATGTTATTTTGGATGTATTAGTTTTTAGAGATGTAATAGTTAGTAAAAAAGGGATTTTTGTGCACGATAAAATAAAGAGACATTAAAAATATTTTCTATCAAATCAATTGGGTTTTCTTCCAAAGTATAGGCCAATATCTAATTTTTTATCACAAATTAACACAATGTAATAAAACACTTGTTGTAAATATGCATAAGGGAACTAATGTTCTTAAATTATTTAATAACCCATTTAATGTATGTATATTGATCTGGTTTTGTATATGATTATTATCTTTTGGACCATTTGCCTCCATAATAATTTTTAAGTAGGATTTTATTTATATACCGCTTTTTGTTTGATTGGGACATTTTAAATTTTATCACTTTCATTGTGTGAGAGAGGAGAGGGGATTAATTTTAAAACTCAATTATAAGTCAACACCTAACCAAAATGCCTAATAAGAGAGATGTCCCGAATACCAGTCTCTATTTGGGCATCAAAATAAGGTCGAGAATCAATTCCCAATATTCTGTTGGGTGGTGACTACATGACACCTGACTCTTTGAGCCCATTAGTAAACGCCTTCATAGGATGATCGTTAGCAATAATTTAGGCTTAATCCTTTTTTATTGTGAAGTAGCCAATTTATGAATGAAAGTGAGCCTCCACCGGTCTTAGGCCCTAAAAGTTGGCCTCCGAGAACAAACCCAAAAGTGAGCTATAGGTTCACACAAGCATTACAGTGGCGACTCCACTAGGGACCAAAGTGGCCTTGCTCTAAAAAGCATTTTGGTTAAGTTATTTATAATTAGGTTTTATTCATTAATCCTATCTCCTTTCTAAATTGCATTTCTCTCATTCATCTTAGAGCCTTAGAATAAAGTTAGGAATCCCTTTTTAGCCCCAGTGCTATCCTGAAATATGCCCTATGTTTACTCAATGTAGGGAGGTGTCAAGGAGACCTATCAACCCAAATCCTGTACTAAATGATATATAAAATTGTGACCCATTGGTTATTATGCTCGTGATGAGCTAGACCTATTGGTAAGGACCATGTTTGGATAGCCATAAAGATTCATCACCCTTGACTAAAGGCCATGTAATGACAATAGCAACTTCCCTTAGGGTGTATAACCATAATAATGTTTGCTTTCTATGTGGACCTTTATGTATTCATTAAACTCAAACATGTTAGGAGGCTACTAGTCAAAGGCTGCCATACCCCTGTGGGTCCAACCCGATCTATATGAGTTAGTCAAAATACATAATGCTCAAAAGCCATATAGTTGCACTTTCAATTAGAGAGGTTATGCTTTTGATTTTTTTACCTTGCACCATACGCGTCCATTAGGTAACTTGTTGACCTATGGGCTAAGCCTACTTAGGAAAGAGACTGAACGACCTCTTGTGTGGGGAGTAATAAGGTTGGAAGGTTATTACTATACTTGTGTGCGGTTCTCATTGACATCTAACAAAATTAAGCATTCCATTCCTGCATCATGTATATAATACACCCATGCATCATTCCTAACTTTTAATTCTTGCAGCCATCACAGACTCATCTAAGTGGTCCAGAGGGTTAGATGAGTGACTGCCTGGTTTAGAGATCTTTATCTGGTCTACTAAGATCAGATTCAAGTTCATATTTAGGTTTGAAATTCAGTTTTAAGTTGGGTTCAAGCTAGTTATCAGAAAGCAGTCAGGAAGCAAGTTCAAAAATGGCAAACAATGAAATGAATAGGATTAAAAGGGCATATGAGATTGGGAGAGTGGTTGACAACACCACTGTGAGGTTTCAATTTCTAAGGGAAAAAACAAATGTTACTCCTATTGGGCCTTCGACACTTAGATCAAAGACTAGATAAAAATCTACTCACATTGGGAACGCTACCGCAGCTGATACTACTGTACTTCAAGACCCACCTAAGAGGGAAATGAGGTATGATCCTGAGGACAACTTCATAAAAAAGGAAGATAAGGACTATTCCCTCCAATGATGAATGTGTGGATTAGGGGTCCTAGTGCTGAGGATCAAACTTTTAAGAAAATAAAGGAGAAGATTGAAGCCATATCAAGGTTATTGTCTGCTAATAGGGGGATAAACCCTGAAGATGGGGATCAAGATGCCTCATCTATGGTGGTTTGATCGTACCTTAAACCTTTCAACACATATCAAGAAGTACATACTGATCATGAAATGGACCACCTTATCCAAGAAACTGAAGGTGGAATACTTTTAATTTAGTTTGACTGGGCTTGTAATAGACTAGTATCATGGCTTGGATAGGCAAACTAAGAAAGAGGAGGATCAGTATTGTGCATACCATTAGCACATAGGGTATTTGGCTGATTATTACCAAAATCTGAAGAACAAGATTCAAGATTTGATAGATAGCAAACTGATTTTTGATCCTAAGAAGAGGGATAAGAAAAAGAAAGGGCGTTACAATGCTATACCCCCTCTAATGTAATGAGTGGGTCAAGCATACCTAAGTGGTATGTGATGAAGGATCTGTATGGGAATAAGTATTTGGTCGTTACTCACTCCACCCTAAAAGTAACAAAGATAGTCGAGGAAAATCAACCAATTTCTATGATTGACTTTTGGGATACTCCCACTGAGAGCGAGGATGAAGGGACTTTGGTGCCCATTGATATCTGGAGTTTAGCCAATAAGTATAAGGAAGAAGTAGAGGAAGAGAAAAAAGTCAAGGCAGCCACAAAGAGTGGAAGAGTGGCCTAAGAGATTTAAAGGTAAATAGCTCCTACTAGTGCCTATAGGAAATTGAGGATGATCAAATTATCCAGCAGTCGAAAATGACATAGGCATAGATAGGTATTTGGGACATGTTGAGGCAGTCTCCTTTGCATAGAGAGAAATTGGTAAAGGCTTTAAATGAGGCTATTATTGCTACCACTATCTCGCCCTTTGAATTGTTGGATTTGGTTATGGGAGGAACTAGTGAGAACATGGTGTACTCTGATCCTGACTTGCCTGCAGAAGGAAGGAATCATAATTGTTCCCTCTATATCAAGGCCCAGGTTAATGGTAAGCACACAGCTTGTTTGATAATAGATGACTGGTCCTCCATTAATATCTGCCCCTTGGTGGTAATTTCATCCTTTAGATTAAATGATAGCATGCTAAGTAATTCTAATCTAACTATTTCTACCTATGACACTATAAAAGGTAAGCTGCTAGGACATTTAAAGCTATGGTGAAGACAAGGTCCATAGAGACTGAAGCTGAGTTTGTAGTTTTTCCTAATCCAGTGAATTTCTCTGTACTTCTCAAGAAACTATGATTTTAAAAGCTAAGAGGAGTACCATCCATATTGCACCAGATGATTAAAATTTCCTATAACAGTCAGGTGGTCACTATTAAGGTAGTGAGGGAGAATTAGGTATCTGTGCTTAAAATAGCCAAACAGTTGTTAAACAGGTTTCACGTGGTGGTTATTAGTGATAAAGAGAATAAGGGTAGCCATCTTGATAGTCCTCAATTGATTAATATGTTTAAAAAGATGAATTTCTTGCCTGGTGCTAGTTTTGAAAAGAATTCTCAAGGACTCATATCGTTGCAGCTGCTAAAGGTTAGAAGGACAAAAAAGGGTTAGGCTTTATAGGCTTTAGTAAGAAAGAAGCAGTGAAAGGGATTCCTCACATTTCTCAAAATTTTATACCAGCTTTAGGCCTATGTCTTTATTGTGGAAAGAATGAGCCTTAAATGATAAAGGTGAGCTAATGTTAGGGTTTGAGTTGTTCAATGATGTTTTTGATTGGGAACAGGGAATCATCAAACTAGTTGAGGGTTTTTGGGATGAAAAAATTATGTTACACCATTCATCATGGGACAAAGAAGTACTAGAGGAAGTCATAACAAAAAAGTTGCTTGCTACTTAGCTGAAAGGCAAATGGAAGATGCAGGCTAAAGAATCACCCAAATCTAATCCAGAGGCTGGAAGACATCTGATGTTGACAAGATTGGAGAGGACATTTGTATTGATATTTTTTATGTTCCTGAACTTTTTTATAAGAATAATGTTTGCTCTTTTGATTATATTAATGAGATGAATAATTTTACTTGTGTAATGTTTCTTCTGATTTTGGTATGCATGATTATTATCATAAAGAATTTATATTTAACATTAACTCAACAAATACATGTTCATTTAATTTTGAAACTAAAGAAAACCCAAAAGAAATTTATTGGCATCAAACATAACTCATTAAGACAGAGAAAAATTTGAGAGAATATTAAAAAAATATGAAAAAGTGTTTGCCCGAAACTATGAAGACATGCTAGGAATAGATTGAGAAATCACTTAACACACCATCTCGACATATCCAGGGTACAAGCCAGTTAAGCAGAAGCTTATAAGACTTAGGCCAGAGTGATCTAAGAAGCTTAAAATGAGGTCAAGAAGTAAATAGAAGCTAAGTTCTTAATGGAAGTCCAATACCCCATATGGTTGGCAAATGTAGTCCCTGTAGTAAAGAAAAATGGGAGAGTAAGAGTCTGCATAGATTACAGGGACCTGAACAAAGCTGCCCTAAGGATGATTTTCCCGTACCTCATATAGATGTTATAGTTGATAGGGTATGCCGGGTATAACCAAATTTTGAACAAAATAGTGGATAGGATCAAAATGGCTTTCATAATCGAGTAAGGGATATATGCTTATTGGATCATGCCTTTTGGACTTAAAAATATAAGTGCTACCTATCAGAGAATGGCAACTAAGATTTTAGATGACTTGATCCATAAAGAAGTAGAGCTGCACAAGGATGGCATGATGATCAAGTCAGTTACTAGGGAAGGTCACTTCAATGCATTAGAGAAGTTTTTTTAGAAGATCAGCAAGTACAATCTTTTTCTCAACCCAAAGAAGTGCATATTTTGGGTTATATTAGGTAAGCTTTTAGGCCATATAGTGAGTCAGGGAGGTATAGAGGTAAATCCTGATAAGGTAAAGGCCATTAGGGAGATGCCAGCACCCCAAAAGGAAAAGGAAGTTAGAGGGTTCTTCGGCAAGATCCAGTACATAAGTAGGTTTATTGCTAAGTTAACTTCGATTTGTGAATCGATCCTCAAGTTGCTTATGAAAGATCAACCCATAATCTGGAATGAGAATTGTTAGAAAGCTTTTGATACCATCAAGGAATACCTGCTACATCTATCAGTGTTGAGACTGCCTCAAATAGGTAAACCTTTGATTTTGTACCCGGTAATAGAAGACAACTCAGTAAGGGCTATGACGGCACAAGAGGATGATTTTGGGATTGAGTATGCAATATACTACCTTAGTAAGAAGTTTCTTACTTATGAGATGAAGTATGTAGAAGTCGAAAAGATTTATCTAACTGTTATATGGGTGTCCAAAAAGTTAAGAAACTACTTCTATTCTTACAAGATACAAGCTGTGGCTAAGTAGAATCCCTTTAGATACTTACAAAAAGCTCCTTCGTTGTTAGGAAAGATGGAAAGGTGGTTGATTCTCCTACAAGAGTTTGACATAGAATACATCACTAGGAAAACTATTAAAGGAAGAGCAGTAGCAGAGTTCCTAGCTAATAAACCTTTAGAAGGTAAAGAGATGACTTATGAATTCCTAAATGAGAATGTAGCAACCATAATGGTGCAGGGTTAGCATATGTACTTTGACAAAGTTGTGTATAATAAAGAAGCAGGAATAAGAGTGATCTTGGTTACTTTAGAAGGAGAAAGGATACCATTAGTTAAGAAGTTAAGATATAAAGCCAAGAACAATGAAGCAGAGTACGACGCTTGCATTTTTAGGTTAGAAGCTTTACTGACTATGGGAGCAAATTCTGTAAAAGTTTTTGGAGATTCATCTATAGTGAATTACAAAGTAAAGGGTGAATAGTTAGTAAAGGAAGAATGCTTATTACCTTATCTCAGATATCTGAAGGTTTTGATTAGTCAGTTTGAGGTTTGTACTTTTGGATATGTGCCTAGAAAATAAAACCAATTGGTAGATGCCTTTGCTACCATGGTGTCCTTATGGGATAATTTGAAGGGAATAATTATGAAGCTTGTGTTAATTTCAGGTTCCGATAAGCCATGTTTTAAAAAGAAACAAATCATCGATATTGAGATGGATGATGGAAAGCCTTGGTATTACGCCATCCAAAATTACCTATAAAAGTCAGTGTTCCATGAGGAAGCTACTGAAAAGGACCAAAGAATGATCCATAAGCTATCAACTCAGTTTATTACAATAGGAGGAGTGCTTTGCAAAAGATAGCCCGATGGAATCTAATTAAGAGTTTTAGATGAAAAATAAGTAAGCATCATTCTTTAAGAGTAGTTTTGGAAATTGAGATACCAAAAATAAAATTGGTTAGATAGAGACTATTACAACTTAATCTATTTGATAAGGA
Source organism: Excoecaria agallocha (assembly GCA_037975025.1). Lineage (NCBI taxonomy): Eukaryota > Viridiplantae > Streptophyta > Magnoliopsida > Malpighiales > Euphorbiaceae > Excoecaria > Excoecaria agallocha. The sequence continues at coordinate 37,347,553 of CM075807.1, read as the reverse complement.
TAGAATGAGAGCATATTATCACAATCAGGTCTATCAGAAGAGGTAGCCCATTCATTTAGGAAGAAAGTTAGGAAGTATCCACTGAATGAGGGAGACCTAGTGTTCAAACAAATGAGACCAAGGATTTTGCATATCCGAGGCAAATTCAGGCCCACGTAGGAAAGACCTTTTATACTTAAGAAGTTTTTATCTAAAGGTGATGTTATTTTGTCAAATAGTGATGGTAACAAGTTTAAAGAACCAATGAAGGTTGATACATTAAAAAGGTTTCATGGCTAAAGACTAAAAGAGAAAAAGAAGAGAATTAATGCCCTATAGGTTAAAAATTGAAAAAAAAATGGTGGCCTTCTTAAAATTGGGTGCCTCACCAAAGCGAAAGCCGAAAAAAGGCATCCTAAGCAAAAATTAGAGGTTAAGAGAAAATAATCAATCAAGAAAACCTAAGAGAGTTGATTGATGATAGGAGTTATGATGCTTTTAAAGTTTCATTTCAAGATTAAGTAATATGTTTCATTGAGATAAGGTCAAATACTTATCATATGTACCGAAAATAAAAATAAGTGTCATGCGTGTATTTATAAATGTCATCTAAGTAGTTGAAGATAGCATTTTTCTATCACAGATTCAATAAAAGCAAAAACATCATCTATGAAAATATCTAATCTAATCTATTAGTATCACATCTCTCTCTTTATCCAGGTGCCCTAGGTGAGAAAGTCTATTTTTGAAAGCTAGACTGGTGACCCACTGCTTGTATAAGTTAGAGGTGGTGAAATCACAAGCACTAGTGTCATAAATAGTAATACTCATCGAAAGCTGAGTCAGATCCTTTGATAATACTCTGTCACAAAGTCAGCAGTAAGAATGCCTCTATGGAAGCCCAATGGATGCCTAACAATATCTTTCCTACCCCCAAACTAGCGAACACAATAGGTAAAGACATAAAAAGTGGCTCAATGAAGTCCATAGAGAGGAACATATCCTGACTCTCCATGACTAACCACAGAAGTAATAAGCAACTAGGGACACCTAAACCTGATGTTAGCATATATCAAATGACTTAGCCAAACAACTGCATTCTGAACTGACTGAAACTCGTGCTAAAGATGCCTAATTATGATATGCCTTATAGGGTAGGTCTATCTAACTCTAACTCGAGGAGTAGGCTTTGAAAATAGTTGTAGCTTCTCGCAAAGTCACACCTAAAAAAGCCGTTGGGGTGAGTTGGGCTTAATGATAACTGTGAATTATATATAGTTTTTGATATGTTTTTAGCTGTGTTATTTAATTGTTTTGGTTTTATTTAGGTTAATTTAGAGGTAATTTGTTAAGAATGATGATTTTGAGGTTAATTCCATGTTTTGTTTGATTTTTAGGTTAAAATTGACATAAAAGGGCTTAAAATGCAAAAGGGCAAAGATTAGGGCCACAAGAGCAAATATTGGAAGTTAATGCAAGAAAATTGGCGTCCAATCCACAGCCTTCACACGTGACCACATGAAAACATTAAAGCGTTATACCTGTGGCCACGTGAAGGAATGAAGGATGAAGAGTCATGGCCATGTAAAGATCAACTGAAGAAGAGTAAAGGAAGGAGGTGACCACGTGGATTCCAAGAAAAGGACCACATGTGGCCATGTGTGAACAAAGGCCTAGAGAACACGTGACCACGTGTTCGCGAAGGATTTTATCGAACTTTCTATTTTAGGCAGAAATTACTTCCTATTTGATTCTAAGAGTTTGAGAAGGAATCCACATCTTCTTTTGCCTATAAATAGCTAGCTGAAACATAGAGAAAGAGGAGGAGAACAAGAGGATCCTAAGAATTAAACTTTACTTTTCTTTAAGTTGTTTTTACGTTCTTTGTTTTTATTGCTTTCTTCAAAACTTTGTTTTTATTTTTAAGAATGTCTTGTGAGTAGTTTTCTTTAATTTTTGCTAAAGGATACTTGAATCCCTAACTTGTATTGTTATGACATGAGTTTGTTCTTCAATTGAATACAAGTTGGTTATTTCTTAGTTCTTAAACAGTCTTGTCTTTACTCAAATTTAAGTTGATTGTTAACTTGATTAACCATTGGTTAATTAATTGATTTGAATTGATTATTGGCTTGCATGTTCTTAGGTTAATTTAGTTGGATTAATACATGATTATAACCTGAATAAGCGATAATTGTGTGTTGATTTGAGTAAGTTAAGATTGAGAAAAGGATAACTAAGAATAAGTGGAAGTTAAATCTCTTGAGAAAGGCTTTAATAGACATCTTGGAGACTTAATTCAGTTCCTTATGCTAATTGTTAAGTTTATCTAAATAAGAAAATTTGATGATTGGAATGATAATCTTGAATAAAGTTATCTGGTTTTATTAAACTGAATTCTCCATAATCACTCGTATGTTTTCTTTTATTTAAGTCATAGCAATACTTGTTAAGGTGGATAGTCCTTTAGTGAAAGTTGTTTTTAATATTGATTTTTACCTCATTCAATTTACTTGCTTTCAATAGATCTCTTCTTTACTTTAGCTTTTTCAATTGTTTTATTTTGTTTAAATTATTGTTTTTAGTTTTAATTCTTCAATCATCACAAATTTGGGATTTCTCTTCTTTCTTTTAAACACGAAAATTGGTTTTGAAATTGAAATAGCACATACAAGCACAAGTTTCCCTTGGGTTCGATATTTTGGGTCATAATCTTATTTCCCTATATTACTAGCCGATCTAGTACACTTGCTAGAATCTGGTCAAGGTTTTGGCGCCGTTGTCGGGAATACATTGGCATTTGTTTATTTATTTTGATTTTAAAAGTTATTTTTGTGTGTTTTTCTTCTCTTCTTCATCTATTTTCTTATTTTCTTTTTGGGTGACTAGTGGTTTATGGTGCGAGACAACCCTATCCTACCATTAGACCCTAAAATTGAAAGGACATACCATAGGATTAGAAGGTTAAGAGGCAACATGAATGACCCAAAAATAAAACAACCTATGAATGATCCACCACCTAGGATCGAAGAGCAACACATATCGCACCAAGCTCTAGGGAATAGGTATAGACCTAGAACCATTAGGGATTATGCTATCCCTAGGTGGAATGAAGAACATAGAACTATTAGGATTCCTTACCACCAACTTTTTCAGATTAAACCCGCTACCATCACTATGGTACAAAGAAACCAATTTTTGGGTTCGGACATAGAGGATCCTGCACAACATTTGGATATGTTCTTAGAAGTGAGTGACACTGTGCAAATTCCTAATGTATCGACTGGTGCAATTAGGTTGAAACTCTTCCCATTTACCCTCATAGGAAAAGCTAGGGATTGGCTACAAATGTTACCAAATCAATCCATCTAGAGCATTTTTTATGAGATGGCCACCAATGATGTTCAATGGGCAACATCTAGAGCAACTCAAAAGAAATAGGGATTTCATAATATTGATGAAATAGCCATGTTAAAGGTACAATTAGAATTAATGGAAAAAAGACATTTAAAAGAAATAAATGAGCTTAAAGCTAAAAATTTTTCTATGTTATCTAATGAAGTTGATTCTTATACAGGAATTCAAGGATCTTTGGGAATGAAGAATAATAAAGGAATGGTAGAAGAAGTAAATTCCTTAAACCCATATAGCAACACTTACAATGCAGGATGGAGAAGCCATCCAAATTTTTCATGGAGGGAAGGTAATCAAGGTTCTTCTTCTAACCCTAATCCTAGACCCCAATTTAATCATAATCAACCTCCCAATAATCAACTTCCATACCAAAACCAAGCTTTACCACATTATCCAAATCAATACCCATCACAATCATACCACCAACCACCCGGTTTTCAAAAATCTCAACCTCCCCCTCCTCAAGAAAATAAATCCAACATTGAAGAAATAATTGCAAATTTCATGGCTTCCCAAAATTCAATTTTTGCTAGCCAAGATCCTAGATGGAAATCACAAGATATTTTGATGAGGAACCAAGAGGCATCAATTAGGAACTTAGAGAACCAAATGGGATAACTAGCTAGTTCCTTATCAAACCATACTCAATGGACATTTCTATCCAATGTAGACCAAAATCCAAAGGAGGAAGCCAAAGAAATCACCTTAAAGAGTGGGAAAGAGTTAGAGAAGACTGAAATTGGTAAGAATTCTTCCCCAAGGGTTCAACGGACAACGGAGGTAAGTAATTCTAACTCAAAGGAGGATGCAAGTGATTATGTAGTTAGAGCAGTTTTAGGACAGCAAAAGGATAAGATTTTCTACACCATCTATTATGCAAGCCATACACTCACTGGAGCCTAAGTAAATTACACCACTACAGAAAAGGAACTCTTGGCAATAGTCTTTTCATTTGAGAAATTCAGATCTTACCTCTTAGGATCCAAAATTACAGTGTGGTTGGACCATGCCACATTAAGTCATCTTTTTGCAAAAAAGGATTCTAAACCAAGACTTATCTGATGGGTGCTACTACTACAAGAGTTTGATGTTGAGATAAAAGACAAAAAAGGAGCAGAAAATTTTATAGCTGACCATCTATCTAGATTGGATCATGCTAGCATCGAAAAGGGAGAAATTTCTGACTTATTTCCCGATGAACATATTTGTTCTTACTATACTTATGAAAAATCGGTTCCATGGTATGCTAATATAGACAATTTTCTTGCAGGTGGTTATCTTCCTAAGGAGTTTACTTGGCAACAAAAGAAAAAGCTCATAGCGGATGCCAAGAATTACCTTTGGGATGATCCATATCTTATCAAGATATGCACGGATCAAGTACTAAGAAGGTGTGTACCAGAATTGGAACAGAAATCTATCATGCAACAATGCCATGGAGGTGAAGGTAGGGGACATCATGGGCCAAATAGAACAGTTTAAAAAATACTCCAATCAGGTTTTTTCTGGCCTACTTTGTTTGAAGATGTGAGATCTTTTATAACAACTTGTGATAAATGCCAATGAGTAGGAAATATATCCAAAAGAGATGAGATGCCTATGAACAATGTGCTGGAAATAGAAATCTTTGATGTATGGGGCATTGATTTTATGGGACCTTTTCCAAATTCATTTGGGTTTGAATATATTTTGGTAGCAGTGGATTATCTGAGTAAGTGGGTAGAGGCAATAGCTACTAGAACATGTGATGCAAAAATTGTGCTGGAATTCATTAGGAAGAATATTTTCACTAGATTCGAAGCACCTAGAGCTATTATAAGTGATGGAGGCAAACATTTTGTCAACCATCAATTTAAGACCTTGCTTAAGAAATTTGGTTTTAAGCACAAAATCACAACCCCATACCACCCTCAAGCCAATGGAAAAGTGGAAGTATCTAATAGGGAGTTGAAATCAATCTTAGAAAAATAGTGAATAACTCTAGAAAAGATTGGTCTCTTAGGTTAGATGAGGCTTTATGGGCTTATCGAACTGCATTTAAAACTCTTATAGGTATGTCTAACTTTAGAATTGTTTTTGGAAAAGCATGTCACCTTCCAGTTTAATTAGAACATAAAGCATATTGGGCTACAAAATTTCTTAACTTTGATTTGAGAAATTCAGGAGAAAGGAGAAAATTGCAGCTCAATGAACTCGATGAAATTTGACAATGGTCATATAACAACGTTGTACCTTATAAAGAAAAGACCAAATGATGGCATGACAAGCATTTAAGGGTAAAAGATTTTGTTCCGGGAATGTTAGGACTTCTTTATAATAGTCGTCTTCGTTTGTTTCCAGGAAAGCTAAAATCGAAGTGGCTTGGACCATATCAAGTGATGTCAAGCAACAATTTTGGGGTAGTGACGATCAAAAGCTTAAAGGATGGACGTGAATTTACAGTCAATGGTCACTGACTCAAACCATACCAAATTGGACAATAAGAGGTTGCTGAAGCAACCATGGTTCTTCAAGATACTTAAAAAACGGTTTAGAGAGTCTAGCTGGAGACTCCAAAAACTCAGAACTTCAACTTTCTATCTCTTTTATGTTTCTAGTCAAATTTTGTGTTTTTGTTGCATGTTTGTGTGTTTGTGTGCTTTGATTCATGAAAAAAAGTACATTAACAAGGTTTTAAAATGAAGCCATGTTTTTCCTAGAAAAGATTTGGTGTTTTCAAAGCTTGAAATGGAAAAATTGCATTTAACGAAGCTTAATTGTGCATATATGTAAAAATACATGTACACGTGACCACGTGTGGCTTTCCCTTAGCCATCACGTGGCCACGGGTTGCTACATTGTCCCAAGTCTTGTTAAGACACATGACCATGTGTATTTCACAAGAGAACTTCACGTGGCCACACTTGAAGTTACTGTCCTATCTTCTAAACATCGCGTGGCCACGCATTTTTCAAGAGAAACAATCACGTGGCCACGGCTTAAGTCATTGGCCTTCCATTTTCAATTCACGTGACCACGTGAATTTCAAAGGAGAACCATCACGTGGCCACGCATGCCCAAAGAGTAAAGGCACAGGTGGCCACGCATGCCCAAAGAGTAAAGGCACAGGTGACCACGTGTGGTTCTTCCCATGAACCTCACGTGGCCACGCCCTCACCTTCTGCCTATATACACATCTTCAAGCTAGTTTCTTTCTTCTTCCTTATTTTCTTCGTTCTCACCCGTGCCCAAGCCTCATCACCATGAAATTAACCCGTGCCCACGGATTTTCACTCACCACCGATCATCACCATCTCCATTTGCTTTCTCTTTATTTTTCTCTCTCTCCTACCCATCATCTCTTCCTTCTCCACATTTTCTTCATTATTTTAGGTTTTTCACAACTTACACACACCACCTCAACTTTGTGCTTCAATTTTGGTGTGATTCTCACTTCCAAGTAAGTATTTGCTCTCATTGCTCCTTACTTATTGTTTGCTTATCATCCATTGTTGTGTTTTGTGCTATTATTGTTCATGAATGTTTAGTTTTTAGGTTACTTTGCACTTAACATTTTGTTTGCATGATTAATTCTTTTTGCTTCTTTGGATGATTATGAGTATTATATACATTTTATAGATGCTTGATATGCAATTGGGTAGTGAACAATCCTTGTTATGCTCATTAAATTAATGCTCAAACTTATGCCCAAGATATGTTCGATGAAATGTCCTAATGATTTTTTGTTCTTGAAAATCATTTCACCTTCAATCTTTGGTTGGCATGTTTACGAGTTGCATTGATGCATGACAACTTAATTTACCTCTTGAAAGATTAGTTCATGAGTCGAGTCATGCATGATAGGCATTATGTTTAACATAGTCTTTGTGCTCAACCTTTGAATATTTTATATGCCTATCATTTTGATCTCTGCATATGCTATCAACATTTCTCATTGCATCCAAGTGTGCTTCAACTCATTAAATGTATGCTTTCTGTGCTTACACCTTAGTCTATTTTGGGTTATGAGTTGATACTTACATTGTGTTTTTCTTTCTTTGTAGTGGCACCTCGAAGGACTAAATATCCTGATGTAGCGAGTTCATCCGGTATACACATTCCATCATATGTGGATAGGGCAAAGATCAATAAATTTGAGTACTTTAGCAAATGTACCTATGTCTAGCCTGTTTATCTCAGTCAATTATTTCTCAATGTTCCAGCTGGAAATCTATGGGATCATGATATAGAACCATTGATCCAAAATATTGGCTGGGGGAAGTTCATTGAAAAGAAACCGAAAGTATATCCAGATATGGTACGAGATTTCTTGTATTCTTTTGAATGCTACTTTAAGAGAGATGCGGAGGATGGCACTATCGATTTTAAGTTTGGTAAGAAAGGATATTCCTTGACTTTCAGTCAGTTTTTTAAAATTTTAGGATTTATGCCAAATGCCCCAACTGAATTAGAAGATGCATCCCCTGTGGAGAATTGGGAATGAATCAAGGATCTTGAATTAGATGAGCCATGGGTAGAGGGACAATGCAAAGTCCATGCTTTACGAAATAATGCATTAAGAATTGTTCATCGATTTTTAGCAAAGAGTATGTACAATAATTTGAAGAATGCAAGCACTATTAGTGTGTCTTAAGCAATGGTTCTTCGATGCATGATGGATGGCATAGCAATCAATGGAGCGGGCAATATAGCAGCTCGGATTAAAGAATTGCAAAAAATGCTAGGGCATATGGATACTATTTCCATTGGATGGGTAACTACAGTGATGGCAATTGCAGTTGAACATCCAGGTTATGGAGATTCACTTCCAGGAGAATTACCTTGCATTGATAATAATATGCTCAAGCGGATGAAAATTTTGATTCTTAAGCCTCGAGCTCATTAGGCAACCCGGGAGGAATACCTAAGAAAGAACAATATTCCGATTGAGGAGCAGCAGGAGGAACCAAATGAGGAGTATATTGCCACAGCTGTGCCTTCCCCCATCAATGTATCCCAAATGCTCAACAAATTAGACTCGATCAAATGCAAGGAATATTGGATATGCTTTGGGATACAATAATGGAAGGAAATAGGAGAGTTGAGCATTTTATCCATCACTTTTGGCAGCGGTTTCCTCCACCACAACCTCCACCGGAATAGATCTTCATTTGCTGTGGACAGCAAAATTTTGAGGAGGGGGTAGCCTCCTTTCAGGGAGTTTGTCTTTAACTTTTCTTTTCTTTTTCATGAATCAAACTTTGTTATTTTGTGTTTTGTTTTGTTTTCTTTTGTTTTGTTTATGCTTTGTTTTCTTTTCTTAAGTTTGTAAAATGTATTAACGACTTATGTAGTTCACCTTTTCATTTAGTTTGCATGAGAACTTATTTTGCTCTAGTTACTTCAAAACTTTGAACAAATTGAGCTTGGATATGGAATATACATGTTTTTTAGCCTTTGCTTAGCAAGAGAACATTTATGTTGTTTAATATGCCTTCGGATAGGTTAATCTTTAGCTTGATAAATATTTGTTAGGTTTCAAATTCATGAAAGCACTTAGACCAATTTTTGACTTAAAGAAAAATCAATATAATGAAGTAGTAAAGTAAGGAAATTTAGAGCACTAAAACCTTCCACATCACCCTTCAAAGCATTTGAACAACTCAAACAACTTAGAAAATAATCTAGGCAACAATTTTCTTGATAAACTTTCTTAAAAGACTTGTGTCCTACCTTGATAAAATTATCCTTTGTTAAGCCATTTTGAGCCTATAGGGTATGCTTAATGCGTACCATTAATGTGTTCTTGTTGCACCTAATATTTCAACCATATAACATAAAAAGCTTTTATCTCACCCTATGGAATTTGCCACTTTAGGATTAAATGTATGCATAAAATGATTAAAGTTTTATTGGGTTTAGCAAGAAAATCTTATGAAAAGTCATTGAAAGGGAGAAATTTACCTTGTATTACCTTGAGGTTAGCTTGTGAATGCTAGTTTCTTAAAAAAAACGTTTGAAGTTTGAGAAAAGGAAAAAGAAAGAAAAAAGAGAGCTAGCAAATATGAAAAATATAAGTGTGGGGTAGTACAAGGAAAAATAAAAAAAATATTGACTTTTTGGTGAAAGGGCATAAATAAATTTTGGAATCAAGGCAAGGATGAGCAAAATATTTATAGATTAAGTTATGGGGTTTAGTGATTTATTTTGTCTTAGAGTGGCTATTTCTTTTGATTATCTTTTATCCATTCTTTGGTAACCATACTCTTTGCCCCATTACAACCTTTGAAAGACCTATGTGATTTTAAGCTTGTTTTGAGTTGTTTAGCAGAGATGACTTTCGGGTTCCGATGCTAAAGGAGAGGCCTATTATGTTTCTAGAATTTCAAGCACGAAACCGATTGTATGCTTATGCATTCATATATTTTATACTTCATTACCTAGTTGTGTTGATGTTTTGATTGTTAAAATTGCTTAAAAAGATTTGGTCTTGTACACACTCAAGGAAACTAGCTTATATTCTCTTGTTTGAAGTTGATATATTTAAAGGTTAAATTAAGTGCTTTTGTTAAAATAGCTAAGTTTGGTTTTGAAATTGCATATCTTTGTTCAAGTTTGATGATTCTGAAGGTGGAATTGTTCTAATTTGCTTGAGGGCAAGCAAAGTTTAAGTGTGGGGTATTTGATAAGTGTGAATTATATATAGTTTTAATATGTTTTTAGTTGTGTTATTTAGTTGTTTTGGTTTTATTTAGGTTAATTTAGAGGTAATTTGTTAACAATGATGATTTTGAGGTTAATTCCATATTTTGTTTGATTTTCAGGTTAAAATTGATATAAAAGGGCTTAAAATGTAAAAAGGGTAAAGATTAGGGCCACAAGTATAAATATTGGAAGTTGATGCAAGAAAATTGGCATCCAGTCCAGAGCCTTCACACATGACCACGTGAAAACATTGAAGCATTATACCCGTGGCCGCGAGAAGGAATGAAGGATAAAGAGCCGTGGCCATGTGAAGATCAACTGATGAAGAGCAAAGGAAGGACATGACCACGTGAATTCCAAGAAAAGACCACACGTGGCCACGTGTGAAGAAAAGCCTAGAGAACATATGACCACGTGTAGAAATACACAGTGAAGGGCGTGGCCACGTGATGCTATTACCATTTCGCGAAGGATTTTATCGAACTTCCTATTTTTGGCAGAAATTACTTCCTATTTAATTCTAAGAGTTTGAGAAGGAATCCACGTCTTCTTTTGCCTATAAATAGCTAGCTGAAACACAGAGAAAGAGGAGGAGAACAAGAGGATCCTGAGAATTAAGCTTTACTTTTCTTTAAGTTTTTTTTACGTTCTTTGTTTTTATTGCTTTCTTCAAAACTTTGTTTTTATTTTTAAGAATGTCTTGTGAGTAGTTTTCTTTAACTTTTGCTAAAGGATACTTGAATCCTTAACTTGTATTGTTATTACTTGAGTTTGTTCTTCAATTCAATACAAGTTGGTTATTCTAGCACTATTTATAAAAAAGTGATAAAGGACAACTATCCCTCACAATGAGCGAGCCACAAGCTTCCTGCTATGATACATGCCAAACCCCATAGGCATTTAACTTGCTCTCGAAAGCCTGCTTTTAGGACTTGAGACCGGATCAAAGTTCATTTAACTCTTGAAGGCCGATCACTTCACAATGGATAAGGATTCAACCCAATCTACAATGCCTCAAGCCTCAAAAAGGCATGAGATAGTGTTTTGGGGTATCCCTACTCATCTGCTAACAATCGACCTACGAGGGCGTCTACTGGGCACATAAGGTATGTATTATAGAGTTGCCACCCAATAAAAAATTGGGAAATGAGTTCTAACCATATGAGACTAAAACTAGAGATAGTTCAGGACCTCACTCCTATTTGTACCTTTGGTTAATGTTATATAAATGAGTTTTGATGATTAATTTATTTTATCTCTTTTCTCACTCGGGTTACTATGCTAGAAAAATAAAGGCGCACTCAAGCATATTGGAAAGTGATAAAGCATGTCATAGAAAGAATTATAGAATGTAAAAACAAAGTAAAGATAAAATCATACATAAATTAGGCAATTAATTGAGTACATTTGGATGAAAATGTTGGTTTTTACATGTATATTTACAAAAAGGTTGAATTTTAGGTGTGTTTTAGATAAAAATGGGATAATTAATCCCTTGCAACTTTCAAAAAAGAAATCATATTAGGAAATATTAAGTAGTAAATACTTTTTATTTATAAAGAGAAATTCGTTAATTTGTATTGTGGGTGAAAGTTGGGACACTGGTCTTTTTTATTATAAAAAATTCCTACTCAAACTTGCATAAAATCATTTAATGGGGTTTTTTATAGTATTGCTCATAAAATCATTTATTTGTAATAAATAAAGACATGAAACATAATGATACAAGTAACATGCATAAACCGAGATATTTATTCATTTGAGAAGATTGGTTCTGTTATGCATATTTATAAAATTCCTTTGTGTGATATTGGAATAAAATAGGACATTAGTTCATTTTATGAGAAAAATCCAATCGATTAGACAAAAAAAATATTTAAGTTTTTTTAATTATCATGCAAAATTTCATTTTTTACTATGTTAGTACGTACAGACAATTAAATAAAAAGTAATAAATAATATTACATATCCAAAAAAAATAAACGGATAAGGAAAAATGGGAAATCCTAAGCTAACCCACTTCGATTTTCCAACTCGACCTGAGATGGGAGCACACATATAAAAATATAGTAAGAAAAGACAATTAGTGCACCATAATAGAAATGACAATAAAAGTAAAATACTGATATTGATGATAATATTGAATAATAATTATAAATATTATCATTAAAACAATAAAAAATATTTAAAATAATAAAATCAACACAAATTAATAATAATAATAATAATAATAATAATAATAGTAATATTAAAATTAAAGATAAAAAGACTAATATTGATAAAACATCAATAATAACAGTAATCATATTAATGCAATATTAATAATTATAACACAATAGTATAAACAACAACGATGACGACGACGTCAACAACAACAATAATAATAATAATAGCAATAACAACAACATCCAAATTACTAGCAGCAACAATAATTAATAATGTTAAACATAACATTAATAACAACAAAAATGATAATAATGAAATTAACAATTATAATAAAAATAATAATTCAAATAAACAACAGTAATAATAATAATAATAATAATAATAATAATAATAATAATAATAATAATAACAACAACAACAACAACATGAACAAAATTAACAATAAAGACTAGAATTAACTATAATATTAGTAATGCAAAAATAGAAATAATAATGGCAATATTAACAATAATACCAATTAAAATGATAAAATTGGCAAAAAAATTAAATATTAATTTAACAATAATACATTTAAGATAAATAAACATGTTAATAACAATAATAAAAAAATATATTATCAATTAGAATAATAGCAAAAATAATAAATTAATAAATAAGTTAATAAATTAATCTAATATATTAAACAAACAATTAACAAAATTAATATAATAAAATAATTAATTTATTAAGTTAAAATAATAAATTAATTCATTAAATTAGTTTGTAAATTAACATATTTACAATTAATTAAAAAAATTAAATTAATAAATTTACAAAATTAAATCAATAAATCATATATTCAAAGCATAATAAATCAAAGCAAACGATTGTTTACTTAATTAATTAAAATTAAATAATAGATTCTTGGGTTTTAGGGACTCAAGAATATTACTTTCCGTGTCGGTTCTCTCACAGGACAAGAATTTGGTGCTCTAAGGCTTTTTCCTGATTTTTGGGGACTTTTTGAAAATTTTTATGGTATTATTTTTGTTGAATTTCCATGAAAAATGGAGGAAGAAGAAGAAGAACGAAAGAATGGAGAGAGAAAAAGAGAGTCCCAAAAGTGAAAGAGAGAAACGAAAGCTTTTTCAAGAAGCCAAAACCAAAATATCCCAAAATAGGAGAAGATCCAAAAATTATATTTTTTCCCCTTGTTCTTGGGTGTAAATTGCACTCTAAAAGTGAATCACGAACATGGAGAGTGACTCGCTTGGTGAGTCACGGACTAAGGGAGTGACTCGGTTGGTGAGTCACAAACTAAGGGAGTGACTTACTTGGTAAGTCACACCTCAAAGGAGTGACTCGCCTAGTGAGTCACACTTGAAGGGAGTGACTCGTCTATTTAGTCATACCCTAAAGGAGTGACTCACTCAGTGAGTCACAGACCTATAAAGTGACTTAATTTTTTTTTACTCATAGAACCCATTTTGACCTTACTAGCAAGGAAAAAAAAGGGAAAGATCCCAAAAATATTTTTTAAACATTTGCAACCCGCCGAAGCGCTCAAAAAGCATTTTGAAAATAAAAAATCTGGAAGAAAGCCTAGCACTTTTACTCCTTATCCATTTATATGAAACCACTTTTTTATTAGGTAACTCTAATCAGGAGCTGCCTCAAGACCTAGTGTCTATAGTTGCCCCTAATTTTGGGGAACTTAGTACACTAGTGCCTAAATGAGCTAAAATTGTGAGTAAAGAATAGAAGATGCATACCTGAGGTGGCGAGCTTTTTATTGTGTATTGAACACGTACCACTTAGGCAGTGAGTCTCTGGTTGGGTAGTTACCATCAAATTATCAATGTTTTAATCCTCGATCGAGTAGTTACCATCAGCTTTGTCGACGTTCGAACTCTAGATTGGTGGAGTAGTTACTATTAGCTTATCGATGTGTTACCCCTTGAACGACTGTTTGATTAGCACCAGCTTGTTAGCATGTAAAATCAAGACAAGTTATTTGTACTTGATTAGTGCCAACTTGTCAGTATGCAGAATTAGGAAAGGTGATTGGTTGATGCCAACTTGTCAGCATGTCAAACCATGTTGGAGAGGATCCATGCCAACTTGTCAGCATGTCAAATCTTCTTGCGGATGTCGGATTAGCGCCAGCTTGTCAACATGCAAAATTAGGAAAGGTGATTGGTTAATGCCACCTTATCAGCATGTTAAACCATGTTAGAGAAGATTGACGCCAGCTTGTTGGCATGTCAAATCTTCTCGAAACTGTCTAATTAGCGCCAGCTTATCGGCATACAGAATCAAGATGAGTTACTTGTACCCAATTAGCATCAGCTTGTCGGCTTGCAAAATCAGAAAAGATGATTAGTTTATGCCAATTTATCAGCATGCAAAATCAAGAAAGGTGATTGGTTGATGCTAGCTTGTCGACATTTCAAACCATGTTAGAGAGGATCGATGCGAGCTTGTCGGCATGTCAAATCTTCTTGAGATTGTCTAATTAACGCCAGCTTATCAGCATGCAGAATCAAGATGAGTTGCTTATTCCTAGTTAGTTTCAGCTTGTCGGCATGTAGAATTAGGACAAGTTGCTTATTCCTAGGCAATGTTAGCTTATTGGCATTTAGAATCAGGATGAGTTTTGTTGACTGATGTCTCTTAAAAGGATTTTTTTTAATACTTGTGAAGAGATCAAATGTCAATATGTTTGTCATAAATGATGTAGATACGTACTTTTTATGGATTTGCATGATTGCTTCAATGAAGATGCATCTTTGAGTAAAGGGACCATCTTTTGATAAATGCCTTTGAACATGGCATGTGAAATTGATCTTGCTTCATTCTTTTTTTTGTAATAAAATCAATCTTTCCCATGGGAATCTTCCATTGCGATTTGATTGTTTGTTGCTTGGAATTATCTTGTGATTAGCTTTGGCATATGGATTCCCTTCTCATTTCCTTGTAACAAATTACTCATGTAAGTAGGTGAAAGAAATTATATAAGTGTTGGATGTGTGCGAAATTCATGTGTGTATGCACAAATATGTATGTGAGTTGTGTGCGATGAGTGCCATATGTGCAATGTGTGCAAAGAGTGGCTTGCTAAGAAGTGTCTAAAATTTAAAGTAATTGTGACTGATTAAATAATTTAATCTTGAATTTTATTCATCCTTAAATAAGTTGGATGGACCACATTCTCAACTAGTTTAATCTCAACAAAAGAGATTAAAGGGTCATTCTCAATGAAGGAACAGGAGAGTAGGCATATTGGTACCAAGGCCTATTAAATCGGAACATAAGTGCTATACATACCAAGCAATTTCTGTGTATGTGTGTGTTGAAGGTCAAAATAGAATTTTTGTCTCTTAAAAACAAATTCTGGATGCATAGTTAGGAATGTGATTTAACTCGAATGCATAAATGCATTCATGGCTTCTCGCTTGAAGCTCAAGAAACACTATATGCCTCTTCTTATGTACCAAACCTTACGAGAAGGTCATCTCAACTATATTGGATAAGACCAAACCCATAATTAAGAGATCTTACATTGGTTGTAACATTAAGCTTGGGTGATGGCTAATAAAGAAGGGTCAAGTCGCTAGAGGAGAATGACCACCATCTTCCCTCAATTGGTGGAGGGACTATTTTTTACCCATTTTGCCACTATCATAACATTTTTGGATTTGGCTATAGCATTTATTTCATTAGGCATTGTTTGAAAGATAATAACTCAAGGTCTCCATTTCCATTTCACTCTTTTTTTTTCATTTTTGTTGTTGTGATTTCAACTTCAAGGGTTTCCCATTCTCCTTTTCTTTCCTTTCTTTTCATTATTTCTTTTGTTGCTATTTTTTCTTTATTTTTATTTCTTTTCTTTTTCTTTCTTTTTTTTCATTTCATTTTTTTGAAGGTTTATTGCATCAAAAAACCTCAATTTCCTATGAATGGAATTTATACAAAAGTTTGGTAGATATTAATTCCCCCACCCCCCATTCTTGAAATGTGCAATAAGCTTTTCCATGGTGGTCATTTTTCTAAAGGGAAGCTACATCATTTTGGGTTATGAGGTCATTTTGATATGTGTAATAATAAAATGAGCACACATTTAGTATGTTTAAAATAAAAGCTCAAGGGGTTAACAAATGATTATAAAATCAAGGTAGGAAAAAGTCATTTCGAAAGCTATACAAAGAAGGGCTGCTTGAATCATTTTCTAGGTTCTATCTCATCCTGGGGTAGCTTTGATGGGTAATCATAAAGGTTCTAGTGCTCCTATTAAGTTTTGCCCAATCCCCTCAATTGCAAATAACTTTTTTTTTATTTTAAAATTGGCCTAAGGTGCTTAGAGTTTAAAATTTGCATGGTATAGCAAAGGCTTTTATGCAATCCGATAGATAAAGATAAAAAATGCCTACTTCCTATTTAGCTGATGCTTGAATGAAACAAAGATTTCTAAAGTTGAGATCAAACCTACTTAAAGTTTAGAATCACCCAGATGAAGTAAAATTTTGAATTGAAAGTAAAGTAATAAGAAGTATTTATGTCAAAATTTTGGACATTTCTTGGTAAGATAAATTAAACTTTAAGGCACTAGTTGCTTTAATTGAAAATATTTCCTATATTTAGGAAAAAAACTGTGTTATAGCAGCCATCTTGAAGGCATTAAGAAGATTACGGTGCTCAGATCTATGCTTAGGAAGAAAGGTGACTCCATGGTTATTTTGAACACACCAAAGTGGCAACCCTTAAACTTGTAAATTAAAAAAAAACTATGTAAAAATTATGGGCATAACTTGGCAGGATAAATTAAATTAGAAATACTCCCTGAAATCGAAAAAAGGACAATGTCATGGTCATCTTAGATGCACTAGGGAGGTGATGACCTTTGGACTTAAAAAAAATCATGTCAAAATTCTAGAAAAGTAATTTAAGCTTAAAGTGCAAACCATAAGAATACTCCTTGAAATTGGGAAAAGAAAGGCGTCGTGGCGTTCATTTTAGATGAGGATGCATAAAGGAGACGATGATCCTTGGAATTGAAATTGGCAAAAGGATGTTACTATAGCAATCATTATCCGTTGCTAAAATAGAACCAAAAATAGCAACGGAAAAATTTTTTCGTTGCTAAAATTGCAACCGAATTTAAATTTCGTTGCTATTTTTGCAACGGAAACTGAATACGGTTAGTATTTTTGGTGTCAAGGAGGTGGAATAACTTTGGGTCTAAAAATAGCAATGGAATTATTTTTCCGTTGCTAAAATAGCAACGACATTAATTTTTCGTTGCTAAATAGCAATGGAATTTAAATTCGATTGCAATTTTAGCAACGAAAAATTAATTTCGTTAGTATTTTACGGCGCACGTGGAAAATAGCAATCTTTCACATATGCCACTTATTTTTGCCATCCCTTTCTTTAACCTAAACCCTAAAAAAATTGCTCCTCTTGTCCCTCTTCTTCATTCTCTCCATTTTATTCATTCTCACCATCTCTCTCTCTCTCGATCTACCAATCTTTCACATTCGCCACTTATATTTTGCATCCGCCAACATCTTCTACCTCAACAACCAAAAGTTTTTCTTATTTTATTAGATTGAAACCCAATTGGATGTTTTAGGGCAGTGAAGGAAAGAATCGGTAATTTTCTATTCAAATCTTCATTTTTGGTAAGAGGCTAAATTTCATCTCTTTATGTTTTGGGTTTTTGTTCTTTGAAATAATTTAGGTCAATTTATTGATCTTAATTTGTTATTTATTGACTTTCTTGAAATAATTTCATGTCGTATGGTTACGAAATGGTGAAATTGATTGTGAGCTGCTCAAGAGGTTTGCTCTTTCTAGGTTTCAAGATGTTCATATTGTGAGTCTTCCTTCCTCTCTTTAATTTTTGATTTCAAATACTCAGTGATTGCACTTGTATTCGATCCATCATAAGTGATACACGTTACTTTCACCCAAATCTTGGCCATGTTTGGAACTTTAGCGTATATTTTGGGAATTTTTTGAACACCCAGGTTAAGGAGTGGTTTTGGGTTTCTTATTATGTTGTGTTTTTTATGGATTAGGAAGTAAAGGAGAGTGTGGAAGTCCTTAAGAATGCTGCAAAGACAAGAAAAGTTGTAGCGGAGGAGGTTTTTTCAGCTCCCTCTGTGATTGAGAAGGCCAAAGTTGATCCCACTGAGTTTTTTGACACTCTCGGCGGCACAAAATTCCCTGGCAGAACATTGATGCTTATTTTCACTGCTCAGGTTCATATAATTCTTGTTCTTTACTTTGAAATTTATGCGTTTAATGTCCATTTTATGTTATCTTTTTGGTTATCGATTTGCTTTCCCTGATTTGTAGAAGCAATTGAAGAGTGGAAGGTACTTCCCTCTTACGGCTGTTCAGAGATTTGATGCTACTATAAGCTGATTTTTCCCTCTAATTTTATGCATTTGTTTATGTTTATGTGATTAAAGTTTCTGTTGATTGAATTTAGATTCGCTAATAGTGCTCGTGTTTATTTGGATTATTTTTTAAGAAGTAAAAATAAGATACTGATCCTGTTTTCGACCTTCAAGTAGCCCATTTTCACTTTTTTGGTCTCTCTCTTTTAATGAATCTGTTAATAAATATTGCAGCATTTATTTGGTCCACAATCATTTATTCTTTGATGTGGATGCAAGTCAAGTAATTAATCTTAACAATATCTATGTCAATTGAAATGGTTTAATCGCTGTCATATTAGATTTGTAATTAGCTGAACTTCATAGTAAATAAGTTTCTGCAAAACAACGTGAATTGCTTATCTTAATATTGGCAAAATATGATTTATGAATTTGTTAGATAAAGAGTGAGATACACACGTGGTTCCATGGATGCAAACTAAGTTACACATGGTTATAATTTAAGAAATTCATAAATCATATTTTGATTGTGTTTCTAGTTTATTTTGATTGTTCCTTTTCTTGTATTTATTATTTGTTTGGTATATTATGTCTTAGGTTTAAATACCTGACTTTTTATGGTGAACTTTGTGCAAAATCTGTTTAATCTCTTGTCACGTAATCTGGGAACAGAGAGGAGCCTGAAAGTTATTTTTTTGTTTTTATTTGTAAATTGCCATACTAATGCTCAGTTAACTATAAAGTTCATCACTTTTTGTTTTTATTTTTGTTTTATTAAGGTTGATGTTCTCCATTTTCGTTTTATACTGTGCCACTGCCACCTATTTCATTTTATTACATACTGATGCTAATGGTCTTAACCACGTATAGAAATTTAAATGCAATTACCTCACTGAAATATAAAATTATTATGAGTGCAAAGTCAAGATTATTGCAAACTAGATGCTACGTTGTTGCTCGCATTTCTTTCTTCATGAAAACAGCTCTTAATAAGGCATTAATATTTACAATTAAGAGCTGACAATAATATTGAACAAGTCATATAGAAATCCCGTAAAAATTTTATAAATTAGGTGAAACATGTGATGCGTCATTAGTTTTCAAAATGGCGCATGTTTTGTCAAATTTGATATAAGATCGCTGCATTAATTGAAAGGTTATTGTCGTGTCCACCAGAGTTTTGTTACGCTTGAAGGAAATTAATAAAAGTAATGAGACAACTACCTTGTACAAGCAGGAAAGCAGGGATGCATGACCGATGTTCTGTGTTTAGAAGGTATTAAGTCAGCAGCAGTTTGGCTGAGATTGTCAAGTCAATGAAAACTCAATACATTTGTTGGAAAATTACGTAACAGAGTTTTATTTGTTTATTTTTAAAATTGTTTTTTTAGAAAAAAAATTATTGACCAACTCAATTAATTACATAATAAATAGTTTACTTCTAATTTTTGCATTGATTCTTTTTCTCATTGAGTTGATATTTTAATTCTCCTTGATTTATTCAATTGGGCTACTAAATAATTTCAATGTGTTCATAGATATAGCTTTATTCTTTTTGTTATCCTTCATTAGAGGTGTATTTATTTTCTATTTTATTGTTCAATTCATCATCTGGAATCTTTACTGGGTTTATCAAGAAACCTGGAGTTCTTGTTGCTCAACATAAAAGAGCTGCCATTTTGAAAGAATTTGATACTGATTTGCCAGATTTGGGCCTCAGTGATCGAGAAACTGACCTTGACTTCATGTTCATTTGCAAGGTTAGATCTCTTATCTTTTATGAATTTTATTTTAGTTGTTTCTTAGCTTGATAGTTCAATACAGTACCGGCCAACTGTCAATTTAATCATCCATCTCTTTAATTTTTATTAATATTTATTGTTGGTTTGGTGAGAATGTTAATGCCAATACTATTTTCTCCATGAATTTTGTTTCCTGCTTTCGTGTCGTTTAGGAACTCTACATTCAAGCATGGTGGGGGTGAATGTTTGTGTGTGTATATATATATATATATATATATATATATATATATATATATATATATATATATATATATATATATATATATATATATATATATATATATATATATATATATATATTTGTAATTGCACGGGGATTGGCACCACTGGACCACAGGTGTGATTTTCAAATTCAATATTGCTAGAAAGCCACCAAGTGTTCAATATAATAATTTCATTGGCCTAGTTCTAAAACACGATTAACCTTATCTTGATATTCTAAAGTTAATTAAATGCAATTACCTTTTAATAATTCTAATCCCACACTGATTTAGAGAAGATGGCATTAGATTCTTTACAGATCTTTTTAACGGGCCCAAAAGTAATGCAAAGATCCAGCCCAAAACTAAACGGTGTCGTATTTTAGCACAGTTCTGCTTCTCGAACAACAAAACCCATTCTTTCTCTAAAACCCTCGAGGCTAAAACCCACACTGATATGGACATACATGTCTTAGCCCGTGAGTATTCTACAGCATATTCTATGAATCCATGCACACGCATGTTGTTGAAACTGTTACTGTTCTCAATATTTTTAGGTATAGAAGGCCTCTGACTAGGTCATTTATAGTGCAACATGTCCTTAAGATGTTGATTTTGAATTGAAATTATATGTACGCACTTTTTTACATGCTTACTTTAAGCTATTTTTTGTTTGTAGGACATCAACCATTCCAGCATTCTTTGTTTTCGGAATTACTGGTTTGCTCAAATTTACTAGCTGCAGTGGATATATTTGTCCTGAATTGCTTGCATTTATGGTACATATTCAATCCTTTTTCTCAGTGTAGAGAATTAATTCCTGATTGTTGACTTTAATTTGATCATGAATTGCTAGATCTCCTCCTGGATTACTTATTTGTTCACTCCTTAGACAATCCTCATTTTGATTTTTTGGTGCTCCTTTTAGTCGATATGATGCAGAAGAAGATTGCTTGGTGATAGATTTCTTTTTGCTGCTACTAATAATTTGCTCTCTATCTCTATTTTTTTATGAAGCTTTCTGGCAGTGTTTTGTGGTATTCCATAATGTCCCTTCAACCTTTCGTGAAAATTAACAATAATTTAGTGACAGAATAGCGACGAAAATTCCGTCGCCATTTTTTTATAATTTTGGCTGAATTTAGCAACCGAAACTTCAATTCGGTTGCTAAAAATAGCAACGAAAATTGATTTCGGTTGCTAAATATAGCAATGGAAATTCTAATTCCGTTGGTAAAAATAGCAACGGAAAATAATTTCCGTTGCTAAAAATACCAACCGCCAAATTTGCAACCGAATGTTCTGTTGCTATTTTTCGTTGCTAATTTTTATTAGCAACGAAAATTCAATAAATTCGGTTGTTAATTTCCGTTGCTATTTGCTGATTTTCTTGTAGTGCTCAATGATTATCATGTGGAAGATCTATATTATGGCTTCTTCCCTGTAGTCTGGGTTTTTGAATTTGCTCCTTAAATGATCTATCACTCAAATGAGCATATACAGCATGTCTTGCAGTGTTTTCATCAATTCTTGTCACATTATATTAGGTCCAAGCAAAGATTTTTTTTCATTTTATTTTTTCATTTTCTACTTACTTTTTTTTCATTTTACTTTTTTCCTTTTTCTTTTTAAGCTATCCTCACTTCAAGAGCCATATTGGATACAATAAAGATGTTATTAACCTTGACATTAAATTGAGAAATATTTATTGAATTAATGTCTTATATAAATGCTATAATCATTGCCATACATGAAGCACTAAAATAAGACAAAGCATTCATAAAAAAGACTCATATTATTGACATAGTTAAAGAAACATAAGCACATGTTACATTAGCAAAAAGTGGCTTATATCACATCTTTTCCCACTACAAGTGCAAGAAGTAGAAAGTCTTTCCACATCTCAGGCTCTTCCTTCTTTAAATTATGCCCGAGATTAGTGATGATATTTACATTGTGTAATTCTCTAATCTGCTTACCATTATAGCTATAAAGACAAAAGCTGGATATTTACATACCACACGCATCTCGAAACATATACCATTTAGCCAGCATAAGTCGAACAAAACTAGGTTGCCATAGCATATCACAACTCATTCCTTCCTCCTTTACCTAGTTTAACTTATTTGAGATCAATGACACCCTAGTTACACCTTTTCAAAGTGTGACAATAATCAGTCTTATGCCCTGTCTACTGATGATAAGTACAATAACAATCTACTCTATGTCCTAGCTTTCCCAAGTTCCTAGTTGGCTTGGCTGGCAAAGATTACAACTTTCCTTCTTTCACCAAATGTTTAAAATACCATGATAGTGGCTTTCCTATTCTAGGCTCTGCTGCGAAAAGGTTTATATCACAGTCTCTGCAGCACCACTATCGTCACCTCTGCTATCGCCTCTACCATTATGCTTTGACCTTCTATACCTTTGCTGGTCATCATAATAACCACCCCTTAAACTTGTAGATCCATCCCTCATAGCCAAATATCTCCTATCATTCTGGTTAGTGAGCGAAACTTGATGTACCATGTTTCCTCTATTCACAACTAGTAGGGATCCTATTAAAAAATTACCTACATCTTTAGCTAGTATGACCTTCTCAGCACTTGACAATTCAGACTTCGAATTGAGAATAGGGGCTACATCCACTACAAAACTGCTAATGCCTTTCTTTTCAAGGTTATCAACCTACTTGCTTATAATTTTTGCTTTAAAAGAAGCTATGGAGACTGTTAGCTTAGCCTTCATTGATGTAATCTCCTTTTCAATGTCCTCAAGCTTTTTCTCCAAACTTAAAAGGTCGGGAAGAATTAGCCGTGAGAGACCAAGCATCTCTATTCTTTCCACTTATTTTGGTGGTTAAGCTGGAGTTTGAAGTGATATATCTCCTAGATACATATTTGAGTCTGATTCCAAGCTATACTTTATCCTGAATGTTTTACTTTTTAAGGTTTGTGTCATTGTTGGATCTTCAACCTGTACAGGTATGAAGTCGTATCTCAACACACATCCCTTATCTCTCCTTAACTCGTTTAATGAGATAAATGGTGCTTTACCCCTAGTATTGGTAGTAGGAAAAACTCTAGGCTTCAAACCCCTAAGTTCATCATCTAATGGAGGTACCCATACAGTTGTCGATGCTACTTGTCTAATGGCAAAAACAATGGGATGCAGCCTGGTGGATGGTGCCAAAGTGAGCATCATTTCATCAACTGAGTGCTTTATTCTCCTTTCTAACTCATTGAACGTCCTATCCAAATCTTGAGAATCAGCAGCTCCAATTTGTGACAAATTTGCCATTTTTATGTTCTATAAAGTTACTCTGAAAGTATCAATCTCGAACTTATCTCTAATTCTGATTCTGTTTCTGACCATCTTAAATGAAGCCTGCTAAGAAGTCATTTGTTAGGACCCCCAAACCACCTAGGTGAATCTAAAATGGCTGAAAGAATCGAAGGGTTAGAATGATGTATGGACATACGGGTGATTCATGGCACACATTGTGATGCATGTATAAGAATACATTGTAATGCATGACACGTAAAAAAATATATACACTCTTTCATAGAAAATATGATTTCAAATAGATGTTTTACATTATTATATTAATTATCTTTATTTATTTCCACACAAAATGGAATGCATGTTTCCACACAATTATGCACACATATTAGGTCACAATTTATGCACGAAAAAATTATACACACGAGATTAGATGAACATACATTTAAGAATCTATACGTATTAAACAAGCCTATTTTGTTAACTATTATTATTAATTTAAATTCAATTAAAAATGCATGTATATATACATAACTTGAACAACCATATGCAAGAATAAAAGAAAAAAACGGAACCTTACCTTATTGCTCTTACATAAGAGGTTGTGTAGTCTTTTTTCTAGGCGGGATTAGCTCATGGATTAATAGCGAACCTATTGAATGCATATGGTGCATGATGGAAAACCTGCAGTATGGTCTCTCTTTATTTAAAATGCATATGAATGAATTTTGGTGATTGTGTATTTAAATAATCTAAATAAACTAAAATACACCCACCAGGGAATGAAAGCCTGTGATGAGTAAACATCTAAGTTTTATGGGATTTATTCGATACAAAAAAGCCCATATCACAAGCAAGGTATTATGTCACATGCCCCCTAGTGGAAGTGTCTATAGCATTACATGGGTTTCAGTCCGGTGATACAGCTTTAGGGCTACCCAAGCATGCTCCCTCCTAAGGGATCTAGCTCATCATAAGTATGATAACTAATCAGGTCACCATTTAATATACCAAAAGGTATGAGGCTTGGGCTGGTGGTCCTCCCTACCACTTCTCTACATTGAGTGAATGTATGGTTATGCTTTGGGAATGCATTGAGGCTAAAAGAGGGACACCTAACTTAATTCTAATGCCCTAGCATAAATGCAATGCAATTTTTTAAAAAGTGACAAAGCATATTAATCACTAGACTCATTTATATTAAGTCAACTAAAGGTACTTTTAGAGCAAGATCTCATGGTCCCCAATGGAGTTATCAATATGATACACACCGAACCCCATAGGCATCCAGCTTGCTCTCAAAAGCCAGCTTTAAGGACTTGAGACTAGATCAAGGATTATTTAACTCGTGAAGATCGGCCACTTTGCAATGGATAGGGATTCAAGCCAATCCATAATTCCACAAGCCTAAAAAAGGCTTGAGACAGCGTCTTAGGGTATCCCTACTCATTTGCTAATGATAGACCTACGAGAGCGTCTGTTGGGCACACAAGGTAGGTATCATGGAGTCAACATCTAATAAAACATTGGAAAATGAGTTCTAACCTTATTAGGCTGAAACTAGAGATAGTTCGGGACCTCACTCCTATTTATATCTTTGGTTAATGTTATATAAATGAGTTTTATTGATTAATTTATTTTATCTCTTTTCTCACATAGGTTACTATGCTAGAAAAATAAAGGTGCACTCAAGCATGTTGGAAAGCGATAAATCATGGCATAGAAAAGAATTAAAGAATGTAAGAACAAAGTAAAGATAAAATCATACATAAATCGGGCAATTGATTGAGTTCATTTAGATAAGAACATTGGTCCTCACATGCATATTTACAAAAAGGTTGAATTTTGGGTGTGTTTTAGATAAAAATGGAATAATTGATCCATTGCGACTTTGAAAAGAAGTTTTCATATTAGTCAATATTAAGTAGAAAATCTTTTGTATTTATAAAGAGAAATTCTTTAATTTGCATATTATTTTGTGGATGAAAATGGGACATTGGTCCTTTTTATTATAGAAAAATCCCACTCAAACTTCTATAAAATCATTTAATGGGGTTTTTATAGTATCGCTCATAAAATCATTTATTTGCATTAAATAAAGACATGAAACATAATAATACAAGTAACATACATAAATTGATATATTTATTCATTTGTAAACATTGGTTCTCTCATGCATATTTATAAAATTCTTTTATGTAATTTTTGGAATAAAATAGGACATTAGTCTATTTTATAAGAAAAAACCAATTAATTAGATAAAAAAATATTTAAGTGAATTTTCTTAATTATCGTGCAAAAATCCATTTTTTACTATGCTCTTATGTATAGACAATTAAATAAAAAGTAACAAATAATATTACAGATTAAAAAAAATAAATGGATAAGGAAAAAAGGGAAATCCTAAGCTAACCCACTTCGATTTTCTAACTCGACCCGAGATGGGAGCACACATATAAAAATATACCAAGAAAAGACAATTAGTGAACCATAATAGAAATAACAATAAAAGTAAAAAAATGATATTAATGATGATATTAAATAATAATTATAAATATTATCATTAAAACAATAAAAAAATATTTACAATAATAAAATCAACACAAAATAATAATAATAATAATAATAATAATAATAATAATAATAATAATTAACAATATTAAAATCAAAGATAAAAAGACTAATATTAATAAAAAATCAATAATAACAGTAATCTTATTAATGCAATATTAATAATTATAACACAATAGTATAAGCAACAACAACAACAACAATAATAACAACATCCAAATTACTAGCATCAATAATAATTAATAATATTAAACATAATATTAATAACAACAAAAATGATAATAATGAAATTAACAATTATACTAACAATAATAATTCAAATAAACAACAATAACAACAACAACAACAACAACAACGACAACAACAATAATAATAATAATAATAATAATAATAATAATAATAATAATAATAATAATAATAATAATAATAATAATAACAACAACATTACCAAAATTAACAATAAAGACTAAAATTAAATATAATATTAATAATGCAAAAATAGCAATAATAATGGTAATATTAACGATAATAACAATTAAAATAATAAAATTGGCAAAAAAATAATTAAATATTAATTTAACAATCATACATTTAAGATAAATAAACATTTTAATAACAATAATAAAAAATATATTAGCAACTAGAATAATAGCAAAAATAATAAATTAATAAATAAGTTAATAAATTAATCTAATATATTAAAAAACAATTTATAAATTAATAATTAACAAAATTAATATAATAAATAATTAATTTATTAAGCTAAAATAATGAATTAATTCATAAAATTGGTTAGTAAATTAACATATTTTACAATTAATTAACAAATAATTAACAAAAATTAAAGTAATTAATTTACAAAAGTAAATCAATAAATCATATATTAAAAACACATTAAATCAAAGAAAATGATTATTTACTTAATTAATTAAAATTAAATGCTAGATTCTTGGGTTTTAGGGACTCAAGAATATTACCTTTAATATCGGTTCCATCACAGGATAAGAATTTGGTGCTCTAATGCTTTTTCCTGATTTTGGGGGATTTTTTGGAATTTTTTATTGTATTATTTTGGTTGAATTTCAATGGAAAATAGAGGAAGAAGAAAAAGAAAAAGAAGAAGAGAGAGAACGAGAGAGTGAAGAGAGAAAGAGATAGAGAGCCCCAAAATAAAAGGGAGAAAAAAAGCTTCTTCAAGAAGTTAAAACCAAAAAATCCTAAAATGGGATAAGATCTAAAAATCATATTTTTTCCTTCCTTTTTTCCCCTATTCCCAGGTGTAAATTGCGCTCTGAAAGTGAGTTATGGACTCAAGGAGTGACTTGATTGGTGAGTCATAGACCAAGGGAGTGACTCACTTGGTGAGTCATACCCCAACGGAGTGACTCGATTGGTGAGTCATGGACCAAGTGAGTGACTCACCTAGTGAGTCAAATCCCAAGAGAGTGACTCGCTCGGTGAGTCATGGATACTTTCAGAACCCATTTTGATCTTACTAGTAAGGAAAAAAAAGAGGGGAAAGATCCCAAAAGGATTTTTTAAACATTTGCAACTTGCCGAAGAGCTCAAAAAGCATTTTGAAAATAGAAAATCTAGGAGAAAGCTTGGCACTTCTTCTCTTTGTCTATTTATGAGAAACCACTTCCTCGTCAGGTAAATTTGATCAAGTGCTGCCTTAAGATCCAGTGTTTACACCTGCCCCTCACCTCTAGAATGCCAAAAATTCACACAATTACATGTCCCATGCATTGCATATACGTATTCTTGCATTTACTTTTATTTTTATTTTGTAGGGAATCGAAAATTTTAAGGACCTAAATATTAAACCTTGAAAGATTTGGGATGTCTGGAACATGAGAATTATTCATCTATAGATGGAGTATTAATAATGTTGTAATTTAATTTTAGATGGATAGAGAATGAAAAATCGATGAAAATGATCAAAAAAATGAAGAAAACGGTGTTAAAATGTGAAAATTATGAGACAATTAAAATTGAAGGGCATTTTGGTCATTTTAGCTTGAGGGATGGGACTTATTTCTATCCTGTCTGTCGCTAAGCGATGGATGGGATTCCCATACCTCACTTGATTTTGACAATAAAACCCTTTTCTTCTTCATTTTTCAGCCAAAACTTCATAACTTTCGACCTTCAAGCTCTCTTCTGATTTTTCAAGCTTTTCTCTCTTGTTTGATGTCCATTTTTCAAGCCATTTATGCTTGCGGACTCCAATGAGATGCACTTTAGGGAGTATATTTTTTTTACCATTTCTGCTTTTTTTATTTTTGCCTCCTCTAAGTAAGTATAAATTAATTCTTTTATTATTTCTCATCATCTTTTTTATTTTTCTCTTAAGTTAGAACATAATTTAGGCTAAAAAACTTTAGTTTTAGGCATGATGGATGTGAGCACTTACTGTTTTATCTGTATTTGTTATTATTTGTTATTTTTTTAGTTTAAAAATAAATAATGCCTTATAGTTTAAGTAATGTATTGTAATTATCAAACTTTCTTTATATGACACTGTATACAATAAAATACCTTATGTATGAGCATGTAAGTCTATAGTATTCCCCTTTTAGGCAATAATCCATGTGGCCTTTGATTTTTTTTAGAGGCATTTTTATATCACGTTTCCAATTGCACCAAGTATAAATAGTTTGGAATTGTGTTGTTTGGCAGCCATGATGGCCTGTGACTTCTTATTTGGTACTAAATGTGTTTCTTGTGTAAGAGACAATGTCATTCCTAGCCGGAATGATGCCGAATTTTTTTATCTCATTTTATTATTCTCGTAAAGTGTGAAATGTTAATAATTATGTTGTTTGGCAGCCATGAGGGCTTGTGCCATGTTTCTTTTCTTTAAATATGTCTTTTGTATAGGGGGCAGTCTCATTCCTAGGTGGAATGCTGTCAAAATTTCTTGAAAAGCATAAAATATAGTTCGTGTCAATACTATGATTATATTAGCCTTGATGTCCCGTGTGCTATTTGTTTGTCCTTTTTGTATAGGCAGCAGTCACATTCTTACCCAAAATAGTGACAAAATTTTGTTTGAAATAATCATAAAACGTGTACTATACATTTTGTCATACTACTGGAATAACCAAACATGTATTATCTTTGTGTTGATTTGCATGCGCTTCATGCATAAATTAATTGTAAAATATTTAACTCAACAAGTTGTTTAATTTCTTATGTATTTGACTGGCTTGCAATTCAAGTCAACTTCAAACTAACATATAACATTTCTTATAGGATGCCTCGTACGACAGCATGTCCCCAGCCATCCTAGCCAGTACCGGCTTACATGATGCCCGAGCAGGCTACGAGATACCGAACTCTGGGTCGAGTTCAATACAAGTCGAGCAGATTCATGTCCAGATAGTTCCTTGAGGACTTTGGACTACTTTGAAGGTTGACAGACTCCTAGCCATAGCAAGTTGAACCTATTTTTTTGCTCTGACTTTAGGACTTATCTAGATGTCACTCAGGAGGTGTTTGCTCCTCTACAGTATGGGGGATATCAATGTTCAGACACCTTAGAAGGGGTCATTTAGTTTTAGGCCTTTGGCATTCACCATAGCATTGTGAGGCACAAATTCACAGAGGCTATAGGGCTTCTTAGTGGGTTAGGCACTATTACACAACCCAGATTTATAGATAGGCATAGATGGAGGGTTGTGACCTTACCGGGAGCTATTTAAGACTCAGACAATGCAAAGAGCATGATCTTAACTTTTTAGATATATAGGTACCTGCAAAGAGTTTTATCAACCTCATACTTAGGATGCACGGGGAGTTTAGGTAACATTAATTCGATAGATATCACTAGCCATTAGGGGATGCAGGAGGGCCACCACATAGACATCACCCATGAGATCATCGCGACATTAACTAAGATAGGCACCATGTCAGGGACCCAAGTGTGTGTAGGAGGAGTTATTATGAGATTATTATTGTTCTTAGGAGCACGAGAGGTGGAGTTCGATGACCCCATCCTAAAGAATATTCAGATCTATAGGCGACAATTACAATAAGCATGTGGAGCCTATAGAGGGGCGTAAGGGAGAGTACAGACTACTTACTATACTTGAGACCCGACAAAGGTATGGCCTTAAGCCTGTAGTTCCAGATGTAGTGGTAGAGCAAGATGGCTAGGTTTAAACACCAGAGATAGTAGTAAGAGGATCAAAGAGATAAGCCTCGCGAGGCACAGGAGCCTTGAGGGCAGGGATGGACTTTGATTATGCGTATGACATGCAGATTGACCTAGATGATCTCTTGGGTGGCTTATCATAGACTCCAGTACATCTTGGATCTCCTATGATGCGTTAGAGGTTGTTGGCTATAAGGTGATTTTCCCCATATGGACATCCAAAAGCATCATCTTCTTTAGTTCCTCCACTTTATGGACACCCGAAATCATCTACCTCAACTGCACCTTCATGTTTTGCTCTCCCATCACCAGTACAAACACCTTTAATCCCTCATTTTAACAACATCTCTAAGAGGCTAGTGACGTTAGAAGAAACACAAATGACCATACTCACAACGGTGCAGTCTTTATAGACATTATCGGTAGCTATTTAGACTTTATAGATAGAGGTACGAGGTTCCAAGGCAGAAATGTAGGCCACAGGTTACAAGTTTGATGAGTCCCTATAGGTAGTGGATAAGTCTCTTACACAAGTCAGGGCATAAGGAGACTATATTGAGATAGAGGTTCTCAAGGCCAGAGAGATAGTGATGGAGACTGATGAGCAATTGAGGAGGTACATAGGGTACCTAAGAGGTGACCTAATGAGATACCTTAAGCAACATTCTAAGGTAGTCTTGCAGAAGTGATAGCAAAGGTTTTGCAGCCTTTGACAGTAGCGATCCCTAGATTCCATTTTAGGTTTGAACTAGAGGATGATCAGCTCCCTCCAATTCCTCAGGCTATAGCACAAACAAGACCACCAATTCCTAGACCACTGTCAGGGCCAGCCTATTGCAGAGCACTTGGGGCACTTGGACCAGGACCTTTATAATGATCTATTTTGTATTTAGAGAGTTTACTTGTTAAAATTTTTGATGTATATAAAAAGTGGAGTTGTATATAATTTATTTTATCATTTTATGTCTCATTTTATTCATGCTCATTATTCTTGGAAAAGTGAATGAAAATGAATACCATGTAATTAGCAAGATGATTTGTAAATAACCATACCATTACAAAACAAAGCAAAAGAAAAAGAAAAAATAATAATAACAATAGAAATAAAAACAACAATAGCAAAAAAAAAGACGAAATTTAATAAGAAACACACTAATATTTAATATCTTTCACACTAGGTACTCAAAACCCCACCAGGGGGCATGTATTTACTCCTTTAACAACAAAAAAATAAAGGCACCTACCTTCACCACAAAGAATTACCCAAACAAGGGTCCATACACCATAAACCCAAGCAACCATCACCATCCATCGGAGCATGAGAAGTTTTTATCTGAACACATCAAGAGCCATAAGGGTGATGTTGAAAACAAAGAACTACTAGATAAGAGGCATTGGGAAGTTTTCTAGAATGACTTCTAGCATCTCATTGATTTCCCAGTAGATAGATATGTGTATGTGCCAGAAATCTCCCTAGTGGATAGATACATATTTGCAAGAACTATACCCAGCGAAGCATTGCTTCAGAAGGAAGCAACCAAATCTCTAAGAAAGAACAACTGATAGGTTAGCTAATGAATGACACCAATAAAATATTGCCTTAATAATCTCATTTAATGTTACGGGGATGATTTTAATATCAATCAAGTATAACGCATCATTCGGACTTTGCATGCTAACAAACTGGCACTAGTCATTATGTGTTTCAACAATTTGATTCTGTATACCCCAAGCACTAATCAAATGCAATCAAGTCAACCTGATTCTGCATGCCCTATGTACTAATTAGGGAGGACCTTTCTTTCCCAATTTTGCATGCCTCAAGCACTAATTGGACAAGTAGAGACTCGTCCCTTCAATGGAGGTAGTTTCAAAATATGATTCTGTATGCTTCAAGCGCTAATAAGGAAAAACCTTTCTTTATCTTGATTTCGCATGCCCCAAGCGCTAATCAGATAGTTAATCTAGGGTTAATGCATCGAAAAACTAATGATAACTACCCAACCAAGAGACTCACTACCTCAAAAGGCATGTGTTTTAATCAACCAAGAGATTCCCTCCCTCAGGTACGGGTCTTTTTCCTTGTACTTTAAATTTTTGCTCACTTTTGGCACCAGTGCACCAACTCCTTAAAATTAGGGGTAGCTTTAGACACCGTGACCTAAGGTAGCCTAGTTCAAGATTATTCAATGATGAGGAATAACAAATTACTGACAGCAATGTTCAAATCTCAAAGCACCAATCGTCACATTTCTCGGTTTCTTTCAAGGATTTTCATGATTTTCTTAGTATCTTCAAATATTTCCAAGTGTTTTAACAAAATGTGCATAAAAACCTTATTTTAGACTTCTGGTGGTGACAGACGACCATATGTTACCTAAGGGATGCCTGTCTGTAGGCCCCTCTCTCCTGTGTAGTCTAAACCAGAGGTATTTTAGGAAATTTAGGGTTTAGTGATAAGGGTTGGCCGCCCTTCATTAAGGGATGCCCGTCCCTAGCTCAAAACCCAAATTTTTCCTATGTTTCCCTAGGTTTTTAAAAAGGGAGTTTATATCTTAAGATTTTTTTTGAATTTACAAGGGTTTTATCTCCAAATTTGAGTATATTTGAGTTCGAATTAAACTCAAATTCTTCCTTGGATATAAAAACTCAAATCTAGTGTTTTCTTAAGGGGGGAATCATTATTTTTAAGAGCCACATTTAGAGAAGGAGAATTCAATTTATTTCTCTCTTTAAACTTTTAGCTCTATCAATCTTTGTGAAACACACATCATGGACAAACAAATTTCATATCTTTTTTGAGAATTAAGAAGTGCGATTCAAAGTAGAGATCTAGACTACAATATTCACAGAGTTAGAATATCTCCTGACGATAATATTTTAGACCCATTTATTCATTCATTCATTCTCCCTCTACAATTTTATTCATATGTTCACATGATTATTTAGCATTAGTTTAATACATTTTTTTAATGCCATATGTGAATGATATCTATGCTTATTGATATGTGATGTGCTGCTGGACTACAAAATATGTTAGAGGCATGATAAAGGCATGTTCTAAATCTTGGATTCCTCTATTGTTGTCCATATGAAACTTTTAGTTGGTTTTTTACTTTTTCTCTTAATTCTGTAAATAGATTCTTTTTTGCATCTTATTTATGATTCATCATTAAAAAATATTTTTAGTATGATTTAGGATCTAATATCCATTTTTAATATGGTATGATATCCATTTTTCATGATTTTATGCACTTTTGCCATAATTTTATAGTTTTGGGTTCTGTCCAGAAGTGACGGACAAGAGGATAGCCTGACAGATGGTTACCTGCCACTTGATAAACAGGATGTGCCTAGGCCTGTCTCTTTGTCCTGTCCCTCTTTTCCCTTAGGCCATCCCTCATCTATTTTTGATTTATGTGAGCATGTTTTTATGGTATTTTCTTGTATATTTCATGCTTATATTTATTTTTATGTCATTTATTTATTTCTTAGGATATTTATGCATTTTTTAATCCCATTTTGCTTCTATATGATATATTTCTATGTCTAAATCTCTTCTGCTTGTATTAATAAATCTATAATTATTTTTGGTATAAATACTAACTTATTTGTTTTTTGTGTGATTTTTTGAGTAATTGATACCTTTATGGCTTTTGGAGGGTTTGTGGTTTTTTATATGGAAATTTGTGCTCCTAAATTGGTCATCTCTTTCACTCTTTGGTCATCTTAGTTATTTCATTTATTTTATTTATTATGCTTTTATCTTATTTATTATTTATTTTGCCCTTATTTGCTATGTTATTTTTGATGTATTATTTTTTTGGGATGTAATAGTTAGTAAAAAAAAAGGGATTTTTATGCATGATAAAATAAAGAGATATTATAACTATTTTTTATCAAATCAATTGGGTTTTCTTCCAAAGTATGGACCAATGTCCAATTTTTTTATCCCAAATTCACACAATGTAATTAAAGCTTTTTGTAAATATGCATGATGAAACCAACGTTTCCAAATTAATCAATAGCTCATTTTATGTATGTATATTGATCTGGTTTTGTATATGATTATTATCTTTTAGACGATTTGCCTCTGTAATAATTTTTAAGTAGAATTTTATTTATTTACTGCTTTTTATTTGATTGGGATATTTTAAATTCTATCACTTGCATTGTGTGAGAAAGGAGAGGGGATTAATTTTAAAACTCAATTATAAGTCAATGCCTAACCAAAATGCCTAATAAGAGAGATGTCCTGAACACCGGTCTCTATTTGGGCATCAAAATAAGGTTGAAAATCAATTCCCAATGTTTTGTTGGTTGGCGACTCTATGACACCTACCTCTTTGAGCTACTAGTAGATGCCTTCATGGGTTAACCGTCAGCAATAATTTAGGCTTAATCCTTTTTATTGCAAAGCGGTTAGTTTATGATTAAAAGTCAACCTCCTTCGATTTCGGGCCCTAAAAGTGGGCCTCCAAGAGCAAACCCGAAAGCGAGTAGCAAGCTCCAGCACTCATCACAATGATAACCGAATATACTATGCTTTGGCAACATCACATTTTTGTGATATTAGTCTTGAGAGGTGTTATAATCATGGGTAGTATAAGACTTAAAATTATAATGAGGGAATTATAATTTTTTTTATGTTATGATGTTTATTTATTTATATATCATGCATCACTTTATACATGAAATCTCATACACATATATAATAATTCATCACATCACATACTGATATAATATATAAAACTTGTCATAGCATGGAAAAAATCTATATAATCTATATAAGCTAATATAAAGATCAAAGATCAATCTTAGGTGTAAATACATGGACTTTTTTTATCAACAACTTCTATTTTGCAACTCCAACATCATGGAATTGGATTGATCTCCTTCTTGGTCTTCGTGAAGTTCCTTTGTCTTTATTACAATAATGAAACAAACTATTCTACTATAACCATTACAAGAAAATACTCAATAAGCAATAAAAATTAGCAACAAAAATTGTTGATTTTCCATTTCTAATTAAAATTAGCAATGAAAGGAATGGTCACAAATTTGACCATTGCTTTTTTTAACCATTGTTATAAAAATAAATATATATTTATATTTATATTTATATTTATATTTATATTTATATTTATATTTATATTTATATTTATATTTATATTTATATTTATATTTATATTTATATTTATATTTATATTTATATTTATATTTATATTTATATTTATATTTATATTTATATTTATATTTATATTTATATTTATATTTATATTTGATTACTTGAAGCTGTTGCCCTTTAGCTGATGAACATGAGCATCTATTTTTTTGTACTCAACACTTGGCTAATCTCTATATATGCAATATAAGAAAAATGTATTTTAAAAAGTGCGTGTACATATATTTATGGAGTGGTAATTAAATAGATTATAAAAAAAAAGAAAAAAATCTCACAGAACTTTGGCAAGTTCATTAAGAAGCCTTTTAGAGTCTTAAAAGAAAAAAGAGACAACTTCAGTACAAAATCTAGATTACTTTCATTTTAAAGCTATTGAAGTTGGTTAAATTGCTCATCCAATAATCCCTAATTGCAACCATAATTTAATTAACTCCATCATTATATATACACATACACAAAGAAATTAAACTAATTAAGCTATATATATATATGCAAATTAAAATAATACTCACCTCATGAAACAGTGAAGTTGTGTAATCAACTAATTGTCTTTGCAACTAAACTAAGCCTTTCATTGTTCTTTTTCTCCTTAATAGAAACTCCCTTTTCAATATCTGCAATTGGTATAACAGTTGATCCCATGTTTTTTAACTATTACTTGATTTTAGTATAATAATTCTTGAACATGTTGCTATGCATTGATATATAATTTCAACAGAAACAACATTAGCACCTTCAGCATTAAAGAATGCCAAACCCCTATTTCTGCTCTTTCCATACATTAAAAGCTATAGACAATAGCCAAAACAAACATATGCATATGACAAGCTGTGTTTTACGGTACCTATATGGAATTTTTGAAGCATAAATAATTACCCCGTTACCAGCATAAAACAACTAAAGATTACACTAAGTGACAGTAACAAATCCACTCTTTCAATTGGTCAGCTTGACTAGTTACATGTAGGTAATACCAGATTCAAACCCAAGGTTCAATGCTAAGACTCATTTTTTTATGATCCAAAATATTTTTAACAAGTAAACAAATCCAGTTGTGTTTTACGAATCCTTAGAAGCTTGTTCTACAGCTTTGTTTTTATTCTCTAGAAGTTTTTAAGAAGCCAATACCTAAGTAGAACATAAAAAAGAAATCCATTGAAAACAAAGAATAGTCAATCCTAAATTGACAAGACATATAGCTACCTTGCATTTTTGTATCTAATACCACTGACATTATAAAATATATGCACAACATTAACTGTCCATAAATCCACCATGTTAATCATTTCAAGATGGTTTTTCAATCCCAAATCCACCAAGTTAATCATTTTATATCAACACTTACTGTCCATAAATCATACAACATGATTGTCTGAAAGTTATGAGCATAAAGGAAAATCTAGCTCAATAAAAACACAAGTCATTTTTAATGTTTTTTTCTAATTAAGATTTAATCTATAAAAAACTTACTGTCCTATTGTTGAAGTCAAATTAATACCAAAGTTAATAGTGCATAGTCATCCTATCTGTAAGACAACTTTAACAAAATTATTATATTATTACTTTAAACTAAAACCTATAGTTGGCTTGCCCCAATTATTATTCAAAAAAATAGATGGATTTATTCTCATAACTAGCAAACAAAAGATGTGTTATCATTGTAGATGACCTAATTGAATTCAAAATAAATTGCAAAATTAATGAACAAACCAATATGAATGTCAAAATAAATTGCTGAGTCACAATTCAACATAAATGTTAGAATAAAGTGCAGAATAAACATAGGTTTGTCTACCCAAAAATAAACACTTATTTTTTGGATATTTCAAACATGACCAATGTACCCATGATGTTAAATATGCATCTCAAGATAACTAATCACAAAATGCAACAAGTAAAAGAATATCACAATAGTGGAACAAAAAGACCATATTCACACATCTGAGCAATCTTTTATTTCTCCTTTATTTCACACATCCCCTTCTCTTGATTCACAGCAAAAGCAAATAGATAAAACCATCATGATCATCAAATAGCAACAAAGCACTAATAAAATCTGTAGTCAAGCTAACTAAGAAGTGATATTTAAAAATGTTGTGTTTTTCTTTGACTTGCTCCGTCATAAGCCAATCAAAACACTACCTCTCATTGGGAAAAGAAAATGAAAAGAGAAGCTAGCTTTTGATCCATTCATGAAGTTTAAAAGTCCAAAAATATCTCATTAAGAAATTCTTTCACCTTTTAAAAATCAAGGACAAATAAACCCCAAAAAAATTGAAAGGGCCAAAAGGCATATGCAAAATAGGATTAGAATTCTCCTTCCTTTAAAGACAAGGATAATGAAAATAAAACTCAAGCCAATAGAAAATTGAAACATCAATTTTTCCCCAAAATAATGGCATTAACATGAACTAACCAGATCATGGCCAAGATAAATTCCATATGCAAATAAAAGGTCCTATAAACATAACTTTAAGAAAAAATAAAAAAGAAAAAGAACTTTAAGGACCTAATACGCATGAACTCTATGCATCAAACATGAAGTGATAGTCCACATACTGCATTTTCCTTTAAAAAAAATAAAATGAAAAAGTAATTAGGAAAGAATAAACAAAGAAAACAAAAAATGTCAAAGTTCCCGAAATGAACAAAGCATAAAAAGCCAACAAATCTTATTGATCAATAAATTAAGAGTAGTAGGGTTTTACAGAACCCACAAAGAAAAATTATATACTGCAATAAAGTAAAGAAATAAAAAATAATTATCTAAGTAAAAGGCTAGGAAACAATTTCAAAAAGAGAAAAATATAAATGTCACTAGTAGGAGAAATTCAATGTTGATCCTCCAGGGAAAGAAAGTCCATGAATCAAATCAAAGATCTAAAGATTTTGATTTCAATTTGAATAAAACCCTAAAAATTCATCTTAAAACATTTGAATTGTTGTAAATCGAAGGAAATCAAAAAATACAACTGAGATTTTTGGACTTTGAAGAATATAAAAAAGAGGATTTTAGCCCTTTCTCCTTTTTAGGTTTTACAGCCGAAATTAATTTTCAAAAGGTGAAATAAAATAACAACCAAATCTAGAATGGATCTAAGAAAAAGAGAATCAATAGAAACTCAAAACAGAAAGAACATAAACCTTGGTGGGCAAGGGAGAGGGAGAGAGAGAGGGCAAGAACAGCAGGCTAGGCAGGGAGAGAAGGAGGATAAATTTCAACTACAATAGAGATGTATATATAAAACCCTAATTAAGCATAAAGAGTGAGTTATAGCCGTCACTTAAGAAAAAAAACAAAAGAAAATTGTTTTTCTTCTATAGCCTCAAAAAAGAAAAAAAAAACCCTAGCCACCAAGGAAGGGAGTTAGCATCCTGGGCGATTCTTTTTATTGCATTTGTGTGTAGATACCGATAGATGGTGTCGTTTCTCTTGAGGTCACACCTACAATTCGATTTATCTGCGCTTTAAGAGGATTTTTATCTATGCTTCAAGAGGTTGGTAATCGTTACACTTCTCTTTCTATTAAATCAATTAGACCGCTTGGATCCGTGGTGGGTTTCTTTTTCGCTACGAATTTTTTTAATTTTAATATTTTGAAACACAATACTTAATTACCTATTCCTGCAATATGCTATGCAACATGGTCACCTATTGGTGGATACAACTATACAAGATTTTGTCTAATGAACCTATTGTTAATAAATTAACATTTTGCTTTTTCTTTATTACTTACTTTGCTACTTAATCTCTTTATATTCATTTTTCTATTAAATCATACATAATTCCTATTTGGGTGCAAAATTACGATTAGATCACTAAACTATTTATTTATTATATAAGTTATTATTTGACTTCCATTTTGACCCCTTTTTGCTTCATTCGACATTTATTCCATTCTCAATGAAAATTTACATTCTAGTCGTTATGTTCACTCATGAAGAGATAATTAACACTTAAGTCCCTATATTTTCTTCTTATCATATTTTAACCTCTTTAACTTTAATATTAACTCTTTTTGCTTCTTTATCTTTTTATTCCATCTTAAGTGATAAATTTATATTTTAGTCCCTATACTTTTCCCCTATAATGGCAAATTACAATTTAATCTCGAAACTTTTTATTTATCTACATTAACACGGTATGACCTTAATTTTCACTCTCATTATTTCCTTCTACCATCTTTCACCTTAAATGAAAATTTTACTTTTTGGTCTTTATGCTTACTTATGACCTGGTAAATTATATTTTGGTTCCTGAAATTTTTCATTAATTACGAATTTGCCTTTCATCACTTATTTGATTGTTTTAATTTTTTAATCATCCGTTTGTAGCCAATTTATGATTTTGCCCCTAACTTTATCACATAATTATGTTTTTGTCCTTTTTAAATCTATTAATCATGATCTCCATCTTATTTCTCACTTTATCACATTTATGACATCTTTTATGCGTAAATTACTATTTAATCCCTGTCTTTTTACATAATTACCATTTTGCCCTTCCTGAACTATTAACTACACTTTTTACATTATTTATTATTCTATTTCCTTTATGACATATTCTATGTATGATTTGCCCCTAAACCCTTATTTTCCCATATAATTACAATTTTGTCCTTATTAAAACTGTTAAGCACATTTGTTTTCATTATTTCACATTAGATTG
This sequence comes from Excoecaria agallocha, assembly GCA_037975025.1. NCBI lineage: Eukaryota > Viridiplantae > Streptophyta > Magnoliopsida > Malpighiales > Euphorbiaceae > Excoecaria > Excoecaria agallocha. The sequence continues at coordinate 37,307,059 of CM075807.1, read as the reverse complement.
TATTTTTACATCAATCTTTATATTATTACCACTATGTATCATATAATATATTCTCATTCATCAACAACACATGTGAAATCATAACCTATATGGTAAATAACATTTAAACATGATGAAAATATAACATTATCAAAGGGTATACCATTCGGCCCTAATGAAAAGTTCAACCATACCATACATTTTCCTATTACTTTCTATGTCATATATGTTTCTAAATTTAATTCATATGTTTATACATTGATATACATTTATTTTACCTTGATAACTATTTGTTATTGTGACGTGCATCGAAGCCTGCATTTCATTTCTGGTTGGGTTCTTGAAGGCCTACTTTTAGGGCCCGAGATCGAAAGAGGCTCGCTTTTGATCATAAACTGGCCATTTTGCAATAAAAAAAATTGATTCTAAATTATTGCTGACGATCAACCTATGAAGGCTTCTACTAATGGGCTTAAAAAGGCAAGTGTCATGAAGTCACCACCCTATAGAACGTTGGAAATTGAATCTCAATCTTATTTTGATGCCCAAACAGAGACTGGTGTTTAGGACATCCCTCTTATTAGGCATCTTGGTTAGGTGTTGTTTCATAATTGAGTTTTATATTTAATCCCCTCTCCTCTCTCACATGATGCAAGTAATAGAATTTAAGTAAACATCCCATTCAAATAAGATGCCATAAATAAATACTTAAAATAACATCATACTTAAAAATTATTACATAAGCAAATCATCCAACAAAAAAAAATAAATTACATAAATCCGAGCATTTATTTAGGAACATTAGTTCATTCATGCATATTTTATAAAAGAGGATTTTATTATGTTGTGAGAATTTTTGGGTTAAAAGTTGGGTATTGGTCCATTTTTATTAGAGAAAATCCAACTCAAAAAAATGATTTAAGTGAAATTTTATCATTTAACCTGTAAAAAAATAATTTATTACTACCTATTACATTCCTAAAAATAATACATCCAAATAAACAATAAACATTGATGGAGAAAGTAAATAAATAATTAATGAAATAATAACCAAGAAAAAAATGAAATAACCTAGATAAAAAGAGAGACCAGAATGGGAGCATGACTTCCCATGCAAATGTCATATGTCCTCCATAGCCATAAATATACCAATTATTAAAAAAATGAACAAATAAATTAATTAGCATTAATGATAAAATAGCTACATAATTTACACCTACAAATAAACTAATCACAAGTACAACAACATACCTACAATAACAGAAATATGCCAAGTATTGTATAAATACTGTATGAAACAAATATTAAAATAAAAATGCATAAAAATCCTAGAATACAGGAAAAAACCTAAAAAAAATACCCCAGGGACGTTCAAAAAAAAAGTGAAGGACCGCCAACTATGGAGCGAGGGATGGCCAGGAAAGAGGCAAAAGGACATCCCGTCTTTCGAGTGAGGGACAGCCATCCCTCACACTTTCTTCCCGTCCCTCACTTATAATACAGAGTAGAAACTTGAAAAATAAAAGAAAAAAAAGGAAATTATGCAAATGAATATTTCAGTCCTAGATATGCAATAATTAATCATTAAATCATGCCAAAAAGGCATTAAAATACCAAAACATACATCATATTGCATTAAAATTAATAAAGTACAACACATGTACATGTTAAAAAGAAGAACTAAAAATACAACAATGGAGGAATCCCTTTGATCATCATGGCATTAAAACATCACATAAACAACTTTAACAAAGAAAACATGTTATCCAAACTCAACAATAAAAACGAATCAAATTATCATGCAAATAATTATGAGATTGGATAAATGAATGATAGAGAGAGAAACTATAAATGAGCCTAGAACATTACCCTCAGGAGATATTTTAACTCTGTAATTTTTGAAATCCAGAGCTCTGCTTCGAATTGTGTTTTTTATTCTTGAAAAAAAGTATGAAATATTTTTTATATGTGTTAAGAAAATTGCTAAAGCATAAACTTTTTAGAGAGAGAAAGATATTAGTTTTCTTCCTTCTCTAATGGTTTTTTTTTCTCCAAGAACAATGATTCCCCCCTCTTTTAAAACCCTAATTTTTTTTCTTATATCCCTCAAGGAGAGTTTTAATTTGATTATAACTCAAAAATTGCCAAATTAGGAGATAAAATCCCAAAAATTCGAATCTCATCTTTATTGCCCCAAACTTCCCCTTTTGAAAATCTAGAAAAAAGTGAGAAAATCTAAGTTTTGACCCAGGGATGGGCATCTGTGAGTAAGAGACAACCGTCCATCATCACTAGACCCTAGATTTCCCAAAATACCCTTAATTTACACTGTTTTGGAGATGAAGAACCACAAACAGCTGCCCCTATAACGTCCTCGGATGGCTGCTTGCCGATATTGTTCGCTTTGGGCCTTAACCCTCATGGTTTTGTTTTTGGGTCTCCCCAAAAGGCCTCAACAAGGGAGAGGTATCCATAGCCTTATAAGGACTACTTCGTTCTCCTCTCCAACCGTTGTGGAATCCTTTGACTGAATCCCCCTGTATGTGGGAGCCTTTGACTAACTCCACCCCCCTAAGGAGGCTCAGCACCCTCGCTAACACATCAGGCCTGGCCCCATGGCCAACACACCAATCCAGCACCAGCTCTGATACAACAAAATGAAACACCCTTATCCCTTCTAACACTGTACCGGCATACCGAAGACCGAATTTTTTTTTCAACTTAACCTCTATATTTAAAAACTTAATAACCTTTACTTAACCAATAGCTATCCTTTTTCTGATGACTTATAACTGTCCAATTTACTATGCATTTAATAAAAATTTTGCAATATAACAGTTGTACATAATGCTAGCCCCCTGAAAAGCAACAAATTACACAGCCTCTTAGAGGCACAACAATCCATAGCAATAAAAACAATAATAACATTCATTTCCATCCATTCCATTAATTCACAATCCAAACACTACTTAACTAAAAAGAATTTCCGTTTACATTACATAACCAAAAGTAAAGTTGTACACATATATACATGCCAAAATTTATGAACTAGAGCATCCTAAAAGAAAGCTTGCAATCTGAATTCTTTCTCCTCCTCCTGATTACCTGTGCGCAGAAAAACTACATGCTGAGCACTCAACATGCTCAGTGGTGACTAATAATCGATACATTTCCTAACATTTTCATTATTAATCTTAAATGATAACCTATACGGATAAGCATAAGCACAAAATCATTCATTATTGCATTCATAATACTGACTTAATACTTCTTATAAGATTTACAATTTTAATCACATAATTACAATTTTGCCACTATAGGTTCAATAATGATTTTCATACTAATAATTAAAGCAATTTACATCTCTTTACACTTAATTTGTCATTTATAAGAAAAATTACATTTTAGCCCTTATTGTTAATAAAATTCACTTTCTAAATAATTTAACTATTATTGGACTATTTTATCCTTATTTAATCAATTCTCATTTAATTTACTAACTTTTTCACTTTTAGGAAAACTTTCTTTTTCTTTCATTTTGATCCTTTTACATTTTCTTTTCTTACTTTTCATCTTCTTTTCACTTCTTTTTCATTTTATTACCATTATGCCCCTAGTACATACCCGGCAAAAAATCTCGGATCGGATACACGGAACATGGACCCCACGGGTCCCACTAAAAAGAGAAATGATTCCCAAGGAATTATTCTCAAAACACTGCACTTTACACTTTCACTTTATACTGAAGCTATGGAGATCAATGATCCTACCCATAGCTAAGCAAGTCGCCATGACTTGCACTGCGGTAAAGAGTGTTCCTATGGCTAGCCAATTATATCCAGAACTAGTTTTTACAGCCAGACTAATCCTAAGGGCACAGAATAATTACTTTATTAATTCTTTTAATTTCCGAAACATTCATCAATTGACTTTTTATTCCTTTTTCATTGACTATCATTTATATTCATAGAAATTCACCTTTTTTAAAGTTTTCATGCAATTATTCATTAGTAACCAATTATTTTCATTACACATAATACATTAAAATTTCAAATAAAATTCTAATAATTTCCATAAATGCTAATAAAATTTATTTATGCATTATTTATTATTTATTATCATTTTTCATCAAAATAATCACTTAATTCACTATAAATCACAACGTGCCTTATGTACATATACTATACATAATCAAAAAAAAATTACCAATTAATTTCCAAATATTCTTTAAAAATTCATACACATTAATTATCAAGTCTACTATTAATTTAAGCTAACAATTATTATTTTTATGCAATTTTCTCACTATATACCTTAATGATTAAATTCGGCCAACCCTAATTCACCATCCTAAAAATTGTATTTCTTATATTAAAGTCTTTATTTTATCTTCTTTCATGATTAATTTCATTTACCCTAACATTAGTGCATCAATTAACAACTTTAATTATTTTTGCCCTAATTACATAATTAAGAAAAATTTATAAACTTAGAAAATGTAAAGATTAATTAGTCACTTACAATTTTCTCTTGAATTAGGGATTCTAGGCTTCCTTTTCCTTGCATTTGTCCTTTGAAAAACTCCCTCTTTCTTCACCACCTACATAGGCAGCCCATTCAAGCTTAGTTTTCTTCATTTTCTTGTTCTCAAATGCAAAAACCAACCTCATAATCATAATCTACATCCAAAAATCTATGAAAAACCACTAAGGAATCAAATTAAAACATTAAGATTCACAAGTTCCAACTTAACCCTTTTTCTTTCTTCCCTTGATTTCTTCACTTCCCTTGCCCAAATCAATCAAGTGAAGCTATATTATTGATTTAGAGGGATGGAACTACAACTCCTAAGTTGAAATTTATGAGAGATTTTGAGTGGTTAAGAAGTAAAAGAGAGAGAGAAGAAATGGAAGGTGTGTTCGGCCAAAGGAGAGGAAGGAGGAAGATGAGATAATTTATGGACTTTTCTCCAGAATTCTGGCTCTTATAAACCTCCCTAATGGGCCCAAAATTGGGCCAAAATGATGGGCTTTGCCCATTTAACTTAAAAGGCCCAATTTAGGCCTCTAAAGGCCCAATTAAAATTCTCTCTCTTCCAGCCATCAAATCACTCTAAAAATAATTTCATCACTCTTATCACATCAAAAATAGCTAGCACGCAAATTTTTGCTCAATCGAAGTTCGTTATCGGTCCAATTCGACAACTGCCGGTGTCACCGAAAAATTCCATTCTCAGCACTAAAATATTCTACACAAAAATTCATGTAGGTATGCAAAATCTGGCAATATTCGGAGTTCGTTTACTATTTTTAATTATGTATGCAAAATCAAGTCACCTTCCCTATCAGGAAAATTGACTCGCTAACTTTTTCATATTTTTGACCTTTGGAAGCCTATTTGACCTCAATTTCACTTTAAATTTCAACCCCGGACTCACCATGACCAATACTTTCCGATGGTCCAATAAAATTTTTTTAACTTTCGGGTGTCCTTTCGGGCTTGGAAAGCACTATTCACCATCGGAAAGTACTGTTTACGGCTGACCTGGTGTTGAGGCCATTACATTTCTCCCCTACTAAAAGAAATTTCAACCTCGAAATTTACATGAACTGAAAAGTAGAGGATAACGCTTTCTCATCATTGCTTCGGGTTCCCATGTTACCTCTTCGACATTATGGTGATGCCATAGGACTTTCACCAAAGGAATCTGTTTGTTCCGAAGCTGTCGGACTTCCCAAGCCAAAATCTTTACTGGTCTTTCTTCATAACTCATGTCAGCCTGAACTTGTACCTCTTCAGGTGCTGTCACATGGCTCGGATCAGACCTATATCTCCGGAGCATGGACACATGGAAGACATCATGTATCTTCTCCAAAACAGATGGCAGTTTCAATCTATAGGCCACGGGACCCACTCGTTGAAGTACCTTATATGGACCAATAAATCTAGGGCTTAACTTGCCCTTCTTTCCAAATCTCAAAACCTTTTTCCATGAAGATACCTTCAGAAAGACCTTATCTCCGACCTGAAACTCGATATCTTTTCTCTTTAAATCTGCATAGGACTTCTGATGATCCATTGCTTCCTTCAATCTGCTTTTAATGATCTGGACCTTTTCTTCAGAGTCACGAATTAAGTCCGAACCCAAAAGCTTCCTCTCACTCAACTCAATCCAACACAAAGGAGTCCTGCACTTCCTACCATACAATGCTTCAAATGGAGCCATTTTCAAACTAGATTGATAGTTGTTGTTGTAAGCGAACTCAGCTAATGGCAAATGTTTTTCCCAATTAGTACCAAATTCAAGGACACAACACCAAAGCATATCCTTTAATGTCTGAATCACTCCCTCGGACTGTCCATCAGTCTGAGGATGAAAAGCTATAGTGAAACGAAGCCTAGTACCCAAAACATCCTGAAAACTCTTCCAGAAGTGAGAAGTAAACCTGGGATCCCTATCCGATACAATGGATGTAAGCACTCCATGCAATCTAACCACCTCCTTTATGTAGAGTTCTGCCAGCTTGGTCAAAGAGAAATCCATTCGAACTGGCAAGAAATGAGCTAATTTGGTGAGGCGATCAACTATTACCCAAATGGCATCATGTTTCCACGGAGTCATAGGTAGCCCAGTCACAAAGTCCATGGTTACCTGATCCCATTTCCACTCTGGAATAACAAGTGGTTGAAGTAGTCTAGAAGGAACTTGATGCTCTACTTTCACCTATTGACAAGTCAGACATTTGCCCACAAATTCAGCCACATCCCACTTCATGCCTGGCCACCAATAGTAGACTTTCAAATCCTGATACTTTTTGTTACTCCCAGGATGCATAGCATAGCTACTATAGTGTGCTTCTACCAAAATCTCTTTCTTCAATTCTTCCTGAGCTGGCACACAAAGTCTTCATTTGAAATAGAGGTTTCCATCATCTGACAATGAGTAGTCATTTACACTGTTATGTTGTATCTTATCCACAATAGCCTTTAGACTATTATCTTCTTTCTGAGCCTCTTTCACTTGATGTACAAAATCTGATTTGACTCGCAATTCAGCTACTATAGCTCCATTTGACGCTAAACTTAGGCTGGTATTCATTGCCCGAAGAGCTGCAAAGATCACTATTAATCATTTACAGTTATCAATGCCTTGCACAAGTTCATTTCAAAACATTAACATTACTTGACATAAATTTCCTGCTGAGCGCATCAGCCACTACATTTGCTTTGCCTGGATGGTAGTCGATGTAGCAATCATAGTCTTTGATCAACTCCAACCAGCGTCTCTGTCTAAGATTGAGTTCTTTCTTGGTAAGCAAATACTTTAAACTCTTGTGATATGAGTAAATGTAGCATCTTTCTCCATATAAGTAATGCCTCCAAATCTTTAATGCAAAAACAATGGCTGCTAACTCTAAATCATGAGTGGGATAGTTTTTCTCATGAGTTTTGAGTTGTCGGGAAGCATAAGCTATTACCTTGCCCTCCTGCATCAGAATGCAACCTAAACCATTCCTAGAAGCATCACTATAGATCACGAAGTTCTTGCCTGACTCAGGTTGAGTAAGTATAGGAGCTTCTGTCAACATCGTCTTTAACTTCTCAAAACACTCTTGGCACTTGTCAGTCCACACAAATTTGACATTTTTCTGTAGCAGATGTGTCATAGGAATTGCAATGGTGGAGAAGCCCTTGATAAATCTCCTATAGTATCCAGCTAAACCCAGAAAACTTCGCACTTCGGTTACATTCTTGGGTGGCTTCCACTGAAGGATTGCTTCAATCTTTGAAGGATCTACTTTAATGCCCTCTACAGAAATAACATATCCCAAGAAGGATACTTCGTTTAGCCAAAAGTCACATTTACTGAACTTGGAATACAACTGCTTTTCTCTTAAGGTCTGCAATACAATCCTTAGATGTCTATCATAATCCTCCGGTGTCTTGGAATACACTAGTATGTCATCAATGAAGACCACCACAAATTGATCCAAGTAGGGGTGAAAAACTCTATTATCAGGTACATCAGCTTCTTTTACCCCCATTTGATAGTAGCCTAATCTCAAATCTATCTTGGAGAAGACATCAGCTCCTTTAAGTTGATCATACAGGTCTTCGATGCGAGGAAGGGGATACTTGTTCTTGACCATAGCTTTATTCAACTATCTGTAATCTATGCATAGTCGAAGGGTCCCATCCTTTTTCTTTACAAATAGGACAGGTGCTCCCCACGGAGAAGTATTGGCTCTAATAAACCCCTTATCGAGTAACTCCTGAAGCTGGACTTTTAATTCTTTCAATTCTGCAGGTGCCATTCTGTACAGAGCAATAGAGATAGGAGCAGTGCCAGGAGTGACCTCAATGGAGAATTCCACCTCTCTAGTAGGTGGTAAGCCTGAAAGTTTATCTGGGAACACATCCTGGAACTCCCTAACTATAGGCACATCTGAAACCCTTAAACTATCTTTCTATGCCTCGACTGCATAACACATAAATGCTTCACAACCTTTTTTAATCAACCTTTTTGCTGCAGTAGCTCATATCACATCAGATAGAAAGTCAGATATCACACCTACAACAGTAATATCATCACCACTCTAAAGTTATAGGGTAACCCTCTTTTTTCTACAGTCGACAGTCACTTGGTGGGCGGATAGCCAATTCATCCCAAGAATCAAATCAAACTCGTGGAAGGGCAATTCGATAAGATTTGCCAGGAATACATGTCCCTGGAATTCACTACCACACTATGTCCCAGAGGATTACTCACCAAGATGTCCTTGGCCAAGTAGGCCTCTTTCATCCCTTTATCCCGTGCCAGCTCTATGCTAATATTAGAATGTGTGGACCCTAGATCTATCAATGCATATACTAAATTAGATAACAGAATGAACTTACCTATAACCACATCAGGAGCATCCTTCTCTTCACGAGCTCTCACAGCATATATCTATCCCCCCGACCGCCTCTGTCCCTGAGACGACTGGCCAATCGATTTGGAGGCTAACAGATTAGGGGCTGCTCCCCTACCACACCTACGAGGTGCAGAAGATCCAGTACCAGAAACTGGTGAAGCTATTGAAGCAGTCTTAATCATCGGGCAATCTTTAATCTGGTGCTCTCTGGACCCACACTTAAAACAAGCTCCTGTTAGAAATCTGCACTCCCCAGGGTGTGTCCTGCCACAGTGCTCACACTGTACTGCTGATCTACTCTCTCTACCTCGGGGTGTACTAAATGCCGTGGTGGCAGTAGGCTTGCCACGGGAGGCACTACCCTATCCTCTACCCGCTGGTGGATGGCCCTGAGGTGCCTACTAACCCTTTTGCTTCTTACCCTATCCTGACCTCCCACTACTCTGTCCTTGCTTTCTTTTCTGCTGGAATTAGGATTGTCGCTCTCCTTGTTCATCCTGAGTAGTTTCTAGCTTAAGAGCTGTATCAATCATGGCCTTTAGATCTAGGTATCTCTAGGCCCCTAAGATCTGCCTCAACTCGGTACACAATCCCCTCTCGAAACGCTAACATAATCTCTCTTCTGTGGCTATACCCTCATCTAAATAAGCGCTCAAGTGCTCAAATTCTCTATCATACTTAGCCACTATGCGATTTCCTTGCCTCAACCTCCAGAAAGCATCTTGCATAGCAAGCTTGTATTCAGACCCAACATATTTCTTCTTAAACTGATCAATGAAAAACTTCCAATTTAAATGATCTGCAAGTGTGTGTCTCCGAACTGAATCCCACCAGATGAAAGTTGGACCTTGAAGCAAGGCAATAATACCCTCAAGCTTCTATTCTTCGGAACTATGAGTGATTTCAAATAGTCTCTTTATTTTAAAAAGCCAAGCCTCTGCAGCTGCTGGCGTCAAAGGGTCCTCACCAGTAAAATCCTCTGCTCCCAATATTTTTAACTGTTCTAATATAGGTCTTCTTCTAGGCAGAGCAGGCTGCTGAACCTGAACCACTGGTGGCAATGCCTGAGCCTGTGCAGCCTGAAGTCGCTGCTGGATGTAATCAGACATCAGATTGAGAAAATCCAACTGAGGAGGAAGAGGTGGAGGAGGCGCTACTGGTGGAGGTGCCTGCTACTGTGGGACCTCTTTTTGCCCCATATTGCTCGAGGCCTCACTCCTGTTATCTCCTGCCTCACGACTCGGCTCACCAGACATCTTTTCACTATAAAATAGAAAGGAGCAAGAATTCATTAATTCCAAAATAACTTCTCAAAATAACAATTGGCATGTATATAATTGATTTAAATCAAACATTACACCAACTCCGATCTTAAAACCGTCTAAACCTTGCTGTAATACCAACTATAACGTATCCGGATGGTTGCTTGCCGATATTGTCCGCTTTGGGCCTTAACCGTCACGATTTTGTTTTTGGGTCTCCCCAAAAGGCCTCGACAAGGGAGAGGTATCCATAGCCTTATAAGGACTACTTCGTTCTCCTCTCCAACTGATGTACGATCCTTTGACTGAATCAACATGTATATGGGAGCCTTTGACTAACTCCACCCCCCCTAAGGAGGCTCAGCACCCTCGCTGACACATCAGGCCCGGCCCCATGGCCAACACACCGATCTAGCACCACCTCTGATACCACAAAATGTAACACCTTTATCCATCCTAACACTGTACCGGCATACCGAAGACAGAAATTATTTTTTTTAACTTAACCTCTATATTTAAAAACTTATTAACATTTACTTAACCAATAGCTATCCTTTTCTGATGACTTATAACTGTGCATTTAATAAAAATTTTGCAATATAACGGTTGTACATAGTGCTAACCCCTTAAAAGCAACAAATTACACAGCCTCTCAGAGGCACAGGAATCCATAGCAACAACAACAATAATAACATTCATTTCCATCCATTCCAGTAATTCACAATCCAAACACTACTTAACTAAAAATAACTTCCGTTTACATTACATAACCAAAAGTAAAGTTGTACACATATATACATGCCAAAATTTATGAACTAGAGCATCCTAAAAGAAATCTTGCAATCTGAATTCTTACTCCTCCTGATTACCTGCATGCAATAAAACTACACGCTGAGCACTCAACATGCTCAGTGGTGACTAATAATCGATATATTTTCATTATTAATTTTAAATGATAACCTATACGGAAAAGCATGAGCACAAAATCATTCATTATTGCATTCATAACACTAACTTAATATTTCTTATAAGATTTACCATTTTAATCACATAATTACAATTTTGCCAGTATAGGTTCAATAATGATTTTCATACTAATAATTAAGGCAATTTACATATCTTTACACTTAATTTGTCATTTATAAGCAAAATTACATTTTAGTCCTTATTGTTAATAAAATTCACTTTCTAAATAATTTAACTATTATCGGACTGTTTTATCCTTATTTAATCAATTCTCATTTAATTTACTAACTTTTTTCACTTTTAGGGAAAATTACTATTTTACCCCTAAACTTTCTTTTTCTTTCATTTTGATCCTTTTTCATTTTCTTTTCTTACTTTTCATCTTCTTTTCATTTCTTTTTTCATTTTATTACCATTATGTCCCTAGTACATACCCGACAGAAAATCTCGGACCGGATACACGGAACATGGACCCCACGGGTCCCACTAAAAAGAGAAATGATTCCCAAGGAACCATTCTCAAAACACTACACTTTTCACTTTCACTTTACACTGAAGCTATGGAGATCAATAATCCTACCCATAGCTAAGCAAGTCGCCATGAATTGCACCGCGGTAAAGAGTTTACCTATGGCTAGCCAATTATATCCAGAACTAGTTTTTACTGTCAGACTAATCCTAAGGGCACATAATAATTACTTTATTAATTCTTTTAATTTTCGAAACATTCATCAATTGACTTTTTATTCCTTTTTCATTGACTGTCATTTATATTCATATAAATTCACCTTTTTCAATGTTTTCATGCAATTATTCATTAGTAACCCAATTATTTTCATTACACATAATACATTAAAATTTTAAATAAAATTCTAATAATTTCTATAAATGCTAATAAAATTTATTTATGCATTATTTATTATTTATTATCATTTTTCATCAAAATAATCACTTAATTCACTATAAATCACAACGTGCCTTATGTACATATACTATACATAATTAAAAAAAATTACCAATTTATTTCCAAATATTCTTTAAAAATTCATACACATTAATTATCAAGTCTACTATTAATTTAAGCTAACAATTATTATTTTTATGCAATTTTCTCACTATATACCCAAATGATTAAATTCGGCCAACTCTAATTCACCTTCCTAAAAATTATATTTCTTACATTAAAGTCTTTATTTTATCTTCTTTCATTATTAATTTCATTTACCCTAACATTAGTGCATCAATTAACAACTTTAATTATTTTTGCCCTAATTACATAATTAAGAAAAATTTATAAACTTAGAAAATGTAAAGATTAATTAGTCACTTATAATTTTCTCTTGAATTGGGGAGTCTAGGCTTCCTTTTCCTTGCCTTTGTCCTTACTCTTATCACATCAAAAATAGCTTTAAAAATAATTTCATCACTCTTATCACATCAAAAATAGCTAACACGCAAATTTTTGGCTCAATTGGAGTTCGTTATCGATCCGATTCAAACTTATCGGTCCAATTCGACAACTATCGGTGTCACCAAAAAATTTCATTCTCATCACTAAAATATTCTACACAAAAATTCATGTAGGCATACAAAATCTGGAAATATTCGGAGTTCATTTACTATTTTTAATTATTTACGCAAAATCAAGTCACCTTCCCTATCAGGGAAATTGACTCACTAACTTTTTCGTATTTTTGACCTTTGGATGCCTATTTGGCCTCAATTTCACTTCAAATTTCAACCCCCGGACTCACCATGTCCAATACTTTCCTATGGTCCAATAAAATATTTTTTACTTTCGGGTGTCTTTTCGGGATCGAAAAGCACTATTCACCATCGGGAAGTACTATTCATGACTGATCCGGTGTTGAGGCTATTACAGCCCCTCAGGTAACAGACGGCCATCTGTCACTACTGACAGTCCAAAACCAGGGTTCTTTTGCCTATCTTATTAAAACACTCAAAAACATTTTGATGGTATTTAGGGAATCGTGATAATCTTTAAGAAAAAGTGACAAATCCATGATCAGAGCTTAGAGATTTATACCTCCTATTAGTATTACACTATTTTCTTGTCATTAGAAAACCCTTATCTAGGCTGCCCTAGGTCACTGTATTTACAGTTATCCTTGATTTTGGGGAACTGGTGCACTAGTGCCAAAGCGAGCTAAAATTCAGAGTAAAAAGACAAAGATGTGTACCTGAGGTAGTGAATCTCTTGTTTGATTGTAACACATACCTTTGGAGGTAGTAAGTCTCTTGATTAAGTAGTTATCATCCTTTTATTGATGCTTTAACCCTAAATTCGAATATTTAACATCAGCTTGTCGATGTATTAATCCTGTGTTGGTTGTCTAATTAGCACTTGAGGCATGCAGAATTGGGACAAATTAATTAACTCTAATTAGTGCTTGGGGCATACAGAATCAGGTTATTTTGAATGTGAAGTATGATTAGTTCTTGAGGCATGCAGAATCGAGATAGCTTGAGACTAACTCTATTGAAGGCCATAAGTCTCCTCTTGTCCAATTAGTGCCTGAGGCATGCAGAATTGAGAAAAGAATAAAAGGTCTTCCTTGATTAGCATCTGGGGCATGCAAAATCAAGTTCACTTGGTTGCATTTAATTGGTGCCAAAGGCATAGAAAATCAAATTGCTAAAAACATGCCACAACTAGCACCAGTATATCGGCATGCAGAGTCAAGACAAGATATCATACTTGAATGTTGGAGTTATCCTATTGATCACTCTTTTTGAGAGATTTGGTTGTTCTATCTGAGTTTATATTCCACTAGGAATGTCCTTGGTAGACATGCACTCATTCACTAGGGAATCACCTAGAATGTCTAGAGTTAGACCCATCGGGGATATTTTTATAAGATACCGCTGGGATGGTGAAACCCACTGTGGTTTTTCCTTGCTCAGTAATTCTTTGCTCTTAATATCAGCCTCATTTCCATATTAAAGTTTCTCTCATTCTGAGAGATGGTGATAATTGCTTTGGTTTTTTTGTTTTTGATGAAGTAAATATTTACCCCCTTGGTGGAGTTCTAAGTACCTGATTAAAAAAAACATTGGATGTTAATATACTGCCTATTGAATTTGACTTCTCTTTTTTTTTGTTTTTTTTACTATTATTATCATTATTGTGTTATCATTATCATTATTGTTTATTACTTTTATTTTATGATGACATAGTTATGTGCAAGTTATCATTAATCACATGGCATCCACACCCATTCATCTTATGAGCGGATGAAAGCATAAACAATATAAAGTATGTAAATAATATGTAAAAAAATAATTTATATACAATTCTACTTTATATACATCAAAAATTTAACATGATATAACTCCCTAAATACAATAAATGATCAGTCACTATAAAGCCTCTGGCCCTGATGCTCAACGGTACGCTGATTCTGACGGTAGTCTGAATGCTGATGGCTTAGGATCTCAAGCTGGAGCCATGGCCTGAGGCACTGGAGGTGGCTGCTCACCTATCTGCTGGAACACAAACCTGAAACTTGGCAGCACTTAAATCAATGGCTGCAGTATCTGTGATATCACTTTAGCCAGCCTCTTTGATCCCTATCCCACCTGTAGGACTGTCCGAGAGTGGCTCTCTAAATACCTCATCAAGTCCCCCTTTAGGTACCCAATATTCCTCCTCAGCTGCTCATCGATTTCAATCACTATCTATCTAGCCCTATGAGCCTCTTCCTTGATATGATTGCCTTGATCCCTAAGCTGGGTGAGGGAGTCATCTACCACCTATAGGGACTCGTTAAACCTATGCTCTATAGCCTGCATATCTATTGTGAGGCCCCTCACCTCTATCTGTAGTGTTTGTATGGTTACTAGTAGTGATTATAAAGACTGTATCACTGCAAGCATGTTCCTTTGTGTCTCCTCTATCATAGCCAGTCTCCTAGATATATCATTTGAAATTGGAGGTACCTAAGCAAGAGGTGATGGAACATTTGGCGGAGGTGACATCGATGTAGATGCTGTTAGATGTCTATAAGGCAGAGGAGTGGTAGAAGATGAAGCTCCGTGGCATTTATACAGAGAAAACCTCATGGCTAGGGATCTCTGATATCTAAATGGAGACCTGAGGTGAGCTGATGTCTAGGGTGAGTCTCTTAATAGATCATGCAGGTCAATCTACATATCAAAAGTATAATCAAAATCTGACTCTGCCCCCTAAAATCGCTCTGCCTCACGAGGCTCATCTGCTCGTGCATCCTACTGAGGTTGCTGCTTTTGATGCTATCCTAGAACCTCCTTAGCTGCCCGACCTTAAGCAGCCTACTTTGCCTCTTGATTTGGTACAATAGGATTAAGTCCACATCTATCCCAGGTCTCAAGCACCATCAATAATCTGTATTGGCCTTTCTGGCCCTCTATAGGCTCTTCCATACTCATAGTGATTGTTTTCTGTAGGTCAACATACATGCTCTCTTGAATAGGCTCTCCAAAGCGACCCTCCTCCAATCTAATCGATATGAGCAACCTCATAATGACATTGTCTATACATACCTGTGTCCCTGGCGTGTTGCTGACTCTAGTTAAAGTTGAGATGATCTCATGAGAGATAGCTATACACTGCCCCTCCTGCATCCCCTAAAGGCTGATAACATCCACTGAGTTGATATTACCCAAACTCCTAATACACCCAAGGTACGAAGCAGATAGGACTTTCTGTAGGTATTTGTAAATTTGAAAAGCCAACATCATGCTCTTCGCCTTATCCGAGTCATATACTACTTTGGGTAGTGTGATGACTCTTTACCTCTCTCTATCCATCAGTTTAAGTGGTGTGATCATGCCTGGTTCGAAAGGAAGTCCCAAAGCCTTTACAAATCGGCAAATAGTAATACTAAAGCATATCCCTAAAGCTCGAACCAGATCGCTCCTTCTCGTGTGTTAGACCACTGGTATCCTCCGTATTATAGGGTGACCAATACCTCATGACTCATGCTTGCATATGTTCTGAAGGCTGTGTTAGAGAGTATGCCCTAGAGCCCATGTAATAGGGATGTTTTTCATATGTATGAAATTTATATTCTTAATAAAAGGCATCATTCATTTATTAATGCTGTGTTTGAATACATGAGTTTGTAAATCTTAAATTAATAAATGAAGTCCTAGATATTATAAACACAGTGCAAAGGCAATCATGAAGGTGTTCATGATGTGAGATGTCTATTGCATGCAAATATGTTAATATCTAAATATCCCTAGTCATAGAATTAACAAGATAGGACATTGTTAATTCGGACAGACTAGCACATGTTATGCTTCTTGAATGGTTCAAGCAATGGTTCTCATAATTGTGATTATGGATGATAATCAAAGCTAACATGTGGATGCTTGTTAGAGGAACAAGTTCATTGGAGACCTACAAAGAGAATCCTCATATGGATATTAAATCTATGTAAGTGAGGAATCTCTTCATAGCAGTTGTGCAAGTATCCTTAGACTTGAGATCACCAAAGTTATCTTAAGTAGCAAGTGGTATACTTTGACTCCATAACTGATTACTTCCAACTGGGAGTGAACATAGTTAGGAGATTGGGTATATCATGACCTACTTGAAGATAGTTGAGTGATTGACAAAGGATTCACCATCCCAGATTTAACAAGGGAAGTTATCTCACATGATTCTATAATTACCTTGTTTAGTGAATCTCTGGCCAGAGTAATATGCCGAGATGGATGGAGATCCATGAAAGGCATTTTAGGAACAATGGTTAAATTAATAGAACATACATAATTAGATTTATATGAGTTGACAGAAATCCATACTCAGAATCTAATTGAGATAAGAGTGGTGAAAGGAGTAATTGCACGGTAACTGTTTCTATGGAAGGGTACAGTCAAACCACATGACTTTCCTGACATTTGGGTAGTCATGATGCCTAGCTAGAGGCCAATCATGACTTGTATAATGATGTATCAAAATATCAATAGAGATTGATAAAATGATTTAAAGGAGTTTAAATCATGTGAGTTTTGAATAGAACTCACAATTACATATTATACTGCCAACATGGACAGAAACCCAATAGGTCACACACATATAGAGAAAAGGGTAAAATGGTAAAATGACAAGGATAATAATATTTGATATTATTATAAAGGTAGAGAGGAGAATATGATAATAATTAATTAAAGAGTTTAATTAATTATGATCAAATAAAATTATCCGCGAAACTTTTGAGAAATGTTCTGTAAATTGGACCTAAATGAAATAATGTATTTAATGATTAATTATTATTGTCTTATAAGTGTTATAAGACTACTATAAGTGTTATAGGACTGATATAATAATTAATAGGACCATTGGAGAAATTATAAAGGGCCAAAGGAATGAAGAAGTTGGAGGAAGCCCTCCAGAAGAGGGCTACACGCCAACTCCATACAGAAGGGCTTAGAGGGCTTTTTCTTGGACCAAATTAATTTATATATGTTACGTAAGTGTTATGGAACTCACATATTTAATTTGGTTGGATTTGGAATCCATTTGGATATTTAAATCCAATTAGATGCACAAAGGGCCTAGTTTGTGGATTTTGTGCATGGTCTTTTATGAAAAGATTTAATTTGGATTTAATTAAGCCCAAATGATTATAATTAATTCCAGAAGCCCAATTAATAATTCTCCAGCAATTTTAAAGAGCCCAATCTCATTAAGGAGTTGGAATTTTAACCTAACTATAAAAGGCCAACTAATGAGAATTAGGGTTAAGTGATTAAAACAAAAGGAAAGTCTTTTTCTCTTAATTCTCTCTCCCTTTTTGCGCCACTTCCATTGCTAGCCTCTTGGATTTCGGCCAGCCCTAGTTGAACACCAATTTATTGGTTCAATTTACCCCTCTCTAGTGTGGATTACTCATTGGAGGTGTTCGATTTTGGACACTGTGGTTTGCGACAACCCGGTGCGAAGTAAAATCAACTGTTCAACAAAAATCAAAGGTGATTTTTCTTATTCTCATATAGTTATATTGTGTATTCATGGCAAGATCAGATCTAATGGTTAAAAAATTTAAAATTCCGCTCATGTATGTGATGCATGTAACCATTAAATTCCAACAGGCTGGAGCAAAAAAATTAGTCCACCTAGTGTTGGCTAACATCATGCCAGCCTCCTATAGAAAACCAAACTTTTCCCGAAACTTCTTGGACATGTACCGGTTGGCTCTAAACTAAATGTGACTCAAAGCATTGTATGTGGCAACCTACTCATTTGTCATGTAATTCGGCACCGGTTGCAAAGGCTGAGAATGGGCTGTCTTGTGAGGTATCCTACAAAATATGACATGTCAGTTCGTGTTTGCCTCACGCCACATACAAAAATAAGAGTTTGAACATTTTGCACAAGTAGAACTTAGCACGCATGTAATCTTAAAAATCATGTATGAAAAATAAGGCAAGATATGTTGATTGCATGTTTTTCTAGAAATAAATTTCGGCGACATTTCGACTAGGGACATGACTGCCCCTTGTACAAAAAATCACATTTAAACAATACACATGCAATCATGGCTACTAATAGCATATTTCACATTATTCAAAAAGATTTTGACAAAATTTCGACAGCATTCCAGCTAGGAATATGACTACTTCCTGCATAAAAATATACATTTAAAGCAATGGCAACACAACATAAGCCCTTAGGGATGCCAAGCAATACAAATATTAATATTAATATTTTACATGTATCGAGAAATGAGATAAAAATTCAGCAGCATTTCGGCAAGGAATGACACTACCTCCCTATACAAGTATCAATTTTAAAAGCATACAACAAGCCACAGACATCAAGGTCACCAAATAATACAAATTATAGATATCAATGCTTGATGTAATAGCAAAGATAAAAAGATGCCATTAAGAATCTAGAACTTATGTACATTACTACTTATAAGTAACATGTTATAGATTTCAAATGCTCATACATAAGGTAGCATGCAAAAGGTCATATACATTATGTTACTTATATTACAAGATATTATTTATTTTTAACTAAAAATCATGTGTAACATCAAAAATTTATTGAATACAAATACAACAGCAAGTGCTCGTGCCCATCATGCCTAGAACTAAAGTCTATTAGCGTAAGTTTTATTCTTAACTTAAAAAGAAAAGAAGAAAATATAAAAATACTAAAATACACTTACTTGGGAATAGCAGACAAAAAAAGGAGAAAGTAGGAAATTTAGGCCTTTTGAAGTGCACCTTACTTCTAAGAGTCCGTAGGACCAAAAGGATCACGAATCGGACAGAGAAGAAATGCTTGAAAAACCGTTGAGAGGAAACGTTCGCTGAAAAAAATGGAGTTTTGAATGGAAAATGAAAGAAATAGCCTTTTGTATTATCGAAATCGAGTGAGGGATGAGCTGGCTATCCCTTTCCTGGCGACAGACGGGATATACAGGTTGTCCCGTCCCTTAGGTCAAAAAGACCATTTTGCCCTCCGTTTTTATTTTTCTGATATTTTTCACATTTTAACTTCATTTTCTTCAATTTTTGAACTATTTTTCTTGACTTTTCGTTCACTATCCATCTAAAATTTGTATACAATATTATTGACACTCTTTTTACAAGTTTCAACATTTATTTTACAATATTTATAGACTTTTATTATATTTTATTATGCATAAGTGTCCAAGGTTTGAAATACTACCTGAAATTAATTGTTTCTCTATGGAATATTGTTTTTCCTATTCTAGACATCATAAATCCTCAAGGTTTGGACATTTAGATCATCATTCTTCCAATAAAATGCAAACAAAGATAAATGCTCTAATATGTACATGCAATGTATGGGACATGTAAAAATGTGACTTTTGGTCTTCTAGTGGTAAGGGATGGGCTGGCTGTGGCTTGTTATGGGGTGAGGGACGGCCATGGCTCACCACTTTCTGTAAATAGTGTTTTTTTTCTTGGATTTTATGCCATTAGCTTTTCAACTTCCAAGAAGCTTCCGTCAGGTAATCTTCTCTCTCTTATTTTCTTTTCCTTTTCTTGTCTTTCATTGTCTATTTTTCTTTATTATTTTCTCCCTTCATTTTTGCATCTTTAGATTACTAAAAAATCTCATAATCATGACTACTGAACTTACAAAATTACATCGATTACTAGACAATTTAAAAACTTAGGAGGACCCTCTGTTAGCCCCTTATTCAAGTTTGAGATTTTTAAGAAAAGCCTCTCCAGATAAACACCTCTTGTCTATTGCACTTTGATTCTAGGACCTTAGGTTTTATGTAATCTGGTTCACACACTAGGAGTTATGCCCTTTACCTGAAGAATTTGCTGCCAAGGTGGGTGTTAGGTTCAACTTTGATGCCCGACCATGCTTACCTTCTCCTGTAGTCACTTATCCCAGATAGGTGGTCTATGCCCTGGGTGTCTTTCCATTCGAGGCCAAGGGTCTGGTGCCTCATGAGGAGACCTTTTCACTAGAGTGGCTAATAAATGTGTTACCTGACTTTAATGATGTCCCCAGCTTTCATTCTGGTGTGGTGCTACACGGCTATCTTTCTCATTGTTTATTAATATGTGCTAGAAACCCCATGACTATAGACTATGGATTATTCAATGTTGTTGCTAGCATATGCTAGGGATATAACCCATTTCCCCTGATTGTGGAAGAAACCATCATAGACTTAGATGAATTCCATCACAGGCTTTCTACTCAACGTGGTTCTTCCTCATTATTGACAGGTAATCCCTTGCTCCTTCAAGTATGTCCTTATTTCTTAAAGGTAACATGCCCTTTGTGGGTTTTGATGTTAACTTTTCTTGTTGAAATGTGCGTCTTTTTAGATTTTCACATATTTCTATGCCTTACTTTTGCTTGAGATAAATCCAACTCACCTCAACGGCTTCTTTTTTCTTTTTTTTTCTTGGGTATGGATTTATGAAAAGCTACAACTATTGTCTGAGCTCCCTTCTCGAGTTAGAACCACGTGGAATTACCCTATAAGGTTGCTTACGAGTAGGCATCTTCAATGTGAGTTCTAGTCAATCTAAGATGCCGTTGGCTAGCTTGGTCATTCTATAAATATGGATATCAGGTTTAGATGTCCCCGGTTACCTGTCACTTTTGTGGTCATAGATGGAAAGCCAGGATGTGTCCTTTTCTGTGGACTTTACTAAGCCCTTTTTTATGTCTCTACCCAATGTGTTCGCCAGTTCGAAGGTAGACAGGACATTGTTAGGCAACCTTGGGTTTCTCTGGAGGTATCCTTACTGCTTATTTTGTAACCGAATATCATCAGAGGATTTGGACTTAACTTCCAGTGAGGACTACTATTTCTGATGTGGATTCCTGTGATTTCACTACCTCTAACTTATACAAGCGGTGGGTCACTAGTCCAGCAACTGATAGCAGACTTTCTCACCTGAGGTACCTAGATGGAGAGAGAAATATGATATTGATAGATTATATCAGACACCTTCATAGATGATGTTTTTGTTGTTTTTTATTATTGAACATACGATAGGAAATGTTACTTTCAGACACTCAGATGACATTTTTTAATACATACATGACGTTTTATTTCTTATTTTGATACACATGATCAATCTTTGACTTTCTCTTAATGCCATATTGTAAAGCCCCAATAGTGATCCTAATAGAAATATGTGTAATATGAATTTAATTAATTTAATTAGCGACTTAATAAGTTGGTCAAGGTTAAGATTTGGGGAATAAATTATTATAAAATAGAGCTAGTGGAGGCTAAGGTAATATTTAAGTCTTTAAAAGGCTAGTGGGGGTCATTTTTTTTGCCATTTTTGACCCAAAGGTGTAGAAAAAAAAGAAAAGGAGAGAAGGTTGGGAAGAGAAAGAGAGGATGGAGGAGAGGCACTACTGCTGATCAGCGGCGCTCTCACCGATGATCGGCGCAGCTACCACTACCTCGGCCACCGGCTACCGCCCCTCGCCATTTCTTCCATATGACAGCGTTGTTGCCCTCTTTATCCGTGTCCTTTCTCCTTTTTGGTCGGATCAATTTTCTCTTCTTTTCGGTGACCAACAACGGTGGTTGGCGTCACGATCACCACTAGAGAACTCCCAGCAGTGAGGCAAATCTTTCGATGCCCGTCGATCTTCCTCACTCGCCCGCGAGGAGTAAATTGGAGTGGATGGCAACCAACGATTCCAGGCAATTTTTTGGCCAATCTGTGGTGCCTTGGGGCACATGAAGGCCACCGAAAGGTTACCAGCAGCTTTAGCAGTAGGTGGGCAGCTCCGATGGAGCTCTAGTAAGTCTCCAACGAGGCTCCAAATAGGCAGAATGGAGAGGGCATTCTGGGCTTTGACTCTTCGGTATGGGAACTAATTTCACTTAAGAAATGCTCTATAATTTTATGTATGATGCATAGTTTAGCCTTATTAATGTATAAATGTATGTCTTGAGAGTTTATGTCAAATAATGGTATTTTGAGGAAATGTTTGTGATAAAGATAATCCTTATAATAATTGTGGTAAGGACGATAGTGGTAAATTTTAAGATGGATATATGGTTCCGATGAAAAAGGGGAAATTTATAGCACTTTATTTGACTAATGGCCCTTCCTGAATTGATGAACAGTCTCTTGAGGTTTTAGTTCTAATATTGGTTAATTGAACTACTTACTATAGTAAGGTTTACTTTGAGGCCTTGTCTTTATAATAACTTCAAATTAATTATTCAAAGCAAGGTTTTTACCTAATAAAATTGAAATGCTTATTATACGATAATTTGATTTAAGGCATAAGAACAACATAGAATACAACTTTGGCAAATTTTCAAACACACATATACAGTAAAAACATGAAGGAATTCAACTATAATATTATCACAAGAAAACACATAATTAGAACTCATTAAGATCTAATAGACTATAACAAAGAACTAAAGAGATTTAAGGTAATGCTATCCCATAGCTTACTGAACAACAAGTTATTAGGATTAAGATAATATTGTAAAATTGTTTTCATAAGAAAGGAGACGCTAAATTGAATATATGAAATGTTTATGTCAAAAAAGAAGAGTGTTATGCATTAGCTTGTAAAGATAAAGAACAAGTAATAGTAACATAGAGTATAGTGATTATGAGACTTAAAATCACTTGAACTCATTGGTTGCTAAGATAGCCTAAGTGATTATGGGCATTAACTTATGCTTGTAATCGTATAGGTATAAATAATTGGCAATATGACATAATTATTAACCTACCCTAAAAAGGATAGGAGATCGTAAAAATTGTCTATATATGTATATATGTTGGTTAATTATATCTAGATGCTTATCTAGCGAATATCTAGTATTACGAAATGACATTATTACTTATAGTATCATGATTTTCATTGACTTAATAATGTATTAATTAAGTTCACATGAAAACATTTATATATCATATCTATGTGTTAAATATCAAATGTATGGCTACAAGGGTAATAATAATGTGGAGTATTACAGCACAAAGAAATGTGATATAACTTGATGTTTAAGTGATGAGACTATTGTAAAGCATTGAAAATGATGCATGTCATATGTTAAAGTATAAATGAGTATGTATTGTTTCTAAATTAAAATAGCATGGTTATGCACATATGCCACCGGTTAGTGTATTAAAGTACATAACTATAGTGACATGTGTTTATTTATGGAAATTATGTTAAATAGTATGCATGAAATGTCATATCAGACTATGTATCTTTTCATGTGATTATTTACAAGAGAAATTGTATAAAGCAGTATATGAATTGCGCATATGTATATTAGGCACTAGAGAAGGTACATCATTTATATGATATTTTAGGCTTTCTCTCTCTACAAATTATCTTGCATAACTATGTGATTATTTGATGCAAGTATAACATGTTTAAAGGTTATGTTGGGTGATTAGCATAATTAAAGTTCGTAAAGGTACAAATCTAGATCAGAGAGCATGTTAGAGGCATAGTTAAGTGATATATTCCTCCATAATTGTAATATGTAAAGCTTTTATTTCTATAAAGTAGTAATTTTAATGCGTTTTGTGCTTGATTCGATATTTTAACCTTGTATTGGCATGATTTAGAGTTGGATAAATGCTTATGGAGATTTGATTTTATTATTTGTATACATATACACCGATATTGGCTGTCAGACCATGTTATGCCTAAATGATATTTAAGGCTTTTGGAAAGAAAGTTATGTATCTGTTAGCCTGCAGCCATAGTTCAGTCGTGGATTGAATAGGCACCTATAGGGATATTGCAGCTACTTCTATTGATCCCATTTGGGTCTTTGTCCTTCATGGACTTATGATTGTCCTTATTGGACCATTATTTGATCCCGTGGGGATCCTCTGTGTTGATATCTTCGGATATCTTTTGGCTTGATATCTTTGGATATCTTCTATTTTGATATCTTCGAATATCCTTTATTTGATATCTTCGTATATCTTCTGATCCCGTTATCCACTTTTGGAACTTAGGCAGGCTAATTTCAATATGGTGTAAAAGTATAAGTAATCTAAGCTACCAGTGCATATCCTATATCTCATTTGTATTTGGAATTTGCAAAGGTGTGCATATGAAATTGCACGTAGGTTTTAACTCTTTAAAGATGTTTCTCAGCATTTTTCCTTTTTGGTAAATGGATGCCATGTGATAAATTAACCTTTATTTAGTATTTCAAGTTATTGCCTGCTTGCTTTTTGATGTTTTTCTTGAATATGGTGCATCTCTGGATGGTTTACTTTTTTTTTAATGTTTGTGCATCTTCCTATTTCTTTCTATTTTTCTACAAATGATGCTTTTCCAGCTATTTCAAGCTGCAGTGAAGTCTGTTTCTGTAATATAGAAACCTTTACCATCTCTTTCTTTAGTTTTATTGTCATGGTTTTTAGTGCTTGACTCATGAAAGATAGTTATTTTAGACTTAAAAATGTAAACATGCTATATATTAAATTTGATCCTTATATTATCATGTTATGAATTAATATCTGGTATAAGGGGTAGCATATTATGCCATGACATATAGTGTACCATGCAGAGATGGTGGATTAATTACTGCATTTATATATGTATATGGACACTAATGTTTTTTTGGAAGATTTGTTATACTTGGCTTTATAAGATCTACACTACGAATTGTACATGGTAATTCCTTCAAGTATGATTATATGTCTTGCTTGACTTTGAGAAATTGACATGTGATATTTCACTCATATACGTGATTGAACTATTTAAGATTGAATTATAAGTAAACAAAAGTGAAACTAACATGTGTATTGGTAATAGCTACGCAGATAAAGAAGAAATGGTTTTTAATAAGGTAACTAGTAAGGTTAGGTGAGTTATCCAAAATTGGCATACTATAAGCACAATATATATAAGAATATCATTTATTGCAACTGCTATACGTATTTGTTGTATATCTTAGTGCTTAGGCAGTAATTGTTAATCCTTATAGGAAATTTCTTCTATAGAATGTTTTGTTATTCCCTACTAAGCTTTATAGCTTAGCATGAGTGTTTATCTGTGTAGAGGTTTGGATTTCTTGGTGAGGATGATTTGCTACTGCTGGTTTGGTCAACCCAGGGTGGTGATATGGGAGCTTAATCATTATGGTTTATTTGAACATTGTATCTGATAGAGTTGTATATTGTTTTTGCCTTTGTAGTGATACCTTAGTTTGTAATCAGTTTGTAGCATAAATGTGTTGTTCTTGGGTTTCCTTGTATACTTTATTAATTTGGTTAGTTGACATCTCGTCATGAGTGTCGACCTGAGATCAATTAAGTCATGGATTATGTGATATGAATGTTATAGTTAGAGCCAATGAGAAAATTTATTCTTTGCTAATAAGGGGAATAGAGACCCGTATAGAGGAAACTCTATCTATTTTCTTAAAAAAAAAATTTAGAGTTGGAAATTATAAGTGATTTAGGAGACAATAAATAAGTTTTTTCCTTGGATATTTTTTTATAAGCAGTGTTACACTCTGTATCCGGCCTATTTCTTGGAACAGGTATTGGGGTGTTACACATATATTATTCAATCTCGAAATGAAACTTTATAAGCATCATAACTCCTGTCATCAATCAGCCCTCTTGGGTTTTCTTAATTGATTATTTTCTCTCAACTTCTAATTTTTGCCCATGATGTTTTTTTTTTCAGTTTTCACTCTAGCAAGGTGCCCAATTTTAGCAAGGCCACCTTTCTTTTTTTTATTTTCAACCCACGGGGCATTTATGCTCTTCTTTTTCTCTTTTGTCTTTAGCCATGGAAGCTTTTCAATCTATCGATATTCACAAGTTCTTGAAACTCATTGCCATCACTATCTGACAAAATGGCAGCACCCTTAGATAGTAGCTTCTTAAGCATAAAAGGTCCTTCCCCTATGGGCCTAAATTTGCCTCGGATGTCTGAAATCATGGGCCATATCTATTTGAAAACTAAGTCTTCTTCCTTCAAAGGGTGTTTCCTGACTTTCTTCCCAAATGAATGGGCTAACCTCTTCTAATAAACTTGATTGTGATAATATGCCCTTATTCTCTCCTCATCAAGCAAAGTAAGATGTGATAGTCTCTACCTAACCCATTCCATTTCTAGTATCTCAGCCTCTAAAACTACTTTCAAGGACTAATGTTCAATTTTTACTAGCAGTACTACTTCTGTTTTATAAACTAGGGAAAATAGAGTTGCTCCTGTTGAAGATCTGGTTGTGGTCTTATAATCCTATAATGCAATGGGTAGCTTATCGGCCCAATCTTTCTAAGTTCGCACCATCTTGGCTAAGATTCTTTTTACATTTTTATTAGTTGCTTCGACTGCTCTGTTTGCTTGAGTTCTATAAGGAGAAGACTTATGATGTCGAACCCCATATTTAATAAGTATCTATCTAGTTTCACCTGAGAACTGTAACCCATTATCTGAGACCATATGATGAGGCAATCCATATTTGCTTATCAAGTTTTTCTCGATGAACTTGGCCATGTCCCGCACATCTACTTTTTGAAGGATTTCATTTCTACCCACTCAGTGAAGTAATCAATGGCTACTATGATAAATCTTTGTCCATTTAAGGCGGGCATATGGATCATCCCCATGATATCTATTCTCCATATAGTAAATGGCCATGGTGATGTGAGGTCGAATAATTCAAAAACAAGCAGATGTCTCAGATCCACATACTATTATCACAATTGACACTCCTTAACATACTTAGAGCAATCAATATCCATTGTGAGCCAGAAAAAACCCTGTCCCATAATCTAAGGATAACCTATTCATGTGAGCTCCATACACTCCCACATGTACTTCTTCCATTACCTTTTTTGCCTGCTTTTCATCTAGGCATCTGAATTGAATTCCATCAGGTTGTCTTTTATAAAACACTCTTCCTACAGTGATGAGCTGAGCTGATAGCTTACAAATAATTTTTTGGTCATTTTTAGTTGCCTCCTGAGGGAACACTAACCTTTCTAGGTAATTTTAAATATTGTAATACCAAGGCTTTTCGTCATATACTTTAATATCCATAACTTGTTCATTTTCAAAGCATGGCCCATCAAAACTTGAAACTAACATGAGTTTTATAATCACTCCCTTTGAATTATCCCACATAGACACTGGGGTAGCTAAAGCATCTGCCAACTGGTTTTCCTCCCTAATCACATATCCAAAAGTGCAAACCTCGAACTGACCGCTCAAGACCCTCAGGTATCTAAGATAAGACAGCAAGCATTCTTCCTTCATTGATCATTCACCCCTTACTTTGTAAACCACAAGAGGTGAGTTGCCAAATACTTCTATAGATTTTGCCTCCATAGCCAGTGAGCCTCTAACCCAAAAATGTAAGATTCGTACTCCGCTTCATTATTTATGACCTTGTATCTTAGCTTTTTAGCCAATGGCATCCTTTCTCCCTCTAGGTTAACCAAGATCACTCCTACTCCTGCTCTTTTATTATTAACAGCTCTATTAAAATACATCCGCCACCCTTGCTTTGTTATGGCTATTATGTTTTCATTTGGGAATTCATAGGTCATATCCTCACCTTTTAAAGGCTGCTTAGCTAGGAATTTCACTACCGTTCTTCCCTTAATAGTTTTCCTAGTGATGTACTTTATGTCAAATTCTTGCAAGAGAATCAACCATCTTTTCTAACAGTGAAAGGGCTTCTTGGAGGTATCTAAGGGGATTTTGCTTTACTAGCTTATATCCTATAAGAATAGAAATAGTGTCTCAAGTTATTAGACGCCCATATGACTGCCAAATAAAACTTTTTGACCTCTACATATTTTATCTGATAAGGGAGGAATTTCTTGCTGAGATAGTATACTACATATTCAATCCCAAAATCATCCTCTTGTGCCATCATAGCCCCTACTGAGCTATCTTCTATTGCTAAGTACAAAATTAAGGGTTTTCCTGCTTGAAGCGGTCGCAACACTGGTGGGTGTAACAAGTAGTCCCTGATGGTATCAAATGCCTTCTAAAATCTTCATTCCAAACCACGAGCTGATCCTTCCTGAGCAACTTGAAGATCAATTCACAAATCAAAGTCAATTTAGCGATGAACCTACTTATATACTGGATTTTTCCTAAGAATCCCCTGACTTTTTTCTCCTTTAAGGCACTGGCATTTCTCTAATAGCCTTTACCTTGTCAGTATCTACCTTTATACCTCTTTAGCTCATGACATAACCTAAAAGCTTTCCTAAAGTAACCCCAAATATACAATTCTTTGGATTGAGGCGGAGATTGTACTTGCAGATCTTCTAAAAAAACTTCTCTAATGCTTTGAAGTGACCTTTTCTAGTAATTGACTTAATCATCATGTCGTCTATGTACACTTCTACTTTCTTGTGAATCAAATCATCTAAGATCTTTGTGGCCATTCTTTAATAGGTAGCTCCCACATTTTTAAGTCCAAAAGGCATGACTCGGTAAGCATATGTCCCTCATTCAGTTATGAAAGTCATTTTGATCCTATCCACTATTTTGTTTAGGATCTGATTATACCTTGCATATCCATCCATAAAATTGTACATGGCACAGGCGGTAGCACTATCAACCAGAACATCTATGTGAGACAAAGAAAAGTCATCCTTGGGATAAGCTTTGTTCAGGTCTCTATAATACACACAGACTCTTATCCATCCATCTTTCTTTGCTACAGGGACTATATTCACTAACCATACGGGGTATTAAACTTCCACTAAGAACTTAGCTTATATTTTCTTCTTGACTTCTTTCTTAACTTTCTCAGCCCATTCTAGACTAAGTCTTCTAAGCTTCTGTTTAACTAGTTCATACCAATCAAGAGTTAAAACATCGATAAGCTAACGGTAACTACTCAATTGATCAAGGTTTAAAATGTTGACAAACTAATGGTAATTACCCAACCAAGGGTTAAAACATCAACAAGCTGATGGCAAATACCCCAACCAATTAAGAGTTAAAATGTCAACAAGCTAACGGTAATTACTTGACCAAGGGTTAAGACATCGACAAGCTAATGATAATTACTCAACTAGAGACTCACTACCTCGAGTGGTATGTGTTCAATGCAATCGAAAGCTTCCCACCTTAGGCACACATCTTTTATCCTTTACTTTGAACTTTGGCTAATCTAGACACTAGTGCACTAAGTTCCCTAAAATTAGGGGCAACTGTAAACACTGGGTTTTGAGGTGGCTCCTAATTAGTATTACCTAATAAGGAAATAG
Organism: Excoecaria agallocha; assembly: GCA_037975025.1. Lineage (NCBI taxonomy): Eukaryota > Viridiplantae > Streptophyta > Magnoliopsida > Malpighiales > Euphorbiaceae > Excoecaria > Excoecaria agallocha. Next base: position 37,277,208 of record CM075807.1, on the reverse strand, counting down.
TTCCTCATAAATAAATAAGGAATAGAAGTACTAGGCCCTTCTCTTAAAGTTTTATGGTTTTAAAAGGATTTTTTAGTTTTCCTTCAAATTTTAAATATTTAAAAAACCTTTTTGGGTGTTTTTTCCTCTTTTTTCCCTATTAATGAGGTCAAATTAGGTTTTAGGGGTAAAAAAATAAAAAAGGTCAACGATCAAAGTCAAAAGCCATGACTCGAGGCTCGGACTCATTTTTGAGTCACTCCCTTAACTCATGAGTCAAGGTTGTGACTTATTTTTTCAGTCACTCCCTTGACTCATAAGTTAAGGCCGTGACTTATTTTTTGAGTCACTTCATTGACTTATGGGCAATCTGATCTTCAAGAAAAGGGCCGTCATAATTTCCCTACATTGGGGGAATCAGAAACTATCTTGATACTGCAGGGTGTTCATATTTTGGAACTTTTGCATTCTTCTATCAAAATGCCTTTTAAATTGTTCAGCTATCAGGGTTATAATTAATTCTACGGCTAACGAACTGGGTAAAGGCATTGGGGTGGGTGCAAGGTTGATGGTGGTACCTAAGCCGTTATGGCAGATAGGACAGCGAGGAAGTCTTGGGCAGTTTTTGGTGTGAAGCTAGGTATGGGCAGAACGGATGCAGCAGGCTGGATTCCCAGCGTATTGACTAGGTCTTAGGGGAAAAGATATTGAATAAGTGGGGCATTTGTAACACCTTATACCCGATCTGGTAAACAAACCAGATATAGATGTCACAAATCGGTCTTTGATCTATATATCACTAAATCAATGTAATTTATACTTAAATTATCTTCTAAATTCTTTACTCTAAATTTTACTAAAAATTATGGCAGTACCTCCCTTAATTATTTGCAACTTCCTGTAGACAAAATACAGAGATAACACTTCTAAAATCAATCATTGAATTCCATAACCTTAATCAAACTCCTAAACAAAATTTTTCCATCATTCTCAATAACAATTAAGCTAATCTCTTGTCATTAGATCACTATTTCAATACTCAAATATTTTATTCTCAGCAATGGTACACAAAATATTATCATATGTTTAAGCTAATATCACAATATTGAATCTCAACTATAACCTTATAAATTACACTTAAATTATACAAACTTAACACTTGTGTACATGCCAAGACCTCAATCTACACAAATAACATAAATAATTTGCTCTGCGTCCTTGAATGTCCACAAACCTAGTTGCAGTAACCTATGAAGGTTTCCTTCTTTTGTGTTGAGAATACTGAAAATCAAATCAACCTATGCGCAGAAAAGAAATACCATGCATTAAGCTAAAAGCTCAATGGTGACTACCAATTTTACTTCACAACTGATGTTATATAAAACAATGTATTCAAAATTTCCATACATAATTGCCAAAATTGAAAGATAAATATCAAGCAATTATAAGATTTCTTTTGAATTTCACACTAAATAAACAAACTATTTATACTTTATGTAACTTATAATTGGTAAGGCATAAGTATTATCTTAGTCCATATGGTAGTTCATTATAATTCATATCAACATATATGCACGTATAATATACTACAACAAATACTTATATTCAGTGTAAATATCATAACACATATTTATATATAATTATATACGTCAGGGTTACCATTCACATATATTGTTGTCTTAACTAGCATTTCTTAGTCTAGGTATATAGATTTATTAAAAATTTACGGAATAAATTTTCTTAAGTTACCCTCACACATGTATACCTTTATATGTTTAATTATCATAACATTTAATACTCAACGAGATAAACAGTTGATTTGAGGGTCCAGTCCTAATGTCATATTAATACTTTATATAGTACAAAAGTCTTAATATTCCACTAAGTTCCCGTTTGCAGCATTCACATATTTATTTTATTATATATATCATAAGGTATTTTTATAATTTACCTTAACCTTATTACTATATTAATCACTTCTTAATGTTAAGAAGTTTGTACTTATATCTATACTCAATATTATCACTCGAGTTGAGGCTTGTGATGCTTTATTAAATTAATTTGTCTCAATTTCCACTTTATTTCTCTTTTACTCATTTTTATAATATTTTAATGATGTGATTATCCTTTTTTTTCCATTCACTTAAATAGTTTACAATTTTGCCCTTAGTTATCAACAGTAGGACACCTGAACCGGATAAGCGGATAAGCAAATCCAGTCAATAGGAGTATTCGTACCACAAAGGGGGTATGCAATTACTCTTCGGAGTGTCCATACCACAGAGGGGGTATGCGACTACTCCTAATATATCTATAGTGAGCCGGTTAATAGAACAATCCATACTTTCAGAATAGTGACAGAAAATACCCATACAGAGACAGAACACCCATCACAAAAAAAATTGTAAATTAGCAACGAAAAATTCCGTCGCTAATGCTGCAACGAACATTTGCTAAAAGGCCAGTCATGAATATATTAGCGACGAAATTCGAAATTCGTCGCTAATTTAGGGACGAAAAATTTCGTCGCTAATTTTTTTTTTCTGTCGTTAATTTATATTCCTAATTAGTCGCTGAATTATAATAATAATATTTGGCGACTACTTTTTCTGTCACTAATTCCTTCGCTAATTAAAAATTTATGTATAATTTAGCGACGAAATATTTATCGCTAATTATTTCTTAAATTAAATCTATTACATATTAGCAACAGTTTGTTGTCACAAATCTGTCGCTAAATTATTGCATAATTGAATTTTTTCTTTTGCTGTATTTTAAAATTTTAATCCTTCATACAATGATCGTTATTTATTTATTTTTAACCTGTACATAACAATGATCTCACACATATAAACATATATTTATTCCAAATCAGAATATGTTCCAAAATACACACACACACATATATATAATAGTAATTGAAAATGTACATAATATTATCCTCAAACAATGTATGTTAAAACAACAAAATAGTAACAATATCATATTAATTAGCATCAACAGTGTTATCTTCCAAAATTAGAAGCTCAACATCCTATCAAAACTCCTAAAAATCTGCCACAATGAACGAATCTCTACAAAATTGGTCTTCCCAAGCCATCTTTGTTAATGCTTTTCCATGAAATCCTGTCGTGAAAGGAACATAATTATGAGGGATTGACAAAAGAAATTTTTCGACATGCACAAGTTAATCAATGGTAGGTTCTATCCTCCTTGTTTTTTATAATGAAAATAATTTTCAACCTCTCTTCTTGTCATTTGGCATTGAAAGAAGGTCAATTTTTAAAATTGATCTATAGAGATCAATAATCATGAATATGCAGAAGCTTAATAAGTTTAATGAAGATTATTCCCCTGTCAAAACAAATAGTTTGGAAAATTTCCAATACAAGTCTTGCTACATATATGTTGCTTACCATAGCAGAAATGCTTACCTTTATTATAAAATAATTCACATGATACAAAAATAAATATTCCCAAACAGTGTAGCCTTCTATGAGATTATATCATGGGTATATATCATGCATAGATAGAAGCTTAAAAAGTAAAGTGAAGATTCCTTTGTCAAAACAAAGTGCAATATGAGAAGAATTATATTACAATTGTGCCTAGTGATAGAATTTACCTGAAAGCATGTCTTCACATCGGTAATCAATTGATCTATAGAGATCGAGTCTAGGGCTTGAGAGGAAAAGACAAATGAAATCATAGTCCAAATCCTTTGGTTATACTTGTATCTCAATATTTTCTTTTTTGTTATACTTGTAAGCAGCAATGCACATGAGATACAAATTTCCAAATTGTCTATTACAGAAAAGAAAGAATTAGACATGTTTATGCATGTTGACATTCATAACCCATATTTGCAAACACTAGTGTACCGAAACATGTGAATTCAAATCAAAACCCAATTTAGCAATGTTCTATCTAGTCATAAGCACCCTCAAAGAGAATAAACTGCACCCTTAGGGGCAGTTGGGGAATAAGAAAGGTAACTCGTCTATCAGCAATGCTTAGAAATAATGTCTCATACAACATACTATGGTTTAATGTATTACCTTACTGCATGACAAGTGTATAATTATTTCCAAAAAGGTCTTGTTAACAGTTGGAAAATTCTAATATTAACTTTCCAGCATACAGTAAAGGTATTTAATGCACCCGATGGCAAATCTCATAACATTTTACTCGGTTTAACAAAAATCTTCTTCTTTTCCAGTCATAAGCTATCATATCTCTTCCTAAAATTTTTAAGTCAGTTTGAGATACATTGGTAAGAACCTAGAAATGCCCTTTTAAAAAAACAAGCTTGTTGAAAACAAAAATCTTCCTAAAATTCTTTTTTCTTTTAAGTTTTATTCTAAATGAGAAGCTTCAGATTTTTTATAGCTCATATTATTTCTAGGGTTCAACCACCCCTCACCACTTTAATTAGAATATCTGAAATCCAAAGGAAATTCTACTAAGCATGCTTAACGAAAGTCCTAAACTATTATGACATGGTATGGAATTGGCAAGTATTTGAATGGAATCATGAACTCTAACAGATAACCTTTTACTCTCCTAGTTCCAATTGCTCTATGATCACACAACTTTCGATGCTATGAGACTTATATAGTGATTGTTAAATAACATCACCAACAAGAATATGTGTGTGTGAATAGAAATGCCCATTTCCTAGGTGCACTTGTAAAGCCAGTGCATCTAGTTAAGCAACTAAGAACTCAATAAATTCACAAGTATATCACATAGTTCTCCTTTGACAATTCTCCTCTGAAAAAATATGAATCTTCTTCGTAAAACTAATAAATCTTGAAATTCTTACCCAGGAAAGCAGAACAGGTGACAGCACATCTAAAGGTCCACAACCAAAAGTAAAAAGGATAAATCTCAAATTTGTGATCTCTATAACAGTTTGAATAACCCGAAGAAATGCATGAGGATGCTTCAGAAAGCCTATGCTGTAAAGAACAAAGATAAGCATGGTATATGAAAAGATGGATATTGGCATTCTAAATTAGAAAGAACTTTTATGCTAAGCCGCACAGTTGGTTGAATAATGTCCATAATCCACCCTAATATTATTTTATTTTATTTAGCTAACCAAACATTGCTTGACAAATTTGTAGAAAACACTTAGAAGGTAAGGTACCTTCCAATGAAACTTAGTCCAATAAATATTGGTGGCACCGATGCCTTCATAATAAACTTTAAATTTACATGAGTTGCACACAAATCATCTCTTATTCTAGAACTCTGAGGAGAAGTAAGTGCTAAAATTTCTCCACACTTCTTACATGAAAATTGCCATTCAACAGGCAGGAACCAAAACCCACATACATAAACATTTGATGGCCAATAATCTACGGTTAATGCATTAGAATCAGCAGGATAATGAAAATACTTGACATGTCATGGTAAATAACAAAATTTAGAAGTTTAATGAAGACAATGGATGACCAAAAACATACATAAAGGGAAAAGGGAAATGTGAAATATCTTTTGCCCTGCAGATCCAGGAAAAGCTCTTAAAGAACCAAATTATTTTCTGAAATATCCATCTTCAATCCCTTGAAGATCGAAGCATGCAACAAAGCACCAACTCCAGAATTGTATCTCTACACTACAAAAAAACTGCCAATTAGCGACTAAATTTAGCGACGGCCATTTCTTCGTCGTAAATTTAGCGACGGATTCGCGACTATTTCACAATTCCGTTGTGAGAATGATATTTTCTATTTTTTGCGACGAAATCAATAAACAGTCGCTAATTATTGGCGGGAAGTATACACGCCATGTTTTGCGACATAATTAGCGACAAAAATTTCCATCGCTAAATTTTATAATTTTTTATTCATGAATTTAGTTCCAAAAAATTTAGCGATGAACATTTTAGTCGCTAATTTTGGAGGGAAAATTTGGCGCCTTTTTTTGCGACGGTTTAGCGACGGAAATTTTCTGTCGCTAATATATTCTAACAAAACAAAAAAAACTCAGTTTTAGCTGGTAACCCGATACTGAGAAACTAGCTAATTAGCAGAAATTATAATACTAATGCAATTAGCGACAGAAGTATTTAGTCGCTAATCCGTCGCAAATAAATTAAGAAATAATTTTTTTTAATTTCACTCACATGATTTATGTATAGTTTTAAGTAATTTTAATATAGACCCTATGAAATGAATATTTTATTTTGTAACAGAAAATTAGAAATTATTTTATAAGTTGATAATAATTTTTTATCAATTATAACAAAATATAAAGTTATTTATTTAGAAAATTTATATTTTTAATAATAATAATAAACTAATTGTTACGATTATTATATATTTGCGTGTTCAAGATGAAAAAATAAATATTTATAAAAAGTAATATAAAATTTTCTAAATGAATAAATTTTCTTTTATATATATATATATATATATATATATATATTTAATTTCTATTTTATCAATCCAAGACTTAAACTCATACAAGTCAAAATGAATAAATTTTCTAATTTATTCTTCAATTTAATTTCTATTATTTTTCTAAATGAATAAATTTTCTAATATATATATATATACACACACACACACACTTTTCAATTTTATTTCTATTATTTTTTTAAATATTCAAACCTCCATCTAAACTCATCCTTACCATTTAACTTCACTACCGCGGTTACTTAATTGAGTGGTATCGAAGAATGAGAAAATTTACTGATTTAAAAATGGAGAAATGAATTTGAAATTCTAAACATGGCCAGATTAATAAATAAGTTAAGATATTATCTGATAAATCCAAATATATAGTCCATTTGAATCTGCATGTTTACGGTTTGGTTGGATCTTCAAATACAAATTGAACAGCTTTTATACGGAATAGTGTAAGTAAAGATTCAACTGTTAAGTATTTGCCGTTAGATCGGCCTGATATTTGGTGAGTACGTTCAAAAATTCTTGTTGTTAATTTTGAACAGTAAAGATTAGTTTTTAAGGTTTGTAAGTTCAATATTTGTTGCAACAAAGAGGCTATTTTCTTGATTTTTTACATAATGACCAATTTTGTATGTGAAGAAGATCGAAAAATCATTTACCGTTAGATCGGCCTAATTTTTAGTGAGTACATTTGAAACTTATTGTTGTTAATTTTGAACGGTAAAGATTAGTTTTTAAGGTCTGTAAGTTTAATTTTTGTTGCAAAAAAGAGGCTATTTTCTGAATTTTTTACGTAATAACCAGTTTTGTATACGAAAATGATCGAAAAATTATTTGCCGTTAGATTAGCCTGATTTTTGATGAGTACGTTTGAAAATCTCTGTTGTTAATTTTAGATGGTGAATATTAGTTTTTAAGATCTATAAGTTTAGTTTTTATTGCAAAAAAAAAAGGTTGTTTTCTGAATTTTTTACATAATGACCAATTTTGTATGCGAATACGATCGAAAAATTATTTGCCGTTGATTGGCCTTATTTTTGGTGAGTACATTTGAAACTCCTTGTTGTTAATTATCGATGGTGAAGATTAGTTTTTAAGATCTGTAAGTTTAGTTTTTGTTGCAAAAAAAAAGTTATTTTCTTGATTTTTTTACATAATGACCAGTTTTGTATACAAAGATGATCGAAATATTATTTACCGTTAGATTGGCCTTATTTTTGGTGAGTACGTTCAAAACTCCTTGTTGTTAATTTTGGACGGTGAAGATTAGTTTTTAAGATCTGTAAGTTTAGTTTTTGTTGCAAACAAAAGGTTATTTTCTGGATTTTTTATGTAATGACCAGTTTTGTATACAAAAATCGTTAGATTGGCTTGATTTTTGGTGAGTACATTCGAAACTCATTGTTGTTAATTTTTAATGGTAAATATTAGTTTTTAAGGTCTGTAAGTTCAATTTTTGTTGCAAAAAAGAGGCTATTTTCTGGATTTTTTACGTAATGACCAGTTTTGTGTACAAAAACGATCGAAAAATCATTTGCCGTTAGATTGGCCTGATTTTTGGTGAGTACGTTCAAAAATCCTTGTTAATTTTGGACGGTGAAGATTAGTTTTTAAGTTCTGTAAGTTTAGTTTTTGTTGCAAAGAAGAGGTTGTTTTCTGGATTTTTTACATAATAATCGATTTTGTATGTGAAGAAGATCGAAAAATTATTTGCCGCTAGATCGGCCTAATTTTTGGTGAGTACGTTCGAAACTCCTTGTTGTTAATTTTGAACGGTAAAGATTATTTTCTATAATTTTTTTTAATCTAAAACATGGATTATTATACCAGTGATGTATTTTTCAATAGAGCATAATCGAGAGATATTTGAAGTGAGTTCAATATGTGAATACTTGATCTGTTTTTTGAACTTATTTATTTAGAAAATTTACATTTTTAATAATTTTTTTGTCAATTATCCGAAAATCTTAACTTATTTATTTAGAAAATTTACATTTTAATAATAATAATAAATTAATTGATATATTTATTTTATAATTACATTATGAAGATTAATAAAAATAAAGATTTGTAAAATAATAGTATAAAATTTATTATCTCATTGAAAATAATTCTGAAAATTTTAATAATTTATTTTTATTTTGTTAATATTAATGATCAAATATCAATTATTAGAAATTTTAATTATATATTTACCAAACAATCCTTGAATATAAAGACAAAAGAGTGAAGATTGGTAGGGACATTTTTGTATTTTAAGAATGGAAGTTCGTTTTGGCCTCTCCCTTTCTCTTCTTATTTAGGGTTTAACTTTTACTTTCATCTCTCGCTCTCTCTCTCGTTCTCTCTTGTCTTCGCCGCTCTCCACCGCCGATGCAGGTATGGGTTTCACTTTCACAGCAGCGAGGTCTTCCACAGATCTGGTTTTTTCTTATTTCTTTAGTTTTTTGTTAATGTGCTCTTTGTCTTCTGAAATAAATACATATAAAAATGTATTTATGTAAGTAGCGATGTTGAGTTGCTGTAGGTAAGTAACTATAGGAAGAGGAAAGATTGAGATAAAAAGAATAGAGAACACAATGAATCGTCAGGTGACCTTCTGCAAGAGAAGAAATGGACTTTTGAAGAAAGCTTATGAATTATCAGTCCTTTGTGATGCTGAGGTTGCCCTCATCATCTTCTCAAGTCATGGATGCCTCTACGAGTACTCCAACAACAAGTAATGCATATAATTTTATTTCCTAATTTCAGGTTCTAATTAACTTTTTTTTTTTTACTTTATACACACATATCACATTCTTTTTTTGTTGCTATGAGAATTGCATTTCTAAGCTATCGACTACCTTCATCAGTTTCTTTAATTTATTTTCTGCATCTTAATTAGATAAAATAAGCAAAACAAATTTTAGTAGCAGCAGTATCGTTCCTCGTCCATTCAGTTGTACCATTTCATTTTTGGTGTAGCAATCTTGTGTGAGAGTTCATAACAATGATGAAACATAGAGCAGTATAACATTTTGGACTCCTCTAAAATTAGTACTCTTCCCTTGCTGTTCCTCCTGCGGATTTTTTTAGTTTCCATGTGTCTTTCTATGCTATGGATAATTCATGTGGCAATTGTAGGAAGAGAAGGGCCTCTCTTGCAGAGTTATGAGAGACAGCGTTTTGGTTATAGTAGATTGTTTAGTAACATCTTTGTTTAGTAAATTGAAGTGTTTTCTGCTACATTTATTCACATTAGTTAACCCCTGCAGAGCTTCATTAGACTGGGATTGTGTGGCAAAATTTGGAAAAAAAACTCTTGCAGACTATTCTGTCTATTTTTTATATGAACTGTAAACTATACATGAAACCTCTTCATTAAATACAACTGTTAACTGGGCCTATTAGTGATATTAGATTTATGTATGTTACACGGTCATATTTTAATATTTGTAAAGTGTAATGTAGAATAGTTGAAGCTATGAGCTGTGTGTTTTTTGCTTTATCTGAGGCTTTAAGGGATGTTGCCATTCTTTTTATTCACTGGAAACATTGCAGCTATTTAAGTTTAATCATGTGAATAGGGTCGGGGGGTGGAAAAAGCACCCAGTGTGCTGACTTATCTAAACAAATCGATTATACACATCTGAGCAGTGGAGATCTTCTGAGAAAAGCTAGTAAAACGGATCCAGAAAACGGGTATAAATTTAACTCATTAATTTAAACTGAAGTTAACTACGAATTCTGATTTATCTATGTGATATACAGTCCAATGATTGAGAGAATGATCAAGGAAGGTTTGAGTGTACCTCCTGACATGACCATGGGGATACTCATGAAGACCATGGATCAATCTGGAAATAACAAATTTCTTCTTGATGGATTTCCAAGAGATGGGGAAATTAGAGCTGCATTTGAAGAGGCTGTAAGTCTATGAACTAACTCATGACTCCCCTTAGTGATTTATTTAAGATGATATTAATTATTGTAAATTTCATGGTTCTTCAGACTAAAACGGAGCCTGAGCTAATCCTGTTTTTCAATTGTTTGGAGGAAGACAGAGAAAGGAGAATTTTGAGCAGGAACGAGGTTCATATTTTCTTAAAATTAACGTTTTAAAGAACATTAAATGTTATGTTTTTAATTTTTTATTTTTGGGTTGATAAAGGGTTGTGTAGATGATAACCCCGAAAGCTTAACGAAGCGTTTTAAGTATTTCGAAGAACACACTATTCCAGTTGTGGAACATTATCACTCCAAAGGAAAAGTTCATCAAGTGATTAACTGCAAATATGTTTATTTTTGGTGTAGAATTCTTTGGCATGTTGAGTAATATAGAGATTCGTTCTTACAGGTTGATGCAGGGAAGCCTCGGGAAGAGGTTTTTGAAGAGATTAAATGCATCATCTTAAGCCCACAAGCTCTGAAGTCTTGCAATATTGTTGAAGCAGATGATGGAGGAGGAGGAGAATCGAGCATCAATGATTTGGAGAAAGAAATATCAGTAATTAAACTATTAATATATACATTTTGAGTTTTATCTACTTAATCATTATGTTATTTTGAGTTAAAGGGGCTGGAATGCCATAGCCATATATATAGTTTATGTTTTTTGTTGTTTTATGTATTTGGGAAATCTTGTGATATATAATATTAGTAAAGCTTTTATTTTAAGTAAATTTAGTTTCTTTAACTGATCTAAATGGAGAACATCAGCCAAGTATACCTTAACATTGCAACTATTTAAGTTTAATCATGTGAATACCAACATCTTTCTTTTTCATTCTTTTGGCATTTGAGTTTCATAGTTTAATCACTTGTGCTTATTTTTCATTTTCACTTGTGTAGTGTATTTTAATTTCTTAAAATTCATTTCTTATGCGTATTTTTAGCTATATAATTGTATATGCTTGGTTTAATTTGTTTCCACCATAAGAATCTCCTTTTCATATACTGCTTAGAAGCATTTAATAGATTTACATGTTGATCTTGCTTGGTTTCAGCCTACATCTTCTGGATATTGTTTTTATTCTTTTGGTATTATTCATATGTTCATTGAGGCTGACTTTTATTCCCCTGCATTATTCAGTTTCCCTAGAGTGCACAGAGGCAATCGTTTGTTCTTCATAGTACTAAACTTGTTGGTCATCAGGTAAATTAAATGTTTGGACTGTATTCTTGGCATATATCTCTGTGATACTTTTAATGACTCTCTCTCTCTCTCTACTGCTGTAGGATCTCGTTGGTCTGTTTATGTTTATACTCTTACAAGCAGATATTAGCTTAGTCCTACTTACTTTGCTACAGATGTATTATATTTCTCTTTTTTAACTAATTTGATGATGCTGGTTATTGAAGAGTATTCCGGATTTTAATATTAATTTCCAGGTGTGGATTTGCAGGAGAACTAACAGGAAATCAATTATTTTTATTAAGCTAAAAATTTGTATATGATAACAACCGAAATATAAAATCAGACTAGAGTTTTAACTCCTAATAGCTGTAAAAGCCACCATGAATGAAGAAAAAGGTAAATCTTTGTTCCTGTTAGTAGGTTTTTTTGTTAAAATTTATGTACAGTAACAGCATTTTTTTTATAATTTTACTGCTGAGCAGAGATCAAATGCTATAAATAGCTCCCGCTCTCTAGCTATGGCGTACGTTATGGACTAGGTAACTTATATTTTTCTCGCTCAGTTGTTAATTTTGAGTAATGTATAATTGGACCTGTTTGTTGCTACTTATGGCCTAGCAAACCCATTTAGAAATGCATTATCTTTTGCTTCTTTTTTTTCCTTTTTATTTTTGAATGCTAGAACTAGAAGCTGATTGGTTAATTGCTTGTAATTTCACGCATTCCATACTAGTATTTGAATTTGATACATCTAACTTGATTGCTTATATAAACGCCAAGCTGGCAACATGCAGTAATTGTTGTCGTACATTGTTTTGTAATTTGGTCAAGTGTAAGCCACTTTGCTCTTAATTCTAGCTCCTATCCTTTTATCTTGTTTATGGTCCTCTTCAGGTGCTTCCACATGGTTTTGATTCTTTCTATTGGCTTCACGTTATATTGTATTTTGCTTGTTGCATGTGAAAAAATAGTGCTCTGTGTAAAGATTATTGGATGCTGGGCTTTTTAATGCCCTATATTAAAGTTGATTGGCTGGCTTCATCTTGCAGAAAGCAATATTACTACAGCAATCGTCTTGGCAAAATAATGTCCAAATGAGTAAACTGGTGGAATAGGTAGATGATTTTCACATGCTATGTTTGTATTTTGGTTCCTACTAACTATTTGGCAAAGATGTCATGATTTTATTTTCAGTAATGTCTCTCACAGATTCGTGGTCCTCTTTCTAGTATTTAGTTGAATCATTTCCACGTATTCTTTTGCTGTCCTTAGATGAAACTATGGGTGTTCCCAAGGAATGTATGGGTAGCATATTCCTTTTATTCCCTCCCATTATCTTATGCGGTGTTAATGGTATTAAAAGAAGACTTCTGGCTTTTGAGAAGGTAACTTGTCAATCGAAAACTATTCTTATTTATCTCTTGTTTCTTTCTATTTTATTTCCCTTTTTTCTTTAATTTGGTGGGTGGAAAGTGCAAGTTTTATTTAATGGTTCTGTTTTGTTAATTCGTTCCTGCCTGTGATGAGTCTTGCCATGCATCATTCTCAGGTTGGTGCTAGTGATGAAAAATTAGCTAAAATGCTAGTAAAATATCCATGGATTCTTTCGGGGAGCATTCAAGATAATTACAAGGAGATTCTTTCCATGTGTGATATGGAGAAGGTACTCTATTTCCAAAGTGTTTTATGGTTGACAATAATTATATCTAACATCATCACATTGGTGGAGGGGAAGATAACTTGTATACATATAATCAAACACTAAATTGATTTAGGGTACCACTATATATCTTGAAAATGCAATGGTGGTTGCAATAACTTTTAGGTTTTAACCGGTAGAAAGGGCGAAAATTCTTGTCTCTAATTTTTTATAATGCATTCAGGTCTATTCGAACAAGAAGTGCTTGGTTGCTGCTTGTGCAGAATGATGAAGATTATGGAGTTCTTTCTTCTTTTTTTTGTAGCATATTGTATAAAAATTTGTTAGTAGTATTATTTAGTTTGAATTTTTTTTCTAATTATTTGTAAAGTACTGCACAATTTAATTTACTTTTTTGATATTATATTTTTTAATTTAATAATATTTGAGAAATTTTATTTATATAAATTAAATTATGAATGTTATAATAATAATAATAAAATATTATAAATGTATTGCGATAAATTTTTCATTATTCGTGATGTTATTTTGCGTAGTTAATTTTCATTTTATTTGCAATTTATGAATATTTATTAGCGACGGATGAAGTGACGGAAAGTTTGTCGCTAATAATAATTATTATATTAGTCTAGACTAATTTAAGAATTTATTTAGTGACTAAATTAGCGACAGAATTTGTAGTCGCTAAAATTATTATTATAATACGGCGATTAATTATGAAACATAAATTAGTGACGCCGAAAATAATTTAGCGACGAAATTTTTCGTCGCTAATTTAGTGACTAAATTTGGATTCCGTCGCTAATATATTAGCGACTGGCCTATTAATGACTGTTCGTCGCGGCATCGCTAATTTTATTTAGCGATGGAAAACAACTAATTAGCGATGAAATTTTTCGTCGCTAATCAGCAGTTTTTTTGTAGTGCTAGCTTGGCATGTTCTCTCTCTTTCTCTCCCTCTCGCTAGATCTACTTTTCTTTTTAACTAGTGTGTGTTTGTGTGTAGGAATTTGCATTTAATAAGCATTTTTTAAGTTGGTGTGCAACAATAATGTTTAAAGGAAATTGCAGAAAGTAATGAAGGTTCAAAGATTCAGACCGAGTCTTTTAGCAGAGAACAAATCCTCTTTTACCTACTAAAACCAATACGATAAAATTGTTTATAAATGAACTTTCATAATTTCATGTGCAGTAAGATTACCATTACCGTACTTCGAACTCGTTCACCAACTATCAGCCTTCTTTTTTTTTGGTTTTTGCAGGGTAGGGATTGGTGGGGAATGTACAACTTTTGTTTCAAAATGCAACAAAGAATTGCATATATTAGAAGCAAAAATGAAGTTACTTGGGCATTCAACAATTTCCTTGCTAAAACATAATTAAAGTTAATGCATCAATTGATGAAATTTCCAACTAAATTGCTGGAAGGCTCATCGTTGTACCTATTTTAGTGCATCTCACATAATTTCCTATTACTTATTTGCCTTTAGAATCACATTGGAATGAATTCCTTCATATGTCTTATCATTATGCATTTTGTGATTCTTGACTTACTCTGTTATAATTTTGGACGAAAGCTTAAGATCAATGGAACAGAGAAGATTATCATTTTTGTATCTCATCCCTAACCCAAATTAATTATTATTTGGTGTGCATGTTCGAAAAACACAACTTACAAGAGTAGGGGAGATGGTGGCCATTCATGCAAAGCTGAAAGACCTGTCATTGGGTCCTGCATTCAATAAATAAGGAATGTCATGAGTCTAGGCATGAAATCTGAAATAGAACAAAAGGTATCCAATAAGCTTGTCAATTACTAGGAACTAGTGCTTGTCATATAATTTAGTGAATGCAAGTAGAAGTTGTAACATTCAAGAGGACAAACAGTAAGAGGACAAGGACTCTGATTTAGATCATCACGTCTCTATGATCCCCAATTTTCAGTAAAAAGTGGCCCCATCCAATTAATCACATTTTTCCAAGAAACCTACATGCAAACAAAAAGAAACGTAACTATAGTAATACATGAACTACATGCCATACAACAATATGAACATCATATAAGAAATAAAAAGAAACATAAATAACTTTTTGCTTATTAATAACACTCCAGAATCCATCAAATTTTAAAGCACAGTTTTACAATTAAGAGAAAAGGTTTCCACTGAGAAAAACTGAAAACACCTTATTAGTTGGAGCTTCTTGGAGACACTAATAAAGAGGGGGAAGCTCTTTCCTAAAATGACACTCAAACAATGAAGGTGCACTGTAAGTAAATAAAGAAAAGAATGATCAAAATAAGAAAAAAGTAAAAAGAGATGCAGAGAGAAGTGACAATCAAATTTTTTAAGTTAAACTAAAATACACCAAGCAATCAAAATGATAACCCCAAAACTATAAGACCAGGAAATAATTCATATGAACCCATACTAAGAGTTTAAGGCAATATATCATTTTCAGTTAGTAGTTTAATATGCAGGATTCAGTTATTTAAAATTATTATCTAGCACCACCTGTATGGAATGACATAAGGAGCAATGACAACACAATGAACACGAAAAAGTTCTGTAAAACAAAATTATACATTATAATTAGAAAAAAATAAAAATAGCTAAATTTATTCCTTTAGTAATGAAGCAGAAAATCACACAATAACCAAAAGAGATGAACAACACATAGCGAGCAAAACCAAAAAGCAAAATTGAAATCTGATTTTTGCATTGAATAGAAAATAGTAGTAAAATTTGTACTAAAAAAGCATGAAATTAAACCAGAAATACTGCTTGAAGAAGTACTGATTAAAGCAACAAAACTGCAAATAAACTAAAACAACAGTCGTTTGATACTTAAAAAAATGAAATAAAGTACTTGGATCTCTATCTCATCTTTCTACGCTTCCTCTTCAGCCTTCTCATACGCTTCTTCTTCCACTGATTAATCAACAAAAACAAACAAATAATAAGTAATCAAAACCAAACAAGCACTCAATTAAACAAATTGAACAATCTTAAATCGAATTATCACCTTGGCTCTCATGGTGATAAGCGCTCGAGCTCTTCCTAACCTTCTGGATCCGAAAACCCTCGCTGCTGCTTTAGCAGAGAGGTTGCAAATAAAATGGAAGCAAGGATAGAACTATTAGGGTTCATAAATGTATATATGAGAGAAGAAAACCCTAATTCTATTGGGCTCTAACTTAAGAAATGAGGGCAAAGCCTAGTTTCTTAAGGGTCCATTACTGCAGATAGAGGGATAAATAATTAAATATTCTTGTTTTTTATTTTGTTATCCATCACTTTTAACTTATGTTAATTTAAGAAAATTAAATTATTTATCCCTCAAATAAAATATTTAATTATGTTCACACATATATTATTTTTTTCTTTTACAAGTACGAGTAATATACTAGACTCAGAATAGTATAAATTTAAGATCTAATAATGAATACAAGGGTAATTTAGCACTCAAATTATATGGCAATGGTAAATGGGTAATGTTGAGTCTAGTCTAGTTACTGTTGATGATGATTGATAAGATATGAATCTCTTATCGTTCCATGGATCTGTAAACAAGTAAAACGTGAAAATATAAAATCAGATAATGTAATACCGCACTATGTGAAATAAAAAGTTGTGATAAAATTCATTTTCTCAGAAATAAAAAAAAAAACTCATTTCATAAGAATGGGGATGATCATATGGTGGAAAATTTTTGATCCCGATGGAGCAGAGAATTCCTGAAAATTTTTCCTACGGGGGTGGGAATGGGGAGAAAATATTTTCAAATTTAGAATTCAGGACGGAGACGAGGATTGTGGTCCCCATCCCAAAATTTTTCCGTTCCGAAATTTAATAATTATATTTATATAATTTAATTTTAAATTATATTTAATTTTAATTTTATCAATTATTAAATTTATATTTATTTGATTTATGATTGAATTAAAAAAAAATCATGTGAGTGAAATTAAAAAAGTTATTTTTTAATTTATTTGCGACGGATTAGCCACTAAATATTTCCGTCGCTAATTGTATTACCGTAACAAATTACTATTAGCGACAGAAAAATTTCAGTCGCCAAACCGTTGCAAAAAAGGTGCTATATTTTCCCTCCAAAATTAGGGACTAAAATGTTCATCGCTAAATTTTCTGGAACTAATTTCATGAATAAAAAATTATAAAATTTAGCGACGGAAATTTTTGTCGCTAATTCCGTCGCAAAACATGATGCGTATACTTCCCGCCAATAATTAGCAACTGTTTATTAATCCGTCGCTATTTCATCGCAAACAAAATAAAAAATATCCTTCTCACGACGGATTATAAAACAGTCACGAATCCGTAGGAAAATTTGCGACGAAAATAGTGACGTCGCTAATTGACAATTTTTTTGCAGTGACCACCGAGTAAGTACCGCTATGGCTAGCCATAATATCCTAGAATCCTGGTTATCCACTGAAACTAAGTGCATTCAAATATTTCTATATCGTTATAGTTAATAGAGTTAATTATTGTTAGCATCGTATACCAATTTCATTATGCTATAGACCATTTCCTTATAAGCTTGATATTTAATAGTACTTCACATTTCCGCCTTTATCTCAATGAAAAATAATTAATCCCAACCTTTATGTGTATATGCATAGCATTATTCTACCCATGCATATGCAGTCTATCTCATGAATATTTAACAATATTATATATAAATATAGATACAACCTTTGTTTCACAATAATGTCATTTGCTATAAAAGGGCACCTCAATGCTTACTTGAAATTTTCCAGATTGAATTATCATTATTATTATTATTATTATAAACAAAATCAAATGAATTCTTTATTTTATGTTCAAAGAAAAGGGTGAAAATCTGCCATACAAATAGACGCTGGCAAAGAGAAAGCTTTTAAGTTGCAGAACAATTGCAGGATTCCAATTTCTAGAAATTGGGTCATGCTGGACTCTTAACGTAAACCTTCCTTGGGGCTAAAATTGGGAGTTATAGATCTCTTTGGGTCTGAAATAGGGATACAGCAGCCCAAAGTGGTTCATGGACTCGGGTGGTTGATTTGTTTTATTTACTTCCATTATTTTTTTATGAAGTTCAAGTTTTTGGATATTTATCGGTTGGTGGTTGGGACTTGTTGAAATATTCAGTTAAACGCAACGCGCTTTACAAATGTAACTTTTCGTTTGATTGAATACTGATTTGTGCCTTATGTATAATTTTAAGAGTAAAATTTCAGCATTCACTTTTCGGTTTTATGATGAAAATTACCTACGTTAAAAACGAATATCAATTCAAGTATTTTTTTGGTTACGAATTCTTTTTTTTAAAAAAAAAATTTAGTATTAATTGGTTGCAGTAAAATCAACCCTAAATTTGTATTATTCTAGTTAAAAAGGATAAAATTTTCTATGGCTAATGGTATTTGAATTCAGATAATGAATGTTGAACAACTCTAAGACAATGGAGATTCATTGTTTATAGAAAACATATTTAAATGTGAAATTTGTAAAATATAAAAAATAGAGCAGATATGTTTATGAAGAAATTTACATATTTTATAATGTGGACAAACAGAAAATAGTTATAAATAATTTCGGTTTGTTGGAATCCATTTGTATACATTACCAGCTAACAGCAGACAACATCAATGTCGAAGAAAAGGATGTAGCTGACTGGATTATGAATTATCAATTTTTTTATTAAAAAAAAAACGAAAATTCAATTCAAGGTTGTACAGAAGAAACTAGCGAAAAGGACAGAGGGAAAAAATAAAATTATTGAGGACAAAAGCTCACAAACAAGTAACAAATCCTAAAATCAGCTAATAATTTGAAATTATACATATGTGCTAGTCATATATATTGTCCAACCATTTAAGATTTACAGTTAACATAATTTATTAAAATAAGTTAAAAGTCAATACCCATAATATACACATAACTCATATATCATGAGTGACAGAAGTTGCATACCTTATAATAATCATAGGTTGAATCATAACAATATTCAACCAAAAATATTTAAATATGCCTTCCTAACACAAACATAACAATTGCAAATGATTGTCTAAAACATATTACGCATATAGTTCACAGCGAAGATATCAAATCTCATACACCCCCATCTGTATCTATGTACATACCTACTACAACTCATTTATCTGGTTACCTCAAGTTTTAATTCTAGTTGGGTTCTCTAATTTAGATACATAATTATTCATTACTTTAGAAATACGTCCCAAGTTATACATGATATTAGCTATACTTTTACAAAAGATCAGGATGTGTATATCGCAAATTTTAGGAATAGAATTAACCAAATACTTAAGTTCTTAAAGCCAAAATCGACAAAGCTAAAATCAATAGAATTCAGTTCCAGATACACAAAAGCATTTCAAATGCTTCATTAAGTAAAAAATTCAACTCTTACGTCGATACAACCGACTTAGTTTCAATTACTTCCCCTTAATAACTTAAATCAAGTGTTATCAATTTTCATTTATAATTAACCATTTTAAGTAATTCACAACAACCAATTACTCAACTTTGCAACTATAAAGATTTATCACTAAAACTATAAAGCTAACACAGAGATTATATTGTAACAAATTTAACATGTTTGTATGTTCAGTGTTATTTTGTTAAAATCACTAAGGTCTTCTAGTGCATATTATTTAATGACAAGAACATTTACCAAAATAAAACTTCAAATCATTCTTCATAAGTCAACACTCCAATTGTATAAATATCCATTTCTGAATCAACTAAATTATTTTAGTTGCATTGATAACAGACACGAAGAATTCTCATACTAAGTTTGACATTCAACCCAGTCACCAAAGTTCCTAATCATACATGCCATTATTACTAGTACAGAATTTACTAACCATTTAAGTTCATAAATCCACTATCCATATTGTACAATGTTAAATTCAACATATTTAGAACCTCAATTCTGTTATATTGACATCGTTAATGAGCCTTTGATGAATCCTAGACATTCATGTCATTTTAACATTTTCTTATTATCAACTATTTCCATCTAATTATAAACATAGGACAAACTAAAACAATAAATCCCACAATCAACCTTCTCAATTACCAATTTAGGTTGTATAATTAATAGTAAAAATAATTAATAAATTTTATCTCCACCCATCTTATATCAAGAGTAAGAAATAATTTCAAACACCAAACATTTCATCTGTGAAGAAAATAAAACAATTCTAAAATAAATAAATAAATAAAATTTTGATTTAATTTTGAAGTAAATTTGGTAGTCACATACCTATTTTTTCCGATTCTTGTATTTTTTTCCATCATTCTGTCTGTACCTAAGCTTGTCGGACCGTCGTCGAAATTTCATCGGAGCTTCACTGGTGATGACTTGCTGCCGCCACGATGGAGACCAAAACTTCAAAGGCGCATTTCCGGTGATCACGTGCCCCATCTCCATTAGATTTGGCCGAAATTCCCTCAAGATAGCTGATAAGTGTGAAATATATATAGATTTTAATATGTTTTTAGTTAAATTATTTAGTTGTTTTAGTTTTATTTAGGTTAATTTAGAGTTAATTTGTAATATTTATGATTTTAAGATTAATTCTGTGTTTTGGTTGATTTTCAGGGTTAATTTGACATAAAAGAGCTTAAAGTGTAAAAAGGGCAAAGTTTAGGGCCAAAAGTGCAAATATGAAGAATTGATGCAAGACAAGTTGACGTCCAGTCCAGAGCCCTGAGACGTGACCACGTGAATTGTTGAAGAGCTTCACACGTGGCCACGTGAAGAACAAAAGAGGAGAGGACGTGGCCATGTAAAGAAAAGAGAAGAAAAAAGAAAAGAGGACCCGTGGCTGTGTGAAGGAAGAATGAAGGAAATTGTGAAGACACGTGACCACGTGGATTCCCAGTGAAGGACCACACGTGGCCACGTGTGGAAGAAGAAGAACAAGGGACGTGGGCATGTGTAGAATTACACAGGGAGGAGCCGTGGCCACGTGATCTGATTCTCCAATTGCGCGAAGGATTTACGAACTTCCTATTTTGAGCAGAAAATACTTCCTATTTGATTTTCAGAGTTTAAGAAGGAATCCACATCTTCTCTTGCCTATAAATAGCAGTCCAAAACACAGAAGAAGGGGGCTGGAATGGTCTTCAATCTTCAATTATCATTATCAAGCTTTTGAATTAGTTTTAAGCTTTCTTAGTTAGTTTTTTTTTATTCGTTGTTTTTACAAGTTTTTCCAAAACATTGTTTTTAGTTTTTAAGAATGTCTAGTGAGTAATTTTCTTTACTTTTGCTAAAGGATACTTGAATCCTTGACTTGTATTGACATGACTTGAGTTTGTTCTTAAATTTAAATACAAGTTGATTATTTCTTGGTTCTTAAAATAGTCTTGTCTTTTCTCAATATTAAATTGATTATTAACTTGATTAAGAGTTGGTTAATTAATTGGTTTAAGTTGATTAATGATTTGCATGCTCTTTTGTTGATTTAGTTGGATTAATACATGGTTATAATCTGAATAAGCTATAATTGTGTGTTAATTTGAGTAAGTTAAGATTAAGAAAAGGGTAACCAAGAATAGGTGAAAGTTAATTCTCTTGAGAAAGGTTTTAATAGACATCTAGGAGACGTAATCCAGTTCTTTATGCTAAGTATTGAATTGTTCTGAATAAGAGAGTTTAATACTTGGAATAATAATCTTGAATAAAGTTATTTGGGTCTACTAAACTGAATTTTCCATGATCACTTGTATGTTTTCTTTTAATTAAGTCATAGCAATACTTGTTAAGGTGGATAGTCATTTAGTGAAAGTTGTTTTTATCATTGATTTTTATCTCATTCAATTTACTTGCTTTCAAATAGATTTCTTATTTACTTTAGTTTTCTCAATTGTTTTAATTTAATTTTCAAATCATCACAATTTTGGGATTTCTCTTCTCTCTTTACACACAAAATTGGTTTTGAAATTGAAATAACACACACAAGCACAAGTTTTCTTTGGGTTCGATATTTTGGGTCATAATCTTATTTCCCTATATTACTAGCCGATCTAGTACACTTGTACTTGCTAGACACCGGTCAATAGCCAGCCGCTTCTCTTCTCCAATCTCCATGTTACTGGCGATGGGAAGGGAGCGGAGGATGGCGAAAAGGAACTCCTCACTTTGGGGAACTCACCAACCTTATTCGTATCTTCGTCAGCCGCTTCAATTCGCCGGAGAAAAGGGAAGAAGCTACGGCGGAGGGAGAGAAGAACGGTAAACGGAAAGGGGTATTGCAACAATGTTTACAGGCAGATTGATGCTCCGCTAGTAGCTGACGATAGGAGCGAACGACGGTGGGTCCAGTAGCCGGCATCCTTAATCGGCGCTCCTTCCTCCGATCTCCCCTACTTCTTTTGCCGATCCACTCTTTTTTTTCCCTTTTGTTTTTCTTGATGGCCACAACTTGTTACCCAAAAAATCTAGAGAACTTTTTTTATATTAGATATTTCTAGGGACTTCACGAAAACTTTCCCCCAATATCTTTGTTCTCTTCTTTTATTATTATTATTATTATTATTATTATTATTATTATTATTATATACATTTATTTACTTTAATTCCTTATTTATTACTAAAATGTATTTTAGTTTAAACTATAAAATCAAAAACTTAAAGATAATATTCACTAATGTTATATCACTTATTTAATAAACTGACCTTAGTAAATCGGTATCAAAAGTATTATTCCCCAACTATTAATCGACCCGAGTTTTGGGCATTACAACATTGGTGTTGATTTTTTGGCAAAGAATGGATGGTGGTCAAGTTGGGAAAGAGATCCATCATTTAAGGTAAGATCCATGCTCACAGCACCAAATGATAACTATAAAAATTCCAGACTGTCAGTCAATAAGAGTCAAATGAAAACACAAAACTCTGGCGGGATTCCGACAAATGAGACTCCGACAATCAACTTTGAAAACTATGGAAAAGAGGGTAAAAGTATGAGAGATGGAAAAGAGAATATCTTACTATTTTTATATGTGTTAGAGTCGAAATATGTTTTGAGTCCTATATAGGAAAAAACTCTTATTTCTTAAATTGGAGGACTAGATAAAGAAAGATGATCTTCATATTTCGTTGCAATTAGAATCCTTTGTGAAAGGATTCTGCTACCACTTAAGATAACTGAGATGTCTTTAAACTACCTAACTTGTAATCGAGCTATTGTAACACCCTCATACCACTGTATAGTATACGCGATAATCGGATGTTAAAACCCATACATGAGTCAGTACAAAATTTATTTTTTATTACCATATAATTCTACATCTCATTTGATATAGATCTGGAAATTCTAGATATTTTTAGAAGTCATTTGCTATTTTTAAAGTTCCAATCAAACTTTCAGTCAACCCAAACACTATTTAAAATGAAACCGTAAAATTTTCTTATTTTCGACTTTTAGAGACCTATTTGACTTCATTTCCATCCCAAATTTCACCCACGTGATTCTGCTGACTTGCTCTTTCCAATGGTCAAATAAAATATTTTTTACTCCGAAAAGTACTATTCACCCCAGTATTACTATTTACCATCGAAAAATACTATTTATGACTAGCCCGGTATTTAGGCCATTACAATTCTCCCCTACTAATAAAAATTTCATCCTCGAAATTTCCTTTGATATCACAACCATAGTGACATCTTTTAAATTAGAAAATCTCCTAGTGAAGAAAATCGGTTCAGGTAACTTATCTCACTTACATTCCAATAATTATCACGTCCTTCAGTCCTTACCATCTAGTCACTCAACTATTTTCATGTCCTTCTTACACTTATAATCACTTCTGGCATCAAGACCTATTCATGGCATGTATACGTAACACGTCATTCTTATTATACCATTCCAATCTTAAGACCATTTAAACCGTGTTCTGATACCACTAAATGTAACACCCTCATACTGTTGTATAGTATACACGGTAATCGGATGTTAAAACCCATACATGAATAAGTACAATTTTTTTTTAATTTAACCTTAATTTCACTTAAACCATAATTTTTCTCAATATTTAGCAATATTATAATTTTACCCCTAAATTTTTTATTCCTTTCATTTAAGCATTTTTTTTCATTCTAACTATGTCATTTTTCATTCTTTTTTATTTCTCTTTTTGGTCCCAATTAACTAATTGGTTAAGATTATTTTTATTTATACAATAAATTTAATTTATTCCATTTAAATCCAATATTTTCACTACAACATAATGTAAAAATTTACTTAAAAATACTAAATTCTAAAAATTTCAATTAAATTAGTATAGCATCAAAATTACACTTACATTCAATTTATGACATTTTCTTCACAATTTAATCAAAATAAACCATCACAAACACACATAATCACACAAATCATACATGTACATAAGCAAATTCTCATACAAAAATTATGGAAATTAAGGGATAATGTATCCACTAACATTGAATTCATCTCCTCTACACTTTAATCTTTCTCCCTTTGCCTTAATTCATGGAACCACTTCTTCTCCCTAAAGTTTTTAAATTTTGAGACATAAGTTTTCTTTCTTGATTTCTTATACTTTCAGCACCTTAACTGATCTTTTGAGACCCTCACCGCTGAATGAAGAAGCTGGAATTCACTTGGGAAGGTTTGTTTTGGTGGGAGAGAGAAAAAATTGAAGAAGCTTCCATGAAAATGGAAGAAAAACCATTCGTCCAAAGAAGGGAGGAGAAAAACGTGGGAACCATGGTGAAAATTCAGGAGAATTGCATATTTTTGAGGTATTTATAGAGCTATTTTGGGTTGGGCTTGGTCCAACATTTAGCCCAATTTTCATTTAAAGCCCATTATATCTCCTAAAATCATTTCTCTCACTTTCAAAACTCAATTTTACTTAAAATCAATTACATGATTCTTAAAATAATATATTAAGCCTCTATGAAAAATTTCGGTTCAATCAGAGTTTGTTTACGATTCGATTAACCCAGACCGATCCGATTTATAAATTTTCGGTATCAAATAGGTCCTTAAAATTCGAAAATAAGAAAATTTTGCAGTTTTATTTTAAATAGTGTTTGGGTTGACTGAAAATTTAACTGAAATTTTAAAAATAACAAATGACTTCTAAAAATTTTTAAAATTTTCAGATTTACATCAAATGAGATGTAGAATCATATGGTAATAAAAAATAAAATTTTCGGTGACCTTTGAAAATTGAGTTATCGAACTGGTAAAAGTGAACCAGACCGAGAAATAGTCTTTG
This sequence comes from Excoecaria agallocha, assembly GCA_037975025.1. Classification (NCBI taxonomy): domain Eukaryota; kingdom Viridiplantae; phylum Streptophyta; class Magnoliopsida; order Malpighiales; family Euphorbiaceae; genus Excoecaria; species Excoecaria agallocha. Next base: position 37,251,750 of record CM075807.1, on the reverse strand, counting down.
ATTGACTCAAAAATATTTATGGAGTTTAATGAATATATTTTGAGGGTTAAAGAAGTGTTTTTAAGAAGGTTTGAACTCAAAAAATAAGAGAAAAATAATGATTTCGGTTTGAATAGTGACCAATTGATCGTGGATTTGACCGGAGCTTTAAAAATAGCAAAGGATCTCTAAAGGTTACAAGAATTTCTAGTTAAGCTCTAATAAGTATTTAGAATTATTTGGTAGTGAAAAAATAATTTTTCAATAACATCAAAAATTTATAAATCGGATTGGTCTGACCGAATCGGATCGAAAATAGACTTCGATTGAGCCAAAATGTTTCATGGAGACTTAATATATTATTTTAAAAATTATGAAATTAATTTTGAGTAAAATTGAGCTTTGAAAGTGAGAGAAATAATTTTGGGAGGCATAATGGGTTTAAAATGGAAATTGGGCTAAAGTTTGGTTGGACCAAGCTCAGTCCAAACCAGCCCTATAAATACCTCAAAAATATGCAATTCTCCAAAATTTTCACCATGGTTCCCACATTTTCTACTCCATGCTTTGGCCAAATGGGTTTTCTTCCATTTTCATGGAAGCTTCTTCAATTTTCTCTCTCTCTCTCACCAAAACAAACCTTTCCAAGTGAATTTCAGCTTCTTCTTTCAGTGGTGAGGGTCTCAAAAAATCAGTTAAGGTGCTGGAAGTATAAGAAACAAAGAAGGAAATCTTATGTCTCAAAATTAAGGAACTTTAGGGAGAAAAAGTGGTTCCATGGATTAAGGTAAAGAGAGAAAGATTAAAGTGTGGAGGAGATGAATTCAAGGTTAATGGGTACATTATCCCTTAATTTTCATAATTTTTGTATGAGAATTTGCTTATGTATATGTATGATTTGTGTGATTATGTGTGTTTGTGATGGTTTATCTTGATTAAATTGTGAAGAAAATATCATAAATTGAATGTAAGTGTAATTTTGATTCTATACTAATTTAAATTAAATTTTTGGAATTTAGTAGAATATTTTTAATTGAAATTTTACATTAAATTATAGTGAAAATATTGGATTTTAATGGAATAAATAGAATTTATTGTATAAGTAAACATAATCTTAGCCAATTAGTTAATTGGGATCAAAAAGAGAAATAAAAAGAATGAAAAATTATATAATTAGAATGGAAAAAGGGCTTAAATGAAAGGGATAAAAAATTTAGGGGTAAAATTATAATATTGTCAAATATGGAGAAAAATTATAGTTTAAGTGAAATAAAGGTTAAATTAGAAAAAAACATACTGATTCATATATGTGTTTTAACATCCGATTACCGCATATACTGTACAACGGTATGAAAGTGTTACAGTTGTCTTGTCCAGACTGTTTGTTCTGAGTAGTTTTGATTTTATAATTACTTATCATGATTTGTTATATATGTGTGTGGGTCCATTAACAATTTTATTAACCAGTCCATAATTTTGATTAATCGTTATATTAGTTTCAGTTTTTAATTCGATTTTTCAAATCGGTTTATCGATTAACAACTAAAAAATTTTAACATATTAATTTAATAAATTATACAATTTGCAATATTATTTTTAATAGTTGAAAATGCTTTAGAAATAAAAAATACAAATCAAATACAATATCTATTAAAACAATCAAAATAAAATAAAATTTTCATAATTATTTTTAAGAACTAAATATATTTAATATGAAACTAATAATAATAATAATAATAATAATAATAATAATAATAATAATAATAATAATAATAATAATAGATAATTTTTATGTTTATTTACTAAAAATATGTTTTATAATAATATTGTAAAAAGTTATAGGGACATTTTTTAAAATAATATATATTTTTAAAATGTTTATAAAAATGGGATCTGTCAGAAAATAATTACAGAAATGGGGTTGTTTTCTGATGGGGGACAAATTCTGCTGAAACCGCTGGTGGGAACAGCGATTTCAGAACAAATTCTGCTGAAATCGCTGGTCACACCAGTGGTTTCAACAGAAAAATTTTCGTGCCACAATTATTAAATTAATAAAATTTTAATATAATATAATTTATTTTTTAATTTATTTTTTTTAAGTAAAATAAAATTAAATAGATACCCGCAATAAATTATCATTTCAATTTCCATTTAATATATATATATATATATATATATCCCAATTAAAAGTATTTATAACAGCATTTTAGATCTCCATTAAGTCCATCTAGTTTTTGAACTAATTAATTCATCATTATAGTTATATCTTTATATAAAAAAAACAAAATAATAATTTTTATACGTTTTCAATTTTAATCCAATTAATATTAATATTAGCAGCTCATTAGATAGGCCATTGCGAGGAATTGAAGAAATGGAGATTAATTATACCAACAATTGGTCAACATGTAAAAGTGGGCAAATATCAGTGGCTGTGGGTTGACCTGTACATGCAGTTTAATTCCAAATGTTTAAACTCAGATTCTCATTGAAGAGTCTCATATCTGCATTGCATCTCAATTAATTAAATTTTTCTATAGTTTGAATTCGAATATAAAATTTCTAATTAAAGATAAATTGACCATTATCATTTCGTCTGAATTTTATAACAGATGGACTCGGCTTAAACTGAATTTTTATTCATTGTCAGTTTTGTAATCATAAGTTTTTATTCAGCATAATTATATATTTCACGACACTTAATTAATATAGAAAAAACAGTCAAATTTCATTAATTATAATATATATATATATATATATATATATATATATATATATATATATATATATATATATATATATATATATATATATATATATATATATATATATATATATATTATTTTTCTAATATTGGATGGAAATTAGGATGATAATTTATTGCGGGTATTTATTTAATTTAATTTTATTTTATTTAAAAAATTAAATTAAAAAATAAATTAAATTATCTTAAAATTTTATTAATTTAATAATTATGGCACGAAAAGTTTTCTGCTGAAACTGCTGGTGAAATTTGTCCCCCTATCAGAAAACAATCTCATTTTTGTAATTATTTTCTGACATATTTTATTTTTGTAAATATTTTTTAAAATAATATTATTAAAAAAAAGTCCCAAAGTTATACATCATAATATTTATAAATTATAAAAATATTAAAAAATATAAATGTAAAATTTAAAATATAATTTATAAAATATATATAAATCGATTAATAGTTAATCAATGATTAATTATCGATTTTAAAAATAAAAATAATAAATTTAAATTTTTAATTCGATTAATCTAAAAATAAGTTTTGTTCAGAATCGATATTTTGATTAACTAATATATATATATATATATTTTGCCGGCCTTGAATGTAATTCTGGCCATCAAACAAAAATCACAGCTGTAATCAATTAGACTGGCACTGTTGTTTGTTACTGCATTTCATGTTTTATGATTGATCCTTTTTTGTTTGCATAGGTATTTGCACCTATTAGTATTTTTTATTGCTCCATAAAAGTTTATAATTAATTAAAAATTAATGTTAAAGAAACTTAAAATTAGTAATTAAATATTATGAAAACTATAAAAAATATATATAATTGATAACATAAAATAAAATTTAAATTAGAATTAATAAAATAAAATTATAACAGGCAATTTATGTATTAATTATAATATAAAACATGAATAATATTTTTAAATAAATTTAAATAGAAAGATGGAAAAAAATTGAAACGGGAAGACTACTTTCATCATCCCCGAATAAGAGTTAGTACTTTTGAATAAATGTTTCTTTCATCTAAATGACATTGAAAAGAGAGTATAAGAAAAGGTATTATGTTTAATTGCGTCCTATTAGTTACTCTCACCATAAGATTGAGAGTGTATATATATGAGATTTTTTTTAGATAATTAAATCTTATTTGATGAAGTGTAGCATGATTTATTAAAATATTTTATCATCTGGTGATTACAATTATCATATTTGAAAGTATGATAATAATATGATTAAATAATCTGTTTAAAGTTGATTTGATGATATGATGTGATTTAAAAATAATAATAATAATATGATATAATACATTTAAACATATTATATAAAATCATTTAAAATTTTTTTTTTGGTTAAAAGTTAAAATTAATTGAAGGCATAATTGTTTTATTAAAAACTCACCAAAATCATATAAAATTATTGCACATTAGTATAAAATTGATTAAATTAATTAAATTACAATATAATTAATGCAAAAATCACATTTTCCAATTTTCATATATAAATATAAAAAATTATTTTTAATCAATACTACTTCAAGTAGTCTACTTGTACAATTAAAGAGCAGTAGATCTACGGAGGTTGATACGTAGTTGAAAAATGGTAAAAATAAGGTGTAGAACGATATAAAGAAGAAATCGGTCATACAGTCATATTGAATGAAATTTTAAATTTTTTTTCAGGATACCTTTGGAATAAAAATTCTTTAGCAATTAGAAACTACCAAATTTATAGTTTTGAAACCATGAGATTACCACCATAAATCATCACCATCTTATAAAAATCATTTCAAACAAGAAGTAGAAATTATACATACCATATAAAACAGTACTTTACCATGCAAAGCGTTTAAATTAAATCAATCTCCTTGTAAATTCAAAGGTACCCAATCATTTTTTGAACTTAATTATCTTCTCATCCATACTGTCAATTCCTCTTAATCACTATCCATTTTGTAAACTGGGAACCTAATCATGAAGAAAATTTGTGCAAAGGAATCAATGAACGAAGCAAAAATTCAACAACATTCGCCCCCAAAAATCACAATAGACAACCTACCACGAGAGATTGGGTTCAGTTAGTCTAGATATAAATTGATGCATGAATGCATGTGATAAGAACATATTTGAGTCATTAGATCAAGATTGACTCTTGGTCTAAATTTTGCTGCATTGTAAACTTTAGGGCACTGAATTTTTTCTCATTATCTTTTTCTTCTACGCATTTCACCCTCTTCTTCATGCTTCCATTATTGGCACCAACAATTGCAAGCCTCGGTTTTCAAACTTTCAACTTGCAACATCACCGTGATCTTCTTCTTTTCATTTTCTTTTCTTTTCTTTTTTTTTTTTTTTTTTTCTAAATCAAGTTTTCAGGCTCATTAATTTTATGGTAACATTGTGCACCGGTTGGCAATACAAAACATGCCGTTTATGAGAGATTTCATGTTACCACAAACAAAAATATAAGGACCTATAGAATAATTTTTTTAAAGGAACATAAAGTAAACAATTTTGAAAGTTAATTAGGTAACCCAAAAATGTATTTTTGCCAACTGAACACGCCATTTTATGGGGATTGAAATGCAACCACTAAAGTATCGCGTGTGAAGATCTGCGTGTTGTCTAAAATTAAAATATAGGTATTTAATAGATATATATTTTTTTTTGAATTGATCCAACGTAAACAAAAAAAAAAAATTAAAAATTTAAGGACCGAGAATGAATTTTGCCAATCTAAAATTAAATTATAAATATCTAAAATTAAAAAATAATGTATGATTATGTAATAAATTTTTTAACAAAATTATGTAACAAAGTTACCCTATGACAATTGCTTTTAATTATACATGATAACACGGCCTAACCCATAGTTTAGCCCAACCTGCAAACGAGCCTGGGAGTCTGGCGCAAACTGTCCAAATTTTGCTAAACTCAGAGTTCGGACAATCCGACTAGCAAAACAGATCGATTATGCATCCCAAGAGCTTGTTTACCTCAGATGCTCGAAGAGCGCGAAAACACCCAAGGTACCGAATTTTCAACAAATTCCGTCATTTCTGGCAGTAACTGTCCCCTCTCCCCTATGTCTCCCCAAAAGTAGGAGAAATGAAAAAAATATCTGAAAGTAGTGGAATTTCACCCTTTGACTTAACCATTGGAGGCTCCCTCGTTGGAAACCCCTTTGGTCTTTTTAGTTATCTTGTAGGTTGTCCTGGTTACCGGAACTTCACCTGTCATCATTTGGTGCGGTGAGCGTGGAACATGGACCTCTTTTCAAACCTCAACCTAAACCCTGCGCCATTAGAAACTCAGACAGAATTAACTGCTCACCCTGAAATATAACAACTCATCCCCACCAACAATGCTCTGACTTCGGCATCCCCCGTTGCAACCATCCCTAACACATCTAGTCTTACCCCACAAGCAACACAGGACCTGCTAGCCTAACTATCATCCACAGTCATCCAAGGCAACTCTTCCTCCCAACCAACTTAGCCTTACCCACCTGCTCGGCCCCCACAACCATTGAATAGAGATCCCTTCTCACCGATGGTCCCACCAGCTCCCGGATCAACAGTCACCCTAATAATTGAGCAATTCGAGAGGCTCCTAAAATACCGGATGACCAGATACCATAACAGGAACACTTTGCAATACCATGGAATTTTGAAGTGTTGTTGTATTTGTACTTATCTCCTCACTTATACGATTTGTACTAATAAAAGGAAAATTTTCCTTACAATTTATAAATACAAATTTTCCAATTCTTTATGGTATTAGAGCCCAACATAATGACAACAACACTTTAAAATTCTATCACTTCTACTTATCACACCTTCTCTGTCAAACTCACAAGCAAAAACTAACTTGCATAGAAAACACAATTCATTCCCCTCCTAAATTACCAAAACTTAATAGGATATGTTGATGACTTCTTACGCTTACCACCAAAAAGCATAACGAACCCAACCAAAGCTGATGAAATTATTTCCAATCTAGATTACTAAACCTAGTTTCAAAAGGACCAAACACTCTTTTATTGGCTGTTACCTTTTCTATCTTAAGAGATTTTTTCCTATATGTTGGCATGACTTCTTCATACCTATGCTTTAAACAATACCTTTGCCTCCATTTCACAGAAAAAAACAACTTACTTAATATTGAATTACAAGAGTTGAAAATGAATGATCTCACAGTCACTTAATACCTTCAAAAAGCTAAAATGTCAGTTGATGAATTAGCTTCTATTGGTTATATCATGAGCGACACTGAGTTCAACATTGTTATACGTAGAAATATAGGAAATGACTACCACAATGTTATTATTGCTCTAAATCTCTAACATGAACTTGTTTCATTCAATAAACTTCATAGCCACCTTATTGCTCATGAATACTCTTAAAACGTTACCTTGAACCACTTATTGCAAATTTTACTTAAAAATCAACCACTTTCATGCCATCAAAAACCCCACCAAATAAATTCCAACACCTAATAATCACTTCTCAAATCAGCAACCTAGAAGAAACAAAGGCCTTTGTTAGATGTGTAACCTTAAGAACTACATGACTGACCATTGCAAAATCTGTTATCAAGGAAATCCATGCCAATATTATTCAGCTCAAGCAAATTGTAACACCCTATATCCCATGTTTACTATATCCAATGCAAACTATGCCATTTTAATTCATCAAGTCATATGACTATATCATCATACTGTAGCTATTGTACTTTCATGCTTAGCATTCATCATATCAATACATTTATATAAAGTAATGCTAATTTCATCATGCATGCATATACTAGTATTTTCACTATGAGCTTATTACAGTCTTCACTTCCATATAATTTACATATACATATATTACAACCCTTATACATATTAAACATGTAAGGAACTAAACAAGATTTATCAAAAGTTTCCTACATCCACTTCTATAGACTGGTGTTGGCCTGTCCTGATGCAAAAATAGTTCCCGTGCCAAAAGCCTTGACTACCAAAAACCTACACGGATCAAAATAACCCGTGCTAAGCTATATAGCTTAGTGGGGAATTCTAAACATGAATGACAACCACTCACAGTGGTCGTCAAAAATATAGAATAAACAAACAATTTAAAATAATCATAATAAGTTACATAACAAGATAACCTTTCACAATAAGTTCAGCATACTTGAATTCATACAATTCATAATGAGATATGTATATAATGTAAACAGATATCATTTCATGTTTAAACAATCATTGTTAATCATAATAAATCAAATATCAAATGCATAGTTCATACTGTGCTTATTAGTGAAACATATTTGCTTTACTTTAGCCTGCTTAAGTTCTAATAGTGGATAACGGGATCGGTGGATACCCGAGGGTATCAAACGGTGGATATCCGAAGATATCAAAACTATGGACCCAACCAGGGTCAAATATACGGTGGACCGGTCAAGGACCCAGAAGGGCCAAGTAACAACCCAAATGAGTTGTGTAAGATCCAGCAGGATCAACTATACTGTGGACCTAAAAAGGTCGACTGTGGCAGCTGCAATTCCCTATAGGCGCCTATCTATCCACAACTGAAACTCTATCGCAGGCATAATTATATTCTTGTTAAATTCACATATCAAGACTATGTTCATAGTGTACTATTCGTATATGTATAATATCTTGTAATACTATGAGTTCTTTGGTGCATAAACAAATATATGCACATTTCATATGCTAGGTTATATCAAGCCATGAGACTATAAATTTGCATCATAACATATAAGCATGACGTATAATCATCATCTCATACAATTAAGCATGTTCTCTTTAAGCATTATACATATTCTTAGTCATGCCAAAATATCTTCTATTTCATGGGCAATTACATATTCATACATTCATATATAACATGTAGGCATGACATTTAACCATCACTCCATAATCATCATTGTACGTACCTGTAGATTCATTCGCATACAATTGATGCATTCTTATATGCATATTTATCTATACATATAACCACCTTCATCATCAAGTATGAATCAAGTACTATACAAATTATCGATAAGTCTTCATGTAATAAATACATTTAACTTGCAACATGTAAGGTAGATATACATACATCTTTACAACTTGATTGAAACCTTTATTCATATGTATTTTTGTATCAAAAACTTGTTAAATTCTCGATAAAAACAGTTTAGTTAATCATTACTATTCATTTGAAACCTTTCTGTGAATTTTGAGTAAAACAGCAAGGGTCACGGTTACTATGAAATTGTTGGTAACCGTGAGATAGGTCACATTTCGGTTCTGTACTAAAAACTGCACTAGGTCACGGTTACTATGAAAATCCTCGTAACCGTGTCATATATGTACAAAAGGGGCTCACGGTTACTATGAATTCCTTAGTAAACGTGAGATAGGTTACTTTTCTATTCTGGACTAAAAACTGGACTAGGTCACGGTTACTAAGGAAATCCTGGTAACCGTGACATATATTTTGTCCAGAGGCCGATTTACGGATTCAACTTGTATTGCAATTTTGACCTTTAAATCATCATTTTTAGAGAATAATTTCTTCTACAAACTTGTAGCCCTATGTGTCTAGTTTCTAGGACATCAAAAATCTCTTCAAAATCATTTATATAACTCGAGATATGAAGAAAATACTAAGGACTGTTCATGCTCACAAATTCTGCATTTTTGTCCGAAATTCAAACTGGATTTAGACCCATTTAAAGACAGAATTCGTATATAGTTTCTTCTTATAAAATCTTTGTCTATAGGTCTAGTTTAAGTCCCATTTTGAATCACCTCAATATCTATTTTCAAACTCCAGATATTATCAAAACAATACTCATAGGTCAAAAGAACTCAAACCCAGAATTTTATCAAATTCACATGCATGTCTCATCTTATGTTCTCTTTGTTTATTACTCAAGTTTTCAAGCAAAACACATCATGTTCCAAAAGATCCATTCACAAGCAATATGAGAAACCCTAAATTCCCATACCTTAGCCAAAATCACAAAATCTTTCAATCCTTAGCAACGTCTTTCCCTTTGTTCTTCCTTCTTTCTTCTTCTCCTTCACAAATATCATCATCATTCAAAATCCAACACTTATACAACATCTTCTTCAATCAAAATGAAAAGAAAAGAGATGAAGATGATGATGGGTTCATTAACATATACATTACCTTAGTTGAAAGTCTTAAACTCTTAATGAACTCACAAGATTTCTCATTAATTCTCTTGAGATGATTTAGAAGGAGTGAAGGAAGGATGAAGGAGATGAATTTTCTGGGTTTTCCTCTCTAATGGCCGACCACCACACACACACTCTCACAATTCTTTAATTTCTCTTTCCTTCCACTAACACACACACCTATATATAGTGCTTTGGCAAATCTCTCTTTAGGTCCTTTAAGATTTTGCATGTTACCAAGACTTCCCACCAAATCTTGCATGTCACAAATCATACCCCATCATTTAAGTCATTCTTAATTCAACCTCACCAATTTAACCTTTTCTTACATTGACCTCTCAATTAATCATTTATTCACATTTACCCCTTAAAGATACTGTAATTGCAAAATTACCCCAAAACAATACTTTTTACTTCAATTGCATCCTCAACTAATATTAAACTTTACTCATAAATTTTATTTTCATGCAATTAGCAATAATAATTTACCCCATTGACCCTTACTCATACAAAATTATTATTTTGCAAATATGCAAATTAACTAGGGTCATGTTAGGGGCCTTACAATTCTCTCCCCCTTAAAGAATTTCGTCCTCGAAATTCATACCTGTTTCAAACAATCGAGGATATTGCTTTCTCATAGCTGCCTCTGGCTCCCAAGTTACTTCTTGTACACCATGATGTTGCCAGAGTACTTTAACAAGGGGGATCTGTTTGTTCCTTAATTGCCTAATCTCCCTAGCCAGGATTTCCTTTGGTTCCTCATCATAAGTGAAATCCGGCTGTAACTGAATATCTTGAACTTGCAACTTGTGAGATTCATCCGTGCGATATCTACGAAGCATAGATACATGAAACACATCATGAAGCTTGGCCAATTCCATAGGAAGAGCCAATCTGTAAGCCACTGGTCCAACTCTTTGAAGAATTTCATACGGACCAATGAATCTCGGGCTGAGTTTTCCTTTCTTCCCAAATCTAAACACCTTTCTCCAAGGAGACACCTTCAAAAACACTTTGTCACCCACCTGGTATTCGATGTCTCTTCTTTTAAGGTCAGCATATGATTTCTGCCTGTCACTCGCTTCTTTCAGCCTCTGCTTGATAACTTGAACTTTTTCTTCTGTATCTCTAACAAGGTCAGGACCAATTAACTTACATTCAGTCAACTCAGTCCAACAGACTGGAGTTCTACTTTTCCTGCCATATAAAGCCTCATATGGTGCCATTTGTATACTCTTCTGATAGCTGTTATTATAAGCAAATTCCATTAAGGCTACATATTTATCCCAACTACCAGAGAACTCCAAAGCACATCCCCTCATCATATCTTCGAGAATCTGAATAACCCTTTCGGATTGCCCATCCGTTTGAGGATGAAAAGCTGTACTGTACTTGAGCTGTGTTCCCAAAGCTTGCTGTAAACTCTTCCAAAATCTCGATGTAAACCTTGGATCTCGATCCGAAATTATAGACACTGGTATACCATGTAACCGTACAATTTCATTCACATACAATTCTGCAAGCCTATCCATAGAATAATCTGTTCGAACTGGTAAAAAGTGAACTACTTTTGTTAACTTATCCACTATTACCCAAACAGCATCATATTTTCTTTGAGTAAGAGGCAAACCAGTAACAAAATCCATGGTAATGTCTTCCCACTTCCACTGTGGAATTGGGATGGGATTTAAGAGACCTGAAGGAAACTGATGTTCTGCTTTCACTTGCTGACATGTTAGACATTTAGAAACATAATCAATAATATCTTTCTTCATGCCAGGCCACCAGTAAAACTGTTTCAACTCTTGATACATCTTATTCCCACCTGGATGCATAGTGAATGCAGTATTATGTGCTTCATGCAACAATACTCTTTTCACTTCTTTATCATCAGGGATACACAACCTGTTATGGTAGTATACACCACCATCTTCTTTCACTGAAAAATCAGATTGATCACCTTCACAAACTGCTTTAACAGTCTGTTGTAACTTTACATCCTCCTTCTGAGCATCAATCATAGTTTGCCTAACCATGGGCCTAACTTTAAGCTGTGCTAGTAAAGCACCATCAGAAGCAAATTTCCAATTGCACTGTTTTAACATCAAAACAGCCATGGACTTACGACTCAGGGCATCAGCAACCACATTCGCTTTCCTTCCCCCTGGGTGGTAATCAACTATACAATCATAATCTTTGAATAGTTCCAACCATCTCCTCTGCCTCAAATTAAGTTCTTTCTGAGTAAGCAAGTACTTGAGGCTTTTATGATCAGTATAAATCCTGCACTTCTCCCCATAAAGGTAATGCCGCCAAATTTTTAAAGCAAAAACCACAGCTGCCAGTTCTAGATCATGAGTCGGGTAGTTCTGTTCATGTGTTTTCAACTGTCTAGATGCATAAGCTACAACTTTACCATCTTGCATTAATACACATCCCAAACCAACCTTAGATGCATCACTGTACATTGCATACTCTTTTCCTGCCACAGGTTGAGTCAATACTGGAGTCTCAGTCAACATCTTCTTCAACCTTTCAAAGCTTGCTTGACAACGATCAGACCATTCAAACTTAGTATTCTTTCTCAATAGCTTAGTGAGGGGTGAAGCAATGACAGAAAAACCCTTCACAAAACGACGATAGTAACCTGCCAACCCAAGAAAACTTCTAATTTCATGTACATTCCTGGGTGGTCTCCAATTAACAATAGCTTCAATTTTATTTGGATCGACCCTAACACCTTCAGCGGATACAACATGACCTAGGAAAGAAACTTCCTTAAGCCAAAAATCACATTTACTCAGTTTGGCATACAACTCATTTTCTTTCAAAGTTTGCAATACAATTCTCAGATGTTCAGCATGTTCAGCTTCATTTCTTGAGTAAATTAATATGTCATCAATAAACACAACAACAAATCGATCCAAATAGGGTTTGAATACCCTATTCATAAGATCCATAAATGCAGCAGGTGCATTAGTCAACCCGAATGGCATAACTAAAAATTCATAATGCCCATAACGAGTTCTGAAAGCAATCTTAGGAACATCCCCATCTTTAACTCTGAGCTGATAATATCCTGATCGCAAATCTATCTTTGAGAACACACCAGCACCACTTAACTGATCAAATAAATCCTCTATTCTTGGTAAAGGATACTTATTTTTTTTTGTTACCCTGTTTAACTGTATGTAGTCTATGCACATCCTCATAGACCCATTCTTTTCTTCACAAATAAAGCTGGTGCACCCCAGAGCGATGTACTAGGCTTAATGAAGCCTTTATCAAGTAACTATTATAGCTGAACTTTTAGTTCTTTCAATTCCAAAGGAGCCATCCTGTATGGTGCCTTTGAAATAGGAGCTGTACCAAGTAAAATGTCTATAGACAGTTCAACTTTCCTTTCAGGTGGAAGACTAGGCAAGTCTTCAGGGAACACATCAGGAAACTCTTTCACCACTTGAATCTCTTGAAGATTCACATTCTCTATTCTTGAATCAAGCACAAGTGCTAAGAATGCTTCACACCCTTTTCTCAAAAACCGCTTAGCTTGCATAGCTGATATTACATTAGCTATGGGTTTTGATCGAATGCCCTGTACTAAAGTTTCTTCACCATCAGCACCAATAAGAGTTACAGTTTTAGCTTCACAATTAATCACTGCATGATGTCTAGACAGCCAATCCATACCAAGTATAATATCAAACTCCCAGAATGGTAACTCAATAAGATCAGCAAGAAATTCTTTCGCTTGAATTACAATAGGACACTGTTTATGCACTCTATTAACAACAACACTGTGACCCAAAGGGTTGGTTACACATATATCATATTCCAGTTCATGTACAGTAGACTCATTTCTACCCATCCTCAAACTGTCTACATTTAAAAGCATCGGTTAACATCTCATCAGGAGCATATTTGCACAGGTGACTGAATTCTTTCTCATACTCAGCCACAGACATAATTCTCTGTCTCAAGTTGAGAAATTGCTTTAACTTCTCTTGCTTATACTCCTCAGTAACATACTTTTTCTTGAATTCAGCTATGAAAAATTTCCATGTAAAGGAATCTAGTAAATGGGGTTGCTTCAATACCCACTTCCACCAATCATAAGCTGCACCCTATAATAGAGACACAGTACAAGATGCCTTATGACCCACTGGACAGTGGAAAAATTCTCTCTAGCCTTTCCAGCCAAAATTTAACTTCTTCAGACTATTCCAGATTAGTGCCTAAAAACTCTTCAGCACCATGCTTTCTAATTTCAGATATTGGAGCTTTAGGCGCTGTCATTCTTTGAAGAATTTGAGTCATATCCTGTGATATTTTAAACAATGCTTCTGTAGGGACGGCTGTTGGGATCTCATTTGGATTGGAGGATGAAAGTCCAATATTGAAAGGATTAGTTCTAACCGGCCTATTACTTTCAACCAATTCCTCAAAAGCATCTCTAGAGTTTTCTATATTCAATCTATAAGAAAAACAGGGACTTCTGCATCAGGCCAACAAAACGCTATATCATACTATAGAATCCTAGGTTCATTTTTACCCAGAAAAGGCTAAACCTAGGCTCTGATACCAAATTGTAACACCCTATATCCCATGTTTACTATATCCAATGCAAACTATGCCATTTTAATTCATCAAGTCATATGACTATATCATCATACTGTAGCTATTGTACTTTCATGCTTAGCATTCATCATATCAATACATTTATATAAAGTAATGCTAATTTCATCATGCATGCATATACTAGTATTTTCACTATGAGCTTATTACAGTCTTCACTTCCATATAATTTACATATACATATATTACAACCCTTATACATATTAAACATGTAAGGAACTAAACAAGATTTATCAAAAGTTTCCTACATCCACTTCTATAGACTGGTGTTGGCCTGTCCTGATGCAAAAATAGTTCCCGTGCCAAAAGCCTTGACTACCAAAAACCTACACGGATCAAAATAACCCGTGCTAAGCTATATAGCTTAGTGGGGAATTCTAAACATGAATGACAACCACTCACAGTGGTCGTCAAAAATATAGAATAAACAAACAATTTAAAATAATCATAATAAGTTACATAACAAGATAACCTTTCACAATAAGTTCAGCATACTTGAATTCATACAATTCATAATGAGATATGTATATAATGTAAACAGATATCATTTCATGTTTAAACAATCATTGTTAATCATAATAAATCAAATATCAAATGCATAGTTCATACTGTGCTTATTAGTGAAACATATTTGCTTTACTTTAGCCTGCTTAAGTTCTAATAGTGGATAACGGGATCGATGGATACCCGAGGGTATCAAACGGTGGATATCCGAAGATATCAAAACTATAGACCCAACCAGGGTCAAATATACGGTGGACCGGTCAAGGACCCAGAAGGGCCAAGTAACAACCCAAATGAGTTGTTAAGATCCAGCAGGATCAACTATACTGTGGACCTAAAAAGGTCGACTGTGGCAGCTGCAATTTCCCTATAGGCGCCTATCTATCCACAACTGAAACTCTATCGCAGGCATAATTATATTCTTGTTAAATTCACATATCAAGACTATGTTCATAGTGTACTATTCGTATATGTATAATATCTTGTAATACTATGAGTTCTTTGGTGCATAAACAAATATATGCACATTTCATATGCTAGGTTATATCAAGCCATGAGACTATAAATTTGCATCATAACATATAAGCATGACGTATAATCATCATCTCATACAATTAAGCATGTTCTCTTTAAGCATTATACATATTCTTAGTCATGCCAAAATATCTTCTATTTCATAGGCAATTACATATTCATACATTCATATATAACATGTAGGCATGACATTTAATCATCACTCCATAATCATCATTGTACGTACCTGTAGATTCATTCGCATACAATTGATGCATTCTTATATGCATATTTATCTATACATATAACCACCTTCATCATCAAGTATGAATCAAGTACTATACAAATTATCGATAAGTCTTCATGTAATAAATACATTTAACTTGCAACATGTAAGGTAGATATACATACATCTTTACAACTTGATTGAAACCTTTATTCATATGTATTTTTGTATCAAAAACTTGTTAAATTCTCGATAAAAACAGTTTAGTTAATCATTACTATTCATTTGAAACCTTTCTGTGAATTTTGAGTAAAACAGCAAGGGTCACGGTTACTATGAAATTGTTGGTAACCGTGAGATAGGTCACATTTCGGTTCTGTACTAAAACTGCACTAGGTCACGGTTACTAATGAAAATCCTCGTAACCGTGTCATATATGTACAAAAGGGGCTCACGGTTACTATGAATTCCTTAGTAAACGTGAGATAGGTTACTTTTCTATTCTGGACTAAAAACTGGACTAGGTCACGGTTACTAAGGAAATCCTGGTAACCGTGACATATATTTTGTCCAGAGGCCGATTTACGGATTCAACTTGTATTGCAATTTTGACCTTTAAATCATCATTTTTAGAGAATAATTTCTTCTACAAACTTGTAGCCCTATGTGTCTAGTTTCTAGGACATCAAAAATCTCTTCAAAATCATTTATATAACTCGAGATATGAAGAAAATACTAAGGACTGTTCATGCTCACAAATTTCTGCATTTTTGTCCGAAATTCAAACTGGATTTAGACCCATTAAAGACAGAATTCGTATATAGTTTCTTCTTATAAAATCTTTGTCTATAGGTCTAGTTTAAGTCCCATTTTGAATCACCTCAATATCTATTTTCAAACTCCAGATATTATCAAAACAATACTCATAGGTCAAAAGAACTCAAACCCAGAATTTTATCAAATTCACATGCATGTCTCATCTTATGTTCTCTTTGTTTATTACTCAAGTTTTCAAGCAAAACACATCATGTTCCAAAAGATCCATTCACAAGCAATATGAGAAACCCTAAATTCCCATACCTTAGCCAAAATCACAAAATCTTTCAATCCTTAGCAACGTCTTTCCCTTTGTTCTTCCTTCTTTCTTCTTCTCCTTCACAAATATCATCATCATTCAAAATCCAACACTTATACAACATCTTCTTCAATCAAAATGAAAAGAAAAGAGATGAAGATGATGATGGGTTCATTAACATATACATTACCTTAGTTGAAAGTCTTAAACTCTTAATGAACTCACAAGATTTCTCATTAATTCTCTTGAGATGATTTAGAAGGAGTGAAGGAAGGATGAAGGAGATGAATTTTCTGGGTTTTCCTCTCTAATGGCCGACCACCACACACACACTCTCACAATTCTTTAATTTCTCTTTCCTTCCACTAACACACACACCTATATATAGTGCTTTGGCAAATCTCTCTTTAGGTCCTTTAAGATTTTGCATGTTACCAAGACTTCCCACCAAATCTTGCATGTCACAAATCATACCCCATCATTTAAGTCATTCTTAATTCAACCTCACCAATTTAACCTTTTCTTACATTGACCTCTCAATTAATCATTTATTCACATTTACCCCTTAAAGATACTGTAATTGCAAAATTACCCCAAAACAATACTTTTTACTTCAATTGCATCCTCAACTAATATTAAACTTTACTCATAAATTTTATTTTCATGCAATTAGCAATAATAATTTACCCCATTGACCCTTACTCATACAAAATTATCATTTACAAATATGCAAATTAACTAGGGTCATGTTAGGGGCCTTACAATTCTCTCCCCCTTAAAGAATTTCGTCCTCGAAATTCATACCTGTTTCAAACAATCGAGGATATTGCTTTCTCATAGCTGCCTCTGGCTTCCAAGTTACTTCTTGTACACCATGATGTTGCCAGAGTACTTTAACAAGGGGGATCTGTTTGTTCCTTAATTGCCTAATCTCCCTAGCCAGGATTTCCTTTGGTTCCCTCATCATAAGTGAAATCCGGCTGTAACTGAATATCTTGAACTTTCAACTTGTGAGATTCATCCGTGCGATATCTACGAAGCATAGATACATGAAACACATCATGAAGCTTGGCCAATTCCATAGGAAGAGCCAATCTGTAAGCCACTGGTCCAACTCTTTGAAGAATTTCATACGGACCAATGAATCTCGGGCTGAGTTTTCCTTTCTTCCCCAAATCTAAACACCTTTCTCCAAGGAGACACCTTCAAAAACACTTTGTCACCCACCTGGTATTCGATGTCTCTTCTTTTAAGGTCAGCATATGATTTCTGCCTGTCACTCGCTTCTTTCAGCCTCTGCTTGATAACTTGAACTTTTTCTTCTGTATCTCTAACAAGGTCAGGACCAATTAACTTACATTCAGTCAACTCAGTCCAACAGACTGGAGTTCTACTTTTCCTGCCATATAAAGCCTCATATGGTGCCATTTGTATACTCTTCTGATAGCTGTTATTATAAGCAAATTCCATTAAGGCTACATATTTATCCCAACTACCAAAGAACTCCAAAGCACATCCCCTCATCATATCTTCGAGAATCTGAATAACCCTTTCGGATTGCCCATCCGTTGAGGATGAAAAGCTGTACTGTACTTGAGCTGTGTTCCCAAAGCTTGCTGTAAACTCTTCCAAAATCTCGATGTAACCTTGGATCTCGATCCGAAATTATAGACACTGGTATACCATGTAACCGTACAATTTCATTCACATACAATTCTGCAAGCCTATCCATAGAATAATCTGTTCGAACTGGTAAAAAGTGAACTACTTTTGTTAACTTATCCACTATTACCCAAACAGCATCATATTTTCTTTGAGTAAGAGGCAAACCAGTAACAAAATCCATGGTAATGTCTTCCCACTTCCACTGTGGAATTGGGATGGGATTTAAGAGACCTGAAGGAAACTGATGTTCTGCTTTCACTTGCTGACATGTTAGACGTTTAGAAACATAATCAATAATATCTTTCTTCATGCCAAGCCACCAGTAAAACTGTTTCAACTCTTGATACATCTTATTCCCACCTGGATGCATAGTGAATGCAGTATTATGTGCTTCATGCAACAATACTCTTTTCACTTCTTTATCATCAGGGATACACAACCTGTTATGGTAGTATACACCACCATCTTCTTTCACTGAAAAATCAGATTGATCACCTTCACAAACTGCTTTAACAGTCTGTTGTAACTTTACATCCTCCTTCTGAGCATCAATCATAGTTTGCCTAACCATGGGCCTAACTTTAAGCTGTGCTAGTAAAGCACCATCAGAAGCAAATTTCCAATTGCACTGTTTTAACATCAAAACAGCCATGGACTTACGACTCAGGGCATCAGCAACCACATTCGCTTTTCCTGGGTGGTAATCAACTATACAATCATAATCTTTGAATAGTTCCAACCATCTCCTCTGCCTCAAATTAAGTTCTTTCTGAGTAAGCAAGTACTTGAGGCTTTTATGATCAGTATAAATCCTGCACTTCTCCCCATAAAGGTAATGCCGCCAAATTTTTAAAGCAAAAACCACAGCTGCCAGTTCTAGATCATGAGTCGGGTAGTTCTGTTCATGTGTTTTCAACTGTCTAGATGCATAAGCTACAACTTTACCATCTTGCATCAATACACATCCCAAACCAACCTTAGATGCATCACTGTACATTGCATACTCTTTTCCTGCCACAGGTTGAGTCAATACTGGAGCCTCAGTCAACATCTTCTTCAACCTTTCAAAGCTTGCTTGACAACGATCAGACCATTCAAACTTAGTATTCTTTCTCAATAGCTTAGTGAGGGGTGAAGCAATGACAGAAAAAACCCTTCACAAAACGACGATAGTAACCTGCCAACCCAAGAAAACTTCTAATTTCATGTACATTCCTGGGTGGTCTCCAATTAACAATAGCTTCAATTTTATTTGGATCGACCCTAACACCTTCAGCGGATACAACATGACCTAGGAAAGAAACTTCCTTAAGCCAAAAATCACATTTACTCAGTTTGGCATACAACTCATTTTCTTTCAAAGTTTGCAATACAATTCTCAGATGTTCAGCATGTTCAGCTTCATTTCTTGAGTAAATTAATATGTCATCAATAAACACAACAACAAATCGATCCAAATAGGGTTTGAATACCCTATTCATAAGATCCATAAATGCAGCAGGTGCATTAGTCAACCCGAATGGCATAACTAAAAATTCATAATGCCCATAACGAGTTCTGAAAGCAATCTTAGGAACATCCCCATCTTTAACTCTGAGCTGATAATATCCTGATCGCAAATCTATCTTTGAGAACACACCAGCACCACTTAACTGATCAAATAAATCCTCTATTCTTGGTAAAGGATACTTATTTTTTTTTGTTACCCTGTTTAACTGTATGTAGTCTATGCACATCCTCATAGACCCATTCTTTTCTTCACAAATAAAGCTGGTGCACCCCAGAGCGATGTACTAGGCCTTAATGAAGCCTTTATCAAGTAACTCTTATAGCTGAACTTTTAGTTCTTTCAATTCCAAAGGAGCCATCCTGTATGGTGCCTTTGAAATAGGAGCTGTACCAAGTAAAATGTCTATAGACAGTTCAACTTTCCTTTCAGGTGGAAGACTAGGCAAGTCTTCAGGGAACACATCAGGAAACTCTTTCACCACTTGAATCTCTTGAAGATTCACATTCTCTATTCTTGAATCAAGCACAAGTGCTAAGAATGCTTCACACCCTTTTCTCAAAAAACCGCTTAGCTTGCATAGCTGATATTACATTAGCTATGGGTTTTGATCGAATGCCCTGTACTAAAGTTTCTTCACCATCAGCACCAATAAGAGTTACAGTTTTAGCTTCACAATTAATCACTGCATGATGTCTAGACAGCCAATCCATACCAAGTATAATATCAAACTCCCAGAATGGTAACTCAATAAGATCAGCAAGAAATTCTTTCGCTTGAATTACAATAGGACACTGTTTATGCACTCTATTAACAACAACACTGTGACCCAAGGGTTGGTTACACATATATCATATTCCAGTTCATGTACAGTAGACTCATTTCTACCCATGCCTCAAACTGTCTACATTTAAAAGCATCGGTTAACATCTCATCAGGAGCATATTTGCACAGGTGACTGAATTCTTTCTCATACTCAGCCACAGACATAATTCTCTGTCTCAAGTTGAGAAATTGCTTTAACTTCTCTTGCTTATACTCCTCAGTAACATACTTTTTCTTGAATTCAGCTATGAAAAATTTCCATGTAAGGGAATCTAGTAAATGGGGTTGCTTCAATACCCACTTCCACCAATCATAAGCTGCACCCTATAATAGAGACACAGTACAAGATGCCTTATGACCCACTGGACAGTGGAAAAATTCTCTCTAGCCTTTCCAGCCAAAATTTAACTTCTTCAGACTATTCCAGATTAGTGCCTAAAAACTCTTCAGCACCATGCTTTCTAATTTCAGATATTGGAGCTTTAGGCGCTGTCATTCTTTGAAGAATTTGAGTCATATCCTGTGATATTTTAAACAATGCTTCTGTAGGGACGGCTGTTGGGATCTCATTTGGATTGGAGGATGAAAGTCCAATATTGAAAGGATTAGTTCTAACCGGCCTATTACTTTCAACCAATTCCTCAAAAGCATCTCTAGAGTTTTCTATATTCAATCTATAAGAAAAATAGGGACTTCTGCATCAGGCCAACAAAACGCTATATCATACTATAGAATCCTAGGTTCATTTTTACCCAGAAAAGGCTAAACCTAGGCTCTGATACCAAATTGTAACACCCTATATCCCATGTTTACTATATCCAATGCAAACTATGCCATTTTAATTCATCAAGTCATATGACTATATCATCATACTGTAGCTATTGTACTTTCATGCTTAGCATTCATCATATCAATACATTTATATAAAGTAATGCTAATTTCATCATGCATGCATATACTAGTATTTTCACTATGAGCTTATTACAGTCTTCACTTCCATATAATTTACATATACATATATTACAACCCTTATACATATTAAACATGTAAGGAACTAAACAAGATTTATCAAAAGTTTCCTACATCCACTTCTATAGACTGGTGTTGGCCTGTCCTGATGCAAAAATAGTTCCCGTGCCAAAAGCCTTGACTACCAAAAACCTACACGGATCAAAATAACCCGTGCTAAGCTATATAGCTTAGTGGGGAATTCTAAACATGAATGACAACCACTCACAGTGGTCGTCAAAAATATAGAATAAACAAACAATTTAAAATAATCATAATAAGTTACATAACAAGATAACCTTTCACAATAAGTTCAGCATACTTGAATTCATACAATTCATAATGAGATATGTATATAATGTAAACAGATATCATTTCATGTTTAAACAATCATTGTTAATCATAATAAATCAAATATCAAATGCATAGTTCATACTGTGCTTATTAGTGAAACATATTTGCTTTACTTTAGCCTGCTTAAGTTCTAATAGTGGATAACGGGATCGATGGATACCCGAGGGTATCAAACGGTGGATATCCGAAGATATCAAAACTATGGACCCAACCAGGGTCAAATATACGGTGGACCGGTCAAGGACCCAGAAGGGCCAAGTAACAACCCAAATGAGTTGTGTAAGATCCAGCAGGATCAACTATACTGTGGACCTAAAAAGGTCGACTGTGGCAGCTGCAATTCCCTATAGGCGCCTATCTATCCACAACTGAAACTCTATCGCAGGCATAATTATATTCTTGTTAAATTCACATATCAAGACTATGTTCATAGTGTACTATTCGTATATGTATAATATCTTGTAATACTATGAGTTCTTTGGTGCATAAACAAATATATGCACATTTCATATGCTAGGTTATATCAAGCCATGAGACTATAAATTTGCATCATAACATATAAGCATGACGTATAATCATCATCTCATACAATTAAGCATGTTCTCTTTAAGCATTATACATATTCTTAGTCATGCCAAAATATCTTCTATTTCATAGGCAATTACATATTCATACATTCATATATAACATGTAGGCATGACATTTAATCATCACTCCATAATCATCATTGTACGTACCTGTAGATTCATTCGCATACAATTGATGCATTCTTATATGCATATTTATCTATACATATAACCACCTTCATCATCAAGTATGAATCAAGTACTATACAAATTATCGATAAGTCTTCATGTAATAAATACATTTAACTTGCAACATGTAAGGTAGATATACATACATCTTTACAACTTGATTGAAACCTTTATTCATATGTATTTTTGTATCAAAAACTTGTTAAATTCTCGATAAAAACAGTTTAGTTAATCATTACTATTCATTTGAAACTTTTCTGTGAATTTTGAGTAAAACAGCAAGGGTCACGGTTACTATGAAATTGTTGGTAACCGTGAGATAGGTCACATTTCGGTTCTGTACTAAAAACTGCACTAGGTCACGGTTACTATGAAAATCCTCGTAACCGTGTCATATATGTACAAAAGGGGCTCACGGTTACTATGAATTCCTTAGTAAACGTGAGATAGGTTACTTTTCTATTCTGGACTAAAAACTGGACTAGGTCACGGTTACTAAGGAAATCCTGGTAACCGTGACATATATTTTGTCCAGAGGCCGATTTACGGATTCAACTTGTATTGCAATTTTGACCTTTAAATCATCATTTTTAGAGAATAATTTCTTCTACAAACTTGTAGCCCTATGTGTCTAGTTTCTAGGACATCAAAAATCTATTCAAAATCATTTATATAACTCGAGATATGAAGAAAATACTAAGGACTGTTCATGCTCACAAATTCTGCATTTTTGTCCGAAATTCAAACTGGATTTAGACCCATTTAAAGACAGAATTCGTATATAGTTTCTTCTTATAAAATCTTTGTCTATAGGTCTAGTTTAAGTCCCATTTTGAATCACCTCAATATCTATTTTCAAACTCCAGATATTATCAAAACAATACTCATAGGTCAAAAGAACTCAAACCCAGAATTTTATCAAATTCACATGCATGTCTCATCTTATGTTCTCTTTGTTTATTACTCAAGTTTTCAAGCAAAACACATCATGTTCCAAAAGATCCATTCACAAGCAATATGAGAAACCCTAAATTCCCATACCTTAGCCAAAATCACAAAATCTTTCAATCCTTAGCAACGTCTTTCCCTTTGTTCTTCCTTCTTTCTTCTTCTCCTTCACAAATATCATCATCATTCAAAATCCAACACTTATACAACATCTTCTTCAATCAAAATGAAAAGAAAAGAGATGAAGATGATGATGGGTTCATTAACATATACATTACCTTAGTTGAAAGTCTTAAACTCTTAATGAACTCACAAGATTTCTCATTAATTCTCTTGAGATGATTTAGAAGGAGTGAAGGAAGGATGAAGGAGATGAATTTTCTGGGTTTTCCTCTCTAATGGCCGACCACCACACACACACTCTCACAATTCTTTAATTTCTCTTTCCTTCCACTAACACACACACCTATATATAGTGCTTTGGCAAATCTCTCTTTAGGTCCTTTAAGATTTTGCATGTTACCAAGACTTCCCACCAAATCTTGCATGTCACAAATCATACCCCATCATTTAAGTCATTCTTAATTCAACCTCACCAATTTAACCTTTTCTTACATTGACCTCTCAATTAATCATTTATTCACATTTACCCCTTAAAGATACTGTAATTGCAAAATTACCCCAAAACAATACTTTTTACTTCAATTGCATCCTCAACTAATATTAAACTTTACTCATAAATTTTATTTTCATGCAATTAGCAATAATAATTTACCCCATTGACCCTTACTCATACAAAATTATCATTTACAAATATGCAAATTAACTAGGGTCATGTTAGGGGCCTTACACAAATATTGCTCAATCACACTTTTGTGATCTTATGTGTGCCTTTGAACCAAAATGCCGTGGATGGTTGATTTAAGAACCAACTATCATATCACTTATGATTTGGCTGCTCTACATATTGCTAATGATTATGCTAGCACCACAAGAAAATTATTAAATAGCAATGGAATTTATTTCCATTGGTAATTAGCAACAAAAATCAAATTATGTTGCTAGTTAGCAACGAAAATAAAATTTTGTTGCTAATTTTGGTGAGAATGTTTTGTTTTAATAGCAAAAATGGAAAATTATTGTATTTCGTTGCTAAAAATAAAGGAAACTACTAGTGCCAAAATTTTATGGTAGAATTTAGCAATGGAATTGCATTTTCATTGCTAAATTCCCATTAGAAACAGAAATAGAATTCCATTACTAATTTTTTTTATTTTTATTAGTTAAAGTTAAGTTTTTACATTTTATTAGTTTTATTGTAAACCCTAAAATTACATCCAGCACCTTTTTGTCCTTTCTTCATCTCTTGTCACTCCCATCTCCCTTCCTTTTCCATTGCTATCTCATTCCCCTCTCTTATCGATGTCAGCCATTGCCTCCTCCTTCGATCTCTGTCATCACCTCAGTTGCTTCTCCTGCCCCTTTCCTCGCCTCTCGCTCCTTTTTCTTCCCCTCTTCCTTGCATCTTGCTCCCCTCTCCCTTCCTTATGCCTTGCCTCTCGCTCCCTCTCGCTCCCATCTCTCTAGCCTCTGGCTCCCCTCTGCTTCCCCTTTCCCTCGCCTCTCCTTGGCCTATCTCTCCCTTTTGCCTCTCCCTCACCCTCAATCGGTGTAAAGTTGTTAATGTAATTTTACAATTTCCATTTGTTTTAATGAATTGGCAATGTAATTTTAATGTCTGGATTATTATTTTAATGAACAAGCTAGATCTGTTTGAATGGATTGTTATTTTAATGAATTGACAGTGCATAGATATGTAATTTATAGATTGTTATTGTATAATTTTAATGTCTTAATACATCTGTCGAATTAAATTATTAGGATATAATTATTTTTTCCTCTATTTTCTTTGCAAAAATCATGTTTTTTGTTGTTTTATGTAATGTTAATAAAGATGGCTACATTAGGAGTGGGTATTTCACCTATAGGCTTTGTATGGACATGAGCTTTAGATTTGAATGTTGATGCAATTAATGTAGCAAAATAAGCCCTAAAAGCTGCTTCCAAATGCACTCAACATTCTTGTCTTGCATTGGGTTATTTGCTTGCTTTAGTTTTAAATTGGTAATTTCTAAAGTCTTTCTGTGTGTATTTCTTAAAGCTCATATTTTCTTTTTCCATGCTCACACTTTTAAGCAAATGGAAAATTAGTACTGATTCATTTGACACTTCAACTTTGATTTTTCAAACTGGCTGCTCTTCTATATATACACCAACTAAAACCCACAATTGTAATTCATGAACAAGTTGTGTTCTTTTCTCTAAAACCCATTACTGAGCTTGATGCTACTGCAACTACAGTTTAAAAAGTCTATAAGAGCTATAGAACAAGAAGGAACCTTGCTGATTGTGCTGTTGTAGTTGAAGAGCTCTGGAAATTAATTTGCCTTTTTAATTTATTAATTTTTTATTCTTTTTCTTTTTTAGGTAATTTAATTAGTATCTTTTAATATTTATTGAAATTAATAAATTTGAGTGCAATAAGTGGAAGGCTTTGGATTTTGCAGCTTTGAAAAAGAGTTTCATATCATTCTTTAACATAGAGAAATATGAAATTGCTGTGTCTAAGTGGGTAAGGGCTACTATTAGGGCTGCTAAGGTAATTACGTCCATTAATTACCTTGTTAATTATATGCTTCATTGAAATGGATTTTTCCCTTATATCATTAAAACTAATTTGTTTATATTTTAATACAAAGATACTAATTTGAATGATTGTTTTAATTATGTTTTGTAGGATAGAAAGGGTTTGTCTAAGGTTGAAAAGCTCAAAAATTAGCCCTACAGCACTAGCTTGAAACTATTCTAGACTAGTTGCAAAAATAAGAGTTTTAAGTAAATATAATTTTCACAATTTGCCTATCTTAATTTGTTATTCTTCTCTGTTGACTTTGATTTCTTGTTTCTTTTCAATTTCAGCAAAGTATTGCGTTCCTCTAGTTTGGATTAGCAGGTTGTTTATAGTTTCCAAAGGCTATAATCCCTATGTATATATATGTGTTTCAATTTTATGCTCCAACAAAATTTATGATATATTTATAACTATTATTGGGTTCTTCATCTTTTGTTGTGAAAAACATGAAATGTGATGATTTATTTCTAAGTGGGAAATTTGCTTAGATTTTGATCATATGAGTCCTTATATATTATATTTATGTCTTTTGGGCAAATGGTGCCTGCGAATTTGTGAAAGGGTGCCTGTAAATTGTTCTCAAGTTTTCTGATCTGAATGAGCATTCTATGCTCATACATTTTTTAACCATTTTCTTTTAGTTTCATACATTATTTGGAAATTGGGATTTCCTATGTAACTTTATATAATGAAATTAGCTGCTTTTATTTTTCCCCATTTTGTGATCTTCTATCAAAAGTTTGGTTGATTCATGTTAGCCTTGTACCTATTCCCCACATTTGATGATAGTGTCAAATTTTAGAAGTATTTGGATGATCAACCTTCCAAGTTAGGTTGGATGATCCATCCCACCAGAATAAGTATTCATTCTATTTTGGTATTACAACTTAAAAAAATAATAAAAATAAAAAAATGGCCACTATTTGCTTCTTTTAGTATTACCTAGTGAAAATTGCTAAACTGATTATGAAATATAAGTATATATGGTTTCTCATGGAATACCTTAACTTGAATACCTGATTGGGACTCTTTTGATAGAGATTTCTCTCGCTGGTCCTCTTTTGTTACTGAGGAAGAGAGGGTTGTTCTTGCTTAAAGATCCGGCTTTAGGTTTTTCCCTTTTTTTTAATTTAATTTAATTAATATTGATACTACTGATATTTAAGAATTATGGTGGATATTGCTTCCACATACTGTAAAAATCGAATGGCTTAAGATTTCATTTTAGTTTCTGATCGATCATATGCAAATGCAACTTCTTTTTATCTATTTTAATGGAAGTTATTGAATTGAACCTGTATACATTGTTCCTTTATTGTATTGGGATGAATTTCTCTTGTAACATAAGGAATAATGCATAGATTATGGTTTTTTTATTTGCTATTTGCTATCAACCTCTGCTTGGCAGCAAAATTAAAGTTTGGGTTTCTCACATTTCTCTTCATCATCACTTGATTCCATAATCTTTGGCTTTTAAAAATTTTGTAAAAAATATAAAGGGTACCCTAGCAAGGGGTAACATAGATAGAAATGAGTCTGAGAAGAATTAGGAAAATAAGTTTTTTGCAGATTAAATCTTAATTAGAAAAAATATTAAAAATAACTTATGTTTCTATTGAGCTAGATTTTCCTTTATTTTTATAACTTTCAGACAATCATGTTGTATGATTTATGGATAGTTAATAATGTGCATCTATTTTCTAATGTCAGTGGCATTAGATACGAAAATGCAAGGCAACCATGTGTCTTGTCAATTTGGGATTGCCTAGTCTTTATTTTCAATTGATTTCCTTTTTATGTTCTACTTAGGTATTGGTTTCACAAAAACATCTGGAGAATAAATATAAAGCTACAAAACAAGCTTCTAAGGATTGATAAAACAAAACTGGATTTGTTTAAGTGTTAAAAATATTTTAGTTCATAAAAAATGAGTCTTGGCATTGAACCTTTGATTTGAATCTGGTATTACCTATATACAACTAATCAACCTGACTAATTGAAATAGTGGATTTTTTTACTATCACTAAGTGTAATCTCTAGTTATTTTATGATGGCAATGGTAACATAGCTTGTCATATGCATATTTTTGTTTTGGCTGCTGTCTATAGCTTTCAATGCATAACAAGAGTAGAAATAAGGGTTTGGTGTTCTTTAATGTCGAAGGTGCTAATGTTGTTTTTGTTGAAATTATATATCATTATATATCATTGCATAACAACATGTTCTAGAATTACTATACTCAGATCAAGTAGTAGTTAAAAAACATGGGCTCAACTGTTGTACCAATTGCAGATATTGAAAAGGGAGTTTTTGTTATGGAGAAAAGAATAATGTAAGGCTTAGTTCAGTTGCAAAGACAATTAGTTAATTACACAGCTTCACTATTTTATAATGTGAGTATTAGTTTAATTTGCATATATATATATATATATATAATAGTGTAATTAGTTTAATTTCTTTGTGTATGTGTATATATGATGATGGAATTAATTAAATTATGGTTACAATTAGGATTTCTTAGATAAGCAATTTAATCAACTTTAACAGCTTCAAGATGAAAGTAATTTAGATTTTTTGGTTGAAGTTCTCTTTTTTGTTTCAAGACTCTGAAAGGCTTCTTAATGAACTTGCAAAAGCTTTGTGAGATTTTTTTCTTTTTTTTATAATCAATTTAATTACCACTCCACACACACACACACACACACATTTTAAAATGCAATTTTCTCATATTGCATATATAGAGATTGGCCAAGTGTTGATTACAAAAAATTAGATGCTCATGTTTATTAGTTGAAGGGTAGCAGCTTTAGGTGTGTGTGTGTGTGTGTATATATATAAAATACCCGTTATTCTTATTTTTTTAATCTATATTTCTAAGCTTGTTTTGTATCTGTAGGTTTGATAACTTATATTATTCATTTACCATGTATGTCTAATTAACTGCTCAATTGGATCACTTGTCTACTCATGGTTGCTGAATTGATATATCTTTGTGCACCTTAGGTTGAAATGCTTATTAAAATTAAGGGTTAAGTGCTTGAGTGTAATTGTGTCTTGAATGTATTTTTGGGTCTTGAATTTTCTTTATTTAATTTAAGTCAGCTCTTCTCTTTCTTTATCTTCTCTTCCTCTGTCTCTTATGATTGCACTTTTGTAATTGTAGTTTATCTATTTTAAGTCAGCTCATATATACTTTTCTTCGACAAGGTTAAACATAAAAATTACAATTGTCTTTGTCATTTCAACTGTAAATTAATTAAAAATCTGTAATAATTTTTAGTGATAGAATAGCAATGAATGGTAAAGTCATGAATTTTTTTTATTGGTGGGTGAATCTAACAACGAAAATCAATTCTGTTGCTAAAAAATAGCAACGGTCAAATCTGTAACCACTCCTTCCATTGCTAATATTGATTAGCAACAGAAAATCAATAATTTCTATTGTTAATTATCGTTGCTAACTGGGTATTTTCTTATAGTGTAGTACTGATTAGATTAGGGTAGAAAACGGTTAAGGTTTGGATATTTCACATGTTGGTAATGGCTTTATTCACTATCATTCAAATTACTTTCATTTAAATCAAATTTACCATGTCCCATCTATATCTCAAAATCTACTTTCTGTTTATAAATTCGCTTTTGATAATAGTTACTTTTTTGAATTATAGTGTTCTTATTTCTATGTTAAGGATCAAGCCACAAAGTAAGTTCTTCTCAAGGAACTGAACAAGGATGGTTTCTACATCACGCCTTCACTTAAAAGAAAGAATCAAATGTGGCAACTCAAATCTCCTTTGATGATTGGCACTAGAAATGAATCATTCTCACAAATCACTTGTGTCCAATATAATTAGACAAAATAAACTTGACTTTCTACTTCGTCTTCGTCTTCAAAATACATAGCTTGCTATATGGGAAAATTAACTAAATATCATATCCTTTATGTTATGCATCACAACAAGGTTGTTTTAGATTTCATTTTTTCAAATGTATGGGGACCTTACACACCTCTTTCTAATTTAGACTTTTGTTATTTTTTAATTTTTGTGGATGATTATACAATTTTACTTGGATTTTATTTTCTAAAGAATAAAAATGATCTTTATTTTGTTTTCTGTTGTGGTAATTATGAGATATTTGGATGACTATCAAACTCATCATTCTCCCTATTCTAGTAGAAGTCTACCTCTTCTATTTTGTGCTTATAAATACCCTATTATTGTAATGACTATACTAGATAATCTTGATTACTGTTACTAATTACATTCATTTAATCCTGTTAATCATATGAGTTATCTATTACCGATGCATAAATAAACATACATACTTTCATATTATACTAGTCATGTTTGGTGGAGGGTGATACTTCTCCTGTTGTTTGCTATTCTTTACATAACTTAATAATTACATGCCTTTAAATACAAGTATATGGGATGTAACCAAAAGAGATGAAAAAGTTAATTTTCATACATCAAAATGCTACTCTTATTTCGATGTTGACTTGGAAGATTGTTGGCTTTGTCCCTGAACAAGAGTTCTACCCTGCGAACCTACACGAATAAACACCTGTGCTAAGCTATAAAGCTTAGTGGGGAACAAACTAATATGTTGACAACCACTCACAGTGGTTATCACCAAGCATGCAGTAAAAGTATATAACATGTTCATATATATATTTCATAAATACAGAATAACCCAATGGACTATTGGAAGGAATAACTGTTTCATTAAAACATAGAATGAAAGATTATAAACTGTATATGCATATCATTTATCTTATAAATTGTGCCTGCTTCATTTTCCTGTGGGTGTGGATAACGGGTGCTGTGGATACCATAAGGTATCAAATCTATAAATACCCGAAGGTATTAGTATTATGGATACTCGAAGACATCAAATCTGTGGACCCATTGGGCTAGAACTATGGTCTCATGTAGAGACAATTATGGACTCATAAGAGTCAGACTATAGCAGCTGCAACTATAACCCTATAGGCATGCCTATCTATCCACAACCAAGTCTTTATGTGCAGGCATAAATCAATCATATTTCATATCTTGTGAAATTATATTCACATAATCCACTATAGTACTAATGAATACAAAGTACTTTAATATTAATTATTGATAATCTCATAGCATAAAAATAATCATATACTGTCATGGCAGAGAAGTAATTCATACATATTCTATTTTGAGGTAGTAAAATCTAACCTTTCCATTATTAAGCAAATCTTGCAATTAAGGGGATACATTGCTGTTAAATTACAATTTAGGATGATTTATAAGCTTAGGAGGGCTTAGGCAAGCTTGTACCTCCCTTGGAAAGACAAGTATAAAAAATAGAAGACAAATGCTTATTGTCGCGCTCACGGTATTCATCGCGCTCGCGACAGTCAGTAATTGCATAAAAGAGTATCTCTTGATGTCGTGCTCGCGTCAGAAGTTGTGCTCGCGACACAAAGCGATGGCTTGATATCGCGCTCGTGACATAAGTCGCGCTCGCAACACAAGGCGACGGCTTAAAAACTTCAGCACTTGATGCACAAAAATCCTGTAAATCAATTTCAAAACTCAAATTGCATCTCAGTTTCAACCTACCAAACGGCTTTTTATGAAAATACTATCTTCTACAAAGTTTTAGGCTAATATTTCTAGTTTCTAAAACACTAAAAATATCTTCAATAGGACCTATAAATATTTAGATATAGGAGAAAAACCATAGACTATTCATGAAAACAAAATAACCATCATAATCAGATTTCAAGACCGATTTTCACCATCAAGCAGTAAAAATCAGGTTTTGGTTTCTTCTAACAAAATCAAGGTTTACAATTCTAGTTTCTATACCAACTAGAATTTCGTCATGTGGACAAATATAGCTCAAGATATGAGCAAAAAGGTGCAGACTGGTCCAGTGAACCTTAAAACCGATTTTTCATGTTTTTCAACCAAACTTGCATATTTTTAACTCTAAACCCTTCTAAGCTTAAAATCATTCATAAAGTATATGAGAGAGACATTCAAGGTCTCCCTCTCTTATGGCCAAAACATCAAACATACACACAAAAACCTAAGTTCCCATACCTTACTAAGCTCTAAGTCTTCTTCAACCTTGGAGAGCCTCTTTCCCTTTTCTTTTGCTTGATTCTCCTTCTAAAATATAAAACACTTTCATAAATATTACTCAAGATAAACAAAGAACAATACATATTAAAGAAGAATCAAGATTACCTTAAGATTAAACCAAGAAAAATCTTTCTTTTCCTTTCCCCAATTCAAAGAAATCTAGAGAGAGAGAGGATGAGAGAGAGTTTAGAGTTATAGAGAAGATGAAGATGGAGGATGAAGACCCTTGTTTGGCCAGCCAACCTCCACCAAATATCTCCCTCTCCTTTCTCTCTAATTGGTCCAAATGTCACTTGAAAGAAAATATTACCATTAGGTCCCTTAGTTTCTCTTATTTTTACTATTACCCCAAAACTTACCCTTTAGCTATGCAATTAAGTCCTTCTTTATACATTTATACTTAATTAAATATAAACACTCACAATTAATTAGTGATATTACTAATAAGGTATACTGAGGGGCATTACAATTGTGGTTATTCAGTATACACAATTAATAAGAGAAAATTCTCTATTCTACTATTTCTGTCTTTTCTTTAATTAGTTTTACAACACGTTATCAGCACGATAGCCTCTATTGATTATTAGAAGTCGGTGGTTTATGACAACCCGGCTTGAAGGAATCAAGAATTCTAATTTACAAGATTAAGCATGTATTTACAATGTCAAACCTTGTGAAGCTTGATTTTATTGCCCTTGATATTTCTAGAAGAAATTATCTTTCATGGGTACTTGATGTTGAGATTCACCTAAATGCTATGAATCTTGGAGATTCAATAAAAGAAGGAAATACCGCATCCTTGTAGGATCGCGCTAAGGCAATGATTTTCCTTCGACACCATTTACACTAAGAATTGAAAACTGAATATCTCACTGTTAAAGACCCATTAGTCCTTTGGAATAATTTAAATGAGAGATATGAACACCAAAGAATGATGATTCTTCCTAAAGCTCGATATGAATGGATACACTTTCGTTTGCAAGATTATAAAACTGTAAGTGAATACAATTCAGCTTTATTTAAGATTAGCTCTCAATTAAAATCATGTGGAGAAAACATCACTGATGAGGCCATGTTAGAAAAAACATATTCAACTTTTTATCCCTCGAATGTGCTCCTACAGCAGCAATATCGAGAGCGTAGATTCAAAAAATATTTTGAACTAATCTCTTGTTTACTTGTGGCTGAACAAAACAATGAGCTTTTAATGAAGAATCACCAATCTCGTCTAACTGGTTCATCCCCATTACCTGAAATTAATGTGGCATTTTTTCAAGGCTGTGGTAGAAGGGGCCGTGGTCATGGAAGAAGAAATGGTTCCAATTCTTCTTCAAATGTTGAAAACAAAGGTATTAACAAGAAATGGGTCAAAAGTGAGGAAAATACTAAAAAGAAAATGCAAAACAATGACAATGTTTGCTATAGATGTGGAACTAAAGGTCATTGGTCTCGTATATGTCACACTCCCAAACATCTAGTTGATCTTTACAAGGCATCTTTAAAAGGAAAAGGAAAAAATGTTGAAGTGAATTTTTCCGAGCCTATTGATCCTGCTAATGATAAAAAATTTCTTTTAGATGTTGATTTTGATGTTTCTAATTTTTTTGAGGATGATAGTGGTAGAATTGATCATTTAATTGGTGATGGAAATGTCAATTATTAAAATAAGTTTATTCTTGTTATTCAATTTTACAATTTCAATAAAAGTTTATTATTTTAATAAGTAATTCTTAAAGCATTTCTTATTTGTTATCATTTTCCTTGTTATTAAATAAATGTTTTTTTTTGTTACTAGATAATCATATAAAATTGATATTATGGAGGACGACATATGTTTAGTGGACAGTGGCACAACTCACACAATTCTTCGTAACAAAAATTATTTCTTACAATTAACATTAGCTGAAATTAATGTTAATACAATATCTGGTTCAACAAATGTAGTTAAAGGCTCTGGCAGAGTCCATCTTATGTTCCAAAATGGAACACCGTTATACATTGATGATGCGTTATATTCTAGTAGATCCCAAAGAAATCTACTAAGTTTTAAAGATATACATCACAATGGTTATCATATTAAAACTACAAATGAAAGAGCTATTGAATATTTATATATAACTTCTATGAAATTGAACCAGAAGTTCATATAAGAGAAGTTTCCAAGTTTTGCAACTGGATTATATTTTACCAAAATAAAGATGATTGAATCTAATTATATGCACCGAAAGTGCTCAGATCCTAAAAATTTTATACTTTGGCATGATCGTCTTGGTCATCCAGGCTCAACCATGATGCGACATATTATCGAAAATACAAATGGACATGGATTAAAGGATCAAAAAATTCTTTTATCTAATGATTTTTCTTGTAGTTCTTGTGCACAAGGTAAATTGATTGTAAGACCTTCACCATCCAAATTGCATTTGGAGTCTCCTGTTTTCCTTCAAAGGATACATGGAGATATTTGTGGCCCAATTCATCCCTCTTGTGGACCATTTCGATATTTCATGGTTTTGATTGATGCCTCAACTCGATGGTCACATGTATGTTTACTTTCTACTCGTAATATTGCTTTTGCTAAACTTCTTGCTCAAATTATAAAGTTAAGGTCTAGTTTTCCTGATCATCCTATCAAGATAGTTTGTTTAGATAATGCATGTGAGTTTTCTTCAAAAGCATTTTATGACTTTTGCATGTCAATTGGGATTAGTGTTGAGCATTCTGTTGCACATGTTCATACTCAAAATGGTTTAGCTGAATCTTTTATTAAGCGATTACAATTTATTGCTAGACCTATGCTTATGAAGTCATAACTTCCTGCATCTGCTTGGGAATATGCAATTGTTCATGTCGCATCTTTAGTTCGTATAAGACCATCCATATATCAGAAATTTTCACCTTTGCAACTTGTTTTTGATCAACAACCTAATATATCTCATCTTAGAATTTTTGGTTGTGCTGTTTATGTTCTTATTGCCCCTCCTCAATGAACTACAATGGGTCCACAATGACGTCTTGGTATATATGTTGGTTTTGATTCTCCTTCTATCATTAGGTATCTAGAACCTTTAACTGGTGACCTTTTTAGAGCAAGATTTTTAGATTGTCAATTTGATGAATCTGTTTTCCCTCAGTTAGGGGAAGATAAAAGTAAAGGGCCAAAAGCACAAGAAATTAGTTGGAACACTCCAACCTTGTCCAGTTATGATACACGCACAAACCAATATGAACTTGAGGTTCAAAGAATAATAAATTTGCAAAATGCTGCAAATCAATCACCAAATATCTTCACAAACACCCAAAAGGTCACTAAATCTCATATCCCGGCTGCCAATGTACCTACAAGATTGATTATCCCTGAAGGATTTTCGGTAGGTACAGTAGCCAATGAATCTAACATACGCTAGAAACATAGTAGACCTATTTGTGCAAAAGATATTGTTCCTCGAAAGAAAAGGGAATTGAAAAATATTCAAAATGATGCTCAAGAAGGGGTTAAAAATAAAACATATCAATAACCTCATATTTCCAAAGAAGCAACCCCAAAAGTGGTTCCGGTACCGAAAAATTATGAGATCTCATTAAAATCTGAAAATATGTGGGATAGAGAAGACATAGTTATTGATAATGTGTTTGCATATACAGTTGCTTATGAAATAATTAATGATAGTGAGCATGAGCCTCAAACTGTAGAAGAATGTCGACATCAAAGTGATTGGCTCAAATGGAAAGAAGCAATTCAAGCTGAGCTAGATTCATTAGCTAAGCGTAAAGTATTTGGACCAGTAGTCTAGACACCAGAAGATGTCAAACCTGTTGGATATAAATGGGTTTTTGTCCGTAAAAGAAATGAGTTAAATGAAATTGTGAGATACAAAGCACGACTTATTGCATAAGGTTTCTCACAAAGACCTGGTATAGATTATGAAGAAACGTATTCTCCAATCATGGATGGAATCATGTTTAGATTTTTGATTGGTTTGACTACCTCTGAAGGGCTTGATATACATCTAATGGATGTGGTGATAGCTTATTTATATGGATCGTTAGATAATGACATATATATGAAAATCCCTGAAGGATTTAAGATGCCTGAAGCATATAATTCAAAACCTCGACAAATGTACTCGATTAAACTCCAAAGATCTTTGTATGGATTAAAACAATCTGGACGCATGTGGTACAATCGTCTAAGTGATTACCTAGTGAAAAATGGGTATGAGAATAATTCAATTTGTCCATGCGTTTTTTTCAAGAAGATAAATTTAGGATTTGCTATAGTTGCAGTTTATGTTGATGACTTAAACATAGTAGGGAATCCAAAAGAGATCTCTATTACTGCAGAATATTTGAAAAAGAAATTTGAAATGAAAGATCTTGGAAAAACAAAATTTTGTCTTAGGTTTCAAGTTGAATATTTGCCAAAAGGAATTCTTGTACATCAGTCATCTTATCCATTGAGCATTCCAATGGTTGTTCGCTCTCTTGATGTCAAGAAAGATCCTTTTCGTCCATAAGAAGATAACGAAGAGATTCTTGGTCCTGAAGTACCATATCTTAGTGCAATAGGTGCACTTTTATATCTTGCAAATAACACCAGACCAGATATAGTCTTTGCAGTTAATTTGCTAGCAAGATTTAGTTCTGCACCAACTCGAAGGCACTGGAATGGTGTAAAACATGTTCTACGTTATCTTCATGGCACATCTAACATGGGTTTGTTTTTTCCAAAAGGAATAAATTTAGAATTGACAAGGTATGCTGATGCTGGATATCTATCAGATCCTCATAAAGCTCGATCACAAACAGGTTATGTCTTCACATATGGTGACACTGCTATTTCTTGGTGATCTGTAAAGCAAACAATCACTGCCACTTCCTCAAATCATTTAGAAATATTAGCCATCCATGAAGCAAGTTGTGAATGTGTGTGGTTGAGAACCATAACTCAACATATTAAGGGAACAAGTGGGTTGGTAGTGGAGAAAAAGCCAACAAAATTGTATGAGGATAATGCAGCATGTATTTCACAACTCAAAGGTGGCTATATCAAAGGAGATAGAACAAAAAATATCTCAACCAAATTCTTCTATACTCATGAACTTATGAAAGAAGGACAGATCGATGTTTGTAAAGTTCGCTCAAGTGATAATCCAGCAGATTTGTTCACAAAGACCCTACCAAGTTCAATTTTAAAGAAACATGTACACAATATTGGAATGCGCCAATTAAAAGATTTAGTTTGATTCATTTTTTAGGGGAAGTAGATATGAATATTGTACTCTTTTTCCTTCGCTAAGTTTTTATCCCATTGGGTTTTTCTTAGCAAGGTTTTAACGAGGCATATTCATAGTACATAGTCATCCAACGGGAAGTGTTGTGATAATTATGAGATATTTGGATGAATATCAAACTCATCATTCTCCCTATTCTAGTAGAAGTCTACCTCTTTTATTTTGTGCCTATAAATACCCTATTATGGTTATTCAGTATACACAATTAATAAGAGAAAATTCTCTATTTTACTATTTCTATCTTTTCTTTAATTAGTTTTACAACATTTTCTTAACTTTCAAGTCTTTTTTGAAAATCAATTTGGTCCTAAACTTAAGTCTTTTTAAAGTGATTGCAGTGGTGAATTTCATAAATTACAAATACATTTCAAAATTTCGTTATTGCTCATCTAATGGCCTACACTCATGCTCATGAGCAAAATGGTGTTGCTAAGTGAAAAGTTTGTCATATTGTTAACATTGGCCTGACCCTTCTTGCATATAGTAATGTTCTTTTAAAATACTGGTTGTATGCTTTTCAACAATCTATTTTTACAATTAATTTAATGCTTACTTCAACTTTAAATGGTAAAAGTCCTTCTACTATTTTATTTTCCAAACCTTTTGATTTTTATGTATTTCACATATTTGGGTGCATAGTTTTTCCTTTGTTACAACCTTATCAAAAACAAAAAATTTCATTTAGAAGTAGGCCATGCATTTATCTTGGTTTTTCACCTAATTGTTTTGGACATTATTGTTTGGACAAAAACTTAGGGAGAATTTATATTGTTAGGCATTTGTTTTTTAAAGAAGACCAATTTCTATTTATATTAGCACAAGATTCGAGTTGCTTTACCTCACCCTCTACTCTCCCATCTTGGCTTAGTATGTGGTCATCTATATATGATCCCAATTAGGTATGCCTTTTGATTCAAATTTAAATTTAACTAATGTTCCTTCTCTTATCTCCAACAACCCACCTTATCCTATCCTTTCTTCTTCTACCTTTCAAAATCCACTAAACTATAACTTACCTATTAGGCCTAACCACAATTTGAAATATACATGCTCGTCTTTTAAACTAGATCTTTTAAATTCAAATATTTTTTACAGTTTTCTAACTTTGTCTTAATCTTCTATCTAAATTTTCAATCCTTGATCCCCTCATTCTATCTCAAATGAACTTTAATCTAATGCAAACTCCAATCCTCCACTATCTTTAATTCCTAGTCCACATTTATTAGTTGACTTATTTCCTCATCCTGTGCTATCCATGTCTTATGTTCTCCCTCGCCTACTCATACTTATTCCATGTACCGACCTAGCACACTAGCCAAAAGACAATCATATCACACTTCCTTACAGATGTCTTACTCCTTATCAAAGCCTAAAATTGATTTTCTTTAAGTTGAACCTATTACTTTTAACTAAGTCAAATCATTCCTAGAACGGAAATCTACCATGCATGATGAAATCACAACACTAAAAAAATGGCAACACTTGGACTTTTGTTCCCAAACCTACCAATGCTAACTTAGTATAAAATAAATGACTATAACATATTAAGCAAAATCTAGATAGCAATATTAGCAAAGTGGGATTGATTTTCAAGATACCATTAATTTGATTATAAAGGCTACCACAATCAAAATGGTTAGCCTATGCTATAACTTGATAATTTTCCATGAGGCAAATTTCTGTCTTAAATGTATTTCTTCATAGATTTTTAGATGTGGATATCTTTATGGAATAGCTTAGAGGTTTTGCTAATTCTAATTACCCCAGTTATGTTTACAATCTTGCTAGGTTGTTTTATGGTTTAAAACATGCTCTACAGGTTTAGTTTGAATGACTTCGAAAGTTCTTACTTGCTCTTGGCCTTAATTCATCAAAAATTGATTCTTCATTATTTATTGACATTAATGGTATTGTTTTGTACTTATTTAGTCGGCAATTTTGTGATTGCAAGATCCTCTATTAAGGAAATCCAACGCTTTTATCAACTCTCTTTAGTGTGAATTTCTTATGAAGGATCTTAGGGTATTATCTTATTTTATTAGTCTTAAAGTTCTTCATAACTCCTAGGGATTGATCCTAAGCCAACAAAATTATTTGTGTGATCTTTTAGAGCACTCTAGCATGTCTTTAGTAAAGGAATTTGCAACTCCTCTTTTCATAAAGCTTATTCTTACAAAATTCGATGGAACTCTCCTTTCGAATGAAAATAAGTATAATCAAATCATGTGGGTGCTATTCAAAGTGCAATTTTGATTAGATTAAATATCTTATTTACTATTAATCTTCTTTACAAATTCATGCATCTACCAACTAACATTCACTGGATAGTAGCGAAGTGATTACTTCAGTATATAGCTTTAATTATTTCTCTTGGCCTGTCATTCACTCACATATCTTTTTGTCCATTATAGTGTTTCACCAATAGTGATTGAGGTGGCTGCAATGATGATAGATTTAATTTAACTTCTTGGGTTGCTAAGAAACAACCCACGGTAGCCCATTCTTTAACAAAAAGAGAGTATAATACCATAACAAAGGGTATAATAAAAGTGATGTGAATTGAAAATTTACTTAGTGATATCCCGTCAAGTGGATTCTTTCAGTATCTTGTCTTGTTTGGTTTTGTGTTTTCGCGCTTCATCTTTCTCGATGTCTTATAAGGATGGACATTTCTCATCGTTCATTTTCATTGTCGGATGTTCCTATAAAAAGGAGGCAGTACATATTTATATAACCAGAAATTTTTACCTATTTTCTAGATAGTTGCCATTTCGAACTTGTTCTTTTTGACATCTTTGCCATTATGGGCGTGTTCCTTAAAATTCTAGATCATTCTTGTCTTTAGTGCTTTCCGTTTTATGTTCCTATTCCCTCATAGTGGGGCTATATTTATTTGAAGGTGGTTCATTCGTGATGCGGTCTCCTCTTGTTCTTTCCACTTTGGGTTCTTGTTCCTTCGTGGTGGGGTTGTTTTCCCTTGATAAAATGTTTTTTAGTGTAAAGCTCGAAATAAAAAGAGCAGAGTTACCTGAGGTACATTTATTTCCCATTGTTTTTCTTTCCAAGTGTAGAGCTCTTTGACAGGGTTTGACTAGGTATGAATTTTCCCTTTATTTCTACCAAGTTGAATTACAACATCTGATATTGTATTTTTAATAATGTGGAGTCCTTTAGGAGGTTGCTTTGGCTCTAATCGATCACTAGGCTTTCTATTCAGGGCTCTTGATCCTTTTATTGCATTCATCTTTGGTCGGAACACGATCTCTTGGAGCTTTTGTTTTGTTAATTTGGTGATGCTCCTTTAACTTGATGTTATCCTCAACTTTTGTTTATTAAAATTCCTTTTGAAGAGGTAGAGTCGATCATAGGTAGCCAATTGGTTTAAATAAGGCTAAGGCATTTTAAAGGTAAGGTTTGATTTTGCTATGCCCCATATGGTATCTGAGCATAAGTGGCTCTTAGCTCGAGATTTACCCTCAAACTTTTATCAGTCTTGTTTTTGCTGCTCTCTGCCCTAGTCCTTGGTTTGTTAAGATAGGGGTTACCCTTTTTTTGTAAACTAGTCTGTTGTCTTTTGTATGTTGATAAGGCTTTTCATCGAACTAGTGAGTATGTCTTGATACTGTGTAGCCCCTTTGAAAGGCTGTTGGTTTTCTGTTCACAGTGTTGAGCTCTTTTGATTTGGTTGTATTTTGTTTACTTAGAGCTTTTTTTAGCTGAGTCAGTCACTTGGCACTCCTTTGAGTTGTTATCATTCTTCCTTTTTCTACTTTTAGTTGTCATTAAGGTGGATCTTGTCTGATTTGGTCCCTACCTTGTGCTCTCCTATCTTTTTTTTTTTAAGCTTAGGTGCTTTTGCTTAGTTCCTTCCTTGAATGATTCTTGTCTTGAGGTTTGCTTTTGGGATTTTATTAGCTATGCCTAAAACATGATTTCAATGTTATAGGGGCTTTGAGTGTTTAACTTGTGTTGTTTTGATTTTCCCACCTTCGGCTTTTGCTTTGGCTTGAGCGGGGTTGTCAAAGAAAAGGCCCTTTTTCCTTTTTTCTTTGTGAGCTAGTTTGCTGCGGCCACCTTTTGTATCCTGATTAGATTCTCTAGTGAATTGATCTTTGTTTGCAAGAAAATTTTTTCCTTCAAGATTTATCAACTTCGTGTAGAGTATATCTCGATACTACAAAATTCCCCATAATAAAAATATTAATCACACAACATAATAAAAATCTAACACTAAATTTAATTATGCCATTTTTATGCTACTAAAGTGCATGAAAATTACCCGTGCAAGTTATTTAATGCACAAAAGACAACGTAATCGTAGGGTACTTTCACAAATGTATAAATGTATCATTAGCCCTTTTTTTCTTGGCTTAATTAACTACAACTTCCATTCTTTTTTATTTATCATTTTTATTATTTTCATTAAAATTAAAAAATAATAAATAGATTTAAATGTAGTATTAAATTACATAATTAAGATTAAATTATCAAGTTTAATTGGTTCTAACTTTATTGGAAAAAAATAAATTGAAAAAGTAAATTAAATTATATTAAAAATTTAAAAATGACAGATAAATGAAATTTGAATTTTACTCAAAAGTAACAGGTAAAAAAGTATGGAGGGAATAGAAAGAAAACACATTTCTCCAATTGAACTTAATTTCCTGTTGATCTCTAACCTTATATTTTTTTATTATTTTATAACTATTAATATACTTTGAATTTCTATTCTAATAGACATAATTATCCATATTCAATATTGGAACAATGAGAGAGTAATAATTTTAATTAAAAATGTGATGCAAATTATAAAATAAATCCATGATAATTTTTATCAATCACCACATAATCTAATAATCTATGCTGCTACAAAATTCATGCCTTGTGCAACTTCAAAAATTTTAAATTACATGTCAAGCAACAATGTAACAGAACTTGATGTTGCCTTTTCGGACTTGATGTTGGGTATATTCCAAATTATGAAGCCAAGGACTTTTAATGCCCTTTCTTTCTTGGAATTGTCCCTCTCAGATTTTCTCATCCATTCTTTTTATCCCCCTAAAGCCTTTTTGCCAAGCAAGAGCGGCCATTTTTCCTTTTTGCATGGGGGTTACGTCTAGCCGATTCGTTGTGAGCTTTGGTAGTAACTCATTTCGTCTTAGTGTAAAATAAGCGCTCTTTTTTTCACCTTGATGTAAAATGGGGGTTTTTCTTTCCCCACATATTGCTTCCTTTTCCCTTGAAGTAGATGGGAGAGTGTGTTGATTTACAATCTCTCCTAGTATTTCTTTTTTCAAACATCGGGGCATCGACCCGAGGTGTGAGTGGAAGGGATAAGATGTTTTTTTTTTCTTGCTATGCTTTTCCTTTCTGTTTGGTTTGCTTAGAAATGAAGAAGGAGATAGCTACATTATTTCTCTTAGCACTCTTCCCAATAGGATAGTCCTGGGAGTCTCCTACATTAATTGTGCAATATCTCGAAGGAAAGACATTTCATTTTCCTTCGGACCTAGTGCATAATATTTTGCTTTTTTTAAATCTTGAAGTTTGTTTTCATTTGCCTCTCTTTGGCCGTAATTTGGGGCTTTTCCATATAATCTCATAGATTTTTAAGGAATTTTGTGTTTTGGCCCTCTTTTTGTGGAGCGAGCCCACATTTCTCCCAATAGTGCATAAATTGGGCACTTTTTGCTTAGCTATCGACTCTCAACAAAAGTAGCAAATGATAATCTTGAGATTTTTATAAGGAAGGGAGTTGTGTATGGTGAATGAGGGAGTGTCATTTAGGTTCGAACTTGTTTGGGAGGTAAGAGTGATCGGGCTTGCCACGATAAGAATCTTAGAAAAAAAAGCTTGCTCAATCGGATCGGGCTTAAACACTCTAATGATTAAGTTAGTTTCAGACTTTTTATAGAGACAGAATGTATTGTATTAAAATTCTCATGTGTGTATTTTAGAAATGAACCTGATATTTATAGGAGTGGGAAATTCACTTGAGAGGCTTATATCTATGTCAGAATAGGTATGAGGTAATGTGATTTTTGCGACAGTAGCGTGTGTCAAGAGTTTTTGATAGGAGTAAACCATTTAGGTTGATCAGACTTGTCCCATCAGGTGGACTTTTTATGCACCTTTAGCAGTGTGCTTGAGGCAGTGTGGCACTGGGCCTCTAATGGTCCAGGCTTTTTAGCTGGTTGGGCCTTACTTTTTATTGGTCCATTTCACTACAAGAAAAATGCAATTTAGCAACAGAAAATACCAATTTTTCGTTGCTAAAAACAAATAGCAACGGAAAATTTCGTTGCTAATTCGGCGGTTGCTATTTTCGTT
This sequence comes from Excoecaria agallocha, assembly GCA_037975025.1. Lineage (NCBI taxonomy): Eukaryota > Viridiplantae > Streptophyta > Magnoliopsida > Malpighiales > Euphorbiaceae > Excoecaria > Excoecaria agallocha. Next base: position 37,207,348 of record CM075807.1, on the reverse strand, counting down.
GCTAAATTTAGCAACGGAAATCATATTCCATTGCTAAATTCAACCAACTCATTTTCGATTAATTAGTAAATTTTAGCAATGGAAAAATAAATTCTGTTGCTAAATTTAGCAACGAAATTGTATTTCCATTGCTAAAATTAGCAACGGAATTGAACTTAATTAGCAACGGAATTTATTTTTCGTTGCTAAATTTAGCAACGAAAATACAATTCCGTTGCTAATTTTATGAAAGGAAATGTTATATTTTCCGCTAATTTTAGCAATCAAAATTCATACATAAATTCCCATCGGTAATTGTCGTTACTAAATTTAGCCATTGAAATCATCAAAATTTTGAGGATCTTAATAAAATTTTAATTTCAATCTAAATTGATTAGTCATTAAAAAATATAATGCAATTAACTTAATTATAACATAGTATAATCCATAGTATGAATAAGAAATCCATAAAAAATTAACATAAACTCAGTATCGATACCTAAATAATATAGTATAATCTATAAAAACCAATATATAGAAATACAACTCAAAATTAGTACCAGTACATAAATATTACAAATATAAACTATGTAGTTGGTGAAGGCGGACGATTTGGCTGTTGAGAGGTATCCTTGATTTTTAACTCTTTCACCTCATTCTTCGGTTGGATTACAGTATCGAGCAACATACTGACAGTATTCTCAAGCTGAATGACTCTCTCGGAAGGTTCAAAACGCCTACTACAAGCAGCTGTGGTTGATGCAGAGTAATGCGAATGGGATGTATTTGCAATTGATCCTAAGCCAAAAATCCTTCATCGGTTATTCTTACCACCAACTACATCAAGAAATATTCGACTCTCATCCACATTTTCAGAGATTTGTCACTGTTGAGTGAGAGTATCTTGTAATCCTTTTTTTAACAAATGTAGATGCACTTCATTAGTAGGGAGGAAACGAATATGTTTGTACTTTTTACATGAACATCTGATTTTTGGACCATCCATATATGTAGGGTGCGAAGTTGCATATTCAATGAATGATTGAACGCCCTCAGCAAACTCAATATTAATGCAACCATCTGGCATTAATCGCCTATACATCCAAGATCTATCAACATTACTCATACTTGCGTAACTATTATTCAAATAAGATAATTTGATAATTATATTTATAGGTTAATTAAATATAGAGCTTAATCAATGTATTTAATTATAAATTAAAAAAACCACATCAAAATTTTCAGCAAACAATCCAAATATGCAATTATATAGGCTGATCCTACTCCTAAAATTGGAACAAAATAATTCATGGCATAAAAATAAGTTGCATCAAGGTACGTGGCACTCAACCATGATAACCAAGTTATCCTTTGGAAACCAGTAGCCCGTAGGTCGAATCGTTTTATCCTATATACCTTGATACAATAGTGATACAAAATAAGTATTTTATCTTATTTAATGGAATATATTTTTAGAAGTTATAAATCTATGTTTGACAAAAGAAGTAAATGGATTTGCATACATATGTAACAATCGAATATAAAAGAGTCATATGCATAAGTATAAGAAAATAGAACTAAAAGGCTGAGTCCTAAAAAAATGAGAGCATAATTAAGCATAAAAACAAAACTAGAAAAATAAACAAAGTATAAAACTGTCAAAGTAAAGTAACAACCCAAAACCTGATAGCAGAGAGAGCCCCCCAAATAGCAACAACCCATGAAGAGCACCAACACAGATTAGAAACCAAGACAAATATCAGCCTTTGCCAAAATAGCTAGCTGGGTAAAGAAAAAACAGACAGAATTTAAGTGAAATGCTAAAATGACTAATTGTAAAGAGCAATGGAAAATAAAAAGCTATAGTCTGCAGGCTATAACCACCTGTAATAAATAAATATTAAAAATAAACCTTTAAATGCTCAACAACATTCCTAAGGCTATCCTTGTATTCTTTTACAGAAATATATTGCCTATTACTGGTTCTCCCTTTTAAAGCTACATCATTCGCTCAAAAGAATACTATGACAACTAATAAAGGTTTTGTGATCTCCTACCAACCGTTAATGCCAATAATTCAAAAAAACCCACTAAGAATTTCGTAAATAAGAAACTTGATTGATCTCTTCAAGTTGTGCACTAAACAAAAAAAAAGCTATGCAAACCATAAGGTTGATGGCATCCGACAAGATCTCCTCAAGTTGTTCAGTATCAAAAAGCAACAAATACAGCAATAGGGTTGAGAACAGTATATGCTTGGCTCTTTACATCCCATATTTTAACAACAGCTTCTGAGGTCCCTGTTCTAAGGATGAGACCATCTGGATGAAAAGTAGCATATGTATAGCCCTCAGGTTTAAAAGTATCAAATTTGGAAATGTCAGCAACCTATAGAAGCAAATCATCATACATCAACCAGAACCAATGGATAAAGGGTTTTCATTTCCTCATAATAATGGGCACTGGTACCACAGTAGAATAGAGTTTAAAGTAAAAAATAATAATACTTTTAAATGTGAAAAAAATGTAATTGATAACAATAATTAAGCGAAAAAAAGTGTACTTGATAACAATAATCCAATATTTACTTTGATACCAAATATTTGATAAACATACAACACGAAAGCACTTTATTGTGCTCGGTATAATTGTTAAAAGGCAATACTAACACTTACTTTTATCCAGACAACACAGATGCAAGCTAGTAAATGAAAAAGAGAACTTAAAGCAGGTCTTAGATGTATAAGTGTGTGTGAAACAGAGAAAGGGAGGCATTGGGACCTGTGTCAAGCATAAGCCAGAGGAGAGATCATAGAAGCACCAAGTGTTGTCAAGAGAAGCTGTTACAAAGTAATTGTTTGTAGCATGGACGGTGACAACTTGAACCTGGCAGTGCACATAAACAAAGCCATCTTATGTCATCAAATGGTAGAAATTCAAAAAATCATTACAATCAGCTCAAGCAAAGATTTAAAAAAATTGTTAAATTAGGTTAATTTTTCCTTAGTAGACTTCTGATCAAGAAACTAGCACCACCTTATAAGAGTCTATACCTTCTCAATTTCAATTTGATATACTGTGATTGCATGGTTCTAATAATATATTCATTTCAATGGTAGAATAAATACATAAATGATATAAGGAACATATTGAATTTGGAGCATTCATAGTTATTAAAGGCACAAGTCACATTAAGGTGCCAAAGGATTCTTAGAGCCAAGGCACTAGGCTCTAGGTGCTATAAGCAAGGCACAGGTACACGCTTGATAGAGAAAAGGAGCAAAAGAAGAGGAAGAAAGGCAAAGCTTCACATCATCAGACAAGCTTATAAAACAACTTACTAATGATCACAATATAAAACAGGCAAGAACTTGGCTACGTGTTCCAAAACCAAATTAAAGATGGCAGTGAATATGCTAAGCAACTATAATTTATAATCCCACTATGAAATAACAATAATGCCCAAAGCAACCACATGACCTACACATCATTAAACTCAAAACAACCTTTTCCCCACCATTATCATCACATTTAATAAGAATCACTTAAAATTGATGCTTCTTGACTTTAGTAGTTTCTTCTTGAAAATCAATATCTTCCACATCTTAAAAAAGATGAGGACTATTGACCTAGAAGGAAAAGATGTCTTTGCCTTATCAAACTACTAGGAGCATAGCCAAATAATAATCCATAAATCTGCCATTTTCCTTCTTAACTATTAGCTTTAATATGGTATGGATAGAGACATAGAACATTTTATTTTTATAGTTTAATCAATGGTATGGGCTAATTGATGGCTTAAATTTAAGTACACAAGATTCTGACACAAAACATGCAAATCAAATGACTTACCTTAACAGTATGATCCTTCAAGATATGCCTGCAATCATAATTTCCATCTCTAGATGCTTGCCATGCACGAACAGTTTGCAATATGCAAAAAGAGTTTTGAAAGCTTAAAATAAAATACAAGTGCTAAATAGTAAATACTTAGCAAGACTTGGACATTTTTGCAGACACTAGACATTCGAGATAAGTCAAAGTCAAACCTAAAACAAAGAAGTACCCAAGATATTAAAACTTGAAATAAAAACAAATGCAACTATATTGTTTGCTCAAAGTTTATAACAACAATGCTTTGATACTCTATATGTCAAATAATCATAATTGCAGTGCAAATAATTTTTGAGATTTTAATGTTAACAGACTTATGTTTCATAGCAGGATGAGTAACCTATAATTTGTATGGAAACAACACAGCATAAAACATACACAATATACATAATGACAAAAAGAGTAAATCATTCCAAATTGTACCTATGTTTGCCAAGATCACTTATTCCCTACACCCATTATGCAACAAGAAATTTCTTAAGACAAGTGAACCACTGGAATCATTCTCAGTCTCTCTCTCACTTTGTAAGCAGGTAAATAGAAATATTTTAAAAAAAAGTAATATAATCAGGATGTTAAGAGTTCATTATATTTCCAACAGATATAATTAAAGGTTTTAGGAATCAGCTGATATTGCTCACAGATATAAGCAAATAAAGGATTAGAGGAATAAGCTTCTTTATTGTTTAAATAATACCAATATACTATAATTTATACTGACCTTCTCACATGTAATAAAAGAACCAGATTGGCACCTGTAGTTCTCTTTTGTTAGAGCTGAACAATACTCCTTCAGCTGAGAACCATCTTTGGTTGTGAACTGAAACAAATCGTTAAAAAATGTCATTTAGCGATTTGGTTACTAGCAATTTAAGGAGGGGAATAAATGCTAGTAACGTGTTGATTCAGCCACGAGTGACATAATAAAATATATTTTTTTAAATTAGAGAGCGATATTAATAATTATGGTGACTTCTGTTAGAAAAAATTAGAGCAAATCTAGAAATAAACAAAGCAAAACCATGAGATTATTTCGAGCAAAAACCAAGAACATGGGCATGGATAGGAAAGGAGAACAGAAAGAGACGGGCAAGGTAATTGGACCATTGACCTGCAAAAGGATCGGATCTGCAAGGAAGACGATAGCAAAGAACCCAGCAGTCTTTGATTTTCTTCCCAAAAATAGTTTTTCTTCAAAAATAGATGAACATCGGAGGGAGAGGGCAAGAAAATGGTTGGGATAAAATATAGTAGAGAGTGTGAGATAGAGAGAGGGATGGTTGAGGTGTAAAAAGAAAAAAAAAACATAGAAAGTGGGGCAATTTATACCTAGGGTTAGGTGAAATAGCAACGGAAAAGGTTCGGTTGCTAAATAGCAATGGAATGAATTACCGTTGCTAATTTACCAATAGAAATTCATTTCCGTTGCTAAAATAGCAACGGTAATTCATTTCCGTTGCTATTTTTGGACCCAATTTATTTCACCTGTTTTTGACCTAAATAGCAACGGAATTAGATTTCGTTGCTAAATAGCAACGAAAAATAAATAGCAACGGAAAACATTTTTCGTTGATATTTAGCAATGGAAATTAAATTTCGTTGCTATATTTTATCCCAAATTTTCCCTCCATCAAGTGCCGCCATATTTAGCAACAAAAATGAGTTTCCGTTGCTTAATTTTGGCGCTAAAATCTCCCTCCTTTTTAGCAACGGAGTACAACCATTTGTATTCCGTTGCTAATTCAATAAAACCTCAACCAATTTTAGCAACGGAAATATTTTTCCATTGCTAAATAGCAACGAAATTTGCTTTTCGTTGCTAAATTACCAACGGAATCAATTCCATTGCTATTTTTCCGTTGCTATTTTGCTATTTTCTTGAAGTATTTGTTTATGAAATATTGAGTATTATCACTTAAATATGTCAGTTGTTATGTTTGTTTTCATATTCTTTGTATTTGAGATGTCAATGTGTTGTGGTCCATGTCTTTGTATTTGTACTTATCTCCTCACTCGTACACTTTGTGCTTATAAAAGGTTAATTTGCCTTACAATTCATTTATATAATTTTACTAGTTCTATACTCCTTATCACCTAGATTACTATTGGGCTTGAGTTTTATGAGAAGCTCGTATCTCATGTTTTCAGTTAAACATTTGGACTAGCAGTCGGATAGCATCTAGCATGACGAGATTTCGCCATAGTGAGGTTAACTAAATCTGGACTACAATTGGATTGACAATATGTGGGATTTCTTATGTGTTCTTATTTCTAGGAGTGTCTTCTATTTTCACTCATCATTTAAAAAATGAAAGCACCAAATGAAAAGATGCAGAAGGTGATCAAGCGAAGGATGCCTAATTGAGAGTGAATTGCAAAACCCCCTTCAATCACTAAAAAAATAATAATAAACAAATTTCATAGGTCAGTAGAATGATTACTCCGATAATAAAGTAAGATTCAATCCAGGTGAGTAAAGATTAAGAGAAATAAAATGTGAAAAGAGAAAGAGTTTCATCAAATTACAAGTTTTGTTAACATAGGTCACCATAGTACATAGGGGTGATAAAAAAAAATCGAAAATATAGTTAACCGTAAAATTGATCTGAAATTGAACCGATTTTTTTCGGTTAACTGATTCGATGATATTTGTTATGGTTTTCAATTTTTTTATTTTTATTACAATTTAGGTGTTTGGATACCAATTAACCATTGATACACGGTTAACCAGTTTATATACACACACTACGAGAAAGATATTATTTACCAACGAAAAATGTTGATTTTCCATTATAAATCAAAATTAACGACCGAAAGTGTCGGAGGAGATATAAGCATACAAAAAAATTTCTGACAAAAAATCAATTTCATTCCCAATAGAAAATTAATTCCATTGGCAAAATTTGCCAACAAAAAATCAATTTTCATAGGTAAATTTTCTGCTGAAAAATAATTTTCTGTCGGAAAATTCAATGTGGTGTCTTCCGTCGCTAAAAATTATTATAGATTTTTAATTATTATCTTCGTCTCATCAGTAACCTCAAAGTGAACTTAAATATTTTTAGTAACCATGTTTGATTCCATCATGCATGATGGCAGTATAAGATAAATTGCTTGCTTTGCTTGTAATAGATACGACATATACCAAGCACACCATAACCCAAATTTGAAATTTTTATTATGTTATATAATCATTTTGTACAAATGGGAAAAAGTTGTCTAATTTAACAATTTACATACTACTTGATGAAAATTCTTTATCAAGAAAACTAAGAAAAACTGTAATAATTTCCTTTTGACCTAGCAAAGCAACTACAGAACTATTCACTCACCTATAATTTCCAGGAATAAAAATGAAATCTTTCTCAAAAAGATTCACTTTTCTTGTCCATTTACGAACACCTTCAAATTTTGCCTTACCCTCACAGGCACTAGATGGGTCCTTGTCTAGATCAGCAAGCTTCCAAAGGAAAAAGCTATTAAAGAAATGGAACTTATATTAGTCCTCTAGTTGAATTTTATTCTTTAAAAACCTGGCAGTAAGATAAAATCAGATAACCTAAATATCTGTTACTTCATAAAAAGGGACATAACACAAAGGATGCAAATTATTGAACTCCGCCAATAGGCCCCTTAAAACAAAATTTTGATGAACGTTTAATCATGCTCCGAATATGTAAAGAAATAAGATATATATACTTTGTTTAAATAATTTTATTTTTCAAATTCTTCAACTTAATACTTCTTAGTTTAAATAATTTTATTTTTCAAATAAAATATTACATTTCAAAGAGTCTTCATTAACATGCTTTCATGTGGTCATTACTGCTTTCAGTGTAAGCATTAATGTCATATTTGTACTTGCAAAAGAGTTTCTTTTTAAGCAAGCATAAAGTTCATTTGTTTGCCCAGAAAACTTCCATAATCAGTTCTAGCAAAACAAAAGAATAGGAAAACATATTAACACAAACAGTATACCTTACGGGAGTGACCTCCTTCAAGCTTCTGCCTCTTTGCAACTTGACTTTCAACAAAAGGATTACATAAGCTTCTTTCCTTTAGAGCCAATAGCATTTGAAATCTAGTTAAAAGGAAATGTTCTATAAGTCAGCGCATGTATTATAATATAAAGGTCATTGATTTTAACTTTTCACATGCTGATACAAGAACATTGCCTGGCTTTAGCAAATTGCATGTTAATTTCAACAATATTAATAAATAAATACACAAATTTTCCAGAATAATTGCTTAGGAAAAAAAAAAGCCCAACTGCCAAAATCTAGAGTACATATATTGTGCATAAGAAACACACCTAAAACGACAAAGCTTTCTAAGAATCACCTTGAACCATCAGTTTGAGGGGCCCCACTTTGCTTGGCCAACATGCTTGCCGTGGGTTTCATCAAAGTTGAACTCCTTAGAAGATTTGACTTGGTAGTGGCCTTTACCTTTGCTTTTGATTTAACATCGTATGTATGGTTGTAACATGTTGCTGGCAGATTAACAGTTATATAAGACACAAAGGAAGATAATCATAATGAAATTAGTCAAAACTGTGGCAGATGTAAATTATTACATTAGAAGTCAATGTGATGGACATATCAAGACAGTAAATAATAACCGTATGCTGTGGATGTTATATTAAAAACCTTGCAGAAGGAAGAAATTATACTAGTATAAAATTTATTGATAACAAACATGAAGAACACCTCAAATTAGGAATCACATTTAGATATCAACTATAAAACCTTTAGCAACCTCATGTACAATCAATAACTTATTAATTTGATACTTGTTGCCAATTCTAGGAGCCTATTTGAAACTTTTTGGAGATTTCCACTTTGCAACTTGGTGAAATCCCCTCCTTACATTTCATTGCATTTTGTGTAAATAATACAAGCATAATCAAAATGCAGAACCAAATAAATTAAGCGGATATTCTCTTTAATAGATATATCTGTTCCTAAACAACAATCCTCGGCCAATTATTTAAACCGTATGTGTGGTTGCTAAAATATCCATCCCCAAAGATTAAACTAGAACAAAAAAAGATCAAAACTCAATGTCATTTCAACAGCACTGAGCAATTACTGATGAGTACCCGATTTAATGCAAAATATTTCAGCATTAGTTGTTTATTTTGGTCATCTCAAACAATGCAAAAATAAGATTTGAATAATCAATTTCTCAACTTTAAACTCCTCCCAACCATTCTTCAACATTCTCCAAACTACGAACTTTGCTAGTATTTGAAATGCACCCAGAAATAGGAAAGCTTACAAGGCCACTATTTATATGAAGCTAATTTCACTTGGGAAGAATAGTTTCCACCGATTTCATAAACTCAAAAATTACTAGTTAACGGAAGTAATGGCTTGAAGCAATTCTATAAAAAAAAAAAAAAAAATTAAGAGACAGAGAGAGTACGTATCATAGAAGCAACCAAATGAGGAAGGAAGATGTGGGGTTTAGCGGGTTTGCGAGATTTAGCATGATCAAGACGAGAAGGGGAATAGGAGAAAAGGTGGGATGTTGAATGGAGAGCAGCTACGTGGGTGGTGCGTAGGTTAAGGTTGTTGGTGGGAGCGTAGGATAAGCTGCTAAGGGTGGTGGTTCCATAAGTTGTCTCCAGTAATGAGCAATGAATAGATGAGGCAGAAACACAAGGTCTAACTCCACCAAACAATCCTACTGCTTCCATTTTTTGCCTCTTTATCTGAATCTGTCCGCTATTACCCAAAGTTGGCCTTTTTATCCTCCATAGGGCTTTAAGTTTTGGAGAACTAAGGACAAACAATCCAAATTAAGCTACAGAGTTATGATTCCAAATATTGCAACCATTAATTAGTAATTTAATAATCAGAAAACCCAAAAGCTGTAAATCTTGAATGTCCACTTAATTTATTTCAGAAAACAGAAACCTTGAAGATGAAATCTTGCAGGACAAATATTCAAGAGAAAAAAAAAATTGAAAAATGAATTATTGGAAAAAGAAAAAAACTAAAGATGGGGGAAATTGTGCCTCACTAAGGACCGGAAGGCCATATACTGTGCAAGGGGCAGAGAGCATCGGCAGTGAGTCGGTGAGCGTCAACAACGCTAGGAGCATAAATCATCAATAGGGCCGTTGAGTGTAGGCAGCGCTAGGGATAGAGCGTGGGGCTGGATCAGAGATGAAGAGAGAAAGTTAAAGTGATAGAAAGACTTAGGCAGAATCAAATAAGGTTAGGGTTTTTTTTTTTTTTTAATAGGGTTTTTTTGCAATGGTAAAAATTGATTGTGTCGGGAAATTTTTTACGAAATTGTCAAATTCTCAGGAAATTTACTACGGAATTGTCAAATTTCATCGGAAAATTTCCTATTGAATTGTCAAGTTCCATCCAGAAATTCCCTATGGAATTGTCAATTTCCGTTGGGATATTCCCTATGGAAAACTAATTCCATCAGGAAATTACCTACAGAAATTTATTTTTTTCTGTAAATTTCGTTGAAAATTTTTCCACACTCCATTAGTGCCTTATTTTATGACGGTCTCAATATTTTGTCACAAAATTTCGTCGTAAAATTTTGGCTGTAACATTTGCCTTCATTTTTAATGATAGAAGAAAACGACTTTTTTCCATCATAAAAGATAAAAATTGCCTACAATTTTACCTACGAAATTTTATTTCCGTCAATAATTAACAACAAAATTCTATTTCGTCGGTAAATGCACATTTTCTTGTAGTGATATATATAATTTTTATACTTTAAAAAAATCATATTTTTCTCTAAAACTTATATAAAATAATACTTTAAAATATATTTTATTTTTATATCTTAATTTTTTATATTTTTATATTACATTTATATAATATTTTAAACTAAATTTACACTAAAAAATCAAATTTAGCGATGGTTTTTACCGACGGATTAAATTTTGTAGGTAAAATTATGATTTGACCGACGGATTACTAATAAATTTGTACATGCCTAGGTAAAAAAAATGAATTTGATAAATTACAACAATTTTACCAACAAAATTAATAACTAGTTAGTATATTTGGCAGGAATTGTTGGCGCCACTGTGGAGAAAAATTTAGTGATGGCCTTTTCCGTCGGTAATTAAATTTGTCATTTTAAGTTTTTTAGCGATGGAATTGCCGTTGGTAATACAAGCACCATTTTATTTTTTGAAGATTTACCGAAAGTATTGCGATAGTTTGTATTTTGTCGGTAAATAAATGCAGGAATTTTTTCACGAAAATTTAAGGCGACAGAGTTATAGTTGTTCTTAGAGTTTTATCTATCGGTAATTTCGTCGGTATTATTTTATTAAAATTTTTTATATTTAATATTAATAAAATAATTTAGGGTAAAAAAACCCAATATCTGCACTCCCTCATTGAGTCAAACCCTAGAGTTGAGAGTTTTCTCTCAACCGCTCCTACCTCCTCCTCACCTCGACGGTGAGGTTACCCCCATCGGCGATTCACCATCACTGCCACATCTCCCTCCTTTAACTTCGCTGACTTCCTTCCTCTCGATGTGTGTCTATATATCCCTCTCTCTTAACCTCGCTTTCTCTCTCTCTCTCTTTGTTTTGCAGTCTGTCTCTATGTCTCTCCTTAATTTCTCGTTTCTTCCTTTCAGGTGGACCGCCCTATGATCCATAATCCCAAGGTTTAGTTTTAAAAGCCTTAAATGCAGTGCACCTATACTTGCTACTTTGCGAGAGTGAAGAAACTTCAAAGACTACAGTGCTTGTTGAAGTTGACCTCTAATTTCATTACATATCTTAGTTACTATGTAGGATCAGATCATTGCCAAACTTTTCATCTTTCTTGTAAGTTAAAAAATCTCTGCTTTAATTTGTTTTTTTTTTTTCATTTTTTTGCCCGATTTTTGAGCTTGTTCTTCCTTAATTTCACTCCTTTTGCTACTTTGCGGTGTAAGTAATGAAATTTTCACTTTGTATAGAAGCTTTTGTTCCAACCTTGGAAAGGCAAATCAAGCAGTTAGGGTTGCCCAAGAAGCTATCCAGAAATCTGAAGAACTTGACATAAGGTTAGTTCTTGTGTGCTTATCACAAATTGAAATATTATCTTAATTTGATATGCTTTTCCTAATATTTTTTGCAATTAAGGAAAATAAGACTTAAATTTTATAGTTCACTGACAAATTAAGCTAATATAAAGACCTCACAATGGCAAGTACATCTCTTATGGCCTTATATATCTCAAAACTATTGTTTGATTAGCAACGTACGTAGTATCACTGGACTGCATTTTTCCCTTTGCTAGGCATAAACACCTGGCTTTGTGCTACTTGCTTATCTTTAATTCATAACCAAGTTTTCTTTCAAGACCATTTATCTGAACAAAAAGATACGTGATGTAGGTACTATAAGATCAAATCTATTTGAAATATTTTGGTTGATTAGAAAGCTTAGTAAAAGAACATGACCATTTTCTTTTGCTAGGCATAAGAACTTGGTAGGATGTTTTCACCTTCAAGTTCATTTTCATCTTATTTGTATATTCTGTTTTAGTAAGTCTTCATCTTGTTAATTAGTCACATGGTCCCCTAGATTTCATGGTTAATTAGTTATGTTTTAGCATTATATTCCTTGTCATGGCACAATGAATACATCTCCTCTTTGGAATACTCTCTTCATTATTTCTAATTTACTCTTTGTACTCATGTATTGTAACTAAATTAGTTGCCAAGTATCTTGCAATATCATTTTCAAACATCATAGATGACTGGCTATTTGAAAAACAATTATCCATTTCAACTTAAAAAGAACGTATGTTTATTTCTTTTATGGAAGGAGCCCAATATCAGTCGTAGTAGCTATCATTTACATTATCACTCAACTAATAGATGATAAGAAGCCTCTCAAAGGTGAGAAGCTACTAGGTATTATAGTCATATTCTCTATATGGGTTATGAATCAGAATATCTATGTTAGAAATTAAAGTTTATTGACACTAACACTGTTAATTAGCAATGGATTTAGGGATAATATGTGTAGTTAACCTGAATAAAATATAGATTGGAAGGAGACCACCAATCAAAGCCTTGACCATTAACAGAGCCATGCACTTGAATGGTGAAATCATGGACCCATTTGAAGTTGAACCATTGAAACATGCTTGATTTTGGCCATGAACCAACTTGTGCAGGAGCTATCAAATTTCCATCTATCTGTAATTACATCAGCTTTGTTTGTAAAGCACAAATTTAATATAATAATCCTAATTAATATATAATTAACATAATAAAATTAAAACAGAAATAAAGGAATGTACTTTGTGTGCTTTTTATTTTTCAAATTTTTTTATTCATAAATTAATTAATTCATACTGAGTTTAGCTAAAAAGAACACTACAAGAAAATTGCAATTTAGCAATGAAAATTAGCAACGGAAAATGTCAATTTTCCGTTGTTAATAAAAAATAGCAATGAAAATTAGCAACGGAGACATTTTCCGTTGCTAATAAAAAATAGCAACGAAAATTAGCAACGGAAAATGTCAATTTTTCGTTGCTAATAAAAAATAGCAACGGAAATTTCGGTTGCTAATTCGACGATTGGTATTTTTAGCAATAGAAAGTTTATTCCGTTGCTAAATTTAGCAACTAGTATAAAAAAATTTGTGACGGTTATTTCGTCACTATTCCATCACTACTATTATTACAAATAATTAATCTCACAAAATACATAAAATATTGAAACTTAAATAAATAATCTAAGGCATTAAGTAATTAATTTTATTTATCTAGGTCTTAATCTAAAAAAACCTCAATTAAGTATGTGTGTGTAAACATATATTTCTATGCATCTTCAATACTCTTGAGGCCTCGTATAAGTGAAAACCATAGTAAATGCTTCTTAAATTTACAAACAAGCAATGGGTTATTATTATAAGTATGTGGAGACATGTCATGATAGTTTGCCAAATTTAGACAGAAATACAATAGTAGGAAAGTCCCGATAAAGTGACACGGAAGTATCTAGTAGATAAACTATGATTTGCAAGTATAGCCAGCACATAGTATCACAAGGAGTGGTAGACACAAAAGAAACTGCAGTATATAGCAGCAAATTTGCCATGGTATGATAATTAATTATCTAAAGAAGTAGAGTTCCATGAGGCCGATCCACTTAGTGAAAATAAAATGAGAGAAAAAGAGAGAAAAAAAATTCAGGGCTATAAGTCATGCAAACTGGAGTCTGAATCACCTTTCTCAATTATTTTCCATTCAAGGCCAAAGAGAGCTAGGATATATAACAAACAGAAAATCTTTTTTAACCAAAGTAAACAAAAGTGATGCATACAGATTTAGGAGAAGGAATTGAACAAAGTGGAAGATGGGCAATCATCTCTTGATAGGCACATTCATCTTTCTCTATCAACTGGACGATGCCATCAAGAACAAGCACTTTGCCATATGTGGATGAATGTAGATAAAAAACCAAGTATAAACCAACACGAATGGCACATATACCCACATAAAGGAAAAGAATAAAACATTAGCTATGAAAATTGTCAAGTCTATGAAGATGAGCCCATACCTCAAAAACTAAGATCTCTTGGTACTCTGACTTTCCCTTGTACAAAATGGTTTTGACTTCCAAGAATGTGCTTTTCCTACAAATAAAAACTCAAACAACATCATACATAATTACAATGTCAAACATAGAGTAGAAGTCAATCTTTTAATATTACTTGAGAGAGAGAGAGAGAGAGAAGAGAAAAGAATAAAAATAGATAAACACAAAAGTAACCAATAGCAAATATAGATATTATTCTTCCATCCTACGAAAGAGAAAGAAAATGATTTAGATAAAGGAGAACAAAAACAGGGATCGATAGCTTTTCTCCTAATACAAGTATGGCAAAATGATCAAGAGATCAATGCTAATGACTAAGAATAACCAACATCAACACACAACACATAAAAGCAAAATGATATATTCTAATATGTAGGAATGTGGGGACTATAATTAAGTCTTGAAATCAAATCATCAAAAATTTTGTTGTACTTCTCCCATTTGTAACAATAATAACTATAATTTCCCATCAATAATGCTAACATATAGGAACGTGGGGACATTGTAGATTCACTTACAGGAACATAACTGCTTATATTGTTAGGGGAACTATAAAAAAACATGGAATTTCTTATAAATATCACTGATAACCAAAAATTAATGCTGTACTTTCAAAATAACTTGTTTTTCAAATTTTATAGAGAATAAAAGAAAAACTTGGTACATCTATATATGTAAGCAAGATTAAGAATTAAGTCAATAAATTAAAAAAAAATTTGCCAATTTGTTCAAAAATACCTTTGTGGTGTAAGCTTTCCACTTCATCAAAGATCGATCGAAACTTATCGGAGTAAGGTTTTCCAATATCATCTCTTTCATCTACAACAATAGTAATATATATATATATATATATATATATATATAATTAATGGTTCAGTAAAACTAATTGAAAGCTGCCTAATCCATATAGGTAGATTGTTTCCACGCTTCTATAGCATTATACTTCATGTCAAAAATATCACCAATATGCTGATTAATGAATTGAAGAATCTAATAATAATTAATGAAACCAAGAGTCATCAATGCAAAACAGGTATAATTCTATATAAAACTGCATTCGCATACACCAGATAAGTGTTTCTTAATTGTCAATCAAATTTTCATATATAAAAGAGCACCACCATTGTAGAAAAGTCTAAATTGTATGAGCAAATGACCAATTTCTCAAGATAATGCTGCATCCAAAATGCACAGAAGGAGAAACAAGTTACTGAACACTTGTAAGTTACAATTTAGACTGTAGCAATGAACCCATCTATATGGCACCCCATATCACTACAATGTAATTAAAAAAAATGTGCAAAAATTATTTGCAAAAAAAATAAGAATTATAGAGAAACCAAAGTCAGAGCATTACAAGTATAACTGCAAAGACCAAAAAACCCTGACAACAAGTATTATTCAATACAAACTCTCTAAAGAAACTTGGGTTTATTTTTAGAAAGGGCTAATGGAAACATCTCTACGGTTTCTGGATAAAAAGTGATTGTAGACTGCAAAATACAATAATTTAAGTTTATACACTTCAGTCATTTCTAACTAATTGGAATCACAAATTCACCTTTATAAAAAAGAAAAATTGTCAAACAGAAATACCATTGAGCAAACAAGTATGTCAACAGTTGGATGAGTGAGGTCAGCTTAAATGAAAACTACAGAGCATCAGAGCCGGGTTTCAATTTCAGTTGAAAAGGTTACAATCAAAAAATTTTTGTGTTAGAATATAGCAACCAATTCAATTTCAGTTGAAAATGTTTTAATTTAAGAAATAATAATTGATTATCAGAGGTTAGAATATAGCAACCAATTCAAGTTTGAATTAGGTTTGTGATACAAGTTCTTCCATGACAAATCAATAAATTTAGTCAGCACTGTTTCCCAAAAAAGAAATGAAATGACACAATTATTCATCATAATATGAGTACCTGCAAGCAACCACCATAATCACTGCTCTAGCAAGAAAATTAAAAGACATTTATAAGTCAAAACATTTCTACTAGAAAGCAAAATAATTGAGGAGCCACTCAACACACAATAATGAGATGAAATTTGTGTATAACAAGATCCTTCACCATAGAAACAAATAAACACCTATTTTCTGTGAGGAAAATCTTCATCCAACAATCCTTGCATATCTGCCAAGTTCTTGAGGGTTCCTTTCATGAAATATGATAAACAGCCACCTAAAAAAGATAAAAGAGGTGTTATCTTCTACTTTGACTTTGAGAATATAAAGAATAAAACATATTGCGAAAAGTTAATTGAAAAAAAAAAGAAAATAAATCAACCATCACCTGAGAGGTTGATTTTCTTCACTTTTTATGTATATCGTTTAAATTGGCCACAAAATATCTGGAGCTTCTCTATGTTTCTAGATGGAGAGAGACAACAGAGCTGTCATCGTTGATACTGCCCTCCCTAAGGGAAACCTTCCTCTTCTGATACCAACTATAGAAGGCATGCCCAGCTTTATTAGATAGCAAGATTCATTATTTCAGGCATAAAAATATCAGTCAATATTCTTTAACTATCTTCATGATTTATTCTATTAAGCTTTGTGCCAAATACTCTATTTTTTCAATTCAATAAAGAATAAGCTCCAGATGAGCAATTAAATTGCTGCTTACCTCAAGTTGAAGTTCTCTTTATCTCAATAACTATTTGCTGCTTCCAATAGACACTGGTGATGCCTGAAATACAACACAATTGACCATTCCCACAACTTGATGCAGTTCCAAACAAAGGGTTAAAAAGTAATACAGTTTTACACTAAATTTTCTTCTGCTCACAAGGTATAGATTGATTGATGGTGGTCACGTTATAGATTGATTAATTAATGCAATTCGGGTGACAATTAACCTTCAAAGCATTTATGAATTTCTCTACTTCAGCAATGGATGTGAATCAAAAAGTGAACTTCTGGATCTACAATCAAGTGAACAATAACTTTTAGACTAAAAGAAAAAATTGAAATTGATTTTTATCGCCAAAAGGGAAAACTTAGATTAAGTTACATTCTAATTTCAATGGCATAATAGCTATAACTCAAATTTCTGTAACATTTATGACTACATGCTACGCTACCACTGAAAACACAAACTACAAGCAGTCAATGTAGTCATTAAAGGCATCAAGCTCTAATATTATTTTCTTAATTTTCCATTCAATTCCCTAAAATCAAACAAAGACATTTATGCACATAGACATTTATGCAGACACAATGATCAAACTCTCTCATTTCCACTGTTACTTCCTTCAATCAAAACTCATGCCCATGGATAAGTAAAAACCAATCGAACTTATCATCAATCTAAAGACATATAATTCAACTTCTCAATTACAAAATGCAAAACCTATTATGTACCCAAACTTAAGTTATTTATTGGATAAATACAGGAACAAAGCACAATTCAGAGGTCACAAGTCACAAGGTGCACATAATAGAACATATACATCAAACCAAAGAATGATCATAAAACAGCCCATATGTTCTCACTATTAAACAAAAAAAATAGACGAACGAGAAGCAAAATGAATATGAGTGAATTTGTTAGAGAAAGGAACCTTCGAAACAGGGGGATCTTCATATATGACTTGCAATTCTCGTTCATCTCGAGGCTGCGTTACAAGCTAAATGCTGGGTTCAGGTGGGTCCCATGCCCTATAAATACATTCCAAAGTTCCCAATTAAGAAGCTAACTTTGGATACCAAAAAGGAAAGAAAATGCACAAAATCCACATTAAAGATTAAACAGAAACAATAACTTGTTAGAAAAAATAATCCCAAGGGCAAAATAGAAAATGCAGATAAACAAAATTGGCAGCGGACATTTGACATAAACTTTTACCACTTGCAGATTATTTTTTTTTATATTATAAGAAAAATCATGATTAAAGTTGTTAGATTAAAGGTGATGAACACATAGTTTGTGTCAAAGAAACTAATTAGGTTGCAAAAATGAAAACAACATGACAAAAGAAAATTAAATGGGATTCTTTCTTGAATCATTATGAAGATGGAATTAGAAGAAAAAACTAGTTAGTAATTTCAACTATCCATGACGTTTTGCTTGCACAAACGAAAAACCTAGAAGTTTACAACAAGGAATCCTGAACAACATCTCATGACAACAAAGAAGTTGTACCCAGTCCATCGAGAATATTTCTTACTCCATCGAGAAATGAAAACATAGCATCAGAGATCTGAAGTGCATTCAAGATCTGAAGAGTTTCGGTTAGAATAAATTATGAAATAAAAAAACAAATGTATCTAAATCTAGAAAAAGTGACAAAATAATACCAGTAGAGTGAAAGCCATTGTGAAAAAACAAGAGGAACGAGCATAGAAAGCACAATAAGGAAAAGTAAGCCATTAACCAGAGGCCTCCATCGTCTAAAAAGCCAAGAAATGGATTTGCAGCACAAAAAATGCCAAGAATGAGAGCAAGAAAATGTAACTATTTCATTAATAGTGAGGTTGATGAACGACGCTGACTGTGGGGGTGGGGAAAGAGTGGGTGGAGGAGGTGCAAAGAAGGAAAGAGGCAAATGTGTATTCCTAGGGTTTTTTCTATTTTATATTTCTAACAAACATGAAAAATACTTAAATGGCCCTCATTTACCAATGGAATATAAATTCCATTACTATTTTAGCAACCAAAAATATATTCGGTTGCTATTTAGCAATGGAATTTAGTTTCGTTGCTATTTTAGCAACCAAAAATAAATTCGGTTGCTATTTAGCAACGAAACTATATTTCGGTTGCTACTTTAACAACCGAAAATAAATTCTGTTGCTATTTAGCAACCAAATTATTTTCCATTGCTAAAATAGCAATGAAAAATAAATTCCATTGCTAAATTAGCAACGGAACTCATATTCCATTGCTATTTTTCGTTTCAAATTTTTTCCGCCATCTATTGGCGCCTTAATTAGAAACGAAATAGTGATTCCGTTGCTAAATTTTGGAGCCAAAAATTTCCTTCACTTTTAGCAACGGAAGATAACTAAATATTTTTTCATTGCTAAATCTACAAAGTTTAACCAATTTTAGCAACGGAAATTGGTTTTTCGTTGCTAATTTAGCAACAGAATCATTTTTGTTGCTATTTTTCCATCGCTATTTCCAGATTTTCTTATAGTGAAAAAGAAAGTTAACTTGAAGGAGAAGGTGAGGCATGCATGGACCTAGAAGAGCTATGGGCTTAATAAGAAATTTAAATTTTGCTGGAATTTTCACAATACCACCGGATACCTTGCAGGCTGCTTTCCATGCTGCTGTAAGTGCCTGTTTGGTTCCATTTTTTGGCCTTTGCTGATTCTTTGATGCCCATTCTCTTTTCCCTATTTTTTATTTTTATTTTTAGTATTTTGATTGTTTTGTTTTTGATTTTGTCTATTTCGTATAAAGAGGGTTATTTTTAGTATTTTGATCCTTCCCACCATCCACTTATGTTGTTGCATAGTAAAAGAACACTTTGCAGAATAACACCTAACTGTCAGATATAATTTTTTATATTGTTCATTTATATTGAACAAATATAATTTAATACAAATTTGGATTTTAAATTATTTTTTATATTTTTAGTTGTCTTTTCAAAGGTTGGTTTTAAATTGCTTTACTCTTAAATTTTAGTACTGTAGCTTAGTCAATTTGACAAAATATATTTTATAAAGATGATTTTTCTCTTTTTGGCTTTTTGCAACACCATGTCTGTTATAGGGGTCTCTCTCATATGTTGATTCATTTGATTTTTATTTCTTGCTTTTTATCTTGATAGGTAGTTGTTTGATCTTTAAAAGGTATTTGGATAATGTTCCCTTAAAATGTATGGATTAAATTGATGTATCTCACTATTTTGTTCATTGATAGAGTACTATATTTTATTATCTTCCATGTATATCTACCACAAGTAAATAAATATAAAAAAATTCATGTCACTTTGTTAGAAAGTTGTTTGCCCATTGTTTAGTTCCTCTTGTTATTTATGATAAAAGGATTATCATTTAATTACATTTTGCAGGCCGAATTAGAGACTATAGCATTAATCACTCATGACAAGGCTAAGAAGAATGACACACAAGTGGCTAAGTAAGGGGATAAGTAAAATTATATGTTTCTGGAGTGCAAAATTATCAAATTGTGATGTGTGTACTAATATATTTTTTCTCCCTTAAGTGCAAAACTGAGAGTTTAGTTTTATACATGTTTATATACTTTTTGTCAGTGGAACAAAATCATTGCAGATTCAAGATGTCTTTGCATTGGACAATGAAGATTCTGAGGACATGGCAACCCTTATTGACAAAGAGGTAAGCTTTTATAACAAGTTCTTTCTGTAGAATCAAATGAATATATTTTTGGATTTCAATGGTTTTATACATGTTAGTCTTGCACTACAAGAAAAAAGGCCTACAAGGATGGGAAATTCGGTCCCTAAAAATGCCAAACCGGTCTCTAAAACTCAACAAGGACGAGAAAATCCAGTCACTATCCCGTCCTAACAGGCTCCGCCGCTAATAACTAATAAGGACGGGATTCATTCACCGGTCCTTAAAACTTTTAACGACCGGATAACAAACTGGTCCCTAAAAAGTATTAAGGACCAGATTTTCCCTCCTTAATAATGCAAATCACATGATCATCTAGATTTTTAAGGACCAGAAATCTGGTCCTTAAAAGTAAATAATGACCATAAACTTTTAAGGATCAGATTAAAATTCGGTCCCTAAAATTATAATAAAGAAGAGAAAACTCATCCTTAAAAGTAGTATTTGTATGAACATATACTATATTAAGGACTATAAAATCGGTCCCTAAAATTATAATAAGAACCAAAAATATGGTCCTTAAAATAAATGGATACGCAACTAATAAAATTATACTTTCATATATACTTAATTTGTAATTCATTACAAAGTAGAGTTAGCATCAATTTATATAGTGTCTTTCCAAAAAGAAAAATTCTACCAAAATAAGATATAAAATTTCATAACAAAAATTTCTAGCCAATACTTTCATGTACCTTCAAATCTTCATAATCAATTTTAGTCATTCAATATTATCTTCATAATAAAATCTGCAAAAAATATAAAGAAACAAAAATAATTATATCAAAAAATATATAGATCTATTGCAAATAATTAATTGAATCTATTCTAACACAAGCACATTTCATGTTGAATCTACTAGGGACATTCTTTCACATGGACAGAAATAGTGACATGGAGGAATAAAATTAACTTCACTTCACAATTTGGTCTTGATCATGAGTGACAAATTGGGTAAATTGATCCATTTTCATTTTCAGAAATGAGAATAAAATGGGCAATGTAACCAAACATGTCTAACTGCAAAGAAAATGTAGAGAATAACATAGCCAATTTTAATGGCACAACTTGAAAGCAAAACAAATAAAATTTCTGCATTACAATCCCCTCTCTTAGCTCCCTCCAACTAGACCTTGCTCAAATATATAATTTGGTGAGTGACCAAACTATTTTCATTATCCACATAAATCGAGCTCCTGAGAATAAGCTCTTTATAACCATTAGGGTATCAAATTTTCAATTTTCAGACATTGAGGTTATGTTATAAGGGAGTGTCATTTGTGTTAAATCTCAACAAGTGCATATGATCTATCAAAGAAACAACCTTTACAAATAAGGACCACTGATACATTAATGTCTATGCATGTAGATGCTTGCGTTGTGCAAGTACAAAAACAGAATTTGATCCACCATTAAAGAATTATAATACATCATCAATAAAACAGGTAATTGAAATAGGCTTAAGAAGGAATATAACATGTTCATATAAGAAAAATACTGTTGTTGAAAATGTCTTTAATGCCCAGCCAATGGATAGCTTTGGTTGAATTTGGATCCAAGTATATTAAAACACATTTTGCAAGTATAAATGTTGGAAGCTGATGCCAGTATTAGAATGAAGCAGATTTGTGTTACATCAAGAAGACATATAACCAATGTCAATAAGAAAAAATTGTACAGGATAATTATAAATAGCAAACTGCTATACCTAGAAAAAAGGTCATTTGATGTAAATAAAAATGTAATTTCTAGCTATAAAACTTAAACAATAAAACACAAACTCTATCAAACTCTATCAAACAATAAAAATGCTAATAAACACAAATTGCTATACTAGATATATTACAAAACTTCAATTGCAAACACGGGAGAGGAGGTGGAAAAGTTCATCACATATTCTTTGTATAATCCACATTCAGCAACTTCAAGAAAGATTAAATTTTAAAATGCTATCCACTTCATAAGCAAATCGTCACAATCTTTTTTTTTTAACATGAATCACCGAATCTCAAACTACATGGAACTTGCAGATGCTGTTAAAAAATAACTTAACAACCATTAGCTGCCAATAGCAGCTCTAGCATTTCAAAAGAAATTATTGAAACATTAGCTATATAAACTGTCAATACTCAATACACTTATTCACCAATACCAGCATAAATACCAACCTCCAATTCCATTTCATGGGCATGTCTTCATACCAAGAACGAATGCATTTTACACACTCTAGTTGGCAGCACTCCAATTTGTTGCTTGGAAAGTTCTTTCCTCTTTCTCCATGTTCTATACAATGTGATTAACAGAGTAATGCTGTATGTGAAATTTATACCCATTAGATTAAAGGAAAAAACAAAAAGGAAGTAGCCATATTACCTAAATTGGTTTCATTTATCTTTTAACTTCTTCAATAAATTCACATCTTTCAACAATTGCTTCCTCTTAAACCGAATAGCTTGGTGTTCAGATTCTTCATATCCGAAACAACCACAAATTAAAATGCACATTTGACCAAATTAAAGGAAGCCAGAGTATAAAGGGAAGCAAAATGAAATATAAAAATCCACACATTCACCAGCAAAACGAGATAAAATACGAGAATTCCATTTAGAAAATCAAAGTTTCTCAGTACTTACCATTTCGAAAGTTGTAAAACTGCAAGAATTCCATATGTGCCCAAAAAAATAAAAAGTTAGAGAAAATGAATGAACATTGTTACCTTCACGGCCACAGAAAGTCATAGAAAATAAATAAACATTGTAATAACCCACTATTCTTCTTGAAATCCCCTTAAATAATTTAAAAGTTTTAGAAGCCTGATTATAGATGCTAAGACTTCTACTTGAGAATCTAGAATTATGAATTTTAAATTAATATTACATTTAAAAACATCAAATACCGAAATAATATAAATATAGATATGCAAAGTCGAGATAGTTCATTTCACAGAGTTTTCTAAATTAAGTTGATATTTAATAAATAATGATAAGCCAAATTATCTCCTATATATAATAGAGTGCCTGATCTAAATTTAAAGTTGAGCCCAAAATTGGAAGTAGAATTCCACAAACATGGTGAAGTTGCTGTTAGAAATAACATGCCTCCTACACAAGTAATGAACTATTAATGTTTTGGTTGAAAAAAATAAAATAAAATATCGGGTGATTATTATGTGTTATCTTACTTGAGATTTCGTTAACTTCTTCATCTTCAAGTGTTCCAGCAAAACCATTGATATAGCTTGTGTAAGAATAAGCAGCAAAACCATTGATATAGCTTGTGTAAGAATAAAATATTGATTGTCTTGCCTTTTCCTTGCTGCATTATTTATTTTCCATTGGTTTTAGCATTGCAAGTAGAATTAAACAGTACTATAATATAATTGGATGTATATTATCATTACCTTTTCATGCAAGAACCCAATAATTCATAGTAAGATGCAGACATATCCATTGCAGAAGAAGGTTTAGATCCATGAGGATGCTTTCCTAAGCAAACCACATAGGACTGCACAAGATATATAACTTATGATTAGATTATTTTTTACTTCTGATTAGATTATTTTTAATAAATAAAAAGATTATCTAATATTTTTAGAAACGAGTGCTATTAATAATTCTGCCCTGATCATGTTTTAAAATAGTTTTTTTAAGCACAAGTTCAATGTAAGTTAAAAGAACTAATTTACCATCATGATATTGAAAAGGATGAAGATCAAAACCAAAAATAAAAAGTTATGTAGCAACAGGGAATTACTGTAATCTCAATATCAAAAGGTAAAGAAATGACTCGTAAGATAAAGGACACAAACCTGACTAGCCCCTGTTCAACAACATATACACCCTTGCCATGAGCCAAGTCATCCCAAACAGTGCCTTCATACCTTGACAAAACCAAAAGACGAGGTAACAAGCAGAGGAATTAGTTTCAGCAGTCATAGCATCAGTGTTAGAGGATAAGGCTTTTCAGCTGAAAAGAAATAGAACAAGTATCTTCCTCAATTCTAACAAGCTCCTTAACAACAACCTACAAAAGAACAATGAATAATTCAAAGTTCAACAAGAATCCTATATGAACAGAGAATATGCATTCGGGTTAAATTACTTTGTTGACTTCTTGAGCACATTCAAAATCAAATAAGATAAGTGAATGCCCCCTAATTCTAAAAATCTAGTTAATAAGATTTAGGAAATTAAATTTTGGAACTTTTTTTTGATAGACATTCATCAATCATACCAAACAACTGCATTTTCATAAGATAATTAATTCTTCATTCAATTTTAGATTTCACAATGATCATTTTTATCTACCAAAATATAGAATAAACGAAATGGGAATTAGGGCTACTGAGAGGTGCCTGTATACCAGAAAAACAAACCTATAAGTTAGTCTCATAAGCTCATCTATATCATAGTTTGACTTCATATCTATCAAGTAATCCACAGAGCATCAATTATTACAAGGAGTAGCTATGAACTGACTTTGCAGGCACAGGTTGATCATCGAGGATGTAGTATTATTATTAAGCTATACCATCATTTCTAGCATTCAAGGGCAACTACAATCTACAACTCATCGCTTCGAAATGAATGTAAAACATATAAAGATGCATGTGCACAACTTAAAAGATACATAATTATTTGCCATTTTCCCTAAAGGCTGATATGATGTCCTTGTCTGACTCTCCAATCAATTTGATTGACATTGAAGATTGCTCTTCTTTTTCTTAGTGTCACCAACATACTGAAATGCCTATGCCAATTCCTGTAAAATGCTGCTATGGCTTAATTTTACTTATCGCAGAATGTAAAAAATGGAAATTTCGAACACCTGTACTCGCATGAAGAAACACAATCCTATTGCAACTCTCCTGGCAACAAAATGAACTATATTTGATTATTTGATCAAATATAAAGCACCGCATCCTCACACCTTATTAAGAAAACTCATTTCACTCTTAGGTGTGCTTAAATTAACACAAATTTAAATCTAACATAGTGAGGGACCCTCTTTGAGCATTATATCTCGTTCTGTAGAAATAACATATACACAATCAAATGCCATAAAATCAAATATAAAAATTGTTGGCATTCGATGTTAGCGAATTTTCCAGTAGCAAACCAAAGGCTAAAACATTGCAGTTTGGTATTGAAACTAATTCATTTCCCAACATAAACAACTTGTAAGCTAAAACGCAACCCAAAAGGCCAAATCACAAAATGACAATAAAAGCTTAACTTCAAATCCAGATTCAGAATCAAAAACAAATATAAAAACCTCAAAAGGCATTACAATAGCAAGAGCCTAAAAAACCCTAGCTCCAAATTCGGCCAAAACTCTTTCGCGATTGCTAAGCTGGCCGATTTCAGAGTCCTTAAACGCCTACTGAAACACCGCATTCGATCCCATTCGCAGCGCGTATTTCAATGTCAGGTGCGTGGCGAACGGAGTCAATCCCTTCCATAGAGCCCGTAACCCTTCCGTACCGGAGGCAAAAGATCGCCGGTATGGAGTCCAGATCTAGTTGGGGCAGATACTTTGTTAGAAAGAAAGCAAATGAGAAAATGGGTTTTGTGGAAAAGAGATAAAGTTCTCTTTTATTTTTAAAGGGTGCAACGCGGGTTGTCCCGCCTAAATTTTTAGTTTTAGGGACCAGAAATTACTAATATTTAGGACGAGATTTTATTCCCTCACTAATAATATGGGCTAAATCGAAAAAAGATGACCGTGTAAAAATCCGGTCCTTATTAGTATATTTTTAAGGACCTGAAAGTTGACTGGTCCTTAAACCGTGGTCTTTAATAAGTCTTTTTCTTGTAGTGTTGTTTCTTTTGTGATTTATTTCATTTTCTTTCTTCATATATTACTCAAAAATTCCAAATTTATAATCTACAATTAAAAATGTTGCATATATATATATATATATATATATATATATATATATATATATATATATATATATATATATATATATATATATATATATATATATATATATATATATATATATATATATAACTAATAATGAATGGAATTGGGTTATAGAGAGTCAAAATTGGAGAGCATATTTGTTGCCCTTAGATTAAGGGTGCTTCCTGTCTACTTTGGCAATGTACAGACACACAACACATTATTGTGATATTGGCAATGGGTTTTTTTTATTAAATTACATTATCAACCTATACCAGCTTCTTTTTCCATAAATACACTATAAATAATTATTATACAATGCATTATTCCTTGTTTTTTTGGAAAAAAATAGCAATTGATCTTTTTTACAAGATAGAACCAATTACTAATGATTTAAATGAAACAAATGTATTACAACATTTTAGTAAGCTAAAAGGAAAAGCAGAGGATAACATTGAAAACTAACGGAACAGCTTAGTTGTATCCACGTGATCTTTAGCTTAGTTATATCATCTTTTGCCAACATAAGCTCTACATATGTTAGAGTTTTGTTGCGAATTCATTACTTACACTTTTCATAAATTATGTCATCAATGGTTTTCCCCCACTATCCATTTTTTATTTATTGATGTGTGCTAGAACAAGAATTTTCACAGCTTTGTGTGCAACTGTCAAATTGCATATGATATCAGGAAAATCAAAATATAATCTACATTGCATGAAAATGAATAAAAGAATTCTTTTTCTCTACTTTATGTAATTGAACCATATTTGCTAAAATTTGTCAACTGCTGACCTTAAATTGCCTGTGGAAAGTCCATTAATAGTTGATGATACAGCTGAGGTGCTGCTAAAGCCACAACTAGAATCTATAGGTATGATGTTATAACTAACTTACAATTCTTTACTTTTTCAATTGTGTCATGCTATAAGCAACATATACGAATCTCAACTTATAGATTCTGCAAATTCTGTGTTAATGCCTATATTCGTAAGAAAAACTTGTAATGATATAATAAAAGACATTTGTGCTTAGTTGAATTGTGCCAATTAATTAATAATAACTTATTGGAATTCATGTGGTGAAGCAACCAATATGGCATGCATAAATGGGTTCCAAGGTAAGGTCAAGCTCATTTCTCCTCATCTCTGGTGCCTCTTCCTGACAATTACGATTGCATTTTCACATCTCAATTAGTTACTTCCTAATTATCGATAAATAATAAAATAAAGGCATAAAACCACCTAAATTGGATCAAAATTAAATGCATTTTCTCATCTCAATTAGTGAATGATGTTGTGTCGATGTCTAGTTATACTTTTAGGTCTAAATAGGAAACACACGGCGTTAGTAAAGGTCAGTTCACAGTGCATTATGAAGTTCATCATAGAACTAGTCTTATATTGAATGAATGAAAGTTGATAACTTAAATGAAAGTTAATCTCAATTTAGTTGTTTTTATGAGTCTCTTATGAAATTTGAGATTTTCTTTTTTCTTTCTGATATCATATATATGTTACATTTATATATACAAAAAAAATGTTATCATCTTCTAAAGATTTTCTTTTTTCTTATAGAAGATGGGGAGGCTTGAATTCAAGAATTAATATCATTGCAACTTTTTATTTGTATAAATCTTGTAGATTTAAACCTTTATATCATATATAAGTTACATTTATATAAACAATAAAAAAAATGTTATCACCTTCTAAAGAAAAAAGATCAACTTCTAAAGATTTTCTTTTTTCTTTTAGAAGATGGGGAGGCTTGAATTTAAGAATTAATATCACCACAACTTTTTATTTGCATAAATCTTGTAGATTTAAACCTTTATATTTTGACCTATTAATATTATGTAAAAGTTTTTGTTCTATAAAATCATTGAGAAGCCCTTCAATTTTAACTCTTTTGGTATATTCTCTTATAGTTTTTTCTTTTGTATGTTTAGTTCGTGTTTGATTTAACAACATCATTTTTCAGGGTCATATTCTGTTTGTCTATGATTATATATGATTGTTGTTTGATGTTTGGTATTGGTATGGATGCAGCAAGGTGGTGAGATTGTCCATTGCATAGGTCTTGACAGTGATTTCATAGAAGCAGAAGGCTGCTTTGAGGGAAGCATACAAGAACAAGAAGTTCTTGCCTCTTGATCTGCGTCCCAAGAAGACCAGAGCTATTTGTATGAGGCTTACTAAGCATCAGGTATTCCACTGCTTTCAACTTTCAACTTAGCTACATTCCCTGATAGACATTAGAGTATTCCACTGCTTTTAACATACCGAGCATCACTCTTCTACCATCCTTGACAATCATGGAACATCCTAGTAGTATTAAATTTACATGAACTATTTTAGATAATTTTTTGTAAAGCACTGTAAAATTTTGTGTACAATATCGATATTGGTATTACATGCATAGTAGTTAGAATTAGTTAATTTTTTGTACAACTGCAAAATATTGTGTACAATATAGATATATATGCACAACAATTGTATATATTAATTTTGTTATATCAATTTAAATTTTAGATTTTATGTATTTAATTTATTGTGTTTAATCTAGGAATGCATATGGGAAATATATATTTTTTATAAAAAATTTAAAAAACTAAAAGGAAAAATTTTATGTTACCAACAAAATTACCGGCAGAAAAATCTGTCGCTGCCATTTTAATAGTTTTAATCTGATAAAAATCTCCATTGCAGTTTATATTAAAATAAATTAATACTTTATTCATTAAATTTACCAATGGTTTACGGACGAAATTCAAAGTGATGAAACATCTGATGGATTTTAAATAAAACTAGCGACGGAATGTTTTTCTGAATCCGTTGGTAAAATTCATCGGTAATATTTACCGACAGAAATTTCTACCAGTAATTTGGTACCTACAAGCATTTTAGCGACGGATACGTTCCATCGGTAAAATAATAAAAAAAGTAGGTAAGATCATTTTTCGTCGGTAAAAGGCACAATTTCGTCGGTAAAAATCCGTTGGTATAATGCATTTTTTTATAGTGTTATATTATGCCATTTTCTTTAATTATATATTAATATTTATATGTAGTAATTGATTAACTTTTAAAAATGCTATTTGTTATTATATATAATAAATTTTATTATATATATATTTATATTTTAGAGTTTATATTTTAATATTTAATATTGCTTAAAATTTTATTTGATTTAAAATCAAATGTGTTAATTTATAAAAAATATTAAATTTGTTTTATAATATTAACTATTAATTTGTTGAACATAAATTTTGATTAATAAATTATGTTTATTTTATAATTTTTATTATATATATATATATATATATATATTGAGAATGGTATTAAAATAGTTAGCCACAACTAGATCTACTTTTCCTAGAAATTTCTTTCAAACACAATCACATGCCTTGATGCAACACTTTTTTTTGGGTTAAAAAAAATACTGAATCATTTCAAATTTGGCTTTATGGGCCTTTCTTCTCCAAAATAGAGTAATAGATGCTAATTTGAGGATTGCGAAATGCCATGTGTATGCATCTTCCTGGACTAACATCTGTAGGTTTGG
This sequence comes from Excoecaria agallocha, assembly GCA_037975025.1. Lineage (NCBI taxonomy): Eukaryota > Viridiplantae > Streptophyta > Magnoliopsida > Malpighiales > Euphorbiaceae > Excoecaria > Excoecaria agallocha. Next base: position 37,177,073 of record CM075807.1, on the reverse strand, counting down.
TTTGGCTACTTCCTTCTTTTTCTTTTGTGAGTTGCACATGAGCAATCCCCTGCGTGACTTTTATTTTGTATTTTCTTGGACAATTTTATTGTTGTGGGACCCATTCCTTTACATATAAAATTTCCACATGGATGATTCCTTAGCATCTCTATATAATATACAGTCCTTATCAGCGGGCTCAATCATCCATTGACAAAAGAATAGGATTCATAAATTTTCCATTTTCTGAATCACAAACAACATATCATATGCTAAATTGAACGGTGCTGATGATTAAGTATATCGTTTTACTTCTACCCCAAATACATGGAAAAAGAATACCATTTTATCTTTTAAATATTATGAGAAACTTTTCAATGGTGGATCCCATACTTCACCACTTTCCTTGTAGTTCCCATCCGCTTTTAACATAATTCTTTGATCTTATCAAAGTCCACCATGTTTATCTCCATCCCCAATTTTTCTACCTATCTCTCTGTAAACTCCATCTTCTCTTGATTTCTTGATTTCTTTTTTCTTTGCTTCAAGAAACAGTGATGGAGAATAATCAAGGGATGAAGAGGCGAAGGATCGACCTTGAAGAGGATCAACCAGCAACAAGAATTGAGCATCTACCACAAGAAATCATTCATGATATACTTTCAAGATTACCCATCTCTTCTTTGTTGCAATTCAAGTGTGTTTGCAGAGCTTGGCGTGGTTTAGCTCAAGATCCCAGTCTTGTGAACTTATATCTTTCAAGGTCAGCACAAAAAGATCCATGCCTTATTCTTCACTGTGATTTTCCTATCAGAAACCAACTTTACTTTGTTGATTTTGGAGCTCAAAGAGAAGGCCGAGAAAAGGTGAAAAAATTAAATTCTCCTTTTTCTTCTATGTTACCTGAGTTTGATGTGGTAGGTTCATGTAATAGCTTACTTTGTTTAGCTGATACACTTTACAATGAAGCTATCTTTGTTTACAATCCTTTCACAAGTAACTATTTAGAGCTACCCAAATCATTGAAGTATCCAGACCAAGAAGTTGTTTTCGGATTCGGATTTGATCCAAAGACTGGGGAGTACAAGGTTGTCAAAATTGTTTATTACAGAAATGGTGTTGGTCGTGGACGTAGGCGTTTTTATCCGCAATCAGATGTTCAGATTTTGACTTTAGGCACTACTCAATGGAGAAGTTTAGGCAAGTTATCTTATCAACTTGTTCGCCGGCCGGCAGAGGCTTTGGTTGCCAGAAAAATTCACTGGGTTAGTCGGCAGCGAAGACAAAACCCTTCTCGCCGGATAGTTTCACTTGACTTGGCTGGTGAGCAGTTTGAGGAGGTTCCAAAGCCCGACTGCGGTGGCCTGAGTAGATGCAACTACCATCTCCTGGTGGTTAAAGAGTGTCTCTCCGCCGCTGTTTATTGTAATTATGGGAGGCTTGAGATTTGGATTATGAAAGAATATAATGTGAAAGAATCTTGGGTGAAACAGTTCTGTGTTGGAGCTTACATGCCCAAAGCTTTAAAACACAATCTTGATAGGCCTTTAAAGATTTGGAAGAGCTCTTTGAATGGAAAAGTTGTTAGGGTTTTAGGGATTTTGAAGAATGGTGAGATTTTGTTGGAGTATAGAAGTAGACTTCTTGTTACTTATGACCCAAAACATGGGGAATTTAAGGATCTTATGTTACATGGGGCACCAAAATGGTTTCAGACAGTGGTTCATTTAGGCAGCCTTAATTGGATTCATACTAATCATACATAGAAAATGGAGAATATGGCTACTTCATCATATATTATTCTTCTTTCTCTGACTTTCTCAAACAAAGGTTTATGTTTTTAATCTATTCATTTATATATGTAATGTTTTTATATGTACATGTATAATTATTCATAAATAATTCAATCATCCATTTCTAGGAGTTTATATATATCCTATAATTGAACCATGAGATCATTATATATATTATATTTATGTAGATGACCATACTGATCATAATGTGATTATAAATTAGTCTGCTCAATTTCTTCCTGCTATTGATTGTTGAAATTTCTGCAAATCCTTTATAGCATCTTAGTTTCTCCAATACGTAATTACTGAACATGTCCAGGAATTTGTGCTTGCTGATGAGAGAATATAGACTCTGTTCCAAAGTGTACTGCTCAGAATTTTTTCTTTTTCTTTTTCCTTTGAAATTGGTTTATTCTAAGAAATCCATAAGACTTGTAGTATTTCATATTGCCGTGGTCAAATTATCTTCGTTGTTCCAAATAACAACGATAATAAATATGATAATGATAATAATATAAAATTAAAAGAAAATTAACTAAAAAAATATGAACTTGTTTATCACCTGTATTTATCACCTGTATTTAGAATGTATTTGGAAAATTAATAATCTCATTAAAAGGGAACTTTAGCCAAGTGTTTCAGTGTAAATTTTGTAAGTATAAAATATCTTATGTTTAATTTTTTTACTTCTTTTTTTTTTTTTAACTTTATTCATTAGATTGATGACACATGTACTCTTTTATTAAAAAAATATATCATTACAAGAGAAATTTAAATATTTAAAATTATTGAATGCTTGACATTAAGATAATGAAAAAGAAAAATGATTGTGCACAATTGCCCCCATACTTCTACTAAACGCAATTTACCCCATCTATTTTAATTTGATGTAATGTTCTTGTATTTTAAAAGTTACAGTAATGGACCGTTTTCTGTCTGTTTACCATAAAATCTGACATTTGACTCAGCAATTTTATACAAAAAGGATATTTCTTAAACCTAAAATCCCAATATAACTTTCAAAATCTATCTTAAATCAATCCTATCATTGAACGTATTTTTAAAAATTAATTGTGATAGTTTTTAAAAGGGCCTGGCAAATGAATCTACTCCAAACGATCTCCTCTTAATATCAATTTTATTTCTTTTTATCTCTCGTAAATCAACAAGTATGCAAGAAAAATCTTTCGAAATCCAAATTATTATTGTGTCTTGAAGAATTTGGTTTGAATAGGAATTTCGATTTCTCTATATCGTATTTTAGGGTTCTCGATTGGAAGATAGGAGATAAATGGGGTTATTTTTCCCTTTTATTCTCTTTTCGAAATGTTCTGATTAGTGATAATTAAGAAATTTGTGGGATTTGTTTAATTAAATGGGCAACATTTCAACCTTCATTTTGCCACGTTATAGAATCAAGCCTATCCTCACTACAAGAAAATTCTGAAATACCGACGGAAAAAGTTACATTAGTAATTACCGATGAAAATCTGATTTGGTAGGAAAAATAGTGGAGGAAAAACCTTTATTGGAATTCCATCGTAAAAATTGGAGGAAAATTTTACAGTAAAAATTTACCGACAGAATTTAACAACGAAAATGAAAAATTCATCGGTAAATTAGCGCTAACATTTCGCGGCTAAAATTGGACAAGGAATTTACGGATGAAATGTTCTTTCCATCGGTAATTTAGCGAAGAAATATTTTTTTCGTTGGTAATTTCTCTACAGAATTATATTTTCATAGGTAATTTATCGATGGGACTCATTTCCATCGAGAATTACCTATGGAAACACAATTCCGTAAGGAAATTACCTACGGAAGCATTATTCTGTTGGGAAATTATCGACGAAAAGAACATTTTGTCTCTAATTTTCCTACGAAATAATGTTTCCGTATGTAATTTTTCTACGAAATTTTCATTTTATAATTAAATTGCCTACGGAAATTTCATTCCGTAGGGAAACCGTTTATTGTGTTTTTCTTAGTTTTCCTTTTCATAATTGATCAAATACCTTTATTTCCCCTAAACCCTAAAAAAATTGCTCCTTGTCCCTCTTCTTCGTTCTCTCCATCTCTCTCATGCCCTATGGCCTCTATGCTCTCACCTCTAATCATTTTCTTCATTCTCACCATTCACTACAAGAAAAAGGCTTCCAAGAATGGGAAATTCAGTCCTTAAAAGTGCCAATCCAATCCCTAAAACCCAATAAGGACGGAAAAATCTGGTTGCTATCCTGTCCTTATAGGCGCCGCTGCTAATGATAATTAAGGATGAGATAAATCTACTAGTCCTTAAAATTTTTAGTGACCGGATAAAAAACTAGTCCCTAAAAAGAATTAAGGACCGATTTTTTTGTCCTTAATAATGTAAGTCATGTGATCATTAGAGTTAATAAGGACCAGAAATATGGTCCGCAAAAATATAATGACGACCATAAATGTTTAAGGACCAGTCTTCAATCTGGTTGCGTAAAACCATTAGTGACCGGATAAAAAATGGTCCAAATGAGTATTAAGGACCAGCTTTACCATCCTTAATAATGCAAGTCACCTGATCGTTACGATTATTATAGACTAGAAATTCAGTCTTTAAAAATGTAATAATGACAGTAAATTTTTAAGGACCAAACTAAAATTCGATCATTGAAATATAAATAAGGAAAGAAAATGCCATCCTTAAAAGTAATAATCATATGACCATATGATACATTAAAGACCATAAAACTAGTCCTTGAAAGTATAGTAAGGACCAATAATATGATCATTAAAAGTAAAACTAAATCATATATATATATATGGACATATATTAATTATATATAATAAAGAACATAAATCAGTCTTTAAAAATTAAAAATAATAAAACTTTAGTTAGAGACCATTCTTTTTACCCCGTATTTTTAATTTAGTATCACAACCAGAGCATCTAGATTAAGATTGCTTAAAAGGATAGATAATTAATAATATAATACTTTCATAGATAATTTGTAATTGATACGTATATAGAATTATCATCCAAAAAATCAATGCATTGTTTATATAGGCCCTTTGCAAAAAAAAAAAAATCTATAACAAAATAAGATAATGCTTCTCTATCTAGCCAAAAATCTTATGTTCTTTCGAATCTCTGTATTCAATTTTATACTTCAATGTTTTGTCCATACCAAAAACTACAAAATGTATAAGGAAACAAAAATGCAACCCTTTGCAATAAAACCTTATGGACAAGCCCTGTTACCAATGAGAGATTTCAAAAAATGCAACCATCTCTCCATATGATACATCCACTGATAATGAACTGGACCACCAATCATGGCTTCTCTAGCTAAATGGATAGGCAAGTGCACTATGACATTAAAAAATGAAGGAGAAAAGACCTTTTCTAACTTGCAAGGAGTTACAGGAATTTGCTCTTCAATTTCTTCTAACTTATGCATGCTCAACACTTTTCCCCATGCACATTAAAAAAATAAGATAATTCAATAAAGGGCTCGTACATTGATTTAGTCATCATACAACGTATGGCAATAGGGAGTAGATGTTGTAAAAGCACATGGCAATCGTGACTCTTTAAACCAAAAATCTTGTAATCTTTAAGGTTTACACATTGAGAAATATTGGACGAAAATCCATCTGGTACCTTTAAATTCCTTAAGAAGTGGAAAAATATATGTTTCTCTCCAATTTACTGAAAAGACAATGCTGTCAAATCCTATGCAGTCTCTAAGAACTCACTATGACATATACAAACAAACACATTAGGTCAAGCAAGCTTCTAGATAACATGCATCCACTTAAAATGTCAAAGCTTTTGGTAAATGCATATACAAATCCAAAAGTAGAAGTAAACCATCAAAGCAAAATTTAGAGAAATTTAGGAATGTAAATTTGAAAAAGCCAGCATATTGGTTTTTAAATATTCTCAATAGGCTCATGAAATAATAATCAAAGTCTCAACTAGAAGCAAATAATAATCAAGTTTAAATTTCCTTAAGAAGTTAATTACTGATTTGTAGAATACTATAGGATATTTAAGCATGTGCTGAAAGAATTACATCATACAAATTCAATAAGTTCTTCCAAACCTTATTTTCATTACATAATTTAGTGTCTTGATACAAATTCTGTAATAGAAATCTAATACACACAAAATAAACATGTCTGAAGCAAACATACAAGTGCAGAGAGCATTCTTTACATAGTTGTCTATCAAGCTGATTCTCAACAATGAAGTTCTGCTTTTTATAATCTAAGCCTAGTACTTAAAAAGTTGAAGAAAATAACATTCTATTGTTTCTGAGTAATTTCCAAGATAGAGTCCCTAAAAAATAACTCGCATTGTCTATATTGGAGTTTAGCTTCCACAAAGTATCAATATGATTAGATTAGAATCACTAACTACAAAAATAGCTAGCACAAGCATTTAATTATCAGAATGTAACAAAAAATGGCAATGCATTATAAAAACTCAAATCAAAGCCTATATCCACGTTATATTCATTAAAAAAAGAGATACATCCAACAAGATGCTTTCTGTCCATAAAATAAAATAACAAAGCTAGGTAACCAAGGAAAGAAAATTATAAATTCATCAGATTCGTAGAACATTTAAGCCAATTAAAGAACCAACTTATCAATGAGGCAAAAACTAAAGTTAAAAAAAAAAGAAGCATGCCATACACAAGTGAAAAATCAAATTATTGTTTCTAAGTATAAAAACTACATATTTTTGTTTTGAGAAGTTGTAGTTTTAATAGAGAATTTGATCTAAGACTTTAAATAAGCTCCCCAACATACGAGAATAACAATGCAGACCTCCAGCATGGTGAAATAGACCTACTAAATGTCAGAGTCTATAAAAAATAAAACAATAGGGTTTGATTCAATTTAAATTGCAGCAGAGCCTCTAACTAATGTGAGCTTAAATAACAGCACCAAAAATAGAGATAACCGAATGAAATATAAAAAGCACACATTACATCATAAGCTGACAAAGTAGAGATTCAGGGTGTTGTTCAAACCAGGCACAACATCTGCATCTATCTGAAAATAGAGCTCCCAACTAAGATTGTATATAAAAAATACATATAAAACAAATCATCCAAAAATAGAAATGAATAAATAAATTAAACAAAACAAAAAAATGAATAAATAAATTAAACAAAACAAAAATTAAGTATAAGAGTTCTAAGCTGAACCATCCACCAGACCAAAAAAGAGAACTAGTAACATGAAGAGAACGAAAACATAAAAAAAACCAACAGACTCATAAAGACAGCGGTAGGTAAAACAATAGGAACAGTGGCCAAAGAAAAATTCCCATCATCAGATAAACAAAGCAATCCTTGACAAGTAGAACAACTTAGCCTAAAAAAAAGCGACCTACCCCTGAAAAAAGTTAAAAAAACCCAAGGCAACAGCAGCAAGGAAAAAACCAAAAAAAGACTGAGTCCAAACTCTGAGAGCGGTACCACAGTACAAATGACAAAGAGAAAATAAAAGAAAAGAAAGCTCCCAAAGAAAATTAGCGACACAACTAGACAGTAGGATAACAAACGAAAACATCTTGATGCCTACTTCCAGCGAAGAAGACAACCCCCAGCCGGTAATATCAGGAAACAGCAACAAAGAAAATCTACAAGGAAGCTACATAGTGCATAAAACCATTGTGATGCCAAAGAAGTCTGTTAATATGTTATTGCTATTTGTTTTTTCTTTTGATAAGCTGTAGAGATCTTATTAAAATTTTAAGGCTGAAAGCTCAAGCTAGCTAAACCAGCAGCTAGAAGCAAGATAAAGAAAAAAGAAAACAAGTGCTTACAGTACCATCAATACCTGGTAGATAGCTAAACCAAAGGCATCGAAAACCCAACCACCTAACCTAAGCCAAACTAAAATAGAGAACAAAAACCAAATTACACAACACGGACAAAACATCTAGAATCCAAAACTGCCAAACTACAAAAACAATTGAGCATCTTCAGCTGAGAAGACAAGGCTGCAAATCTGCCACCACTGGCTCCATTCCAAAGCAGTTGAGCAAAAAACCTTCCAATTGCCAAAAGCAAATGACAATAGAGCCAAACTCAAACAAAAAATTACATCAGCCAGCTACAGAAAACTAGAGCCAGACTATGAAATAAAAAAACCCGAAAGTAGTACACCTAAAACTTTTTTCGTTACAAAGCTCCACTAAACTAGTATGCACAACAATAAATGGCTTTTTGTCACTTATTTTAACAAAATAATTTTTAGTTCAATAAAAAGCTATCACATACTCTCTTATTGATGAATGCATAACCAATTCCTTTTTAACCCTAATCTAACCATACAAACATCCAGTTTAGATAAGAAACTCAAACATGCAATTGCACTAGCAAAGCTAAAAGTGAAATAAGGTTATATGTATAAATGAATAAATAAATTAAACAAAACAAAAAATGAATAAATAAGGCAGACTATAAAATAAAAAAGATAATTAACACTTCTTTTGATTAAAGATTAACTGATCAGTTATCAATTACAACTGTATATTATACATTGCCATAGGGGCCCCTCTATTACGAGAATTATACACAATATACTCTTTATATCACGAGCTACAATAAATAAATAATAATTAAATGGAAAAACCAAAATTCATTGAAGGCCCAACATGAAAAATGACCAACCCATTCCAATAACACTACACAAAGCAACATGATAGAACAACCGAGATATGCAGGGAGAAAACCAAGGCCAACAGAATAAAATGAAGGAGAGCTAAAATTCACCACCCTAGATTAACACAGGCTAACATATACCGACATAAATTAATAACCAAAAACACATTCAAATCATCTAGCAACCATAACATGTAATTGACTGAAAATAATTCGAAGAAACAAGAAAAATAGGATGAATGAATGAATTATGAGGAACAAAAACAAGGAATATAAGAGTTACCAGAATTGAGAACTAAAATTTCATCCAAAATAGAGACCAATTTCGACCCAAATGTTGAATCTCTTTCAAAACTGTCTAATAATCTAGTCCAAAGAATAAATACCCATAAATAATTAAACCAAACCAAATCACAAAATTGAAACCCAAAAATAGAAAATAAATGAAAAGGTACTAGAGAAAAAAGTAGGGAAAGAGCAAGAAGATTAGTTCCTCAGTAACCAAAGAAGAAGACTCCGTGGTGGCGCACGTCACCTCGAAACTGTCGTTAGTGGAGCAGTTTGTTGGTGAAGAAGACTCTGTCGATGGAAAGTGGCATCGGTATGGATTCTAACACAGGTGAAACTAAAGATGTGTTAGGGTACAGGGACTTTTGCTAGAGAAGACAACAAATGACCAAGATTTTGTGAAAAATAGATAAAGGGTTTTTCTTTTATCTGCGCGACACTTTATCCTGTACAATTATTCGATTTTAAGGACCGAAAATTAATTGTTTTTAGGACTAGATTTTTTCCCCTCATAACTGTTATGGGTTAAATTAAAAATTAATGACCATGTAAAAAACTAGTCCTTATTAGTATATTTTTAAGGACTAGAAAATTGATTGGTCCTAAAATTGTGGTCTTTAACAAGTCTTTTTCTTGTAGTGATTTCTCTCTCGTGCCCTAGATTTCTATCACGCCATAGTCACCATCTGTCCACACTCACTGCCTTCACTTTTATCCTCTTCTTCTCCTCCACCTCTATTTCACCTCTATCTCCACTCGATAATTAACAAGTATAACTTCACCTTTCAAATCCATTACACCTTCTAATCGGTTGTGTTCTTTGTGTAGGCAATGGTTTAAAAGAGATAGAAGAAGGAGAAGGAGGAAGGGTTTTAAAGTCATTGATAGATTTCTGAGTCAAAAGAGAATCGATGGACTAGGTATCTCCAGATATGGGTTTTAACTTTATCAAACATTCTATATTCATCATCTTCTTCTTCTTTCTTTTTCTCATTATTTGAAAAGTCTCTTTGATTCTGTAGTGGGGTGCGAAATTTTAATATATTTGTAAACTTTAGGATGCTTTTGGGTTTTACTTATCTACTTATTTTCTAAATTAGCTTTGTATTTTCTCTTAAATGTAATTCAAACTATGGATGTGTGTTTGGCTTTTTTTTCCTCTCTGCAATTTTGGTTTTTAGTGCTGTCTTGAACTTTCTCCTCTCTGTATTCTTGCTCACACACCTGCGAGTTGACAAGGGTTTGATTAATGTCTTTTTTGGTATTTTTTGGATGTATAGATTTGAATGCACAGGCTAGTTTTGATTGGCTATTCTTTCATTCTTATAGTGTGATTTTAGGTTGGTTTTGAGTCTGTACGTACTGCCGTTGTGATTTTAGGTGTGATTTCAAATAAACTGGAGGAGTATTTTTCTATTTTCTTTCTAATAATTAATCTTATAAACTAATTCTTAGTTGATATGATTACAAGTCCAAATTTACATAAAAAATTAAGTATGTTTGTTTTTATTACAAAAGTTGACTTGTCCACTCAGTGTAGCAAGAATGCTATCTCTATATGATTTGTAATACAACCAATGAACTTATCATCTATCAGAAGTTTGACTGGTTCACATGTTTTTCTGTAGATGGTATAATTTTGGATTACTCTTATGATGGAATGTATGGCTTATTGGAAAAGCATTTAGCCATTCCTATCTTTGCTACAAAAAAAAGTTATGCTTTTCTAGTGTTCTGCTGTCATATTGAAAGTTTTATTTTTCCACCTCTATATATAGCTTAAACAAAAATGATTTATGTGTCTCTATGTTTTGGAGGGCATAATCACATTATTGACAAGCTTTTCTTCTTCCATGTTTTCTTCTAAGTTGCAAGTGAGAACGACAAGTTGTTTGCATATTCTTTCATAATCTTTCAATATTGTTTGAATGTTTCTTTATGGTGTTCCTTTATACTATATTTGATTAAAGTGAACTATGATGTCATTTATCCTTTTTTGGCATAGTAGTGCTTTATCTCAAAAATGACATCCTGCTAACCACTTTTGGTTAGTATAAAAAATTAACTTTTCAATATTATTATGTAGATTTTTTTACCTATTTGAGCATCTTTATTATTTTACATGCAAAGAATTTGGTACACAGTTTTCTTAATGTGGACTTAGTATTAACTTCTAATTTTGGGAGTGTTTATGATGCTTGCTTGCTCTCTTGGCAAAGTAACTTAGCATATTTAATTCAACTAGAGCATGAAATTTTCTCTTGTGTTGTATGATTGTACTTTATTTCATTTGTGGGTTATTAACCTTTGTTTTATTCAAAATAGTGATGCCTATAATAGATGGCCTGAATGTTACTCTTGTGTTGTATGGATTATATCAGGTTATTGAGTGTTTGAGTTGATTGCACCAGTGATTGTGGAATTTATTTTTTAAGGAAGCCAGGTGGGGAATATTATTTTTCTTGTGGTCCCTTCTTTTCTTTCTTTCATTTAGAAACTTTTTGCTCATTTTTATTTTGTTTTCTCATTAATGATTGTTTAATATATTTATTAGCAATCCCTTTCTTATGGGTGGCATTATTAGTTTTAGGAGATATGCTTAGTGGATCGTTCTTATATGGCATGGTTACATGTTATAAAAATTAAATAGGGTGTTTTTCATTGATGTATTATGGAAGTTTTAATATAATATCTTCTACATGTCTCATATTATGTTTCTAGATTCAATATATAATTTCTTATACCTTTTTTTAGTTTAACAAATTAGATGCTTATAAGAGAGAGTTTGGTGTAATATGATGAGGTAAAAATAAATTATATTTGAGATCAAAGTCATTCATATGCATTTAGACATGTCAATTGCCCCAGACTAAAATTATGATCTCAATTAGCTTATCAACTTAAGCATAAGTGATCTAATCTATTATCCTCAAGTACTTATATAGAGAGAAACTAGTTAGAAAAATTATAGAGGCCACCCAATAACTAATTTTACATTTATGTGAAACCCACATATCAATTTAACCAATTTATACTAGTTTACTTTGGCTGACTATATCTAAATTGTACATTTATGTTGCCCTTGTCATCCCTGCATCTCCTTTTATTTAATATATTTCTTGTCTTATCATTAATCTAAAATAAATTAATTTACTAAATTAACTTATAAAGACTTTTACATGACTTTTTTTTTATTTTCTTAAATGCATAAGATAGTAGCAGTAAATAGGGAAAACTGCATTTATGTGTTCTGTTCTAGGTCTCTCTTTCTTGTTGGTCTTAACTTCTACATTTTGCAGTATAAAGGTACTAAGTTTGCTTCTTTTTTTTTAATTTATTTACTAAGTTTGTTGTCTTTTTTCTTATACTAGAATCCAACTCTCATATCTCTAAGCACGAACTTTATTATTACTGAGCTAAAACTTACTTCCCGAGTATACTTTAAATGTGTATTTTCATAGCTAGGCCTCAACTAACTATTCTATACTTAAATTATTCATTGACCATAAGAATGTTAACAGATGAAGAATTAAAGGCTGCCCATGGTTACATTTTATTGAATTGATAAGAGGTTCAACCATTCATGCAGTAAGTATGATTAAAATTTTAAATTGTTATATTTTGGTATTTGAGGTGGGGTGGATATAATTTTCTTACCAAATAATGTTGTTTTTAGTATATATGAAAAATGGTTACGCAAGCTAATGCCAGAGAAAACACAGGATGATATCAATAGAGGTCGATAAACACTTCCCTCGATGGTTTGAAAAATATGTAAGTTTTGACTTCCTAGATATGAAATGAAAAAATTATGGCATTAAGTCTTTAAATGATATTAGAATATTTTATATGATAATTTTTTTTATATGTAAGCTTTGGAAAATCAAATAGAAAACAAGTTTATATGTGATCTTGCAAAAGGACCTTTACGAAGTGTTAAATTGTATCCAATGTATTTCATTAATAAATACAAATTTCTTACCGATTCTCATGCTCATAACATGGCAACAGTAAATAGTGGGGTTTGCATACACAGGGGGAATCGATGGATTAATATGGTAAAATTATTGAGATCTTTGAAATTGAGTACCCTTCATTGCCAATAAAATGAAGTGTGCTATTTAAGTGTGAATGGTTTGATCTTACTCCTAATGTTAGAACAAAATTGTATAGCCGATACAATCTAGTTGAAATCAACTAGCGAACAAGATTAAGTCAATTTAAATCTTTTGTGTTGGCAATGCAAGCGAATAAGGTCTATTATGTTCCATTTCCTAACTTAAGATGAGACAAATTATATTGGTTGGCTATTTGGAAAATAAGACCGAGAGGTGTTTTTCCAATACTTGTAAAAGGAGAAAATAAAGGATTGAAAGTGAAACATTTCAGAAAGAAGAACTGAAGGTCCACGAAATAAATGAAGATGTAACTTATGATGAGAATGAACCATTAAATGATCCAAACAATGAATATATTGATATTTCATCTGAAGAGGATAAGGAATATATATAGGGCGAGGGATTTGAAGAGGAGGCTGATTTTGATTCTAATTCTTTAGAAAAAGAAGATGATGGTGATTTTGATTTACAATTAACTAATGATGGCAATAATTTGTTGTAAATAATTTAATATTATATGATTAAATTTATTATTACATCAATAATATATTGTTACATATATTTAATTAATATTGTTTTAATATGGAATAATCAATTTCATATATTTTAGGTTAAAAAAGATGCCATCGAAGAGAAAGAAGGGTATGTTGCCGTTAAGGCTCAGGTTAGCATTGGGGGGAGTATCTTGTGCACGACCATATGAGGCATCGCCTTCCCCACCAATAGTCTCTGCAGATTCACCTACCCTACAGAGTACTGCACCATCTAGAACCCTTACTACATCTACAGCATCACCATCTATGGCTGAAACATATACTCCTATACTAGACAATTAATATATACCAATTGAGAAAATAGGAACACTCTCTGAGGATGGAGGCTGAGGCATGCAGCCTAGAGCAAAAAGAGTTTATGGACGGATATACATTACCATTGTCAAAAATATGTGAGTGAAAAGTACAAAATTATGCTATACATGATTACACTAATAATTTATACAATTGATATAGTATTAAATTTGAAAATTATCTTAAATTGGATATCTATTCTAGGTTGGTTCCATCTGGATTGTGCTCTCACAGGATCTCCTCTAAATTCAAAGAAAAAATAGAATTTGACAGTTATTTATGGAAAAATCTATCTCAAGAAACAAATGATTTCTATTACCAGGAATTTAAGGCACATTTAAATAATATCTTTTTTTGATTTTTTATTTATCTAATTTTAGACTTTAATTAGGTTAGTATTGTTGTTTATAAACACTTATAATTTTTTTTGGGATTCAAAATTTGATGCTATCATTTACAATGAATGGGAGAGTCGAGCTTGTGCACGTTATAGAGATTTTGTTAGTTCCCATAAATAGAGTGGTGTACGATCTCTTTTTATGTTTGAAGAAATATGGAACAATTGGTAGAATTACTATATAATGGCCGAGGCCAAATCCATTTCTAAACGAAATTCGAGCAATAGACGGAGTGGACCAGAGGGGGAGAGTCTGTACACACTAGTAGATCTATAACCCACTAGGAGCATTGCAAAGAAAATTGTAAGTATTTTTACTTGACATTTATATTTTGAATTATGAACTTTTGATGGAACCTACCATTCTTTTAAAAGCATTAAGAAAATGCAAACTTTTGATTGCATGTCTTGTTATTGCTAAAATTTTTGGGAAGAGTCATTTGCTTATTACTATATATGTCTTGTTATTGCTAAAATTTTGATGAGCATAAATAAAATCTGAATTGGAATGTAAGAAAAGCTTGCAAGACTTTTTACTTGTGCTAATGTGCAAACTACAAGTGACAAGATGTTGCCTAATTAGCGAGAATTATGACCAATATATAGGCAGTGAAATAAGGGATACCAATTAGATTGCAAGGGTTTTTGTATAGTAGAAAACAAAAGGAATGGGCATAGTATTGTAAGGGAAAATCATACTTTTTTTTAGCTGATTTGTTGTCTTCTTTGATTTGTTAATTGTAATCTTTCTATTATGACAAGTTAATTTGGACATGAGATTTTTGGTGCCTGATTAAAAGCTACCTTGTTAGGATTTATTTTTTTGTTTAATAGGGGGGTAAATATCATTAAAATAGAAGAAACTCTACTAAAATTTTTGCAAATTGTAGTTGAGAAATAACACCTCTTTTCTAGGTAGGAAAAGTCTATAGGCCAAAAGCCTACATCATGTCAGGGCTTTGTGCATACTCACACCAAAAAGCATGATGGTGTAACATTTATAAATGATTGATGCAAACAATTAAAGGAAAGTAAAGTATACATTTCAATATTGGTTTTATATATAATATTAGCTTAAATTTATTACTAAGTAGTATAAATAATTATAATGATAAGAACAAATACAAGAGGAGGTTCAACGTCACTCGTAAGATAACGCTAATATTGATGAGAATCAGATGTATCTTCAGGTAATTGGTGGTAGGGATTGTCATGGCAGGATTTTTAGCCTTGGATCTTTCGCAAATACACAATATTTGCATTCCTCCACATCTAGTACAGTTGCCTCCGGTAGACGAGCCGCATCCAGTGAGGAATTATTTAAACTTTAAACTACAGTGAGTCTATTGGCAACTCAATTGTGCAAGTCTATGGAATATATAGCCGAGCTCTATACACAAATGAATGAGATAAGGGGAAGAGGTAGCACATCACAACATCCGGATGATCCACTTGCGCCAACAGCATAGATAGGGCTTTAAAATTTATGACTTTTGAGACTTGTAACAATCTGACTGCAATATTAGGGATAATATTTATGCTTCTAGGACTTGCAAGGAAATGATTTGATATGTTATTGAATATTATAAGTTTTATTACATTATGAATTAGGCCTCTATTAATTTATTATTGTAAATTATATATTTTATATTATATTGTTGATTAGGATTCTATTATATAGAGAAATGAAAATAATAAATATATTGAAATCTAAAATTTTTCGATGGAAATATAGTAAATCGTCGCTAAAAATATAGACAAAATTTAGCAACGAAACAAATTACCGTCGTAAAATTACTGAAGGTTTAATGTAAACCATAGGTAAATTTAGCAAGGATAATTTTTCGTTGTTAAATTTACCTACGAAATACTTATTTCTGTTGGTAAAATTTTTGATGGAAAATATAACTCTATCGGTAATTTTAACGACAAAATTTAAATCCATGGGCGACGACAATTTTTTTGGTTTGCACCTCCTGAATGAATTAACAACAGACGATATTTTTCGTTGGAAAAAGTCCCTACAATTGATTCTTCAATGCCTTTTTCCATCGGTAAATTCAATCGGCATTTTTGATTCCCTATGGAAATTCACTCAATTTCAATGAAAATTTCCATAAAAAAATGGATTTTTCTTGTAGTGCCTATGTGTATAAAATTGTTGAGTTAAATGCCAAATTTTATATACAACTGGTAGAAATTTGTCAATGATAACAACCAATCCATTGTCTGTCATCACGTGAAATTGAGCACTTAGTTTGAAAAGGTACCCTAGCTCGTTTCGCTAAGCTAGACGAGAGAGGAAAAAGACAGAGGTCACCATCTCCTTAGCCGAACAGGTGCAGAACCAACGGTGGAAGGAGACCACTTGCTGGGGTCATCCATATGATTGTCGGGGGTGAGCAATGGGACCATTCCCAAAAGAGGAAGTCTAGAGAGGTTATATCCGTCTGGAAGGGGACAAGCTTGGTAACAAATATGATCTAATTTACGTCGGCCGATGGGCCACATGTTCGGCACCTGCACACTAATGCTCTAGTTGTCAAAGCAGTCATCCAAGACTTCCTGATCCAGCAAATACTGGTCGACACAGGAAGTGTGGTCAACCTAATAATAGCTTAGGCGTACAGAGCATTAGGGATGTCAGACCATAGGCTTGAGGAAGTCAGCGTTCCTCTTATTGGCTTGTCCGAAAAGCCTGTTTGGGTAGAGGGCCTAGCAAATCTACTTGTGCAACTCGAAGATGATGCGGTGGTTTGTGCTTGTCGAGCAGATTTTATGGTGGTTGATATTCTATTGTCTTACAATGTGATATTCAGCCGATCCCTACTGTTCGAGGTGGATGCCTGTGTCTCCATGAAAAACTTGGTGCTTAAGATCCCCACAGACGATGGAGTGGCCATTTTGAGAAGGAATAAAAAAACTTCTTGGGAGACGTACTTGACCATGCTCAGAGGGGCCAATCAGGGCCTGCTCCTAGACACATTGGACGTACCAGAGAAGAAGGAATGGAGGGTCGAACTGGCAGAAGTGCTACAAGTAGTCGAACTAGAGCCAGGCAAGAAGGTTTAGATATCGGCTGGAAAGATAGGGCAGAGAAGGAAGCTCTACTCTCAACCCTTAGGGAGTTCATCGATGTTTTTGCCTGGCAAACCTCAGACATCTAGGGTGTCAAGAAGGGCTTAATTGTTCACTCGTTGAATGTTCAGCTAGAGTGTAAGCCGATAAAACAAAAGAAGAGGAATCATGCTTTCGAGAGATAGTTGGCCATTGAGCAAGAGAATGCGAATTTGCTGGAAAGCGATTTCATTAGGGAGATATTCTATCCAGACTGGTTGGTCAACATCGTACTTGTCCAGAAGAGCAGTGAAAGATGGAGAATGTGTTTTGATTTCACCGATTTTAACAAAGCATGCCCGAAGGACTGCTATCCGTTGCCGAACATCAACACACTGGTAGACTCAATGGTAGGATTCAAGGAGTATGCTTTCCTTGACACCTCGATGGGATACCATCATATCCCGATGGCCCCATCGGATGAAGAAAAAATAGCATTTATCACTCACAGAGGAACTTACTGTTATCAGGTCATACCCTTTGGATTGAAGAACGCAGGGGCCACCTACCAAAGGCTGATGAATAAGCTATTTGCCGAGCAGTTGGGAAGAAATATGGAGATCTATGTGGATGACATGATCGTTAAAAGCCGAGCCTCAATGGACAAGTGCGCCGACTTAAAAGAGACCTTTCACAGACTCTGGGAATCAGGCTTAAAGCTAAACCCTGAGAAGTGTGCCTTTGGGGTGCACTCTGGAAAATTCCTTGGCTTTATGATATCTAAGCGGGGAATCAAGGAAAATCCAAAAAGATCAAAGCAATTATGACCATAGACCCGCCTAAAATAGTTCGGGAAGTACAGAGATTGAATGGAAGGATCACAGCTTTGGGTAGGTTCATATTATGCTCATCCAAACGATGCTTGCCTTTCTACCGAGCAATCAAGAACCTAAAGAACTTTAATTGGATAGAAGAATGCCAGCAAGCATTCCAAGCCTTGAAACAGTTCCTCTTAACCCTGCCACTGCTTAGCAGACCACCAGCTTGACAAAGTTTTATACGTCTATCTATCTATCTCCGATGGTACAGTAGGTTCGGTACTGGTCAGAGAAGAGGGGGCTAACAAATTCCCATTTACTACATGAGCAAAGTACTTCGGGGAGCCAAACTAAATTACCCTATCCTAGAGCAGCTAGCCTTTGCACTCATTACAATAACAATCAAGCTTCATTCGTACTTTCAGGCGCACACGATTGCGATGCACACAAACTCAAACTTGAGAAAGGTGTTATAGAGGCCAGAATGGTCGGACTGATTGATAGAGTGGGCCGCTCGCCTAGGGGAATTTGATGTTCGGTATGAGCCATGAACATCCATGAAAGCACAGGTACTAGCAGACTTTGTGGCGAAGCTACATAAATCGGTTCCCGAGCTAAAGAAAGTATCATGGAAGTTGTATGTTGATGGGGCCTCAAGTTCGGATGGAGCGGGGGCCGAAGTACTCTTGATGAGCCCGCTGATAGATCGAATCTGAGCTATGGCCCACCTGACCTTTCTAGCCTCCAACAACGTGGCAGAATACGAGGCTCTGTGTTATGGGCTGCAATTAGCAATAGAAGTGAAGTCAGACATCTTAGAGATATTCTCAGATTCCCAACTAATAGTCAGTCAACTGAAGGGAAACTTTGAAGCCAAAGATCATTCCATGATCCGCTACAAAGAGCTGACTTCTGCCTTGTTGGCCAAGTTGGAGGAAAAAGGGGGAACTTGGTCTATCACTCAGATACCCCGGGGGGAGAATGCTGAGGCAGATGCTCTGGCAAAGAAAGCTAGTCTCAACAGCCCGGTGGACAATGCAGACATCATTTCCATTATCATCTCACGCCCAACCTACGAAACCTATCAGGTTCAAGTTTAGGAGCCAATGGAGGGTTGGCGCTTACCTATTTATCAATACTTAATGTTGGGAACTCTGCCGGAGGAACGAGCCCAGGCCCAAAAAATAGTTCAAAAATCGAGCTTATATGTCGTGATGGATGACAAGCTCTACAGGAGGTCTTTCTCCAATCCTTGGGCTTTATGTGTGAGCAATGAAGAAGGGGATTATATCCTCAGAGAAATTCATGAAGGAATCTACGGAGCCCACGAAGGTGCACAGGCCATAGCTCGGAAAGCTCTCTTATAGGGATATTATTGGCTAACCATGGAGGCTGATGCGAAGGCTCTAGTGCAAAGATGCGACAAATGCCAAAGGTTCGCAAACATTCCACACCAGAGCTTGGAAAATCAAAAGCTGATCCACAGCCTATGGCCTTTCGCTCAGTGGGGGATTGACATATTGGGCCTTTTCCCCCAAGTAAAAGGACAGCGGTGGTTCTTGGTTATAGCGGTGGACCACTTTACCAAATGGGTGGAAGCTGAGCCACTTTCAACCATTACACTGACGAATGTCATTAAGTTCCTGAACAAGAACATTATAACAAGGTTCGGTATCCCCCACTCAATTATATCTGACAATGGCAAACAGTTTGATTGTCAAGCTTTCAAGAACTTCTGCTCAGAGCTGAAGATCCAGTTGAATTTCACTTCAGTTTATCATTCATAATCCAGTGGAATGACCGAAGTGACAAACATAACTATCTTATCCGGACTCAAAAAATGGCTTGAAGATGCCAAAGGCTTGTGGACTGAAGAGCTTAACAATGTGTTATGAGCCTACCGAACTTTGCCATGGGTAGCAACAGGGTTAACACCCTTCGCACTTACATATGGTACTGAAGCAGTCATTCCCTGCGAGATAGGAGTTCGAGGTGTCCGAACATCTTCTCCCAACACAGAGAGCTGCATCGGTCTATTGTATAACTTAGATCGGCTCGAAGAAAGCAGGGAGCGCATCCAAATACACTCAGCAGCATACAAGCACTGTATGGCAGCTTATCACGACCACAGGGTCAGGCCGAGGTCTTTTCGAGTCGGACAAATTGTACTAAAAAAGGTGGTGTCTACTTAAACGGCGGCAGGAGTAGGCAAGCTGGATCCCAACTGGGAAGGGCCATATATTATCTGGGAAGTGAGCCAAAACGGAGCATACAGGCTAGTATATTTTGCTGGCCAACGACTCCCGCACTCTTGGAATGGACTCAACCTCAAACTATACTATCAGTAGCTCGACACTCATCACGCCATGTCTTGTATTGATTCTTATTTTATCATCTTCAATTTTTGTTCGTCATTTTTGTTGTTTCTTCATTTCTATTGTGAGTCGCTGCCATTATATTCTGGCCTCAGTGCAAGTCTGACGGATATTTCTGCTTGTCAGACATAAATTTAATGAATGACATATTATGTGCAAAATACTTAGCAAATTTATATCAGGATATGTCCATAGGCTCGGCATCTTTGCCATTAATGCCCTATCACTAAAGTAAGTTCAGCACCATATGTCACAAAACTTATAAACTTACAAGGCTAACTATGCCTATGGATACAGGGCTCGGCATCCTTTCCAAAATTGGCCCATAACTAAATTAAGTTCGGTACCATACGCTACAAAACTTATAAACCTACAAGCCTAACTACGCCTATGGATAAAGGGCTCGGCATCCTCTCTAAGATCACCCTATAACTAAATTAAGTTCGGCACCATACATCGCAAAACTTATAAACTTACAAGGCTAATTATGCCTATGGTTAAAAAGGCTCGACATCCTTGCCAAAAATGCCCTATAACTAAATTAAGTTTGGCACCAGATGCCGTAAAACTTACTAACTTGCAAGGCTAACTATGCCTATGGTTAAATGGCTCGGCATCCTCACCAAAATCGCCCTATCACTAAAATAAGTTTGGCACCATACGCCTCAAAAAACTTAACTCATGAAGCTAACTACACTCATGGAAAGGGCTCGACCTCATAGCCAAAATCACCCGAACCTCTAATAATGTTTGGCACACATCACCAAATAACTTGAATCACGCCAAAAAAAGGAGTTCGGAAAATGCTACCACACAACACTTGGTCCAGGCAGCACTTGGTCCAGGTGCCAGCTACATAGCCCCAAGGCGAATTATAGTTCGGCATGCCAAATACCTGGCACATAAGTTTCGAATGCAAGGTACGCATCATAGCAAAATTATTATTTAAATAGCTCTTTTACTGTGTTGTTTCTATATTTAGTTAACCAAGCTCAGTTTAACATTCGAACTTGCCACACACACAACTATTTTGTCTATACTAACGTTCTTAGGAAAATAAAACAAACATGAAACAAAAACATCAAACACGACAAGTATAGAAATGGTTTGAATTTTTATGAAGAGGAAAAAGGCATTATAAGAGGCTAGTCCTCATCTGGACACACGTCATCCAAGAAGGACAGGTCGAGCTCGGGATATTGCCCTTTTACAGCAGAAAGTATCTTGGCGCTAAATGCCATGCATTTCTCAGCCAGTATCTCGGCCTCTTTCTCCTCCCGCTCGGCTTCCTTCTTCTCATGCTCGGCCTCTTTTTGCTTTAGTTGCTCGACCTCAGGTTGGAGAGTAGAATTCGACTCTTTTTCCCGATGTAGAGTGGCCTCTAGCTCAGCCACTTTGCTAGCATTCTTCTAGGCCAGCTCTTGAGCCTTTCGAGCTTTTTTCTCGATTTCGCCCATCTTCGATTGTAGAGCGCCGAAGTTGGAATCAACTCATCGGTGTTTGGAGATGAGGTCATTCATCTTCGCGATGGTAGTGCTGATCAATTGAGATCCCTGTAAAACACAGAAAAAATTAAGCACTAAATGATAGACAAACAACATCAATAAGTTAAAACTACCTACCTCGACTTGATGCCTCTTCAAGCGCTCGGCCAAATGTTTGGCATTCAGCGAGGTGAGGGGACCGACCTCCGTAGGCATGCAAGAAGCCATGTGCACGAATGTGCAGAAGTTTGGGTCGTTGGAGGAATATTTATTCCCTTTGGCCTCCTAGAACTCGTAAATATCACTGAGTAGGCCACAAAGTTCTTTGGGCTCCCTCTCGGTCTGGCCTTGGGTCTCGGATGGTGCATCAAGTTCAGTCTGAACAATCGGAATCTACAAAACCTTAGTGGCCGCAGTCACTGGCTGAGCCTCTAGGGGGGCGGAGCCATCACTTCCTCGGCAACAGTAGGCGCGCTCGAGGAAGCTTCGGAGAGCTTTTACCTCTTTGCCCTCAAGATCTCAGCAGCTCGGCTCATTTTCCTCATAGCTGCAAATAGAAAGAAAATTAAAATAGTACATTAGTATCATTGAATAAGAGAATGCTGCACATTACCTTTTTTACGGCGAGGAACCAAATCCAAACCGTGAGGATCCAATAGATTCCTCAGGTCCCACTTGTCCTGGGCAAGTTCCCTCTATCTAGCTAAAATTAGCTTCTTTTCATCGGAGAGCCACTAGTTCTCGTCATTGCGGTTCGTGTACCACCCCCAAGTCGTTCGTACTTGAAAGTCGGCCCGCACTCTCTCCACCAAAAAGAATCGATCCTTTCACTTCTTTAGAGACTCCGGGTTCCCAGTTGACACTATATAGCCAGGCTGAGTTTGTATATAATTGTGGTCCTCTGTACCAGCTCAGAGACCGACTACGTGGGTTGCTCAAAACAGGTTTAAAGTTAGATCTATACCTTGATCCACGGCCTAAATTTGAAGAACGGTAAGTGTCCGCCAAATGTTGGGGTGGAGCTGCCCTATGGCCAGGTCGAAATACCTCAGCACACTCACCTCGAAGCTAGTCAAGGGCAGGCAAACGCTGGCCTCTAGTTGTGCCTCGTAAATGGTAGTTTTGCTTTTGTTATTTGAATTCCGTGTTTGCCCTTTGTGAGGTGCTAGGCTTACTGGCGAAGTAGTTCGGCTCAGATGTCAACTAGGCTAGGAGCGAACCGAGCTCCTCCTCCTTAACCATGGAACTTGTGTTCCCCACTCCCGGCAGTCGGCGAGGAGCCTTCTTTTTAGAGGAAGTAGCAGGTTGGCTTACATCAAAGTTTCGAACTCCCTCATCTGAAGTGGAACACCTGCTCATACCCAGGACACTTCCGATGGGGGCATCTCTGCTAACACCAACTCCCTCACTTAAGCCGATCTCTGAACTCATAGATGAAGAGTTAAATAAAAATAGAGAATGAGGAGGGGATGGAGGACAAACTTAATAAAGTGTGGACAAAAGTGGAAGGGAGACTACAAAAGAAGAGCAAAAACTTTGATGCTCCAAGCAACGAACTCGTAGAAGATGAACGCAAAAGAAATGAGAGAGAATAAAAATGAATGAGAAGAGAAAGTAAAAGGGGAATCCAGAGATGGTTTATATAAGAAACTAAAAAGGATCCTGACCATACACGTGGCAATGGATCCAAGCGTGGGATGGCGCATTAAAGGTGATGCACGTTACCCGAAGGGGTTTAAGCCGTTATAAACAATAAAATAGGAGGCCATAATGACCCCCAATAAATGCACCAAAATAGAAACTGACACCATCCTGCAACTCGCAGCCGAACAGATAAGGTTCAAGGTAGGTCTCCCCTTTCCCAAAACTATCCAATTTGACATACTTCTTCATACCAAACTCTGATCTAGAGCTCGAAAAACGTGAGATCATTCGGCCCAGTCGCCATGAGCCCTTACAGTATTGAAGGTATCCATCCGCCAATTGCTGACATAAATGTCACCCACTGGGGAGGACTTATGATAACAACCGAACTTAGGAACCGGTTTAATGGTCCCACGATTCCCGAGCACCTAGCTCAATGAGGACCCCGTGAGATAACCAAAGGTTTAACTTCTCCGGACCCTATAACCGAGCGAGAGTTCGATACACAACGTATCCCGAAAATTGCTCCACTACGATGGACAGAACAGTCGCCACTAACCTAAGTTTTCCTCGAGAATCACCAAAAATGGGTTAGTGACCGAAAAGAACGGGAAACTCCTCCTATTATCTCCTACAAACATATTAATTCCACCTATAAAAAGAGAGAAAACATGTATGAAATGGTTACTCAACTTTTTCTTGCAAAGGAATTCTTACTCTCTTACTCAAATATTCTAACTTGATCGTCTGAGGCTCCCTTGTCGGAAACCCACCGGTCCATTATCTGTTATTATAGGTGATCGCAAGAAATTAGTTGTACATTTTACCTGTCATCAGTCAATATTAATATTTCATTAGATGGGAGCAATATTGCTCCAATTTCTAAAATATAACGATTATATTGCACCAAAGCAAAATAAAAAAGTTGTATTACACTTTGGACAAAAGTATAGGGCTAATTTGGCAATATCATCCCAAAAGTAGAATAAAAGTTATTTCGCAATTCTCGAATTTCATAATCCAATCATTGCACGCTACAACTATCTTAAATTTACTTCGGTTCCGCACCATTATAGGCCCAAATTTTTTAGGGATTGTTTTAACCAGTAGAACTGATATTGAACTTTATTTCTCAGATATTATTATTGATATTAAAAATATTTATGGATCGCAACTGACAAATGAAAATAATATACGTAATAAGACGGTATATGAAAAATAATATATAAAAAAAGTGAGAAACCATATATACAGAGAAATTCGGTATATGCATTTCAGAACTAAAATAAGCCGGGGATATTGGTGCATTTTGCTGTAGTAGTCTTAGGCAACATTATTCAACTGCTAGATTTAAACTAGAAAATGGCCACAACAATATTCAAACATTAAATAAAATAATATGATAAACGCAAACCATAAAGTAAGTGGAAAGTTAAAAGTCAAAAGGCCCAGCTAATCGCCCTTATATATCCTTTTTATTATTTTTCAAGGAAAGATAAATAGAGGCACAAAAGTGTACAGATCAGCAAATTACAATACCAAAGATCAAACGGCTTCAAGAAAATAATTAATTAATCGAATTGTTTGTTTTATAAAAGCTTCGTCTCAACCAAATAGCTTACTTCTTCAATCGTCCTTTTGTTTGATTAAAATTATTAAAAATTTGGGGTTAGCCAATTGAATGTGGTATTTTGGTTCATGAACTATTAGATAAAAAAGTTCACATCAACCACCTAATTATTTTATTTTATTTTTGTGAAAAGGTACCCGCACTTATTTTATTTTAGTCAATTGAAGTCAAATTCTGAATTCCACAGGAGGTTTGCACGAAATAGGATTCAAAGGTTAGCGAATTTTTGGTTTACATAAATTTGCTGTAATAAACTTGAACTTTTTTTTTTTTTTTGTAAAGAAACTTGAACTTTTTTTAAACTTGCATAGAGGTCTAAAAAGACGTCCCAAGACTACAATTAATACATATGAAAGAAAAAAAAAACTTCTAAAGTTACAAGGGCTGAAAAAAAAAATCAAATTTTTCATTAACCGAAAAAATTAATTTAAAATCAGATCAATTTTTTTTATTAATTAAATTAAATATTTAAAATTATAATTTTTATTTTTAAAAATTAACGATTAACTATTGACTAACGATTAACCGATCTATATATTTTATATATTATATTTTAAATTTTAAACTTAAATTTTTTTTCAATATTTTTGTAATTTATTTAGCATGTAACTTTTTAAAATATTATTATAATATATATTTTTAATAAATGGACATTGAAATTACCTTTTTATTACTATTATTTATTCATTATATGTGTATAATTAACATTCTATTGTTAGTTTCATATTAAATATATTTAATTTTTATAATTAATTATGAAAATTTTATTTTTTTGATTTTTTAATGGATATTATATTTAATTTGTATTTTTTCATTTTTAAACTATTTTTAACTATTAAAAATAATATTACAAATTGTATAATTTATTAAATTTATATGTTAAAATTTTTTATTGGTTAATCAATAAACTGATATGAAAATTTGGTTAAAAATCGAAACCAATATAGTAATTAACCGAAATTAATAAATTGGTTAATAAAATTGTTAATGGACTGGTTAACAGATCCATACTTACCCTTAGAAGTTGATGAATTTTAATGTATTTCTGCATAAGTTTTTGCACTTCAAAAGTTAACATTACATTTTTATACCTTTTGGTTTACTCACATTAGATTCAATTTAAATGGAACTTATGAAATTGAAATGCATAGTCTATTAAACTTGTTCGAGATCAACTTAAAATAAATATATAATCATTTCAAATATGTTAAAGGTGATGGGTTGTTTTTTCTTTTCAATTTTTGTTATATATTGATGGATTTTATTGCACGCATATTATTTAATTATCGAATCTAATGTAATTGATTCGAAAATTACATATGTCCAATATTAACTTTCAATAATATGTAGATCTAATTCATAAAAATGTTAAAGTGTAGGGCTAAAAAATGCGTTTTTGTCATACATACATTCCAAACAATTATCATAATTACATCCTGAAATAGTTTAAGTTTATAAAGGTATTAACAATTTGATGGGTATCGTAATTTCTAACCCTTAACTCTCATTATAGAATTAGATTATCATAATCACATAGAAAACAACCTATAACAATTATATTAACATTCTGGTCTTCCTAGTAATTTTTTGATAATGAATTCCTAATAGCTTTCAATAAAAATATATCTCTCAAACTATACTCTTACTTATAATGAACATTCAAATGATTAAATATAAATGGTACTATTAGAAAATTCTGCAATTAAAAATTACTTGTATTAATTAGAATAAACAATGGTTAGCATAATTGTTCAAGTATCTTAAAGGCATCATTCAAAATGATAATAAAGAAGAAAAAAATAATTGAAAGATAAATAAAAGTTGATCTCTCAATCCATTACACATTAAATGTTCTTCTTCTTTGCTCTTGTCTTCTCTTCAAAAGTTATATTTCTTCTATCTTTATACAAGAATAATTAATCTCTAACTATCATCTATCGTTTACAATTGTTCTATTTTCTATTCTAATCTTCATTGCCTTTATAGCTTTTTTTCAAAATAATACAACTCTTCAAACACCCTTCTAGAGGTATACAACACTTGATGAAAAGTTATGTCCCTTTAAAGCATTATTTGAATTTCAAATGCATAAAGTCCTTCTATTGCACCCACAATGGATGTTGTGCTCGCGAAAAAACACGTGTCCTCTTCGTTTGCTTTTTTCTTCCTCTTTCCTTCACTTCTTCATACCTTTCTAAGTCCTGCTCGTGATGATGTCGAGCCCCCAATAAGTCCTTGCTTTTCTTACTCATTTTTCCTCCTTTTCCTCGCTCAAGCTTCCATTTACTCTTAAAATGACAACACAACAAAACAAAACATAAAAGATACCAAAATCTACATAAAATAACTAAAACTAAACATTTACATCACATTTCCAAACATAAACACCCTCACAAAATATGAAGTAATTAAGCTCATATCAATTCCCCATACTTAAACCTTTGTTTGTCCTCAAGCAAAAACTTAAAATGCAAGAAAATACGACACAAACACAAAAACACTACAAAAAAGGAAAAAATCATGGAGCCTTTATTCTTGTAAGATACTTGGTAGATAAATAAAATAACTTCCATTCAACAATACATTAGTCTATATTAACAAATTCTCAAGTAATACAATAGACCATCAAACTTTAATACTTATGTACACCAAAAAAAAAAACAAGGAGAATGCAAAGCAGAAAAATATAGGTACCTTAAAGATATAATTTCTTACGATATGTATGAATCATTGCATATTTCACATTGCCTAAAATAACTCTTTTAAGGTAACATTTAACTCACCCTCTTAAGTATTTGATTACTTTAGTGTTTCACTCAATCCCTTAATATATCAATACATGCCATAAACTTGTAAATAAGTAAAAGTCTCCACCATTAGCAAAAGTTAATGGACAAAATCAAAGGGTCTTAATATGGGTTATAACTTGGCTTAGGTTAGGGCAGGAACAACTTTGGATAAGTAGCTAAAATTGTAGTAAAAAAGGAAATTATCGCAACATGTGAGACTATACAAAATATAAAAGCAAAGTATAACTCTTTTGAACTTGTATGTCACTCTAGTTTCCTTTTATTCATGTCCATAATTTTCTCTTTCTTTTGATGTTTTTTCTTTTCTTTATACTTTTATATTTTTCTCTTTTTTTGAACTAATTTTGAGGACATATATAGATACTAAGGCAATAGAAAGTAGTATGCTTATATGACATAAAACTCAAATTGTCTCATATGACATAACAATCACCAATCCTCCCACAATACGGTGCCAAAAGAAAAGGTTTAGCATTCAAAAATTGATTTAGGTTGTAATGTGCTTATTTAAACAAAGAAATGGCTAATGGCTCAAACTTGGCTACCTAAAGTTAAAAGGATGGCTTTTTAGGCAAGTTAAAAATAGGTATTTCTAATGCCTTTATCACTTTTCATGAACGACCTATACTCAATGTAGTTCTAAAAATTACCAAAAATAAGTTCTAAAATATATAGATATAAAAGGGCTCTCTTCAAGAAAAATATGGTAATTAGGCTCAAAAGCTCATAAATTAAAGATTAAAGTTACTCTAACTAATGGTTCATTCAAAACAATAAAATATATATCCATAAAGAAAAAACAACTTAAAAAGAACATACATCAAAGTGCTTTACATAATCATTACCCTTTATAAGTGCACACAAAATCCTAAAGCTTAATATCCTTAATCCTAATGATTAATATCCTTAATATTATAAAAAAAAATTTCATCAACTAGGCCAACAATTGCAAAATGTAAGAAGTTTTATAAATATAGTCCTAAAGATCACCAAATATAAATGCTCCAACAAACACAACCAAAAAGAACTTAACTCACAAATACAAACTATCACATATATACCAAACATGCAAATAAAAACGCATACCTTCCCCACACTTAGAAAATAAAATATCCTCATTTTGTGAGAAATATACAAATTTAAAAGCACAACAAAAAAAACAATACACAAAAAAAAAAACAAACCTGTGAGGACCCAATTATGGCCTTAATCGGATCATAGATAATTAATCAGGATTAAGGTTTGATAAGGCAAAATTAGATTATTTTGTATTAATGAAGTTAAGTCATATTAAGGGTATATTGGTAATTATGTACATGTGTATTGGAGTGTAACTAAAATATTAAGGAATGATGCAATTGAATTAAATAAGAAGTTTGGGGTTAAGGGTTAAAAATGTATAAGGGTATTATTGGATTTTCCTTGGGAAGATATTTACCCCACTCACCTATTTAGAGTTAGGCAGAAATTAGGGGATCGGCATTTTGAGGGAGATCTCTCTCTCTATAATTGAAGGAAAAGGGTTTTGATGTTTGGCTTTATGAAGAAGAAGAGAGGAACCATGAGTAGTAGAGTTGGAGCTTAAGGATTAAAGGAAATTAAGCTTTATTTTAAGGTATGGGAAAATTATTTATGAGTGGTTACTGTACATGTTTTCCCCCACTTGCTATATGTGTTTTCTTAGTTGAAATTAAGGATTCAATATAGTAAATAAGATAAGTCTTAATGATTGAAAACTTAGATGATCATTTAAGGAAGTTGGGATGTGAGATCTAGGGTTTAAATTCATGTTCTGCTTGATCGGGATCTCTGGGTTTCTAATCCTTCTCTCATGCACGACCACTTATTGTTTTGCCTTTAAAACACATGGCCACTCACTCTTGTTTCTTAAGAACACACGACCACTTATTATTTTCTCCTTTGAAACACACAACTACTTATTGTTTTGCCTTTGAAACACACGACCACTCACTCTTTTATTCATGAGAGCAAACATCCACTCATCTTTTTCTCCTTGGAAATGCGTGGCCACTCACTCTTTTATCCTTGAGAATGTGTGGCCACTCACTCTTTTATTTATGAGAACACATGGCCACTCACCCTTTTCTTCTTGGAAGTGCATGGCCACTCATTATTTCTTCTTTGATGTACACGACTACTTACTCTTTCTCTTTGAAAATACATGGCCAATTATAGTTATTCCTCCTCTCATACACGGCTAAGTATGCATTTTCTCCTTTGATATACACGTCCACTTATGCACTTTATTCCTTGAAGGCATAGCCAAGTATGTTTTCTCCCCTTCATAGTATATTCTCACCCCAAGATTTAAGCCATGTAATTAAATATGGAGCACCGTATTATGTGGTCCATAAAATCATTAAGAGAGCAAGAATTGAGGTGAATTGACTAGTAATAGGTAAGATTGAGGACAAATAGGTATTAGGTGAAGTTTGATATGTTACTTGATTAGAGTAATAAATTATGAAAGTCTCTCTAATGTTAAAGTCTATAAAGATACATTTTAGAAAGGCATGAATATAAGATGAATTATTATGGAAATTAAAAGACATAAATGCTATTGTAAGAGTAAGAAGAGTGAATTAAGCTATAAGTTATCTAAATTCACCAGTGATGTGTATAAAGTACGATCACTTAATTGGAGGAACCTCCACAAGATTTATGATAATTAAACACATTGAGTTAAGAAATGATGGTTCACTTGAACTCTAAATTAGAGGGACTTACTTATGGCAATGTTAGTATGAATTATGTTGTTAAAAGGTGTGTTAATGCCTAAAGAGCATAGAACTAAGAATAGCAGAAGGTAACATAGTAACTTAAATGGTATACTATTCAATGTGTCTTATAAAATTGGTATAAAGTATGCACTAGGTCAAGTAATGGTTCTATCCAAAATACTATGATATAACATAGCGATAATAAGAGAATAGTTGTAAGTTTCCTGTCCCAGTAAAAAGAAATGGCATATCACATTTTATGTTAAATTAAGAGACCGTAGATACTTGTTAGACTCAAGGTTACAAGAAGAATTAATGATTAGCAGTAATGTGTAATAACTTGCTCACCTATTTGCTTATACCTATAATACATTATGATTAGCACATGAGCATCCTTAGTGTGTTAGCGACTAAGATGAAATAAGCTCACATAATCTACCTAAGTATAACATACAAGTAAGAGGATTGAAATATATGTATATATATATATATTAATCTGATAAACCATTGAAGTGAATCAAAGGATTAAACATGAATAAGTGTTGACCTTTAAGCTATAGGAGAACTTACACATATTACTATATGGATCATAAATGCATGAGTATTGCTTAAAATAATCATGTTTTGATGTGAGTTTGATGAGGTGTGAAAGCTGCTTACGGAAATATGCAACAAGGTACGTCATTCAGAATTATCAATTAGTTATGTAAGTTAATATTTTATAATTGATTCAACCATGTTATGACAAGTAGTTTGACTCCTTATGTGACCAGTTATGAATACCCTAAAAGTATGTACTACTATGATTTAAGTTGCCTTTAAATGGACACACACACACACATACACACACACACACACATATATGGACATGTATATGATATTATAAAGCTTTTTAGTTGCAAGAACTACACTTTCATAATTGTCTCATTGACTTCATGAAAAATTCTAAGTATGACGAGATAGATTCAATGAAAGTAATGTTTTATTATGTTTGCATTATCATGTAAATCACTATGATGTGTATGAATGATGTTGATGCAACTATGTGATGACATGACTTGCATCCATGTGTAATGAAACTTAAAGCTTAACATTGATGTATGATAAGAATGATATACATTCTTTTATAAAAAGTGGCTTTAAGCCAAATGAGGTGATAAGTAAAGAAGGATATGTTAAATTAAAGATGTTATTAAGTTGTTAAGCCTGCGGGTCTTAGTTCAGTTGTGGATTAGATAGGCATGCCTAGAGGGATACAATCGCAGCTGCTGTAGTTGACCCCGTTTGGGTCTTGCTCCTTAATGGAACCATTGATGAACCTTGTTTGGGTTCATAGTTTGTTCCTTGCTGGAACCATTGTTTGACCCCATTCGAGTCCATTGTTTGATATCTTCGGATATCCATAGTTTGATACCTTCGAGTATCTATTGCTCCCATTATCCACCTTTTGAACTAGTACTCAGGCAGGCTATTAAAGATGATAAAATATACACAGGATAAAGTAAAACATGCATTAATTACTCTATTTATGTGATGTAAGCATGAGGAATGACATATCATTTGCTGGAACCAGTTTTGAATTTCAAAGATGAAATTCTTTTAAGGGGGAGAGAACAGTGAGGATCCAATTATGGCCCTAATTGGATCATAGAGAATTAATCAGGATTAAGGTTTAATAAGGAAAAATTAGATTATTTTGTATTAATGAAGTTAAGTCATATTAAGGGTATATTGGTAATTATGTATATGTGTATTGAAGTGTAGCTAAAATATTAAGGAAGGATGCAATTCAATTAAATAAGAAGTTTGGGGTTAAATGTTAAGAAAATAAGTTTTACGGGTTAAAAATGTATAAGGGTATTATTGGATTTTCCTTGGGGAGATATTTACCCCACTCACCTATTTAGGGTTTGGGGGAAATTAGGGGATCAATATTTTGAGGGAGATCTATCTCTCTCTCTCTCTATAATTGAAGGAAAATGGTTTTGATATTTGGCTTCATGAAGAAGAAGAGACGAACCATGAGTAGTAGAGTTGGAGCTTAAGGATTGAAGGAGATGAAGCTTGATTTTAAGGTACGGAAAAATTGTTTATGAGTGGTTATTTTACATGTTTTTCCCCACGTGTTATATGTGTTTTCTTAGTTGAGATTAAGGATTCAATATAGTAAATAAGATGAGTCTTAATGATTGAAAACTTAGATGATCATTTAAGGAAGTTGGAATGTGAGATCTAGGGTTTAAATTCATGTTATGCTTGATCGGGATTTTTGGGTTTCTTGTCCTCCTCTCATGCACGACCACTTATTATTTTGCCTTTGAAACACAGGGCCACTCACTCTTGTATCTTAAGAATACACGACCACTTATTGTTTTTTCCTTTGAAACACATGGGCACTTATTGTTTTGCCTTTGAAACATATGGCCACTCACTCTTTTATTTATGAGAGCACACGACCACTCACACTTTTCTTCTTGGAAATGTGTGGCCACTCACTCTTCTATCCTTGAGAATGTGTGGCCACTCACTCTTTTATTTATGAGAACACACGGCCACTCACCCTTTTTTCCTTGGAAATGCGTGGCCACTCACCCTTTTCTTCTTGGGAATTCACGGCCACTCATTATTTCTTCTTTGATGTACACGGCCACTCACTCTTTCTCTTTGAAAATGCACGACCAATTATAGTTATTCCTCCTCTCATACACGGCCAAGCATGCATTTTCTCTTTTTATATACAAGGCCACTTATACACTTCATTCCTTGAAGGCACGACCAAGTATGTTTTCTCCCCTCTACAGTATATTCTCACCCCAGGATTTAAGCCATGTAATTAGATATGGAGCACCATATTATGTGGTCCATAAAATCATTAAAAGAGTAAGAATTGAGGTGAATTGACTAGTAATAAGTAAGATTGAGGACAAATGGCTATTACGTTAAGTTTGATATGTTACTTGATTAGAGTAATAGATTATGAAAGTCTCTCTAATGCTAAAGTCTATAAAGATACATTTTAGAAAGGCATGAATATAACATGAATTATTATGGAAATTAAAAGACATAAATGCTATTATAAGAGGAAGAAGAGTGAATTAACCTATAAGTTATCCAAATTCATCGGTGATATGCATAAAGTATGATCAATTAATTGGAGGAACCTCCACAAGTTTTATGATAACTAAACACATTGAGTTAAGAAATGATGTTTCACTTGAACTCTAAATTAGAAGGACTTGCTTATGGCAATGTTAGTATGAATTATGTTGTTAAAAGGTGTGCTAATGCCTAAAGAGCATAGAACTAAGAATAGCACGAGGCAACATAGTAACTTAAATGGTATGCTATTCAATATGTCTTATAAAATTTGTATAAAATATGCACTTGGTCAAGGAATGGTTCTATCCAAAATACTATGATATAACATAGTGATAATAAGAGAATAGTCGCCCTCAAGTAAATATTACAAAAGTAAATAAAATTAAAAATAAAAAAAAATGTAGTAAAGGAAATTGCCCTCAAGAGGGTTCACTTAGAGATCTAGGTGGAAAAGGTGTGAACTCAATGTGTTTTTTGTGGAAGAAACTGATCAACTTGTGACTCATGCTTTTATGGCTCTTACTCAAAGCTTTCATCTGCTTCTTCAAATCGCCCATCATAGTAGTAAGATCATAATTAGCGGTGTCTATAGCATCCAATCGAGTAAGCATTTTTGGCCAACCCATATAACTACCACCTTCACCACCCTTGGGATTGGACTCTTAATCTTTTTCATCCTCATACTTATCATAATTTGGACCACTTTCAGTAGTAGTGGCTAGTGCCTTGGCCTTGCCCATTATATGCTTTGCAGTGCATTCCTTATATGTAAAGAAAATAGGGGGTAACCCCCTTACATGAGGTCTTCTTAACCTACAACAAAGACAACTCAAACACATCCTTTGCTTGGACGTTGTTACTCTTAACTCCTCCAAACAAAGCATGACATAAAAACTTATGGAATAAGAGCAAAGAATAATTTTTTATAAGCCTATTGGTTGGATTTTTAAGTTCAAAACTACCTAAACAAGTAATTTTCCTCTAAGTTTCAGAAGGCCTAAATTGTTGAGAAATAAAAACTTGCCCATTAAGAGGAAAACCAAACCAATAATGCATCTTAGCAAACCTAAAAACATATTCCTCCTCCTCATGCCTAAATTTAAATTGATTTTTCTTTTCATCAATATATTGCAAAGTCACAAAAAATTTAAAGGCCCAATCTCTCCTAACAAGCAATTTCATATTCGTAAATAATTCTCATTTCATCAATTTCAAATATTTACAAAAATCATGATCAATACCTAGGGTTTCTAATAAGTTAAAATCTACATGTAACATGCCCATAATTTCTTTTTTATAGGAAAAATCATACTTTTTCCGCTTCTCTTTAGAAAATAAAGGAAAAGAATAGTATAGCCTGTCTGTTAAGAAGAAGTTGAGATGCCCTTCCCTTTGCCCTTGTTTTCTATTAACTTCTGATGAACCATGGTGAAATTGTAGCAAAATAGCATGAACTCAAAAAGAAAAGCAAGAAGAAAACTCAAAAATTTGAAGAAGATAGGAAAATAAGAGAGAAACTTGGAAGATAGAAGAGAGAAAATAGAAAATCTGAAGAAGAAAAGAGAAGAAAATGAAATGGGGAAGATGAAAAATTTCAAATTTAAGGAGGGATTGGACCATTGTATAAGTCAAATCCTTAATAATTTTCAAAATCCACCATTTTTCATGCTTGCGACAGAAGGCAAAATTCGTGAATCCCTTACATGGTCACGCTCTTGACCTACATCACACTCACGATAGAGAGGAAAAAATTTTTAAAGAATAAATGGTCACACTTATGAATGATTTCATGCTCACGACAGTAGTAAATGAAATAAATAAAGTGAATGGTCGCGCTCGCGATAGATCCAAAATGATGAAAATTTTTTAAAATGCAATAAAATTCAATCATCAATTTACAAAGACACCTATAAATTCCGTAGAAAAGCTCACAAACGTAAATATTAACAATAAAAACTAAGTAAAAACATAAAATTAAAGCAACGCAACTGAAAATAAATTTAAATAAAAAGAATATTTAGTTAGATTTCAAACTAGTGTCATTAATTATACCAAAAGAGATATATGAAACCTCTATTCTATGGAAAGTTCCTTCCAAATGGATCGTACACTGCTGTCTATTACCCTTAAATAATTCTCTTTTTGCATTTTTTAATTCCAAATATCTAGGATAAAAAACTTGAGTTACTTTAAATGGATCACTCCAACGGGATTTAAGTTTCCCGAGGAACAACTTTAGTCTTAAATTATAAAGAAGTACCTTATCCCCTATCTTAAAACTCTTATAACGTATATGTGCATCATGCCAGTTCTTAGTTTTCTCTTTATATATCTTTGCATTTTCATAAGAATTAAGACGTAACTCATTTAATTGCAAACATCTCTTAAAACTAGCTAATTGCAAAACAAAATTCAAAGCTATAATTGTCCAAAATGCCTTATGTTCTAACTTAATTGGTAAATGACAAGCTTTTCCAAAGACTAATTTATAAGGAGAAATGCTAGTAGGGGTTTTAAATGCTGTACGATATGCCCATAATGCATCATTTAACTTATGTGCCCAATCCTTCCTTAAATTTGAAACTGTCTTTTTAATGATCCATTTCAATTCCCTATTAGACAAATCTACTTCACTAATTGTTTATGGGTGATAGGTTGTAGCTACTCCATACTTATTCATTAATGAATTAAAAGAAAGGTTAATAAAATATGTACCTCCATCACTTACAATGGTCTTTGGCACTCCAAATCTTGAGAATAACTTTATTAAGAGCTTGATTACCACTTTCAAGGCATTAGTTGGTGCTGCTATTGCTTCCACACATTTGGAAACATAATCTACTGCAACAAAAATGTAATTTGGCCTATACAAAGTAGGAAAAGGGACCTATAAAATCGATTATCCAAACTTAAAATATTTCTACCTCTAAAATATTAGACAATGGCATCTCGTCCCTTTTGCCAATGTTGCCAACCCTTTGGCATCGATCACATCAAGCAACAAAAGAACGTGTATCTTGAAATCTTATAGTCCAATAAAAACTACATTCAAACATATGAGTTTTTGTCTTAGTGCTTCCATTATGACCTAAATAAAAGGTTGAATAATAATGGGTTAAAATATTGACATATTTTTCCTCACCTACATATCTTCGAATAACACCATCACCACAAATTTTAAACAAGAATGATTCCTCCCAAATGTAATATTTAACATCCAAAAAGAACTTTTCCTTTGTTGATACATCATATCATGTGGTACAATACCTGCAACAATAAAGTTATCAAAATTAGCAAACTAAGGAGTACTTAAATGCCTTACCATCATCAAAGCTTCATCAGGAAAATCTTCGTTGATTTCATCCGAATCCCCCATTGGACCTTGATCATTCTCTAACCTCTACAAATGATCAGGAACTAAATTCTCATATTCTTTTTTTTATCTCTTATTTCAATATCAAATTCTTGCAATAAAAGGACCCAACAAATAATTTGAGGCTTTGCATATTTCTTTGGAAACAAATATCTTAGAGCTAAATGGTTAGTATAGAAAATAACTTTTGACCCTAACAAATAAGAACAAAATTTATCATATGCAAATACTACAATGAGCATTTCTTTTTATGTGGTGGTGCAGTTTAATTGAGGAGCCGATAATGTATGACTAGTATAGTAAATAACATGCAAGCATTTATCTTTACGTTGACCTAAAACACAACCAACCGCTAGGTCACTAGCATCACACATGATCTCAAATGAAAGACTCCAATTAGGTGAAGTAATAATATGAGAACTCACAAGAGCCTTTTTCAAGCTTTCAAATGCTTCTATGTATTCAGCAGAAAAATGGAAAGGCCCATCCTTGACTAAAAGATTAGTTAAAGATTTAGCAATCAAAGAAAATTCTTTAATGAACCTTCTATAAAAACCTGCATGACCTAGGAAAGACTTAACACCTTTAATTGCAGAAAGTAGAGGTAACTTCTCAATCAATTCAGTCTTAGCTCTATCAATTTCAATGCCTTTCTTATAAATTTTATGGCCTAATACTATTCCCTCTTTTACCATGAAATGGCACTTCTCCTAATTAAGTACTAAATTGGACTCCTCAAATCTAGAAAAAACTCTATCTAAGTTATGCGAGCATAACTCAAATGAGTCACCATATATAGAAAAGTCATCCCTGAATACTTCCATGATTTCCTCAATCATATCACCAAAAAATGCAGTCATACGTCATTGAAAAGTTGCTAGTGAATTACACAAACTAAAAGGCATTCTTCTGTATGCAAATATTCCATAAGGATACGTAAATTTTGTTTTCTCTTGATTACCAAGGTAAATAAAAATTTGAAAATAATTAAAAAAACCATTAAGGAAATAATAATGAGAATGACCAACAATTCACTCTAACATTTGATCTTCAAAAGGTAAAGGAAAATGATCCTTTCTAGTTGCTAAATTTAACTTCCTATAATCTATACAAACCTTTCAAATAGTGGTGGTTCGTGTATGAGTAAATTCTACATTCTCATTTTTACAACAGTCATACCCCCTTTCTTCGGAAAACATTGAATTGGACTCACCCAAGCACCATACAAAATTGGATGCATTCTTCTGTATGCAAATATTCCATAAGGATACGTAAATGTTGTTTTCTCTTGATTACCAAGGTAAATAAAAATTTGAAAATAATTAAAAAAACCATTAAGCAAATAATAATGAGAATGACCAATAATTCACTCTAACATTTGATCTTCAAAAGGTAAAGGAAAATGATCCGTTCTAGTTGCTAAATTTAACTTCCTATAATCTATACAAACCCTCCAAATAGTGGTGGTTCGTGTATGAGTAAATTGTACATTCTCATTTTTACAACAGTCATACCCCCCTTCTTCGAAAAACATTGAATTGGACTCACCCAAACACCATACAAAATTGGATAAATTATACAAGCATCAAGTGATTTTATTACTTCTTTCTTAACTACTTTTTTGATATTTGGGTTAAGTATCCTTTTTCTATTTGCCTTAGGTTGATAGCCATCTTCCATAAAAATTCTATGCATAACTACAATAGGGCTAATTCCCCTCAAATTAGAAATTTTCCATCCTATGCTTTTAATGCTCTTCCTAGCAACTTGTAAAAGTAAATTTTCTTATATCAAAGTAAGCTTGCTAGGCTTTATAATAGGTAAAGTGTTATTAGCACTAAGAAATGCGTACCTCAAATGGCTTGGTAATTCTTTCAACTCAACAATTAAAGGACGTACAATAGATGGTGGAAGTGGTTCTTTGCTTCTATGTAAAATCTCAAGTTGAAGATTAACTTGTTCCACCTCCTCTTGAGCCTCCTATCTAATGCTTGCTTCCTTTTAATCCTCATTGTCCAAAATTTCCAACACACAAGCATCAATTAGATCAAGTTTCATGCATACATTTTCATCCATAGGATACTTAAGTGCCTTATCCATATGATACTCAACATTATCTTCTCCTATTCTCAATATTAACTTCCTTTCTAAAACATCCACTAATGGCCTACCATTATTCATAAATGGTCTTCCTAAAATCGAAGGGCAATTTACATCATATGCAAAATCATGAATAACAAAATATGTAGGTAAAATAAATTTATATACTTTAATAATAACATCTTCAATAATGCCATATGGTTTCTTAATGGATTGATTAGCTAATTGCAAAACCATAGAAGTAGGTTCAACATCTTTCAATCCTAACTTTTTGAAAATAGAGAATGGCATGTGATTTATGCTAGCTCTTAAATCACAAAGACAACTTGGAAATTCTATGTCCCCTAACTTACATGGTATAGTAAAACTGCCAGGGTCTTTTAATTTTGTTGGAAAATTATTGGTAATTATGAAACTATAATCCTCTGTAAGAAAAATAATTGATATATCCTTCTAACTCCTTTTCTTTGAAATTAAACCTTTAAAAAATTTTGCATAATTAGGAATTTGAGATATGGCTTCAACAAATGATCTTTAAGTTGATACTTTTAAGAAATTTATCTATCTTCACTTTAAGTGCTCTAAAATAATCTTGTGGCTGCTGAAATCCCACTGCTCCTTTATTTTGGTTATTACCCTATGAAAAATTTGGATGGTTATGCCAATCATGATTATAGGTGTTAGAGTAAGGTTTTCATGTCCTTGTCTTTTAATAAAACTAACTTGCTTCTCTGTTATAGCTATTCCTGATCCATATTCATTACTGCTATGCCATTGTTGACCACATAACACACATGAATTTGGTGGAGATACTCCTATGTTCAAATTGTCAATCTTATGAGTCAATGCTGCCACTTGTGCTTATAATGCAACAACAAAATCAATAAAATGAACACCTTTAATAGAAGAAGAAGGTGATACCTTTGCTCTCTTAGTCGAGCACATGCAGTTGTTTGTAGCCATCTCTTCAAGTAACTTATAAGCAGCATCCATAGTCTTTTGCATAAGTGATCCACCTGGCGCTGCATCAATTGTTCCTTTTGTTATATGATTGACCCTATTATAGAATGTTTGTGTGAGCAACTCCTTTAGAGCATTATGATATGGATAACTCCACTGAAGTTCCTTAAATCTTTCCCAACCTTTATATAAAGATTCATTTTCATGTTGAACAAAAGTAGCAATATCTTTAATTATCTTTGCAATTTTGGCTAAAGAGAAATATTTTGATGAGAAAGCTTATGCTAATTGGTCCTATATGGTATAGATCCTCTTGTAAGGGAATTAAGCCAACCTTTAGCTTTATTTTTTGAAGTAAAAAGAAAAGCCTAAGTTTGATTGCATCCGCTGGCACACTATTTATCTTCAATATATCACAAATCACAAGGAAATTTGTTAAATGAGCATTAGGGTCATCATTTGGCAACCTATAAAATTGAATACTATTTTGTACCATTTTGCATCAATGATGGCTTAATCTTAAATCGCTTAGCAGTTACCACAGGACGAATAACACCTTGTTAAGCCCTATCAAGTGCTAGTGTATAGAAATTCATCAATCTCAGTTGATTTTTTCCTTCCATGATAAGTCTCTTTTTAGCTTATTTTCTCTTTTCTAAAATAAATCTTTTGATCTCTAGATTTAACGGTTTAAGTTTTTCTTTAGACTTCTTTGTCTTAGGCATAAATTTGAACTATCAAATCTATAAAATGACACAAATACACAAACAACAAACTAATTAATATGTAATCCAAAATTTCAAATCAAGTATAATAATAGAAATAAACATAAATCAATTCCCCAGTACTAGCACAAAAAACTTGTTAAGGTACATCAACAAGCGCATGGTTTTCCTTATAGTACTTAAGATATTGTTCCCACGAGGAATTGATTAGTTACTACTCACTATGAACTGATCCCTATTTTGTTTACACATTTTAATATTTTGATTGCAAGACTAAACTATTAGTATTATACTGTAACTATGATATTTGTCAACCCTACTTTCATTATGATCAAAGAAGACAAATACAATTAATGATTTGCGTTAACAAATATGAAACTTGAAAATTATTCTTTGAGTCTAAAATTAATATTTAATATGCAAGTCAAGTTGTCATGAATTTCTCAATCACTCTCTTAATATGAAAAAGAATGCCTAAAACATATAAGTATAATTTTTAACCCTTAACTCTCATTATAGAATTAGATTATCATAATGCCATATTTTAAGAATAGAAAATAACCTATAAAAATTATCTTAACATTTTGTCTCCCTAGTAATGTTTTGATAATGAATTCCTAATAGCTTTATATAAGAATATATCTCTCGAACTATACTCTCACCTATAATGAACATTTAAATGATTAAATGCAAATGGTACAATTAGAAAATTCTGCAACTAAAAATTACTTGCATTAATTAGAATAAACAATGATTAGCATAATTGTTCAAACATCTTAAAGACATCATTCAAAATGATTACAAAGAAGAAAAGAATAATTGAAAGATAAATAAAAGTTAATCTCTCATTCCTTTACTCATTAAATGTTCTTCTTCTTCTTCTTCTTCTTCTTCTTCTTCTTCTTCTTCTTTGGTCTTGTCTTCTCTTCAAAAGTTATATTTCTTCTATCTCTTTACAAGACTAATAAATCTTTAACTATCATTTATCATGTAAAATTGTTCTCTTTTCTTTTTAATCTTCATTGCCTTTATAGCTCGTTTCAAAATAATACAACTCTTCAAGCACCCTTCTAGTTGTACACAACACTTAATGAAAAGTCATATCCCTTTGAAGCATTATTTGAATTTCAAATGCATAAAGTCCTTTTATCATGCTCGTGATGGAAGTCGCGCTCATGATAGAATACACATCTTTTTAGTTTGCTTTTTTCTTTCTCTTTCCTTCACTTTTTCATACCTTTCTAAGTCGCGCTTGTGAGGGCCTAATCTTGACGCAAGTAGGGAATATGATTAATTGTATGATGCTATATGTACAATTAAAATTTTATGGTTATAGCCATATTGGAATAAATCTTGTTGAAGGGTAATATGGTAACTTTAAGGGAATTTATGAATAAAAAGGATATAGGGGTTATTTTGGGAAAAAGGAAATGGAAAATGGAGGTTAAAAGAGTAAAGTGGTGGTCTTCCCACATGAGTCCAGTGATAAGTGTCACTGTTAGTGTCAAAAGAAAACCATCTCTCTCATTATCTTCCTCTTTCTCTTGTTTCTTTTTCTCTGGGTTGGAACTAGGGTTTTGGTAAGAGGAATTTCTCCCTCTTATCTCTTTTATTTCCTAAAGGATATTGTGAAGCAAGAAGGAAATTTATTATTTTGTGTGTGATTTGTTATAACAAAGTCAAGCAAGGGCAAGGGCATGGAGATCATGAAGGAGTGAAGAAATCATGGTGTTCAGGTACGGGATACTATTTGTTTGTGAATCTTTAGAAACTAGGGTTAGGGTTAGGTTATATGGGGCATGTTTATCAGGAGTTGAGTTGAGTCGTGAATGATGACTTTCTTTAAGATGTGTTTTGAAAGATTGTTGGCTTATTAGATCATTTGTATTTTGTATTTTTCGATTCGGCCAAGAGGTATTCGTCATTGTCGAGTCATGAGGATCTTCACTAGTCATACACCGGTTGCCTCTGCATCACTCGTGAAATCCTTCACAACTCGTGAAGGTTGTGTTGCTGAGTCATGAGGATATTCACGAGTCATGCATCTGTCACCTCAGTACCACTCGTGAAAATCTTCACGACTCGTGAAGTTTCCCCCTTAGCTGCTCACTCGTGAACCTCTTCACTAGTCATGACATTCTATATTCATGAGTCCCTCATGAGCCAAAATACTTCTTATATCCCATTTTCAGTCAAACCTTAATGAAGGAAAATACTATTTAGCTCATTTCATTACTCTTCACTTACTTGTTTGGCATATTTAATTAAATCATCTAACAAAACATTTCCACATGAAAATATTAATCAAGCCCACACTATTTATAAAGATAATTAACCCTTTTACGACAACCAATGGGCATATTTAGTGGGTATATTCACTAAAGGTAATATGTGATTTGTTTTACGTTATGCTCTTACTGTCAATCCAAAATTAAGGTAAAGTGATCATGGTAAGTTTATCAGGAAAGGTTAATTACATTTTACTTCGATATGTGACCGTAATGATAGTAATGTTATGATTGGATGAAATTACTATGAGAATATGCATGTTTATGTGGGGTGTGATGAAAATTGTCCTTTAATGAAATTGAATATGTGGTATAACAGCTTTAAGTTGAGATGACAATTATTGGTACCCTCACATGTGTATGGAATGTAAATTTAATTGTGAATTATGGCTTGAGAAATATTGTATTATAAGAAGGAATATGATAAATTAACTATTCTCTCAATTA
Source organism: Excoecaria agallocha (assembly GCA_037975025.1). Taxonomy (NCBI): domain Eukaryota; kingdom Viridiplantae; phylum Streptophyta; class Magnoliopsida; order Malpighiales; family Euphorbiaceae; genus Excoecaria; species Excoecaria agallocha. The sequence continues at coordinate 37,133,437 of CM075807.1, read as the reverse complement.
AGTGGTTACCCTGCGGGTTTTAGTTCAGTTGTGGATTAGATAGGCATGCCTAAAGGGATATAGATGTAGCTGCCATAGTTGACCTCGTTTAGGTCCATTGTTTTTTCCTTTAATGGAACCATAGTGCGATCCCTTGGGTCCATTGTTTGATATCCTCGCGATATCCATTATTTGATATCTTAAGATATCCATTGCTCCCGTTATCCACCCTTTTTGAACTAGTATTTAGGCAGGCTATTAAGTTTAAGAGAAATGTTAAAATAAGAAATGTTGGTATCAATTTCTTCATCTGTATAATGTAAGCATGTGAATGATTGATTACCATGTTTTATCGTCATTTCTTTTGGCTATATTGTTAGTTTAAGACGAACTCATGACACAAGTATTTTAATGCTCTTATTAAAACGTTATATGCATATACTTATATTCAATTGAAGCTATTGGTCGATATCATTATTTTGTATGTTATCTCCTCGCTAAGATTTATAGCTTAGCATTGTTGTTTTACATCCGTATAGGTTTGGCTGGTGGTCATTAAGGGACTTAAGTTCTGCATCGGTTGGCTAACAAGAGTCGGTTCAGACTATTAGATGTAGGATATTTTATGGATAGTTCCTTTTTGGTCTAGTCTTGTATTTTGTTATGCTTCAGTGGGGGAAATGTAATATGGAGGACTGTAAACCTTAACTTAAATTACTATGCTTGCTTGCCCTTCCAGGTTATGGTGGCTAATGTATGATTGCCACATTATGATTGTTTTGCATGACCTTCCAATTTAATTATTGAAATATGCATGCACCATATAGGTACATGATGATATGTGGATGAATTATTGGTGTGAGTTATGATTACTGAAAGCACGATATATATTTTGGATGGAAGTCGTATTAGGGTATGACAGCTCTAGCGATAGGTCAATGCTTTTCTTCCTCATTTTCCTTGGTTAAGCTTCCATTTACTATTAAAATGACATTATAACATAACAAAACATAAAAGATACTAAAATCTACACAAAATAACTAAAACTAAACATTTACATCACATTTCCAAACGTAAAACACACATAAAATATGAAGTAATTAAGCTCATATCAATTCCCCACACTTAAACCTTTGCTTGTCCTCTAGCAAAAACTTAAAATGCAAGAAAATACAACACAAACACAAAACACAACAAAATCATGAAGCCTTTATACTTATAAGATACTTGGTAGATAAATAAAACAACTTTCATTTAATCATACATCACAGTCTATGTTAACAAATTCTCAAGTAATACCATAGACCATCAAACTTTAAAACCTATGCACACCAAAAAAAACCAAGAGAATACAAAGCACAAAAATATAGGTACCTTAAAAATTGAATTTCATACAATATGTATGAATCATTTCAAATTCCACATTGCCTAAAATAACTCTTTAAAGGTAACATTTAACTCACCCTCTGATGTATTTGATTAGTTTAGTGTTTCACTCAATCCCTTAATATATCAATACATGCCATAAGCTTGTAAATGAGTAAAAATCTCTAACACTAGCAAAAGTTAATGCACAAACTCAAAGGGTGTTAATAGGGGTTGTAACTTTGCATAGGTTAGGGTAGGAACAACTTTGGATAAGTAGCTAAAATTTTTTTAAAGAATGGAAATTATCGCAACATATGAGACTTTATAAAATATAAAAGCAAAGCATAACTCTTTTGAAATTATATCTCACTCTAGTTCCCTTTTATTCATGTCCACAATTTTCTCTTTCTTTTGTTATTTTTTCTTTTCTACTTTCTTTTCTTTAGACTTTTATATTTTTCTCTGTTTTTGAACTATTCTTGAGGACATATATAGATGTTAAGGGAATAGAATGTAGTATGTTTATATGATATAAAACTCAAATTGTCTCGTATGACATTATAGTCACCAATCCTCCCATAATAGGGTAACAAAAGAAAAAAGGTTAAGAATTCAAAAATGGATTTAGGTTGTAATGTGCTTATTTAAACAAAGAAATGGCTAATGGCTCAAACTTGGCTACCTAAAGTTAAAAGGGTGCTTTTTAAGGAAGTTAAAAACAGGTATTTGTAATGCCCTTATCACTTTTCATGCACAACCTATACTAAATATATTTTTAAAAATTACCAAAAATAAGTTCTGGAATATATAGATTTAAAATGGCTCTCTTCAAGAAAAATATGGTAATTAGGCTCAAAAGCTCACAAATTAAGGGTTAAAGTTACTCTAGCAATGGTTCATTAAAAACAATAAAAAGAAATACATGTATAAAGAAAAAACAACTTAAGAAGAACATACATCAAAGTGCTTTACATAATCATGACCCTTTATAAGTGCAAGCAAAATCCTAAAGCTTAATATCCTTAATTCTAAAGCTTAATATCCTTAATCCTAAAGCTTAATATCATTAATATTGCTCAAAAATTTCATCAATAAGATCAACAATTGACAAATGCAAGAACATTCTTAAATAATAGTCCTAAAGATCTTCAAATATAAATGGTCTAACAAACACAACCTGAAAAATCCTAACTCATAAATACCAAGCATCACATATATACCAAGCATGCAAATAAAAACACCTAACTTCCCCACACTTAGAAGATATAATGTCTTTGTTGTTTGAGAAACATACAAATCTTAAAGCACAACAATAAAAACAAAACAAATAAAAATAAAAAGTAAATGGAGTAAAGGAAACTTCCTTTAAGAAGGTCTACTTAGAGATCTAGGTGGAGAAGGTGTGAACTTAATGTGTTTTTTACAGAAGAAACTCATCAACTTATGACATATGCTTTTGTGGCTCTTACTCAAAGCTATCATATGCTTCTCCATATCCGCCACCTTAGCAGCAAGATTTTAATTACAACATCCATTGCATTTAATCGAGTTAGAATATGCTACCAACCTGCAGAACTACCACCTTCACCAACCTCAGCATTGGACTCCTCATCTTCATCATCCTCATCTTTATTAGAATTTGGACCACTCTTAGTAGTAGTGGTTGGTGCCATGGCCTTGCCCGTTGTATGCTTTGTAGTGCATTCCTTATATAAAAAGGAAATAGGGGGCAACTTCCTCTCTTTAGTAATTGAGAATTTCTAAAAAATATAGCATCCAGCATTGCAATCTTCTTATTTTCTTTAGGCTCAAAACCAACCAATTGACCCAAACAACCCAACACAATTCCTATCACTATATGCCCCATGCCCACCATTTTATTTTTCAAAATTGATGCATTATACAATTAATCAAAAATAAATGAGATAGAATATGGGGTCATCTTAGCCTGTAACAAAGACAACACAAACAAATCCTTTACATGGACTTTGTTGCTCTCAACTCGTCCAAAGAAAGCATGACTTAAAAACTTTTGGAATAAAATTAAAGCATCATTTTTTATATGCCTGTTGGTTGAAATTTTAGGTTTAAAACTACCTAAACTAGTAATTTTAATCAAAGTTTTAGAAGGCATAAATTGTTGGGAAATAAAAACTTGCCCATTAAAAGGAAAACAAAACCAATTATTCATATCAGCAAACACAAAAATATACTCCTCCCCCTTATGCCTAAATTTGAATTGATTTTTCTTTTCATCAACATATTACAAAGTCACAAAAAATTCCAAGGCCCAGTCTCTCCTAATAGGCAATTTCATATGCGTAAACAATTCCTATTTCATGAATTTCAAATATTTACCAAAATCTTGGTCAATACTTAGGGTTTCTAACAAGTCAAAATCTACATGCCACATGCCCATAATTTATTTCTTACAGAAAAATTCATACTTTTTCCTCTTTAGAAAATGAAGGAAAAAGGACATTTAAAAATGTGAGAAAGAACACTAGAACCTATCTCCTACAAAGTAGTTAAGATGCCCTTCCCTTTTCACTTGTTTTCTATTGACTTCTACCAAACCATGGTGAAATTGCAACAAAATAGCAAGAACACAAAAAGAAAAGCAAGAAGAAAACTCAAAAATTTGAGGAAGATAGGAAAATAAGAGAGAAATATGTAAGATAGATAAGAGAAAATAGAAAATCTAAAGAAGAATAGAGAAGAAAAATGAAATTGCAAAGATGAAAAATTCAAATTTAAGGGGGGGATTGGACCGTTGCATCAATCCAATCCTTAAAAATTTTCAAAATCCACCTTTTACGCTCGTGATAGAAGGCAAAATTCGTGAATCCCTTCCATGGTCGCACTATCAATGTATAGCGCACTTGCGATAGAGAGGAATGAAAAATTTAAAGAACGAATGGTCTCACTTGCAACTAATGTTGCACTCGCGACAGTAGTAAATGGAACAAATAAAGTGAATGATCGTACGATAGAGCCAAAATGATAATTTTTTTTAAATGCAACAAAACTCAATCATGTCAATTTACAAAGACATAAATAAATTCCATAGAAGAACTCACAAACTTAAATATAAATAATAAAAACAAAGTAAAAACACAAAATTAAGGCAACACAATTGAATATAAGTTTAAATAGAAAGAATATTTAATTAGATTTCAAATTGGTGTCATCAATCACACCAAGAGAGATATATGAAACCTCTCTCCTATGGAAAGTTCCTTCCAAATAGACCTTACATTGCTATCCATTAGTCTTAAATAATTCCCCTTTTGCATTCTTTAATTCAAATTATCCATGATAAAAACTTGAGTTACTTCAAATGGACCACTTTAACAAGATTTAAGTTTCCTGAGGAACAACTTTAGTCTTGAATTATAAAGAAGTACCTTGTCCCCTACCTTAAAACTCTTAAGATGTATATATGGATCATGCCACTTCTTAGTTCTCTCTTTATATATCTTTGCATTTTCATAAGAAGTAAGAAGTAACTCATCTAACTTATTTAATTGCAAACATCTCTTAGAACTAGCTAATTGCAAATAAAAATTCAAAGCTTTAAGTACCCAAAATGCCTTATGTTCTAACTCAACTTGCAATTGACAAGCTTTTCCAAAGACTAACCTATAAGGAAACAAGCCAGTGGGGGTTTTAAATGCTATATGATATGCCTATACTGCATCATTTAACTTATGTGCCCAATCCTTAAATTTTAAACTGTCTTTTTAAGGATCCATTTCAATTCCCTATTAGCTTGACCACTTGTTTATGTGTGATAGGGTGTAGCTACTCTATAATATACTCCATACTTATGTATTAATTAAGCAAAAAGAACTATTAATAAAATACGTACCTCCATCACTTACAATGGCTCTTGGCACTCCAAATCTTAAGAATAACTATTTTAAGAACTTGATTACCACTTTTAAGGCATTAGTTGGTGTTGTTATTGCTTCCACCCATCTGGAAACATAATTTACTCCAACCAAGATGTAATTTTGCCCACATGAAGTAGGAAAGGGACCTATGAAGTCAATTCCCCATATGTCGAATATTTCTACTTCCAAAATATTAAACAATGGCATCTCATCCATCTTGCCAATGTTGCTAACCCTTTAGCACCGATCACATCGGATAACAAAAGAATACACATCTTGAAATCATGTAGGTCAATAAAAACCACATTCAAACATATGAGCTACTATCTTAGTGCTTACATTATGGCATGAATACAAGGCTAAATGACAATGGGTTAAAATATTGACATATTCTTCCTTACCTACACATCGTCGAAAACTACCACCAACACAAATTTTGAACAAGAATGACTCCTCCCAAATGTAATATTTAACATTATAAAGGAACTGTTTCCTTTGTTGATACATCATATCATGTGGCACAATACCTATAGTAATAAATTTAACAAAATCATCAAACAAAGGAGTACTTGTATGCCTTACCAACATGAAAGGTTCATCAGGAAAATCTTCATTGATTTCATTTGAGCCCCCATCAAAACTTAATCATTCTCCAACCTTGATAAATTATCAACAACTAAATTCTCAGGTCCTTTTTTTATCTCTTATTTTAATATCAAATTCTTGCAATAAAAGGGCCTAATAAATAAGTCGAGGCTTTGCATCTTTCTTTCCAAACAAATATCTTAGAGTTGTATGGTGAGTATAGATAATAACTTTTGACCACAACAAATAAGAACAAAATTTATCACAAGCAAATACTACAACAAGAATTTCTTTTTCTGTGGTGGTGTAGTTTAATTGAGGACTTGATAATGCATGACTAGCATCATAAATAACATGCAAGCATTTATCTCTACATTGACCTAAAACACAACCAACTGCTAGGTCACTAGCATCACACATGATCTCAAATGGAAGTCTCCAATCAAGTGAAGTAATAATAGGAGCACTCATAAGAGCTTTTTTCAAGCTCTCAAATGCTTCTATGCTTTCAGTAGACAAATGGAAATGCACATCTTTCACTAAAAGATTAGTTATAGGTTTAGCAATCAAAGAAAAATCCTTAATGAACCTTCTATAAAAACCTACATGACCTAAGAAAGAACTAACACCTTTAATTGTGGAAGGTAGAGGTACTTTCTCAATCAATTCAGTCTTAGCTCTATCAACTTCAATACCTTTCTTAGAAATTTTATAGCCTAATACTATTCCCTCTTTTACCAGGAAATGGCACTTCTCCGTATTAAGTACCAAATTGGACTCCTCACATCTAGAAAAAACTTTATCTAAGTTATGCAAGCATAACTCAAATGAGTCACAATACATAGAAAATTCATCCATGAATACTTCTATGATTTCCTCAATCATATTGCTAAAAATTACAGTCATACATCTTTGAAAAGTTGTTGGTGTATTACACAAACCAAAAGGCATTCTTCTTTATGCAAATGTTCCATAAGGACAAGTAACTGTTGTTTTCTCTTGATGACTAGGGTAAATAAAAATTTGAAAATAACCAAAAAAACCATTAAGGAAACAATAATGAGAATGACCAGTAATTTGCTCTAACATTTGATATATAAAAGGTAAAGGAAAATGATCCTTTCTATTTTCTGAATTTAACTTCCTATAATCTATACAAACCCTCTAACCAGTGGTGGTTTATGTAGGAGTTAATTCTCCATTCTTTTTTTTTTTACAGCAATCATACCCCCTTTTTTTAATAAAACATTAAATTGGACTCACCCAAGCACTTTCCAAAATTGGATAAATCATGCCAGCATCAAGTAATTTTATTACTTCTTTCTTAACTACTTCTTTCATATTTAGGTTAAGTCTTCTTTGTCTATCTGCCTTAGGTTGATAGCCATCTTCTATAAAAATTCTATGCATAACTACATTAGGGTTAATTGGTCTCAAATTAGAAATTTGCCATCCTATGCTTTTAATTCTCTTCCTAATAACTTGTAAAAATAAATTTTCTTGTACCAAAGAAAGCTTTCCTACCTCCTTATCATTTTTCTCCTACAAGACTTCATCCTTATTAGCTATAACAAAATCATTAACACACTTCTTGCCTGACCTTAAAGTTATTGCCTTCATTTGCTCCCTTGGATTATCCTCTATGTTGCTTGGAAGACATCATTGAATTTTTGAAGGAAAAGCATTTGCAATTTATCCCAATTGAACTTCCAAATTGTGAATAGAAGATGCTTGATTCTTTGCTATTTAGTCAAACTTCAATTCAAGCTTTTTTTGATTTTCATCTTGCAAATTAATCTTCAAGTTGATACCCTCAAAAATTTCATCCATCTTCACTTTAAGTGCTCCAAAATGATCTTGCATTTTTGAAATCCCATTGCTCCTCTATTTTGGTTACTAATTATGAAAAATTTGGATGGATACGCGAACTAGGATTATAGGTGTTAGAGTAAGGGTTTTCATGATCTTGTCTTTGAATAAAACTAACTTACTCCTCCATACAAGCTATTCCTAACCCATATTCGTTAGTAATATGCCCTTATTGACCACATAACACACATGCATTTGGTGGAGATACTCCTATGTTTAAATTGTCAATCTTATGAGTTAATGCTACCACTTGAGCTTGTAATGCAATAAAAAAAATCAATAGAATGAACACTTTTAATGGGACAAAAAGGTGATACATTTACCCTCTCAGTTGGCCATATGCAGTTGTTTGTATCTATCTTTTCAAGTAACTCATAAGTAGCATCTATAGTCTTTGACATAAGTGATCCACCTATCGCCTCATCAATTATTCCTCAAGTTGTATATTGACCTCATTATAGAATGTTTTATGAGTGATCCAACCTTCACACAAAAGTTCATTTTCATGTTGAACAAAAGCAGCAATATCTTTAATTATCTTTGCAGTTTTGGCTAAAGGGAAATTATTTGATAAGAAAGCTTGTGCTAATTGGTCCCATGAGGTTATAGATCCTTTTGCAAGGGAATTAAGCCAGGCTTTAGCTTTATCTTTTAAAGTAAAAGGAAAAATCCTAAGTTTGATTAAATCTGCAAGCACACCATTTACCTTAAATGTATCACAAATCTCAGGGAAATTTGCTAAATGTGTAACACCCTAATTCCTTAACAATGGATAATCGTCAATCATCATCATCATCATAAACCTTTTAAAGACTATGCAATAATAATAATAATAATAATAATAATAATAATAATAATAAGACAGGCCATTATTACATTCCATAAAAAAATAATCAAGCTTATCAATAAATAATCATAACATAAATGGCCTTTCAGGTATCCTGAATTCCATAAGGTAACTGCATCTTACCTGATCCTCTGAAGCTTATCTTGAAACCTACACGGATAAACAAACCGTTGCTAAGCTATAAAGCTTAGTGGGGAACAAAACTCTATATACATATATATAAAGATAATCCTCTTTCCATGATTCATCACATACATGTATAAAACTTTAACAATCACACAGGATAACATATGAGTTTATTATATTCTTTACTTTATAAATAAAACATTCTTAGGAGAGTCTTTAAACTTACTAATGGGTATCATGTTTAGAATAATTGAATGCATTATGAAATTTATCTCACTTACTAAAAGCTTAGCAATTCATCACTATCACCATCATCATACCCTTTACCTTCCTTAACTTAGTATAAATCACGCATCTTATAATCCTTTTTCATCAATAGGCTAGACATCATAGTTATTAATGGCATAAGATCTCCACTTATTACTTTAAATCATATTGTCACCCAAGATAGGCAATCGACATTAATTCATAATATAAAGGCGTGCTTAAGTCATATAGCATCTATAATTAGTCCTGGTAGGCATAATTACTTCACATGTATCATACAATTTTCATATGAGATTCACAACTTTACATCCTTCCTATTATCTTAGCATGGTAACTTGATTCTCTTACAAGCATCATTTCATGTCATGTATTGCACTTGGTTAAATGAATGTTATCATTATGTCTACCTATGTGTAAACATTTGTATATAAATAAGCAGATTGACAGGGTAGCAGGTGATCATAAAGAACAAGCATTGCATATCAAGATTATAAGACAAAGTCTCAATGTCATATGTATGCATTTCATAAACAAAGTACATGAAACTTAATGCATATGTTATAGTTCATATAACTTCTAGTACAATAGTGTATGCTTTAGGGTTTATATAATCTCTGTGGAACCCCATCGGTGGAACCATCTCTTACCACTACTCATACAGGAATATTCTTTAATTGAAGTGAGACATTTCAACCATGTATCACAAAGCATAACATTTCATTTCATAAGACAGTTTATAGTCAAAAGAATTTAAGACAATCATTCAATAGGTAATTCCTCATGCTTACATCACCTAAAATAAAGTTATCTATGCATGTTTTACTTTATCTTGTGTATAATTTATCATCTCTAATAGCCTGCCTGAGTACTAGTTCAAAAGGTGGATAATAGGAGCAATGGATACTTGAAGGTATCAAACTATGGATATCCAAAGATATCAAACAATAGACCCAATCGGGGTCAAGCAATGGTTCTAGCAAGGAACAAACAATAAACCTAAATGGGGTCAAATGATGGTTCCATTAAGGAACAAGACCCAAACAGGGTCAACTGTGGCGGCTGCAATTGTATCCCTCTAGGCATGCCTATCTAATCTACAACTGAACTAAGACCCGCAGGCTTAACTTTTAAGACGACTTTGATTAAAATATTCTTCTTTACTTAGCACATCATTTGGCTTAAAGTTACTTTCATAGAAGAATGCATATCATTCATTTCATAAAAAAATACATCAATTTTGGTTCAACATACTTTTCTTTACTTAATACAACATATTTAATTAATACCATCATTTATGTAAGAGTGCATGTTATTCTCATCATGCTTTAAACCTTGAGCTCTAAGCTTCAATACACATGGAGGTTATCATATGATCATATAATGCATCACTTTCTTTTATTCATATCGTCTTGTTCTCAGGTTTATGAAATTAATAACAACATGAAATCTTTCATAACTAGAGTTATGCATGTCCACATGCGCATATACATATATATGTAGTTAAAATCATGAAAATACATACTTCCTTTACTCATACTTGTTCATATATTAAATTAAGCTACTCATCATAGCGTGCTCATATCAATTATAAAATATATAGTACTTACATAACTGGTAGAGAGTTCTTGATGACATTCCTCGTTGCTGCTCGCTATGAATAGTTTCCCTATTCTTACACTTATTCACATAAATACATAAATACATATATGTATGTATGTATATATATATATATATATATATATATATAGTTTCCCTATTCTTACACTTATTCACATAAATACATAAATACATATATATATATATATATATATATATAGCAACACTCAAGCATTTATGATCCATATAATAAAATAAGTAGGTCCTCTTATAGCTTAAGGTTAATGACACATTTACTCCCTTGAGTTCACTTTCATGATTCACAGAGTAGAAACAACAAGTTATACACTTTAACATTGTCGTATATACTTCGATCATCTTACTTGTATTTTTCATCTTATAACATTTTATGCTTAGGTAAGTGGTGTGAGGTCATTTCATCTCAGTCGTCAACACACTACGGATGCTCTTGTGTAAATCATAATGTATTATACGCATGAGAAAACAAGTGAGTAGGCTATTACACCTTACAGCTAATCCTGAACTCTTCGTGTGACTTGGAGTATAACCAAGCTTATATGATTTCATAATTTAACATAAAATGCGATGAGCCGCTTCTTTTAACTCGAACATGCAACCTTACGACTATTCTTTTATTACCACTAGGTTAAATCATAGTATTTTGGACAGAATCGTTCCTTGACCTAGTGCATACCTTATTTTGATTTTATAAGAATCATGGTATAACATATCATTTAAGTTACTATTTTGTCTCATGTTATTCTCATTTTGATGCTCATTAACCTTTAACATGACTTTTTGTAACATAATTCCTATTAAAATTGCCATGCGCAAGCCCCTTAAATTTAGAGTTCAAGTGAACCATCATTACTTAAGTCAATGTGAATGATTATCATTAAACTTGTGAAGGTTCCTTCCATTAAGTGATCATACTTTATGCACCTCACATGTGTCTTTGGATGACTTATAGCTTAATTTATTCTTCTTCCTCTTATTATAGCATTGATGTCTTTTAATCTTCATAATAATTCATGTTATATTCGTGCCTTTCTAAAATGTATCTTTGTATACTTTAGCATTAGAGAGACCTTCATCATCTATTACTCTAATCAAGTAACATACCAAACTTTACTTAATAGACATTTATCCTCAATCTTACTTATTACTAGCCAATTATCCTCAACTCTTGCTCTCTTAACAATTTTATGGACCTCATAATATGGTGTTCCGCATCTAATTACATGGCTTAAATCTTAAGGTGAGCATAAACTGTGGAGGGGAGAAAACATGCTTGGGCATGCCTTCAAGGAGTGAAGTACATAAGGGGTCGTGTATTCTCAAAAGAAGGAGCGAATGGTCATGTTTTTTTTAATTGAGAAAATAATGAGTGGCCATGTGTTTTGAAAGGGAACAAGCATACATGGCCATGCATGGTGAAGAAGAAAACCACAAATGGCCATGCATAGAGAAGAAGAAATACCCAAGTGGCCATACATGGTGAAGAAGGAAACCATATGTGGCCACGCAAAAAGGAGAAGAGAGACATCATGTGGCCGTGCATTCCTATAATTAAATCATGCATGGCCGTGTACTTTGAAAGAGAACAAAAAAGAGACACACACGTGGCCGTGTGTTAGTGTAAGCCCTAGCCCCAATGCATTGTAATAAAACACTTTGAATTAATAAAATGAGGCATTTGTTTTATCTTTTGTATTCCTGTGCATATCAATTGATAGAACTATCCAAGAATGTCGTTTCAATTTGAGTTATCATGTGTGAGGCACATGGTTGTAAGACCTTGAAACAAATGAGACTTCATTCTAAACATCCCTAGTCAGTCATTGTTATGGGAATAACAATGAATTAAGACTAGTATGCTCTCTCTGATATTATGAGTTTTGTCTTACGGATCATTAGGACAAGAGTGTCAATCAGAGATCATAGATACATGTTAGAGAACATGGTATCTGGATACAATCCGCTCATAAGAACACTTCATGGTACAAGTCATAAGTGTTTCTCATATGCAAGTTTTGTATCGGAGTTCTTAGACCTAAAACCTCTATGAAACTCTTTATGAATTATTGTGTACTTTGACATACACCTAACGTGCTCGTAACAGAGTGACAAGTACGGGTATGATTGGGTATGCATTGATTCATGTTAGAGAGCATGAGAGAAGTGAAGGGATTACCCCTCTCGATAAGAGAGAAAATATCATCGGCCACTTGATCAGTGAACTAAAAAGTGTATGGCCATACCGAGATGAAATAATGAGTAATCATTATTTATCTGAGAGTTCAGTATCACTGGCATATCAAAAAAGGAATTAATATATATAAGGATGACTAGTTCCATGCCTTATATTAATTTTGATATTTATGGGTAAGGGACTATGCAAAATTGCATTAGGTCACTAAATACCATATGCATTTTCATTTAATTTTGAATGCTATAATATCTTACTAGAGAATATATATAGCCTTTGAATTAATTTATTAATTCATTGCCAATATTAAATGGACCTATAAGATCGCACATAAAGTATTGGGCTTAAAATATTTAAATAGTGTATTGGGAATTAATTTGGACTTTTATTTAAAGTCAAATTAATGCATAAAATGGGTAAACAAATTTTTTCCTAAAATAGGAAAATCTGTAAAAATAGTTTTTTTAAACTGTCAAGGTGCGATTTTGCCTAAAATAGCTAGCTGTTTTAGGCAAATCTGTCAAACAAGTTTTTTTTGCCTAAAATAGTTGTTTTAGGCAAATATGTTAACAGTTGTTACAAAAGAAAAATTTATTGGCATATGGTAGTTTTAATTTCAATTAATTAATTATATATGTATAATTAAGTTAATTGAGTATTAAATTCTAAATTGTATTTAATAAAAATATAATACTTGAGAGGGAATTAATGTGGCCAAAATTCGGCAACCAATTAATTCCAAAATATGTTTATTTTGATTAAATGACTAATGCCATTTAAATTTGAAACCTAATAGAGTTTGAATTAATTTAAATCACTTAATTAGGAAGTGATGGAGGCTGAATATATTCCTTATTCTAAGGGATTTTGGGATGACCTATCTTTCCTAAATTAATGATATAAATTAATTAATTCTATTTTTGACAAGGTGAACAATTTTTCTCTTTTGCCCGAAATACACAAGGGGAAGAATACTTTTTTGCTTTCTTGTGTTCTTGGCATTAATAGCACCTAAAGGAAGTACAAGATCAAGTCTTCTAGCTTTAAACCATTGCCTTTACACAATACTTTAAAAAAGAGCTAGCAATCTCCATTTTAAGCCATCTTTGCAAGTGTGTGTGTGTAAGAATAGAGGGAGTGGTATAAAAGGCTATTCCTTGGCATTGGTGATCAAGATCTAAGGCAGATAAAGTCATCTTAGTTGCTGGTCATCACCAAATTCAAGATTTAAAAGGCATCAAAAGTTGTAAGTTGTAAAAACCCTAAAATTGCATGTTTCGATTTTTATTATGGAATTGTTTGGCATGTATAATTGTCTTTCATCATTTTTCCACTATATGATTACCATGAACATATCATGTAATATTCCATCATCATTTGCCACAAAGAAGAAACACACATGGCCATGTGTTTCTAAGAAGAAACACACACGTGGCCGTGTGTAGGTGAATGATAGAAGCCCAGGAACCCCGATTTAAGCAGAGCATGAGTATAAACCCTAGATCTAAAATCCCAACTTCCTTAAGTGATCATCTAAATTTTCAATCATTAAAACTCATCTTATTTACCATTTTGAATCGTTAATCTCCACTAAGGAAACACATATAGCAAATGAAAGAAAACATGTACACTAACCCCTCCTAAACAATTTTCCAGTACCTGATATTGAAACCTCCCCCACCCTACTTGATCCATCCCTTTTACTCTTGATTCCCTCCTTTTCCTTGTACATGGAGATAACATACATGATATATCATCTCTCTATACATCCTTAGCTCTATTAATTAAAACATAAAGAAGAGATCCATGAGAGGAAAACATTACCTTCATAAGGTTGAAACACCAAAACCCTAGGTTGCTCTTCTTCAACCCATTATGAGAGAGAGAGAGAGGGAGAGAGAGAGAGAGAGAGGGAGAGAACTCTCCCAAATGTCAATCCTCCAATCCCCAAATGCTTGAGTGGAATAAATATCTTACAAGAAAAAATTCCCAAAATGTCCTTATACCTTTTAACCCTTAAAAACTCATTTTTTTAACATTTAACCCCAAACTTCTTATTTAATTCAATTGCATCCTTCCTTACTATGTTAGCTACACTCTAACACACGCGTATAATTACCAATATACCCTTAATGTGACTTAACTTCAATAATACTAAATAATCAAAGTTTGAATTTTTAAACCTTAATCCTAATTAATTAACTATAATCCTATTAGGGCCATGATTGGATCCTCAAAATTCTCTCCCCCTTAAAAGAATTTTGTCCTCGAAATTCAAAATTGGCAATCTTTATCCTAATTGCTAAAAATACTTAGCTGTGCTTTAGCTATAAGTAACTATAACCATTAACATTCCTTACATACATACAAAACTTATCATCTATAATCATATGTATTTGTCTCTAATTCTTAGACACTCTTATGCTGGTTGTATTTCTTATCATCAGTATCTTAATAACCTTAACATCTTGCATGCTCAGCAATGGCAAATTGAAATTCTCATCTTATCATATAAACTTTTCCTCAAACATCTTAATAAATAATCTAGACATACTTATAATTAATCTTATGCTATTCCTCAATCATAAAACATTAATGCATTTAAGCACTTCCAATACCTAGAGGCGAGAGATATTGATATTATCTCAGATATAATCTCACAATCTCAGCCAAAATCTTGCTATTGGTCCAATATATATTAATCATAAGTCAAACACCTAACATAATCATCGAAATGTACGCCAATGATAATAATAACACCATGGTCTGTACCAACATCATCTTAATCCGTCAAGAGCTTCTTAATTCCTTATTACCCATAAAAGAGTAAACATGGGCTTTGATACCACAAACTGTAACACCCTAATTCCTTAACCATGGATAATCATCAATCATCATCATCATGATAAACTTATTAAAGACTAGGCAATAATAACAATAACAAGACAGGCCATAATTACATTCCACAATAAAATAATAAAGCTTATCAATAAATAATCATAACATAAATTCTTTCAAGTATCTTGAATTCCTCAAGGCAACTGCACTTGACCGATCCTCGGAAGCTTATCTTGAAACCTACACAGATAAACAAACCCGTGCTAAGCTATAAAGTTTAGTGGGAAAAAAAACTCTATATACATATATATATATAGATAATCCACTTTCCTTGATTCATTACATACATGTATAAAACTTTCAGAATCACATAGGATAACATATGACTTTATTATATTCTACACTTCATAAATAAAATATTCTTAAGAGAGTCTTCAAAATTACTAATGGGTATCATGTCTAGAATAATTGAATGCATTATGAAATTTATCTCACTTCCTAAAAGCTTAGCCATTCATCACTATTACCATCATCGTACTTTTACCTTCCTTAACTTAGTATAAATCGTGCATTTTGTAATCCTTTTTCAGCAATAGGCTAGAATCATAGTTATTAATGGCATAAGATCTCCACTTATTACTTTAAATCACATTGTCACCTAAGATAGGAAATCGATATCAATTCATAACATAAAGGCGTACTTAAGTCATATAACATCTACAATTAGTCCTGGTAGGCATAATTACTTCACATATATCATACAATTTTCATATGAGATTCACAACTTTACATCCTTCCTGTTATCTTAGCATGGTAACCTGATTCTCTTACAAGCATCATTTCATGTCATGCATTGCACTGGGTTAAATGAATGTTATCATTATGTCTACCCGTGTGTAAACATTTATATATAAATAAGCAGATTGATAGGGTAGCAGGTGAACATAAAGAATAAGCATTACATATCAAGATTATAAGACCAAGTCTCAATGTCACATGTATACATTTTATAAACAGAGTATAAGAAACTTAATGCACATGTTATAGTTCATATAACTTCTAGTACAATAGTGTATGCTTTAGGGTTCATATAATCTCTGTGGAATCCCATCGGTGGAACCATCTCATATCGATACTCATGCGGGAATCTTCTTTAATTGAAGTGAGACATTTCAACCATGTATCACAAAGTATAACATTTCATTTTATAAGACAGTTTATAGTCAAAAGAATTTAAGACAATCATTCAATAGGTCATTCCTCATGCTTACATCACATAAAATAGAGTAATCCATGCATGTTTTACTTTATCTTGTGTATAAGTTATCATCT
This sequence comes from Excoecaria agallocha, assembly GCA_037975025.1. Classification (NCBI taxonomy): domain Eukaryota; kingdom Viridiplantae; phylum Streptophyta; class Magnoliopsida; order Malpighiales; family Euphorbiaceae; genus Excoecaria; species Excoecaria agallocha. Next base: position 37,116,504 of record CM075807.1, on the reverse strand, counting down.
TTAATAGCCTACCTAAGTACTAGTTTGAAAGGTGGATAACGGGAGCAATGGATACCTGAAGGTTTTAAACTATGGATATCCGAAGATATCAAACAATGGACCGAAATGGGGTCAAGTAATGGTTCCACCAAGGAACAAATAATAGACTCAAATGGGGTCAAATGATGGTTTCATTAAGGAATAAGACCCAAAATGGGGTTAACTATGGAAGCTGCGACTATATCCCTTTAGGTATGACTATCTAATCCACAACTTAACTAAGACCCGCCAGCTTAACATTTAAGACACCTTTGATTAACATATTCTTCTTTACTTAGCATATCATTTGGCTAAAGCCACTTTTCGTAGAAGAATGCATATAATTCCTTTGATCAAAAAATACATCAATTTTGGTTTAACATACTTTTCTTTACTTAATACTACATATTTACTTAATGCCATCATTTATCTAAGAGTGCACGTCATTCTCATCATGCTTTAAACCTTGAGCTCTATGCTTCAATACACATGGAGGCTATCATATGATCATATAATGCATCACTTTCTTTCATTCATATCGTGATTGTTGTAGGTTTATGAAATTAATAATGGCATGAAATCTTTCATAACTAGAGTTATGCATGTCTACATGCGCATATACATGTATTTGTTGTTAAAATCATGAAAATAAATACTTCCTTTACTCATACTTGTTCATATATTAAATTAAGCTACTCATCATAGCATACTCATATCAATTATACAATATATAGTACTTACATAACTCATAGAATGTTGTTAATGACATACCTCGTTGCTGCTCGCTATGAATAATTTCCTTATTCTAACACTTATTCACATCAATATATATATATATATATATATAGCACCACTCAAGCATTTATGATCTATATAATGAAATAAGTAGGTCCACTTAGAGCTTAAGGTTAATGCCATATTTACTCCCTTGAGTTCACTTTCATGATTCATAAAGTAGAAACAGCAAGTTATACACTTTAACATTGTTGTATATACTTCAATCATCTTACTTGTATTTTCCATATTATAACATTTTATGCTTATGTAAGTGGTGTGAGTTCATTTCATCTTAGTCGTTAACACATTACGGATGCTCTTGTGCTAATCATAATGTATTATAGGCATGAGAAAATAAGTGAGCAGGCTATTACACCTTACAGCTAATCCTTAACTCCTCGTGTTACTTAGAGTATAACCAAGCTTCTATGATTTCATAATTTAACATGATCTACTTCTTTTAACCCGAACATGTAACCTTACGAATATTCTTTTATTACCAATAGGTTAAATCATAGTATTTTGGACTGAACCGTTCCTTGACCTAGTGCATACCTTATTTTGATTTTATAAGACATATGGTATAACAAATCATTTAAGTTACTATTTTGCCTCATGTTATTCTCAATTTGATGCTCATTAAGCTTTAACTTGTCTTTTTGTAACATAATTCCTATTAACATTGCCATGCGCAAGCCCCTCTAATTTAGAATTCAAGTGAAACATCATTACTTAACTCCGTGTGAATGATTATCATTAAACTTGTGAAGGTTCCTTCCATTAAGTGATCAAACTTTATGCGCCTCATAGGTGTCTTTGGATGACTTATAGCTTAATTCATTCTTCTTCCTCTTATTATAACATTGATGTCTTTTAATCTTCATAATAATTCATGTTATATTTGTGCCTTTTTAAAATGTATCTTTGTAGACTTTAGCATTAGAGAGACCTTAATAATATATTACTCTAATCAAGTAACATACCAAACTTCACTTAATAGACATTTATCCTCAATCTTACTTATTACTATCCAATTCTCCTCAACTCTTGTTCTCTTAACAATTTTATGGACCTCATAATACGGTGTTTGGTATCTAATTACATGGATTAAATCTTAAGGTGAGCATATATTGTAGAGGGGAAAAAACATGCTTGGGCATGCCTTCAAGGAGTGAAGTACATAAGGGGTCGTGTATTCTCAAAAGAATGAGAGAATGGTCGCGTGTTTTCATAGAGAAAATGATGAGTGGCCTTGTGTTTTGAAAGGGAACAAGCATACATGGCCGTGCATGGTGAAGAAGAATACCACACATGGCCATGCATAGAGAAGAAGAAATACGCAAGTGGCCATGCATGGTGAAGAAGAAAACCACACGTGGCCACGCATAGAGGAGAAGAGATACATCATGTGGCCATACATTCCCATAATTATATCATACGTGGCCATGTACTTTGAAAGAGAACCAAAAAGAGACACACACGTGGCCGTGTGCTTCCAAGAAGAAACACATATCGCTATGTGTTTCCAAGAAGAAATGCACACGTGGCCGTGTGTAGGGGAATGATAGGAAGCGTAGGAACCTCGTTTTAGGCAGAGCATGAGTTTAAACCCTAGATCTCATATTCCAACTTCCTTAAATGATCACCTAAATTATCAATCATTAAAACTCATCTTATTTACCAATTTGAATCTTTAATCTCCACTAAGCAAACACATATAGCAAATGAAAGAAAACATGTACACTAACCCCTCCTAAACAATTTTCCCGTACCTGATATTGAAGCCTCCCCCACCTTACTTGATCCATCCCTTTTACTCTTGATTCCCTCCTTCTCCTTGTACATGGAGATAACATACATGATATATCATCTCTCTATACATCCTTAGCTCTATTAAATCAAACATAAAGAAGAGATGCATGAGAGGAAAACATTACCTTCATAAGGTTGAAACACCGAAACCCTAGGTTGCTCTTCTTCAACCCGTTACTAGAGAGAGAGAAAGAGAGAGAAGTCTCCCAAATATCAATCCTCCAATCCCCAAATGCTTGAGTGGGATAAATATCTCATAAGGAGAAATTCCAAAAATTTCCTTATACCTTTTAACTCCTAAAAACTCATTTTCTTAATATTTAACCCCAAACTTCTTATTTAATTCAATTGCATCCTTCCTTATTATGTTAGCTACACTCCAATACATATGTGTATAGTTACCAATATACCCTTAATGTGACTTAACCTCAATAATACAAAATAATCAAAGTTTGCCTTTTTAAACCTTAATCCCGATTAATTAACTATAATCCTGTTATGGCCATGATTGGGTCCTTACAATTCTCTCCCCCTTAAAAGAATTTTGTCCTCAAAATTCAAAACTGGCAATCTCTTTCCTTATTGCTAGAAATTCTTAGTGTATGCATGGTGAAGAAGAAAACCACACATGGCCACGGATAGAGAAGAAGAAATACCCAAGTGGCCGTGGATGGTGAAGAAGAAAACCACACGTGGCCACGCATAGAGGAGAATAGATACATCACGTGGCCGTGCATTCCCATAATTAAATCATGCATGGCCATATACTTTGAAAGAGAGCCAAAAAAAGACACACACGTGGTCGTGTGTTTCTAAGAAGAAACATACACATGGACGTGTGCTTCAAAGAAGAAACACACGTGGTCATGTGTTTCCAAGAAGAAACACACACGTGGCCATGTGTAGGGGAATGATAGGAAGCCCAGGAACCCCGATTTAAGAAGAGCATGAGTTTAAACCCTAGATCTCATATCCCAACTTACTTAAATGATCATCTAAGTTTTCAATCATTAAAACTCATCTTATTTACTAATTTGAATCTTTAATCTCCACTAAGGAAACACATATAGCAAATGAAAGAAAACATGTACACTAACCCCTCCTAAACAATTTTCCCGTACCTGATATTGAAGCCTCCCCCACCCTACTTGATCCATACCTTTTACTCTTGATTCCCTCCTTCTCCTTGTATATGGAGATAACATACATGATATATCATCTCTCTATACATCCTTAGCTCTATTAAATCAAACATAAAGAAGAGATGCATGAGAGGAAAACATTACCTTCATAAGGTTGAAACACCGAAACCCTAGGTTGCTCTTTTTCAACCCGTTACTAGAGAGAGACAAAGAGAGAGAAGTCTCCCAAATATCAATCCTCAAATCCCCAAATGCTTGAGTGGGATAAATATCTCATAAGGAGAAATTCCAAAAATTTCCTTATACCTTTTAACTCCTAAAAACTCATTTTCTTAATATTTAACCCTAAACTTCTTATTTAATTCAATTGCATCCTTCCTTATTATGTTAGCTACACTCCAATACATATGTGTATAGTTACCAATATACCCTTAATGTGACTTAACCTCAATAATACAAAATAATCAAAGTTTGCCTTTTTAAACCTTAATCCCGATTAATTAACTATAATCCTATTAGTGCCATGATTGGGTCCTTACAATTCTCTCCCCCTTAAAAGAATTTTGTCCTCAAAATTCAAAACTGGCAATCTCTTTCCTTATTGCTAGAAATTCTTAGTGTATGCATGGTGAAGAAGAAAACCACACATGGCCACGCATAGAGAAGAAGAAATACCCAAGTGGCCATGGATGGTGAAGAAGAAAACCACACGTGGCCACGCATAGAGGAGAATAGATACATCACGTGGCCGTGCATTCCCATAATTAAATCATGCATGGCCATATACTTTGAAAGAGAACCAAAAAAAGACACACACGTGGTCGTGTGTTTCTAAGAAGAAACATACACGTGGACGTGTGCTTCAAAGAAGAAGCACACGTGGTCATGTGTTTCCAAGAAGAAACACACACGTGGCCACGTGTAAGGGAATGATAGGAAGCCCAGGAACCCCGATTTAAGAAGAGCATGAGTTTAAACCCTAGATCTCATATCCCAACTTACTTAAATGATCATCTAAGTTTTCAATCATTAAAACTCATCTTATTTACTAATTTGAATCTTTAATCTCCACTAAGGAAACACATATAGCAAATGAAAGAAAACATGTACACTAACCCCTCCTAAACAATTTTCCCGTACCTGATACTGAAGCCTCCCCCACCCTACTTGATCCATACCTTTTACTCTTGATTCCCTCCTTCTCCTTGTATATGGAGATAACATACATGATATATCATCTCTCTATACATCCTTAGCTCTATTAAATCAAACATAAAGAAGAGATCCATGAGAGGAAAACATTACCTTTATAAGGTTAAAACACAAAAACCCTAGGTTGCTCTTCTTCAACCCGTTACCAGAGAGAGAGAGAGAGAAGTCTCCCAAATGTCGATCCTCCAATCCCCAAATGCTTGAGTGGGATAAATATCTCACAAGGAGAAATTCCCAAAATGTCCTTATATCTTTTATTCTTATTGCTAGAAATTCTTAGCCGTGCTTTAGCTATAAGCAAATATAACCATAAACATTCTTTACATACATACAAAACTTATCATCTATAATCATATGTATCTGTCTTTGTTTCCTAGATACTCTTATGCTCGTTGTATTTCTTATCTTGAGTATCTTAATAACCTTAACATCTTGCATGCTCAGCAATGGAAAATTGGAATTCTCGTCTTATCATATAAACTTTTCCTCAAACATCTTAATATATAATCTAGACATATTTATAATCAATCTTATGCTATTCCTCAATCAATAAACATTAAAGCATTTATGCACTTCCAATACCTAGAGGCGAGAGATGTTGATATTATCTTAGATATCATCTCACAATCTCTGCCAAAATCTTGCTATTGCTCCAATATACATCAATCATATGTCAAACACCTAACATAATCATCAAAATGTACGCCAATGATAATAATAACACCATGGTCTAGACCAACATCATCTTAATCCTTCAAGAACTTCTTAATTCCTTATTGCCCATAAAAGACTAAACTTGGGCTCTAATACCACTAACTGTAACACCCTAATTCCTTAACCATGGATAATCATCAATCATTATCATGATCATAAACCTATTAAAGACTAGGCAATAATAATAATAACAAGACAGGCCATTATTATATTTCCACAATAAAATAATCACGCTTATCAATAAATAATCATAACATAAATGGCCTTCAGGTGTCCTAAATTCCTTAAGGCAACTGCACTTGCCCGATCCTCTGAAGCTTATCTTGAAACCTACATGGATAAAGAAACCCGTGCTAAGCTATAAAAGTTAGTGGAAAACAAAACTCTATATATATATATATAAAGATAATCCTCTCTCCACAATTCATCACATACATGTATAAAACTTTCAGAATCACACAGGATAACATATGAGTTTATTATATTCTTCACTTCATAAATAAAACATTCTTAAGAAAGTCTTCAAACTTACTAATGGGTATCATCTTTAGAATAATTGAATGCAATGTGAAATTTGTGTCACTTCCTAAAAGCTTAGCCATTCATCACTATCACCATCATCATAACCCTTTACCTTCCTTAACTTAGTATAAATCGTGCATCTTATAATCCTTTTTCATCAATAGGCTAGACATCATAGTTATTAATGGCATAAGATCTCCACTTATTACTTTAAATCACATTGTCAACTAAGATAGGCAATCGACATTAATTCATAATATAAAGGCGTACTTAAGTCATATAGCATCTACAATTAGTCCTGGTAGGCATAATTACTTCACATATGTCATACAATTTTCATATGAGATTCACAACTTTACATCCTTCCTGTTATCTTAGCATGGTAACCTTATTCTCTTACAAGCATCATTTCATGTCATGCATTGCACATGGTTAAATGAATGTTATCATTATGTCTACCTATGTGTAAAACATTTATATATAAATAAGCAGATTGACAGGGTAGCAGGTGAACATAAAGAACAAGCATTACATATCAAGATTATAAGACAAAGTCTCAATGTCACATGTATGCATTTTATAAATAGAGTACATGAAACTTAATGCACATGTTATAGTGCATATAACATCTAGTACAATAGTGTATGCTTTAGGGTTCATATAATCTCTATGGAATCCCAACGGTGGAACCATCTCATACCGATACTCATATAGGAATCTTCTTTAATTGAAGTGAGACATTTCAACCATGTATCACAAAGCATAACATTTCATTTTATAAGATAGTTTATAGTCAAAAGAATTTATGACAATCATTCAATTGGTCAGTCTTCATGCTTACATCACATAAAATATAGGAATCCATGCATGTTTTACTTTATCATGTGTATAATTTATCATCTTTAATAGTCTGCCTAAGTACTAATTTGAAAGGTGGATAACGGGAGCAATGGATACTTGAAGGTATCAAAATAGAGATATCCGAGGATATCAAACAATGGACCCAAATGGGGTCAAACAATGGTTCCAATAAGGAACAAATAATAGACCCCAAACTGGGTCAAGCAATGGTTCCAATAAGGAACAACCAATAAACCCAAACGGGGTCAAACAATGGTTCCATTAAGGAACAAGACCCAAACGGGTTCAACTATGGCTGCAGCGACTATATCCCTCTAGGCATGCCTATCTAATCCATAACTGAAATAAGACCCGTAGGCTTAAATTTTAAAACATCTTTGATTAACTTATTCTTCTTTATTTGGCACATCATTTGGCTTAAAGCCACTTTTCATAGAAGGATGCATATCATTCCTTTCATCATAAAATGCATCAATTTTGGTTCAACATACTTTTCTTTACTTAATAAAACATATTTACTTAATGCCATCATTTATGTAAGAGTGCACGTTATTCTCATCATGCTTTAAACCTTGAGCTCTAAGCTTCAATGCACATGGAGGCTATCATATGATCATATAGTGCATCACTTTCTTTCATTCATATCGTGATGGTTTTAGGTTTATGAAATTAATAATGGCATGAAATTTTTCATAACTAGCGTTGTGCATGTCTACATGTGTATATACATATATATGTTGTTAAAATCATGAAAATACATACTTCCTTTACCCATACTTGTTCATATATTAAATTAAGCTACTCATCATAGCATACTCATTTCAATTATACAATAAATAACACTTACATAACTCATAGAGTGTTCTTGATGACATACCTCGTTGCTGCTTGCTATGAATAGTTTCCCTATTCTTGAACTTATTCACATCAATACATAAATACATATATATATATATATATATAGCAACACTCAAGCATTTATGATCTATATACTGAATTAAGTAGGTGCTCTTATAGGTTAAGGTTAATGCCACATTTACTCCCTTGAGTTCACTTTCATGATTCACAGAGTAGAAACAACATGTTATACAATTTAACATTGTCATATATACTTCAATCATCTTACTTGTATTTTCCATATTATAACATTTTATGCTTAGGTAAGTGGTGTGAGGTTATTTCATCTTAGTCATCAACACACTACGGATGCTCTTGTGCTAATCATAATGATTATAAGCATGAGAAAACAGGTGAGCAAGCTATTACACCTTACAGCTAATCCTTAACTCCTCGTGTGACTTGGAGTATAACCAAGCTTCTATGAATTCATAATTTAACATGATCCGCTTCTTTTAACCCAAACATTTAACCTTACGACTATTCTTTTATTGCCACTAGGTTAAATCATAGTATGTTGGACTGAACCATTCCTTGACCTAGTGCATACCTTGTTTTGATTTTATAAGACACATGATATAACATATCATGTAAGTTACTATTCTTCCTTATGTTATTTTCAATTGGATAATAATTCAATCTTACTTATTACTATCCAATTCCCCTCAACCCTTGCTCTCTTAATAATTTTATGGACCTCATAATATGGTGTTTGATATCTAATTACATGGCTTAAATCTTAAGGTGAGCATATACTATGAAGGGGAGAAAACATGCTTGGGCATGCCTTCAAGGTGTGAAGTACATAAGGGGTCATGCATTCTTAAAAGAAAGAACGAATGGTCATGCGTTTTCATAGAGAAAATGGTGAGTGACAGTGTGTTTTAAAAGGGAACAAGCATACATGGTCGTGCATGGTGAAGAAGAAAACCACACATAGCCATGCATAGAGAAGAAGAAATACCCAAGTGGCCATGCATGGTGAAAAAGAAAACCATACGTGGCTACGCATAGAGGAGAAGAGAGGCATCACGTGGCCTTGCATTCCCATAATTAAATCATGCGTGGCCGTGTGCTTTGAAAGAGAACCAAAAAGAGACACACACATGGCCGTGTGTTTCTAAAAAGAAACACAAATGTTGCCATGTGCTTCTAAGAAGAAACACACGTGGCTGTGTGTTTCCAAGAAGAAACACACACATGGCCGCGTGTAGGGGAATGATAAGAAGCCCAGGAACCCCGATTTAAGTAGAGCATGAGTTTAAACCCTAGATCTCATATCCCAACTTCCTTAAATTATCATCTAAGTTTTCAATCATTAAAACTCATCTTAATTACGATTTTTAATCTTTAATCTCCACTAAGGAAACATATATAGCAAATGAAAGAAAACATGTAAAGTAACCCATCCTAAATAATTTTACCATACCTGACATTGAAGCCTCCCCCACCCTACTTGATCCATCCCTTTTACTCTTGATTCCCTCATTCTCCTTATACATGGAGATAACATATATGATATATCATCTCTCTATACATCCTTAGCTCCATTAAATCAAACATAAAGAAGAGATCTATGAGAGGAAAACATTACCTTCATAAGGTTGAAACACCAAAACCCTAGGTTGCTCTTCTTTAACCCGTAACCAGAGAGAGAGAGAGGGAGAGAAAGAGAGAGAACTCTCCCAAATGTTGATCCTTCAATCCCTAAATGCTTAAGTGGGATAAATATCTCACAAAGAGAAATTCCCAAGATTTCTTTATACCTTTTAACCCTTAAAAACTCATTTTCTTAACATTTAACCCCAAACTTCTTATTTAATTCAATTGCATCCTTCTTTACTATGTTAGCTAGACTCCAACACACATGTGCATAATTACTAGTATATCCTTAATGTGACTTACCTTCAATAATACCAAATAATCAAATTTTTCCTTATTAAATCTTAATCTTGATTAATTAACTATAATCCTATTAGGGACATGATTGGGTCCTCACAAAATGAGTATTAGTGTTCTCATTGCCAATCAAGAAAATTGAATACTATTTTGTACCTTTTGTAGTAATGATGGCTTAATCTCAAATTGGTTAGCATTTACCATAGGATGAACAACCATTTGTTGAGCCCCATTAAGTGCTGGGGTAGAAAAATCCATCAATCTTGATTGATTTTCTGCTTTTATGATAAGTCTCTTTTGGCTAATTTTCTCTTTTTTAAATAAATCTTTTTATCTCTGGATTTAACAGTTCAAATTTTTCTTTAGAATTCCTTGTCTTAGGCATAAACTCGAACTATCAAATCTACAAAATGAAATAAATACACGAACAATAAACTAATTAATATGTGATCCAAAATTTCAAATCAAGTATAATAATGGAAATAAACATAAATCAAGTCCCCGACAATGGTGTAAAAAACTTATTAGAGTAAATTCGCAACTGCACGGTTTCTTTATAGTACTTAGGATATCGTTCCCACAAGGAATTGGTTAGTTACTATTCACTATGACTAGATCCCTATTTTTTTACACAGTTCATTATTTTGATTAAAAGACTAAACTATTAGTATTATATTATAACTAAGATATTAGTCAACCCTACTTTAATTATGGTTGAACACAAGGGAAACTTGTGTATGTATGAACAAATTTTAAGCTTTAGAATGAAAAATCTGTGAAGAGAGAGAGAGAAGATCCCCAAAAGTTCTGGAAAAGAAAAATTAAATCAAAGTAGTTTCCTTGAAATGAATAACAAAAGTAAATTAAAACAAAAGGGATAATCAATATTTAAAAGCAACTTTCACTAAGGACTATCCACCTTAACCTTTTATTGCAATAACTTAAATTCTTAAGAACACAGGTAATTATGAAAAACTAGATGAATAAGACCTGATACCTTGAATCAAGAATATCTTTCTTGAATATCAAACTCCCCGTTAAGAACAATTTAACTTTTAGCATAACAATCTAGTTAACTTCCTATACCTTCATTAAATTCTTTCTCAAGAAAATTCAATTCCAGTATATTCTTAGTTCCTCCTCTCTTAATATTAATCAAAATTATCAAAACACAATCATCTCAAAACAAAAACAAGTATGCATTGATTCAAAGGATTAATTCAAGAACATGCAAATCTTTTAATGATGTTCAAATTGACTTTTAGTTATTTGAACCAGTAAACCAACAATCAACTAAACACAATCAAATATAAGAATATGCTTAAAATCAAGAAAAAATTAACTTGAGTTAACATTAAAGCTTAATTAAGTCATCACAACAAAAGATTAAAGATTCAAGTATCCTTAGCAAAAGTTAAAGAAAAACTAATCACACTTCATAATTCAAAGCTAAAAACTGAGTTAAAAGAAAATTATAGAAATGTAAGTTAACTATAGAGTCTAATGTATCAACTAAAGACTCCTATTTTCTCTTTGCTTGAGTCTTCCTTTTATAGACGAAGCAGAGGCAACCAAATGAGAAGTTTTAATTCTCTTTTACTTCCTAATTCGAGCAATAAAAGACTTCTTATTTTGATAGAAGACTTCCTCTTTCAGCAAAGCTCTTCTTGAACCGATGGAATGTAATTTAAAACCACTGAATAACCCTATTTTCTCTTCTCAAAAGGGCATTCAGTAGAATCACTTTGTGATTCCATCGAATAGGCTTCCTTCACTTCCTCTTAAAGAGCTATTCGGTAGAATCACAAAGTGATTCCACCTAGTGGTCCTTCACTAAACTCCATACATAGCAAACTTCAATGTTTATTTCTTGTTTTTACCAAACTCACTTTCTAGCCCTTCAACTTTTCCTTTTGTTTTCAATTTTACACCTAAAAAATGCAAATAAACATAATTAAGCTCTCAAAACACAAATTAAACAAATTAAACTTTAATTTAACTAAAATACTAAAAAAAAACTCAATAAACTAACTAAGAATAGTAAAAAAACATAATCAAAATGCACACTTATCAAATACCCCACACTTATCCTTTGCTTGCCATCAATAAAACTTGAACCAACCATATTCTCAAATTTATCAAACTTTAATTAAGAACTATGCATTTCAAAATTAAGTTTAGCAAATAACAAGAGCAGTTAACAAAATTTCAATTAGAGTAGATTTAAACAAGACAATATGAGTTAGTTTCCTTGTGTGTGTACGAGACCAAAAAAATTTAGTCTCTTTTCAAAACCAAAAAATCAATGCAATTACATAGCCAAGCTTTAGAATGAATGTACACCTAAATGTACAAATGGTTTTACACTTGAAACTCTAAAAACACCATAGGCCTCTCTTTTAGGAGCGAAATTCGAAGGTCATCTCCTCTAAAACACTCAAAAGCAACTTAAAATCACATAGGTCTTTAAATGATTGTAATAGGGCTGAGGTAATGGTTAACAAATAGAAGATAAAAGATATTCAAAAAGAGTTAGCCACTCAATACTTTAAATAAAACAATCACTACAAGAAAATCTGAAAATAGCAATAAAAAAATAGCAACGAAAATTATTCCGTTGCTAAATTAGCAACGAAAAATCAATTCCATTGCTATTTAGCAACGAAAAATAATTTTCGTTGCTAAAATTAGTTAAACTTTGTAGATTTAGCAACAGAAAAATTTTTGGTTATCTTCCATTGCTAAAAGTGGAGGAAATTTTTAGAGCCAAAATTTAGCAACGAAAATTTGCTACAGAATCATTATTTTGTGTCTAATTAAGGTGCCAATAGATGACAGAAAAAAATTGGAATGAAAAATAGCAACGAAATATGATTTTCGTTGCTAATTTAGCAATGAAATTTAATTTTCATTGCTATTTTAGCAATGGAAGATAATGCGGTTGCTAAATAGCAACAAAATTTATTTTTGGTTGCTAAAATAGCAACTGAAATATATTTCCATTGCTAAATAGCAACCAAAATAGAATTCTGTTGCTAAATAGCAACCAAAATAGAATTTCGTTGCTATTTTTCATTATCAATGAAAAAAAGCAACCGAATTAATTTTCGGTTGCTAAAATAGCAACGGAATTTAAATTCCGTTGGTAAATGAAGGGTATTTAAGTATTTTTTATGTTTGTTAGAAATATAAAATAGAAAAATCCTAGGCATACACATTTTCCTCTTTCCTTCTTTGCACCTCCTCCGCCCACTCTTCCCCCACCACCACAGGCTCTGACGAAGTTTCGATGAGCATCCGGTATACGAAACTACAATTTTTTTCTTCCCTCATTTTGTACGCTATTTTCAGATTTATAGATACTTTGGTTTGTTTATATTTGATGCAGTGTGATGCTTCCTAAAATACAGCCTTTTCGATTTTTTTTCAATGTTTCAAATCCAAACCAACAATTTTTATCTTAGGCAAAGGTGCAAAATTCTTGTCTCAATCTAACGATAGAGGCAAGAGCAGAGAAATAGTGAAACGGAAGGACAATGACTGCTTTAGTAGTTCATCTTTGCCAAAGAAAGGTTGTAGCTTTTGGTATTTCGCATCTTCTGAAAGGTTGGATTTTTAAATTATTAGTTTTTGTTGAATTTGAATATGATTTTTGCTGTAGTTGTAGGAATCTATTTCCTTAATTCGGTTGCATGAAAGTTGAAGAGGCACAGTTTGATTATTTATTAGTTTTTCTTTCTTTTACTAACGGAGCTTTGCAATTTTATAAGCTAAACTGAATCGAGTTATGCCAAAAAAGACAAAAAAATAAATATTTTGGTTACTGAGAGACTGCCAAAATTCTTTTAGTGCTAGCTAGGAAATTTTGCCAAGGAAGAAAAAATTATAATTAATTCTACCATAATGAGACTTTCATATCTAGGTTAAAAATGTATTTTCTTAATAGGGTTAGGAGTTTATATTGTGGTTAAAATCTCTCTTTTGGGGAGTAGGATTCTCCTAAAGGGATTAGGACTCTAGTGCAAATATGCAACAGTAACTTGCGTCAAGGAGGTTGCAACTGTTAACTCTTGTTTGACTTAGATGATGCAATGGATTCTTGATGGTTCCATTACTCATGAACTTTTTGATTCTTTGGAATTTTTGGCAGACAATGTCAATCCCTTTAAGCTGCATGAGGAATCGAAGCTTGGAATTTTGGTTGGTGTTTGCAATATGTTGAGACATTACAACAATGGTAATAATGCTAGAAAGATTGATTTTACGGACTTGACGTAAGAACTCCTTTATGATTTTTATGAGGCTTTATGCTTTTTCGTTTTGGACATTATTTATGTTTAAAATTTAATGGTTTCTAGTGGCCTGATTAGCATCTAGAATTTGACTTGTATTATATCTATATATACATATATATTTTGGTTAAGGTTATCTTCTTCATTAATTTGGTTGTGCTCTTTCATAGCTACATGTTATACAAATATGTACTAATCAAGAATTCTCTGGTTATCATCCTATTGACAGCGTTATTGGCCTATTTAGTTGTCCTCATTCCTAGCATCCCAATGCTCCAAGGAAGTAGCGTAAGTTTTTTTTGCATGTTGGTCCCACAAATAGTGGTAAAACACATCAGGTTCTGAAGCGACTAGAATTGAGTTCTTTTGGTATACTATTACTGCCTTTGCCCATGATATTCCAATATAATGATAAACATATTGCTGAGCAATTTGCATTGGCTTTGTCACTTGATAGGCATATATTGTGGTCTTTTGAGGTTGCTGGCTTGGGAGGTTGCAAAAAGGTTGAAAAAATCACAAGTTCATTGTGACCTAATAACAGGTCAGGAGATAGAGGAAGTTGAAGGTGCAAAGCACAAGGCTGTGACAGTTGAAATGACTGATTTAGCCTCTGACTATGCTTGTGCTGTTGTTGATGAAATTTAGGTACACTGTTGGGTCTAATTGAAAATTATTTCATGTAAATCATTTGTTATGAAAAATTGTAACATTTATAATGAAATGTATACTTGTTTTCTTGAAATAACCATAGTTAGTCTTGTCATCCTCCGATTCAGAAAAATTCTAGATCAGCCAAAAAAGTGAAATATTCATATTCTGCTACAATTATGGTTGGGACATCTGCCTGGTTCTCAAATGTGTTTGCATTTATTTTGTTTTTTGATATCATTAGTTTGGTTCTAATTTTGTTATCTCTTCATTGAAAAGGACATTTAACCTTTCTCTAGTCATTGTGAAGATTCCCCAAACAAATCCTAGTCTATATGCTCGAAAATAATACAGATTATATATTGGTATGAGAGGTGGAAATTGTACAAAATGATTCAATGCAGTGATCAACTTAGTGGGAAAAAGGGTTGTTTTTTATTATTATTTTTATTTTAAGAGTACTGAGTTTAATATTTAGTTCCGGTTGAGTTTTTCAAATTCTTTGACTGGATTTTCTTCAGATGTTGGGTTGTAAGACACGGGGTTTCTCATTTGCACGTGCGCTTTTGGGAATTTCTGCTGATGAACTTCACCTTTGTGGAGATCCAGTAGCTATTCCTCTAATTGAAGATATTCTCAAGTTAACTGGTGATAAAGTCAAGGTAACATACTTGGTTGCTGTGTTTTTGGTCAATATTTTGTTTACTTTGTCAAGATACTATTACTATATGCGATTTCAACATTAGATTAAATCTTGCTACTATTTGGTTTAGACATCAGACACACCAGTGTATATGTAAATATATGTAGTGATCCCTTGTCTATCCAATGTGACTACTTGAGGGTTTGAGAAGGAATAACTAACATAAAATGAAAGGGTTACTGTTATAACATTTTTCCCTTTAGTTATTTGTTTATTTTTTGGTATGCAGAACTATTTTTTAACAAAATTACTAATTCCATATGGATATTTCTTCTTCTTCTTCTTCTTCCATGTATTTCTCCTTTGAGAAACTTTGAAGATATTATTATTATTTTAGTGAAATGAATCGGAGTTACGGTGCTGATATAAGTTTTTAGCATGCTAATTTTGCTTATGGCCACAATAACCATCTCCTACCTTTTAAGGTAAGGAAGCATAGTGACCATGACAGGGAATGTCCTTTTTAAATGGCAGAAAATTCAGAATTAAGGCATAAAATAAAAAATCAAGCCCTTAGGTGTAAGTTAATGTGTAGGTAACTTAACTGACTCTTTCATATTATATATATGTTTTTATTGGTGCTAATTTCAATAACCATCATGTCTTTTAAATTTTACATCTTATTTTTATGTCTTGATGACCCAGGTTGAATACTATCAGAGACTTTCACCTTTAGTACCATTGAAAGAACCTCTTGGTTCCTTTTCCAATATACAACCAGGTGATTACATTGTAACGTTTTCACGTAATAACATATACAAAATGAAGGTTAGTGGTTATTTTTAGTTTTTATTTTTCTTTATTCATCTTCTTTCTCCACCTACCTTTTTGAGGGTTGGAGTCTTCTCTGAACCTACTACTAACTTTTCTCAGTACATATCTATTTGTTTTGGTCGTTAGAAAAAAATTGAAAGTGTAGGAAAGCATCTCTGTTCTGTAGTTTATGGTTCATTTTCACCTGAAACTCGCACAAGACAGGTGTGTGTTCTTTCTTGCTTATGATAATCTTTCTTTCATTGTCTATACTCCAAATATATCCTGTCACACATGTTAGGAATATTTTAATTGTTTACTATTTTAACTTGGCTTTTTTGTATTGATATTTTCCTAATGAATTGTCTGTGTGTGTCTTAGTCGATCTGCGACTAACTTTTTTCCAATAATTTTTTTATAGTTCTTTGAAAGTACATTTTTTTGTCAAAATATTTTACATTTTATGATTTTGCATTTACTTTCAGTTAGGTGGCTAGTTATCTCTGTTGTTGTTCCTTATATGATATGTGTAGTATTAGGAGTCGCTGAATTAATATGTTTTATAGAATTACAGTCAACAAGGTTCAATAATGATAGCAGTGAATTTGATGTGCTTGTGGCTAGTGATGCTATTGGGATGGGCCTTAACTTGAACATTTCTACAGTCATTTTTTCTACAATGAAAAAGTTTGATGGGGTGGAGTTAAGGGATCTAATAGTATTAGAGATTAAACAAATTGCAGGTACTTTTATTTTCATGCTAAAGGTATTATTTCATTGAGGCCTTGCTATAAATAGCCTATTCAATTTGAAATTTAACCGAGAAAGGAAGGGGGCTTTTCAATTTGGTTAACTATGGAGTTTCTATTTTCTTTTCCTGGCAATTATACTGTGATTTTGTTTCGGATATTATTATATAATAATAATTCTTGCAAGTTTAGAATTATATGATGTGGTGTAAGGGGGATCAATAAAACTTTAAATAGCTGGTCACAAATATACTTTAACGTCATCCCCTTAATTCAACAATAGCTAATGGTTGTTGCGGCTTCCAGTCACATTTTGTTGTCACATGCTGCTGTGCTGTGTTATAATCAGCTGTGCTGTTGACATTTGCATTTTAGTTATTCTGTTGGCTTTTCAATTATTTGGTTTTTACGTGTTTTATCAGTTTCCAACATTAGTTTATATTATAACTGTAGGGAGAGCTGGTAGATATGGTTTAAAATTTCCCGTTGGAGAAGTGACTTATCTGTCTGCAGATGATCTTCCCTTTCTTCACTCATCACTTGAATCCCCTTCACCTATTCTAGAGGTGCTGACGAATTGTCAAACTATTTCACACATGGTAGTTTTATGCCATGCTACTATGATGTTTCCTGTTTCTTAATATGAGCAACTTCTACTTTATAGCATGCTGGATTTATTTCCAACCTTTGATCTCTTGTTTATGCATTCAAGGCTGCACCCAAAGTGCGGCATTTACAAAATATTGTTAGGTTACTTTATAATTTTCTGTTCACAATGTCAACTTGTAATGGTTGATAGTGAGCTTTCATATTTGGCTATTCACTAGTACCTTTCGAGGCATATCTTGAAGCAAAAAGTTCTCTCTTGATTATAGTAGAGCATCCCACCTTGCAAATTTCATAGTGCATATATATGTAATATGTGAAAAACCACAGTTTTTTTCTTCCCTCCTTTTGTACACTATTTTCACATTTATAGATACTTTGGTTTATGTATATTTGATGCATTGTGTTGCTTCCTAAAATAGAGGCTTTAGTTTAGAAATAATCTAGTTGTTGAGAACTATAAAAAATCCAATATTCAGTTGACCTTTCTGCTCTTTTGCTTTAGGAGCATTTTCTTGAGAATACGAAATTGTCTCCAAATTATTTCATTGCTGATTGTGAGGAAATAATGGTATGTATACCTTGCTCACATTTCCTTTACTATGAGTAGAACATAGATGTATGATTTTATCAGTCTTATGGTAACATGAGATGTCACCTCCTTTATTTATTTCTATCTTTTGCCTCTTCCCTCTCTTTTCTTTTCTCTCCACCAATTGTTTCTTGCCTAATTCATTTATGATATTTAACATTTTTGATAGACAAATTTAGGAAAAAAACATTGGATATCTATATATGTATGTGTGTGTGTGTGTGTGTATATATATATATATATATATATATATATATATAGAGAGAGAGAGAGAGAGAGAGAGAGAATTTTTAGGGAGCAAGAGACAAAGAAAAATAGAAGTAAACTTGGAATGGCTTTACTACTCTGCGACACACTGTAACAATCACTGATTATGTAATGGGTGTTCAATTTAGAAGTCTGGGATCAATGAGCTTAACTTGTTTTGTTGTATTATTAGAGTTTAGCTTATAAAAGTTCTGGAGACATGCAAAAGTGTGCTCCAGAAAGAGCAAGGCATGGCTTTTGCATGTGTTGTGGTTTCTAGTTTTGATATTGATCACATGGAACCTTTAATGTCATTTCTTGAAAGTTTTGGGGCTTCGCGCTTGATGTAAGTAGCATATTTTGCATTCATTCATTTATCTTCCTGAAATTGGATATTATTTTCTCTATCTACCGACACGTAGCAAAATTTGTGTGTCGATTAGAATAATGTCTAACTTAGTTTTGTTCTTTAATCTTAACAAGGATGCTTGCATGAGGTTCAATAACTTGTGGATAAGAAAGCATGAAACTAGTCAGTAGGTTGAAATTGAAGCAGCCAAAGAAATGCCTAGCCGATCAGACTTCTCTGCAATGAATGTATCTGGCATTGTTCTTTCTAGTGCAATTAACAAGCACTGGCCTGGAACTCTAGAGAGTAATGGGAAAGCAGGTGTTGCATCGAGTGCAGGTACAAGCTAATGATATAAGAAGCTCCCATAAGATTTAATCATATAACTTGAAAATTTATGGTGGATGTCTATTGGTGTCAACATTATATGTAGTGTCCGCACAACATTTAAAAACCTGAATGGTGACCGGGACCGATAACCTAAAAATTATGTCAAGCAAGCTGATGTTGCTAAATGAGTCATGGAAGTTTGAATGTCTTGTTATGAGCCTTCTAGGGTAATGCTTATCATCATTAATTTTGTAACATCTAAAATCATTTGTGGTCATGTTCTTACTTTAAAATTCAAATTGAATTTAAAAATTATCTATTCATGTTCTAGAATTTATGTTTTTTGGGGTCCGTGTTGACTGGATTTTAGGTGCATTTTTATTTCAATTAGCAAATATAGGCTTTTGCATAAATTTTGTGTAAAAAATCAACAATACTTTAGTGATAGAATAGCGACGATAATTCAGTCGTAAGTTTTTTATAATACTGGCTCAATTTAGCAATGAAAACTTTAATTCGGTTGCTATAAATAGCAACAAAATTTCTATTCAGTTGCTAAATATAGCAACGGAAGTTGATTTCGGTTGGTAAATATAGCAATGAAAGTTGATTTCGGTTGGTAAATATAGCAACAAAAATTCTAATTCCGTTGGTAAAAATAGCAACGGAAATTGAAAATCCATTGCTAAATTTAGCAACAAAAAATAATTTTCGTTGCAAAAAATACCAACCGTCAAATTTGCAATCGAATTTTCCGTTGCTAATAAAAATTAGCAACGAAAATTCAACAAATTCGGTTGCTAATTTTTGTTGCTATTTGCTAATTTTCTTGTAGTGAATGCTTCATATTCACAGCTTTTGTCCCCAAATTATTTCGCTTGCTAAGAACACTTAAGAATAAGACTGCAATACTTTAATAGAAAAAGAAAGCTAAAATTTGCAACAATTACCCCACACTTAAGAACTTGCCATAAACTATATTATTTTTAATCTTTCTTTCTTTCTCTTTTCTTTTCTTTCTTTTTTTAGGGGCATAAAACATGATTTCAAAACTAACTTCTTCTATTAATCCCACTTACTTGCTATTCCCAATAAAAAACCAATCATATTTCTATAATCTATCCAAAGCTAGAGTGGCAACTCTATTAAGGGAAGATAAAGGCTTTTTGGTTATATGGTACTTAATGAGGTAGCTAGAAAATAATTAATATGACACGTATTAAACATGTCTTTTTCAGCTCAAAGTGGGTTAACAATGGTAAAAAATATGTATCAGGGTGGGAAAACAGTCTATATTAGGTTCAACAAGAAAAATTGCCTAGATCATTTTCTAAGTTGTAATGAGTTGTTTCTATGCTTCAAAGGGTGATGAGGAAGGTTCTAGTGTTCTAAAAATTTCTTAATCAATTGATTCAATGCATTGGTTTTTCTTTAAGTTCAAAAACTAGTCTAATGTGCTCAAGATTTGTGAAAATAAAGAATATATGCTAAGTTCAAATGCTAAACTAACTAAAATTCATTAAACAACTTGTTCTACTGCTAGCCTAAGAATTTTAACTCATGCACATTCTGAGTTTAAAGTTCAATATGTTCAAAATTTAAGAACAACTTGGGCATACTAAAGTTTAAGTGAAAGTTCAAAGATAAGGTGCTTACACAACATTTAATAGTACTCAAAGTTAACAAAATAGTAAAAACATATCAAACTAACAAAAAAAAAGATTAAATGAAAGAGAGAGTGAAGAAAGTTTCAACTTCTTATAAAATTTCTTTGGATAAGCTCTACCCCCCTCTCAGAATGTTGCTATCCATAACAACTGTCACTCAGCTGGTGGTAATGATGGCGGTGGGAAGCGCTTCCAAAAATTGGTAGCGAATACTTCTAAATTATGTTTCACTTCCAAAACATGTTCCTGCAAAGTGTCCATTCATCCTTTCAACCTATTCATCCTGGTATTCATTTTAGTGGTAAAAACATGCAATTGATTAGATGGTGCCTATGGTAGGGTGTAGGCTTTTCAGGCTCAGATTCCGAATCAGAAGTTATAACTCTTTTTCTGCCTATAGTAAGTTCATGAAGATATTCAGCCCTATCTGACCAATGTCTTTGTGGCTTTTTAATCAAAATCTTCAACCGAGCTAACATGGTATAGTCCATGTAAGCTGGTTTTCCAATAGACTTCATTGTATCCATGTAATTTACTGCTCTAGCCATAATGGTGGCCACCCAACCCAGTGCTATGGCCTTAATTTTAGTGCTCATTAGCTGTAATTCATCAATTTTCTAACATAAAAGTACCACCTCATTGATTCGGATTCCCTTAACCATACATCTCAGCAATATACATTCCTCATTATTAATGTTTCTTGGGCTTCCTAAGCAACTAAATACAGTGATAGATAGAAACCTATGAAGAATCCTAAAAGGAAGCCTGACTTAAGCCCAAGCCTTAAGGTTGCTAGGTTTGTATTGGATTGGATTTTGAGGATCTCGAATGAACTCCCAGTTTTCTTGCGGTGTAGCATTGGGTAATTCACCTATCGCATTATCTGGGAAACCTAAATGGGCAGAAAATTTAGGGAACAACATGTAATAGGTTTTCTCCCTAGCTTGAAACTTACAATACCAACATCTTGCTCATCTTCATGAGATAGCTTAAAAGAAGTAAAAAACTGAATTGCAACATACGGATAGACTTCTGGATGTTTATCAATGAACCATTCCCAACCAATACCAGCAATTAAACAATATACCTCATTCCAAAGATTTCCATCTGGGATATCAAGATAAAATTCCCACAAGTAAAGTGGTTTGACATATTTGAGCTGTTTGAAATACTCAAACATTTCAACTTTGTCCTCGTCAATATAGGTAGGAATAGATTTCTTGGATGTTGATGCTTTCGCTACTTTAGACTTCTCAGATGGCTCAGTTGGTGCTGCAATTTTTACTGCCTTATCCTTCTTTAATGCTTTAGATGTGTCAACCTTCTTTGCTTTCCTAGAACTCACTGAAAATATACAAACAGATAAAGGCCATTAAGTTAAATAGATAATTTAAGGATATTGTTGACCAAATTAGCACAAAAAGATTGTGAAAAATATGTATCAATGAAACATCATAACAATATGTATCAATGTAAGAATGATTTATCAAACTAATGAGACTGAAAAATTATGGCCCTAGTAGTGAATATATTCTTTGAGACATTTTATCAAACATGTGATGTGCATAGGTTCACAAGCCTACATTATATGAAATCTCAAAACTTTAACAACCTAAAAATGGATCATTAACACATAATTTATCACCAATGACGTTGAGCATCTAAATTTTCAACAATAGTAAGCAATGAAAGAAAAATCTCATAAAGAACATAACCCAATTTCACAAATGTAAACCATGAATTTTGTATGGAAAATGATGAAATTGAAGACAATAAAACACTTACATAGGATGAAAAAGATGATGAGCAACTAAATTCAGAAAAAAGGTTACAGAAGAGAACTTGATTCGGGCAAATGCTTAAGTGAATGGAGGGAGAATGCAAGTGAAAAACCAAGAGAAAATGATCATTTAGTGGAATGTATGTGCATTTGGACTTTTTAAAGTTGACTCGGTGGAATGAGAGGACCCATTTGGTGGGATGAGGAATCTCATTCTACCGAATGGCCCTCTACTACCTTTAAAGCTAAAAAAAACACAAAACACCAAGCTTACATATAGGAAACACCATTATGTGGAATGAAGAATCATTCCACTAAATCATGATGTACCATTCGGTGGAATCAAATTTGATTCTACCGAATGGTCCATCACTGGACTACACGGCCAAAATTTTATGGATTGAACCTCAAATTAGACACATTCTCATTCGGTGGGATCAAAAGGCATTCCACCGAATGCTTCGCTGCTGCAACAGTAGATACAAAATGCTATTAGTTAATAAAAAACTCATGGTCTTCATTAACTTACTGCCCATTCAAATCACAGTAATTTGACTATAGTCTAAATAATTTAGCACACATTTGACTTGTCTTCATGCAATCTTCCTTTTCTACATTGATTTCTTACTACTAACTATGCATTATGCTCCATGCACAACTCTAGGTTAAAATCTCTACCTTAGAATTGTTTGTCTTGTTAAAGTACACTCATCTTATATTTGAAAAACTGCATCACTTTCTTGCTTTATCAAGAAATTGATCTCACTTCACAAAGCACTTCTTAAAACTAATACTAGAACAATCAATGTAAATGAAAACAAAACACACAAAGAACCCAATTGAAAACAAATAAAGTTAAAGCAATAAGTAAGGGTAAAGAAATTAGTTCTGAGTTTAACAAGTCCTCAGCTAGACTTTGTGCCTCTGATGCTATTCTTGAAATACCATCACTGCTTCAACCATCTCCATTCTTCCTTCAAAGTATGGCTTCAATCGATGTCCATTCACGTTATACTCTCTGCCATCTTTTGGACATTTTACAGTAACCATGCCAAATTCATTACTAGACAGAACTTGATAAGGCCTTAACCATCTGGATTTTAGCTTACCTGGAAACAAATGCAACTTGATGTTATTTAATAAAACCATCACACCAGGAGTAAACTCTTTAAATTTCAAACGCTTATCATGCCAATATTTCATTTTCTCCTTATACATTACTGCATTGTCATATGACCATCGCCAAATTTCATTGAGTTTATTGAGCTATAGCTTTCTCTTATCTCATGCACTTCTCAAATCAAAATTAAGAAACTTTATTGCCTAATATGCTTTATGTTCTAATTCAACTGGTAAATGACAAGATTTTCCAAAGATAATTCTAAAAAGAGACATGCCTATAGGAGTTTTATATGCAGTTTTATAAGCCCAAAAAGCTTCATCCAACCTATAATACCAATCTTTTCTAGAACTATTGACAGTCCTTTCTAAGATTGATTTTAACTCCCTGTTAGACACTTCCACTTGCCCATTTACTTGGGGGTGATATGGTGTTGTTATCTTAGACTTAACACCAAATTTTCAAAGCAATGTTTTAAATTGATAGTTAATAAAATGCTTGCCTCCATCACTTATAATGGCTCTTGGTGCTAAAATCTAGTAAAAATATGCTTTCTAATAAATTCAAGCTCCACCTTGGCATCATAAGTCCTAGTTACTATGGCTTCAACACATTTACTCACATAATCTACAACTAAAATATATTCAAAACCAAATGAGTTTTGGAAATGGCCCCATAAAATCTATACCCAAACATGAAAAAGTTCCACTTCAAGTATGTTATTCAAAGGCATTTCATCTCTTTTAGAAATATTTCCTACTCTTTGACATTTATGACAAAGCTTAATGAATGATTTAACATCCGAGAAGAGACTAGGCTAGAAAAAACCTGATTGGAGAATCTTTTATATTGTACGATTAGGTTCATGATATCCTCCAACTTCCCCTCCGTGACATTGTCTCATGATGCCTTCTTGTTCTCCCTCTAGAACACATCTTCTAAGTACTTGATCCGAACAAATTTTGATTAGATATGGATCATCCCAAAGATAGTGTTTAGCATCTACTTGTCGCTTCTTCTTTTGTTGCTAAGTGAAATCTTTGGGAAGATAAACTCTTGCAAGAAAATTAGCTATATTAGCATACGATGGAGTCACAAAATTACAAGTATAAATTACACTAATATCTTTATCAGGAAATAAATCAACTATTTCTCCTTTATCAATATTGTTATGATCGAGTCTAGAAAGATGGTCTGCCACATAATTTTTAGCTCCTTTTTTGTCTTTAATCTCAACATCAAATTCTTGTAAAAGCAATACCCAGCAGATAAGTCTTGGTTTGGAATCTTTTTTTGCAAAAGGATGCTTTAATACTACATGATCCGTCCATACTGTGACCTTAGAACCTAGGAGATAAGATTGAAATTTGTCAAAGGAAAATACAATTACTAAAAATTCTTTCTCTTTGATGGTATAATTGACTTGAGCTTCGGTGAGTGTGTGGCTTGCATAATAAATAGTATAAAAAATCTTTTCCTTCCTTTGGCCTAAAACTGCTCCCATAGCATAGCCACTAGCATCACATATGATCTCGAATGGTAAACTCTAATTGGGTGATGCAATGATAGGTGCTGAGATTAGCTTTTGTTCAATAAGTTAAAAGCCTGCAAACACTCATCATCAAAGTTAAATACAATATCTTTCATCAACAAATTGGAAAACGGTTTAGCAATCTTAGAAAAATCTTTAATGAAACGATGATAAAAACCCACATGACCAAGGAAACTTCTTATACCTTTAACACTTGTAGGAGGAGGTAGTTTATCAATAACATCAATTTTTGTTTTATCGACCTCAATTCCTTTTTTAGAGATTTTATGCCTTAGAACTATCCCTTCTTTTACCATAAAATGGCATTTTCCCAATTCATAACAAAATTAGTTTCTTTACACCATTCTAAAACCTATTCAAAATTATTCAAACATGATTCAAAATCACGACCGTATAGTGTAAAATCACCTATAAAAACTTCCATAAATTTTTCAATAAAATCATGAAAAATGGCCATCATACATCTTTGAAATATAGCTGGGGCATTACATAAACCAAAAGGCATCCTCCTATATGCAAATGTACCATAAGGGCATCTAAATGTGGTCTTTTCTTGGTCCTCCGGGGTTATTGGTATTTGTATATACCCCGAATATCCATCTAAAAAGCAATAAAAGCTATGTCCCGCCAATCTTTCTAACATTTGGTTAATGAAGGGTAAAGGAAAATGATCCTTTCTAGTAGCATTATTTAATCTCCTATAATCTATGTACACTCGCCATCCTATTATAGTATTGGTTGGGATTTGTTCATCTTTTTCATTAGTGATTATAGCTATTCCCTCCTTTTTAGGAACACATTAAACTGGACTAACCCAACTACTATCAGAGATAGGATAGATAATACCTACATCAAGGAGTTTAAGTACCTCCTTTTTCACTACCTCTTGCATAGGGGGATTAAGTCACCTTTGGGGTTGCACCACCGATTTGAAATTTTCATCCATTAGTATCCAATGTGTACAATAACTGGGGTTTGTACCCTTTAAATTAGATGTTTCCCAACCAATAGCTCCTTTATATTTCTTAAGCACTTCAATCTGCATCTTTTCTTCCAAACCTGTTAACAAAGAAGATATAATTACTAGTTTTGCATTTTTCTCTAAAAATGCATATTTTAAATGAGAAGAAAGAGTTTTAAGCTCAGAATCTACCTTAGGAGGGGATAACACATCCTCCATATATCCTTCTTCATTATGTTCTTTTTCTAAATCCCAAATTAGCTCTTCTTCCCTTGTCTCCACCTCATCTATATTCTTTGGATGCATTAGACACTTCCTCAACTCATCATCCAAAATGATATCCTCTTGCTTTGCTTTTATATGCTCTTGGACTCCATCAATAAAACAAATTAATTCCTCAAAATCATAAGATGGATGTTTCATAATTTTTTTTTACATTAAACACCATTTTCTCCTCATTAAATTGCAAAGTGACCGTTTGCCCATGAACATCTATTAAAACTCTTGTTGTATTCAAGAATGCTCTTCCAACTATTAAAGGCACTCTTTTATCCTCTTCCATACCCATAACCACAAAATCAACTGGGAATATAAAGTTTCCAACCTTTACCAACAAATCCTCAATAATTCCTTTAGGCCTTTTCAACAATCTATCCACCAATTGTAATGTCATTTGAGTTTCCTTCATGTCTCCTAAATTCAATTTCCTACAAATAGAATATGGCCTTAAATTTATGTTAGCACCCAAATCACACAATGCATGTCCTACAAAATTCCCTCCCAATTCGTATGGTAATGTAAAACTATCAGGATCTTCTAGTTTTTTAGGGATTTTGTTCATTAGTATTCCACTACAATTATAAGATAATTAGACCGTTCCTAATCCTTCTAGCTTTTTCTTGTTAGAGCATAATTCTTTCATAAACTGAGCATATTTAGGAATTGTAATAAAGCTTTAATAAATGGTAAATTTACATGTAATTTTTTAAACATGTCTAAAAATTGATTTAATTGCTCATTTTGGTTTTCTTTTCTAGCTAGAGATGGGAAGGTAGTTTAGACTCATCAAGCACCGTAGATACCAATTTTTCCTTACTTTTATTTTTTTCAATAATAGGAGACACTTCATCAACAATTTTTTAGTTACAATTACTTACCTCCGTTGTTGGTTCAACCACTTTAGAAGTACTCTTACCAATTTCAATTGTTTGTACCTTTTTCCCACTCCTTAAACTGATTACCTTAGCCTCCTCTTTCAAATTACGGTTTTCATTAGATGGAAATGTCCCTTGAGTTCTATTAGTTAATGAGTTAGCAAGTTGTCCCATTTGATTTTCTAAATTCCTAATGGATGCATCTTGGTTCCTCATCCAAATGTCTTGAGATTTCCACCTGGCATCTTGACTAGACATATAAGTAGTTTGGGTGGCAAAAACATTTGCAAGCATTTCTTTTAAATTTGTTTTCTTTTCTTATGGGGGTGGTGTTTTTTGAAAATCGGTGGTTGATAAGGTAGTGTTTGGTGGTTAGAATGGTAGTGGGGTTGTGCTAGATTTTGGTATGATTGTTAATTATTGGAAGCTAAACTTTGATTAAAAGAGGGTCTAGGTTGAGAATTTGATGTAGAAGTTTGATTACCTTCTCTTCATGCAAAATTTAGATGGTTCCTTCATCTTGAGTTATAAGTATTGCTATAGGGATTTAAAGCATTCACATCTTCCACTACTCCTTCCTTATTCTACATAAACCCTTTATTTCCTACATAAAAATTAGTTCCATTAGACAAAGCAGAAACATTCTGAACTTTTAGACCGTTCAATTCTTTAGTTAACAATTCTATTTTAGCATTTAGCATGGCAAAATCATCTATGCTATGAAGTCCCTATTTCTTTTGAGTGGCCCTTGAGCTAGGCAATTGTGCATTGTTAGTTTCCATCTCATTAAGAAGTAGGAATGATTCTTTAGGTATTTTGTTCATGGAACTGCCATTTGATGCTACATCCAGTAAAGATCGTGTAACCTAATTCACACTTGTATAAAAAATATGCATCAATTGATAAATAGCAAATTCATGGTGTAGACAGCTTTTTAATAGTCTCCTAAAGCTCTCCTAAGCCTTATGAAATGGTTCATCATATAACTACTAAAATTCATTGATTTTTTTTTAATGAGGATAGTTTTAGTGGGAGGAAAGAATTTACACAAGAATTTATCTTGCATTTAT
This sequence comes from Excoecaria agallocha, assembly GCA_037975025.1. Taxonomy (NCBI): domain Eukaryota; kingdom Viridiplantae; phylum Streptophyta; class Magnoliopsida; order Malpighiales; family Euphorbiaceae; genus Excoecaria; species Excoecaria agallocha. Next base: position 37,088,075 of record CM075807.1, on the reverse strand, counting down.
TTCCATAATTGTATAGATTGATTTGGAAGCATTTGCAACCAATCCCTAGCTTTACCTAAGAGGGTAAATGGAAATAGTTTAAGTCTAAAGGCATCAGTGGACATATTTGGTATTTGAACCGTGTCACCTATTTTTAAGAACATATCTAAGTGTTGTGCAGGATCCTCTATTTTTGAACCCGAAAATTGATTTCTTTGTACCATAGTAATGGTAGTAGGTTTAATCTCAAACGGTTGGTTATAAGGGATCCTAATAGTTCCATATTCTTCATTCCACCTACGAATAGCATAATCCCTAATGGTTATAGGTCTAAATCCATTCCCTTTAGGTTGATAATTGCCTTGCTCATTCCTATGTTGTGGATCTTCCACCCGAGCTAGTGGGTCTATTATAAGATGTGAGTCTCTAAGGATTCCTTGATCTTCTAAATTCATATTGTCTTTCAACTTTCTAATCCTATGAAATTTCCTCTCAATTTTAGGGTCAATAGATAATATTGGTCGATTCCTTATCATAACCTACTGGCACCTGCACAAATAACAAATAGAATCAGAATAGAAATAGATAAGAGGAGATAAGAAACACATAAAATTCACTATAAAACATAAAATAAATAACACACACCAATGTATTTCCTAGCAATGGCACCAAAAACTTGATCGGTGTCTAGCAAGTGTACCAGATCGACTAGTAATATAGGAAAATAAAGATTAAGACCCAAAATATCGAACCCAAGGGAAACTTGTATGTGTATGAATAGGTTTTAAGCTTTAGAATGAAAAATATGTGAAGAGAGAAAAGATCCCCAAAAGTTATGGAAAAGAAAATTTGAATCAAAGCAGTTGCCTTAAAATGAATAACAAAACTAAATTAAAACAAAAGGGATAATCAATATTTAAAAGCAACTTTAACTAAAGGACTATCCATCTTAACCTTTTATTGAAATGACTTAGATTCTTAAGAAAATAGGTAATTATGAAAAACTAGATGAATAAGACCTGATACCTTGAATCAAGAATATCTTTATTGAATATCAAACTCCCTGTTAAGAACAATTTAACATTCAGCATAACAATCTAGTTAACTTCTTATACCTTCATTAAATTCTTTCTCAAGAAAATTCAATTCTAGTATATTCTTGTTTCCTCCTCGCTTAATATTAATCAAAATTACCAAAACACAATCATCTAAAAACAAAAAACAAGTATACATTGATTCAAAGGATTAATTCAAGAACATGCAAATCTTTTAATGATGTTTAAATCGACTCTTAGTTATTTGAAACCAATAAACCAACAATCAACTAAACACAATTAAAGATAAGAATATGCTTAAAATCGAAAAATAATTAACTTGTGTTAACCTTAAAGCTCAATTAAGTCATCACAATAAAAGATTAAAGATTTAAGTATTCTTAGCAAAAGTTAAAGAAAAACTACTCACACTTCATAATTCAAAGCTAAAAACTGAGTTAAAAGAAAATTACAAAAACGTAAGTTAACTATAGACTCTAACTTAACAACTAAAGACTCCCCCTTTCTCCGTGCTTGAGTCTTCCTTTTATAGATGAAGTAGAGGCAACCAAACGAGAAGTTTTAATTCTCTTTTACTTTCTAATCCGAGCAATAGCAGACTTCTTATTTTGATAGAAGACTTCCTCTTTCAGCAAAGCTCTTCTTGAATTGGTGGAATGTAACTTAAAACCACCAAATAACCCTATTTTTCTATTCTCAAAAGGGCATTCGGTAGAATCACTTTGTGATTCCACTGAATGGGCTTCCTTCACTTCCTCTTAAAGAACCATTTGGAAAAATCACAAAGTGATTCCACCGAATGGTCCTTAACTGGACTCCATATGTAGCTAACTTCAATGTTTATTTCTTTTTTCTAGTCCTTTAACTTTTCCTTTTTCTTTCAATTTTACACCTAAAAAAACACAAATAAACACAATTAAACTCTCAAAATAGAAATTAAACAAATTAAACTTTAATTTAACTAAAATACTAAAAACAAACTCAATAAACTAACTAAAAATAGTAAAAAAATATAATCAAAATGCACACTTATCAATGGTCAAAGACGACAAATACAATAAATGATTTGTATTAACAAATATGAAACTTGATAATTATTCTTTCAGTTTAAAATTAATCTTTAATGTGCAAGTCAATTTGTCATGAATTTGAAAATAACTCTCTCAATATGAAATAAAGTGCCTAAAGCATAGAAGTATAATTTTTAACCCTTAACTCTCATTATAGAATTAGATTATCATAGTCACATATTTTAAGAATAGAAAATAACCTATAACAATTATCTTAATATTCTGGTCTCCCTAGTAATGTTTTGATAATGAATTCCTAATAGCTTTCAATAAGAATATATCTCTCGAACTATACTCTTACTTATGATGAACATTCAAATGATTAAATGTAAATGGTATTATTAGAAAATTCTACAGCAAAAAATTACGTGTATTAATTAGAATAAACAATGATTAGCATAATTTTTCAAGTATTTTAAAGAATTCATTCAAAATGATTACAATGAAGAAAAGAATAATTGAAAGATAAATAAAAGTTGATCTCTCAATCCTTTACTCATTAAATGTTCTTCTTCTTCTTCTTCTTCTTTGCTTTTGGCTTATCTTCAAAAGTTATATCTCTTTTATCTCTTTACAAGAATAATTAAACTCTAACTATTATCTATCGTCTAAAATTATTCTCTTTTCTCTTCTAATCTTTAATGCCTTTATAGCTCATTTCAAAACAATGCAACTCTTCAAGCACCCTTTTAGAGGTACACAACACTTGATGAAAATTCATGTCCTTTTAAAGCATTATTTAAATTTCAAATGCATAAAGTCCTTCTATCACACCCGCGATGGATGTCGCGTTTACAACAAAACACGCATCTTTATAGTTTTCTTATTTCTTCCTTTTTCTTCATGTCTTCATACCTTCTTGGGTCTTACTCATGATGGTTTTCGTGCCGATGACAAGTCCTTGGTTTTCTTGCTCATTTTTCCTGCTTTTCCTTGCTTAAGCTTCTATTTACTCCTAAAATTACAACACAACAAAACAAAACATAAAAGATACCAAAATCTACGCAAAATAACTAAAACTAAACATTTACATCACATTTCCAAACACAAAACACTCGCAAAATATGAACTAATTAAGCTTATATCAATTCCCCACACTTAAACCTATGCTCATCCTTAAGAAAAAATTTACAATGCAAGAAAATATAACATAAATGCAAAACACAACAAAAAAAAATCGTAAAGTCTTTATACTTGTAAGATACTTTGTAGATAAATAAAACAACTTCCATTCAACAATACATTAGTCTATATTAACAAACTGTCAAGTAATACCATGGAACATTAAACTTTAATATCCATGTACACCCAAAAAAAGGGAGAATGCAAAGCACAAAAATATAGGTACCTTAAAAATTGAATTTCTTACAATATGTATGAATCATTGCAAATTCCACATTGCCTAAAATAACTCTTTCAAGGTAACATTTAACTCACCCTCTCAAATATTTGATTAGTTTAGTGTTTCACTCAATCCCTTAATATATCAATACATGTCATAAGCTTGTAAATGTGTAAAAATCTCTGCCACTAGCAAAAGTTAATGTACAAAATCAAATGGTCTTAATATGGGTTGTAACTTTGCTTAGGTTAGGGTAGGAACAACTTTAGATCAATAGCTAAAATTATGGTAAAGAAAGGAAATTATCACAACCTATGTGACTTTACAAAATATAAAATCAAAGCATAAATCTTTTGAACTTGTATCTCACTCTCGTTCCCTATTATTCATGTCCACAATTTTCTCTTTTTTTAGTTATTTTTTTCTTTTTTTACTTTCTTTTCTTTATAATTTTATATTTTTTTCTCTTCTTTTTTTTTCTTTTCTTTCCGAACTATTCTTGAGGACATATATAGATACTAAGGGAATAAAAAGTAATGTGCTTATATGACATAAAACTCAAATTTTCTCAAATGACATAACAATCACTAATCCTCCCACAATAGGGTATCAAAAGAAAAGGTTAAGCATTCAAAAATGGATTTAGGTTGTAATGTGCTTATTTAAATAAGGAAATGGCTAGTGGCTTAAACTTGGCTACCTAAAGTCAAAAGGGTAGATTTTTAAGCAAGTTAAAAATGGGTATTTCTAATGCCCTTATCACTTTTCATGCACAATCTATGCTAAATATATTTTCGAAAATTACCAAAAATAAATTTTAGAATATATAGATATAAAAGGGTTCTCTTCAAGAAAAATATGGTAATTAGGCTCAAAAGCTCAGAAATTAAGGGTTAAAGTTACTCTGAGCAATAGTTCATTCAAAACAATAAAAAATACATACATAGAGAAAAAAACAACTTAAGAAGAACATACATCAAAGTGCTTTACATAATCATTAATCATTACCCTTTTAAGTGCACACAAAATCCTAAAGCTTAATATCCTTAATCTTAAAGCATAATATCCTTAATATTACTTAAAAATTTCATCAATAAGACCAAAAATTGCAAAATGCAAGAAATTTCATAAATATAGTCCCAAAGATGATCAAATATAAATGCTCCAACAAACATAACCTAACACACAAATGCCAATAATCACACACATACCAAGCATGCAAATATAAACACCTAACTTTCCCACACTTAGAAGGCATAATGTCCTCATTGGTAAGAAACATACAAATCTAAAAGCACAACAACAAAAACAAAACACAGAAACAAAACAAATAAAATTAAAAAGTAAATGGAGTAAAGGAAATTGCCCTCAAGAAGGTCCACTTAGAGATCCAGATGGAGAAGGTGTGAACTCAATGTGTTTTTTGCGAAAAAAACTCATCAACTTGCTACTCATGCTTTTTTTGTCTCTACTCAAAGCTTTCATATGTTTTTCCATTTCATCCACCATAGTAGCAATATTCTAATTATCAGTATCCATAGCATCCAATCGAGTTAGTAGTTGTTGCCAACCCGCAGAACTACCACCTTCACTAGCCTCAGAATTTGACTCTTCATCTTCATCATCCTTATCCTCATCAAAATTTGGACCGCCCTCAGTAATAATGGCTGGTACCTTGGCCTTACCAATTGTATTCTCTACAATGTGTTCCTTATATGAAAAGAAAATAGGGGGTAACCACCTCCCTTCAGTAATTGAGAATTTCTAAAAAATATAGCATTCGACATTGCAATCTTCTCATTTTCTTCAGGCTCAAAACCATCCAATTGACCCAAATAACCTAACATAATACCTATCACTATATGCCCCATGCCTAATGATAAGTGTCAATTATATATAGTTTTTGATATGTTTTTAGTTTTGTTATTTAGTTATTTCGGTTTTATTTAGGTTAAATTAGAGTCAATTTGTTAAATTTTATGTTTTTGAGGTTAATTTCATGTTTTGTTTGATTTTCAGGATAAAATTGATATAAAAGGGCTTAAATTGCAAAAAGGGCAAAGTTTAGGGTCAAAAGTACAAATATTGGAAGTTGATGCAAGAAAATGAGACGTTCAGTCCAAAAGCTTTTCACGTGACCACATGAAATCAGTAAAGAATTCTACCCGTGGCCACGTGAAGACATCAAACTTGGAAGACATGGCCATGTGAAGGGTTAAGTTATTTTCAAACGTGGCCATATGAAAGAGGAATTGAAGGAACCATTGAGGACACGTGACCACGTGTGAGGGAAGGCATAATTCACACGTGGCCACATGTGAAGGAAACCTTATGAACACGTGACCACGTGTGAGGGAAGGCATAATTCACATGTGGCCATATATGAAGGAAGCCTTATGAACACATGACCACGTGTTCAACTACAAAGGAAAGGACGTGGCCACGTGATTCCTACTCCTACTTCGCGAAGGATTTTTGAGTTTCCCGTTTTAGCAGAGTACACTTCCTATTCTGTGTTTGGAGTTAAAGAAGGAATCTACTACGATTTTTCCCTATAAATAGCAGTTAAAAACATCAGAGAAAAGGAGGAATTAGAGATAAACTAGAAAGATCAACTATAAAATTAAGCATTATTCTCCTTTAGTTTGTTTTTACGTTACTTAGTTTTACTGCTTTTCTTCAAACTTTGCTTTTATTTTAAGAATGTCTTGTGAGTAGTTTTCTTTAACTTTTTCTAATGGATACTTGAATCCTTAACTTGTATTGTTATGACTTGAGTTTATTCTTCACTTCAATGCAAGTTGGTTATTTCTTAGTTCTTAAACATAGTCTTATCTTTACTCAATTTTATGTTGATTTTTAACTTGATTAAGCATTGATTAATTAAATGATTTGAGTTGATTATTGACTTGCATGCTCTTAGGTTAATTTATTTGGATTAATACATGATTATAATTTGAATAAGCTATAATTGTATGTTGATTTGAGTAAGTTAAGATTGAGAAAAGGGTAACTAAGAATAGGTGGAAGTTAAATCTCTTGAGAAAGGTTTTAATAGACATCTATGAGACTTAATTTAGTTCTTTATGCTAAGTGTTAAGTTTATCTGAATAAGAAAATTTTGATGCTAGGAATGATAATCTTGAATAAAGTTATTTGGTTTTATTAAACTAAATTCTCCATAATCACTTGTATGTTTTCTTTTATTTAAGTCGTAGCAATACTTGTTAAGGTGGATAGTCCTTTAGTGAAAGTTATTTTTAATATTGATTTTTACCTCATTCAATTTGCTTATCTTCATTAGATCTTTATTTATTTTTAACTCTTTATTTTGTTTTAGTTTGTTTTAGTTTTAAAATTTCAATAATCACAACTTTGGGATTTCTTTTCTTTCTTTTACACACAAAAATTGGTTTTAAAATTGAAATAGCACATACAAGCACAAGTTTCCCTTGGGTTCGATATTATGGGTCATAATCTTATTTCCCTATATTACTAGCCGATCTAGTACACTTGCTAGAATTCGGTCAAGTTTTTGGTGCCGTTGCCAAGGATACATTGGCATTTGTTTATTTATTTTGATTTTAAAGTTATTTTCGTGTTTTTCTTCTCTTCTTCATCTATTTTCTTATTTTCTTTTTGGGTGACTAGTAATTTATGGTGAGAGACAACCCCATCCTACCATTAGACCCTAAAATTGAAAGAACCTTTCATAGGATTAGAAGGTTAAGAGGCAACATGAATGACCTAGAAATAGAACAACCTATGAATGATCCACCACCTAGGATCGAAGAGCAACACATACCCCACCAAGCTCCCGAGAATGGGTATAGATCTAGAACCATTAAGTATTATGCTATCCCTAGGTGGAATAAAGAACATAGAACTATTAGGATTCCTCACCACCAACCCTTTGAGATTAAACCCGCTACCATGACTATGGTAAAAAGAAATAAATTTTTGGGTTCAGACATAGAGGATCCTGCACAACATTTGGATATGTTCTTAGAAGTGAGTGACACTGTGCAAATTCCTAATGTATCGACTGATGCAATTAGGTTGAAACTCTTCCCATTTACCCTCATAGGAAAAGCTAGGGATTGGCTACAAATGCTACCAAATCAATCCATCCATTCTTGGCAATAAATGCAAGAAACTTTTCTTTGCAAGTTCTTCCCACCTACAAAGACTTCCCTCATTAGGAAACAAATTAGTGACTTCCAGCAATTTTATGAGGATCTATTCCATGAAGCATGGGAAAGATTTAGAGGACTTTTAAAAAGTTGTCCACATAATGAAGTTCCTATTTTTCAACTAATGCACATTTTCTATGCAAGTGCCCATCCATCAACAAGATCTTTGCTAGATGCAGCCTCAAATGGTAGTTTCATGAACCAAATTCCCAAAGATGCATTTTTTCTTCTCGATGAGATGGCCACCAATGATGCTCAATGGGCAACCTTTAGAGTAACTCAAAAGAAACAGGGAGTTCATAATATTGATGAAGTAGCCATGTTAAAAGCTCAATTAGAATTAATGGAAAAAAGACATTTAAAAGAAATAAATGAGCTTAAAGCTAAAAATGTTTCTATGCTATCTAATGAAGTTGATTCTTATGAAGGAATTTCAGGACCTTTGGGAATGAAGAATAATGAAGGAATGGTAGAAGAAGTAAATGCCTTGAATCCGTATAGCAACACTTATAATCAGGGATAGAGAAGCCATCCAAATTTTTCATGGAGGGAAGGTAATCAAGGTTCTTCTTCTAACCCTAATCCTAGACCTCAATTTAACCTTAATTAACCCCCTAAAAATCAACTTCCATACCAAAACCAAGCTCCACCACATTACCCAAACCAATACCCATCACAATCATACCACCAACCACCCGGTTTTCAAAAATCTCAACCTCCCCCTCCTTAAGAAAAGAAATCGAACATTGAAAAAATGACTGCAAACTTTATTGCCTCCCAAAATTCAATTTTAGGTAGCCAAAATGCTAGATGGAAATCGTAAAATATTTGGATAAGGAACAAAGAGGCATCCATTAGGAATCTAGAAAACCAAATAGGGTAACTTGCTAGTTCTTTATCTAACCAAACTCAAGGGACATTTCTATCCAATGTAGATCAAAATCCAAAGGAGGAAGCCAAAGCAATCACCTTAAAGAATGGAAAAGAGCTAGAGAAGATTGAAATTGGTAAGAATTCTTCCCCAAGGGTGGAACCGACAACGAAGGAAAGTAATTCTAACTCAGAAAATATTGAAAAAGTGTCTCCTCCGGTTGAGAAGGGTAAAGGTAAGGAAAAACTTGTTTCTACTATTCTTGATGAATCTCAATTACCATTTCATGTTCTAGCTAGAAAAGAGAAACAAAATGAACAATTGAGTAGATTTTTAGACATGTTTAAGAAGCTACATATAAATTTACCATTTACTGAAGCTTTGTTACACATGCCTAAATATGCTAAATTTATGAAAGAATTGTGCACTAATAAGAAAAAGCTAGAAGGCATAGGAATGGTTCAATTATTCGGTAATTGTAGTGCCATATTAAAAAATAAAATTCTTGAAAAATTAGAAGATCCTGGTAGTTTTACATTGCCTTGTGAACTAGGAGGAAATTTTGTTGGGCATGCTTTATGTTATTTGGGTGCTAGTATTAACTTGATGCCTTATTCAATTTGCAGGAAATTGAATCTAGGTGATTTGAAGGAAACCCGAATGTCGATTCAATTGGCAGATAGATCGGTGAAAAGGCCAAAAGGAATCATTGAGAACTTATTGGTGAAAGTCGGAAATTTCATCTTTTCGATTGATTTTGTTGTCATGGACATGGAAGAAGATAGGAAGGTACCATTAATTGTGGGGAGGCCATTCTTGAACACAGCAAAAGCACTAATCGATGTTAATGGACAAACGGTCACTTTAAGATTCAATAAGGAGGAAATGATTTTCAATGTTAATAAAATTTTAAAACACACCTCGTATGATTTTGAAGAATCCATTTACTTTGTTGATGAAGTTCAAGAATGTGCCAACACAAAACAAGAAGATGTCATTCACATTGATGAACTTCAAAGTTGCTTAATGCATCCCAAGACAATGGAAGAGTTGGATACAAAGGAGAAAGAGTTGATACAAAATCTGGAACAAAAGCATATTAAAGATAAGGAAATGGAGGATGAACCATCCCCTCCTAAGGGAGATTCTGAACTTAAAACACTTCCATCTCATTTGAAATATGTATTTTTAAGTGATAATGCTTATCCGATAATTATTTCATCTTCATTAATAGATTTGGAAGAAGAAATGCTCATCGGAGTCCTAAAAAAGCACAAAGGAGCAATTGGTTGGGCAACATCCAACTTGAAAGGAATTAGCCCCAGCTATTGTACACATCACATACCCATGGAGGACGATTTTAAACCGGTGGTGCAACCTCAATGAAGGCTCAACCAAACTATACAAGAGGTAGTGAAAAAGGAGGTATTGAAACTACTTGATGCAGGTATTATCTATCCTATCTCTGATAGTAATTGTGTAAGTCCTGTTTAATGTGTGCCTAAAAAGGGGGGAATGACTGTAGTGATCAATGAAAATGATGAATTCATTCCTACATGCACGGTAACGGGATGGAGGGTATGTATTGTTAGTGTAAGCCCTAGCACCAATACATTGTAATAAAACACTTTAGTTAATAAATGAGGCATTTGTTTTATCAATTGTATTCCTATGCATATCAATTGATAGAACTATCCAAGAATGTTGTTTCAGTTTAAGTTATCATGTGTGAGGCACATGGTTGTAAGACCTTGAAACAAATGAGACTTTATTCTAAATATCCCTAATCAGTCATTGTTATGGAAATAACAAATGAATTAAGACTAGTATGCTCTCTCTGATAAGTTGAGTTATGTCTTACAGATCATAAGGATAAGAGTGTTAATCAGGTATCTAGATTCGATCCACTCATGAGAACACTACATGGTACAAGTCATAAGTGTTTCTCATATGCAAGTTTTGTATCAGAGTTCTTACACCTAAAATCTCTATGAAACTCTTTATGAATTACTGTGTGCTCTGACATACACCTAACGTGCTCATAACAAAGTGACAAGTACGGGTATGATTGGGTATGCATTGATTCATGTTAGAGAGCATGAGAGAAGTGAAGGGATTACCCCTCTCAATAAGAGAGAAAATATCATCGGCCACTTGATCAGTGAACGGAGAAGTGTATGGCCATACCAAGATGAAATAATGAGTAATCATTATTTATCTCAGAGTTCAGTGTCACTGGAATATCAAGAAAGGAATTAATATATATAAGGATGACTAGTTTTATGCCTTATATTAATTCTGATATTTATGGGTAAGGGACTATACAAAATTGCATTAGGTCACTAAATGCCATATGCATTTTCATTTAATTTGGAATGCTATAATATCATGCTAGAGAATATATATAACCTTTGAATTAATTTATTAATTCATTGCCAACATTAAATGGACCTATAGGATCGCACACAAAGCATTGGGCTTAAAATATTTGAATAAAGTATTGGACATTAATTTGGACTTTTAATTAAAGTCAAATTAATGTGTGTAATGGGTTTTAAAATTGCTATTGGACCTTGGTCCCTGAGAGAGAAAAATTCAGCTCACAATGTTTAATTTCAATTAATTAATTAACTTATATTAATTATGTTAATTGAGTATTAAAGCCTAAAAGAATTTAAATTAAATTAAATCATTTAAATAAATAATGAAGTGGCCGAAATTCCAAGATAAAAATCAAGGAATTTCGGCACATGCATATTAATTATGTTAAGTGATTTTATTTAATTAAATGTCTAGTGTTTTATTTCAATTTTGAATTTTAAATTCAAAGGAGCTTAAATATATATATATATATATATATATATATATATATATATATTACTTATTTTTAGGAAGTGATTGAAGTTGAATTAATTATCTTGAGATGGTAAAATTCAGAACAAACACTTGCCAAAAGATAATGATATATATTAGAAAAAAGAAATAAAACCCTAGGGTTACAAATGTGTGGCGTGAAACCCTAGTTTTTCTAAGTTTGGCGTGAACTTCTCTCTCTCTCTCACAAAATTCTTTTGGCCAATTTTCACAAGGAGAAAGGATTGTTCCTCATTCTCTTCTGTTCTTGAGTAGTAATAGTAGCCTAAGAGAAGTACAAAATCAAATTTTGTAGCTTCAAACCATAGCCATTACACAATACTTAATTTGAGAGCTAGCAATCTCGATTTTAAGCCGTCGGTGCAATTGTGTGTGTGAACATAGAGAGGAGTGGCATAAAGGCTGTTCCTTGGCATTGGTGGTGAAGGTCTAAGGCTAAGATATCCTCCTTGGTTGCTGGTCATCATCAAAATCAAGTTTTAAAGGCATCTAAAGTTGTAAGTTTTAAAACCCTAAAATTGCATGTTTCGATTCTTGTCATGGAATTGTATGGCTTGTATGATCAAATTTTATTGTTTTTCGCTGCGTGATCTTTATGTGCATACCATGAAATATTCCATCAGTGGTACCTGAGCCTAATCATGCTTATTTTAGTGCTTTAGATGCATGAAATAATTAATTAAAAATCGTTATTTTAAATACATGCAATGCTGAAATTTTCTGTTTTGAGTTTTTTGCATTGTTTTGGTGTAAAAACGATTTTAATTGATTAGATAGGTATTATAATTAATATGACATGTTAATATAATGTCCTAATATGTTCTAGGAGCTGTTAATGGTCGGATTTAATTGATAATACCTGATGGTACATTTTAATATTAAAACTAGGTGCTATTTGGTATGTTAATTGTTAGTTTAACAACTAGTTTTAAATATTAAATGTAAAAACGATTTTGGCATGTTTGTAAGTGATCTTTAAAGATTAAATATTAGGTCTGGACATATTTTAATTTTGGTTTTAATTCTGGTCCATGACAATTTAATTGATTAATTTTAAAATCACTTAAAACTATGATTAGTTTGTGTTTATTACATGTTTAATCAACATTGTTTGTTTTGTTTTGATTAAAATGGTAAAAACACATTTAGATCAGATTGGTACATAATATTAAATCAATATTTATGACCTTATTTAAATTATTAAATGATTCATAAAATTGATTTAAGTGTTTGTGCATTTTGTGGCATCACATAAGCATTAAACAACTAGTTTTGTTGTTTGTTTGTTTTTGCATGAATGTCGTGTATTATATATATGTTCTTCATGATTATATGTTTTAATTCATGTTAGTACATATTATATGTATTTTTAATGTTTATGGGCTGTATGACATAAAATTAAAAATGGCAAAATTGGAAATTATACTAGAGTTGATTTATAGCACAAATCTAACTAGTTTCTATTTTGGGCTTTTAAGAGAACTTATTCAATAAGAGGATTTAGTCCATTGGGCTTTAGCCTAGGCCCATCATGGGGTCTTCTCTTAAATTTTCAAGTACATGATTTCCATTAATGGGCTTGGCTAAATTAAATAAAATTGGACTTTGTTTTATCCATGAATGTTATGTATATTTATTTACTTGTTTGGTGTGATGAATGGATATGAATGGTGTATTCATGGGCCATGGCTTTTGTAATTAAATATGGCCTACAAGCCATTATATTTTATTGTAAAAGTTTCACTTATTTCTTAGAATAGAATATACTTGAAGACTTTGTAAATGAAGATGAAGCCCACCGGAGTGGAGAAACCAAACTCGAAGATTCTTATGTAATAGTATAGAATCTTAGTTGTAGGTTTTTGGGCCCATGTTTGTCATGCTTTACATTATGTAATTATATATTTATGTGCATGCTATGTATGGATGACAAAGCGTATGCCATATAAGCCATAATAAAATGAATCCCTAAAAATAGAAAGTCACAAAGTTGCCTTCCAAATTCGAAACATGCCAAGGCATCGATCATCGGTCACGTAGACTAGGAGTCCTAGATGCGCTCGATTATCTTTGTGAGGCATGGGTTGTAAATGTAGGTTGGACTTAACATGGAAAGGGATGTCCGGACCTAGGCAACTAATAAATGGGTTTGTGCTATAACATCTTAAGATGTTAGCCCATTTGATCCAAGAGTCATGTATGAGAAATGATTGGAGTTTTCCTACCTAAGTAACTTAACTCGTTAGGTGTACAAACTTAGCTTGACTAATAAGTTGTTGTGAAAAGTGGATCTTGGCCCACATTAAATCACCAACGTGAATTATTTAAAGGGATATTAATTCGGTTTGTGGGATTATAAATAAGACCTCATTTAATCTTGCTAAATTTTATTGTAGATTGAAAATGGCATCTTCAAATAACAATTTCTCATTACGATCGGTCCTTGAAAAGGAAAAATTGAATCGCACCAATTTCAGAGACTGGTCTCGAAACTTAAGAATAGTTCTTAAGCAAGAGAAAAAGTCGTATGTATTGGATGCACCCTTGCCTGAAGAACCTGCTTGGAACGCCTCTGCGGTTCAAAAGGAAACTTTTGAGACTAAGAAGAGTGACTCCAATGATGTGACCTGTCTGATGCTAGCCACTATGGTGCCTGACTTGCAAAAGTAATTCATGGACCAAAAGGCTTATACGATCATGGTGCACCTCAAGGAGATGCTCCAAGAGCAAGCTTATCACGAGAGGTTCGTGACAACAAAGGCCTTGATTTCTTGTAAGATGGCTGCGGGTACTCCTATTAGTACCCATGTACTCAAGATGAAAGGGTATCTTGATACTATTGAGAAGCTTGAGGTACAAGTGCCAAAGGAATTGGCCACTGACTTGATCTTAGGATCATTGACTGATGATTATGATCCATTTGTGAAGAGTTATAACATGCATGCAATGAACAAGTCAGTCATTGAGCTTCATGGGATGCTTAAGAATGCTGAAGAGAACATTCGAAAGACCAATCCCATATTGATGGTTCAAGGGGGTATTAAAAAGGGACCTGCTAAGGGAAAGGGAAAGGCAAAACCCAAGAATGACCTGGCTCGGTTCAAGTCAAGTGGGAGTGCACCTCAGGCCCAATCCAAGCCCAAGGTGCAGAAGCTCAAAGAGAGTGAGAGCACTTGCTTCCATTGCAACAAGATAGGGCATTGGAGGAAGAATTGCGCTCTCTTCAAGGAAGAACAAAAGAAGAATGGAGCTAAGGCATCCAGTTCTGGTATTTTTGTTGTTGAGATTAACCTTTCTATTTCTACCACTTGGGTATTGAATATCGGTTGTGGTTCTCACATTTGTTCAAATGTGCAGGGGCTAAGAAATAGGCGGTTACTTGGGAAGAATGAAGTGGACCTCCATGAAGGGAATGAAGCATGAGTTGCTGCCATGGAGATAGGCGACTATAAACTCACTTTACCTTTCGGAATTTGTTTAGTTTTGAAAAATTATTATTATGTGCCTGCTATGAGCAGAAACATTATTTTAGTTTTATGTTTGGATTTGGATGAATTTGATTTTGTTATTAAAAATGGCAATGCTTGTATTCGTCGCCAAGGCATTTCTTATGGCAATGCCATGTTGTAAAATGGCCTTTATATCCTAGATTTACAAAACAAAGAGTCCATATACAACATTAATACAAAGAGGGTTAAATCAAACGAATTGAACCCTACTTACTTCTGGCATTGTCATTTAGGACTTGCAAACGAAAAACACATTTCAAGACTCCACAAAACTGGAATGCTTGGGTCATTCGACTTAGAGTCTTATGATACATGAGAGCCATGTTTGTATGGAAAAATGACAAATATTCCTTTTAACAAGAAAGGTAAAAGGACTAATGGCTTATTGGAACTAATACATACCGATGTATGTGGACCATTAAGTACACAAGCAAGAGGTGGTTTTAGCTACTTCGTAACGTTTACAGATGACATCAGTAGATATGGTTATATCTATCTAATGAAGAACAAATCTAAAACTTTTGAGAAATTCAAAGAGTTTAAGAACGAAGTGGCGAATACTTAAGCCAAGAGTTTGATAGTCATCTAAAGGAGTGTGGTATTATTTCACAGCTCACTCCTCCCGGAATGCCACAATGGAATGGTGTGTCCGAAAGGAGAAATCAAACTCTATTGGACATGGTTCGATCTATGATGAGTCAAGCTAATCTTCCTATCTCTTTTTGGGGTTATGCATTAGAAAATGCTGCATTTCTATTAAACCATACTCCAACTAAAGCAGTTGAGAAAACACCATACAAGGTATGGACTGGGAAAGAACCCAATATGTTTTTTCTTAGGATTTGGGGCTGTAATGCACATGTTAAGAAATTAACATATGACAAACTAGAGTCCAAATCCAGTGTTTGCTTGTTTATGGGTTATCCCAAAGAAACAAAGGGATACTACTATTATTCACAAGCCAAAAACAAAGTATTTGTTCCTCGCAAGGTTGTTTTCTTGGAAAAGGAGTTCCTTATCAAGAAAGACAGTGGGAGTAAAGTAGAACTTGGAGGAATTCAAGTGCCACAAACTCCTATAGAGGAAGATTTAGAAATGGGATCAAGTTCACAACTAGTTGTGGAACAATAACCCATTACACAATAACCTAAGGTCTGGTAGGGTACGTCGGGAGATTGAGAGATATGGATTTCTAATCACCGATAGTGACATTATTGAGTTAGTAGATCATGAGGATCCTACTACCTAATGAGAAGCTATTGAGAGCCTAGACTCAAAAAATTGGCTTGAAGCCATGAAATCCGATATGCAATCAATGTACGATAACCAGGTTTGGACCTTGGTTGATCCACCGGAAGATGCTAAGGTAATTAAATGCAAGTGGCTATTTAAACTCAAAGCTGATAAGACCTACAAAGGTAGACTACTAGCAAAAGGTTTTCGACAAACTCATGGTGTAGACTATGACGAGACCTTTTTGCCTGTAGCCATGCTCAAGTCCATTACGATTTTGCTTGCGATAGCTGCATATCATGATTATGAGATATGGCAAATGGATGTCAAAACTGCTTTCCTCAACGAAAATTTACTTGAGGATGTGTATATGACACAACTTGAAGGTTTTTTCAATCCCAAGCATCCTAAGAAGGTTTGCAAGCTTCAAAAATCCATTTATGGATTAAAGCAAGCATCCCGAAGTTGGAATCTTCATTTTGATGAGGTAGTCAAAGAATTTGACTTCATCAAGAATGAAGATGAGCCTTGTGTGTACAAGAAGGTTAGTGGGAGCATAGTAGTATTTTTGGTCCTATATGTGGACGATATCCTTCTAATTGGGAATGACATTCCAACATTGCAAAAGGTTAAGCAATGGTTGGGAAAATGTTTCTCAATGAAAGACTTAGGTGAAGCCGAGACAATACTTGGTATTCGAATCTATAGAGATAGATCGAATCGGCTTTTGGGACTAAGTCAAGAAAAGTACATAGACAAAGTACTAAAGCATTTTAGTATGGGAGACTCAAAGAAAGGGTACATACCTTTGGCTTTGGGAGTTCCTTTGACTAAAGAACAGTGCCCTAAAACCAAATAGGAAAGGGACAACATGAGTAGAATCCCATATGCATCTGCTATTGGATCTATCATGTACGCTATGTTATGTACTAGGTTGGATGTTGCTCATGCGTTGAGTATAACCAATAGGTTTCAGCAAGACCCTAGTGAGAAGCACTGGTCTTCTGTAAAAGGGATTCTGAAGTACCTGAGAAGGACTAAAATCACTTCTTGGTGTATGGTGGTCAAGAAGAGCTTGTCATACAAGGTTATGCCGATACAGCTTTTCAGACCAGCACTCAGGATTTTAGATAACAATCTGGGTTTGTTTTTGTTTTGAATGGTGGTGCTGTTAGCTAGAGAAGCTCGAAGCAAGAGACCGTTACCAACTCAACTACTGAATCTGAGTATATTGCAGCGAGTGAGGCTTTAAAAGAGGTTTTTTGGATTAAAAATTTCATTTCTGGATTAGGAGTGGTCCCAAGCATCCTAGATCCATTAGAAATTTTTTCTGACAACAACGGGGCCATCGCACAGGCCAAAGAGCCCTGGTCACACCAGAAATCCAAACACATACTCAGGAGGTACCACCTGATCAGAGAAATCATTGATCGTGGGAACGTCAAGGTTAGCAAGATAGCAAGTGAAGACAATGTAGCAGATCCTTTGATGAAACAATTGCGTCCAAATCTGCACAAAGCTCATTTGAGAGCATTCAATCTTAGGGTTATGCCCAATTGGGACTAGTGCTAGTGGGAGATTGTTAGTGTAAGCCCTAGCCCCAATACATTGTAATAAAATACTTTAGTTAATAAATGAGGCATTTGTTTTATCTATTGTATTTCTGTGCATATCAATTGATAGAACTATTCAAGAATGTTGTTTCAGTTTAAGTTCTCATGTGTGAGGCACATGGTTGTAAGACCTTGAAAAAAATGAGACTTTATTCTAAATATCCCTAGTCAGTCATTGTTATGGGTATACAAATGAATTAAGACTAGTATGCTCCCTCTGATAAGTTAAGTTATGTCTTACGAAACATAAGGACAAGAGTGTCAATCAGAGATCATAGATACATGTTTAAAACATGGTATCTGGATTTGATCCACTCATGAGAACACTATATGATACAAGTCATAAGTGTTTCTCATATGCAAGTTTTGTATAGGAGTTCTTAGACCTAAAATCTCTATGAAACTCTTTATGAATTACTGTGTACTTTGACATACACCTAACGTGCTCATAACAGAGTGACAAGTAAAGGTATGATAGGGAATGCATTGATTCATGTTAGAGAGCATGAGAGAAGTGAAGGGATTACCCCTCTCAATAAGAGAGAAAATATCATCGGCCACTTGATCGGTGAACTGAGAAGTGTGTGGCCATACCGAGATGAAATAACGAGTAATCATTATTTATCTGAGAGTTTAGTGTCACTAGAATATCAAGAAAGGAATTAATATATATAAGGATGACTAGTTCCATGCCTTACATTAATTCTGATATTTATGGGTAAGGGACTATACAAAATTACATTAGGTCACTAAATGCCATATGCATTTTCATTTAATTTGAAATGCTATAATATCTTGTTAGAGAATATATATAGCCTTTAAATTAATTTGTTAATTCATTTCCAACATTAAATGGACCTATAGGATCGAACACAAAGTATTGGGCTTAAAATATTTGAATAAAGTATTGCACGTTAATTTGAACTTTTAATTAAAGTCAAATTAATGTGTTTAATGGGTTTTAAAATTGCTATTAGACCTTGGTCCATGAGAGAGAAAAATTCAGCCCACAAGGTTTAATTTCAATTAATTAATTATCTTGTATTAATTAAGTTAATTGATTATTAAAGCCTAAAAGAATTTAAATTAAATTAATCCATTTAAATAAATAATGAAGTGGCCGAAATTCCAAGATAAAAATCAAGGAATTTTGGCACATGCACATTAATTATGTTAAGTGATTTTATTTAATTAAATGTCTTGTGTTTTATTTCAAATTTGAATTTTAAATTCAAAAGAGTTTAAATCAATATATAATACTTATTTGTAGCTTCAAACCATGGCCATTACACAATACTTAATTTGAGAGCTAGCAATCTCGATTTTAAGTCGTTAGTGCAATTGTGTGTGTGAACATAAAGAGAAGTGGCGTAAAGGTTGTTCCTTGGAATTGGTGGTGAAGGTCTAAGGCTCAAATATCCCCCTTGGTTGTTGGTCATCATCAAAATCAAGTTTTAAAGGCATATAAAGTTGTAAGTTTTAAAACCCTAAAATTGCATGTTTCGATTCTTATCATGGAATTGTATAGCATGTATGATCAAATTTTATTGTTTTCCGCTGTGTGATCTTTATGTGCATACCATGACATATTCCATCATGTATTGACTATAGGAGGCTGAATAATGCCACTAGAAAAGACCATTTTCCATTGCCTTTTATTGACCAAATGTTAGAAAGATTGGCAGGAAATAAATTTTATTTTTTCTTAGATGGATATTCGAGGTACATGCAAATACCTATAGCCTCGGAAGACCAAGAAAAGACCACATTCACATGTCCATATGGAACATTTACATATAAGAGAATGCCTTTTGGTCTTTGTAATGCACCTACCACATTTCAATGTTGCATGATGGCCATATTTCATAACTTTATTGAAAAATTTATGGAAGTTTAAATGGATGATTTCACTATTTATGGTCATGATTTTGAATCTTGTTTGCATAATCTAGCATTGGTTTTGAAAAGGTGTCAAGAAACTAATCTTGTGCTAAATTGGGAAAAATGTCATTTCATGGTTAGATAAGGCATTGTTTTAGGGCATAAAATTTTTGAAAAAGGCATTGAGGTTGATAAAGCAAAAGTTGATGTGATAGAAAAATTACCTCCACCAACTAGTGTAAAGGGCATTAGAAGTTTTCTTCGTCATGCCGGGTTTTATCGTCAGTTTATCAAGGACTTTTTTAAAATTGCCAAACCACTTTCTAATTTATTACTTAAAGATGCTGCATTTAACTTTGATGCTGAGTGCTTGCAGGCTTTTAACCTATTAAAGCAAAAATTAGTTAGTACACTGGTCATTGCATCGCCTGATTAGAGCTTACCATTTGAAATTATGTGTGATGCAAGTGATTATGCAGTTGGAGTAGTCTTAGGACAGCGAAAGGAGAAGATTCTCTACACCATCTATTATGCAAGCCATACACTCACCGAAGCCCAAGTAAATTACACTACTACGGAGAAGGAGCTCTTGGCAATAATCTTTTCGTTTGAAAATTTCAGGTCTTACCTCTTAGGATCCAAAATTACAGTGTGGTCGGACCATGCTACATTGAGACATCTTTTCGCCAAGAAGGATTCTAAACCAAGACTTATCCGATGGGTATTACTATTCCAAGAGTTTGATGTTGAAATCAAAGATAAGAAAGGAGCAGAAAATCTTGTAGCTAACCATCTATCTAGATTGGATCATGCTAGCATCGAAAAGGGAGAAATTTCTGACTTATTTCCCGATGAACATATTTGTGCTTGTTATACTTATGAAAAATTAGTTCCATGGTATGCTAATATAGCCAATTTTCTTGCAAGTGGTTATCCTCCTAAGGAGTTTACTTGGCAACAAAAGAAAAAGCTCATAGTTGATGCCAAGCATTACCTTTGGGATGATCCATATCTTATCAAGATATGCCCGGATCAAGTACTAAGAAGGTGTTTACCGGAATTGGAACACAAATCTATCATGCAACAATACCATGGAGGTGAAGTTAGGGGACATCACGAACCAAATAGAACAGTTTAAAAGATACTCCAATCAGGTTTTTTCTGGCCTACTTTGTTTGAAGATGTAAGATATTTTATAACAACTTGTGATAGATGCCAACACGTAGGAAATATATCAAAAAGAGATGAGATGCCTATGAACAATGTGCTAGAAATAGAAATCTTTGATGTATGGGGCATTGATTTTATGGGACCTTTTCCAAATTCATTTGGGTTTGAGTATATCTTGGTAGCAATAGATTATATGAGTAAATTGGTAGAGGCAATAGCTACTAGAACATGTGATGCAAAAATTGTGCTTGAATTCATTAGGAAGAATATTTTCACTAGATTCGGAGCACTTAGAGCTATTATAAGTGATGGAGGCAAACATTTTGTCAACCATCAATTCAAGACCTTGCTTAAGAAATTTAGTGTTAAGCACAAAATCACAACCCCATACCACCCTCAAGCCAATGGACAAGTGGAAGTATCTAATAAGGAGTTGAAATCAATCTTAGAGAAAATAGTAAATAACTCTAGAAAAGATTGGTCTCTTAGGTTAGATGAGGCTTTATGGGCTTATCGAACTGTATTTAAAACTTCTATAGGTATGTCTCCCTTTAGAATTGTTTTTGGAAAAGCATGTCACCTTCCAGTCGAATTAGAACATAAAGCTTATTAGGCTACAAAATTTCTTAACTTTGATTTGAGAAATGCAGGAGAAAAAAGAAAATTACAGCTCAATGAACTCGATGAAATTCGACAATGGTCATATAACAATGCTGCGCTTTATAAAGAAAAGACCAAACAGTGGCATGACAAGCATTTGAGGGTAAAAGATTTTGGTCCGGGAATGTTAGTACTTCTTTATAATAGTCGTCTTCATTTGTTTCCAGGAAAACTTAAATTGAAGTGGCTTGGACCATATCAAGTGATGTCAAGCAATAATTTTGCTGTAGTGACGATCAAAAGCTTAAAGGATGGACGTGAATTTACAGTTAATGGTCATCGACTCAAACCATACCAAATCGGACAACAAGAGGTTGCTGAAGCAACCATGGTTCTTCAAGATACTTATAAAATAGTTTGGAGAGTCTAGTTGGAGACTCTAAAAACTTAGAACTTCAAATTTCTTTCTCTTTTATGTTTTCAATCAAATTTTGTGTTTTTTGCATTTTTGTGTTTTGATTCATGAAAAAAGTACATTAACAAGGTTTTAAAATGAAGACATGTTTTTCCTAGAAAAGAATTGGTGTTTTCAAAGCTTGAAATGGCAAAATTAGCGTATTTGTTTCAAAATATGCAATGGAGGTAGAAAAAAATGCATGTACACGTGACAACATGTGGCTTTCCCTTAGCCGTCACGTAGCCATGGGTTGCTGCACTGTCCCAAGATTAGTTAAGACACTTGACCACGTATATTTCACAAGAGAACTTCATGTGGCCATGCTTGAAGTTACTGTCCTCTCTTTTAAACATCACGTGGCCACGCATATTCCAAGAGAAATAATCATGTGTCCACGGCTTAAGTCACTGGCCTTTCCATTTTTAATTCACATTACCACATGAAATTCAAGGGTAACCATCACGTGGCCATGCATGCACAAGGAACAAAGGCACACGTGACCACGTGTGGTTCTTCCCATGAACTTCACGTGGCCACGTCCCACACTTCTGCCTTAAAAACACTTCACGCGATTTTTCGTTTACATCTTCTTCATATAGTTTTTGCTCTCAAACCGTGCCCACATCTCACTAACACAAATTTCACTCGTGACCACGAATTTTTCACTCATCACCGATCATCACCATCTCCGACCACCATTTGCTCTCTTTCTTTGTCATTTTTCTCTCTCCTACCTATGATCTCTTCTTTTTCCACACATTCTCCGCTAAACTAGGGTTTTTCACAACTCACACACACTACTTCAATTTGGTGCTGTATTTTGGTTCAGTTCTCATCATCAAGTAAGTATCTACTCTCCTTACTTCTTATTTGTCATTTCCACATCATTCATTTCATTGTTTTGTGCCTTATTGCTTATGAATGTTTGGTTTTGAGGTTACTTTACACTTAACATTTTGTTGTCATGTTAATTCCTTTTGTCACTTTGGATGTTTATGAGTTTACATGCATGTCATAGATGCTTGGTATGCAATTGGGTAATGAACAATCTTTGTTATGATCTTTAAATTGATACTCAAACTTGTGCCCATAATATGCTCGATGAAATGCACCAATGAGTTTTTCTTTCAAAACATTTAACTTTCACTCTTTGGATAGCATGTTTATGATTTGCATTGATGCTGTACAACCTAGTTCACTTCCTGCAAGATTGATTCATGACTTTATTCATGCATAATAGGCATTATTTTGACATATTCTTTGTGCTTAACCGTTGAATACATGTTATGCCTATCATTTTGATCTTCACCTATATACAGTGCATTATTGCTATCAATTTTTCATTTCATCTAAGTGTGCTTCAGTTCATTCAATGCATGATTCATGTGCTTGCACCTTAGTATATTTTGGGTTATGAATTGAATTGACACTTACATTATGTTTTCCTTTCTTTTTAGTGGCACCTCAATGGACCAAATATTCTGATGTAGCAAGTTCTTCTGATGTACGCATTCCGTCATATGTGGACAAGGCTAAGATCAATAAATTTGACTACTTCAGCAAGTGTACCTATGTCCAGCTCGCTTATGTAAGTCAATTGTTTCTTAATGTTCCAACTAGAAATCTGTGGGATCATGATATAGAACCATTGATCCAAAATATTGGCTGGCAGCAGTTCATTGCAAAGAAACCGAAAGTATATCCAGATATGGCATGAAATTTTCTGTATTCTTTTGAATGCTACATTAAGAGAGATGTAGAGGACGGCACAGTCGGTTTTAAGTTTGGTAAGAAAGGATATTCCTTGACTTTTAGTCAGTTTTCTGAAATTTTAGGATTTGTGCCAAATGCCCCAACTGAATTGGAAGATGCATCCCCTATGGAGAATTGGGAACAAATCAAGGATCTTGAATTAGATGAGCCATGGGTAGGGGGACAATGCAAGGTCCATGCTTTAAGAAATCATGCATTAAGAATCATTCACCGATTTTTGGCAAAGCGTTTGTACAATAATTTGAAGAATGCAAGCACTATTAGGGTGTCTCAAGCAATGGTTCTCCGATGCATGATGGATGTCATAGCAATCAATGGAGCGGGAATTATAGCAGCTTGGATTAAAGAATTGTAGAAAATGCCAGGACATATGGATACTATTTCCATTGGATGGATAGCTACAGTGATGGTAATTGCAGTTGAACATCCGGGTTATGGAGACTCACTTCTAGGAGAATTACCTTGCATTGATAACAAGATGCTCAAGAGCATGAAAATTTTGATTCTTAGGCCTCGAGCTCATTGGGCAACCCGGGAGGAATACCTAAGAGAGAACAATATTCAGATTGAGGAGTAGCAGGAGGAACCAAATGAGGAGTATATTGCCACAGCTGTGCCTTCCCCCATCAACGAACCTATAACACCTGAATAGGAAGGTCTATTTAATCAATTAAGTAGCCATTTGGATGCTCAACAAATTAGGCTAGATCAAATGCAAGGAAGATTGGACATGCTTTGGGATACGGTGATGGCAGGCAATAGGACTGTTGAGCATTTTATCCACCACTTTTGGTAGCAATTTCCTCCACCTCCGCCTCCATCGGAATAGATCATCATTTGCTATGGACAACATAATTTTGAGGAGGGGGTAGCCTCCTTTTAGGGAGTTTGTCTTTAACTTTTCTTTTTCTTTTTCATGAATTGGGTTTTGTTTTGTATGTTGTGTTTTGTTTTCTTTTATTTTGTTTCTTTTGTAAGTTTGTTTGTTTCTTAAGTATGTAAAACTTATTAAAGACTTATGTAGTTCACCTTTTCACTTAATTTGCATGATAACTTAGTTTGCCCTAGTTGACTTCAAAACTTTGAACAAATTGAGCTTGGATATGGAATATGCATGTTTCTAGCCTTTGCTTAGCAAGAGAACATCTATATTGTTTAATAAATCTTTAGATAGGTTAATCTTCAGCTTGATAAATATTTGTTAGTTTCCAAATTCTTGAAAGCACTTAGACCAATTTTTGACTTAAAGAAAAATCAATACAATAAAGTAGTGAAGTAAGGAAATTTAGAGCACTAGAATGTTCCTCATCACCCTTCAAAGCACTTGAATAGTTCAAACAACTTAGAAAATGATCTATGCAACAGTTGTTTTTATAAACTCTCTTAAAGACTTGTTGTCCTACCTTGATGAAATTGTCCTTTTGTTAAGGCATACCATTAATATTTTCTTGTTATACCTAATGTTTTAACCATATAACCTAAAAAGCTTTTATCTCACCTTTTGGAATTGGCCACTTTAGGATTAAATGGATATGTAAGGAGATTAAAAGTTCTGTTGGGTTTAGCAAGAAAGTCTTATCAAGTGAGAAAACTACCTTGTATACCTTGAGATTATTAGAAGTAACTTGTAAACGCTAGTTTCTTAAAAAAAATAGAAAAATGTTTGAAGTTTGAGAAAAGGAAAAAAAGAAAGAAAAAGAGAGCTAGAAAATATGAAAAAATTTAAATGTGGGGTAGTACAAAGAAAAATAAATGAAGAAAAAAAAACATAATGACTTCTTGGTAAAGGGCACAGTATCTCTTAAAAGAAAGTTTGAAAGTGAGGTAAGAATGAGAAAAATATGTTGTTGAAGTTATTGGGGTTTAGTAATCTATTTTATCTTAGAGTGGCTATTCATTTTGATTATCTTTTATCCATTCTTTATTAACTAATACCTTAGCCCCATTACAACCCTTGAAAGACTTAAATGATTTTAAGTTTGTTTTGAGTTGTTTAGCGAAGATGACCTACGGGTTCCGGTGCTAAAGGAGATGCCTATTGTGTTTCTAGAGTTTCAAGCGTGAAACCGGGTGTATGCTTATGCATTTATTTATTCTATACTTCATTATCTAGTTGTGTTGATGTTTTGATTTTCAAAATTGCTTAAAATGATTTAGTCTTGCACACACTCAAGGAAGCTAACTCATATTCTCTTGTTCGAAGTTGATCTATTTGGAGATTATATTAAATGCTTTTGTAAGAATGTTAAGTTTGGTTTTGAAATTGCATATCTTTGTACAAGTTTGATAGTTTTGAAGGTGGAATTGTTCTAATTTGCTTGAGGGCAATGAAGGTTTAAGTGTGGGAGATTTGATAAGTGTGAATTATATATAGTTTTTGATATGTTTTTGGTATTGTTATTTAGTTATTTCGGTTTTATTTAGGTTAAATTAGAGTTAATTTGTTAAAGTTTATGTTTTTGAGGTTAATTTCAAGTTTTATTAATTTTCAGGATAAAATTGATATGAAAGGGCTTAAATTGCAAAAGGGCAAAGTTTAGGGTCAAAAGTGCAAATATTGGAAGTTGATGCAAGAAAACGAGACTTTCAGTCCAGAAGCTTTTCACATGACCACGTGAAATCAGTGAAGAATTCTACCAGTGGCCACTTGAAGACATCAAACTTGGAAGACATGGCCACGTGAAGGGTTAAGTTATTTTCAAACGTGGCCACGTGAAAGAGGAATTAAAGGAACCATTGAGGACACGTGACCACGTGTGAGGGAAGGCATAATTCACACGTGGCCATGTGCGAAGGAAGCCTTATGAACACGTGACCATGTGTTCAACTACAAAGGAAAGGACGTGGCCACGTGATTCCTACTCCCACTTCGTGTAGGATTTTCGAGCTTCCTGTTTTAGCAGAGTTCACTTCCTATTCTATGTTTGGAGTTCAAGAAGGAATCTACTACAATTTTGCCCTATAAATAGCAGTAAAAAACATCAGAGAAAAAGAGGAATTAGAGATCAACTATAGAATTAAGCATTATTCTCCTTTAGTTTGTTTTTACGTTACTTAGTTTTACTGCTTTTCTTCAAACTTTGTTTTTATTTTAAGAATGTCTTGTGAGTAGTTTTCTTTAACTTTTGCTAAAGGATATTTGAATCCTTAACTTGTATTGTTATGACTTGAGTTTGTTCTTCACTTCAATGCAAGTTGGCTATTTCTTAGTTCTTAAACATAGTCTTGTCTTTACTCAATTTTAAGTTGATTTTTAACTTGATTAAGCATTGGTTAATTAATTGATTTGAGTTAATTATTGACTTGCATGCTCTTAGGTTAATTTATTTGGATTAATACATGATTATAATCTAAATGAGCTATAATTGTGTGTTGATTTGAGTAAGTTAAGATTGAGAAAAGGGTAACTAAGAATAGGTGGAAGTTAAATATCTTGAGAAAGGCTTTAATAGATATCTAGGAGACTTAATTCAGTTCTTTATGCTAAGTGTTAAGTTTATCTGAATAAGAAAATTTTGATGCTTGGAATGATAATCTTGAATAAAGTTATCTGGTTTTATTAAACTGAATTCTCCATAATCACTTGTATGTTTTCTTTTATTTAAGTTATAGCAATACTTGTTAAGGTGGATAGTCCTTTAGTGAAAGTTGTTTTTAATATTGATTTTTACCTCATTTAATTTGCTTATCTTCATTAGATCTTTATTTATTTTTAACTCTTTATTTCTTTTTAGTTTTAAAATATCAATCATTACAACTTTGGGATTTCTTTTCTTTTTTTACACACAAATGTTGGTTTTAAAATTGAAATAGCACATACAAGCACAAGTTTCCCTTGGGTTCGATATTTTGGATCATAATCTTATTTCCCTATATTACTAGCCGATCTAGTACACTTGCTAGAATTCGGTCACCTACCATTTTAGTTTTTGAAATGGACGCATTATACAATCCATCAAAAATAAATGAGATAGAATATAGGGTCTTCTTAGCTTGTAACAAAGACAACACAAACAAATCCTTTGCTTGGACTTTATTGCTCTCAACTCATGCAAACAAAAGCATGGCACAAATCTTGTGGAATAAAAGCAAAGCATTATTCTTTATAAGCCTATTGGTTGAATTTTTGGGTTCAAAACTACCGAAACGAGTAATTTTCCTCTAAGTTTTAGAAGGCACAAATTGCTGAGAAATAAAAACTTACCCATTAAGAGGAAAACAAAACCAATCATGCATCTCAACAAACCTAAAAACATACTACTCCCCCTCATGCCTAAATTTAAATTGATTTTTCTTTTCATCAACATATTGTAAAGTCACAAAAAATTCCAAGGCCTAGTCTCTTCTAACAAGCAATTTCATATGCATAAACAATTCCCATTTCATGAATTTTAAATATTTACCAAAATCTTAATCAGTACCTAGGGTTTTTAATAAGTTAAAATGTATATGCCACATGCCCAAAATTTCTTTCTTACAGAAAAATTCACACCTTTTCCCCTTCTCTTCAAAAAATAATAGAAATGACATTTAAAAAGGTGAGAAAGAATAGTATAACCTATCTTATGTGAAGAAGTTGAGACAATCTTTCCTTTGCCCTTGTTTTCTATTAACTTCTGACAAACCATGGTCAAATTACAGCAAAATAGCAAGAACGTAAAAAGAAAAGCAAGAAGAAAACTCAAAAATTTGAGGAAGATAGGAAAATAAGAGAGAAATATGGAAGATAAAAGAGAGAAAATTGAAAATCTGAAGAAGAATAGAGAAGAAAATGAAATGAGGAAGATGAAAAATTCAAATTTAAGGGGGGTTTGGACCGTTGCATCAGTCAAATCCCTAAAAATTTTCAAAATCCACCCTTTGTCGTGCTCGTGATAGAAGGCAAAATTCTTGAATCACTTACATGGCCATGCTCTTAAACTACAACACACTTGTGACATATAGGAATGAAAATTTTAAAGAACGAATGGTCGCACTTTCAACTAATGTCACTCTCATAATAGTAGTAAATGAAACAAATAAAGTGAATGGTCGCACTTGCAATAGAGCCAAAAGGGTTAAAAAATTTTAAAATGCAAAAAAATTCAATCATGTCAATTTACAAAGACAAAAATAAATTTTGTGGAGCAACTCACAAACTTAAATATTAACAATAAAAACTAAGTAAAACATAAAATTAAAGCAACACAACTGAATATAAATTTAAATAGAAAGAACATTTAATTAGATTTCAAACCAGTGTCATCAATCACACTAAGAGAGATACATGAAACCTCTCTCCCATGGAAAGTTCCTTCTAAATAGACCTTACACCGCTGTCCATTAGCCTTAAATAATTACCCTTTTGTATTCTTTAATTCTAAATATCCATAATAGAAAAAAATGAGTTACTTCAAATGGAGCATTCTAATGAGATTTAAGTTTCCTGAGGAACATCTTTAGTATTGAATTATGAAGAAGTACCTTGTCCCTTACCTTAAAACTCTTATGACGTATATGTACATCATGCCACTTCTTAGTTCTCTCTTTATATATCATTGCATTTTCATAAGAACTAAGACATAACTCATCTAACTCATTTAATTGCAAACATCTCTTAGAACCAACTAATTGCAAATCAAAATTAAATGCTTTAATTGCCTAAAATGCCTTATGTTCTAACTTAACTGGTAAATGACAAGCTTTTCTAAAGATTTACCTATATGGAGATATGCTAGTAGGGTTTTAAATGCTATACAATATGCCCATAATGCATTAGTTAACTTATGTGTCCAATCCTTCCTTAAATTTGAAACAGTCTTTCTAAGGATCCATTTCAATTCCCAATTAGACACTTCTACTTGACTACTTGTTTATGGGTGATAGGTTGTAGCTACTCTATGATATACTCCATACTTATACATTATTGAAGTAAAAGTGTACCTCTATCACTTACAATGGCTCTTGTCACTCCAAATCTTGAGAATAACTTTTTCAATAACTTGGTTACCACTTTCGAGGCATTAGTTGGTGTTGCTATTGCTTCCACCTATTTTGAAACATAATTTACTCCAACAAAGATGTAACTCTACCTATACAAAGTAGGAAATAGACCTATGAAGTTGATTCGCCACACGTTGAATATTTCTATCTCTAAAATACTAGACAATGGCATCTCATCCCTCTTGCCAATGTTGCCAACCCTTTGACAACATTCACATCGAGCAACAAAAGAACATGCATCTTGAAATCATGTAGGCTAATAAAAACCACATTCAAGCACATGAGTTGTTGTCTTATTGCTTTTATTATGGCCTGAATACATGGCTAAATGACAATGGGTTAAAATATTGGCATATTCTTCCTTACCTACACATCGTCGAATTACACCATCACCATAAATTTTGAACAAGAATGACTCCTCCTAAATGTAATATTTAACATCTAAAAATAACTTTTTCCTTTGTTAATATGTCATATCATATGGTATAATACCTACAACAATAAAGTTAGCAAATTTAGCAAACCAAGGAGTACTTAAATGCCTTACCAACATAAAAGCTTTATTAGAAAAATCTTTATTTATTTCATCTAAAACCCCTATAGGACCTTGATCATTCTCCAACCATGATAAATGATCAATAACTAAATTCTTAAATCCTTTTTTATCTCTTATTTCAATATCAAATTCTTACAATAAAAAGACCAAACAAATAAGTTAAGGCTTTGCATCTTTCTTCACAAATAAATATCTTAGAGTTGTATGATCAGTACAGATAATAAATTTTGACCCTAACAAAGAAGAACAAAATTTATCATATGCAAATACTACAACAAGCATTTATTTTTTTGTTGTGGTGTAGTTTAATTGAGGACTTGACAATGTGTGACTAGCATAGTAACTAACATGCAAACGTTTATCTCTATGTTGACCTAAAACACAACCAACCGCTAAGTCACTAGCAAAACACACGATCTCAAATGGAAGACTCCATTTAGGTGAAGTAATAATAGGAGCACTTAGAAGAGCCTTTTTCAAGCTCCCAAATGCTTCTGTGCATTCAACAAAAAAAATAAAAAGGCATATCCTTCACTATAAGATTGGTTGAAGGTTTAGCAATCAAAGAAAAAACTTTAATAAACCTTATATAAAAACTTGTATGACCTAAGAAAGACCTATCACCTTTAATTGTAAAAGGTAGAGGTAATTTATCAAACAATTTAGTTTTAGCTCTATCAACTTTAAGGCCTTTCCAAGAAATTTTATGGCCTAATATTGTACCCCCTTTTACCATGAAATGACACTTCTCCCAATTAAGTACCAAATTGGATTCCTCACATCTAGACAAAACTCTATATAAGTTATGCAAGCACAAGTCAAATGAGTTACCATACATAGAAAAGTTATCCATGAAAACTTCCATGATTTCCTTAATCTTATCACCAAAAATTACAGTCATACATTTTTAAAAAGTTGCTGGTGCATTACACAAACCAAAAGGCATTTTCTGTAAGCAAATGTTCCATAAAGACAAGTAAATGTTATTTTCTCTTGATCATTAGGGTAAAAAAAATTTAAAAATAACCATAAAAACCATTAAGGAAATAATAATGAGAATGACCAGTAATGTGCTCTAACATTTGATCTATAAAAGATAAAGGAAAATGATCCTTTCTAGTAACAGAATTTAATGTCCTCTAATTTATACAAACCCTCTAACCAGTGGTCGTTCATATAGGAGTCAATTCTCCATTCTCATTTTTACAATAGTCATACCCTCTTTCTTAGGAAAACATTGACTTGGACTCACCCAAGCACTATCCAAAATTGGATAAATTATACCAGCATCAAGTAATTTTATTACTTCTTTCTTAACTACTTCTTTCATATTTGGGTTAAGTCTCCTTTGTCTATATACCTTAGTTGATATCCATCCTCCATAAGAATTTTATGCATAACTACACTAGGGCTAATTCCCCTAAAATCAGAAATTTGCCATCCTATGTTTTTAATTCTCTTCCTAGCAACTTGTAAAAGTAAAGTTTCTTGTATGAAAGTAAGCTTGCTAGAAATTATAATAGGCAAAGTTTTATTAGCACCTAGAAAATGCGTACCTCAAATGGCTTGGTAATTATTTCAACTCAACAACCGAAGGACTTACAATAGATGGTGAAAGTGGTTCCTTACTTTTATGTAAAATCTCAGGTCGACAATCAACTTATTCCACCTCATCTTGAGCCTCCTCTTCAATGCTTACTTCTTCTTGATCCTTATTTTCTAAAAGTTTTAAGACATAAGCATTAATTAGATCAAGTTTCATGCATACATTTTCATTTATAAGATACTTAAGTGCTTTATCCATATAATACTCAACACTTTCTTCTCCTATTCTCAATATTAACTTCCTTTCCGAAAAATCCACTAATGTCCTACTAGTATTCATAAATGGTCTTCCAAAAATCAAATGGCAATTTTAATCATATGCAAAATCAAGAATGACAAAATCTGTAGGTGTGACGTATGTTAGAGGCTACCCTTTATTTTAGGGTTCTCTTTCGAGGGCTCTCTTTTAGGGCTCGAGACTGAATGAGGGTCACTTTTAATCATAAATTGGTACTTTAAAATAAGAAAGGATTAATCTCTAATTATTATTGATAGTCAACACCTGAAGGCATATACTAGTGGGCTCAAAAAGGTAGGTGTCATAGACCCGTCACCCAACAAGATGTTGGGAATTGAATTTCTACCTCATTTTGATGCCCAAATAGAGACTGGTGTTCGGTACATCCCTCTTATTAGGCATTTTAGTTAGGTGTCAATTTATAATTGAGTTTTAGAATTTATCCTCTCTCCTCTCTTGCTCAATGAATTTTATGATAAAATTAAGTAAACATTCAATTCAAGTAAATAAAGCAGTAAAAAAACCTACTTAATTATTACATAAGCAAATTATCCTAAAGAATAATTTAAGGCAAAATCAATATGCATACATAAAATAAGCTATTGATTTAATGTGGAAGTCTTAACTTTCTCATGCATTTTTACAAAAAGGCATTTATTACATAGTGTGGTTTTGGGTAAAAAATTGGACATTGGTCTATGTTTTGTAAAAGAACCCAATTTATTTACTAGAAAACACTTTTAGTGTCTTTTTTATTTCAACATGCTTGAAAAATCCCTTTTTTACTAACTATTAGAATCCTAAAAAATAATACATTCAAAAATAAAATAACCAATAATGGCAAAAATTTAAAAAAAAAACAAACAAGACCATAATGAATAAATAAGATAAAGTGAGATAATTGATGTAATCAGGGAGTAGAGAAGGTGACCAATGTGGAAACATGACTACCCATGCAAAAAAAACCATATGCCCTTCCACAGCCATGGATATACCAATTACTCGAAAAAAATCACACAAACCAAACAAATTAGTATTTAACAATAAAATGATGATACACTTATTTGTACAAGCACATTAATTATAGGTACAAGAACATGTTGGACAATACAAAAAATACATCAAATAATGCAAAAATATTGTAGGAAACAAATGAGTGACACAAAATTATGTAAAGGATTAAAATACATGCAAAAATGTCATAAAATAACCCTCTAAGGATGTCCAATATGAGTGCGGGACAACTACCACAGGTGCAAAGGATGGAAAAAAGATGGGATTGAAATGTTCCATCCCTCATATGATGAACGACCATCCTTCAGCCATCTTTCCATTTTTCACCTCTATACAGAACCAGAAATTGTGGAATTTCATAAAATGCAGGAAATGTTAGAGAGTATGCCCTAGAGCCCATGTAATAGGGAAGTTTTTCATATATATGAAATTTATATTCTTAATAAAAGGCATCATTCATTTATTAATGCTATGTTTAAATACATGAGTTTGTAAATCTTAAATTAATAAATGAAGTCCTAGATATTATAAACACAATGCAAAGGCAATCATGAAAGTGTTCATGATGTGAGATATCTATTGCATGCAAATTTGTTAATATCTAAATATCCCTAGTCATGGAATGAACAAGATAGGGTACTGTTAATTCGGATAGACTAGCACATGTTATGCTTCTTAAATGGTTCAAGCATTGGTTCTCATAACTGTGATTATGGAAGATAATCAAAGCTAACATGTGGATGTTTGTTAGAAGAACAAGTTCATTGGAGTCTTACAAAGAGAATCCTCACATGGATATTAAATCTATATTAGTGAGGAATCTCTTCATAGCGGTTGTGCAAGTATCCTTAGACTTGAGATCACCAAAGTTATCTTAAGTAGCAAGTGGTATATTTTGACTCCATAACTGGTTACTTCCAATTGGGAGTGAACATAGTTAGGAGATTGAGTATATCATGACCTACTTGAAGATAGTGAAGTGATTGACAAAGGATTCACCATCCCAGATTTAATAAGGGAAGTTATCTCGTATGATTCTATAATTGCCTTGTTCAGACAATCTCTGGCCAGATTAATATGCCAAGATGGATAGAGATCCATGGAGGAAATTTTAGGAACAATGGTTAAATTAATAGAACATACATAATTAGATTTATATCAGTTGACAGAAATTCATACTTAGAATTTAATTGAGATAAGAGTGGTGAAAGGAGTAATTGTACGGTAACTGTTTCTATGGAAGGGTATAGTCAAACCACTTGAATTTCCTAACATTTGGGTAGTCATGATGCCTAGCTAAAGGCCAATCATGACTTGTATAATTATGTATCAAGAATATTAATAGGGATTGATAAAATGATTTAAAGGAGTTTAAATCATATGAGTTTTGAATAGAACTCACAATTGCACATTATACTTCCAACATTGACAGGAACCCAATAGGTCACAAAATATAGAGAAAAAGGATAAAATGGTAAAATGACAAGGATAATAATATTTAATATTATTATGGGGATAGAGAAGTGAATAAGATAATGATTAATTAAAGCGTTTAATTAATTATGATCAAGTAAAATTGTTCATGGAACTTTTGAGAAATGTTCTATAAAATTGGACCTAATTGAAATAATGTATTTCATAATTAATTATTATTTGAATATAAGTGTTATAGGGCTGATATAATAATTAATAGGTCCATTAGAGGAATTATAAAGGGCCAAAGAAATGAAGTTGGCATAGAAGCCCTCTTGATGAAGGGCCACATGCCAACTCCAAAATAGAAGGCCTTAGAGGCCTATTTCTCATACTAAAATAAATTCAATATGTTACATAAGTTTTATGGAGTTTACATATTAAATTTGGTTGGATTTTGAATTCATTTGGGTAATTAAATCCAAGTATATGTACAAAGGGCCTAGTTTGTGGGTTTTGTGCAAAGTCTTTTGTGGAAGGGCTTAAATTGGATTTAATTGAGCCCAAATAATTATAAATAATTCCACAAGCCTAATTAATAATTCTCCAGCAATTTTAAAGAGCCCAATCACATTATGAAGTTGGATTTTTAACCTAACTATAAAAATCCAAGTGATGTGGAAATTAGGGTTAAGTGAACAATTAAGAAAAATAGTTTTTTTCTCTCCTTTTAAAAACCCTAGCCGCCACTTCCCTTTGCTAGCTCAAGGGATTTTTGGCCAGCCCCTTATTTTCTACCAATTGTTGGTTCATTCTATCATTCTCTAGTGTGGATTACTCATAGGAGGTATTCGATTTTGGATACTGTAGTTTGCGACAACCTGGTGCGAAGAAAAATCAACTGTACACCAAAAATCAAAGGTGATTTTTCTTATTCTCATTAATATGTATATTGTAAATTCATGGCAAGATCAGACATATTGGTTAAAAATTTTAAATTTCGCTTATGTATGAGATGCATGTAACCGATAATTCCTAATAGGAAAATCATACAAATCACATTTTTAGCTCTAATCATACAATATTAAGCGCTAAATCATACCAATACACATTGAAAATACCTAAACATACATTATACTATATTAAAATCACAAAATTATAGCATATAAAAGAAAAGAAAGAAGTTTTATATAGACAACAATGAAGGAACCTCAATAAATCTATCATGCCTCTAGCATATTTAAATGAATTAGAAACGAATCATACTTTGATAAGACATACATTATCTAGATATAACAATTAAAATGAGTCAAATCAATGTCACAAATCATGAAATCATGTGAATGAATTGTAGAAAGAGAAAGTGACAATGAGCCAAGAATATTACCCTTAGAAAATATTTTGACTCTATGAATTTTGTAGTCTAGATCTCTACTTCGAATCATGCTCTTTGATTCTCAAAAGAAAGTATGAAATTGGTTGTGTGTAAGTGTGTGTTTGAATAAGAATTGATAAACTCAAAATGCCTTAGAGAGAGAAAGAAATTAATTTTCTTCATCTATAATGATGACTCCTTAAAAGAATGATTCCTCCCTTGTAAAAACCCTAGATTTTTTATTTTAAACTAGAGGAAGAGTTTTTTTCCCATCTCAAAAAATTGTCAAATCTGAAGATAAAATTCCCTAAATTCAGAATAAATCTTTTAGAAAGAAGCTTTATCTTTTGAAAATCTAGGAAAACATGGGAAAATTTGGGTTTTAAAGTAGGGACATGTGTCCCTTAATGAGAGAAAGCTGTTCCTCATTACTAAACCTTGATTTTCCTAAAATACCCCTAGTTTACATTGTAAATGAGAGAGGGGCCTATAGATGGCCGCCCCTCAGGTGACAAACGGCCGTCTGTCACCACTGGAAGTCCAAATCAGGGGGTCACTAGTCTAGTTGTTGACAATAAACTTTCTCACTTGAGGCACCCGGATGGAGAGAGAGATATGGTACTGATCGATTACATCAAACATATCCCTAGATGATGTTTCTATTTTTACTGAATGTATATAGAAGATGACATTTATGAATACATGCATGACATTCCATTTCTGATTTCGGTACACATGATCAGTATTTAACCTTATCTTAATGACAAATATTATTCAGTCTCAAAATGAAACTTAGCAAGCATCATAACTCCTATCATTAATCAACCCTCTTGGGTTTTCTTGATTGATTATTTTCTCTCAGTCTTTATTTTTTACCCAGGATGCCTTTTTTTGGTTTTCACCCTGGCGAGGCATCTAATTTTAGCAAGGCCATCTTTTTTATGGTTTTCGACCCATGGGGCATTTATTCTCTTCTTTTTCTCTTTTAGTCTTTAGCCTTGAAACCTTTTCAATCTATCGACATTCATAGGTTCTTCAAACTTATTGCCATCACTGTTTCATAAAATAGCAATGCCTTTGGATAATAACTTTTTAAGTTCCAAAGGTCCTTCCCATATGGGCTTAAATTTGCCTCGTATATATAGAATCCCTAGTCTCCCATGTTTGAACACTAGGTTTCCTTATTTCAAAAGGTGCTCCCTAACTTTCTTCCAAAATGAATGGGCTAACCTCTTCTAATAAACTTGATTGTGATAATATGCCCTTATTCTATCCCTATTAAGCAAATTAAGCTGTGATAGTCTCTGCCTAGCCCACTTTGTTTCGGGTATCTCAGCCTCTAGAAATACTCTTAAAGACCGATGCACGATTTTTACAGGTGATACTACTTGTGTTTCGTAGACCAACGAGAATAGAGTGGCTCTTGTTGAAGTCCTAGTTGCGCTCTTATAACTCCATCATGCAAAGGGTAGTTTATCGGCCCAATCCTTACATTCTTATTGGATGCTTCGACTGCTCCACTTGTTTGAGGTCTGTAAGGAGAAGACTTGTGATATTAAACCCCATACGTAATAAGCATTTGTCTGGTTTCACCTAAAAATTGTAACCCATTGTCTAAAACCATATGATGAGGCAAACCATATCTGTATATAAGATTTTTCTCAATAAATTTAGCCATATCCCATGCATCTACCTTTTTAAAAGATTCAGCTATTACCCACTTAGTGAAATAATCAATGGACACTATAATGAATCTATGTCTATTTGAGGCAGGCAGATGGATCACCCTTATAATGTCTATTCCCCATGCAGCAATTAGCTATGGCGACGTAAGGTTACACAACTTAAAGATAGGCAAATGTCTCAGGTCGGCATACTGTTTACACAATTGGCACTCTTTGACATACTTAGAATAATCATTGTCAATTGTGCGCCCAAAAAATCCTTGCCTCATAATCTTTTTTGCCAAAGCTAAACCATTCATATGGGTTCTACATAGTCTCGCATGTACTTCCTTCATTACTTTGTTGGCTTTTTTTCATTTAAACGTCTCAGTTGAATTCCATCAGGCTATCTTTTGTAAGGCACTCCTCCTATAGTAATAAATTGGGTTGATAGCTTACGAATCATTCTCTAGTCCTTTTTAATTACTTCCTTAGGTAATACTGACTTTTCTAGGTAATTTTAGATGTCATAATACTAAGGCTTTCCTTCATCCACATCAATATCCATGATTTGTTCCTTTTTAAAGCACGACCTATTAAAACTCGAGACTAACATAGGCTTTATAATTATTCCCTTTTGATTGTCCCATATGGACACCAAGGTAGCTAAGGCATCTGCCTATTGATTTTTCTTCCCTGGGTACATATCCAAAACTGTAAACCTCAAACTGACTGCCTAAGTCCTTTAGGTACCTGAGATAAGATAACAAATGTTCCTGATTCACCGACCATTCACCTCTTACTTGGTAAATCACTAGAGATGAATCTCCAAACACTTCTGTAGATTTTTCCCCTATTGCTAGTAAAGTTCTAACCAAAAAATGGAAGCTTCATACTCTGCTTCATTGTTCATGGCTTTGTATCTTAACTTCTTAGCTAATGTCATCCTTTATCCTTCTGGGGCAACCAAGATCACTCCTACTCCTACTTTTTTATTGTTCATAGCTCTGTCGAAGTATATCTGCCAACATTGGACCGTTACGATTGCTATGTTCTCATCGGGTAATTTATAAGTCATCTCTTTACCTTATAAAGGCTGATCAGCTAGGAACTCTTCCACGACTCTTCCCTTAATGGTTTTCCTAGTGATGTATTCTATATCAATTTTTTAGAGGAGAATTAACCACCTTTCCATCTTTCCTAACAACAAAGGAGCTTTTTGTAAGTATCTAAAGGAATTCTATTTAGCCACAGCTTATATCCTATAAGAGTGAAAGTAATGTCTCAACTTCTTGGAGGTCCATATAACTACCAGAAAAAAATTTTCAACTTTCAACATAGCCCAAAATTTTAACTCCTTTTTTATATATTTTTTAATATTCTCATAAATTTTTCTCTCTCTCAGGAGTTATGTCTGATGCTAAAAAAATTTTCTTTATTTCTGAGATTAAATGAACATGTGTCTATTAAGTTAATGTCAAATATAAATGTTTTATAATCATTATCATACATATTAAAATCAGAAGAAAAATCACACAAGTAAGTAAAATTATTCATCTCATTAATGTGATCAAAAGAGTAATCATTGTTCTCATTAAAAAGTTCAGAACCATCAATAGAAGTGTCTTTTTCAATCTTGTTAGAATTAGACATCCTTCAAGCGTCTAGGTTAGCTTTGGGTGATTCTTCATCCTACATCTTCTCTTTGCCTTAAGTTGAGTAGCAAGAAACTTTTCTGTCATGACTTCCTCTTGTGCTTTTTTGCCTCAAGCTGAATGGCATAATAGAATCTCTTGATCCCAAAAACCTTTAATTGGTTTGATGACTCCCTATTCCCAATCAAAGACATTATTGAATAGCTTAAATCCCAGCCCTAGCTCACCCCCTATCATCTGAGGCTCATTCTCTCTATATAAGGACATAGGCTTAAAGTTGGTATAAAACTCTGAGAAATGTGAGGAATTCCTTTCATTGCTTTCTTATCCTTGCCTTTCTTACTAGAGTTTACAAAGCCTAACCCCTTCTTGTCCTTCTAATCCTTAGCAGCTACAACGGTCTGAGGTCCTTGAGAATTTTTACCTAAACCAGCACTAAGAAGGAAATTCATATTTTTAGGCATATTAACCACTTGAGGACTATCAAGAAGGCTACCCTCATTTTCTTTATCATAAATAACTACTACATGAAACCCACTGAATGGCTATTTGGCCATTTCGAGTATAAAAACTTGGTTCTCTCTCGTTGCTTTAATAGTGACCACCTAACCATTATATGGAATTTTAATCATCTAGTGCAATATGGATGGTACTCGTCCAAGTTTATAAAACCATAGTCTCTTAAGTAGTATAGAGAAATTTGTTGTGATAAGCAAAACCATAAACTTGACTTTAGTCTCAATGGGCCCTATCTTTACAACAGCCTTAAAGGTCTTAATAGTTCTCCATTTAGAGTTGTCATATGCAGAAATGGTCATATCAGACTTGCTTAGTACATTCTCATTTAACCCAAAAGCTAAAATTACCACCAAAGGGCAAACATTAAATGAGGACCCATCATCTAGCATCTCATAATTCATGTGCTTTCTATTAACTTGAGCCTTAATGTAGAGGGGACGATTATGAATTCTTCCTTCCACTGGCAAGTCAGCATCAGAGTATACCATACTCTCACTGGTTCCTCCCCTAACTAGATCTAGTAACTTAAAGGGCGAGATAGTGGTAGCAATAATAGCTTTGCTCAAGGCCTTTACCAATTTTTATCTATGTGAAAGAGATAACCTCAACAAATTCCAGATACATATATTAGCTTGTGTCTTCTTCAACTAGTTGATTATTTGATCATCATTAATCTCATTCTCTATTGGCACTGTAGCAGGAGCCAGTTGCCTTTTGATCTCTGAGGCCACTCTCCGGCAAAAGTGAGGCATGAAATGTGTGAAAATCCAAAAAGATG
This sequence comes from Excoecaria agallocha, assembly GCA_037975025.1. Taxonomy (NCBI): domain Eukaryota; kingdom Viridiplantae; phylum Streptophyta; class Magnoliopsida; order Malpighiales; family Euphorbiaceae; genus Excoecaria; species Excoecaria agallocha. Next base: position 37,047,656 of record CM075807.1, on the reverse strand, counting down.
CGCATTTCAACAAGCGAAACTAAAATTAAAACCCACAAGGGGCATGTTACCTTTAAAAGACTAGGACATACCCATAGGAGAAAGGAAGTCGCCAGTCAAAAATGAAGAAGAACAATTCTGAGTAGAAAGCCTACAATAAAAGTCATCTAAGCTTATAATGGTCTTTGCCACAATTAGGGGAAAAGGATTATACCCCCGATGTATGCTAGCAATAATGTCAAATAATCCATAGTCTATGGTCATAGGATCACCATCATGCATCAACAAATAGCGACAAAGGCAGTAGAGTAACACCACACCAAAATGAGAGGTGGGGATGTCATCGAAGTCAAGCAACACATCTATCAGCCACTCTAGTGGAAAAGTCTCTCCTTGAGGCACCAGTGCCTTAGCCTCAGAGGGAAGGACACCTAAGGCATGGACTACCTCTCTAGGATAAGTGACCATGGCAGAAAGTAAGTAAGGTTAAACATCAAGATTGAACCTAACACCCACCATAACAGCAAATTCTTCAAGTAAAGGGCATAACTCCTGGTGAGTAAATCGAAACACATGAAACTGAGGGTCCTAAAATCGAAGCACAATAGACAAGAGGTGTTTATTTGGAGAGACTCTTCTTAAAAATCTCAAACTTGAATAAGGGGCTAATAGGGGGTCTTTTAAAGTTTTTGAGTCATCCAGTAACAGATGAAATTTCATAAGTCCAGTAGTCATAATAATGAGATTTTCGAGTAATCTACAGATGCAGACTTGATGGGAGAAAATAAATAAATGGAGAAAAAGGCAAGGAAAGACAAGAAAAGAAAGAGAGAGGAAGAGAGAAAATTACCTAATGGAAACTTCCTGGAAGTTGAAAAATCAATGGCATAAAATCCAATAAAAGGGCACTATTTATAAGAAGTGGTGAGCCACGATCGCCCTTCAACCCAGAGCAAGCCACGGCCAGCCCATCCCTTACCATAGAAGGCCAAAAGTCACATTTTTACATGTCCCATGCATTACACATACATATTAGAGCATTTGTCTTTGTTTGCATTTTTCAGGTGAGGTAAAAAGAATGATGAGCTAAATGTCCAAATTTTAAGGATATATGATGTCTGGAGCACAAAAATCAATATTCGATAGAGAAATAATTAATTTCAAGGAGTATTTCAAACCTCGGACACTTATATATAATAAAATGCAGTCAAGGGCAGTAAATATTGTAAAAATAAAGTTAAAACCTATAAAAAGAGTGTCAATAATATTGTAAGCTAATTTATATTGATAGAGAACAAAAAAATGAGAAAAATGGTTCAAAAATCAAAGAAAATGGAGTTAAAATGCGAAAAATATGAGAAAATAAAAATAGAGGGCAAAATCGTCATTTTGACCTGAGGGATGAGACAACCTATACATCCCGTCTATCGCTCCCATCCCTCACTCAATTTCGATAATATAAAAAGATTTTTCCTTTATTTTTCGTTCAAAACTCCATTTTTTTCGACGAACGTTTCCCCTCAATGGTGTTTCAAGCATTTCTCATTTGTCCGATGTTCGATTTGTGAGCTGTTTGTGCCTATGGACTCCTGGAAGCAAGATACAATTAAGGAAGCCTAAATTTCTTAATTTTTCATTTTTTTATATTTGCTCTTCTCAAGTAAATATATTATAAGAATTTGATATTTTCTTACTTTTTTTAAGTTAGAATAAAATTTAGGCTAGTAGACTTTAGTTCTAGGCGTGATGGGTGTGAGCACTTGCTGTTGTATCTATATTCAATATATTTTTAATGTTATATATGATTTTTAGTTAGAAATAAATAATATCTTGTAATGTAAGTAACATAATGTATGTGACTTTTTGCATGCTACCTTATGTATGAGCACTTGGAATCTAAAATGTAGGCAATAATGTAAATAAGTTTTAGATTCTTAGAGACATTCCTTTTATCATTACTATTACACCAAGCATTAATATCAAGAATGTGTATTTTTTGGCGGCCTTGATGGTTTGTTACTTGTTATATGCCTTTTGAATTGATATGTGTACAAGGAGGCAGTGTCATTCCTAGCCAGAATGTTGCTGAATTTTTGTTTCATTTCTCGATACACGTAAAATATTAATGTTAATATATGCATTGTTTGGTGGCCCTGAGGGTCTATGTTGTGTTGCCATTACTTTAGATGTATATTTTTGTGCAGGGGGTAACCATATTCCTAGTTGAAATGCTGCCGAAATTTTGTCAAAATTCCTCTAATAATGTGAAATATGTTGTTAGTAGCCATGATGGCCCATGTATTGGTTAAGTGTGTTTTTTTATATAGGAGTCAGTCATATCCATAGTAAAAATGCTACTGAAATTTATTTCTAAAAAAGTTTGCAATTAATATACTTTTCTTTTTTTTCCATGCATGTGTGCTAAAACTTTATTCTTATTTTGTTTGTGCCATGAGTTGAGCATGACCTAACATATCATACAATGTAAAATGCCTCACAAGACAACACATCCTCAGCCTTTACAGTTGGTGCCTAATTACATGACAGATGAGTAGGCTACCAGATATAGAGCTTTGAGCCACATTCAACTCAGAGCTAGTCAGTACATGTCTAGGCAGTTCATGGAGGAGTTTGGTTTATTAGAAGGGGCTGACAGGCTGTTAGCCAATGCCAGGTTGATTGACTTCTTGGCTTCGACCTTCAAGACATATGCAAGTGTAACCCAAGGGGTATTGGCCACCCTATGGTATGGAGGATACAAGTGTTTTGACACATGGGAGGGAGCAGTATGATTTAGAGCCTTAGGGATACCATGAAGTATCACTAGATGCTAATCTGTATATGGCAAAGCACTAGAGCCATTAGTTTGGTCAATACAAGATGTGAAGAGATGCATCTACTCCTCAAACCGCTACTAGGAAAGTTGTTATTGTATATCCATTTGCTACTATATCTACCTAACTCACTTCTTCACTCATTGATCCATCTCCTACTCAAACTTAACTTGAGTCTCAACTTGAAGCTTAGTTCGAGTAGTGGATAAATGCTTATCAAACCTCTCATCTATTTCTTTTGTAATATTTGCTTCAAAAGCAAAATGAGAACGAGATGTACAAGCCTTTACATAGTATTGACTTGCCCTAACTCCAAGTTTGTATACTCGTCCTTTCTTTGCAATCATTACTGCATCCAAATATATCTTTTTATCATTATCATTTTCACCTCCACTTTGAGATCTCCTAAACCTAAGCTACATGATTCTATTTTGAAAATCCATATTACAAATTAGAAATAAGATTAGTAAATTATTTTAATATGCATTTACAATATGTAAATTGACATCTACAATCAATCAACACTTACATATATCATCCTAAATCTATTATTAACAAATGACTTCCCATCATTGTTCTTTGTATGGGTGTACAAGATGACTTCACAAGTAGTAGGCCATCGTTGTTTTTTCTTAGCCTAAAATAGAGTATAACAAGAACAATTAAAAAAATACTTAGATGTTGTTGAAAATTTAGTAGCATTTTCCCTAAAACTATGACAAATCTAAATTGTCAAATGTAAAAAATATTCACATTTACACTTTTATAAAGACCAACACACTTATAACAATAATTTTGGCCACTTCTAGGCCCTAAAGCAACTCTGATAATTGTCACATCTAGCATATTTTGTTTAAAAAACTCAATTTCCATGTCAAAAGTAAAGAATGATATTCAACCAAACTTATAGAGCCAATATTAAAGCATATTTCAACTCAAACTTACCAAACTTTTCATATACATGGCGAGTGAGACAAACTCCCCCTCCTTCTAATGCGGTATGATAATGCATCACCATCCTTATCATCACAACATCAATTTTTTTGCATTTGATTTTGACTTCATGAAAATATCTAGATGATTCCACATCTCAAGCAATAAAGTTCAAATAAACTCTAGTACATAATTTAGATGTTGATTTTTTTCTCTTTTTCATCTTAAAGATAAATCACCATATCTAATGGCTACCTTTTTCTTCCAAGAAATCTTGACCAATAAATCTTTTAATAGGTCCTAAAAGAAAAAATTTTACATCAATGTTTAAAAGTAAGTTATATAGTTAAAAGAAATGCAAGGTGTAATACCCTTATCCTATACTTAGTTGTACACTTTACCCTATAACATTTAAGCATACTTTACCATAATTAAATGATTACCATACTATATAGATATCTTATAAGATAACTTAATCCATCAACTAAAAATTAACATTTAAAAACTTCACTTATAAGAAGTTTCTTTAAATATTCCAAGATTTACATATAAAAAACATCTATAATATTACATAATTTTTCAACACAATAATCTCTAGGCAAAAAGAACCCCAAAAAAAGGTTAGATACTTTCCAATCTTCTCTTAGACTCGTGTTGGCCGTCATGTAGTAGATATCAATCCTGAGAAGAAAACCTATCCCTACAACCTACACAGATAAAAACCCATGCTAAGCTATAAAGCTTAGTGGGGAAATATAAAACATGAGGATGACCTCTTTTAAAGGTCATCAAAATACAAATGCATAAAAACGTATCTTTAAACAAATCAACCAATCATTATAAGCAATATTCAAAACACCCTATCGGTTATTTATTATCTTTAGTTACATTTATAACCAATAGGAACTTCTTGTTACTATTCAATTTGCTTATTCATTTCTTACTCATAATATCAATCATTCATGCATCACTTAATATCTTATATATCAAGTTTACCTTTTTCAATTTCCTATATGTTATTCTTGGATAATCATATTGACTTACTAGTCTAACTTGAATGTGCAGCTATTTTAAAACCATAGAACTTTGAGTTAATAAGTTAGACCTCTATACTTTAATAATTAGTAATAATTTCCATGCCATTATGAATTGTCTGTTTCTATCATTAACATACCTTACCCTTGTCACACATGTATGTATATATATATATAAAGGCCGTACTAAATGCTATACTTTAACATACAAATTCACTTATGTCACTTATATGCATATCTATTGCAAAATCATGCTATGAATTCAAAATTCATTTATGTTCACATATAGGGAGTCTTGCATATCATTATTTAATGTTAAACAAGCAAAAAGTATCTATAAGGAAATACATTCGAACGAAATATAGCTATGTAATGATATCACATTTCACAAATATTAATACATGAAACTTGAATTCCTAGGTATAAGGAAAAACCCTAGAAATTACCTCAATGATTCCATAACCCTAACATATAAAGAATCCCACATGTCATTTAACAACTTTAAACAAGTCATACATAACTATAAGAAACATGCAATCACCGATATAGTTATTGGCTAATATTAATGATGCACAAGTTCATTACGTGTATAGCTTATAACTTTAAGGTGTATGTGTGATACTATATGCAGTAAATTTCATATATATATATAGAAAATACCCTCTTATAGTATCATAATTTCCATATGCAACATATAGATTTCATATAAAGATCAAATTAAGACCTGCCATGCTTCTTTAATCTTTCAATTTACTATGATCTTTTTCTTTTACTATGAATTAAGCCTGCACTTTTCTAAAGAGGTGGATAACAAGTTATATGGTGGCACCCGAAGGTACTAGGTCACCCAAAGGCATTTGAGAGATAATAGGTCACCCGAAGGCATTAGAGATATAATAGGTCACCTAAAGGCACTAGAGAGATAATAGGTCACCTGGAGGCACTAGAGAGATAATAGGTCACCCGGAGGCACCCATAAAGTATACCCAAATGGGGTCGGCTACAATCCAAATAAGATTGTTATGATCCAAATGGGACCATGTCTGTTTAGTCAACCAAATGGGCTTGACTACAACCCAAACGGGGCTGAAATTATCGCAGCTGCAAGGTACCCTTATAGGCATGCCTATCTATCCACATTTTAGACTCAACGCAGGCAGTTAAATCTCTTTAATTTATCTTTACTTTATTCAATCATATTCATATATGCACATGCGTACTCTTGTGTAACTATGTACAATGTGATCATATACATGCTCATGTGTAACTTTCTGTAAACCTGTGAACATACTCACTATTGGGTATTACTATTTTATACTTGTAATCTTGTTCAATTATGAAACTATTTTGTATATCAAACTATACTTATATTATACCATTTGTACCTATACATAATCATGTAATAATATATCTTCTCTAGTGCATAAGTGTATATGCACAAATCATGAAACAATTTATACAATTTGCTCATGTAACAATCACATGACAAGATACTCCCTCTCTAATGCATACACTTGTATACATAGTCTCATATAACATTGCCATTATAAACTTTAACAAGATTTCTATAATTGAGTTTATATCATTGTAAACCTGTATTTTAGCATGCTAACATGTGACATCATGTATACTTAATCATGCCACTTTAATTATATGATAGTGCATACCTGATTATAAATTTGCTCTATAGTATGCTTCATTCCCAAGATTGTAGAATGAAATTCCATTACATACTCAACAAGTAATATCATGTTTTATTAATCATTTAATCATGTTTCAACATTTTGCTTCACATTGGCATAACACTATGATACTTATTAAATTAATGTATATAGGCATGACATATAATCATCACATCATATCATATTCATGTTATCATGTACATATGGTAAATAGTAATTCACCTTAGCTTACAATTTCTATGTACTTATTTCTACTTTTGATCATGCTAATTACATTACACTATGATATTATCAAGCTAATATATATGTCCCTCAATATGAGTTGTCTTTATATCAAGTTATGCTCTATAACCATTTAAAAAGGATAAATAGACTTTATAATACTTTGGTATATGGATATCACATGTTATTCTTGTTTAAAACCTTTATCTTTATGCTTCAAATGCATTAAAAGTGTTTAGGAAGGTCTAAAAATGCTTTAGTATCAATTTATAGGCTTAAAAGGGTCAAATGGGATGGAAAGCACTACTTGGACAGATGGGAGTCATGACTTGTGTCCTCTATCTGAGTCGTGATAGAGAGCACACTGTTACGAGTCATGACAGTTGTCCGAGTTGTTATAAGGCAATGACTGGTGTCTAGGTTCAACTTATGAGCGATTTTTGACCTTCAAAATGGCTTTTACAGTGAAAATGGTCTTCTAAAAATTTGTTTCCATAAGTTTTTAGTTTCTAAAACATCAAGAATAATTGCAATATCGTTTCTAAAACTCAAGATAAATGGAAATTACTAAAGACTGTTCATTAGGGTAGGCAACACATGATTTCAGTTTTCAAGTGAAGTTTAGGCAAGTTTAGAGGCATTTTTAGACTTTATTTTTTCATAAAAAAAGGTAGATATGTGAGTTTATTTTACAACACAACTAGAATTGTCCAATTATCATATCTAAATCTCAAGATATAGCAAAAAGACTAAGAACTATTTCTAGAAATAGTGCTATCAACTATTCCAGTTTTCAAGTTAACTTTTGAGCTTCTTAGAAATAGAATCAATTTATGCTTTCTGAATATGAATTGTACAAATATAAGTCTAGTTTAACTAGAAAGTGTCCTCATATCATTTGAAAAACTATACAAACAATTATGCTCTAATTACTACAAACTATCCACTAACATAGACTGAAATTCACTTTTAGGTTCTATCAAAGATTAAAGCTACAAATAGGAAAAAAAAAACTTTAGGTTTCTTCTACAAAAATTTTGGTAGAAGTCTTATTTTAAATTCCGAATTGGAATGAACTCATTTAAAGTTTTGTAGCCCAAGTTATATAAAAATTACAGCAAGTCATTTAACTATTTCCTATAGTTGTCCTTGTTAAAAGCCATTACAAGATAAATTTAGGTTCTTTGTTCTTAATCTCTTACTCTAGTCCATGTCTATCCTCATTACTCACATACATGCAAAGAAAACACCTAATTTCCCATACATTGGCCGAAAATCCTCCTCTAACTTTCAATATTGTACTTTTTCCTACCCTTTATTCTTTCCACCTTCTTCTTCTCATTTCACAAAAATTCATTCTCTTAACATAAACTTCAAACATTTTACTCAACCAACCAATCAACAAAACAAAAATTTGAAGAAAAAGATGATGATGAAAACTAAATTAAGATGATTACCTTAATATTACACATTAACTTGTTCTTCAAAAATCAATATGCAAGAATTTCTTCAAGGATTTCTTAGAGAGACTTAACAATGAATGAAAGATTGAAAAGAAAGGAATTTCTATAACTCCCTCAAGAAATGCTATCCCCTTCTCCTCTCTCTTCTCTCTCTAACTTATGTAATTCACTATTTATTATAGCAAGGTAAAATTTCCTTTATGATCCTTCCACAATTTGCATGTCCCACTTAAATCTCTTATCTTCTTGAATGTTTAACATTGACCTATATATTTTATACTTCTCTTAAATTAACCCCTCAATTCATTCTTTTATTCACATTTGACCACCCTTAAAATTCCGTATTTACAAATTAACCCCACATTTTTATTCTATACTTCAATTGCACCCTTAATTATTTTTATTTCCATTTATACACATGGTAAAATATTTATTTTACCCCTCTTCAATTAAAGATAATAGTTATAAATGTCTTAACTTATAATAATTTATCTAATTAAGCTTGATTAGACATTAATAAAATAATAATGCCCTTGAATTCTAATAAGGCTTAATCTGGGTCCTTACACAAGGAATATGAATACAATTATGTATAGGCATTAAAATTAAAAATCTAATGATTTACCTTAAACTCTTCAACATGTAACATTTTTGGTCTTTTGATTTACAGTTAACCAACTTAATCCTTTTTTATTCTAGCTTCTTCTAAAAAGTCCTATGCAGCTTGCAAAAATACTTATTGCTTGGCTCTAAAAGTTTGAATCAAATTAAAAAAAATACATCAATGCTATTAGGAAGGAATAATTAATATTGTAACAACTTATACCTAAATATCAGATTGAGTAGGGAAGATAAATAAAGGGGCCAAAAGCTTAAGAAATTAGTTGGAACACACCAACTTTGTCCAAATTTGATATATACACAAATCAATGTGAACTTGAAGTTCAAAAAATAATTCATTTGTAGAATGCTGCAAAACAACTACCCGATATCTTTATAGACACCCAAAAGGTCACCAAGTCATACATTCCAACTACAAATGCCCCTGCACGATTAAATTTCCCCGTAGGACATCTTGGGGCTATAACAGCAAATGAGTTTGGTTCACGACAAAAGCGTAATAGACCTATTGGCGCAAAAGTTATTATGCCTCAAAAGAAGAAAAAAATTAAAAATCATCCAGTTGATCCTCCTGAAGAGGCTAGAAGCGACTCAAATACACAATTTCATATTTCTAGAGAAGCGATCCCAGAAGTGGTTTAGTACTAAAAAATTATGAGATCTAACTGAATACTGAAAATATGTTAGAAATAGATGAAATTGTTATTGATAACGTATTTGCATATCCAATTGCTTCTGAAATAGCAAATGAAGATGAGCCTAAGCCTAAAACTGTAGAAAAATGTTGACAAAGAAGTGATTGGCCAAAATGGAAAGAGGTGATTCAGGCCAAGCTAGATTCCTTAGCTAAATGCAAAGTATTTTGACCAGTAGTCTTGACATAAGAAGATGTCAAATCGGTTGCATATAAATGGGTCTTTATACGTAAGAAAAATGAGATGAATAAAGTTGTAAGATATAAGGCTAGACTTATAGCTCAAGGTTTCTTACAAAGACCCAGCATAGATTATAAAGAGACATACTCTCCAGTTATAAATGCAATTACTTTTAGATTTTTATTAGCTTTGCAGTCTCTAAAGGACTTGACATACATCTAATGGACGTAGTTATAGCTTACTTATATGGGTCATTAGATAATTATATTTATATGAAAATCCCTGAAGGATGTAAGATGTTTAAAGCATATAATCCAAAATCTCAACAAATGTATTTTGTTAAACTTCAAAGATCTTTGTATGGCTTAAAGTAATCTAGATGCATATGGTACAATCATCTAAGTGAATACTTTGTAAAGAATGGATATGAAAATAATTCTATTTGCCCTTGTGTTTTCATTAAAAAAATAAATTCTAGATTTGTTATAGTTGCAGTTTATGTTGATGATTTTAACATAGTAGGGACTCCTGAAGAAATCTCTGATACTGTAAATTATTTGAAAAAGGAATTTGAAATGAAAGATCTTGGAAGAATAAAATTTCATCTTAGATTTCAAGTTGAATATCTAGCAAAAAAGATTCTTTTACATCAATCATCTTATATAGAGAAAATTTTGAAACAATTTTATGTGGATAAATTTTATCCATTGAGTACTCTAATGATTGTTCATATTCTAGATGTGAAAAAGGATCATTTTCATCCATAAGAAGATGATAAAGAAATCCTTAGTCTTAAAGTACCATATATCAGTGCAATAGGAGCACTTTTATATCTTGCAAATAGCGCTAGACCAAATATAGTTTTTGCAGTTAATTTGTTAGCAAGATTTAGCTTTGCTCCCACTCAAAGGCATTAGAATAGGTGAAACATATCCTACATTATCTTTGTGGCACTTCTGACATGGGTTTATTTTTTTCCAAAGGAATCAAAGTCAAAAATAATAGGATATGCTGATGTTGGGTATCTCTCTAATCCTCATAAAGCTCAGTCACAAACTGGTCATGTCTTCATATATGGTGATATTGCTATTTCATAGAGATTTAAAATAACAGACTATCACTGCTTCTTCACCAAACCATTTAGAAATTTTAGCTATTCATGAAACATGCAGTGAATGTGTATGGTTAAGGATTATGATTCAGCAAATTAAAGGAGCATGTGGATTAATGATGGAGGACAAACCAACAATATTGTACAAGGATAATGGAGCTTGTATTGCACAAATTAAAGGTGGCTACATAAAAGGTGATATAACCAAACATATTTCACCAAAAATTTTTTATACTCATAAACTCGTAAAGAATGGTCAAATTAATGTTTGCAAAATTCGCTCAAGTGACAACCTAGCAGATCTTTTCACCAAAACTTTACCGACTTTGATTTTCCAAAAGCATGTGCATAGTATCAGAATGCGTAAGCTTAAGGAAATGTTATAATTGTTGTATTTTTTAAGGAAAGTAAATTGCCTATGAATATTATACTCTTTTCCTTCACTAAGTTTTTATCGCATTGGGTTTTTTTAGCAAGATTTTAACGAGACATATTCATAGTGTATAGTCATCTAAAAGAAAGTATTGTGATAATTATCAATTATTTAGATGACTATTAAACTCATCTTTCTCCCAATTCTGGTAAAAATCTACTTCTTCTATTTTGTACCTATAAATACTCAACTGTGGTTATTCAGTACGGATGATTAATAAGAGAAAATTCTCCATTTGCACTATATCTATTTTGTCTTTAGTTAGTTTTATAACTAGGGATGATCATGGGGCGGGGAATCCCATCACTAGTGGGCAACCACCCCGGATGGGGCTTAGAATTCCTTAAAATTTCCTATGTGGGGGCAGGGACAGGGAAAAAATATTTTCCGACTTAGAATACGGGATGGGGACAAGGATTGTGGTCCCCGCTCCAAAATTTTTCCACACCCAAAATTTAGTAATTAAATTTAATTATATTTATATAATTTAGTTTTAAATTACATTTGATTTTAGTTTTGTCAATTGTTAAATTTTATATTAATTTTATTTGTAATTGAATTTATATTTTTTTAATTATTAAATGTTATATTTCAATTACAATTAATTGTTAACTATTATATTTTAGTTATAATTTAATTTTTTTTTAAAAATTATTTTTTCTGCTGGGACGAAAATTCCTATGGAGATGGGGGAAATTTTTCCTCATAAATAATACTAGGGACAAGGATGGGGAATCACTGCCCATATCTGGGGCAGTAGGTGGGGAGTCATTCCCCGCCCCTGCCCCAGCGCCAGCGCTAGCCCCAGACCTGGCCTATGATCATTGATCCCTGTTTATAACAATGTTTAGATTTTTTTTACTTTAAAAAAAATGCTAAGGGTGTGTTTACTTATAGAAAATAGTTTTCTATTTTCTATTTTCTTAAAAAAGTAAAGTATTAATTTTCTATAGAAAATTTAGAAAACGCATTCATTTATTAATAAATAGAAAACTGGAGTATTTATTTTTTACATATATGATTGTGTATATACACACACACACACACACATGTATATGTATATGTATGTACGTACACATATATATATGTATGTATGTATGTGTGTGTGTGTGTGTATGTATGTATGCATGTATGTATGTGTGTATGTATGTCTGTATGTATGTATGTGTGTGTGTGTGTGTATGCATGTATGTGTATGTGTATGTATGTATGTTTGTAGGCACATACATACACATGTATGTATACATACATACATATGCGCATGTATGTTTATGTATGTACATACATATATATACATATCCATACACACACACACACACACATACATATACATATACACATACACATACATATGTATGTATGTATGTATGCATGCACATACATCACATACAAATACATGTATATGTATATGTATGTGCATATGTATATATACATGTATATGCATATATGTGCATATGTATATATGTATGTATATGCATATATGTGTATAAATACATATGTATATGTGTATGTATGTGTTTATGTATGTACATATATGTATATGTATATGTATATGTATATGTATATGTATATGTATATGTATATGTATATGTATATGTATATATGCATATGTATGTGTGTGTGTATGTATGCACATACATATAGATACATATCCATATGTACGTATGTATGCATGTATACATACATATATGTATATATATGTATGTATGTACATATGTGTGTATACATATATATGTATATATATGTGTATGTATTAAGATTATTCAGAAAATTTGGAAAATATCTTTTATTAGTTTTTCAATTTTTTTTATTTTGAAAAATTTAAAAATTCATTTTCTGTTTTCTATTTTAGAAACTGACCAAAATAAACATTATTTTTATTTTTTATTTTGTGGAAAATTTTCCTGAAAAACTGGAGCAGTTTTCTGTAAGTAAACAGGTCCTAAATGTTTGTAAGTTTGTTGACTTAAAAAAAGGGGGCTTGGATAATTTTCTCAATTTAACAAAGTTTATTAGAAATAATTTAGTCAGTTCAAAAGTATTTTTTTTTTTTTAAAATTAAAATTCTTGATAGTTTCCTCAATTTTCTGAACATGTGGTGTTGGTTTTGAACCCACAGATATATGAAGTAATAAGTGGTGGGAAAGCTTATATATGATATATGAGAGTACAATGGGAGCAAACTTCTCATGAATTGATAATAACAACGAACATATCACCTCCATTTCTGTTGGAATAGTTTTTAATGCCTTTTGCCTACTTTATTTATTACAAGAAACGTTTTCCTTTCTGAATTGGTTGGCTCCAACCATATTATTAATTAATTCGCGACCAATTTCAATTAGCATTTATAAATAAAATATTTTAAAATTTCTCATATATGTTTCAGGGAGTATGAACTGTAACTGTGGTTGATTATGATTTATGAGGGCTTTTCTTTTTCTTGAAATGGATTAATGAGGATTTTAAAAAATTTACTTTAATTAAAAGCTGAAACTGACATGAGATGGTTATTTGATCAAAGGGAACATCACAATAAAAGGTTTAGCAGTTATTATTGGACAAAGAAGAACTAATGAAAATCTTCATATGCCTAAAACGTTTTAGGAAACCAATTAAATAATTAGTTTAATTTAGTAAAACCTAGGTTCAAGCTACTGAATTTTTTTATTTTTGCTATTAAATTTTTAAAAATTTATTTTCCAACATTGAGCCCTGAAATTTTTTTGACATCAATCATTTCTTTCATTAACAGATTCTATAACAATATTTAACACGCGCCGTCAGTTTTATTTTTTCTCATATTAAGGCCGTGATAGATAATATAATTGTTAAAGTGGAGTAGAGTTTATGTTGATTAATAGTATCATAAGGAGACATAAATATAGAAGAAAGAAATTGACGATTTGTGTTAACCATGCTCATAAAATCCATTAATAGATAATTCGATATCAAAATGAAAAAATTTTCCAAATTTGTTTATTATTTTCATTGTGAAAAAATATTTAATTGTGTGATAATTTCTTATATGTATACACACGTACGGGTCCACATGGAATCTAAATTAAACAAAGATATTTTTTAAAAAGAGTCCTGTAAATCTGGTTTCAATCTTACCAAACATTCATGCCTATAGTACATATAATTAAATACACTCCTATTCAGAATCAATTAAACTTGCCAACAACTTTCCTTGATCTGCTAAAAAAAAAAAAAATTGGAAATCAAAGTGCTCATCTTCTTTCCAACCAGCATTTATTTACCGCAAAGAACCTATTTTAGCAGTCCATAAATAGATTAAACTTAGACACATTGCAAACATACTGAAAAAGAATGGCAAACAAATACATTTGGTTGCTTGTTTTATTAACTCAGTTTTTTATAGTACTAATTGTGAAAATTGAGGCAAAAATTCCAGCACTGGTTGTGTTTGGAGACTCATCTGTGGATGCTGGGAATAATGATTATATTCCTACGGTGGCCAGAAGCAATTTTGAGCCGTATGGGCGTGACTTCCAAGGCGGCCGGCCGACTGGAAGATTCTCCAATGGTAGAATTACAACAGATTTTATATCAGAAATTATGGGGTTGAAACCAACGATTCCAGCTTATTTGGATCCCGCTTATAGTATATCTGATTTTGCTGTTGGAGTTACTTTTGCTTCTGCTGCAACTGGCTATGACAATGCCACTTCTGATGTCTTAGTGAGTATATATACATATCACTTCATACATTATATGCTGCTATATACATATTATAGTATCTCTTCTCAAGGTTAATTTGTTGAAAATTATTTACATGAAAAATCAATATCATTTAAGGTTTAATTAAATCAGAAAAATAAGCTCTCCATGTTTTGAATGTGCCAATTTTATACTTAAAAAATAAAATTTGTGTTTAAGCACTAATTTAATGGCTTGTTAAGTTTCACAGGCAGATGTGTGCCCAATTGAAATTACTAATTATGACAAGAAACACTCGGTGGTCAGAGGTGTGTCAAATTGAAATTATTAATTAGAATAAAAATTTATGATATTGATGTGTTAATGTAGCATATCTCAATTAAAGTTTAATTGCCTAATTTTTACTTTTTAAAGATTTATTTGGCATATTATAGATTCCTTAAGTTTTTTTTTTGTTTTCCGCAGTCAGTGATACCATTTTGGCAGCAACTAGAATTTTACAAGAACTATCAACAAAAACTGAAAGCCTATCTTGGAGAAGCAAATGCAAACAAAAGAATAAAAGAATCGCTATACCTAATAAGCATAGGAACAAATGATTTCCTGGAGAATTACTATGCAATTCCAGGGCGATCATCGCAGTACGGCATCAATGAATACCAAAATTTTCTTGCAGGAATTGCAGAAAATTTTGTAAGAAAATTATATGGTTTAGGTGGTAGAAAAATATCCCTTGGTGGGGTACCTCCAATGGGTTGCATGCCATTAGAACGATCTACGAATCTTATGGGTGGTAATGATTGTGTTCGAAGCTATAACACTGTCGCTATGGATTTCAATTCCAAGCTCAATGCTTTGGTTCTCAAGCTCAACAAGGAACTTCCTGGAATTCAATTGCTCTTTTCCAATCCTTATTATATTTTCATGCATATCATCAGAAATCCAACATTATATGGCAAGTCTATTTTATTTTATTTTGGCTTAATACATATATATACACCACCTGAATTTATTTAAACTTTTAAATTTTTACAATAACATTTGAACATTTGCAATTTTTTATTTTAAAAATCATAAAAACAAATTTACAACACCTTTGAAAATTGGAGTGCCTTGTATTTAACTCCACCGATGGGTGTAGTCTCATTATTAATGCGGAACATGCGTCTTTAACGCAATTTAAAGGTTATATTCTCATGGTTGAATGTCACGTGTTCTAATTTTCAAAAGAAAGTGCAGATATATATTTATTATTTTTAAAATTTAAAAATATAATTTTAGGTGTTAAAATACAATAAAATGGATCAACACCTTTATATTTCAATTTCAATTTGGAAATCTGGAATACATATATTCTCACTGTTGGCCATTAATTATCTGTAGTCACTATCCACCAGGTAATATGGTTAGAGGTTGATGAATATATTTAATGAATTCACACATTATTTTAGAATTAATTAATTGAAGCCTGGATCTCTGAATTTGCTCAATGATATACTATAATTATAGACATTTTTCTACAAATATTAATTGTGTTAGACAGGTGAGATTTTTATTGTATAAGCATATTCTATTGTTCTCTTCAGATGAATCTTTTTCTTCTAAAAACATGGTATATGAAACTTACCAATTTATTTATTCTATTATTTGTAAGAAGATACAGTGAACAAGGCAAATAAAATAAAATTTTGTATAGCTTGATTTTTCTTATATAATGGAAAAATTAAATATAATCTAACGAAGGTTAAAATGAATGGCAGGATTTGAGGTGACATCAATGGCATGTTGTGCGACAGGAATGTTTGAGATGGGATATGCATGCAATAGAAATAGCCCTTTTACATGCATGAACGTAGATAAGTATGTCTTTTGGGATTCTTTTCATCCAACTCAGAAAACTAATCAGATTATTGCTAATTATGTTGTTAAGCGTGTACTTTATAAGTTCAATCATTAATCTTATTTTGTACTTTTCATATATACCAAAACAATGGCACTTTTAGCCCTTTTTAGTTATTGTATATCTATTTAATTGTATGGTGTTTTCATTGTTCTTGCTTAATTAATAATAATGTTAATTATTACTAGTTCTGTTTTTTTATGTTATTTTTGTTGGACTATGTTAGTTTAATTTTATTAGTGGCCATTCAATTTTTATTTTAATAACGATTTGATAAAAAAAGTATTTACAAAAATATCTCAATTTTTGAAATATTACCATTAAAGTCGTTTTGACAAGAAATCATAATTACGGTTCTAGAATGATGATGTAGTACCACATATCAACTTAAAATATCCACATGGTATGTTCTGTAAAGTTTCACACGCACAGTGGCGAAGCTAGGATTGAAAAATAAGGGGGGCAAAAATATAAATTATATTTAAAATTAAAAAATAATTTTATAATAAGGGGGTAAAATAAAATTTTAAATGAGAAAAATTTTTTATTTAATTAATATATACATGTAAAATAAAAAAAAAATTTGAAAATTGCCCCCCTTCTCCACCACCTAGCGTCGCCACTGCACACGCATAGTATTTTTGAAATATTCCGAACTGACTTGATTTGCCACATTATCACTATGGCTCCGAATTTATGAGCTATGTTAGCACTCCGGTCTCGAATTCATTATATTTCTGCCGAAATAACTTTAATGATAATATTTTAAAAAATTGAGATATTTTTGTAAAATAAAAAAAAACTTATAACCAAATTATTATTATAGTGTAAGTTCAGTAATTTATAAATGAAATTAACTAAACTCTGTTGGATGATAACAATGTTCATTTAATAGACAATATTTTTTTAGAGGAAAAACTGTTTTATTATTTGCATAAAATATAAGTTACGTTGGATCTTAATTGTATTTTAATTAAGACACATAAAAATACAATATATTTTTCGTTTGAAGGCCTTATTAGTAGGGTAAAGTTCCTAGAGAAATAATATGTTTTATTTAACTGATGATAAGGACTTATGATTAATTAGAGCAGATTTGTTAAAATGTCTTCTATTTTATATAAGAAATATATATAAAGGATTTAGTAAATTTCAATTCAAATAATGATTTGGATTTCAACCGGCAGCATGGATAAGAATGGACGAAGACCTCTCAATACTAACACCAGCATTTATCACTGAGTGTGTCCATTTGGAGACTAAAATTCTTTAGGAGTGTTCTGTATCGAAAATAATTTCTAGCTAACATTTTGAACCGATTTGGAATTTCCATTTGACAAGTTGGTTTGTTAATTTGAAATTTGGGAGTGCATAAGTTAATTAGCTAGTTATCTTTAAAAAAAAAAAAAAAGCTGATTAGCTAGTTATAATTATTTAATCAATTATAGATCATAATTTATTTAACCAAACCATAATGGCAATAATTTCTTCTCATTAATTAAATGTAATTATCAGGGTATCAGCTGCTGTTGAGATAGATTTCCCCTAATTATGTCTCTATTTTCAGAAACAAAACCTATAGTCCAAGTTCTTTGTGCAAATTGGTCCGCCTATACACTAACAAAATATCTGAATTTATTACAACAAATCAATAAATATTTGGTATGTTATGCATAGCATATATTAAATGAACTAAAAATTTTGAAATCCATGAGGTATATATGTAGATCAAGTCTATGAAATTTGAATGGACACATAAGATATTGATTGAAAAATAAATGGGATAGTGATTAATATTGCGCATATATGTGTCATTTTAATTAGACATTATGTTAAAAGAAAGAGAAACTGGCAGAAGCAAAAAGAATCTTAATAACAACAACATTAGAAGGCTTATTCAGATCTTATAACGGTATAACTATGATCACCTTAATATCTTATGGTGCATATGGGGATCTCCTCATAAAGTTTAGCTGACTTGAAAATGTATAATCAGTAATGATTTCTCTATTTGAATTCTCTCTAATATGACCAAACAACTAAATAGCACTAACTTGAGTTAGGTTCCAAATAAGTAATTCAGTCTTCTAAAAGATTAATAATAAAAAGATATTATGAGATAAATGAAAATATATGAGAGAGAATTCCGAATTTAAACTTTAATAATAAAATTTTTCAAGAGATAAACTGAAGATATAAATACAGATGTGAACCCTAGCAAAACCATTTGTCATGTGAACAAAACTAAATAAAACAAATTCAGAGCATAATTATATTTGATAATAGGTAAAATTAAAAGACAAAAAAGTAGGCCAAATATGTGATTTGACACCTGAATTTGCCATCGATTTTCACTTCAATACCCCTTCTTATACGCCAATCATAAACACCTCAACTGGGCTTATGATATAATTTTGAACCCTTGTTGCTAACATGGCATAGAGCGTGTAATACACGCATAAGGGAGCACGTTAGATACCAAATTGACCGAAGAGCAATGGTAAAAAAACCCTAACCTTAAATATAACCCATCTCCTTCGTCCATAGAGGCTTTTCACTCTCTGTTTCTCCATTAACGATAGTCTTCAAGCTCTCTCTCTCTCTATTACTCTCGATTTCTCCCTCTTTCTATTCCTCTGGCTTTCCCTCTCTATTCGTACTCATCTGAGCCTCCATTTTTTTCAAAACCAAACTCAGAGCTACATTTAACCCTTCAATAAAGCTTGAATCTTCACCTCCTGTTCACTGACACAAAAATCCAAATGCTTCCACAACTTAAGCATCAAATTGTCCCTTGAGTCACAAATCGCAAACCTAACCCCAACCCCATACACAATGTCCTTATTTTTCTTAATCATCTCTTCACTCACCAATCCCTTATAATAAACCTTAAGGCCCTCACTGTTCAGAAGCACCAACTCACTGCTCCACGAAAAAGAATAGTCCAAAGCTCCGTATGGCTTGTGGTAGCTATCACTATATTTCTGCCACTGATCATCTAGGATATTTAATATTTCACTAGCTAGTTTCTGATCGAGAATCCAACGGTCGAGATCCTTTCTCATTTTCATTGTCAAACCTTCATATGCCTCTCGGTCTCTTCGTTCTTGATCTAACCTCTTAACGTCTTCTAAGAGAAGTGCCATGTAGTTGAAATTGATGTCATTTTGAGGAACATAAATGGTGCTATTGTTCTTGGTCTGGTCTTCTCTGGTTTCTGAGGTATGAGGAATTGGAATGATTTTTAATTTGATTTTGGAATTTTTAAGAAATGCTTGTTTGTGTAATTTGGCTAGAATTTCATATAAATTGGTCCTTTGTTGAGTCAAATCCCTATTGGCTATTCTCAATGCTAATCTTATACAATTCAACCGGACCTCACTGCTGTCTTTGTCCAATTTTAAAATTAATGAGCACAAAAGCCTAAAATCACTTAGAAGTTCCCAATACATGGTTTGTGAAATCTCTAGATAAGAACCTGAGATCTCTTGAATATTACACCCGCACTGAAGTTCTACCAAAAGAGGATGCCTTGCCATGTGCCCTAGATATTCGATATCAATGGTAAATTTAGATTCGGTTGGAAATCTTTAGTTATACAATTTGCTACTTTGTCTTTCCTTTTCAAGGTTCCATTCTCTCTTATGTTTTACTGATTACAATCATTTGCATTACTTGTTTACATCACTTAAATCATCAATTTTAGAATTTTTAGATTAAAATTCAAGATCTTATCTCCACCAAAATTTAGAATTATGCTAGGAACCATAAGAATTAGCTAATTGTAGTCGGGTTGGGGATTCTTTACCAAGGAGAGGAAGGAAAGTTGGTATATTATTTACAAATGATGGCTTTCCTCTCCTCTATAACATAAGGAGAGGTGGGAACTTAAAGTTGAGACTTTAGGTTTAAGAAAATTTATTTATTTATTGTTGTTTTGTGATCAAAATAATTGCTATAGAGCTCAATGCTTTATTAATTTAAAATAAAGGCAATTAGATTATAGCTAATGCATAACAATATGTTTGCTCATATGCTAACAGAATATTGATTTTAAACTTTCAACCAGAGAGCAACCAACTACAGTTGATGCTGATCCTGGTCCTAAGGGTGGGACTGCTCAAGGTAATACATTGGCTTCATTTTGTGAAACTGCAGAATTATACAAGTAAGCATTTAGTTAATGGGTGAAATAAGTAGATTACATTTTTGATTAGCTATGATTGACATACAAAGCTAATTATAAATCTTAATCCTATAATCTATTAAAAGAAAGAATTTAAGGTTCGAAGTGCTCAAAGTGATGCTGATGATTAATTTGGGTAATTTAGCTTGTATGGATCGGTGGGAGATATACAATAAATCATTGATAAAAGTTACCAATGGATTATCGATGGATTTTTCCATTGGTAAATTAAAAAAACTAATTATTTAACTAGTTATGACACATGTGATCGACTCACAGGTTAATTTGCCACATCATCACGTATGAAATACATGCCCCAGAACTTGTGTATTTTATGATCAATATTGGCTTATAATTATGTTATAAACCGAGTTGAGGTGTTTATATGAGCAATGTGTAAATGGAATTGTTTAAATGAAAATCGATTTTAAGTTGGAGGGTCAAATTATGTATTTGGCCAAAAAAGTAATTGATCATGTTTTGAGTTTTCATCTATATTTATTTAAATAGGCAGATAATTGAAGTCTTAGGGTTTTTTTACTAAGAAATTGCTTCCACTTCCATACTTGCAAAAGAAATGAAAAACAAAATGAAGGATTAAAAGACATCGAGGGTATATTTACTTATAGAAAATAGTTTTCTATTTTCTTAAGAAATTAGAGTATTTATTTTCTCAAAAAAAATTAGAGAATGTATTCATTTATCAATAAATGAAAAACTAGAATATTTATTTTTTGTATATATATGTATGTATGTACGTACATACACAAGTATATATGTGTATATATGTATGTGTGTATATATATGTGTGTGTGTATGTGTGTGTGCGTGCGTGCATGTGTGTGTATGCATATACATACACATATGTTTGTATAAATACATGCATATGTATATGTATATGTATATGTATATGTATATGTATATGTATATGTATATGTATATGTATGAGTATATATGCATATACATACATATATGTATGTATACATACATACATACATACATACATACATACATACATACATACATACATATATATATGCATTACATATGTATATGTATATGTATGTGTGTGTGTGTGTGTGTGTATGTATGTACGTATGTGTGTGCGCGCGCGCGTATGTATATACATACACTTACATATACATATGCATGTATATATATAGAAACACATACATATACATGTATATGTTTGTGTATATACATATGTACATATGTATATATGTACATATAAATATATGAGTGTATATGTATTAAGATTATTCAAAAAATTTAAAAAACATCTTTTATTAGTTTTTTAATCTATTCTTTATTTTAGAAAACTGAAAAATTAATTTTCTATTATCTATTTTAGAAAATTGACTAAAATAAATATAATCTATATTTTTATTTTTTTGTGAAAGTTTTTTTTAAAAACAAACTTGAGAAGTTTTCTGTAAGTAAATAGGTTCTAATCAATTCAATGTTCATTCGAAAAAGAAAATGAATAAATAAGAAAAAATATTTAATGAAGAAAATGAAGTAAAATTAATCTCTACTCCAAAATCCCCAAATTTTATCTCCAATAAAATTGCTAATCTTATTGGTGATGCTCTTCTCCAAATTTGGAACCATAAATGGAGAATTATTTTCCACAAATTCAAATTCCTCTAAATCATCCTTATCTATACGCATCTCTGAAATCTCTTTCTTTTTCTTCTTTTTTTTTATCATCATTCACAGCCATTCCTCATATGCTTCAATACTATCGTGAATCACTTAACTATCAGGTGAAGTATCCTTACATGCCCAATAACTCATGTAACAAATAAAATAGTGAAATTCAAACACAAAATAATCATCAATGCCATCACCAATACTTTTCGATTGTGTAATTTTTTGATGGTCAATGGCAGTGCCACCATAATAGGAGATTAGGTAGGTGAGGATTCATTTGTCTTAGGGTGAGAGAGTAGCAACAAGAGTCAGAATAGTTGGTGGAAGAAGAGATAAATTATCAACTAAAGAGGGAGGAGATGAGTGAAGTTTGCACATTTTTTTGTGGAATACGATTTGTAGAGCTTACTTAAAGAGATTTGCTTGATGGACTTACAATACAACTGCTCGCTTACAATTACAACTCCCCAAATAGACTCAAGATTGAGTTAGACTGATTTAAATTAGACATATTTTTTTCAAGAAATATTGTTGTTAGAGTTTTTATATCATAAAGCTTACTTAAATTCAAAGTTTTTTTTATTCTTATGTAAATTTCAAATTGACTTACTATATAATTGCTCACTCATAATTGCAGCTTTTTATAGATGGTAAATGGATTGAATTGGATGAATTTGATTGGGTCAGAATATGGTTGTAAGTTTTTTTGTTGTAAATCTTACTTAAATTCAAAGAGTTTTTGATTCATATGTGAATTTCAAATTGACTTACCATATGACTGCTTGTTCACAATTATAGCTTTTTATAGATGGCATATAGGTTGAATTGGATGAATTTAAATTGGATCATAAATTTTTTTCTTGAAATATGGTTGTGAGAGTTTATGTGTTGTAGAACTTACTTCAATTTAAAGTGTTTTGATTCCTACGGGAATTTTAGATTGACTTACTATACAACTACTTGCTCATGATTATAAATTTTTATAGGTGGCAAATGGATCGAGTTAGATGAATTTGAGATAGGTCATAAATGGGCCAATGTGCAAACAGATTGAGAGTATTTGGGTTGAACCATGGATTTGCTACATATTAGCCCATATGGGTTACATGGTTGCCTAAATGGGCGTATGGTAACCCAAATAGGTTGATGTTATCTATAATGGGTAAAGTTATGGGTAAACTCATTTGAACCTTTTTTTAATAAAAATTTACTATGGATACAGCTATGACATACTAAATAGGATGAGTGAGTTCAGGGCAAACTAGGATGGATAGAATTTGAAAATTTTTCTACAAAAGTTTTTATAAAATACAGGCCTACTTTTGGCAAAGTTAGATTAGGTTTGGTTCGGATCGATCAAAGATGGGTCAAGTTCAAAGCCGACCAAAGTAGGTCGGGTTCGGGATGGTTAGACCTAACTGAAATTTAAAGAGTTTGTTCTGTACAAGCCTGCATAAATAACATTAAGGCCAACTTCATAATGGACTAGGCTTGATTGAGTTTGGGTTGGATCAGACATAAATGAAATTTGAAGATTTTTCCACACAAGCCTGTATTAAAAAAATATGGGCCTACTTCGAGCTGGGTTAGGTTTAGTTTGAATTGGGCTGAAATAGATCAAGTTCAGGCTAAGTTAGGTTGGAATTGGTTAGGCCTAACCAGAATTTAAATTTTTTTACATAAATCTACAAAAATGAAATATAAGATTACTTTAGGCTGAGCTAGGTTATATTTGGTACCGATCGAGTTTAAGATAGATTGAGATGGGTTGGATTCAAGTCAAAATGGGTTGAGTTTAAGGTGGACTGGGCCTAACTAGAATTTAAAAATTTTTCTTCACAAGTTTGTATAAATAAAATCCAGGTCTATTTCAGGGTGGGCCGGGTTCATATTAGGATGGGTTGAGATAGGTCAAATTCAAGTAATGCTAGGTCGGGATAGGCCGAGTTTGAATTAAATTGACTTTGGTCCTTGATAGGTTCAGATTGGGTTGGGCATGCTTCATATGAAAAAATTCTAGTTCCTATAAATTTGGTGTTTTTAGCCATTTTGTGTAGTTAATGCCCATTAGACCACATAAAATATGTCCATCTAAATCAAAATTTAATAGAGTCATTTTGATTTGGTTCAAATGGACTATTTTTGGATTGAGTTAGATTTAGGTCAATTTTTTTGGACGAATTTAAATTGAATTTTTGGATTGCGTTAAATTTACCACCTAAACTAAGCTATTTGGAAAGAAATAAAGGAAAAAAAACTATTTTTCAAATGACTAACTTTTTTTTTTCTTGAAAGAGCAAATATATGATGTGATAATAAATGAGTAATTAAAAAACTAATTATAGTGGAAAAATTAGTGTTAAGTATTCCAAATCAATTTTTGTTTGTTATGTTTATGTTCTCTATAGCTCTTTGTCTGTCCTAGTGACATGTCTCTTATTTTCATTTATGATTATCATCTGCTTAATCTAATTAGATTATAGAGAACGATTTGGCACAACTGAATATTTGTGGAGAGGGGGAAGAAAAGTGGAGGCTTGAAGATCTTGAAGTGGATAATAAGGTTTGGGAAAGTTTCATCTTGGTATGTAGATTTCTTATAGAAGTTGTCATCAATTTTGAGCATATAAGGAACACAATGGCAGACTTATGGCATCCACTAAGTGGCATAAATATATCACAGGTAGGTGAAGGCATATATCTATTTCGGTTATTTTATGAATGTGATCTGGTTAGAATTATCAATGGGTCACCATAGACCTTTAATAGACACTTGTTGGTGCTTTATAAAGTATAAGTAGGAGAAGACCCTAAAATAGTACCACTCTATTATTGCCCATTTTAGATATAGGTGCATGACTTGCCATTAGGTTTTATGAATGAAAGAATGGAAAAAAGGTTTGGAGACTTGATAGGTTCATTCATTGACTATGATGCTAAAATCATCACTGAGAGGGGAAAACTAGTTTATGAGGATATGAGCAAAGGTTGATGTTAACAAACCTTTAATGAGGTTTAAAAAGATCATCAAAGCTGATGGGCAGGAACATAGTGTGAATTTTAAAAGGTTAATAATCTTTTGCTACTTATGTGGACACCTTGGACACATAGATAGTTTTTGTCTGTTAAGAACGTGATCAAATGGAATGCAACTATCCCTATAATAGAGTGATATCATATGAGTTCAGCCTTATTGGAATAATATCACTGTCAGCCACTAGTTAAGAGATGAGAGCGACATTTCACTGGCATAACTTACAACTGATAGTTCGAGATGGGACAAGGATTTGGGAAAGATATCTTTTCAAATTCAAATGCCAATCTATAAGGCAAAGTAAATAAGGGAAGGAGTATAGATACAATTGGTATGAGACCCCAAAATAAAGGAGATGGAACTTGATTTGAAGGGTAGATATAAGGATGGATTGGGTTATTCTAATGAGAATTCTCTATTGGGTTTTGAAAAAGGGAAGAAAAGGTTGTTAGTGTAAGCCCTAGCCCCAATACATTGTAATAAAACACTTAATTAATAAAATGAGGCATTTGTTTTATCTTTTGTATTCCTATGCATGTCAATAGATAAAACTATCCAAGAATGTCGTTTCGGTTTAAGTCACTACTAAAAAAATGCAAATTAGCGACGACAAAAGTCGTCGCTAACTGGTATTTTTTCGTCGCTAAATCAGTTTAGCGACGACTTTCATTTTGAAACAAAAGTCGTTGTAGCAGAATCTAGCTACAACAAAAAGTCGTCGCCAAATTTTAGCGACGAAAGATCATTGTCGCTAAATATTTATCGCCATTTTGCTACAATAATGTTCACGCAAAATTTTGCGACAGTTTTTTCGTTGCAATATTTCTACGACATTGTTCTAGCAAAATTTTGCGACGACAGTATTTTCGTCGCAATATTGCTACGACATTGTTCAAGCAAAATTTTGTGACAATATTTTCGTCGCAATATTGCTACGACAATATTCATGCAAAATTTTGCGACGACAGTATTTTCGTCGCAATATTGCTACAATATTGTTAAAGCAAAATATTGCTACGCCATTGTTCAAGCAAAATTTTGTGACGACGGTATTTTTGTCGCAATATTGCTATGACATTGTTGATGCTAAATAGCTACTGTTCAAAAATGCTAATTCCTCGCTAAATCAAAATTATTTTTTTATTTTTAAATTAATATAAAAATTTCATTTAAATGACAAGCCACATATGACAAATTTATATTTATAGACTACTTAATATTTAATACAAAAATATATATATATTCATTAAAAAATTGTTATTTACAAATAGATATCATCGTTAATTGTATATCTAAAATAATACACGCATATATAACAATAAGAAATGTCACCCAAATGTCATACTATATACTTACAACTATAATGTAAATAGATACATTTGCTCTTAAATCTAGTGCTGAAAAAAGTTGTTGCATCTCCATCTATTGCTGGATTTGTCTGACCCGCTGATCCATCTCTTGTTCATACTCAGCACAAATCTCAACTTCAAATTCAATCTACATAGTGGACAAATATTGCAAGGACAAGTTATGAGAAACAAATAGAAAATTAATACAAGGGTGTGAGAAATTAACATGAGGCAAACCCACTAAAAACACAAGTAGTGGATCATCTTTTTTGAGTTTTCTAGGAATAATATCAAATCTTAAAAAGCTTAGCTTTGGTTGTTTGTGGGATTTTATCAATCTATCGCATGGCTATAGAATGGGATTGATAAGCAAGTCTAGTCTAATATGCTACCTTAAGTCAAAATCAATTAAGATTTCTAAATAAAATTAAAAATAACAAAAGCATAAAAGCCCACAGTGAGTAATCAAATGATGCCCGAATTAGAAACAAGAAATAATTGTATACCAACATCTTTGCACTCATTTCATTTTCAGTCATTGAAAAATAAAACTCAATTCCATATCAAAAAAAAAACTTGTCTACTTTCCATAAACTAATAAACATCATTAGGTGCTCTTCTTTGAAGCCAATGGACAATTTATTTCATTTTGCTTTATACATAATTGCCACCAAGAAATCAATTAATACAATTCGGAACTCTGTACATCTATTTTATATGCCTTTGTTTTCTAAAATGCCATTAATATATAGGCAGATTACAAGAGCAGCTAACAATGATATGAAAACTTTGAATGAAATTTTGATTTGAAAGAAGAAATTCTAGAACTCAAGTTTGTAACTTTTAAAGAAATTTTACTCTGGCTACAACTGATGCTCTGCAAAATTGTTGCTCTTATAAAGAAATCCTATCTCAGACAAGCAATAGTTCACATTCTTATTTCCCTTTTTTTCCCCCAATGAAGATGATCAATTTCTCTCACATATAGTTGTCAAATTAAAATTTGAATCAAGAACCAAATCAAATGAGAATATTTCAGTCCAAAATGCATCTATGTGGTAGGAACATAAAAATGTCTCGCAATGACATATTTTAACAACTATGGGTAGTAGATTATTGAAGTAATAGGTAATAGACGAATATAAAAAGCATCACACTGTAACAACAATAGATAACACTTGAGAGTAGAATTCTTTTTGAAGGAAAAAAACGGTAAAAGGAGAAGAAGGGAGAGCACAATTATCTGGATCACCCAAACCCCGCATGAAACTGTGATATGGATCCACGCATGCCCAAGCACAGTAAAGTAGAATAAGACAATTCCAGTTGTCATACAACAATGAGATTAAAGGTGAAAAAACAAAGAACAAAACAGATATGGAAGGTACAAGGAAAGAAAAAGAATAAAAAAAGTTAATAGAAGGTAAGAATCAGATTTAATAATTCTCAAGGATGATGAATTGGGTTTCAAATGCTCTTACCATGCATGCATTTTATGAAGTAATCCAACCAGGTGAAGCAAATTGCTCCATGAACTAAAGGTGAAGGCTGTTGATAGACAAAGAATGCAAAGTGATGGTGATCGGGGTCATTCCTAGGCTTTGCCATCTCAACCACTCTCATGTACCCTTCTCGATCACAACATGAAAGTATGTTCATACCAGCCAGAGTCAATCCCCGGTCCCAGGCAGAATTTAAAACCTGTAGGTACAGACATGAATCCATTAGTACCTAATTTTAACATGTAAAAGTAGTCAGCCTCATATCAACATTCAACATTGGGAACATAAAAGGCCAATCACCTGCCAAATCAAGCCCTCAGGATCAGCAATTGCAC
Source organism: Excoecaria agallocha (assembly GCA_037975025.1). NCBI lineage: Eukaryota > Viridiplantae > Streptophyta > Magnoliopsida > Malpighiales > Euphorbiaceae > Excoecaria > Excoecaria agallocha. Next base: position 37,018,826 of record CM075807.1, on the reverse strand, counting down.
CATCACTTTCATGACCCGAAACTTGCAAACCATGCAGTTGAATACAGTTCTATGCGCACCCAAGTGTTACTAGAGGTTTTGTAAGGACTCAAATTAGGCCTTAGTAGAATTCAAGGACATAATCCCAATTATTAATGTTTAATCAAGCTTAATTAGATGAATTATTATAAGCTTATATATTGAAGGATAAACTAGTTGTTTATTTATGTGTGTAATTGAAATAATATTTTATTTCAAGGATCAATTGGGATATAAGTGTTATTAAGTTCGATAATTGTGATAAATGTGTAAGATGGTATGAATTTTATAAGGTCATAATTAAATTATTATTGTTGGTTTAATAACATTCAAGGGTGTAATTGAAGTTCAAAGTATTAGTTTAATGGTTAATTTGTAAATTCAGCATCTTAAAGGTCAAAGGTGAATAAATGAATATTTGAGAGGTTAATTTAAGAGAAAGAATAAGTGATTAGGTTGATTTATAACATGCAAAAAGATGTGGGTTGATTAAAGGACATGCATTTTGTTGAAGGATCAAAGAAGGAATTTTCCTAGCTATTATATAAAGTCTTTTGCTAGTGGAATGAAAAAAAAAAAACTCTTTGAAATGGTGGTGAACGAAATTTTAGAGAGAGAGTTACAGCAATTTCCTTTTCTTCTTCTTATTTCTTAAAGCCATAGATGAATTCTCAAGGTCTTGTTGAAGAGGAATTGTTGCATGTTGTTCAATCTAGATCATTAGTATAACTATAAGGTAATATCCTAACTTGTTAGTTCATCTCTTCATCTTCATCTCTTTCTTAACTTGATTGATGATGGATGATTGTTGTTGTATGTATGAAATGATGTAAAGGAGAGAGAGAAGGTGGAAGAAGCAAGGAAAAGGGCTTGCAAGGGGTTTAAGACAAAGGAATTTTCAGCTAAGGTATGGGAATGTAGGTTGTTCATATTGCATGTGGAATTGGTTGCTGAATTTGGATGTAATTTACAGAAATTGAAGTTACGTTTTTCTGGTTTTTGCTGGGTTTTCGGGTTGATTTTGGAAGAACGGATTTCATCAGTTGTGAGAGTCAGTGCCGAGTCGTGAAGCACTTCACGAGTCGTGAACTTTTGTCCGACTCGTGAAGCTCTTCACATGTCGTGAAATTCTGCCCTTTTTCACCACTCGTGAGCCCCTTCACGAGTAGTGAAATGCTGCCTTTTTTCTCTACTCGTGAGCCCCTTCACGAGTAGTGAAATACTGCCTTTTTTCTCTACTCGTGAGCCCCTTCACGAGTCGTGAAATGTTGCCCTTTTACTTCACTCGTGAGCCTCTTCACGAGTAGAACGTTTCTTCACGACTGATTGACCTATCTGGATTGTTTTACTCATAAGTTGAGCTACAGAACAGTAAATTGAGTGATTCTTTTTGCGTTGGAAACTAGACTTCCATACCTATATTTCATATGAAGAAACCTAAACTTAAATCGGTCTCTAAGTATATGGAATTTAGGGTTGAATTCGGACTAGTTTCCTAAACTGCTCACAGAAACAGAATTTACTATTATGTGCATATTGTTGCTACACTTGATAATATGATTTCTTTAATAAATTGAGAGAGATATTTGTTTATGTGACAGTAAAGTTAATTGGTTAAAGCATTTAATATGGCTATCCATGAAGGATTTATATGAATACATATGCATTCAATTGTGTATATCAATAAAGACTAATGATGAAATATCTAACTTATACATGTAAATAGTTTTGTACATGATTGTCACATGCCAAATTGATATATATATTATACACATGTAACCTTATGACATGAAAGTGCACATTTTGACATGTATTTATGCTATGAAATAAGGACTGCAATAGTATGACCTTGGCATGTGTATATGCCCATATGGAAACATGTTGACATTCTGTATAGCACATGATTTTAATGATGATAAAGATATATATATATACATATATATATATATTTGGTAAATATGCTCATATGAGTAAGTCTACTATATGCGAGTGTACCCACAGGTACGTACATCTATGATTATGTACATGAGTGTATGAGCATGAATTTGTACTATGAGATAGAAAATGTTTTAGCATGACTGTGAACATGTGTGATGCTTAATGTGATTTGTTGATTATGTGAACATATAAACATATGTCTATAAATATAATATGATCTTACATGATTGGGTTTGACTGTTGAAAGAAGTTTGAGAGTAATGATTCAAAGAAAATGAGTAAAGTGAAACGTATGAATACGTCTTTACTTAATTGAAATGATATGATTAAGCATATGTGTGGTCACATGATAGCATGCTAAAATACAGATCTACAGTGCTATAGACACCATTATAGAAATTTTATTAAAGTATATAATGGTAATGTCATACAAGACTATGTATACAAGTGTATGCATCACAGAAGGAGTATCTTGTCATGTGATTATTATACGAGAAAAGTGTATAATTGTTTATGATTAGTGCATATATGTATATGTACTAAAGAAGATGTATATATATATATTTTACATGATCATGTATGGGTACAAATGGCATTATATAAGTATAATCTTGACATACGAACTAGCCACATAAGTGAATATGATTACAAGAACAGAATAGTATTACCCAACAGTGAAATGTTCACCGATTTACAGAAAGTTATATATGAACATGAGTATGAGTACATTGTTCATAGTTATACAAGAGTATACATGTGCATATAAGAATATGAATGAATAAATGAAAGATAAAGTAAATAGATCTTATTGCCTGCGTTGAGTCTAGGAAGTGGATAGATAGGCATGCCTATAAGGGTACCATGCAGCTGCAGAAAAACTTGTGCCTTCGTGTACCATCGTTCAACCCCGTTTGGGTTGTAGTCAGCCCCGTTTGGGTGACTAAACAATTTGTGCCTTCGGGTACCATCGTTCAACCCCGTTTGGGTGACTAAATAGCTTGTGCCTTCGGGTACCATCATTAAGCCCCGTACCTTCGGGTACCATAGATACACCAAAACTTGTGCCTTTGGGTACCATCGTTCAACCCCGTGTGGGTTGTGGTCACCTCGTTTGGGTGGCTAAACCAATTTGTGCCTTCGGGTACCATCGTTCAACCCCGTTTGGGTTGTAGTCAGCCCCGTTTGGGTGACTAAACAGCTTGTGCCTTCGGGTACCATCGTTTAACCCGTTATCCATCTCTTTAGAATAGTGCAGGCCTTATACCAAAGTTAAGAATACTTTGATGTTAATTTAAAGCTTTATAAAGCATAACAATTCATAAATTGATTTCGGAATCTAATTTATATGTGAAATTCCTTTACAGCACAAATGGAAATTATAGTATTAAAAGATGTTACAATATACACTCATGTATGATTATCGCATATAGAAACAGTACGTACAGAGTTATATAAATGAACTAGTGCATCACTAATATATAATTATGAACTATATTAGAGATAGTATGTTCTCTAAAGCAAATGAATATAAGAGTTTATGAATGGGTATTCATGTTGGTGATTGCTTTTCAAATTAATACAGTTGAGTTATATGTTTTCCCTATATTTACTAGTTCTTGCTTTTGATTAAGAAATGATGTATATTGTCTTGTGCATACACATAAAGCATTTATAGATTTACAAGAGATAAAGTTCACATGAAAATGGTATTGGATATAAAAGCAAGCTAGAAATTCTATGTATGCATTGGTACAATAAGTAATTCGAATATATTTCTTGATTGATAAATGATGAACTTTCATAGTACTAATGCCTTGTTTTACTTGCGAATATTTATATGTGAATGTTGATCATAGCTCATATGTGAATATGTATATGCTTATATTCCTATCTTATATGAGGAAGTGGAAGGAATGACTAAGTATAAACAGTGGTAAAATAATCAATGAATGAATCGCAAGATTAAAGGACAATTATGCTTATATGGTTAATTGTTGAGCATAAGTTATACTTTATAGTTTATAATGTATGCTTGTTGACGACCACTGTGAGTAGTCGTTATCATTTATAGTATTCCCCACTAAGCTTTATAGCTTAGCACGGATTTTTGTTTATCCGTGTAGGTTGGGAGAACAGGACTTTCTTCCAGGTCTGTTTTCTGCAGCAGGTTGGCCAACAAAAGTCTTAGAAGATTGATATTAGAGTCTTCTTTTTGTCCTTATGATTTGTAGTTGTGGAAACTTTAAATTCTGGAAATTTTGTAATTACTACAGATGCTTTGTATATGTAATATTTGATGTTAGTAAGTTGCACCTGTAAGTGAAGCTTCTAATAGTTAACTTTTGGATATCTGTTTAGTGGATTATCAGATGAAATGTTGATAAGCATGCTTGATTAATATTAATCACAGTGTTATAGCTAAGTGCAGGGTAAGGGTGCTACAGGTTTAGTGTTACTCAAGTAACATTTATACATCTGTTGACTCAAAATTAGACATACCCTTATATTTAGCATTCATTTGTGCATGGCTAACTAATTTTGTCGTTAATACTTCCAATGGTTCATTGTTCGGGTACCATATCATGAATACATGAAACCTAAAGTGTTTACGAAATACCTTATTATTAATCTAAAAAGAACAAGATGGTCTTAACATAAAGAAAATCTATGTTTTCATATTTTAGGAAAAAAATTACTTAGGAAGCACCTTTAAAAGCAATATGCAAATTTTAAAAATGATAGATCAAACATACTTCTTTAATTAGAAAGAAACAAATATATCCTGGAAACTTAAATGACTGCCACAATTGAAAGGGAATCAGGCCCAATGTTTGTTTTTTGGAATAATTTTGAGGAAAGCAATTAGTTTATTTTCCAGGTCTTTCTTTGCTTAAGTACTTTCCATATATTTGTTAAGTTTAATTTATTTTATTATGACATTCATAAATTTAATTAACTCAACTTTTTCATTTGTATGGTGATGATGAATGAAGTCTTTAAGCAAACATCCATGCTATATCGAAGCATTTCACATTTTATGCTTAGTAGAACATGAAAAGGTCAAAAAAGAAAAAAAGGCAGTGGGAAGGGGGTAAAAGAGTTGAACTCAGCTAGAGACTACATACACATCTTGATTTCTCAGGCAGAAAGCTGTTCATTGTGTTTTAGAAAATTAAACTGCAGTTGCTTTGAAATTTGTAGTTCCAATAAATAATTCTCAGGATTGGTTTTGATAACATTTTTTGAATTGGAAAGGAATATTTGAATTATGCCATGCAAACAATTTAACAACACACAATCTTTCAAACTTTCCATATATATATCAACATAAATAAATAAATAGAAAAAATTAAAATTTTCTATAAAATGCCTTCGATCCATATCAATAAATTAACATTTCATGCATCTAAAGCAAGCTATATGTATATATAAAGTCTACTCTCTAATGTGACAATGAGTTTATTTAAAGGAATATTTAATCTAAGTATTTGATTTTTTTTATTTTTCTCACCAATCAATATTAAGAAAATAAATAAATACGTGCATCTTACCTACACAATGGGCTAGTATCATAAAAAAAAAAGAAAAAGAAAAAATAACAACATATTTGTAATTAAAGGAATTGGACTGTCTATAATATAAATTAGCTTTTCCTATTGCATTTTTAATTTTTATTTTAGAAAATACATTCAAAGTAAAAATTATCTTTTGTACGTGAACCTAGTCTATGAATGAAGAGATTGAATGGATTATTAGAATTATAATAATATCATTAAGTTTTAACACAAATATAATCCTGTATGTAAATGATTTTTAATTATATATATGTATATATATGGGAAACGATGTTATATAATTAGCGATTGCTTGGTTTAGTGAAATATAGAGGTAAAATATTATAAATAGTTCGAAGTTATGTCTCCATCATTAATTATTAATTTAAAAATACAAAATCACAAGAGTATTATAAATCTGGCACTTTAAAAGTAAGCCAATTATTTCATGTTGATCCATATTATCATTAATACGTTTGACCACTTTTTCCTTTTTTTATTATACATATTTGGAGATAGCGGATGATAAAATTCGAGAATCCTAATTAATTTAAAAAGTAGTGAAATTCTAAACCATTTAAAATTCGAGAATCCTAATTAATTTAATTGACTTCATGTATATAACAGGTTAACATTTTTCCTTGGCAGCCACCATTCGAAATTGGGTGTGCTCACTGATTGTCAAATATAATTAATAAGTCAATGTGTCAAAAATGTCTAAACACGGTGATACATTAAATGTTTATGAATAATTAACTAATAATTAGTGAAGGTTTACTAACACTTAAGTTAATGATATCAGTGCTAACAAAGTTAGATTATAATTCACTCAATTTCTTTTTCTTAGGTAGGTTGATTTATGTCTGCCCAACACTGCAGAATGAGTTGGAATTTTTCAACAACTGATTTTTTTTTGTTAATTAATTGAAAAATTGAAAACTCACTTGCAAATGGCTCTTCACTTCATCATTGGTTAAACCATCAACTTGCAAAGTTCTCTTATCTGCTTTGGTGTAGCAACTGCAAAATCATCCAGATAAATCAAGTTAGATATTTCCGAAAAGAATTAGAAATCAGAAGGCAAATTATCAACCTGTCTAATTATTCTAAAAGGATCAACCAACTCTACTATGGACCCATTAAATGTTCATATTTCAATCTCTGTATCTCAATATCCCAATATCCTAATTTCAATCTTATAACAGAACCAGGCTAAGAGGCGATGTAATTCTGGGGACCAGCACCTCCTCTGCTTCCTAAAAGTCTGTTGTTGAGGTGGCTGTGGCCCATTTCTGAAATTTGGCTGAGGATTAGGTGCAGAAGAAGAAACTGCTCTGCCACAGCTTATTCTTGAACCTCTAGAGCTAGATTCTTCCCTCAAGCACTTGATTCCAGGAGTTAAAAGAGAAAGGGCGGGAACAGGCATTTCCTGTCTAGTAATATTATTACTCTTACTATCCCCCTTCTTTGACAAACCAGTGTAGGTCTTAAATGGCATAAAGGCTCTTGCTACACTCCTGCTGTTGCAAGCCTCAAATGTATCCAAACTTGCATATTGATTTTCTTTCTTAGATGTCTGTCCAAGAATAACAATGCAACAAAAAAGAAAACCAAAGAAACAAATCAATATCCACTTCTTTTTCCTCCTTTTAAAAGCTTTTTCAACTTGCAGATAGTTACCTTAGATTCTATTTTCAAATTTTGTTTTGGATCAAAGGTAGAAGAAAGATGATAATAAATTGAGAAAGAAAAACGCATTCGAACAATTCTAAAAAAAATAGAAATATAGAAATATACACATTGATGATAATAAATTGAGAAAGAAAAACGAACCATCATTGAGGAGAAGCATGCAAAGAGGAAGCTCGCGCTTAAAAGCATCGATTTCCCCAGTAAGCACTCACCAAAGGACCACGAAACTCTACCGAGTAGCACCACAAAACTCAAATTACTGGACACTTCAATTCTCTTGAACAAACAAAAAACAGTTATATCAGTATCAAAACGACCTGAATTTTCCCTAAAAAGTCACTACTTTTATATTATTTTTTAAGTTGCAATAAGGACCGCAATTCATCACACAATTAGACCAAGAAACTTACTTAGCTCAATTGAAGCAATAAATTCAAGAAACAAATTGACAAAAACAAAAAGCAAGACTATAATTTACTTTTCCTCGTTTTCTCAGGAAGACCAAATAGCCATACTCGACGGAAATGACGAGAAATTGCCTAAAATCGTCCATAAAAAAATCGAGAAGAAGACAAAGACCCCATTTTCAAGTACATCTCAGAAGAAGAGAATGAAGACCACAAAAAGAGGGCATAACTCCCACCATTTCAGTCACCGAAAAGAAACGTTTGGGCATTGAAAAAAAAAATAACAAATGAGATTATCACTAGCACATCTAAGGCAAAGAAACTTAAAATGACCCAAGGAAATGAAAAAAGAAAAAAAATATATCATTTGTTTTTTTCTTTTTCTGCGATCAATATTCACAATTACCCACTAAAAAATGCTTATCGAAACAGATAAGCTAAAGAAAATGAAAAATAATAGCTTGAGCAAAAAGAACCGATTCAAGGAAAAATAAAAAATTAACTAATTAAACTAAGAAGTAGAAGTCCAAAAATTACAGAATCAAGTCACCGATAAGCAGAAGAACTGAAAAACCCTAAAATTTGGAAACGTTGACTAAACTAAAAGAGAGGGATGAAAATGCACCTAGAAAGAGAGTCACAGAGAAAGAAAAGATGAAATCACTATCCTTCAAAAGAGCGAATTCAAGACCAAATTCCTACGCTTGTAACGAGAGAGGGAGAGAGAGAGGGTAAGAGGGGGCTGGCATTGAAGGGTAAGGTTTAAGTGGATTTAGAAAAAATGAAACCCGCCAATTAACATTTTTATCCCGCTCAAAAAATTTCAGTGAATTAGCTACAGAATGCCTCTCGCAAAATTGGCTATAACATTTTCCCAAGCTAATTTTGTGAGAGCTATATTTTTTCAATTTAGTTATTTTATTGCATAATTTATAATAATTAATTATAATTGATATTATTGAATATAAATAAAATAATTAGTTCAATTTAATTAATTAACAACAATTTAGTTTATTTAATTTTTGCTAATAAATAACGTATTAGTTAAATTTATTGGACCGCCAATAATTAGTTTATTTATTTTTTGTTAATATAATAATTAATTTAATTTATATAGTTAAATTTATTAAAATAAATGGTTATTTAAACTTAATGTAGAATAATTAAACTCAATGTTAACATGATATTGACTTCATAAATTTTGCTGTAACTAATGATAATGGAATAGTGTACTTTGCCTAATTTGCGTCAACATTGTTGTCGCCAATTAGCTACAACGGTGTTGTCGCTAATTAGCTACAACAATGTTGTCGCCAATTGAGCCATAGAAAGGGAATAGTGTATTTTGCCTAATTTGCGACAACATTGTTGTCGCCAATTAGCTACAACGGTGTTGTCGCTAATTAGCTACAACAATATTGTCACCAATTGAGCCATAGAAAGGGAATAATATACTTTGCCTCATTTGCGACAACATTGTTGTCGCCAATTTGCGACAACATTGTTGTCGCCAATTGAGCCATAGGGAGGGAATAGTGTGTTTTGCCTAATTTGCGACAACATTGTTGTCGCCAATTAGCTACAACGGTGTTGTCGCTAATTATCTACAACAATGTTGTCGCCAATTGAGCCATAGGGAGGGAATAGTGTATTTTTCCTAATTTGCGACAACATTGTTGTCGCCAATTAGCTACAACGGTGTTGTCGCTAATTAGCTACAACATGTTGTCGCCAATTGAGCCATAGGGAGGGAATAGGGTATTTTGCCTAATTTGCGACAACATTGTTGTCGCTAATTAGCTACAACATGTTGTCGCCAATTGAGCCATAGGGAGGGAATAGGGTATTTTGCCTAATTTGCGACAACAATTAGCTACAACGGTGTTGTCGCTAATTAGCTACAACAATATTGTCGCCAATTAAGCCATAGGGAGGGAATAGTGTATTTTGCCTAATTTGCGACAACATTGTTGTCGCCAATTAGCTACAACGGTGTTGTCACCAATTGAGCCATAGGGAGGGAATAGGGTATTTTGCCTAATTTGCGACAACATTGTTGTCGCCAATTAGCTACAACGGTGTTGTCGCTAATTAGCTACAATAATATTGTCGCCAATTAAGCCATAGGGAGGAAATAGTGTATTTTGCCTAATTTGCGACAACATAGTTGTCGCCAATTGGCTACAACGGTGTTGTCGCTAATTAGCTACAAAAATGTTGTCGCCAATTGAGCCACAGGGAGGGAATAGTGTATTTTGCCTAATTTGCGACAACATAGTTGTCGCCAATTAGCTACAACGGTGTTGTCGCTAATTAGCTACAACAATGTTGTCGCCAATTAGCTACAACAATGTTGTCACCAATTGAGCCATAGGAAGGGAATAGTATATTTTGCCTAATTTGCGACAACATTGTTGTCGCCAATTAGCTACAACGTTGTTGTCGCTAATTAGCTACAATAATGTTGTCGCTAAATCTGCTTTTTATCGTTGCAATTGTTTGCGCCAAAATTTTGGCGCCTGATATTAGCAACAATAAGAATTTATTGTCGCTAATTTGTCGCAATATTTATTTTCCCACCAAATCTTTTAGTATTTGCAACGAAAGTCATTTTTTGTCGCAAAGTTGTCGCTATATTGTGCATTTAGCAACGAATTTTATTGTTGTCGTAAATTTTCGTCGCTATTCTGCATTTTTTTTGTAGTGAGTTATCATGTGTGAGGCACATGGATTGTAAGACCTTAAAACAAATGGGACTTCATTCTAAATATCCTTAGTCAGTCATTGTTATGGGAATAACAAATGAATTAAGACCAGTATGCTCTCTCTGATACTATGAGTTCTGTCTTACGGATCATTAGGACAAGAGTGTCAATCAGAGATCATAGATACATGTAAAAGAACATGATATCTAAATTCGATCCGCTCATGAGAACACTACATGGTACAAGTCATAAGTGTTTCTCATATGCAAGTTTTGTATCGGAGTTCTTAGACCTGAAATCTCTATGAAACTCTTTATGAATTACTGTGTACTTTGACATACACCTAACGTGCTCGTAATAGAGTGACAAGTACGGGTATGATTAGGTATGCATTGATTCATGTTAGAGAGCATGAGAGAAGTGAAGGGATTACCCCTCTCGATAAGAGAGAAAATATCACCGGCCACTTGATCAGTGAACTGAGAAGTGTATGGCCATACCGAGATGAAATAATGAGTAATCATTATTTATCTGAGAGTTCAGTGTCACTGGAATATCAAGAAAGGAGTTAATATATATAAGGATGACTAGTTTCATGCCTTATATTAATTCTGATATTTAAGAGTAAGGGACTATGCAAAATTGCATTAGGTCACCAAATGCCATATGCATTTTCATTTAATTTGGAATGCTATAATATCTTGCTAGAGAATATATATAGCCTTTGAATTAATTTATTAATTCATTGCCAACATTAAATGGACCTATAGGATCGCTCACAAAGCATTGGGCTTAAAATGTTTAAATTAAGTATTGGGCATTAATTTGGGCTTTTAATTAAAGTCAAATTAATGTATGTAATGGGTTATAAAATTGCTATTGGGCTTTGGTCCATGAGAGAGAGAAATTCAGCTCACAAGGTTTAATTTCAATTAATTAATTATCTTGTGTTAATTAAGTTAATTGAGTATTAAAGCCTAAAGGAATTTAAATTAAATTAAATTAAATTAAATCACTTATTTATTTAATGAAGTGGCCGAAATTCCAAGAGGGAAATCAAGGAATTTCGGCACATGCTATTTATTTAAATTAAGTGTTTTCATTTAATTAAATGACTTATGTTTTATATCAAATTTGAATTTAAATTCAAAGGAGTTTAATTCAAAATAGATTACTTATCTTTAGGAAGTGATAGAGTTTGAATTTATTATCTTAGGATAGTTGAATTCAAATCTAAGACTTGCCAAAGGATAAGTATACACATTAAAAGAAATAAAACCCTAGGATATATAAAGAAGTTGGCGTGAAAATAAGCTAAGCCACCTTGCTTTTGGCGTGAATTAATTCTCTCCCTCAAAACAATTCTCTCTTGGCCGAAATACACAAGGAGAAGCATTCTTCCTTGCTTTCTTGTGTTCTTAGGCATTAATAGCACCTTAAAGAAGAACAAGATCAAGTATTGTAGCTTCAAACAATTGCCATTACACAATACTTAAAAGAGAGCTAGCAATCTCTATTTTAAGCCTTCTTTGCAAGTGTGTGTGTGAGGATAGAGGGAGTGGCGTAAAAGGCTGTTCCTTGGCATTGGTGATCAAGATCTAAGGTGGATAGAGGTATCTTAGTTGCTGGTCATCACCAAATTCAAGATTAAAAGGCATCAAAAGTTGTAAGTTTTAAAACCCTAAAAATTGCATGTTTCGATTCTTGTTTTGGATATGTATGGTATGTATGATAAAAATTTTTGTTTTTCCGCTGTGCTATCATGATTATCATACCATGTCATATTCCATCAGTGGTATCAGAGCCTAGACATGCTTATTTTAGTGCTTTAGATGCATGAAAAAATTAATTAAAAATCGTTATTTTGAAAACATGCAAATCTGAAATTTTCTGTTTTGAGTTTTTTGCATTATTTTGGTGTAAAAACGATTTTAATTGATTAGATAGGTATTATAATTAATATGAAATGTTAATATACTGTCCTAAGATGTTATTAGGGCTGGTAATGGTCGGATTTAATTATTTATACCTGATGGTACATGTTAATTATGAAACTAGGTGCTAGTTGGCATGTAAATTGCTAGTTTAACAACTAGTTTTCAAAATTAAATGTAAAATTGATTTTGGCATGTTTGTAAGTGATTTTTAAAGATTAAATATCAGGTCTGGACATATTTTAAATTTGGTTTTAATTCTGGTCCATGACAATTTAATTGATTAATTTTAAAATCACTTAAAACTATGACTAGTTTGTGTTTGTTACATGTTTAATCAAGATTGTTTGTTTTGTTTTGATTAAAATGGTAAAAACACATTTAGATTAAAATGGTACAGAATATTAAATCAATATTTATGGACTTATTTAGATTATTAAATGACTCATAAAATTGATTTAAATGTTTGTGCATTTCATGGCATTACATAAGCATTAAACAACTAGTTTTTGTTGTTTGTTTGTTTTTTTTTTTTTTGCATGAATGCCGTGTACCATATATGTGTTCTTCATGATTTTATATTTTAATTCATGTTAGCACATATTATATGCATTTTTAATGTTTATGGGCTGTATGACATAAAATTAAAAATGGCAAAATTGGAAATTATACTAGAGTTGATTTATAGCACAAATCTAACTAGTTTGTGTTTTGGGCTTTTAAGAGAACTTATTCAATAAGAGGATTTAGTCCATTGGGCTTCGGCCCAGGCCCATCACGAGGTCATCTCTTAAAGGTTCAAGTACACAATTTCCATTAATGGGCTTGGCTAAATTAATTAAAAATTGGACTTTGTTTGATCCATGAATGTTATGTATATTTATTTGCTTGTTTGGTGTGATGAATGGATATGCATGGTGCATTCATGGGCCCTGGGTTTTTTGTAATTAAATATGGCTTGCATGCCATTATATTTCATTGTAAAAGTTTCATTTATTTCTTAGAATAGAATTTATTTGAAGACTTTGTAAATCAAGACGAAGCCCACCGGAGTGGAGAAGCCCAACTCGAAGATTCTTATGTAATAGTATAGAATCTTAGTTGTAGGTTTTTGGGCCCATGTTTGTCACGCTTTACTTTATATAATTATATATATATGCATGCTATGTATGGATGACAAAGCATATGCCATGTAAGCCGTAATAAAATGAATCCCTAAAAATAGTAAGTCACAAAGTTGCCTTCCTAATTCGAAACATGTCAAGGCATCGATCATCGGTCACGTAGACTAGGAGTCCTAGATGCGCCCGATTATCTTTGTGAGGCATGGGTTGTGAATGTAGGTTGGACTTAACATGGAATGGGATGCTCGGACCTAGGCAACTAATAAATGGGTTTGTGCTATAACATCTTAAGATGTTAGCCCATTTGATCCAAGAGTCATGTACGAGATATGATTGGAGTTTTCCTACCTAAGTAACTTAACTTGTTAGGTGTATAAGCTCAGCTTGACTAATAAGTTGTTGTGAAAAGTGGATCTTGGCCCACATTAAAATCACTAACGCGAATTATTTAAAGGGATATTAATTTGGTTTGTGGGATCATAAATAAGACCTCATTTAATCTTGCTAAATTTTATTGTAGATTGAAAATGGCATCTTCAAACAACAATTTCTCATTGCGATCGGTCCTTGAAAAGGACAAATTGAATGGCACCAATTTCATAGACTGGTCTCGAAACTTAAGAATAGTTCTTAAGAAAGAGAAAAAGTCGTATGTTTTGGATGCACCCTTGCCTGAAGAACCAGGAAGGAACGCCTCTGCGGTTCAAAAGGAAACTTTTGAGACCAAGAAGAGCAACTCCAACGATGTGACCTGTCTGATGCTGACCACTATGGTGCCTGACTTGCAAAAGCAATTTATGGACCAAGAGGCCTATGCGATCATGGTGCACCTCAAGGAGATGTTCCAAGAGCAAGCTCGTCATGAGAGGTTCGTGACAACAAAGGCCTTAATTTCTTGCAAGATGGCTGAGGGTACTCCTGTTAGTACCCATGTACTCAAGATGAAAGGGTATCTTGATACTCTTGAGAAGCTTAAGGTACTAGTGCCAAAGGAATTGGCCACTGACTTGATCTTAGGATCATTGCCTGCTGCTTATGATCCATTTGTGATGAATTATAACATGCATGCAATGAACAAGTCAGTCACTGAGCTTCATGGGATGCTTAAGAATGCTGAAGAGAACATTCGAAAGACCAATCCCGTACTAATGGTTTAAAAGGAAATTAAGAAGGGAACTGCTAAGGGAAAGGGAAAGGGAAAAGGAAAACCCAAGTCAGTTGGGAGTGCACCTCAGGCCCAATCTAAGCCCAAGGCGCCAAAACTCAAAGAGAGTGAGAGCACTTGCTTCCATTGCAACAAGATAGGGCATTGGAGGAAGAATTGCGCTCTCTTCAAGGAAAAACAAAAGAAGAATGGAGCTAAGGCATCCAGTTCTGGTATATTTGTTGTTGAAATTAACCTTTCTATTTCTACCACTTGGGTATTGGATACCGGTTGTGGTTCTCACATTTGTTCAAATGTGCAGGGGCTAAGAAATAGGCGGTTACTTGGGAAGAATGAAGTGGACCTCCGTGTGGGGAATGGAGCACGAGTTGCTGCCATGGAGATAGGCGACTATCACCTCACTTTACCTTCCGGACTTTGTATTGTTTTGAATAATTGTTATTATGTACCTGCTATGAGCAGAAACATTATTTCAGTTTCATGTTTGGATAATGATGAATTTGATTTTGTTATTAAAAATGGCAATGCTCATATTCTTCGCCAAGGCATTTCTTATGGCAATGCCATGTTGCAAAATGGCCTTTATATCCTTGATTTACAAAACAAAGAGTCAATATACAACATTAATACAAAGAGGGTTAAATCAAACGAATTGAACCCTACTTACTTTTGGAATTGTCATTTAGGACATGCAAACGAAAATCGCATTTCAAGACTCCATAAAAATGGAGTGCTTGGGTCATTCGACTTAGAGTCTTATGACACATGCGAGCCATGTTTGCATGGAAAAATGACAAAGAGTCCTTTTAATAAAAACGGTGAGAGGACTAATGGCTTATTGGAACTAATACATACCGATGTATGTGGACCTTTAAGTACACATGCTAGAGGTGGTTTTAGCTACTTCGTGACATTCACATATGACTTTAGTAGATATGGCTATGTCTATCTAATGAAGTACAAGATTGAAACTTTTGAGAAATTCAAAGAGTTTAAGAACGAAGTAGAAAACCAACTTGGCAAAAGTATAAAAGCCATTCGATCAGATCGAGGTGGCGAATACTTAAGCCAAGAGTTTGACAGTCATCTAAAGGAGTGTGGTATTATTTCACAGCTCACTCCTCCTAGAACACCTCAATGGAATGGTGTGTCCGAAAGGAGAAATCGAACTCTGTTGGATATGGTTCGATCTATGATGAGTCAAGCTAATCTTTCTATCTCTTTTTGGGGTTATGCATTAGAAACTGCTGCGTTTCTATTGAACCGTACTCCAACTAAAGCAGTTGAGAAGACACCATACGAGGTATGGACTGGGAAAGAACCCAATATGTCTTTTCTCAGGATTTGGGGTTGTGAAGCACATGTTAAGAAATTAACATCTGACAAACTAGAGTCCAATTCCAGTGTCTGCTTGTTTGTGGGTTATCCTAAAGAAACAAAGGGATACTACTTTTACTCACAAGCCGAGAACAAAGTATTTGTTGCTCGCAAGGCTATTTTCTTGGAAAAGGAGTTCCTTCTCAAGAAAGACAGTGGGAGTAAAGTAGAACTTGGAGAAATTCAAGCGCCACAAACTCCTATAGAGGATGAGTTGGAAATGGGATCAAGTTCACAACCAGTTGTGGAACAAGAACCCATTACACAAGAACCTAGAAGGTCCGGTAGGGTACGTCAGGAGATTGAGAGATATGGATTTCTAATCACTGACAGTGACACTATTGAGATAGTAGATCGTGAGGATCCTACTACCTACCGAGAAGCTATTAAGAGCCCAGACTCGGAAAATTGGCTTGAAGCCATGAAATTCGAGATGCAATCAATGTACGATAACCAGGTTTGGACCTTGGTTGATACACCGGAAGGTGCTAAGGTAATTAAATGCAAGTGACTATTCAAACTCAAAGCTGATAAGACCTACAAAGGTAGACTAGTAGCAAAAGGTTTTCGAAAAACTCATGGTGTAGACTATGAAGAGACCTTTTCGCCTGTAGTCATGCTCAAATCCATTAGGATCTTGCTTGCCATAGCTGCATATCATGATTATGAGATATGGCAAATGGATGTCAAAACTGCTTTCCTCAACGGAAATTTACTTGAGGATGTGTATATGACACAGCCTGAAGGTTTTGTCAATCCCAAGCATCCTAAGAAGGTTTGCAAGCTTCAAAAATCCATTTATGGATTAAAGCAAGCATCCCGAAGTTGGAATCTTCGTTTTGATGAGGCAGTCAAAGAATTTGACTTCATCAAGAACGAAGATGAGCCTTGTGTGTACAAGAAGGTTAGTGGGAGCATAGTAGTGTTTCTGGTCCTATATGTGGACGACATCCTTCTCATTGGGAATGACATTCCAACATTGCAAAAGGTTAAACAATAGTTGGGAAAATGTTTCTCAATGAAAGACTTAGGTGAAGCCGAGATAATACTTGGTATTCGAATCTATAGAGATAGATCGAATCGGCTTTTGGGACTAAGTCAAGAAAAGTACATAGACAAAGTACTAAAGCGTTTTAGTATGGGAGACTCAAAGAAAGGGTACATACCTTTGGCTTTGGGAGTTCCTTTGACTAAAGAACAGTGCCCTAAAACCAAAGAGGAAAGGGACAACATGAGTAGAATCCCATATGCATCTGCTATTGGATCTATCATGTACGCTATGTTGTGTACTAGGTTGGATGTCGCTCATGCACTGAGTATAACCAGTAGGTTTCAGCAAGACCCTGGTGAAAAGCACTGGTCTGCTGTAAAAGGGATCCTTAAGTACCTGCGAAGGACTAAGGATCACTTCTTGGTGTATGGTGGTCAAGAAGAGCTCGTCATACAAGGTTATACCGATGCTGCTTTTCAGACCAGCACTTAGGATTCTAGATCGCAATCTGGGTTTGTTTTTGTTTTAAACGGTGGTGTTGTCAGCTGGAGAAGCTCAAAGCAAGAGACTGTTGCCGACTCAACTATAGAATCTGAGTATATTGCAGCAAGTGAGGCTGCAAAAGAGGCTGTTTGGATTAAAAAAATTTCATTAATGGATTAGGAGTGGTCCCAAGCATCCTAGATCCATTAGAAATTTTCTGTGACAATAACGGGGCCATCACACAGGCCAAGGAGCCCCGGTCACACCAGAAATCCAAACACATACTTAGGAAGTACCACCTGATCAGAGAAATCATTGATCGTGGGGACGTCAAGGTTAGCAAGATAGCAAGTGAAGACAATGTAGCAGATCTTTTGACGAAACAGTTATGTCCAAATCTGCACGAGGCTCATTTGAGAGCGTTCAGTCTTAGGGCTATGCCCAATTGGGACTAGTGCTAGTGGGAGATTGTTAGTGTAAGCCCTAGCCCCAATACATTGTAATAAAACACTTAGTTAATAAAATGAGGCATTTGTTTTATCTTTTTGTATTCCTGTGCATGTCAATTGATAAAACTATCCAAGAATATCGTTTCGGTTTAAGTTATCATGTGTGAGGCACATGGATTGTAAGACCTTAAAACAAATGGGACTTCATTCTAAATATCCCTAGTCAGTCATTGTTATGGGAATAACAAATGAATTAAGACCAGTATGCTCTCTCTGATATTATGAGTTCTGTCTTACGGATCATTAGGACAAGAATGTCAATCAGAGATCATAGATACATGTAAAAGAACATGGTATCTGGATTCGATCCGCTCATGAGAACACTATATGGTACAAGTCATAAGTGTTTCTCATATGCAAGTTTTGTATCGGAGTTCTTAAACCTGAAATCTCTATGAAACTCTTTATGAATTACTGTGTACTTTGACATACACCTAACGTGCTCGTAACAGAGTGACAAGTAGGGGTATGATTGGGTATGCATTGATTCATGTTAGAGAGCATGAGAGAAGTGAAGGGATTACCCCTCTCGATAAGAGAGAAAATATCACCGGCCACTTGATCAGTGAACTGAGAAGTGTATGGCCATACCGAGATGAAATAATGAATAATCATTATTTATCTCAGAGTTCAGTGTCACTGGAATATCAAGAAAGGAATTAATATATATAAGGATGACTAGTTCCATGCCTTATATTAATTCTGATATTTAAGGGTAAGGGACTATGCAAAATTGCATTAGGTCACCAAATGCCATATGCATTTTCATTTAATTTGGAATGCTATAATATCTTGCTAGAGAATATATATAGCCTTTGAATTAATTTATTAATTCATTGCCAACATTAAATGGACCTATAGGATCGCACACAAAACAATGGGCTTAAAATGTTTAAATTAAGTATTGGGCATTAATTTGGGCTTTTAATTAAAGTCAAATTAATGTATGTAATGGGTTATAAAATTGCTATTGGGCTTTGGTCCATGAGAGAGAGAAATTCAGCCCACAAGGTTTAATTTCAATTAATTAATTATCTTGTGTTAATTAAGTTAATTGAGTATTAAAGCCTAAAGGAATTTAAATTAAATTAAATTAAATCACTTATTTATTTAATGAAGTGGCCGAAATTCCAAGAGGGAAATCAAGGAATTTTGGCACATGCTATTTATTTAAATTAAGTGTTTTCATTTAATTAAATGACTTATGTTTTATTTCAAATTTGAATTTAAATTCAAAGGAGTTTAATTCAAAATAGATTACTTATCTTTAGGAAGTGATAGAGTTTGAATTTATTATCTTAGGATAGTTGAATTCAAATCTAAGACTTGCCAAAGGATAAGTATACACATTAAAAGAAATAAAACCCTAGGATATATAAAGAAGTTGGCGTGAAAATAAGCTAAGCCACCTTGCTTTTGGCGTGAATTAATTCTCTCCCTCAAAACAATTCTCTCTTGGCCGAAATACACAAGGAGAAGCATTCTTCCTTGCTTTCTTGTGTTCTTAGGCATTAATAGCACCTTAAAGAAGAACAAGATCAAGTCTTGTAGCTTCAAACAATTGCCATTACACAATACTTAAAAGAGAGCTAGCAATCTCTATTTTAAGCCTTCTTTGCAAGTGTGTGTGTGAGGATAGAGGGAGTGGCGTAAAAGGCTGTTCCTTGGCATTGGTGATCAAGATCTAAGGTGGATAGAGGTATCTTAGTTGCTGGTCATCACCAAATTCAAGATTAAAAGGCATCAAAAGTTGTAAGTTTTAAAACCCTAAAAATTGCATGTTTCGATTCTTGTTTTGGATATGTATGGTATGTATGATAAAAATTTTTGTTTTTCCGCTGTGCTATCATGATTATCATACCATGTCATATTCCATCAAAGGCCCAGATAAGACCTAACCCCATTTGTTTCTATGAGTCTAGATTTAGATAAGGGTATTACCATGCAAATTAAATCTCATGGTTCATCAATATCGATAGGTCCTACAAAGTAGACTGGCCAAGCCTAATGAAAATTGTTAGTTAGAACCATCGGGGCTTAGGCAACCCTTGAACAGTTCGGTACTTGAAAGACATGGTCTTACATCTCAAACAAGTTTTTTAGTTTAGTGTTGCCCCAACTTTAGATCACTCCCCTCTAGTAATTGATTTAAATAGAGACTTTAAATCGAAATATAAAAAAAGATTTAGATTTAAAAATAGCTGGCTTAGTAAAATGGATGTAGTGAATGTTGTTAAGAATGGTTGGAATCAACTTGGGTCTATTGGAATAATGGATCGAATACCATCATGCTGTTGCTATTTGGAGGATTGGGGTAATAATAGGGCTCGAACTGTCAGTAAAAGGAAAAGGAAATTGAACAAAAAATTGGGAAGGAGCAAGATGAAGCTAGTCAACCGAAGAAAGAAGAAATAAAGGCACTTAAAATAGATTACAACATTATTTTACATCAAAAAGAAATAAGATGGAAGCAGCGGGCAAAGATGTTTTGGCTCAAGCAAGGGGATCAAAATTCCAAATTTTTCCACTCCCAAGCAAATGCTAGAAAAAAGAAAAAATTTTTTGTGATGTTAAAGAATGAAGCAGGTGAATGGATTTCTGATATAGTGGTCATGCATGAGATGTTTTTGGATTTTTTCACTACTTTATTCAAAAGCTCTACTACCTCATGCTCTTGCATTTACGAACTGGTAGAGAAGAAGGTCATAGATGAAGATAACACTATGCTACTTACTCCATTTTTGGATGATGAGATTCGAGAGGTAGTTTTCCAAATGCACCCCGATAAGTCACCAAGGCCAGATGGGCTTAATTCGATGTTTTATCAAAAATTCTGGAGCATCATAGGCAAGGATGTTACAGCTAGCTATCAGCAATGGCTATTGGATTGTATGCTCCCTAAAGCTTTCACTGATACTTTAGTTATCTTAATTCCAAAGCTCGAAAAACTGGAATTAGTAAAGGATTTTAGACCCATAGCTCTTTGTAATGTCTTGTACAAAATAGTATCAAAAGTTCTAACAAATATATTGAAAAGAGTCTTGCCTAAAATTATTTCTGAATATTAGTCTACGTTAGTCCTTGGTAGATTGATTACAGACAATATTTTAGTTGCCTTTGAACTAATATACATTATGAAAAACCATCGAGTGGGTAAATCGAGTCAAGTAACTCTTCAAATTGATATTAGCAAAGCCTATGATAGGGTTGATTGGGTTTTTTAGGAGAATATGTTACTAAGTTTGGGCTTCTGTAGGCATTAAGTAGATTGGATGATGATGTGCATGAAAAATGTGAAGTATAATTTTCTCTATAATGGTGCGGAAGTGGGTCTAGTTATTCCTGAGAGGGGCCTAGGGTATCTCACTTGCTATTTACTAATGAATCTTTATTTTTATTTAAAGCTACTACTGGGGAGTGTAGTTTAATAAAATAAATTCTTCATAAGTATGAAGTTGCTTTTGGCTAGTCTATTAATTTGCATAAGTTGAGAATCTTTTTTAGTCCTAGCATTTCTACTGATGATAGACACAAAATTTCTAGTATCCTTCGAGTAAGTGCCCCTTTTAATCATGGTAAATATCTAGGTTTGATTAGGAGGAGTAAGAGAGCTATTTTTGGGTTTCTAAAAAATAAACTAGTGCAAAGAATTTTAGCTTGGAATAATAAATTTTATTGAGAGCAAGGAAGAAGATCCTTTTAAAGTTTATAGCTCAAGCAATTCCCACTTTTTGTATAAGTGTATTTTTTATTCCCACATCCATTTGTGAAGAATTACAGAGAATGATGAATTCTTTTTGGTGGGATAAAAAGAAAAATGGGGTAAGGAATTTACACTGGGTAGCTTGGGAGAGTATGTGTTATAGTAAAGAGGTAGGAGTGATGGTATTTAGGGACTTACACTTTTTTAACCTTGCTATGCTACCTAAACAGGGGTGGAGACTTCTTTTGAACAATAATACTCTTGTTTTTCATATCTTCAAGGCTAAATAATTTCCACATGGGAATTTTTTTGATGCTCAACTAGGTTATAATCCTAGTTTTACATGAAAGATTATATGTAGGCTAGATATTTATTACCAAAGGGGGTAAGATGGAGCATGGGTGATGGTCATTCCATTGGTTTTCAAAAAGATCCTTGGGTGCCTAGAGATGGAAACTTTTTTTTGTGAATGAGGGAATTCATTTTATTGAAGATGAAACTAGAGTTTGTGCTTTTCTAAAAAAATGTAGGGAAGGAGTGGGATGTGGATAGAATTGTGGAATTTTGTTGTGCGAAAGATGCTTATGATATCTTAAAAATTCCTTTACCTCTGTTGAATAAAAAAGACAGGTTAATATGGCACTATGATAAGAGAGGCAAGTATTCAATGAAAAGTGGATACAAACTGGCTATTCAAGGTGGTAGGGACGATTAATTGTTGCCTAGTGATAATTGGAAAAAGATATGGAAGTTGGAAGTACCACTTAAAGTTTAAAATTTTTTATGTAGAACTTTTAGAAATTTTCTACCACTTAAAGTTAGGCTACTTTAAAAAGGAATATTATAAATACATCTTGTCCGCTGTGTGATAATAAGGAAAATTCATCCCATTTCTTTTTTGGATGCCTCTTTACAAAGGATATTTGGACTAATTTTGGGTTGCCTGATTATGACTCAAATGCTCCCTTAATATACATATTCTATTCTTTATCAAAGTTGCTATGTAAGATGAAGCTAGAAAAGGTATGTATGGTCATGTGGAAGATGTGGAATGTTAGAAACAAGCTATTATGGGATAATATACTGGTGGCCCCTCACATTATGGTTAACTCTGCTTTATCTTTTCTAGGAGAATGGAGAGCGGCAAAGGGATCTCTAATTATAATTTCTATGTTTAAATCTAATGGTAAATTGATGATGTCTCCCATGGTGCAAATTGAAGATGGGTTATGGAGTTGCCACATTGATGTTGCGATGTTCATTGAACAAGAAAGATGTAGTTTTGGAGCTATATTTAAAGATGTTGATGGCCAGTTCATTAAAGCTATTTTAGGTCCTCAAGTTGTAGAAGGAATGACTCTTCGTCCAATTCTCTCATGGATTGAATGTAATCTCACTACTACTTGAATCTTATATAGTGATGCCTAGGAACATTATTGTGCTATTTGTAATAGGTTAGAAGATTTTTCTAATTTTGGTGTAATTGTTTTAGACTATAAGTTGTTTTTCTCTAACAGGCTAGATACTGATTTAATTTGGATTAAGAGGTCGGACAACTCTGAAGCTCATAAGTTAGCTAGAGCTTCTTTATTGTATGAACCATTTTGCTTTTGGGATGATAGTCCCCCTTGTCTTTGATCATTTCCTTTTATAAAGATCTTGATTTTCCTAAAAAAAAACTTTTTTTTTCTTTTATTTATGAAAAAAATCTACAACTTTTAGATGGGATAGATATCATGCATGTGGTGTATATGCATCTAAACCACTGAATTAAATGAATTTTTATGATTTAATGGTTTATATGCATGCAAATTACATACATGCACGCACCAAATTACTACTTTTAGATTTTTTATTTTTTCCAATACCATCCATGACTTTTAGATTCAAGAATAACTTTCATGTGGTAAATTTTTGAATTCAACAAAGTTTAACTATTTCCAATGTAAATGAAATTATTAAAAAAAAACTCTTACAATTATCAAATAAACACCCTAAATGATCAAAACCTTTTGAGATTTTTGAAGGAAATCATGTGTGCAAATAAACATGAAAATAATAAATGAGAGGAAACATATTTATCTTGTGTAATGTAAAAATATTTGAGAAAGTGGAAGCACATGATCTTTATTTTGCATTACTGGTTAGGCCTTTAACCACAAGCTAATACACCAAAAAATGGTAGCAAATCCCTGATCTAAAAGCCCTTTAGAGATGCAGAGAAAATAAAATGGGAGAACATGATTCTTTTTGGTGTGTAAATCAAAGTCAGTAATTCAATAACCTTAAACAAGTTTTTTGATCCTCTTTTTATAGAGGTCTATTGGAGTTATAACCCTAGTAGAACTATGATTCCTTTTTGATTCAGGATTAGATAATCCCAATCTGATAAGGATTTATTAAAATAGAGTCATGAGTGTATCCAAACATTATCATATCCCACTCGCCCATGATGGAATGATTCCCTGTCAATATCTCCAACCATATAGGTAGGTGAACCATGTGATAAGCATACATTAAGAGCAATAGTGCTACACACTTGTTAAGGATATATAGCATATCGAAAAATAAGATTATCTTTTCACATATGCTTAACCTTAGATTGCCTTCTGACATTCACTGTTTTGACTCATAATCTCACAAAATAATTTTCATGTTCACTAGTGTGTTCTACTTATAAAAGCTATAATAGGTATACCGGTGAATCACAAAACTATTAAATGTGATAAAAAGCTATCTTCCTCTTATTATATGCCATCCATCATGTTCTAACTCGCTTTTCTAGTTAACTCCGCCAGGCCAAATTTTTTCATAGCCTTTTGGAGACTAACTAAGCTAGGCACATTGAAGCATACTTCAAGGATAAATTAAGGGTTTTGAGGGTTAATGTCCAATAGGGTTTCACACTAAGGAAAGTTGAGATTGTTTACATATTAAATTCCCATCCCTTGGTCACTTAAGCACACATGGTATGATGCATGTGTTCTAGTGTTCTTTCTTTCCCTTAAAGGAGTGCGTGTCTCGCAAAATGTAATTAATACCATACAGAAGCATAAGTTTGTGATGAACTGAAGCATCCAACTTTAGTCTACCTACTTAAAGACTACTTTTGTCTTTTGGATAGAACATGGAAGTTACGTTTAACTCACTATGGGATCACACATAATCAAAATTTGGATCTTAATTCAAAACATGCAACCCTATATATGTCTTTATCTTACATCATGACAAGATTTATCTTGTAATTTCTACAAGATAACACTTTTATTTTAAATGGGCCCTCAAGCTTCATCATATGTTCAAAATTGTGCCTCATCTTAGTCTTTGTCAAATCATTGACAAAACTAAGGTAAACAACCATGCAAGTGGACTACTTTTCTATCCGACATGCTCAATCTTATAATCAATAACAATAAATATTCACACATTAAATATATACACTTATGTATTGCCAATAATGAACTTCATTATTATTCATAAATAATAATGTCAAAGGATTACATAAGAGAACAATACAAATTAAATCGTATGCAAGCCTTGAGATCTAATGTGTCTCTCAAACACATCTCTCATTATAGTTTTAGTCAATGGATCTACTATCATATCTTACGTGAAAACATACTGTAAGTTCACTTCTCCTCTTGCAGCAATATCTTTTATGTAATGATACATAATGTTGATATGTTTTGTTCAACTATGAAATTTTAGATTTTTGATGTATGCAATTGATGATTGACTATCACTGGCTTCTTTGAGGTAGTTACTCTTAAATGGTCCATAAACCTTTTTAGCCAAATTGTTTCTTGTACTATAGTTGAAGAAATGATGAATTTAGCTTTCATTATTGATAGGGCTATACAAGTTTGTTTCTTGCTACTCTATGAGATGACACCTTTGCCAAGTAAAAATATGAATCCTAAATAGGATTTCTTCTCATCCACATCTCCTCCCCAGTCAACATTTGTGTATCCTCTCAATTATAGATCCTTACTATAACACCCTCATACTATAATCAAATTATAATGTCATTTAGGTACATTAATCATGCATTGCTCTACTATTTTATCTTTAATAATGATTATCATATAATTATCATGTTACTAGTACTCATCACATTTTATATCTCATATTCATTTTGGGTGTTATTATCACTATTTTCATGCTTTACCTTTCTGTACTTTATCATACATATCATATTATATATTAGTTGCTTATGCTATTACTTATATAAGGGAGCCTATTACAATTCAAAACCTCCCAAGAAACATACATCTTTACATACATATTACTTTCAATAAAAAAAATTATACAAAATATCAAACAAGAACTCCCTACATCAACTTCTTATTAGGCTTGTGTTGGCCTTTCCTGATGCAGAGAAATTCCCTAAGCAAAAGCTTTTCTACTGAATCTACATGGATAAAATAACTCATACTAAGCTATAAAGTTTAGTGGGGACAAATCATGATGGATGGCCGCTCACAGCAGTCATCAACAAACACTCAATATGTAACACTTATATAATAGGATTTCAATAATAATAACACAATATTAATAATGGAAACATAACAACGTATGCAATTAATAAGATAACAAAACTCAACAAATATTTTAGCATGAATAAATCAACTGGATGATTGATATAATTTGTGCATTTATATTTTATTAACAATTATTGTAATTAAAACAAATCATATATTTTATCAATAATATATTAGCATTTATACTTTTAATTCAAGTATTGTATAATTGTTAGCTTGATTAAGTTCCGAGAGTGGATAATGGGAAATTTAGAAACCCTTAGGTATCAAAACTACAGATATTTGGAGATATCAAATCTTTAGTCCCAAATGGGGCTAAACTATACTTTAGACTGACCAAGCAGACCCAAACGGGGTTGACTAACAACCCAAATGGGGTTGTTTATGATCCAAATGGGATCATTAATACTTTGTGACCCAAATGGGGTCGAACTAGAGCAGCTACAACTTAATCCCTATAGGCATGCCTATCTATCCACAATTGAACTTATTTATAGGAAATATTGTGTTCATATTCATTTCATCTATCATACTTATGCTTTTATTAAACAATTTGCACATATATAATCATATAAGAAGGTACACAATCTCTAGTGTATATACATATATATTTGACCTCATGTAATAGTATGAGTAACTATAAATGAATAGATATCACTGTAACATACTTTAGCATGCTATCCTATAAGCATAAAACATGTAGGCATTAACTTGTATTCTTATAAATTTCAATTATCACGAGTATATCTATGTAATATAGTCTTACATGTACAAAAGAATATATGTAAAGATCCACAATCACATATCGTAGTACAAATAATTGTAAATATACATTACTGTAATCAAATACAATCATATGATAGCCATATTATGAACATACCTATATTTCATTAAAGGTTCTACTATATGGTAACAATATATCTTATTATACTACATAAGAGTATAAAAGTGCATTACTGAATTATAACACCTTAAATCACATGTATATTTATGCCTTTTATAATTAATGTTCCTTTATACAACTTTATTTCCATATGCCATTATGTTCCTCACATTTTTGATGTTGCATAATACCTTCATTTTTGTGTTTGGAATGCACTAAAAGTATTTAAGAAGGTTTAGACAAGCTTTGGTGTCAATTTGGATTTTAAAAATCAAGTTTAAAAGGAAATAAGGGAGGGTCACGATCATTACTGATTTGTGCTGACCGTGAGATAGGTCCACATTCGGTTCTGGACTAGCTCGTAGTGGTTACCAATTTGGTATTGATCGTAAGGCCCATTATGACCAAAAGGCAAATTTCTAGAGTCATATTATATGCTATTTTTGACTTATCAAATGTCATTTTTAATCAAAAAGGTCTTATACCAAGTTGTTACACTATGATTCTAGTTTTAAGATCATTAAAAATTACCTAATTTTAGTTTCTAAATTTCAAGATACTAACAAAAAACTGAGGACTGCTCCTAGTGATAGGGCAATAGATTGTTTCGATTTTTTAGCTAAGTTTTGAAAGGTTTAGAGGCAGATTTAAACTTTGTTTTCTCATAGAAAATCTAGATATGGAAGCCTAGTTTCTAACTCAATTAGAATTAATCAATTTTCAATTCTATAAATTCAAATACAAACAATATAATCTCACTGGGGCAAATGAACTCAAAAATAAATTTTTGTCTATAAAGAGATTTTTCAAGCTTTATAGTATACTTAAGTTAAACTAAAGTTTATCTAATTAGATATTATCTTTTAGCACATTTCTCTTACAATTTTTTTCTTACAATATACTTTCTAATTTCTAATCTAAGGTTTTTGCTTTTTCTTATCCATTCAACCTATTTACATGAACACATTCAAAATTCATTATCTCATTCTCCTAATTAAGCCTTGATTTCATCACAATTAACTCTAATCATACATACATGACAATCACACACCAAAGTCCCATACCTTGGCTGAACCACAATTAATCTTTAGTCTCTATTCACTTCCTTTCCCTTGTTCTTCTTATCTTCCTCTTTTACAAATAACATTTTGATACATGCATCAATTTCCAACATTCCTTCTCTATTGAAATGCAACACAACAAGAAGGAAGAAGAAGGATAAAATGTCGGGAAGCCATTACCTATATAAATCCCTTTGCAAAAACCTTTATCATAACCACATGTAGTAGAATTTCCTTGAGAGTTATAAAGAGAGAATACTAATCTTTAAAGAGAGATGAGAAAAGAAGAAAAGTTTGCGTTTTTTCCTCTTATAGCCGACCATCTCACATTGAAAATCCCTTTTTATCACTTTCTCTCTCTTATATGCAGAATTCTAGAATATAAAGTGGGAGGAGAAGTTCCCTTTAACTCCCTCAATAATTTGCATGTTAGAAATCTATCCCCTTTCATTTCTTTCTCTTATAAAACCAGCCCCACATTTTCTTTCTTTTAATATTGACCCCAAATATTATCTTCCCTCATTTAATTACACCCTTATAATATTATCATGCTTAATAATTCACATACACAACATAAAGTAAAATTACCATATTTCCCTTTTTACACTAATTTGAATTTCTCCTAATTATTTAAACATTAATCATTAATATTATCATTTAATCATGCATTTCCTACCAAAATCAAAGTTAGGGCCTGATAATTCTCTCCCCCCTTAAAGAATTTCATTCTCAAAATTGATACTTAATTTAAATAGTTGGGGATACTACCCTTTCATAACTGCCTCTGGTTCCCAAGTTACTTCTTGCATACCATGATGTTGCTAAAGCACTTTGATAAGAGGAATATGCTTGTTTCTTAACTGTCTAATTTCTCTTGCCAAAATCCCTTTAGGTTCTTCATCATAAGAAAATCTGACTGTACTTAAATATCTTGAATTGATAGTAGTGGGATTCATTAGAACAATATCTATATAGCATGGATACATGAAACACATTATGCATTTTGGCTAGTTCCATAGAAAGAGCCAATATGTATGCTACCGGTCCAACCCTTTGAAGAATTTCATATGGACCAATATACCTCGGACTCAATTTACCTGTCTTCCCGAACCTCTATACTTTTCTCTAGGGAAACACTTTGAAAAACTCTTTATCACCAACTTGATTGATACTCAATGTCTTTTCTTTTCAAATCTGCATAGGACTTCTTTCTGTCACTAGTTTCTTTCAATCTCTATTTAATAACTTGTACTTTCTTATGTGTGTTTAGTAATGCCAGGACCAATCACATTATGCTCAACTAATTTTGTCCAACAAACTGGAGTTCTACATTTCCTGCCATATCAATGCTTCTTTGATAATTGTTATTGTATACAAACTCTATTAAAGTAAGATATCTATCCCAACTTCTTAAAAAATCCAAAATGCATCCTCTCAATATATCTTTCAACACTAGGATGACCATCTCAGATTATACATCCATTTGAGAATGGAAAGTTGTACTGTAAAGGACGGAGCTATATTCCCAATGCTTGTTGTAGACTTTGCTAGAATCTTGATGTAAACCTTAGATCTCGATCAAAAATTATCGACACCGATATACCTTGTAACCGGACAATCTCATTTACATAAAGTTTTGCCAACTTATCCATAGAGTAATATGTTCAAACCGGTATGAAATGAGCCATCTTAGTCAACTTATCAACTATTACCCATACTTCATCATGCATTCTTCTACGTGAGAGGCAATCCTGTAAAAAAAATCTATAGTGATGTCTTTCTATTTTCATTATGGAATTGGAATGGGATTCAACAATCCTGAGGGTAACTGGTGCTCCGCTTTCACTTGTTGGCAAGTTAAACACTTCAAAACATAATCTACTACATCTTTTTTTCATACCAGGCCACTAATAAAATTATTTCAGATCCTGATACATCTTATTTCCATAAGGATGCATAGTGAATGTTGTGTTGTGAGCTTCATACAACAAAGTTCTTTTCAATTCTTTGTCATTTGAAACACATAACCTATTCTGATAATACACACTCCCATCTTCTTTTACTGAATACAATGGTTGCACAATCTATTGTAACTTCTCATCATTTTTCTAAACATCTAAGACTGCTTGTCTCACACTAGGTCTATCCTTTAACTAAGCTATCAAAGCACCATCCAATGCAAATTTCTATCTACACTGTTGTAACATCATAGATGCCATTGTCTTATGACTTAAGGCATCGGCTACAACATTAGCTTTACCCAGATGGTAATCCACTATATAGTCATAATCTTTGAATAACTCTAACCATTGTCATTGTCTCAAGTTATGTTCCTTCTGAGTAAGCAAATACTTGAGACTCTTATGATCTGTATAAATTCTACATCTTTCTGCATACATGTATGCCGCCAAATCTTTAAAGCAAATATTACTGTTGCCAACTTTAAATCATGTGTTGGGTAGTTTTGCTCATGTGGTTTCAATTGGCTGGATGCATAAGCTACCACCTTACCATATTGTATCAGTACAAAACCCAAACCAACTCTAGAAGCATCATTGTACATGGCATACTCTTTACCCAAAACTAGCTGTGTTAGGACTGGAGCTTCTGTTAACATTTTCTTTAACTGATTAAAACTTATTTGACATTGATCAGTCCACTCAAATTTGGCACCCTTTCTGAATAACTGTGTGAGTGGAGAAGCAATAATCGAAAACCCTTTCACAAAGTGATGATAGTAACCTGCCAAACCTAGAAAAATTCTCACTTTAAATACATTTTGGGGTGGTTTCTAATTCACGATAGCCTCAACTTTAGCTAGATCTTTTCTAATAACTTCAAAAGACACAATATGCCTAAGAAAAGAAACTTCTCTAAGCCAAAAGTCACACTTGCTTAATTTAGCATACAACTGATTCTCCCTTAAAGTTTATAACACAACCCTCAAATTTTTGGCATGGTCAGCTTTATTTCTGGAGTAAACCAATATTTCATCAATGAATACCATAACAAATTGATCTAAGTAGGGTCTAAACACCCTATTCATTAAATCCATAAAAGCAGCTGGTGCATTTTTTAACCCATATGGCATAACTATGAATTTGTAATGCCCATATCAAGTTCTAAATGTAATTTTAGTAACATTCACATCATTTACTCGAAGTTGGTAGTACCCCGATGGCAAATCAATCTTTGAAACACTCCAGCACCTTTTTACTGATCAAATAAGTTTTCAATTCTAGGCAATGGGTACTTATTCTTCACTGTCACTTTATTTAGTTGTCTGTAGTCTATACACATCCTTATAGACCCACCTTTCTTTTTGACAAACAGAACTGGTGCACCCCAAGGTGATGTACTAGGCCTAATAAAGCCTTTATTAAGTAACTCTTATAACTGAACTTTTAACTCCTTTAACTCTATTAGAGTCATCCTGTACGGTGCTTTAGAAATGGGAGTTGTACTAGGTAAAACCTCTATAGACAATTCTACTTCCCTTTCAGGTGGAAATACATCAAAAAATTCATTCACCACTGGTATATCTTGAAGCTTTCCTTTCTCTCTATTTGAATCAAACACCTAGGCCAAAAATGCCTCACATCCCTTTCTAAGAAATCGGTTAGCTTGCATAGCAAATATCACATTAGAAAAGGGTTTAGTTCAAATACCTTACACTACTACTTTTTTCCCATTAACATCTCTAAGTGTTACTGTCTTCACCTTATAATTAACCATTGTATGATGCTTTGATAACCAATGTATGCCTAAAATAACATCAAACTCCTGGAATGGTAGCTTAATAAGATCAACTAATAATTCCTTCCCTTGAATCACAATGGGACATTCTTCATATACGTTATTAACGTAAACATTATGCCTCAATGGATTTGTTACACAAATATCATAGTCTAATTAATGAATAGTTGACATGTTTCTACCCATATCCCAAATGCAAATAGACGAATGGATGGAACCAGGATTAATTAGTGCATGAATATCAAAGTCAAAGAGAGAAAAAATACCAACTATAACTTTTAGAGTATCTCGATCCTCATGAGCTTTCATTGTATAAGCCCGCCTAGAAATAATAGGAGCTGAAGGTCGATTAACTATTTCATATACATTTCTGTGTTGGAATCCATGTTGATTTGGTCCGCCACGCCCTCTACCTCTGCCTCCACCAGATGAGGGTACATTAGAAGCTCCCTTGTTACCTTACTATACAGATCCTTGCTTTTGCTTCGAGGGATAGTTTTCCATATAGTAATCGATGCTACCACACCTAAAATATGCACCTAACAACTTTTGACAAGTAGCCTAGTATTGCCTTGAACAGTGGGGACATTTTGGTGGCTGACCCCCACTCTATTTCACTGGTGTTTCTTTACTAGATTTAAAAACTAGAGATGATCCTCACTGTCTACTCTTATTAGCAGAATTGGAAATAGACTCAGTTGGTTGATTCCTTTGTGCTCCTCAAAATCTCTTCCCAGTGGAAAATCCACCTCTAGCCCCACTTCTTTTATATTCTCTTTCTCTTTTAGCTTGCTCATTCTTCTTAACTCTTGTATCTACTAAAATGAGTTGATGAAAATCTCTCAATTGTAGAGATGTATGTCCAATCAACTTTTCTTTGATTCGATCATTTTGACCATCTTTAAATTGTCTACACTTGAAAAGCTCCTATCAGCATTGAGTTAGAAACATATTTACATATATGACTAAACTCTTTCTAATATTTAGCCACAGACATAACTCTCTGCTTCAAATTTAAAAATTGCTTCAATTTCTCTTCTTTATCTGCCTCAATAACATACTTCTTTTTGAATTTGGCTTCAAAAAATCCCTATGTAAGTCATTCTAGTAATTAGGGTTTTTTTAGTACCAATTTCCACCAATCATAGTCTGCTCCTCGGAGTAAGGACACAACACATGATACTTTATGATTTGCTGGACAATTAATCTCATCAAAGATTCTTTCTAACTTTTTCAGCCAAAGTTTAGCTACTTCAGACTACTCCAAATTAGTGCCCAGGAATTCCTCTACACCATATTTTCTAATTTTAGATATTGGAGCTTTAGGTGCAGTCATCCTTTGTAAGATTTGGGTCATATTTTGTGAAAGTTTCAATAGTGCTTCACTAGGAATGGTCGCAAGAATCTCATTTTAATTAGAGGACGATGATCCATGATTAAAGGGATTCGTTCTAAAAGGCAAGTTGCTTTAACTTAATTCTTGATTGGCATCCCTAGAACCCTTCATCTATTATCTATAAGAAAAATAAGGACTTCTACATTAGTTGCTTTAGATCATACACTACCAGAAATTTCTCAAATACCGACGAAAAATATTTTGTAGGTAATTACCAACGGAACAATCATTTTCGTAGGGAAAATTGGCTGAAAATATATATATTGTGACGGAATAATAAATCCATCGTAAATAATGGAGGAAAATTTGCCGCCTAACTTTACCGAAGAAAATTAGTGACGGATTTGTCAAATTCCATCGTAAATTCGTCTCCAATATTTTGCATCTAAAATTCCACACGAAATTTACCAACAAATTTTTTTTCGTAGGTAAATTACCGATGGAATCATTTTTTTGTAGGTAATTCCATGCGAAATTATAGTTTTGTAGTTAAATTACTGACGAAAAATTATTCCGTCGGTAATTTACCTACGAAAATAGAATTTCGTAGGTAATTTTCCTACGAAAAATGGTTCCGTAGGTAAATTTACCGTCGGAAAATTATTTCGTCGGTAATTTACCTACGAAAAAATAATTTCGTAGGTAATTTCCCTATGAAAAATGATTTCGTCGATAATTTACCTACGAAACCACAATTCTGTAGGTAACTTCCATCGGTAATTTACCTACAAAATCAATTTCGTAGGTAATTTCCCTACGGAATTGTGGTTCCGTAGGGAAATTGAAAAAATTGAAAATTTATTTTTAATCTCTGACTTTAATTTAAAACCATGAAATTATAAATTTTAGTTTAAGTCAATTAATTAATTAAACTATAAGTTAATCTAAACTAAATTCATGCAAAATTTTTTTAGTGACTATATTAAGTGCTAAATTTTTTATCTAAATAATTTAACCTATAAATATGTAATTATTATAAAATTTTCTTTTTTTTTTTTCTAGAACTAAGTATATAAAGTCAATTCAAAAGTTCATTTCTTATACACTTTGATAATCAAATGATTGAACAGTTACCTAAATAAAAAATTTAAAAATTTAAAATAATAAAAAAATGACACATATAATAAAATAATTAAAAAAGAAATAAGATATGATTTTGTTGACAAGTTCAGTTGTAAATTGTGACGACTTCAGTTATCAATTCAGTTCAATCCATACAAATGAAAATTACTCATATTTGAATTAGCAAAAATAACAAGTCATGTTTGATTTTTCGTGCACATAATTTTCATTTCATTTTATTAGATTTGAGTATGGATTGAACTGAAATAGAAATTTTTTTAAAAAAATTTCTTATCCATACTTGTATATTTTAAAATAAAATATGAGCTAGGCTCTGGTCGAATGCAAGCTAACTTATTGTAAAAATATTTAAATAAAAAAATAAATTTCAAATATATATTAAATTATAAACATATGCAGTTTATATGCAAAGTCTAAACCTGCTCGTCAGTCCATAAAAAAATCTTTTAATCGAGTTTGGCTAGATTTATATAATAGAAATATGGCCAAGTATAAAGATTAAGGGATAAATGATGCATTACTATTTCCAGAAATAATAAATATCCTCATAATTTAAATTTAATTTTTTACTATTATTGCTGGAGAAAAACTAATCTACATGAAAGATTAAACTATCCTTCAATAGCTCATTCTGCTCTTGAAAATAATGAATTATTACTCTTCTTAATTTTGAGAAACCTGTCCTTAAAAATATCAATCAAGTAACAAATCACTTTCTCTGGGTTAGAATTATAATTAGAAGAAAAATAAAAATAATTAAAAAAACCTTAATTTTTCTTAAAAATAAACAACATAAAGAAATTAGCTGATTGAATGGGACCGAACAACGGCAGTAGTAAGCAATTTAGAAAAGAAACAAAACGTCTCCATGCATACTTTCCCCGCCAATTCAAAAAAAATTGACTATATTAAAAAAGTGACACACATATTATTTATTAATTTTTATTTAATTTATATCCTTATTTTTAAATTATTTACATATTTAACCTTCCCTATAAATACCCTAGTAAAAACCCTAATTTCTTTCTCTTCGTCATTCTCTCTTCTCCGAGTCCCTCACAGCTAGGGATGCTCACGGGGCAGGGCGGGGCCGGAAATTGCATCCCCACTCCCTGCCCCGCGCGGGGTCGGGGATTCCCCGTCCCCGCCCCCGAATCTAGAACGGGGAGAAAATCTCCCCTGTCCCCCGTCCCTCGGGGATCCCCGTCCCCCGCTGGGATCCCCATCCCCGAATTTTTTATTTTTTTAATTTTAAAATATAATATTTTATAAATCATTAAAATTAAAATATAACATTTAATAAATAAAAAATTTAAAATTAATCATAATATAAATTTTAACCATTCATAAATTTAAAATTAAGTAATAAAATTAAGTTATATTTTAATTTTAATTATAATTATTTATAAAATATTATATTTTAAAATTAAAAAAAAAATTTGCGGGGCGGGGATCCCCGCGGGGCGGATACCCCATTCTCCGTCCCCGTCCCCGATTTTATAACGGGAATTTTTTTCCCCCCGTCCCCGCCCCCGCGGGGGGAAAATTCAGGGATTCCCCGCCCCGTTCAGGGCGGGTCCCCGCCGGGGCCGGGGAATCCCCTCCCCGTGATCATCCCTACTCACAGCCGCTTCACATTTAACTTTAGTAATGACCCGATTACAGCCCTTTAACTGTACCAAGAAAACAACTAGGCCTCTTTCGTTCTAGGAAAACCCTACCTTCTTCCTCCTTTGCTCCCTTATCTTTAACCTTCTTCAATTTGATTTCCATTTTCTTTCTTTGACATAAATCTAAATAAAAATGTCAAGCGCTTTGGATATGTTGCTTGATGATATCATTTAGAACAATGACAAGTTTGGATCTGGTCCCTCTTGGGGCCGTAGCTATGCTTTTGGATCTGGACCCACTTGCCATTTCACCAACTGTGTTGCTAATCGAGCTGCTCCCTATTCCACTGCTAGGGTATTTTTCTTTGTTTTGACTTTCCATTTTTTCTTTGATTTGATTTGCTCTTTTATTTAAATTGATTATTTCATTATTGATTTCTTTTTTCTCATCAGGTGCCTGAAACCACATGGCAACACGATATGTTCACTGACCAAGGTATGGGGTTTTAGGGACAGTTAGGTCAGTCTACCGTTATTGAGACCGGGATAAAGCTTTACATATCTAATCTAGATTATGGTGTCTCAAATGAGGATATTAAGGTATTTTTTTCTGATTACTTTTTTGAAAGCCTGTATTTTCCTATTTTATTTATTTAGTTTTTTTTGTTATTGTAAGAAACAAAATTCTGATTTATTAACTTAGTGTGGTTTTTGGATCCTAAATCATTTCCAGTATGATGCTTTTCCGAAAGTTTTTAGTTGAATTATTTGGAATTTATTTATACTTTTCCACATAGGTCATAGTTTGTGGATTTGATTGTGTAACATGTTCATACACTTATTGAATTAGCACTTTATTATTTTTTATTTATTAAGCATTTGGAATATATCCTTGGATTTTGTTTTCTGTTTCGGACGAGGATACATAACTAATTTTAAGAGTTAAGATTATTTACGAGGATTATTCTCTAACAAAAAGTTTTAGATCTTTGGGGATTGGCATTTTTAGATCTTTGGGGATTGACATCTCCTCAGCTTCAAAATATGATTTCCATTTTTAATTAAAAACCTAAAATATTTTTTTTGGATATCTAAATACTTGATCAATAATTATGTTCTTGCAGATTTTTCTAATACCTTTGTTTTGATTCATGTTAGTTAAAAACTAAAATGTAAGCTATGAAAAATAAAATATACAAGTAATTATTGGATCGGAAGGATATATATATATATATATATATATATATATATATATATATATAATTGAAGTACTGAAAAATCTCTACCATTTTTGTAATATTTTAATACATTAAGTATTTAAATGATTTAAAAAAAACTCATTGATTTTAATTTTGTTTTGTTTACTTAAAAAATTATTTAACGAATAATCACATGTTGAATCTATCACTATCATATAAAATTATATTTTATACCAAAATTTTCCTTGTATGAAAAAGTGCTCGATTGATTATAACCATTGGTTATTTGGTCCGCGTATTTATCCTGCATATTTACCAAGCATTAGCTTTACATCATCACTGTCTTGTCTTAATAATGTTTATTGGACAATATTTAGTTAATATATCATCAGGTTCTCTCTATAATTTTGATACTTAAGTTATGTATATCATATTAGTATACTCAAGTCCATTAACCAATTCAAAATTTTCATTTCGGTATACCTTTGTATATATAGGTATATCGAACTACAATACAATAATTTTGATATTGAAATTATGTAGATTTTATAATATACCACGTGTCCAAGAAACTTATTATCAGAGAGTGAGAAGAATATATATGGTTATTATTGTCACTTGCCTTACCTTGTGTTCCAACTTATTATTATTTTTTTAATCTAAAAAATGTGCTGCTAATTGATTAAGCATGTGACATCCTTTTTTCCTTTAAAACATATAGATATGTGTTTATTTGTAACTCACAAAGGCCTCAACTTTAGTTTATTAGTTGTTCAAATAATTAGTTGTTAAAAATGACAGCATAGTGATGAATGGTGCAGATAAGAAATAAAAAGTTAATATACCAAGACAAGCCAATGCTGAAAATAGCCCTTGAGATGCTCAAAACTAGCATGAGCCTTGAACAAAGTCTAAACCAGGTTTTGTATCCTCTTTGCCCATTGTATTTTTTATTATTTTTTCATTTTTTGACTAATTATGTATCTTTCTTATTTTTAATTGTAATAAATAACAATTTATCACACATACTTACCATCCCATCTGTTAAATAGTCATGACAAGTCACTTTCCAATTTTTTTTTCAATTAATTTACTAAGATGAAAGTCCTTATCGTTTTTATTAAGCTGTCCCCTCCTCTAAATCCTAAGTTTCATATATATTCAAGCATAATATACTCAAGAAGATATATGATGATAGTTTAAACTAGCCAATAGATTTGTATAAGTAACAAAAAACCATGTTTAGCCACTAATAGTTGTTTCAACCTGTAAAATATTTTTAAATATTTTATTTTCTTCATGTAATGTATTTAATAACTTTAAACAGTTAATGTTTAAATAATTATTAGCTAATTATTAAAAATATATTAATTATTCCCATTCATATATACGAGAATGGCAAAATACCGATCTTAGATAATTATTAAAAATATATAATATTTTTAGTGATGGAATAGTGATGGATAATTCCATTGAAAATATTTTTACAAGAAGACAAATTTATCGACGGAAATAAACTTACCGTCATTAAATTTGCCTACGGAATTTATTATTCCGTTGAAATTTTGCCTACGGAATACTTATTTCTGTTGGTAAAATTTCCGATGGAAAATATAATTCCGTTAGTAATTGTAACGACGGGAACTAATTTCGTCCGTAAATATGGCGAATGATGACAATTTTTAGTCTGCACCTCTCGACGGAATTGGCGACAGTTAATATTTTTCGTTAGTAAATTTACCAACGAAAAAAATTCTATCGGCAAAGGTACCTACAACCGGTTCTACTTCGCCATTTTCCATCGCTAAATTCCGTCGGTAATTTGGTTTTCCTAAGAAAATTCATTCAATTTTGTCGGTAATTTTTGTCGAGAAAATGAATTTTTCTTATAGTGATACATGCATACATATGTTATCAATTACATAAGGGAGCCTATTACAATTTAAAACCTCCCAAGAAACATACATCTTTACATACATATTACTTGTAATACAAAATATTAAATAAGAACTCCCTACATCAACTTCATATCAGGCTTGTGTTGGCCTTTCTTGATGTAGATAATGTCTCTGAGCACAACCTGTACTAAGTTATAAAGCTCAATAGGGACAAATCATTATGGACAGCCGCTCACAGTGGTCGTCAAAAAACACTCAACATGTAACACTTATATAATAGGATTTCAATAATAATAATAACACAATATTAATAATGAAACATAACAGTGTATGAAATTAATAAGATAACAAAACTCAACAAATATCTTAGCATGAATAAATCAGCTGGTTGATTGATATAATTTGTGCATTTATATTTTCTTAACAATTATTGTAATTAAAACAAATCATATATTTTATCAAAAGCATTTGAGCATTTATACTTTTAATTCAAGAACTATAATTATAATTGTTAGCCTGAATAAGTTTTGAGAGTGGATAATAAGAACTTTAGATACCCTTAGTTATCAAAACTATAGATATCCAAAGATATCAAATCTTTAGACCTAAACGGGGCTGAACTATACTTTAGATCAATCAAACAGACACAAATAGGGTCAAAAAAACAACCCAAACGGGGTTGTTTATGATCAAAATGGGACCATTAATACTTTATGACCCAAATGGGATCGAACTATAGTAACTCTAACTAAATCCCTATAGGCATGCTTATTTATCTATAATTGAACTCTATTTGGTGGCAATATTGTGTTCATATTCATTTCATCTATCACACTTGTGCTTTTATTAAACAATTTACACATATATAATTATATAAGAAGGTACACAATCTCTAGTGTATATACATGTATATTTAACCTCATGTAATAGCACAAGTAACTGTAAATGAACATATATCACTGTAATCATATACTTTAGCATGCTATCTCATAAATATAAAACATGTAGGCATTAATCTATATTCTTATACATTTCAATTATCATGAGTATATCTTTGTAATAGAGCTTACATGTACAAATGAATATATATAAGGATCCACAATCACATATCGTAGTACAAATAACTGTAAATATACATTATTGTAATCAAATATAATCATACGATAGCAATATATTATGAACATATGTGTATTTTCATTGAAGGTTCTACTATATGGCAATAATATATCTTATTATACTACATAAGAGTGTATTACTAAATTATAACACCTTAAATCACATGTATATTTATGCCTATTATAATCAATGTTCCTTTACACAACTTTATTTCCATATGTCATTATATTTCTCATATGTTTGATGTTGCATAATACCTTCATTTTTATGTTTGGAATGCATTAAAAGTATTTAGGAAGGCTTAGACAAGCTTTGGTGTCAATTTGGATCCTAAAAATCAAGTTTAGAAGGAAACAAGGGAGGGTCACAATCATTACTAACTTGATGTGATCGTGAGATAGGTGCACATTCTATTATAGACTAGGTCATGATGGTTACCAATTTGGTATTGACCATGAGGTCTATTTTAACCTAAAGGCATATTTTCAAAGTCATCTTGTATGCTATTTTTGACCTACCAAATGATATTTTCAATCAAAAAGGCCCCTACAAAGTTGTTCCACTACAATTCTAGTTTTAGGATCATTAAAAATCACCTTATTTCATTTCTAAATTTTAAGATATTAACAAAACACCGAGGACTACTCCTAGTTACTGGGTAATAGATTGTTCCAATTTTCAAGCTAAGTTTTGAAAGGTTTAGAGGTAGATTTAGACTTTGTTTCCTTATAGAAAATCTAGATATAGAAGTCTAGTTTTTAACCCAATTGGAATTAATAATTTGTAATTCTAAAACTTCATATATAAACAATACAATCTCACTAGGTTAAATGAACCCAAAAACATATTTTTGTCAACAAAGAGATTTTTCAAGCTTTATGGTACATTTAAGTTAAACTAAAGTTAATCTAATTAGAGATTATCTTTTAACACATTTCTCTTACAAATATTTCCTTGCAATATACTTTCCAATTTCTAATATGAGAGTTTAACTTTTTCTTATCCATTTAACCCATTTACATGAACACATTCATTATTCATTATCTCATTCTCCTAATTAAGCGTTGAATTCATCATAATCAACTCTAATAATACATGTATGACAATCACACACAAAAGTCCAATACCTTGGCTAAACCACAATCAATCCTCAGTCTTTAATCACTTCTTTTCCTTTATTCTTCTTAGCTTTCTCTTCTATAAACAACATTTTCATACATGTATGAATTTCCAGCATTCCCTCTCAATTGAAATGTAACACAACAAGAAGGAAGAAGAAGGATAAAATATCGGGAACCCATTACCTATATAAATCCCTTTATAATAACCTTTATCACAACCACATGCAGCAAAATTTCCTTGAGAGTTATAAAAAGA
Organism: Excoecaria agallocha; assembly: GCA_037975025.1. NCBI lineage: Eukaryota > Viridiplantae > Streptophyta > Magnoliopsida > Malpighiales > Euphorbiaceae > Excoecaria > Excoecaria agallocha. Next base: position 36,977,306 of record CM075807.1, on the reverse strand, counting down.
GAATACTAATCTTTAGAGAGAGAGAAGAGAAAAATAAAAGTCTATGTTTTTTCCTCCCATAGCTGGCCATCTCACTTTTACAATCCCTTTTCAGCACTTTCTCTCGCTTACATGTAGAATTCTAGAATATAAAGTGGGGGGGAGAAGTTACTTTTAGCTCCCTCAATAATTTGCATGTTAGAAATCTATTCCCTTTCATTTCTTTCTCTTATAAAATTAGCCCCACATTTTCTTTCTTTCAATATTAACCCCAAATATTATCTTGCCTTATTTAATTACACCCTTATAATATTATCATCCTTAATAATTCAAGTATTGTGATATGTGCTGAACTTCGTAAGCATTCGATTTGCTTCCGAAAGCCCATGTTTAGAGCTCGAAATCGGATCAAGGTTCACTTAACTCATGAAGATCGGTCACTTCGTAAGGTATAGGAATTCAACCTAATCCGTGATGCCTCAAGCCTCAAAAAGGCATGAGATAGTGGCATGGGGTATCCCTACTTATTTGCTAACAATCAACCTACGAGAGCATTTACTAGGCACCACAAGGTAGGTATTATGGAGTCAACACCCAATAAAACATTGGAAAATGAGTTCTAACCTTATGAGATCAAAACTAGAGATAGTTCAAGACCTCACTCCTATTTATACCTTTGGTTAATGTTATATAAATAAGTTTTGGCAATTAATTTATTCTATCTCTTTTCTCACACGAGTTATTATGCTATAACAATGAAGACGCACGCAAGCACATTGAAAGCTGTAAAGCATTTTATGTGAAAGCTATAAAGCATTTAAGAATAAATGTAAAAGCAAATTCATACATAATTGGGGGAATTAATTGAGTTCATTAGATGAGGATATCGGTCCTCACATACATATTTACAAAAAAAATAGCATTTTAAGTGTATTTTGGATAAAAAGAATGGAATAATTGATCCCTCGTAGCTTGAAAGAAAGGAATCATATTAGTCTATTTTAAATAGAAAATTATTTGCATTTATAAAGAAAAATCCTTAATTTATATGTTATTTTGTAGGTGAAACTTGTGACATTGGTCCCTTTCATTATAGAAAAATTCCACTCAAACTTGTATGAATCATTTATTGAGTTTTTAGGTTATCATTTGAATAAAAATATTTGTTTACAACAAAAAGCATATTAAAATAATAGTAAAAGATGACATGCATAAATCGGGCTATTGATTAATTTAGAAACTTTAGCTCCCTCATGTGTATTTATGAAATTCTTTAATGCGGTTTTTGGAATAAAAGTGGATATTAGTCCATTTTATGAGAAAAACACAATTTAATTAAGTAGAAAATATTTGAAATGAATTTTTATAATTATCATGCTAAAAAACTATTTTTTTACTAGCTATTACAGACAATTAAATCAAAAGCAGTAAATAATATTACAAACCCAAAAAATAAATGGATAAGGAAAAATTAGGAAATCCTAGGCTAATCCACTTCGATTTTCCAACTTGACCCAAGATGGGAGCACACATATTAAAATATGGCATTGAAAATAACAAAAATCAGTAATGAATTAAATGTAAAATTAAATATAATAATTGAATATATAAAATAAATTAATAAATTAAGTGAATATAATAATAATACATATGAAATAATGATAGCAATTAATAGTAAAAGAATTAATGATAATATTAATAATAATACTTATAAATATTATCATTAAAAAAAAGAATAAAAATAGTACTTGAATTAAATATTGCACAAATATGCAAATAAGCTATTTGATAATTAAATTATGAATCTAATTAATCTAATAAAAATAAACAATGAGCAAAAATAATATTAAATATATCACAATAAAATTAATAATATATTATTGATAAAGTAAATCATATACAAAAAAGTATAACATGAAAATACTATTATTTACCAAATCAAATAACAATATAAAAGAATATAATAAAAAAATGAATAACATTTAAATCATTAATTAAATACATTAACAAAATAATAATTAATAATAAACTAGAATACTAAATTAAAATAATACATAAATGTAATAAAGTCTATAATATAATATCAAAGAAATAAAACCCAAGTTAACAAATAATAAACTAAGATAACAAATTAACAACAATTGAAAGAAATAAAGTGGAGGTGGGTGCAGTGAATAACAAAGGAAACAATTGAATTTGTAAAATTAATAAAATAATAAAACCAACTTAACATATCCTCACCAAATTGTATGATAAAATAATTAATTTATTAACTAATATAATAAATTAATTGACAAAATTAATTAGTAAATTTACAATTAATTAACAGTTAATTACAAATATGTGAAATTAACAACATATTACAATAGATCTACAAAATTAACAAATAATAAATAAAAAATATTATTTACATAATTAATTAAAACTAAACATTTGAATTTACGGGTTTTAGGGACTCAAGAATATTACTTTCGGTGTTGATTTGTTAGAGAACGAGGATTCGATGATTTACAACTCTTTTGATTTTATATGATTTTTTTGGAATTTTTTGAAATTAAAATTTCTTATTTTTCATGGGAGAAGAAGAAGAAAGAAAGAAAAGAAAAAGGAAGAATAAGCTAAAAAAGCATAGAGTAAAAAGATAAGGCCTTTAATGGCTCAAAAACCCATATAAAATATCCCAAACGAGATAAGTTTTAAGAGGATTTTTTCCCTAGGGTTTTCCCCTATTTCCAACTGTAAAGTGAAATTCTAGAGAGATTCATAGATTTGGTCTATGAGTCACTCCCAGACCATTGACTTTGACTTTGCCCCCCTTTTTCTCAGCTGACTAACCTCTAACTCCAAATATTTTTTCATTTTTAGGCCTAAAGACGTCATTTTTCAATAATGTGTCTTCTAGACATTTGTTCCCTTATATATTATCTTTCTAATGAACTAAAAATCACTCAATTTAGATTTATATATTTGGATTTATTGCCAAAATATTGATGACTACTCTTAGGAAATTTTTTGGGATATAATTGATGGTTTGACTTTGAAAATGTTTTGGGAACAATGGATTCAAAATTATGTCATGCACTTTTCATAAAAGTTGTTCCAAAATGAGTCCAGTTTTTATAAAAATTGGATTAATCTAAATAGGAGCTCTACAAATGGAGTTATACTCGAAATACTATAGACTGGTCCAGATATATAAACAGATTCAGGTCATATATATTCATGCCTAATTTTGAGAATCTTAAGGACTGAAATATGTTTAGATGTCTTCATCAAAGTTGTATATCTATGTCTTAAGATTCAAATGGATTTAGAGTCATCTAATTATGAGGTCAGTAGGCTGAGATAAATTCAAAACACTTTAAATTGCTCTAAGCTATTAAAACCAATTTTTGCATTTTGAACTTTTTGAAAGGAATAAATGGGTAAAGCCAAAAAAAAGAGCATTTTAAGGGCATGGAAAACATAGGAAAGCCTAGCACCTCCATACCTTGTTTATTTTTTAGAAACCACTTTCTCATCAGTTAACTCTAATTAAAAACTACCTCAAGACCTAGTGTTTACAGTTGCCTCCAATTTTAGAGAATTTAGTGTACTAGTGTCTAAGTGAGTTAAAATTTAGAGTAAAGGATAGAAGATGCATACTTGAAGGAGCGAGCTTCTGATTATGTTGAACACGTACCATTTGGGTAGTGAGTCTCTAGTTGGGTAGTTACCATCAGCTTGTCGATATTTCAATCCTCGATTAACTTAGTAGTTATTGTTAGCTTATTGATGTTTTAACTCTTGGTTGGGTGATTACCATCAGTTTATCGATGTTTTAACTCTAGATTGGTTGAGTAGCTACCATCAGCTTGTTGATGTTTTAACTCTTGGTTGGGTGATTACCGTTAGCTTGTCAATGTTTTAACTCTTAATTGACTATCTGATTAGTGCTAGTTTGTCAATATGCAGAATCGAGATAGATTATTTATATCTGATTAGCACCAGCTTGTCGGTATATAGAACAATAAAAGGTGATTGGTTGACTCCAACTTATCAGTATGTCAAGCCATGTTTGGAGAGGATCGACACCAGTTGGTTGACATGTCAAATCTTCGAGACTATTTGATAAGCGCTAGCTTGTCAACATATAGAATCGAGACAAGTTGCTTATTCCTGGTTAGTGCCAACTTGTCAACATGTAGAACCAGGATGAACTATATTGATCGATGTCTCTTAAGAGGACTTTTTAGTACCTGTAAAGAGATCAAATTTAGATGTGCTTGTCATGAATGATGTAGATACTTACTTTTTATGGATTTGCATAATTCTTCTTATGGATATCTGTCTTTAAGTGGGATAGCCATCTTTTGGTAAACACCTTTAAGCATGGCATGCAAAAATGGTCTTGCTTCATTTTTCTTTTTTTTTTTGCTTGAATTAGATCAATCTATCCCATAAAGTTTTCCTTGTGGTTTTTTCGTCCATTGCTTAGGATTGTCTTGTGACCAGCTTTGGCATGTGGATTCCTTTCTTATTTCCTTGCAAGAAATTACTTACATGAGCCAGTGCAAGAAATTATATAAGTGCAGGATGTACACAAAATTCATGTATGTACACACAATACATATGTGAGTTATGTGCAATGAGTGCCACATGTGCGATGTGTGCAAAGAATGACATGCAAAGAAGCATCTAAAATTTAAAACTTTTAACTTAAATTTTACTCATCTTTAAATAAGTTGAATATACCACATTCTCAACTAGTTTAATCTCAAACAAAAGAGATTAAGGGGTCATTCTCAATGAGGGAACATGAGAGTAGGCATATTGATACAAAGGCTTGTTGAATCAGCACACAAGTACAATGCGTACTCAGCAATTTCTATGTATGTATGTGTTAAAGGCCAAAACAAAATTTTTGTCTTTTAAAAACAAATTCTGGACGCATAGTTAGGAATGAGATTTAACTTGAATGCATAATTGCATTCATCGCTTCCTGTTTGAAGCTCGAGAAACATCATACACCTCTTTTTACATACCAAACATTAATAGAAGGTCATCTCCACTAGGTTAAATGAAACTGAACTTAGAATCAAGAGGTCTTACTTTAGTTGTAACGTTAAGTTTGGGTAAATGGCTAACAAAGAAGGGTCAAGTCGCTAGAGGAAAATGATCATTATGCTTTCTTAATTGATGGAAAAACTATTCTCCACCTATTTTTCCATTATCAAGACATTTTTAGATTGGCTCTAGTGTTAACTCATTGGCGATTATCTGAGAGACAATAACTCAAAGTCTCATTTTCTTTTTATTTTATTATTTTTTTGTATTCTTATGGTTGTGATGTTGACCTTAACTTCAAGGGTTTTCCATTGCCCTCTTCTTTATTTTCTTTATTTCTTTTTGTTTTTCTTTTCTCTTTTAAGTTTATTTCATAAAAAAGGTTCGATTCCCTATGGTTGAAATTTGCATAAAGAATTGGTAGAGATTAATATTTCTATTCTTAATATGAGAAATCAACTATTCCACAGTAGTCACCTTCCTAAAGGGAAGCTAAAATTATTTTGGGTTAAAGGGTTGTTTCCTGATATGAGCTCGAAAAGCTCATAAATAACATATATGTGTGCTTTGTTTTACCAAGTATAGTGTTTAATATTAATATATTCTATGTGTATTTTATTGCTTTTATGTATTTTGTGTGTTCTTGGTTTTATGTGTCGCGATAGGAGGCGGTTTAATGCAATTAAGCTTGAAGAGTCATTTGAAAAGTCACCAAGTTTCACCAAGGGTTGCATACCTATGGAGAGCCACTTAAAGGGACTTGATGCTTTAAAATCTATAAATACCCTAGAAGTTATAATTAAAATAGAGAAGATCTATTATTTTTTATTTGAAAGTGTAATTAGAGAATAATAGTAGTATATTTTAGTTTCAGTTTCATGGCTTGAAGAGAAGGCAAATACAAGGGAGAAGACTATACTTGGTGAAAGGAAGAAGGGTTGAGAGATCTCCTTCTTTTATTTCTAATCTTTACTTATTCTTCGTTATTATTATGAATTCTTTTTAGGAACTTGAATGTTATTCACATTTAATCATTTCTCTTTCATTTATCTTTATATGTAGAATTTCCTATTAAAACTTTATTGGTATCATTATAAGTTAAGGAAGACGACCTTAGATGGCAATTCCTTCTCTAAAAATCATCATAGTGGTTATAAGTAAGAGAGTTAGCGAGAGCAACATCTTTCTGAAAGTTAATAGAAAATTCATTATCAAAGCAAAATTTGAGAGATCGCATGTGGAGATAGTTGTTTCAATTAGGTTGGTTTTTATTCTTTGATTATGTGTTTATATAATTCTTGTCTAAATGCGAGAGCTGCGATTTAGAACCATAAATGCATGTTTAAGGCATAATCTAGTCTAGATATGGGAGCTTTGATATAGAACATTATTCCAACATGGCTTGCATGATAGAGATTAAATTCTAAATAAGAGAAAACTAACAAGTTCCATATATATATACATATATATATATATATTACATTCATCACATTTATAAGTCTTCTCTGATCATCATTAAAGTAGAATAATATTTAATTTAGTGTAGTGTAGTTTTAATAATAGTTTTAACTTGCAAATTATTGAGCATTGTAAACAAGATTAAAATTAAGTAGTAATAGTGTACAATGTTAATTAACACTCCTCGTGGGATTTATATCTAAAGTACTATAATCGGTACATCATATACTTGCGATATTTAAGCTTTTAGAAAAAGCATATCATTTCAATATATGTAACAATAAAATGAGCATACATTTAGCATGATCGAAATAGGAGCTCAAAAGGCTAACAAATGATTATGAAATCAAGGTAGGAGAAAGTAAATTAGAAAGCTATGCAAAAAAAGGCTGCTCGAATCTTTTCCCAGGTTCTATCTCATTCAAAGGTTGCTTTAATGGGCAATTAAGGTTCTAGTGCTTTTATTGTGTTTTACTCAATCCCCTCGATTGCAAATAGTTTTTATTCAACTTTTAAAACTGGCCCAAAGTGTACAAAGTTTAGAAATTGTATGATATAGTGATGACTTTTATACAATTCATCAAGTAGAGATAAAACCTGACTATCTCCTATTCAGCTCATATTTGAATGAGATATAGATTTCTAGAATTGAGATCAAACCCATTCATAGTTGAGAATTACTCATATGAAATAAGATTTCAAATTGAAAGTAAATTAATACGAAGCAACTATGTCAAAACTCTGGACATTGTTTGGCAAGAAAATAAAATAAACTTTAAGGCATAAGTTACTTTAATTGTGAATACTCCCTGTATTTGAGAAAAAGGATGGCACCGTGGCAGTCATCCTAGATTCATAAGGGAGGCAATGGTCTTTGGATAATTCTTGAGAGAAGGACAACACCATGGCTATTGTTGAATGCATTAGGGAGGTGATGATCCTCGAACCTATAAATTTTAAAGAAAGTTATGTCAAAACCTTTGGCACATCTTGGCAAGATAAATTAAGCTATAAATACTCCCTGAAACTGGGTAAAAGGAAGATGCATTGGCCATCTTGAATGCACCAGGGAGGTAGTGATCCTTAGTCCTGTAAAAGAAAATTGTGTAAGAATCTTGGCAAGATAAATTAAGTAAAAAATACTCCCTGAAGTTGGAAAAAAGGTAGTGTTGCAGTGGTCATTGTATTGATGTGAGAAATCCTCGAGTCTCCAGATTCTAATACATGAAGGCTTAATCAAATCATCAAGGCAAGGATAGTACAACTGGCTTCCACTACACTCATAAGGTTATATACATGGAAACATATACAAAACCTACATACATGTACAAGAAAGCATGAAAAAATGCATACATAAAGTTCATGGCTTACACTATAGGTGGTTAGGGGACTCTGCCTGGAATGCATCTGGTAGGTGACCCTCATGCATCTTTCTCAGTGTTCTTGATCTTCAGGAAAGCTTTCTCTAGTTATCCCTTTAGTTTTTTTTCTTTGTCTTTTTTGAGTTCTCCTATTGTTCTCAGGGTTAATAACTTATCATCACTACACTCCTGGAAAAGGAAAATCTATCTTTCCATAAACTATGATGTATTTATTCCATTAAGTGTTGCGACATGCTAAGCTCATAGTCCTATGCTTTTACATGGAAGTCATGGCCCTTGCCCAAAGGGTTTGTGGTAACTAAAGACATATTGTCTACCCCTATAACTTTAGGTCATATCTCAGGCTGCGTGAAATTTTCTATTGGAATTGACTTGAGTGTCAGGAATTCCCATCAATGGTTGCCAGAATGGTATATTGAGGTTGTTATTTCTTCCTAAAGGCCTTAACTAACATACTGAATGACCCTCTACTAACATACCCAGTTATTTTTTGTGGCATTATTCTGCTGATCTATCCTACCTAGCAATTAACATTGATCTCAAAGGAACTAACCAATGGCTATTATCCACTTAGCATGATCAAAAGCATTCACAAAAAGCTGTGTTCATGGATAAGATTTTTGTTTACTACTAGATGGCAATCTGATGCTTAGTCCAATGTAGGTTGTGTAAGGCCACATTCTTGATTACAACCCTCTATACTAGACAACTTGGGGAGCGCTAAGTTATAGTAAAAAACCATTGCCCTTAAAAAATAGTCTTCTATTGACTATATAGTGTCAGGCTATAATCACCTCTAAAGAGAACTACCTATAAGTTTTTGCACATATAGACCTAAGGAGTGTGATCTTGTTGTCTTGTTCTGGTGCAAAGTGTGGTTGACTAGTGTAAGCACTGGTTCTGATGAGGCCTTTATCAGGGTTACTTTATGAGGAAAACCCCTAATTTAAAGACAACGAATCGAGGGTGACAAACTCTTAGTGGTATTGAAATTATTTTTCTAGAAAGCCTTTTAAAATATTATTGAGCTTAGCTAGTGCGACTGATTGGCTCAAAGCGAGCAAGTGATGAATGTACCCTTAGTCGGGAACTTAAAATTTGAGTTAAAAGAATGTAAAGGCCTTACACATTGTGTATTTATGGCCTATACACCTGTACGATCGAAGAATATTCATCATTTGGTCTTAAAATAGAATTTTTGCCTTTTTTAGAATGTACAGCCTTGCATGAAGAAGTGTACAGTTATGCACTCCAAAGAATCTTGCCTTTTCAAGAAAGTTGGCCACCTTTTGGAGTGTATAGTTGTGCAAACCTATGGCACGACCGTACACTCAAATGGTGGTGGGCTTCCCTATGAGGCAAGTGGGCAAGTGGGGGCACCATCAGAGTGTACAATCATATATACCCATGGTACAATCATACACTTCATCGTTTATAAGCTTCCTCCAATTCTTTCTAGTGGTTGGTTGGTGGATTTCAACAAAAATCATACACTTGGAAAGGAGAGTCAGAAAGAAGCCTTAGAAACTTCTAAATAGTTCAAAAGTTTTCTAAGCCAAAAGTGAATTTTTGGCTTTTAGTTTTTAATTCTTCAACTGTTCCTTGACCATTTGAATACTACAAAGGATCCACGAATCCAACATTCGACCGTTTAATCAAGTAAGTACACTGAAGGTAATATAAAAGACCTTTCTTAGTATTTTCATAATTACAATAAATTTTTTCATTCTTTTCATCTGTTAGTTTTTATTATATATTAATCTTTGTTAGAGTTAGGTTATGTAACCCATTAAAAGGGTATGTTGCTATGTGATAGAAATTATTAGGTCATCCTCATTAACTTTTATTTTATCCATTTCCTTTAAAATTGTTTTTTTTATTGAAATAAAACTCAGTTTAAAAGCTCATCTTTGTATTTAACTTTTCCTTTTTGCTCCCTTTTGGATCTGTTGTTGGCAAGGACCCTATCTTAAAAGGAAAGAAAACTTACCACTATTAGGTTGATATGACTGTGTGTAGTTTGATGCACATTCACACGCTAAATGATGCATGGCCTAAAATGTGTTTTTTTACTTTTTGAGATAGGTGAGCCGATCGCGTGTCATCAGATGCATTCTCGTGCATTTTTTGGCATGCACACTAGATCCTTGCCTTTTTACCTTCCTTTTTACTTCAAGTAATTTTGTGGATGCTTTCTTTTCATTTATTATTATTATTATTATTATTATTATTATTATTATCATTGTCATTTTTGTTGTCATTGTTATTATTATTACCATTATTCCTGAGGAATAAAGTCTTTTGTCAATATAACCAGGAGAGTGCTCCAAGTAAGTATACAATCCTTTCTCTTTATTGTAAAGGAACTTTTTCGATCGTAAATGGAAAATATCATCAAAATATTTATAGTAATTAATTGGAATATTTCATTAATAAAATCAGACCAATGTCCACATTTTTGCCTAGGAAACTTGCATGTAAAAATTAGCATTTAATAATGTAAATAATTTTTGTATATAATTAAATAACACAGGCCATTTCTTAAATAAAACTTGGGCTGACAAGTTCTTATCTTCAAGATCTTCCAATGAAATGCTTCTTGAATAATCTATATGCAAGGACCAAAGTCCTCACCTAAATGGGGTATAATGAACTGCTCAATTTATGGATGTCTTTATCATTTTATTCTATACCATATTTTACCACTTTCTTACGTGATTGAGTGCACCTTTAATTTCTATATTTGCTATACTCTTGCATGAAAGAAAAGGGATAACATAATTAATTTGAAAACTGTTATGTCACATTTGTCAAAGGTAAAAATAAAAGTGGAATTCTAAACCCTCTCTGGGTTTTTTGGCCTCATAAGGTCGGAACATCCTTCTTTTCCAATGTTTTATTAGGTGTTGACTCTTTACTATTTAAGCCTTGTGGTGCCCAACTAGATGCGTCTTAGTCATAAATCGTCAGTGATAAGATAAGGACACCTTGACATTCCATGTCATACCTTTTTAAGGTTTATGATATATTGTGACAAGTTGAATTGAGTCTCTTTCCTATCACAAAGCAACCGTTGGCAAGGATTGGGAACCTCAACCTGGTTCTGATCCTAAAAGTGGGATTAAACTGCTAAAGGTCAGAGGTTTCCTTAAACTCGATAATCCCTTGGTTTTGGGGGTGAAATCGGGTGTCAGTTGATGGGGATTTATTTGAACCCTTAGTCTCACTAGACTGTGTATAGGATGAGTAGGGTATCGTTCCAAAGGGAACGGGGTAAATTTTATATTGATGTAACAACAAGTAAATGGATAGGTAACAATTTCAATTAAAATCATGCAATTAATGTAAATACTAAACTACTTAAAATATATTAAGTTAATTTTGGATAATAGATTACTTAAAAGATGGGATGAACATACATTATAACCAAATAAACAAGTTCATCTTTGAATTAATTAACAATTGAATGAATGGTATGAATGGAGAATTTAGCCAAGATTCTTTAAAGCAATTCTCATTGTCAATAAAGATGTTCTTACTTGGAGTCTATAAGCATTCTCATGTCATTATAAAGATAAATAAAAAATATGAAGTTCTATGCCAATTCTTTAACCCCTCAAAGTGAATTCCTTATCTCTAAGTGAATTCAATGATTTAAGTAAATTCATTTGTTTCTCCATCAAAGAATTCCAATTCTCATTGTGAATTAAATGACTAACATGCTAATTATGATGATCAAGCATTATAAGCAAATCAAAGCACTCAAATAAACTTAAATCATACTTTATACTTAAAGAGAATAAACATTCATTAGACAAAAATAAGTAGATGACTAAGAACTTAAATTAAATAGTTATAATGTACCAAAAGAACTTAGCCATAAACAAAATTACAATAAAAATGAAATAAGAGACAAGAAAACATCACTCCCCAGGGTTTACTTTCTATTTTGACCTTCTGATAAATCTCTTATTCCTTCGGCTTTACTCTTTTGTCATCCTCTAAAACTAAGTAAAATGAAAAATATCCAAAACAACTCAAAATGTTCTTAAGAAAATAGTAAGAGAATTCTTTAATTTTTTTCCTTCTTCTCCTGTAGAATTTTTCTCCCATATATATAGAGCTTGACTCTATAGATATGTCCCTTAAGAAATCATGAAAGGCTGCTTTGAAAGGACATGATGTATGGCTGAAAGATCGGGTGCAAAAGATACAACTTTTGAGGAACAGGTGCATTGTCCGATTCGTGAGCCTCCTCACGAGTCATGATCCCTTCTTCTATTCTTTTGGACTCATGAGCCTAATGCCAACTAGTGAAGCTTTTCATGACTCGTGATTTTGTTACCGAGTCATGAGCCTTTCTTCTCTGCTTTACTCGTGAGCTGCCTTCTGTCTCATGATCTCTTGTCCGAGTCGTGATCCCTTTCACGACTCGTGATCTTCTTCTTTGAAACTTCACCAGATTCTTCATTTTCTTCACACTTAACCAACTTTTTCCTAAAAACAAACATAGACACAAAAATTGGACATAAACATATAAAAATACATATAATATTACATACTTAACTACATAAATAAGAGAAAAACACATACTAAAAGGTAGACATTTTACATGATATCAAATTCTCCCACACTTAAACCTTGCTTGTCCGCAAGCAAGAGAAAAGTGAGAAAATTTAATCCCAAGTCAAACTAAGTAAGTTAAATCATAAAGCATTGCTCAATTTTTACTTAAGATAAGATTGAGATGAAATCAAATACCTTAACACTCAAAATATTAGTACATCAAGATTTAAAACATGCATTTTAGATTATCAAGTCACCTAATTTACTAATTCCAACATCAAGATAGTAAAATCTCAAAACTAACCATGCTCAAGAGAGAATAATGATCATAAAGCTTAAAAGTTTAAGACCATAGTTGTCTTTTTGGACAATTAAAAAGCATACATACCTTTAAACCTATCTTATGGCATTTTTAGACTATATTTTTCATCTTTTTCTTTCTCTTTTTTTTCTTTTTTTTTATAGCATGGGTATACTTTTAGACTTTATCCCATGAATAGCAAGAGAATGTAGTATTGGGTGTGTTTTACGCTCCATCCCATACTTTATTAAAATTTTTGGATATGCATCTTGCTTTATTTTCATTTTCATTTTTTTTAACTAGTCCTCATCCATTATTGAAAAGGCCTAAAGGTAAGTATTATGGCTATAGTTTCCATGAGACAACTATCATCCTAAAATCTTAAACTAAATGATAAAACTCTGACCTTAAAGCATAGTTAGTAAAGAGACTAAACAATCTAAATTGTTGAAAGAAGTAAAAAGAAATAACTTAAAAACATAAAACACATGCCAAAAATCTTGAATAACTAATCAAATGAGTATAAAAGGTAAATGAATCTTAATAACAACCTATATTTCATACAATATGAGCAATACTTATAATAAAACTCACTATAAAAGTTAGTTTAAATAAAGAAAGAGATAAACAAACAACAACACACACAAGTGCTCCCCCACACTTAGAACACACATTGTCCTCAATGTGGAGAAACAAAACAAATACACAAACAAAAAGAAAATTAAAAATAAACAAAATCATAGAGGAAAGAAAACTCCCCTTAAATTCATGGTGAAGGTGGAGGTGATAGGACCTCATAGCCCGCTTGGGCAATGAAAGAGTCCACCTTGTGCTCAAGGCGGCGTTGACGATGAACCAATTGACTTGTAGATTGCTCCAAGGAAGCCAATTGACTTTGGATGGCGGATTGATTGTGTAGCGATTGATTGAATATGGAAGTGGTGATATTTGAAGAAGATCCAACAGTTGGTGTGAAAACAGGTGAATGACTAGGTGTACCCTCCATAGGATCATCACTTTGCCCTTGCTCCATTGGTCTTGACTCTTCTGAAGTGTTTTCCACAGCAGCCACTTGTGGAGTAGAAGTACTTGGTAGTTCCTTCCAACAAGAACGGTAAATAGGTGGTATGTATTGAAAGGAATGGTTAATGACTTCTCCTCGTACAAATAAATGCTTAGAAAAATATAAGCATGGAAGTACAACATCATAAGTATGTTAGTCAATATCAATTCCCCTAGCAATAGCAGCTATGACATGACCATGTGTGATAGGGGACTCCGGGCGACTAACACAATTCAATAATTGTTTGAAAATCCAATAAGACCAACATATAGACTTATGATTATGCACACACCACATCAAAAATAGTTCATGACTAGAAACTCTATTAAATTCAGGCTTGTTAAAGACAATGGAGGCAAGAATCTTATGCAAAATCCAATATTTTAAGTCCGATATAAACATTGATTTAGCCTCTCTAGCCCTATATGGTGTAGTCAATCCAGTAAGAAAGTTCCAAAAATCATTAGGTTTATAACTCTTAGGAGGAGTACATAATCCACTTGTTCTAAGCCAAAAATTCAATGCATCATGAAATAAGTAAGAGTATGATCAACACCATTCAAGCGAAAGTCTACAAGTTTAGGATTATCGGCATTTTCTTTGAAATTTGTGTAAAACTCCAAAACTAAATCTGTGTAGAACTACTCATGCATATTAACAAATCGCAAGAGACCACATTGAGATAACATCTCATTGACTTCATCAAGAACACCCACTTATTCAAGCAAAGAGCTAGGAAAATACTTACATTGAGATTTTGCTCTATCCTTAAGAAAAAGGAACTTGTTACCTTCATGGATGGAGGAAAGAGGGAATGGTGAACCAAAGTCTGTCTGTAAACTCTGAAGTTGGGCGTCATCTCCTCCCTGCTGACCCCTTGATGCTGAAACGTTCTTAGTTCTAACCAGAGTTATAAAAGAGAAATGAAGTAGAAAAAGCAATGTGCAATGTGAATGGAAAGAAAAGAAATGAGAAGAAGATGTTGCAGAGAAAGAAAAACAAAGAGACAAAAGGAAATGGAAGTTATAGTTAAAGAGAAAGAAGTGTATGAGAAGAGTAAAAGAAAAGAGAATTGAAAAAAAAATGAAAAGAAAACTAACTACAGTATTTATAGAAGAAGGAGGGGAAAAATGAAAAGATATGACATTTAGAAACCCTAAATGTAAGTTATAATCGTTCCCCCTCTTTAGATTTAAGTTAATAAAAGGTAGTTAAGCTAAATTAAAACCGTTAATACTCCTAATTAAAAGAAATAAAAGTGAAATAAAAAATAAAAATGAAATAAAAATAAAAACAGGAAGGTAAAAATCACGACTCGTAACTTTTGGAACGGTGCTTCACGAGTCGGCATGTACCTCACGACTCATGAAGTAAAGATAGGGTAGACAAAAAGGGACACGGTCACGAGTCGGTAGGACAGTCATGACTTGTGAGCCTTTCTCTTCTGTACTACATGTGATACTCTTCACAACTAGTGATTCTACTCGCGACTGAATGACTGAAGCCTCTTAAAATACTCGTGAAGATGTTCACGAGTTGTGATGCACTTCGTGAACATGATGTAATGCTATAATATTTCTCTACAAAATCTTAACAACTTGATCCAAAAATTAAAATAACAAAGAAAAAGAAATCAAGTAACATAAAAACTATATAAAAGACATATAATGTATTCTGCAAAAAAAAACCATAAAACAAATAAATTCAAACTAAAAGAACTAATTATAAACAAAAATATTATGATAATGCAAAAGAAGAATTTAACAAAGAAACTTTGTGAGTAGGAACCAATGCATCACCAATGAAATAAGGCTTTAATCTATGTCCAGTAACCTTAAAAATCTCCCCTTTATCATTAGCAATATCAACAGCCCCATAAGAAAAAACCTGAACAACCTTGAAAGGTCCCGACCATCTAGACTTTAATTTTCCAGGAAATAACTTCAATCGAGAATTATACAACAAAACCATGTCACCAACTTGAAATTCTTTCTTTAGTACATGTTTATCATGCCATGATTTAGTTCGTTCCTTATATAACTTGGCATTTTCATAAGTATTCATACGAAGTTCCTCTAATTCTTGTAATTGAAGCAATCTCTTTCTACCAACTTGTTGCATATCAAAATTTAACACTCTAGTTGCCCAATAAGCTTTATATTCAATCTCAACCGGCAAATGACAAGACTTACCATAAACCAATTGATAAGGTGTAAGACCTATAGGAGTTTTAAAAGCTGTTCTATATGCCCAAAGAGCATCACCTAACTTAAGTGCCCAATCTTTTCTTGACCTAAACACAGTTTTCTCTAAAATCCACTTAAGCTCTCTATTACTAATCTCAACTTGTCCACTAGTTTGAGGATGATAAGGTGTAGCAATTTTATGAGTCACATTATATTTTCTCAATAATTGCTCTATAACTTTATTGCAAAAATGAGACCCACCATCACTAATAATGGCCCTAGGTGTTCTAAATCGAGGAAATATAACTTTCTTAAGCATTTTTTTAACCACCTTGGCATCATTTGTTATGATTGGAATTGCTTCCACCCACTTAGATACATAATCCACCATAACTAAAATATACAGATTCCCTAAAGAACTAGGAAATGGTCCCATAAAGTCCATACCCCAAACATCAAACAATTCAACTTCTAAAATACCATGTAAAGGCATTTCATTCCTTGTAGAAAAATTTCCCACTCTTTGGCACTTATCACAACTTAATACAAAGTCCTTAACATCTTTAAATAATGTAGGCCACCAAAAACCAGCTTGCAAAGCCTTAGAAGCTGTCTTAGAAACCCTAAAGTGACCACCTATAGCATAAGAATGACAATGAGCTAATACTTCACCAACTTCTTCATGAGCAAGACACCTCCTAATCAATCCATCAGCACATCTCCTATATAATAAAGGTTTTTCCCAATAGTAAAACTTCACATCATGAAGGAATTTCTTCCTTTTCCTATAATCTAAACCATAAGGAAGCATACCACTTACTAGATAGTTTGCTATATCAGCAAACCATGGAGTTTCCTTGGAAACTACACTAAAAAGATGTTTCCCATGAAAAGCTTCATCAATAGGTACCCCATCATCATTATCTTGCAAAATACAGTGGGTCAACCTAGATAAATGGTTCGCAACTAAATTCTCCTTCCCCTTTTTATCTCTTATTTCCCAATCAAACTCTTGTAACATTAAAATCCATCTCAACAATCTAGGCTTAGCATCTTTCTTACTTAAAAGGTACTTAAGAGAAGCATGATCAGAATAGACAATGACTTTTTACCCTACAAGATAAACCCTAAATTTATCAAAAGCATACACAATAGCCAAGAGTTCTTTTTCAGTTGTGGAGTAGTTAATTTGGGCATCATCTAGTAATTTGCTAGCATAATAAATAACAGATGGCTTCCCATCAATTCTTTGTCCTAAAACAGCCCCTACCGCATAATTACTAGCATCACACATCAATTCAAAAGGTTGATCCCAATTTGGTGGTTGCAACACCGGTGAAGTGACAAGAGCATGTTTAAGAGTTTCAAAAGATTTAAGACATGCCTCATCAAAATGAAAATCAACATCTTTGCCTAGCAACGTGCATAAGGGTTTAGCTATCTTAGAAACATCTTTGATAAACCTTCTATAAAAACTAGCATGACCTAGAAAGCTTCTAACATCTCTAACTTTTTTAAGAGGAGGCAAATTAGCAATTATTTTAATTTTAGCTTTATCAACTTCAATCCCCCTATTAGAAACTAAATGTCCTAAAACAATCCCCTCTTAAGCCATAAAATGACACTTCTCCCAATTTAAAATGAAACCATGTTCCATACATCTGTCAAGCACCTTAGAAAGATTAGATAAATAATCCTCATAAGTAATGCCATACACACTAAAGTCATCCATGAAAACTTCCACACATTGATCAATAAGATCACTAAAGATAGAAAAAAATGCATCTTTGAAATGTTGCTGGTGCATTACACAAACCAAAAGGCATTCGCCTAAATGCAAAAGTTCCATATGGACATGTAAAAGTTGTCTTAGATTGGTCATGTGCATGAATTGGTATTTGATAGAAACCACTCAACCCATCTAAGTAGCAAAAATAAGAAAAATTAGCCAATCTTTCAATAACTTGATCAATAAAAGGTAAAGGAAAATGGTCCTTTCTTGTAGCCTTATTTAACTTCCTATAGTCCATACACATACACCAACCTGTGATAGTTCTAGTAGGAATTAAATCATTATTATCATTACGAATTACAGTCAAGCCACCTTTCTTAGGAACAACTTGAATTGGACTCACCCACTTGCTATCACTTATGGAATAAATTATACCATTATCAAGCAATTTAATTATTTCCTTCTTCACAACCTCTTTAAGAGTTGGATTAAGCCTTCTTTGACCTTCAATTGAAGGCTTAGAATCTTCCTCTAACAAAATTCTATGCATGCATACTTTAGGTACAATCGCTTTTAAATCACTAATTGAATATCCCATAGCATTTTGATGAGCAAGTAAAAAACCACGCAAAGCATCCATATTATGCTTAACAATTGATGAATTAACAATGAAAGGTAATTGAGAATTTGCATCTAGAAATTCGTACCTTAAGCTTGTTGGTAGTGGCTTGAGTTCAAGCTTGACTTCCTCCTTAGATGTCTTTGATGACATATCCTCATCCTTTCTCAAAGACTCAACTTTTAAGAATCTTCCATAGGAAGGATATGAGGCAACTTGCAAAACCTCATCACAACTTTCATTCAAACAATAAGGTACAATAGGGTTTTGTCTCACACAATCATGCACAACACTATCAATACACTCATCAAGAACATCATAAGAATCAATTCTATTTACCACCTCTATTGGTGAAGATTTAACCATGCCAAAAACATTAAACTCAATTGTTTCACCATTAACTTCAAGAGATATTTTACCATTCTTCATATAAAAAATAGCCCCAGCAATAATTAAGAAAGGCCTACCAAACAAAATGGGAATTTCAGGATCTTCATCCATTTCTAGCACAACAAAATCAGCAAGAATCACAAATTTACCCACTTTGGTAGGAATATTTTCTAATATGCCTATAGGGTGTGAAATAGACTTATTCACCATTGATAAACACAAATTAGTAAGCTTTAATTCACCAAAATCAAGCTTTTTATAAGTGGAATAAGGCATAAGGCTAACACTAGCACCTATATCACATAGAGCCTTATCAAAATATGTACCACCTATAACACAAGGAACCGTAAAACAACCTGGATCCTTTAGCTTAGGTGGGTATTTAGAATACATAGCCTTAGACTCTTCTACCAAAGAAACATAACCATATTCTTCAAGCTTATCCTTGTGACTCACAATTTCTTTTAAAAATTTTGCCCATAAAGGCATATCCTTAATTGCATCCACAAAGGGTATAGTTATAGTAAGTTCCTTTAAATAATTCAAAAACTTGCCAAATTGCTTATCAAGATTTCTTCTAATAAGTCTTTGAGGAAATGGCAAAACATTTAAATGAACTTTAGGTTCATCTTCCCTAGATGAGGTTATATTTTCTTTAGGTTCATTAAGCTTTTTCATCACATCATCATTTGTACTTTCGTCTAAAACATGATCATCATTCACAATAAGACTCTCATTACCTTTTAGATTACTCTCAATCTTTTTACCACTCCTTAACATAATAGATTGAAACCGATTTATGAGGCAAAAACTCAGGTTGACTTGGTAGCTTGCCTAAAGGTTTAACACTAGAAATAGCTTGTTGAGCCAATTGGGTTTCGAGCATCTTATTATGAGTGACAAGTTGATCAATTTTAGTGTTAATTTGCCTAAATTGTTCCTCATTTTGCTTGTTAGTAGTCATTTGATGATTAACAAATTGCTCCATCAAATTCTCTAAATGGGATTTAGGTTGTTGGGGGTTAAAAGGTGGTTTATTTGGAAAAGGTGAAGGGTTAGGTAATTTGTTCATATGATTGTTATTATTAGGAGGGTTCAATTGGGCATTTTGGTTAAACCAAGAAAAATCGGGATGGTTTCTCCATTGTGGGTTATAATAATTAGAATTTTGACCCATCCTTTGATTATAGTTTCCTTGAACAAAACTTACATCCTCACTAAACCCCTCACTACAATTAGCATACATATAAGGTCCACCACATTTCTCACATATTTGGCTAACATTTTCAACATTGGAATGAGAATTACTTACCATTTTTGTCAAAGCCTCTACCTTAGCCGTCAAGAGATTAATGGAATCCAATTCCAAAAACCCCTTAGCCTTCGCCATAGTGGGTTCTTCTCCCATATAGCCTTATGAGGCTAATTCTTCCACAAAGTTTCACCTTCCTTAGCAGTCTTCTCTAACCATTTACCACTTGAAGCAGCATTAACAATATTTCTATTTTCCTCCATTAACCCATTGTAAAAGATTTGAGGAATCATCCAATCTGGCAAGCCATGATGAGGACATTGCCTTTGAAGTTCCTTAAACCTTTCCCAAGAGGTATAAATGGTTTCATTAGGCAATTGTTTAAATGTAGATATTTGATTTCTAAATTTTTCCGTTTTATGAGGTGGAAAATACTTATGAAGAAAAGCTTGTTTTAATTGGTCCTAAGTAGTTATTGTCTCACTAGGTATACTAGCAAGCCAAATTTGAGTCTTTTCTTTCAAAGAAAATGGAAATAACCTAAGTCTAATTGCATCATTACTCACTCCATTAATTTTAAACATAGCACACACATTAAGAAAAGTAAGGATATGTGCATAAGGATCTTCCCCTTGCAAACCTCCAAATTGATTATTTTGCACCATTTGAATGACAACCGGCTTGATCTCGAAATTGTTATTAGCAATAGCTGGTGCCGCTATTCCTCCAAAACTCTTCAAAATATTTGGCATCGCAAAATCACCAAACGCTCTCCTTTCTTCGCCCGCCATAATTGGAAAATTATGACCTTCCTCCAACTTAGCACTTTGTTCTCCTTCTACTTACAATCTAAGTTCCTCTTGTTGCTTCCTTCTAAGTTCCCTACACAAATCAAAAATACTTTAAGTCTTAGATTATTACAAATACTCTACCACTATAGCAAACAAAACAAAATTTACAAATTCATACAACTAAATATCTAATTTAGATCATAAAATCCTAAAACATCTACTACTTTGTTTTAATCAATAAAAATTCATTTAAACCGTTCCCCGGCAACGGTGCCAAAATTTGATGGGGATTTATTTGAACCCTTAGTCTCACTAGACTGCGTATAGGATGAGTAGGGTATCGTTCCAAAGGGAACGGGGTAAATTTTATATTGATGTAACAACAAGTAAATGGATAGGTAATAATTTCAATTAAAATCATGCAATTAATGTAAATACTAAACTACTTAAAATATATTAAGTTAATTTTGGATAATAGATTACTTAAAAGATGGGATGAACATACATTATAACCAAATAAACAAGTTCATCTTTGAATTAATTAACAATTTTATGAATGGTATGAATGGAGAATTTAGCCAAGATTCTTTAAAGCAATTCTCATTGTCAATAAAGATGTTCTTACTTAGAGTCTATAAGCATTCTCATGTCATTATAGAGATAAATAAAAACTATGAAGTTCTATGCCAATTCTTTAACCCCTCAAAGTGAATTCCTTATCTCTAAGTGAATTCAATGCTTTAAGTAAATTCATTTGTTTTTCCATCAAAGAATTCTAATTCTCATTGTGAATTAAATGACTAACATGCTAATTATGGTGATCAAGCATAATAAGCAAATCAAAGCACTCAAATAAACTTAAATCATACTTCATACATAAGGAGAATAAACATTCATTAGACAAAAATAAGTAGATGACTAACAACTTAAATTAAATAGTTATAATGTACCAAAAGAACTTAGCCATAAACAAAATTACAATAAAAATGAAATAAGAGACAAGAAAACATCACTCCCCAGGGTTTACTTTCTATTTTGACCTTCTGATAAATCTCTTATTCCTTCGGCTTTACTCTTTTGTCATCCTCTAAAACTAAGTAAAATGAAAAATATCCAAAACAACTCAAAATGTTCTTAAAAAAATAGTAAAAGAATTCTTTAATTTTTTTCCATCTTCTCTTGTAGAGTTTTTCTCCCATATATATAGAGCTTGACTCTACAGATATGTCCCTTAAGAAATCATGAAAGGTTGCTCTAAAAGGACATGATGTATGGCTGAAAGTTCAAGTGCAAAAGATACAACTTTTGAGGAACAGGTGCATTGTCCGGCTCGTGAGCCTCCTCACGAGTTGTGATCCCTTCTTCTATTCTTCTGGACTCATAAGCCTGATGCCGACTAGTGAAGCTTTTCATGACTCGTGATTTTGTTGCTGAGTCATGAGCCCTTCTTCTCTGCTTTACTTATGAGCTGCCTTCCGTCTCGTGATCTCTTGTCCGAGTCGTGATACCTTTCACGACTCGTGATCTTCTTCTTTGAAACTTCACTAGATTCTTCATTTTCTTCACACTTCACCAACTTTTTCCTAAAAAAAAAACATAAACACATAAATTGGACATAAACATATAAAAATAAATATAATATTACACACTTAACTACATAAATAATAGAAAAACACATACTAAAAGGTATACATTTTACATGATATCATTAGTGACTCGAAAAAAAGAGAAAGACAAAAGCTATCGAGCGGTGGGCGTGCATCACAATGGTGATCACATTGGGGAGGCTTCTAAGATTTCACTTTGAAACCACTTTTGAATTATGTCATATGAAAGGCAATCAGTTGAGAAATTTTATCTCTTTTTGAAATTGCATTAAAATCATGTTAGAGCCTTAGAATAAGTTAGGCATCTCAGTTTTCTAACTCTGGTACGTTACCAAAGCACTTCCTTGTCGTTCACTCAATCGAGGATAGTGTTAAGGATAATCACCAGGCTAAGTCTAGTACCAGATGATATATTAAATGGTGACTCGATCGGTCGTTATGCTTGTGATGAGCTAGATCAATTGGCAGGGACCATGCTTGGGTATCCTTGTAATTGAGTACCTAGAACCAAAGCCCATGTAATGACATATAAATCTCCCTTAGGATGTCCGTAATAATTTTTCATTGCTTAAGATATGGATCCTTGTGTTTTATGGCATGCCCAGACAAATTCAGGTGTTCATTTATCAAAGGCTACCATGCCCTGATAAGCCTATTCTAATTTATTTAGGTCACCCGAATACACATCGATCAACACCTTTTTGTGTGCCTTTGCGAGAGATGTCGTGCTGCTGTATTTTTTTCTTACACCATATGTATTCATCAGGGTCCCCCATTGACCCATGAATTAATTCCACCTAGGAAAGAGGACTTTAACCACGTGTGTGGGAGAAATAAGATGGAAAGGATCCTTGCATGTGGTTATCAATGCTACATCTCACGATCATGCATCTACATCTGCTCATGCATCATGCTGATAACCCCTATTTTGATAGCCATAATAGAGCTATCATTTTCTAGGTGGTTTTGGGGTTTGGATGGCCGTCTGGTTAAGAAGTGGTTTGCAGAATAGACAAAAGAGTTGGTATTGGTGTAGAGTTCAGAATTGAGGTCTGATTAGGGTTAGATAGTATTTCAAAAGAATTTACAGATGAATTTTTAGAACAGTTAAAAAGGGAAGTTATGGTTGAGCTCACTCCTCCAATTAGTTCTTGTGGTTCTCAAGATGTTGAAAAGAGGATGGATTATCTTGAGAGAAAGATGATATTGATGTTTGCAAGCCTCACAACTAGTTTGGCCTCCCTTTCAGCTGCTCAGCCTGTCGTAATAGCTACTGCTCGAGTTGAACAGACTCCTATCGGGGAGACTCCAGCAGCTCCTATCATGATACCTCCATTTGTAGCAGATGTCAGGAATATCACTTTGTAAGAAGGAGAAAAAGATGTTACTCGAGTAGGCCCCAAATGTGATTTTATAACTGACAAAGAGGATGAGTTGCGGGCCCCTTAAATGCTGAAGAACCTCATTCCTAAGGAGAAGTCCCGTTGTGAAAAAGATGGAAGAAAAATTGGAGGTTTTGACTAGGAAGTTATATGTAGGCAAGGGAGTTAGTCTTAAGGATATCAATTTGGATGGCAAAAATGATTTTCCTAGTCAATTTAAAATGCCTGACTTGATGAAGTTTGATGGAACCTCTTATCCCCTGGCCCATATAAAGCAGTATGTCCTGCTTATGAAAAGGACTGTCGTTACTAAGAG
Organism: Excoecaria agallocha; assembly: GCA_037975025.1. Classification (NCBI taxonomy): domain Eukaryota; kingdom Viridiplantae; phylum Streptophyta; class Magnoliopsida; order Malpighiales; family Euphorbiaceae; genus Excoecaria; species Excoecaria agallocha. The sequence continues at coordinate 36,953,236 of CM075807.1, read as the reverse complement.
ACAAAAGGTGGATCTCTTTATCCTTAGCCTCGTAGGCCTCGCTGCTGACTAGTATCATAGTTTGGATGGGAAGACAAAAGAGGATTGGGAGAGATTGATGGAGGAATGCTTTAGGCAATATAATTGTGGCACATGTATGTAAGTTACCTTGAAGGATTTGGAGTTATTATAACAAAAACCTGGAGAGTCCTTCCACGAATACCTCACTCGATGAAGGAATAGAGTGATGGAGATGAAGAGAAAACCTAACACACAGGATCAGATCTGCTTGTTCATTCGGAATGCCAATCCTTATCTAAAGGAAGGTCTCAAGATGAAATGATTGAAGGATTGGGTGTCTTTGAAGGAAATTATGATTGAAGCCAAGGGGGAATGTTTGGCAAAGAAGGCTAGTGCTATGAGTTCGAATAGTGGAGGATATAACGGTAACAAGAAAGGTTTTGGAACTCGAGATTTGGTAAGAGTACTAATAACAATAGTGATAGTGGTGGTAACAATGGAAGAAATACCAAGGTATCAGCTACGGGGGTCAATCAATGTCGTTACTCCGAATTAAGTAAGTCACTATCCTTGTGTCTTAGCCATTTGATGAAGGAAGGTAAGTTATAGCCGATGCCCTTTAAGCCTGCAAGGAGCCAAGGCCAACCTGGACATAGATCTGACTGGTATTGTGACTTTCACCAACATACGAGGCATAAGACTGATTACTATCTCACTTTGAGGGATCATATCCAAGATTTGATTAATTCTCAACAAATTTCTAATTCAGAGAACAGAGCTAAGAAGAAAGAAGCTTATAATGCTATGCCATTGCTAGTATTCATGGTCGTGTTTGGGTTACCAGAATGGTAAGTCCTAAGGGATCTATACAAAAATGAGTATTTAACTATCACAAGCAAGGCTCAAAGAAATGGTAAGGGTCTAGACACAAGTGCAAAAAGGTCAGTAGAGGTAAGGGAAGTAATCTAGCTAATAGATATCTAGGATACAAATAATGAGAAGGGCTCAATTAAGGCAGAAGAGGAATCAAAAGACCTGTGGGAAACTGATAAAGATGAAAAGAAAGTGACAGATGGAAAGATGATTCAGGTAGCCACCAAAAGTGGGAGAGTCATGCCAGAAGTCGAGAGGATGCAGGAAATCGCTGCTCCCATGGAGTAAAGAACCACGAAGGATAACTTGGTCCTAAGGCAACTTAAGAAAACTCCTACTCAAATTTTGATCTAGGATTTACTTAGGCAGTCACCTGCTCACCGCTAAAAGTTGGTTGAGGCTTTATGTGAATCCACTGTTGTTATCATTATATCTCATTTGAGCTATTAGAAATGGTAAAAAGGGATTCTAAAGAAAAGATTGTGTTCACTAATGCAGATCTCCCGTTAGAAGGACGTGAGCATAATCGCCCTTTATACATTAAGGCTATGGTAAATAGCAAACACACTGCATGTGTAATGGTCGATGATGGTTCTTCCATCAATGTGTGTCCCTTTTTGGTAATGATAGCATATGGTATTGATGAGGCTATGCTCACTTAATCTCGACTTACCTTAATGGCTTATGACAACTTGAAGAGGTAGGTTGTTGGCACTTTTAGGGCAGTAGTGAAGATGGGGCCTATTGAGATTGAGGCAGAATTCGTAGTGCTACAAATATTGGCCAATTTCTCTTTATTGTTAGAATGACATTGGTTCCACAAGTTGGGAGGAGTTCTTTCCACCCTATACCAAATGGTCCAAATCCCACACGAAGGAGGTATTGTTACTATTAGGGCAGTAAAGGAAAATTCAATTTCTACTTTGACCATAGCCAATTAGCCTTTTAATGGGTTCCATGTGGCTGGGATTGGTATTGAAAGGGAAGAGATAGATTTTGCAAACTCTCAGGCTATTAACATGATGAAGAAAATGAATTATTTGCTAGATTAAGAAAGAATTCTCAGGGGATTCCTATACCTCTTTCTCCCATTGGTCAAAAAGACAGGAAGGGCTTGGGTTATTATAAGAGTGATGTCAAGAAGCAACATGAGGTACAACCAGAAAATATTCCTTATATACTTGAAAGCTTTGTGCTAGTGTCCAAGGAATGCAAGTATTATGGTGAGGCTGAACCCATAATAGTCTAAAGGAAGATCGTTCTTAGGTTTGAGATCTTTGATGATGTCTTGGACTGGTCTACTGGAACCATTAAACTTGCATTGGGATTCTGGGATGAAGAGGTTATGGCCAAGCTCACCAATTTGGATTTGGGTTGCCCCGAGGAGGTACTGACACCAGAATCATTAGCCACCAAGGCTAAGGGAAAGAAAAGGTTGAAGATGAAGCTACAACCCTTGAGAAGGAAGCACCACTAGAGAAAGGAGAGGCATCTATTGTGGCATTGGCTGTCCCTAAATTAGAGAATGATTCTTTTTGTTGATGTAATTTATGTTTGTGAATTGTTTTGTAATGATGTACCCTTTCCTGTTCAAGTTAATAAGATGAATAACTTTGCTTATTTGTGCGATGTCTCATCTGATTGCATCATGCAGGATCATAATCATGACTCATTCATATTTTACATTAATTCAGCAAACACTACTTCATCTAATCTCAGAACAAAAGATGACCCTAAAGAGATCTTGATTTCATCTTATGTAATTCCTGAAGAGAGAATAAAATTCAAGAGAATATTGAAAAAAATATGAAAAAGTATTTGCCTGGACCTACAAAGATATGCTTGGGATTGACAGAAATGTTGTAGACCATGCCATTCCAACATTTTCTGATAGTAAGCCAATAAAGCAAAAGCTTCGAAGACTTAGGCCAGAATGGGCAGAAAAGGTAAAAGAAGAAGTGAAAAGGCAGATTGAGGCAAAGTTCCTAGTTGAAGTCCAGTACCCTACCTGGCTAGCCAATGTTGTCCCTATTGCTAAGAAGGATGTAAAAGTGCAAATGTGCATGGATTACCGAGATGTAAACAAAGCTTGCCCAAAAGATGATTTTTTGCTTCCCCATATAGATCTGTTGGTTGACAGTACGGCAAAATGTATGATGTATAGTTTTGTTGATGGATACGCAGGGTACAATAAGATCTTAAATAAGATAGTGGACAGAGTGAAGACTACCTTCATTACTGAATTGGGAACCATGCCTACAAGGTTATGTCATTTGGACTGAAGAATATGGGGGCCACCTACTAACGAATGGCTACCAAAATTCTTGGCGATTTGATACACAATGAAGTCAAAGTGTATGTCGATGACATGATGATCAAGTAAACTACAAGGGAAGGACATGTTGAGGCCTTGGAGAAGTTTTTCCAACAGATCAACAAGTACGACCTTCATCTTAACTCGAAGAAGTGTGTGTTTAGAGTGACCTCTAACAAGCTGCTAGGTCATGTCATTAGTCAAAAGGGGATAGAGGTGGATCCATACAAAGTAAAAGCCATTCAAGAGATGCCAATATCGAAAAAGGAGAAGGAAATCCGAAGGTTCTTAGGACAGATTCAATATATCAGCCGATTCATCGCCAGACTCACTTTTATATGTGAGCCAATTTTTAAGCTCTTGAGAAAAGATTAGCCAGTCAAGTGGAATGATGATTGTCAGAAAGCCTTTGACACCATCAAGTAGTACTTGTTGCACCCTCTATTTCTCAAGCCACCCAGACCATCAAAGCCTTTAATTTTGTACATAATAATGGAGCAAAGTTCAGTAGGGGCCATACTATTTCAAGAAGACAATGCCGAAGCCAAATTCGTCATGTACTATCTGAGCAAGAAATTCCTACCATATGAAACCAAGTATATAGACATGGAAAATATTTACTTGTCAGTGATATGGGCCTCAAAGAAGCTAAGGCATTATTTCCACTCTTACAAGATCCAAGCAGTGGCTAAGCACAACCCGCTCAACTACCTTTAGTTAGCACCCTCTCTGTTCGGGAAAATAGGAAGGTGTCTATTGCTTTTGTAGGAATTTGAGTTGGAGTATGTAACCAGGAAGATGATCAAAGGAAGGGCGATTGTAGAGTTTCTAGCCGATCACCTGTTAGAAGGAGACTCAGTTGAGTATGAATTCCCAAATAAAGGCATCAGTGCCATAACAGTTCAAGACTGGCAAATGTATTTCGATGGGGCCACCAATAACAAAGAAGTAAAGGTAGGAGTTATTCTCATCACACCTAATGGCGAGAAGCTTCCTTTCGCCAAGAAAATGGGATTTAAGGTGACCAATAATGAAGCAGAATATGAAGCCTGTCTACACAAAGTGGAAACCTTCATAGCATTGGGGGTAAAACACAACTGAGGTTTTCGAGGATTCATCTTTGGTAATTCATCAAGCAAAAGGCAAATAGTCCACTAAGGAAGAGAGACTAGGACTTTATATGGAATACTTGAGGAGACTGAGCAAACAATTTGAGACCTACACCTTCTAACATGTGCCCCGAGATGAGAACTAGTTAGTAGATGCCCTAGCAACCTTAGTGTCTATGTGGGACAAACCCAAAGGGGTGATCATGAGACCTGTGATAGTCACAAGCTCAACAAAGCCTTGCTTCAAAGGTGAGAACCTCATGAGTCTAGATGGATCTGATGATAAGCCTTGGTATTATGATATCCATAACTACTTGGAAACTTCTAAGTTCCTCAAAGAAGCAACGGAGAAAGACCAAAGAATAATTCAAAAGTTGTCTAGTCAGTTCATTAGTGTAGATGGGGTACTATATAAAAGACAAGTTGATGGTATTCAGCTAAGATGTCTAGATGAGAATGAGGCAAAGAAAGTCATGGAAGAAATGCATGCAGAAATATATGGGGCCTACATGAATGGATTTACATTGGCCAGAAAGATCATGCAATAGGGATTTTTCTGCCTAACCATGGATGTTGACTGCTCCAAATAAGCGAAGATGTGTCACCAATGCCAACAGTATGTTGATTTAAGTCACTTGCCCATTTTAGAGTTATGCAATCTTTCCTTACCCTGGCCCTTTTCAGCTTGGGGAATAGATATTATTGGAAAAATTCATCTGATAGCTTCCAACAGTCATAGGTACATAGTAGTCACCATTAACTATTTCACAAAGTGGGCAGAAACTGAATCCTTTAAAAGAATGAGAGCACAGGAAATGGTCTAGTTCATCAAAAGGAATCTAGTATGCAGATATGGGGTGCCTTATCATATAGTGTTAGACAATGGGGTCCAATTCCAAGCAGAGACTAGGCATATACTTCAAAAGTATAGAATCTGATACCACAAATCACTCCCTATCATCCACAGAAAATGGGGCATTGAAGCCACAAATAAGAACCTGAAGAAGATTTTGTCTAAGATTGGTGCAAAATATAAAGATTGGGCTGAGAAGTTGCCATTTGCATTTTGGGGGTACAGAACTATCATTAGAACTTCCATGAAAGCTACTCCTTTCTCCCTGGTGTACTGCTCGAAAGTAGTGCTACCATTGGAGATTGAACTGCAGTCACTAAGGGTTGTTCTTGAAGCCAAGCTACTAGAGGCGAAATAGGCAAAACACGGGATAAGTTGAGCCTGTTAGATGAGAATAGGATGAGGGCTTACTACCATAATTAGCTGTATCAGAAAAGGTTAGTTCGGTCATTCAAGAAAAAGGTCAAAGGTCATCATTTAAAAGAAGGGGACTTGGTGTTTAAAGAAATGATACCTAGCTTACCTGACTCTAGAGAAAAGTTTAGACCAAAATGGGAAGGACCTTTTGTTATGAAGAAGTTGCTTTCTAAAGGAGCTGTTATTCTTACAGACAACAAAGGGAATGAGTTTAAGGAGACGGTTAACATTGATAGGCTAAAGAGGTTCCACGACTAAAAAAAGAGAAAAAAAGAAGAAAAAAATAATCAACCCATGGGTCGAACACTGAAAAAAGCCGGCCTTGCTAAAATGGGGCACCTTTCTAAGGTGAAAATCGGAAAAAGGCACTTTAGGCAAAAATTAAGGGTTGAGAGAAAATAGCCAATTAAAAAAACCTACGAGGGCCAATTGGCGACAAGATTTGGATGTATTCAAGATGCAATTGCCCGAGATTTAATGAAATTTGTGTTTTGTATTAGCTGTCATGTCATGATTGTCATCATTACAACAATATAGTCATATGAGCATGCATTAATAATATGAGTTATGCACTGCAATTGACTTGAACAAAGATGTTTTATTTATAAATAAAAATGCAACTACCATCGGCAACAACACAAAATTCATAGCAAAGCAAACCTCCCACTAAACAATCACAACCATCACACCAAAGTGTTACACAAGCATACTAGCAACACAAAACAAATAAAGGAGGGAAAACAATTTTCAAGCAGACAACACTATGATATATTATAGGCTAAAATGAAAAAGGTGAAAGGACAACAACAACAACCAACATGGGGCCCTTCAATCACTGCAACCCCACTAGGGTCTTTCTCGCCCAGGACATCTTAGTAAGAAGGCTCTGGTGTTCAGTGCCTCCATAACCCATGAGTGGTATTCCATGTTGGTCTCAAAGTTGCAAGTATTTACTGGTGGAATATTGGTCCTCATAGGTAAATGCCTCTAAATGTAATGATATCCAGTGATAAAGGCATCAGTTAAGTCTCCTCCTCCAAAGTTTAGGCATGCTCACACCACTTCTTGTCGAATACCAAACTGGCGAGTACAGCAAGATGTAATACAAAAGGTCGCCCGATGAAGACCACAGAGAGGCACACATCCGGAGCTCCCATCGCAAGTCACATACTCCACCCAAATCCACGAGCACATGAAGCTCACCGTCCACTCTGCCACAGAGCTCAACCACATAATGATTTCTTCCATAGAGGGAATCTAGTACCTTAAGGAGTATACATTAATGGCATGAGGGGAAGGTTCAACCAGCATCCTGAGTTTCTCTTGCAACCAAATCTAAAACAAAAAAATGCAAAACAACAACAAAAAAAGACAAAAAAAAGAAGAAGTAAGCATAAAAGCCACTGAGAAGGTTAGGCATCCGTTTCAGGCAAAAATTAGGTATAGGGTCATGTAAAAATCTATAAAAAGATGCATGTCCCGCAAAAAAAAAATAGTGTGAAAACCCATAAGGGGCGCACTATCTTCAGATAATGACTACAGATACCTGAAGAAGCAAAGGACTACCGGTGAGTAGTGCAGTAAGATTAGCATGAATGGCATCCAGTCCAAGTAAGGTCTTCACCAGGATCAAGGGGAATGGAGTAAGCCCCTTACGAATGTCATTTACAACATCGAAAAGTTAGTAATCTCCAAAAGTATCTCCTCTATTGGTAATGCAAAGATAATAAGCCAGGCACATAAAAAGAGGAGCACCCATAGCATAAGTCTCATTCCCTTTAAAATATTATAAATAGTTGAATAAGAAATCAAGTGACATAGGTCCCAAAGGTTCTATTAAGGCCCTAACATCAAAAGGATAGATGCCCAAAGCCCGAAAAGCCTCGCGGGGGCAATTAGGCACATAATTCGGCACATATGGGAGAGTCCCTGGTGTAAAAGGAATGCCTAGAATGGCAACGAATTCTTCATGTAATGGGTGTTAGAGAGTATGCCCTAGAGCCCATGTAATAGGGATGTTTTTCATATGTATGAAATTTATATTCTTTATAAAAGGCATCATTCATTTATTAATGCTGTGTTTGAATACATGAGTTTGTAAATCTTAAATTAATAAATGAAGTCCTAGATATTATAAACACAGTGCAAAGGCAATCATGAAAGTGTTCATGATGTGAGATGTCTATCGCATGCAAATGTGTTAATATCTAAATATCCCTAGTCATAGAATTAACAAGATAGGACATTGTTAATTCGGACAGACTAGCACATGTTATGCTTCTTGAATGGTTCAAGCAATGGTTCTCATAATTGTGATTATGGATGATAATCAAAGCTAACATGTGGATGCTTGTTAGAGGAACAAGTTCATTGGAGACCTGCAAAGAGAATCCTCATATGGATATTAAATCTATGTCAGTGAGGAATCTCTTCATAGCGGTTGTGCAAGTATCCTTAGACTTGAGATCACCAAAGTTATCTTAAGTAGCAAGTGGTATACTTTGACTCCATAACTGATTACTTCCAACTGGGAGTGAACATAGTTAGGAGATTGGGTATATCATGACCTACTTGAAGATAGTTGAGTGATTGACAAAGGATTCACCATCCCAGATTTAACAAGGGAAGTTATCTCGCATGATTCTATAATTGCCTTGTTCAGAGAATCTCTGGCCAGAGTAATATGCCGAGATGGATGGAGATCCATGAAGGGCATTTAGGAACAATGGTTAAATTAATAGAACATACATAATTAGATTTATATGAGTTGACAGAAATCCATACTCATAATCTAATTGAGATAAGAGTGGTGAAAGGAGTAATTGCACGGTAACTGTTTCTATGGAAGGGTACAGTCAAACCACATGACTTTCCTGACATTTGGGTAGTCATGATGCCTAGCTAGAGGCCAATCATGACTTGTATAATGATGTATCAAAATATCAATAGAGATTGATAAAATGATTTAAAGGAGTTTAAATCATGTGAGTTTTGAATAGAACTCACAATTACATATTATACTGCCAATATGGACAGGAACCCAATAGGTCACACACATATAGAGAAAAGGGTAAAATGGTAAAATGACAAGGATAATAATATTTGATATTATTATAAAGGTAGAGAGGAGAATATGATAATAATTAATTAAAGAGTTTAATTAATTATGATCAAATAAAATTGTCCGCGGAACTTTTGAGAAATGTTCTGTAAATTGGACCTAAATGAAATAATGTATTTCATGATTAATTATTATTGTCTTATAAGTGTTATAAGACTACTATAAGTGTTATAGGACTGATATAATAATTAATAGGACCATTGGAGAAATTATAGAGGGCCAAAGGAATGAAGAAGTTGGAGGAAGCCCTCCAGAAGAGGGCTACACGCCAACTTCATACAGAAGGGCTTAGAGGGCTTTTTCTTGGACCAAATTAATTTATATATGTTACATAAGTGTTATGGAACTCACATATTTAATTTGGTTGGATTTGGAATCCATTTGGGTATTTAAATCCAATTAGATGCACAAAGGGCCTAGTTTGTGGATTTTGTGCATGGTCTTTTATGAAAAGATTTAATTTGGATTTAATTAAGCCCAAATGATTATAATTAATTCCAGAAGCCCAATTAATAATTCTCCAGCAATTTTAAAGAGCCCAATCTCATTAAGGAGTTGGAATTTTAACCTAACTATAAAAGGCCAAACTAATGAGAATTAGGGTTAAGTGATTAAAACAAAAGGAAAGTCCTTTCACTTATTCTCTCTCCACTTTTGCGCCACTTCCCAAGCTAGCTCTTGGGAATTTCGGCCAGCCCTAGTTGAACACCAATTTGTTGGTTCAATTTACCCCTCTCTAGTGTGGATTACTCATTGGAGGTGTTCGATTTTGGACACTGTGGTTTGCGACAACCCGGTGCGAAGTAAAATCAACTGTTCAACAAAAATCAAAGGTGATTTTTCTTATTCTCATATAGTTATATTGTGTATTCATGGCAAGATCAGATCTAATGGTTAAAAAATTTTAAAATTCCGCTCATGTATGTGATGCATGTAACCGTTAAATTCCAACATGGTATCAGAGCCACGGTTTTGCCATGGATATACAATTCTATATTTTTCTGCGGAATAAGTTTTGTTTTGTTTTGAGTTATTTATTTCATGAACTTTAAAATATTAGATTTGATTGTTCATGAATGAGAAATATTGATTTCTGGTTGTATGTGTGATCAAATAAATTTGGTGGAAACAAAAACAAATTTTTTGAAGCATCTTAATTTGGGTTTGGCGTGAAACCCATTAGGGTTTGGCGTGAAACCCTAGGTAATGTAGGGGCTGTTCTAATTTAATTTCTTATGGATCCATTTAAAAATCATTTAGATGATATTTTATGTCTTTAATATGTGATATTAAGCCGTAGGATCGAACGGAATTAAAATCGAACAAGTTTTGCATGAAAACTAGTTTTGTCGAAAAGTTCGATAAATTGGTGTTCTTCGTGTGTTCTTGATGTGTTCATGGTTAGAACGACTTTTGATCTTCTAAATCTGATATATATGATATATTAAAGTGTTTTTAATTAATTGGATTAATTAAAATGGGCCTTAAATTAATTTGATTAATTTTAATTCATTAAAACCACTTAATGGGCTTAATTATGTTTACGGACTTGGTTTAAATTAGTGAATGACTTGGTGGGCCCAATGAGCTGATTTAAATTAACTATTATAAACATTAATTAAGTTTATTAATGGGTTTTAAGGGCTGGAGTGGGCTTGGCTCATTCCAAAAGGCCCAAATGGTCCAAATGACACAAAACTAGTTTGTGTGTGAACACACTTAGGGTTTTTCTTCTGTGGGTTTCGGCCTACACTTATTTTAAGCCCAAAATTGATTCTTTTAATTATTTAATATGATTAATTAATTAAATAATCAATTTATAATTAATTAATAATCAATTTGATTGATTATTAAGGCAAGAACAAATTCATGCAAAAAGGTTTCCTAAAATGAAAGTTTCCAAAATGGAAAAAGTTTCCTAATTTGATCACATCATTAAAATAACTCAAAATATAGTTTCAAAGGTTGAAACAAAGTTAGTAATCCATTTCTTTATGCATTAGAAAGGCATATAAGGGTGAATGATTGGCATGATGGTTAGTTATGGACAAAGCCCAATGTGATTGAGCATAATGCATGTTTTGGCCCAATGAGGACTTTCATGTCCCGGCCACTTGTTTTTGGTTTGTATTTGATTTCAAATTGTAATATGTAATTAGATTACTTAGATTAGAATTAGAAATAGAGATGGAGACCATTTTCAAGGAGCAAGATGGGCCGGATGGAGATCCAACAAGCTTGAAGATAATGTAATTATTTTTCTTGTTTGAATCATGCATACTACCTAGGTGTGACCTTTTGATTTCCCTCTTGGCTCGGGGAAATCAATGTAGTGAAGTCCATAACTATACCATATTTGTATGCTTATATTTATGTGATAGATATAGGATGCATACCAATGTATGCCAACCATGTATGATGAGACTTAATTAACTAAAACCCTCAAACAAATACTAAGGTATATAAGCCTTCCATTAATTTGAGGAGAACCAGAGTTCTTTATAGTGTGGGTTGTTGACCACAGTCAAGCTCACATTATATCGAATATGTTCAAATCTAATTAAATGGGTCATCTTAGCTAGCCCATTAGTTTGTTGACCACAGTCAAGGCTAATGGTTCTAGAGGCAAGATTAGGGAATGCATATATGATATGCATGCATCAAGAGTTGATAACCTAATGATCCAATAGTTGTGTAGAGACACAATTGGTATAAAGATACCTACCTTTCAAGGGTATGGAATTTGGCTTGTTGACCACAGTCAAGGTCAAATTACATATCAAGGATTGGATATTGGCCCACTAAGAAAACCATCGGGTTTTCTCGGATTATATAGTGAGGGCTATTAATTCGCAATAAAATAGTGGGAGTAAATGGATTAATTAAAGACCTTATTAATGCATACATATATATGAACATACTCTCATATCTTTTCTTTTTCACATCTATGTCATCATCATGAGCACATCAAATACACGATCAATCTTGGATAACAAACTGGTTGGCAGCAACTATTCTAACTGGATCAAGCAAGTGAGAATTGTTCTCAAAGCTGAAAAGATCCATTATGTCTTGGATAAAGATCTTCCACCACTTCCATCAGATGATGCCATTGATGAGATCAAAGGCACTTATCGAAAATACATAGAGGATAGTGAAGTAGCAGCATGTCTGATGCTGGGTGCTATGTCCTCAAAGCTTCAGAAGCAATATGAGATAGAGGATGGTGGGGTTTCCAAGAAGAAGGTTGCCAAGAAAGAGAATCCCAAAGGAACTTGCTTCCATTGTGGAAAGGATGGTCATTGAAAGCGCAACTGCAAGGCCTATCTATATTCTCTCAAGGAGAAAAAGCATGCTGATGCTTCTACCTCAGGTATTCATATGATTGAAATTAATACTTATTCTATTGCTTCAAAACAGTCTTGGGTATTAGATACCGGATGTGGATCACATTTGTGTGATTATCTACATGGGCTTAGAAGCTTTAGAATAGTTGGAAAGGCAGAGATTTGTTTGCAGTCAGCTACTGGACAAAACATCTCTACAACAGTTGTGGGGACTTACTATTTGCCTCTTCCTAGTGGATTAGTACTGGAATTAAATAATTGTTATTATGTTCCAGCCTTATCCAAAAGTATTATTTCTTTCAGTCGATTGATGAATGATTATGATATTTCTTTGAAGGACAAATGTTGTTACATTTTTAAGAACAATATGTTTTATGCAAAAGCTATCATTGAGAATGGTATTTTTGTTCTTGATTTAATTAAAGAAGTACATAATGTGGATACCAAGAGAATGAAACATGATAATCTAAATACCTCATACTTATGGCATTGTCGTTTAGGCCACATAAATGAAAAACGCATGACCAAATTGCACAAGTCAGGTGATTTGGGATCATTTGATTATGAATCATTTGATACATGCGAATCTTGTTTATTGGGAAAAATGACAAAAGCTCCCTTTATTGGTAAAGGAGAACGAGCTAAAATGGTTTTGGACTTAATACATTCGGATGTATGTGGTCCAATGACTACACATGCTAGAGGAGGTTACTCCTACTTCATTACTTTCATAGATGATTATTCCAGGTTTGGATACATCTATCTAATGAAATATAAGTCTGAAGCATTTGAAAAGTTCAAAGAATTCAGAAATGAAGTAGAGAAACAACTTGGCAAAAGTATTAAAACACTTAGATCAGATCGAGGTGGAGAATACTTAAGTCAAGAGTTTCAGGATTATCTTAGAGATAATGGGATTTTATCTCAATGGACTCCTCCATATACACCACAACACAATGGTGTATCCGAAAGGAGGAATCGAACACTATTAGATATGGTTCGATCAATGATGAGCCGAGCGGACTTGCCTAAGTCCTTTTGGGGATATGCACTAGAAACTGCTGTTTATGTGTTAAATAGAGTTCCTAGTAAATCGGTTGATGTTACTCCATATGAGATGTGGAATAACAAGAAACCCACGCTTTCTCATATGAAGGTATGGGGTTGTCCTGCTTATGTGAAGAGGACAATGTCAGACAAACTGGATGTTAAATCTGACAAATGTCTATTTGTGGGATATCCAAAAGAAACATTTGGATATTATTTCTATAATCCCTTAGAACAAAAAGTGTTTGTTTCAAGGCATGCTGTCTTCTTGGAAAAAGAGTTTCTCCTACGAGAAGACAGTGGGAGTAAAATTGAACTTGGTGAAGTTCAGGACCCACAAATAGAAGTAGATCAATCGATTGAACCCGAAACTGAATTTCATAATGATGAGATTACAGTTGAACCTGATTATACACAAAATCCTAGAAGGTCTACTAGGATGCGTTCTATCCCTGTGAGATATGGATTTCACATTGATTCGGATAGAGGCATAACTGTAGTAGAGGACAATGAGCCTACAAGCTATCAAGAAGTTTTGAACAGTTCAAAACGTGATTTATGGCTTAAGGCTATGCAGTCCGAAATGGACTCCATGTATGAGAATAAAGTATGGACTTTAACTCAACCACCTGAAGGGATAAAACCCATAGGGTGCAAATGGGTCTTCAAAAAGAAGACTGACATGGAAGGTAATATAGTTACCTATAAAGCTCGCTTAGTAGCAAAAGGTTATCGTCAAAAAGAAGGTATTGACTATGACGAAACTTTTTCTCCTGTAGCGATGCTTAAGTCTATAAGAATACTTTTAGCCATTGCAGCTCATTATGATTATGAGATTTGACAGATGGATGTGAAGACAGCTTTCCTTAATGGAAATCTTACCGAGGATGTGTATATGACACAACCAGAAGGATTCACATCAGGAAATGGCGAAAAGGTATGCAAGCTTCAAAGATCCATTTATGGATTGAAGCAAGCCTCTAGGAGTTGGAACATACGATTCAATGAGACAATCAAAGAGTTTGGTTTCTCACAGAATGAAGATGAACCTTGTGTGTATAAAAGGGTCAGTGGGAGTGCAATTGTCTTCCTAGTTCTATATGTAGATGACATATTGATCATGGGAAATGACATTTCTCTTCTCCAATCTGTTAAAATATGGTTATCCAAGCAATTCTCCATGAAAGACCTTGGAGAAGCATCCTATATTCTGGGAATAAGGATCTATAGAGATAGATCCAATAGGTTGCTAGGTCTTTCTCAAAGTACATATATAGATAAAGTATTGAAGAGGTTCAATATGGATCTCTCTAAGAAAGGGTTTATACCCATGGTGCATGGGAAACACCTTTCTAAGTCTATGTGTCCACAGACACTGGAGGATAGAGAGAGCATGAATAGAATACCATATGCATCTGCAATTGGTTCTATCATGTATGCTATGTTATGTACACGTCCAGATGTAGCATTTGCTTTGAGTGTCACAAGCAGATTCCAATCTAATTTTGGAGAGGAACATTGGGCAGCTGTCAAGAATATTCTTAAGTACTTGAGAAGGACTAAGGATGTATTCTTGGTATTTGGAGAGGGCAGTTTGGAAGTAAATGGGTATACGGATGCCAGCTTCCAATCTGACAAAGATGATTGTAAATCACAATCTGGTTATGTGTTCATAATGGGAGGAGGAGCAGTTAGTTGGAAAAGTTCCAAACAAGAAACAACTGCTGATTCCACGACAGAAGCTGAGTACATTGCTGCTTCAGAAGCAGTCTGGATCAAAAAGTTCATAACTGAACTAGGAGTGGTGCCTAGCATTGTTGATCCGATTCCTTTATATTGTGACAACAATGGAGCCATTGCGCAAGCAAAGGAACCACGGTCTCATCAGCGATCCAAACATGTTCTCAGACGCTACCATCTCATAAGGGAAATAGTAGCTAGAAATGATGTGAAAATAGAAAGGGTTCCCACAGATGACAATGTGGCGGATCCCCTCACTAAAGCACTTTCCCAGATAAAGCATGATCACCATATAAATAGCATGGGTCTGAGACATATGAGTGATTGGCTCTAGTGCAAGTGGGAGATTGTTAGAGAGTATGCCCTAGAGCCCATGTAATAGGGATGTTTTTCATATGTATGAAATTTATATTCTTTATAAAAGGCATCATTCATTTATTAATGCTGTGTTTGAATACATGAGTTTGTAAATCTTAAATTAATAAATGAAGTCCTAGATATTATAAACACAGTGCAAAGGCAATCATGAAAGTGTTCATGATGTGAGATGTCTATCGCATGCAAATGTGTTAATATCTAAATATCCCTAGTCATAGAATTAACAAGATAGGACATTGTTAATTCGGACAGACTAGCACATGTTATGCTTCTTGAATGGTTCAAGCAATGGTTCTCATAATTGTGATTATGGATGATAATCAAAGCTAACATGTGGATGCTTGTTAGAGGAACAAGTTCATTGGAGACCTGCAAAGAGAATCCTCATATGGATATTAAATCTATGTCAGTGAGGAATCTCTTCATAGCGGTTGTGCAAGTATCCTTAGACTTGAGATCACCAAAGTTATCTTAAGTAGCAAGTGGTATACTTTGACTCCATAACTGATTACTTCCAACTGGGAGTGAACATAGTTAGGAGATTGGGTATATCATGACCTACTTGAAGATAGTTGAGTGATTGACAAAGGATTCACCATCCCAGATTTAACAAGGGAAGTTATCTCGCATGATTCTATAATTGCCTTGTTCAGAGAATCTCTGGCCAGAGTAATATGCCGAGATGGATGGAGATCCATGAAGGGCATTTAGGAACAATGGTTAAATTAATAGAACATACATAATTAGATTTATATGAGTTGACAGAAATCCATACTCATAATCTAATTGAGATAAGAGTGGTGAAAGGAGTAATTGCACGGTAACTGTTTCTATGGAAGGGTACAGTCAAACCACATGACTTTCCTGACATTTGGGTAGTCATGATGCCTAGCTAGAGGCCAATCATGACTTGTATAATGATGTATCAAAATATCAATAGAGATTGATAAAATGATTTAAAGGAGTTTAAATCATGTGAGTTTTGAATAGAACTCACAATTACATATTATACTGCCAATATGGACAGGAACCCAATAGGTCACACACATATAGAGAAAAGGGTAAAATGGTAAAATGACAAGGATAATAATATTTGATATTATTATAAAGGTAGAGAGGAGAATATGATAATAATTAATTAAAGAGTTTAATTAATTATGATCAAATAAAATTGTCCGCGGAACTTTTGAGAAATGTTCTGTAAATTGGACCTAAATGAAATAATGTATTTCATGATTAATTATTATTGTCTTATAAGTGTTATAAGACTACTATAAGTGTTATAGGACTGATATAATAATTAATAGGATCATTGGAGAAATTATAGAGGGCCAAAGGAATGAAGAAGTTGGAGGAAGCCCTCCAGAAGAGGGCTACACGCCAACTTCATACAGAAGGGCTTAGAGGGCTTTTTCTTGGACCAAATTAATTTATATATGTTACATAAGTGTTATGGAACTCACATATTTAATTTGGTTGGATTTGGAATCCATTTGGGTATTTAAATCCAATTAGATGCACAAAGGGCCTAGTTTGTGGATTTTGTGCATGGTCTTTTATGAAAAGATTTAATTTGGATTTAATTAAGCCCAAATGATTATAATTAATTCCAGAAGCCCAATTAATAATTCTCCAGCAATTTTAAAGAGCCCAATCTCATTAAGGAGTTGGAATTTTAACCTAACTATAAAAGGCCAACTAATGAGAATTAGGGTTAAGTGATTAAAACAAAAGGAAAGTCCTTTCACTTATTCTCTCTCCACTTTTGCGCCACTTCCCAAGCTAGCTCTTGGGAATTTCGGCCAGCCCTAGTTGAACACCAATTTGTTGGTTCAATTTACCCCTCTCTAGTGTGGATTACTCATTGGAGGTGTTCGATTTTGGACACTGTGGTTTGCGACAACCCGGTGCGAAGTAAAATCAACTGTTCAACAAAAATCAAAGGTGATTTTTCTTATTCTCATATAGTTATATTGTGTATTCATGGCAAGATCAGATCTAATGGTTAAAAAATTTTAAAATTCCGCTCATGTATGTGATGCATGTAACCGTTAAATTCCAACAATGGGCATATCTCCACATTATTAAAGCATAAAACGTAAAACCGAGGATCCAACTAGCGAGTCAAGACCACTAACAAATATTCATTTAACTCCACAATGCGAAGGAACTTTAAATTGGAATAAGGTGACAAAATGAGGTTTTCCCAAGTTGAATAGTCATCAAGCAGTAAAGCAAGGCATTCTGTGAAGGGAGTCATTTTTCCAAAATAAAAGATACAAAGTAACACAAAATGAAGGTGAAGTGCATAGGTGCAAAAGGGTAAGTAAGAATAAGAAGCACTCAAAGTGGGAAACAAGGACCGCTAAAAATTTAGAGGGGTTACTTATAAATTGAATTGTATAGTCGTACACTCATAATGCATGCCCATACACAAGGTCTAGTTACCACCTGGTGAAAATGAATAGTAAAAATCATTTTGCATGACATACACCTCATCCTACATAAATTTAACCTCAAACATGCATGCTTTGAGCATGATTTTTGTAGATATTCATCCATAATTCACAAAACCAAGACAGGCTCATAGTCCAAAAAAATAATTCTTATCAAATTCTTCATATGAAGCGAGAGATGTGCTCAACATGCGCGCAAAAGCAAAGCAAAGAAAAAGAGAAAGGACAACAAGGTAAAAAGAAAATGTACAAAATAGTGTTGAAGATAACTAGTGCTAAAGATAATACAAATGTACAAAAATGAATCAGGTAGTAGCAAAGATATTTATTTCAAATAAATTGCAAGAATAATGACTATATACATATATATATGCAGTTTTGTTTGATTAGGTCAATAAATTGTGTTTGGCATTTTTTTAAGATCATCACTTGGAAAAAAAGGAAAATAAATTGGAGTTATTTTGCATGAGTTTGGGTTAAAACCCATGCAAAAATGCTATTCACGTAGCATTTTTGCATGGATGGGAACATTTCATATTCAAAAGCATTTCAAATTTGGATTTTTCGGAGTGCACGCCCTTGCACCTCCTATGTACACCCTTGCACCTCCTATGTACACCCTTGCACTGGATGGTACAACTGTACACGCCATATGCATGCCTATAGACTCTTTAAAAGTAATAAATCGACTGTTTCTACTTTCCTTCTCTTTTCTTTCTTCTTTCTTCTTCTTTTTGATGATTTTAAAGAAAAAACCCTCAGTTTTTTTGCCATTCTTTCATTGTATAGGCTTTATTTTGCAATTTTGATCTAGTGCACTGGTGGGTCTTCCTCTTGCGCGCGTTTAGAGTGTATTTTTGTAGATTTTCGTCAAGATTTCCTTGTTCTCCTAAAAGGTATGTGATTCTCTATTCCCTTCTATTTTTATGATCCAAATGAACATGAGGCTACGTGATTTTGCTAATATAAGTTGTTATAAGTGTATGTGATATGTTGCCAATCTTTGCTTTTGATTTTGTTTTGAGGAAATTGTTAGTGCAACTTAGCAAACCTTTTAATTTTGGAACTATTATTTAACTCCGTATAATGCTGCCCCTACTTGGTAGGGAGTTGTAGGCAGTGTGTGTGTACTGTACAAACAAAAAGAAAAGGAATAACCATAAGGCATGTACATAGATATTACCATAATAAGTGATACAAACTAATGTATACTGTTTTCATTCATTTATTCTTTTACTTATGAGTGTAGGATGTAAGTATTGTAAGTAGCAGTATATGTTGGTTTATTGTATAGAAAATGCATATTGATGATAATGACATGTAAAAATGACATGTAAGTAGCAAAACAAAAAACAACAACAACAACAACAACATGTATAATAACAATACAATAGGAATGATACTAATTAGCACACATTAGTTATCTCCTTTATTGTGGCTAGTTTAGATTGTAAATTTCTGTGTCAAATGTAAAAAGACAAAAATATGAGCCATCAAGCATGTGTGTGGTAAAAAGAAATATTGGAAATATTGTACATATGATGCACATGTCAATATACACGTGTGTGATTGATGACCATTTTTTAAATAGCTAGCCCTGATCGATATATACATATATGCTATTAATGAGTGTTTTTGCATGATTGCTAGATATCCGGCGGTGAGTTAGGAGAAATAAAAAGTTGCTTAGCCAATATAGCTTTGTGATTGAGTTTTGTGCAGGATTGGGCCTAGTTTTTCTAAGCCAATATGCTACCAAAATTTAGGCACAAATAGCAATAATGCTTAAGCAGCATCCTTAATGAGTGCAATTTGAGCTAACTATGGGATTTTGAATTATGTAGGAATGGATCCCCAGTATCTGATATGGATAACACCAAAGTAAGGCAACCTATATTGTACTCTAGGGGAGACCTGCATATTTCCAAGCCGATTTATGTTGAGGCATTTACTGACACAGTTGGGGTTGATAACTGAGGCAGATGCTCTGATAGCCCAGGCCGGATGACACATTTTTATGTAGGGGCATATCGGACATATCCAGAGATGACTAAACAGTTTTTGGCCACATTCTGATATTTGGGACATCAAAGGTTGGATGATTAGGATGGGGTTATTACCTACTATATTTAGGGCCAGCCAATGTTTATGACACACAAGTGCTTTACTCAGATTCTGGAATTGCTTATAGGCGAAGGAGTTATGAAACCCGAGAGATCTACCTTGGCAGAGATTGCATGGCTCGGGGTCCTCTATGTGAGAGGGACAATGAAATCTCTACTATTAAGATCTAGCCCTAGTTCTCTTATAGTCACAAAGATATATAGACTATGGGGTATGGTGTTAGGTACGCTGATAGACCTGAGCAACATTATTCTGGAGCATATCCGCACTACCAAACGCCATCCAGGTGGGGCCACATCTATCAAGGGTTTGGTCACAAGGTTACTTCTAGCAAAGGGTATACTAGAGGCATGGATGGGGCCATCTGTTGGAGAGGGTATGTATTTGGACAGAGAGACCGTATATAATATGCATATGGCTAGGGATGATGATATTGCTCCATATGGGATTAGGTTGATGAAACTTGAGGAGATAGATGCTGCTCTTCACCCAAATAAGATAAGGCATGGTCATGGCTCGCAGCCACCACGACCTTAACAGGTGCCAAATGATGATCAGCAGATGGAGGACGTCTTAGGGCTAGGTTTTAGAGAGGAAGAAGAGATTCCTTTCACTAACTATTTTGCAATAGAGGCCCATCAGGAGCCAGTTGTGCCTTCGAGAGCTTATGATCACCCTGGTGCATCTTCATCTTTAGCACCCCCTCGACCTCAGCAGGCCATTCCATGAGATGCTATTTTGTATGGTATTTAGGAATTAAGTGTAGCTCAGATTGCCATGGTAGTAGATATATAGTAGATACACCAAGAGTAGGGTAAGTAAAATGAGGCCTACATGAAGAGGTTTAATAATTTTGATGCTTTGCAGCGACGGTTTATAGTCGATTTGAACAAGACAGTGATGGGGATCCAGAGTATGGATAAGAGTGTGTAGAAGGCTATGGATCATCTCACAGCTTTAGAGACTGCCTTCCTGACTGGTAAGGATGTTATTAAGGGAGCTAGAGATGAGATTGAGAAAAAGATTGACAAGCTGGACTCTGACCTCAGGGCTCATGTGATCGTTATAGATGGGATGGTTGCAAACCACATCGCTGCACATACGGATGATTTGGCTAGCATCCGAGGAGATGTGGACAACCTTGCAGGATACCTCAATGAGTTCCTGCATCCTATTATAGCTTAGCCTCCATGACCCACGTAACCAGGACCCTTTTTAGCTCAAGCATCGAGTCCACCATTTCATAGGCATTGTTCCTAATCCCGTTCGCCATCAGAGGACCCCACAGATTATGGCCTGCATTGAGTTCCCAAGGGTTCAGAGAGATTATGATTTTCCATATACATACGTTCTTATAGCACAGTTTTATACACATTTACAGATTGGGACAATTGTTATGAATATTCATGTTACTTGCTTGTTTGTTAGTTTTTATTGCATTATGGATATTTGCTTTCTCTTACAGTTGGATGTTTCTTTTAAAAATTTGCCAGGATTGTCATCATGAACTTGTTTAAAATTTTCATTTGTTTGCTATGATTGATATTAGTTATTATTAGCATATGAGATACCTTATATCATAAACCGTTGACATTGATATTAATATGTTAAGCATGCTTCGTAATTAATTTACATTACAAGATAAATTGATTGATTATCAATGAAATGCATGTTGTAATGCTAGACTTTGTATATCATGCTGCCAAAAGAGAATAAATATAGTCATGATAATAATACAGAGGGAAAGTATGTGCAATAAAAATGAACATAAATAAGTGTCTTAATAAATAACCTTTTCAACACTGCAAATGTAGGACAAGCTAGATTTAATTAGCTATACAGCATATATCAGTGCAACCTCACAAGTGTCGCCTACAACGACACTTCTTCTACTACAGGGGGTAAGTGGTTATACGAGTTAACTTTAGATCTAAGCCATCCTAACATTCTCACAAAATTTTCGTAAATCAAGGTATAGCAACATAATGGGATCGCTTTCAAGCCAAGGTATAGCCGCAGAGTAAGATTGCCTCAACGTATAGCCATATAGTGGGATCGTCTTCAAGCCAAGGTATAGCCATAGAGTGGGATCACCTTAAGGTATAGTCACAGAGTGGGATCACCTCAAGATATAGCCACATAGTGGGATCGCCTTCAAGCTAAGGTATAGCTATTTAGTGGGATCACCTGAAGGTATAGCCATATAATGGGATCGCCTTCAAGCCAAGGTATAGCCATAGAGTGGGATCACCTGTATAGCCATATAGTGGGATTGCCTTCAGGTTAGGGGTATAGCCATAGAAGTGGAATTGCCCCTGAACCAAGGAACATGCCACAAGCTGGCGTTGTTCACCAACCAGGCCTTCTTAAGAAGTAAGCAGGGAGGTCACCTCCTTTGGTAAGTCTTTCTCTCTTACACTAAACTTTGGCTCATCTAGACTCCTGTGTGCACTAGTCTCCCCAAAGTTGGGGGAAACTGTAAGCACTAGGTTTTGAGGAGGCCTTTGTCAAGGTTACCTAATGAGGAAAACTGCTCATTTAAAGATAATAAATTGAGGGTGACAGACTCTTAGTGGTATTGAAATTATTTTTCTGAAAAGCCTTTTAAAATATTATGGAGCTTGGCTTGTGCGGCTGGTTGGCTCAAGGCAGGCAAGTGATGAATATACCCTTAGCCGGGAACTTGAAATTTGCGTTATAAGCATGTAAAGGCCTTACACGTTGTGCATTTATGGCCTACGTGCCCGTACAGTCAAAAAATATTCATCATTTGTTCTTAAAATAGAATTTTTGCCTTTTTTAGAATGCATGGCCTTGCATGAAGGAGTGTACAACCATGCACTCCAAAGAATCTTGCCTTTTCAGGCAAGTTGGCCACCTTTTGGAGTGTATAGCCATGCAAACCCATGGCATGGTCATACACTCAAATGGTGGCGGGCTTCCCTATGAGGCAAGTGGACAAGTGGGGGCACCATTGGAGTGTACAGATGTGCATACCCATGGTACGACCATACACTCCACCTTTTATAAGCTTCCACCGATTTTTTCTAGTGGTTGGTTGGTGGATTTTAGCAAAAATCATAAACTTGGAAAGGAGAGTCAGAAGGAAGCCTTAGAAACTTCCAAATAGTTCAAAAGCTCTCTAAGCCAAAAGTGAATTTTTGGCTTTTAGTTTTAAATTCTTAAACTATTCCTTGACCATTTTAATAATACAAAGGATCCATGAATCCAACATTCGACCATTTAATCAAATAAGTACACTAAAGGTAATATAAAAGGCCTTTCTAGGTATTTTCATAATTACAATAAATTTTGTCATTCTTTTCATCTGTTAGTTTTTATTATATATTAATTTTTTTAGAGTTAGGTCGTGAAACCCTTTAAAAGGGTATGTTGTTGTGTGATAGAAATTATTAGGACATCCTCTTTAACTTTTGTTTTGTCCATTTCCTTTAAAATCATTTTTTATCGAAATAAAACTCGAATTAAAAGCTCATAATTGTATTTGACTTTTTCTTTTTGCTCCCTTTTTGATATGTTATTGGCAAGGACCCCATCTTAAAAGGAAAAAAAACTCACCATTATCAGGTTGATACGGCCATGTGTTGTTTGATGCACATTCGCACGCCAAACGATGCACAACCCAAAATGCATTTTTTTTTTTACTTTTTGAGACAGGTGAGCCGATTGTGTTTCGTTAGAAGCACTCTCATGCATTTTTTGGCATGCGCAGTAGATCCTTGCCTTCTTACCTTCTTTTTTACTTTAAGTAATTTTGTGGATGCTTTCTTTTCATTTTCTATTATTATTATTATCATTGTCATTTTTGTTGTCCTTGTTGTTATTATTATTACCATTGCTCCCAAGGAATAAATTCTTTTGTGGATATAACTAAGAGAGCACTCCAGGTAAGTCTATTATCCTTTCTCTTTATTGTAAAGGCATTTTTTTGACCGCAAATGGAAAATGTCACCAAAATATTTATAGTAATTAATTATAATATTTCATTAATAAAATCGAACCAACTTTTGCATTTTTACCTAAGAAACTCACATGGAAAAATTAGCCTTTAATAATGTAAATGATTTTTGTATATAATTAAATAACATAGGACATTTCTTAAATAAAACTTGGGCTGACAAGCTCCTTTCTTCAAGATCTCACAATGAAATACTTCTTCAATAATCTACATGTTAGGACCAAAGTCCTCACCTAAATGGGGTATAATGACTTGCTCGATTTATGGATGTCTTTATTGCTTTATTCTATGCCATGTTTTATCGCTTTCTTATGTGATTGAGCACGCCTTTAATTTCTATATTTGCTCTACTCTTACATGAAAGAAAAGGGATAACACGATTAATCTGAAAGCTATTATGTCACTTTTGTCAATGGTAAAAATAAGAATGGAATTTTGAACCCTCTCTAGGTTTTTTGGCCTTACAAGGTTAGAATGCCCTTTTTTGCCAATGTTCTATTGGGTGGCGACTCCTTACTATTTAAGCCTTGTGGTGCCTAACTAGACGCCTCCTGATTATCCATCGTTAGCAATAAGATAAGGATACCTTGACGTGCCAAGTCATACCTTTTAAGGTTTATTATTATGGCAAGTTGAGTCGAGTCTTTTTCCTATTACGAAGCGACCGTCTTCTTAGATGGGGAACCTCAACCTCGTGCTGACCCTAAAAGTGGGATTAAATTACTAAAAGTCAGAGGTTTCCTCACTCGAAATCGATGATCCCTTGGTTATGGGGGTGAAATCGGGTGTTAGTGACTCAAAAAAAGAGAGAGACAAAAGCTATTGAGGGGCCGGCGTTCGTCACAACTAGCCTCACGGTTAATCAAATCAACATGGCTAGAATGCTCTCAACATTTCATCAAACTCTTGGTCTTATCCCAAAAGCACCTAATTCCCATCAAAACTAAAGTTCAACTTATACTAACAACCCTAGAATGCACATGATGACTTCTCATTCTAAACCTCAAAGGTTTGCACCTTTCTAAAGGGCATCTTCTTATGCTTTAGCTACATTTTCAGCTAGGGAAAAACTCACAACATTGAGCACCTTTCATTCTTTGCCTAGAACCAGGCATAATCAAGGGAATCTATGCTTGACTGTCGAACTCTATTTCAATTATCTCAACTAGCTTCCTAATGACCTGTTTGCTTGAAAGATTCATCTTTTATCCATACTACGATTGTAGTATAAAATTCTGAACCTTTTGAGACTGTTGGGTGTACTTTTCTGTGATATCTACCCCCTAAAATAGAATTTTCTATCTTTGTGGCAAGTCAAGAGAACTTTTTGACATACAAAGTGTTAAGCCATTCATGTAAATTGTATGGATGCCACCATAAGTTCTCCTATAATTATCATGGCTTCTTACTTACCTGTACACCTCAAATAAGTAGTATGATGACTACCCCTGTTCAAAATCCTATCCATATTAATGGACTATACAAGGAGCTTATGAACTTCCTCTAAGAATGTTAGCTTTCCTGAGTAAGGCTGAGTGTTGTAGCACCATGATCTCTCATCAACAATGTGAATGTACATCACTTACACGACTCCGAAACACAATTTGTTTGATCTCGTAACCAATTTTGGCTTTATGATCACCCCTGCTAGAATATTTAATGAGCCCTCATCTTGAGCATAATGCTTAGAAGGCAAAATGGTTGCTCGTCTCCCCAAGCTCTCATAAGGTGATACTTACTTTTTTTTTATAGGGCATTCACTAAAAGCCTGGTAACTACTAGTCATGAGCCTTCAGGCACTTTTATCATCCTTGCCCCTAAGGTTAAGGGTGTTTCTAGCCCATACAATCCCGTTGTTAATGGCTTCAAATAATTTCCATCATCAAATGAGATAAGGATTACTCTCCAGCATGAATAGTACTTCTGTTGTTACTTTGAAATTTAACCTACCCTCAGAGGAAGCATTCATCATGTGTAGTGCTATTATTCTTTTAAAGAGCTCCTCTTTCAGAGATCTACTTTCAAGTGGGCTTTAAGTAAGCTTTCTTTAGGTGTTTTCCCTTTAGTGTTTTTCATACCCTACCCTTTTCTTGAGCTTACTTACTGCTCCTAGGGAATGCAATCCATCTCTGTTGTGCTTATGTTAAAGATAACCTCTTCTTTAACAGGCTGTATATTCCATCTAGTGCCCTCAAGAACCTAGAAAGGAATTCCAACTTAGCTTCTGTACTTTATTCAGTAACTTTATAAAGAGATTGATATATTACCCCTTGCTCAAAGAACTTGCAGTAACTAGAGGGATACTTTCTTGATTCTAAAACTCCACCTTACATCTTATGTTATAAGTTAACTGCCAAAAGAGGGGTTACATAGACCTTTATCCTTACTAACAACCCCTTATTCCTCTGGATACTCATAGTCTCTAAAGATAATGGAAAAGCATTTCTACTTCATCTGATTTAAGTGACACAAATTTATCTCTACCAACCCACAGTGGATTTCATTTGTGACACTCAACTAAGAGGTGGCTCTCCTCTATTGTGTATTAACTGCTGACATAATGTCTTGACTAGGATAATAAGAACATCAAAAGAAGAATCTGACACATAAGGTATTACTTTTGTCACTTGAGAATTTATCCTCTATAAAGCCTTTAACGTAAGCAATAAATTCCTTATTGTACATAAAACATATGTTTATGCCTAGCTTATATATACGTTTTTATTTACATGCATCATATAGCAATAACAACAATCACAATTAGACATATAATGCAAAAACACATGTTCCATTCAACCTCAAGGGGTGACCCCTTGTGTGCATTTGACTCCTGTTATCAATCAACCCTTGTAGGTTTTCTTGATTGAATATTTTCTCCACACCCCTAGTTTTTGCCTAGGATGCCTTTTTTTGGCTTTTGCCTTGGGGGGTGTCTAATTTTAGCAAGGCTACCTTTTTTTGGTTTTCAACCTGTAAGGCTATATTTTCTTTTTTTTTGTCATTTGATTATTTTTTTATCTTGTCATGGAACCCTTTTCAATCCATCTTCATTGCTTGATTCATTGAATCCTTTTAACCATTGCTAGCAAGAACCGATTATCCTTTCTAAATGTAGTTCTTTTAATAGAAAATGCTTAACTTTGGTTTGAACAACTAGAAGCATTTAATTTGAATGGTTTTTTTTCTAAAGAGTGGCCTTTAACCCACTTTTTAAAATATTAAACTGACCTTTCTTTTATTTCTAAGCTTAACTAAGATGTTCTCCTTAAGTTGTAGAGCACCTTACTTTATCCATCTGACTCTAACAGTTGAGCTCTTGAAGCAATGCTTTCATAGTTGAGCTTCAATCTTGATTAGCTACAATGTGTCCATCCTCAAATGCTAAAAAGAAAAGAATGGTCTTGGAAACTTTGCTTATGTCTTGTCTCTTAGTTCATATCAGCTATACAAGCTTCTATTTGAGTGTTTTACTTTCCTTTCTTTATCTTGGTTAGCTTCTGTCAGCCTCTTTCTTGTACAATGCTCTATTTAAGATAATGAGTTGAGGTGACAGCTTGTAGATCATTCTTCGATCCTTCTTTAGGGCATCTTTAAGAAATTTTAGCACTTATAAGCGATAGGGCTATGATTTCCCATCAGTTTCCTCAATGATCATCACATGGAAGCTTTATCTTATCTCTTCTGCCCTTTAGTCTGGGTCTTCAAATTTGCTCTTTAAATGGTCTATCATTCAAATGAAAGTAGGCAGTATATCTTGCTGTGTTTTCATCAATTCTTGTTATGTCATATCAGGTCCAAGCAAAGACTCTTTTTTATTTTTTTCTTTTTATTTTCTTATTCTCTCAAGTTATTCTCTCTTTAAAAGCCATATTGGATGCAATCAAGATGTTATTTTTTTTCCTTTGAAATTAAATGGAGCAATGCTTATTGAATTAATGTCTTATATAATTTCCATAATCATTGCCATGCATGATGCAATAAAATAGGACATAGCATACATAATAAAAGCCCATATTATTAACATGATTAAAAAAAACATATGCACATTTTACATTAGCAAAAAATGGCCTATGTTACATGTTTTCTTGCTACAGGTGCAAGTAGCAAAAAAGTCTTTCAACATCTCAACCTCTTCCTTCTCTAGACGGTGCCCTCAAGACTAGTAGTAATATTTACATCTCACAATTCTCTAATCTACTTCTCATTGGAATTGAATGGGTAATGGCTAAATATCTATATGACATGTTTATCTCAAAGCATATACCATTTCGGTGAGCCTGAGTTAGACCTAAAACTGGTGGTAGCATAACTCATCTCATCTTCTTATCCCCTGGGTCTACAATTTGCTTAACATCAATAAGATCCTAGATTCGGCTTCTTAAAGTTCGACAATTATCCATCAAGTAGCCAGTATGTTGGTGAAAAGCAAAAAACTAATCAACTCGATGACTTGGCAAGCCTGTGTCATGGCTGGTTTCAATGGTAAAGGTTACAACTTCCCTATTTTGAACAGTCATTCCAAAACCCAAGATAGATGTCTACCGAAATTAAAGTACTTTCATAGAGCTACCTCTATGGCTAATACCTTTGATGCCTTTTAAGCATTACTGCTACTCCTTGAAGCAAGCATCTTACTAGTCCCAACACTATCATGGCTTCAATGGACACTGTCGTGATTTTTACCCACTAGATTGAGGGAATGGATCCTTTCTACTTTTATAAATCTATACCTAAAGGACTCGTGATCATCCCTTAATTCGTTGCCTAGCCAATCACACCAATCAGTTAGAGGTACTACACCATCTAGTATCAAGGCTTGAGTGCCAGAAACGGAAGCCAAATTAGCTATTAACCCAGCAACAGTTTTCCTTTCAAAGTCATCAATCCTTTTACCTAGTGTAACTATAAGTTCATTTATTGTCATCATGATTCTACTTTTAAATTCTTCAAATCTTTTATCTAGACTGTGAGGATCAAACATACCAACTTTTTGTGGGGAATCTACCATCATAGTTTTTACCAAGCACTTTGCTAATTGCTCAGAGGCTCTATCTGTGTCTGAATCTGACCTTGGATTTAATTTTTGCTTGCTAGGCTTTGATCTCTTTGAAAGATTACTGATAGAGAGGTCGCCTGATCCGTTAAACCACTTAGGCAAACAGTCTAATATGGTTGCAAAATCAAAGGGTCAGAATGATGCAAGCCAAGAATTTATATGATGAAATGCACCCATAAAATAAGATGTAAAGACTTTATTATTTTCTCACATTTTATTTTCACAATGCATTTACATAATGCACATGTATGCGAAGAACACATACGACATACAATAAAGAAATGAAAATCAAGTCTAATACGGTATGATAAGCAATGTATATGTTCACAACATATATATAATGAGCGCGAGTATATGAAATGTGGCATAATAGAAGAATAAACATGCACAACATGTTTCAACCTTAATGGTTTATATATATAAGGTATAACATGGTATATGAATGAATGCACATGACATGTGGCATACATGTGCATAACATGACTTACACAATGACAACACGCGTACGTGATGTGACATATGATATATAAGATATGACATGACAATGCATGTTAATGAATTATGTGGTATATAGAAAACTACATGTGTATGTATACAAAAATACTCATGGCCTGAAACACAACATAGTATATGAACAAGCATATATAATAAGTGGCATATGGATATAATGTATGTATTGCTATAAACATGTAGACATGTGATGAAGGAAATGTATACATATGTATGACATGGCACAAAAATATGTATTTATGATATATGAAATGTATATCTATAGTATAGGTTACATATGGCACATGTTATAGCAATTCACAGAGAATAAAACACATGCTCACGATGTGTCTCATGTTTAATAGGGTGTAGTATAATGGTATATACACATGTAATATGAGAAAATGAAATGTAGCATGGTGAATTACATATGACATAACATGCAATTTAACATGGGATATGCATGGCACTTGTCTTATATGTATGATCTAACATGAGGCAAATATGTTGTCTATGTGAACATGCAAAAGGCAATGTGCATGAGACACAGTTCAACAACTAGTATATACATGGTACGATGCACACTAATATACTCGTGCTACAATACATGTCAATTATTTACATATAATGATAGGTGCTTACATACGCATGCTATAATGTATGTTAACACATACTCATTATGGTGGATGTATATCGCTACAATGTATATTAATATGCACACGCAATGATGGGTGTAATGCCAATGTGATGACAAACGTATACATGCACACACTATGATGCATAATGGATATTTAAGTGCACATACCATGACTCATGTATGTTTAAATGTACAAGCTATAATAGGCAATAGATGTTTACATATATTCAGGTCATGCCAAATGTGAACATGTTCATGTTGTAATTTATATTTATATGTCACTATATACATGCCCAGATGCATGTTCATATGCTTATAATATACCACACATCATTATGCACATGCATGATAGATATATGTAATGTCATAATGTATGCTCAGACATTCATCAATGTATGTGACAGTGAATATTTACATGTACATGACAAAATACACATAGTAAATGCATTAGGGAATGTTTATGTGCACATGTCATGATGTATGTTAATATTCACATGCCATAACAAACATTACTATATGTATATACAAGATAGGCATATGCATGTGTCATGATGCAATTATTACATACATACATGCTATGACAGGTATTAATATCTACATGCACATTGGATATATATTCATATCATGGTAATGTTAATGCATTGTTATTTTACCATTATTCACACTTTTTGTATGGTAATGATGTATATAGGATGATATATGAGAATGAATATGTTAAAGATGTATGGATCATTCATTGCATTATGATAATGATGCACGAGCATATAATATGAGCCAATGCATGATGATGCATGTAAATGATATATATATTATGCATGACTCGTGAGCATATTAGTCATATAGATGATGCATCAGATGGATAAACATACAGTGCATATATGTGATAGTATGTGATGCATAAGATACATACGACATATAGACATACTAAGCATGTATATAGCGCATGACATATGTGTGCTACATGACATATGTGTGCTACATGACATATGAATGTGTTATGCGCATAAATGGCATACATATAATGTGTGACTCAAATGTTAGCATAGAATGTAATGATGTGTAACATACAAGCAATGCATGAGCATGACATGCATATGATGTATGGAAGAACTCTATGCACGAAGCAAGATGTGCAAGCTAATGTAGGATGTGCATTTTACAACACATAAAATGAAATATACACATTTTAATAGTAAAGAAAATTGACATATAGAATGCACGTATTTCTCATTATCATATTATTGTCTTTTTTTATTTGCACGTGAAATGAGACACATGCAAATGCACATTTTTATGTCACAAAATTATACACATAAGATTTACATTTTTTAATTTTTATGTAAGCAAAAACCGTACACAAGAGATAAGATGCGCATTCATCAAAAATTTGTGCACACAAAGCATGCTTATTTTTTATTTATTATTAATTTATAATTAATTTAAAATACATGTACATATACACAGCATGAACAACCACATGTGAGAGAAAAGGGAAAATACTCCCAACTTTATTGCTCCCACATAAGAGGTTGTGTGGTCTCTTTCCTATGTAGGTTTAGTTTAAGGGTTAGTTGGGAACCCAATAAATGCGTATGGTGCACGGTGGAAAACCGAAAGCATGGTCTCTATTTATTTAAGGCACATATGAATGGATTTGGCTATTATGTATTTATACAATTTAAATAAACTGAAATACAACCACCGAGGAATGAAAGCCTTTGATGAGTGGACATCTAAATTTATTAGGATTTATTTAATACATAAGAGCCCATATCACAAGCAAGGTATTATGGTGCATACCCTTTAGTGGAAGTGTCTATACCATTACATAGGCTTTAATTCGGTGATATAGCTTTTGGACTACCCAAGCATGGTCCTTACCAATGGGTCTTGCTCATCACAAGCATAACGACTGATCAGGTCACCATTTGATATACCAAAAGGTACAAGGCTTGGGTTGGTAGTCCTCGTTAACACTTTCCTACATTAAGTGAACATAAGGTTGTGCTTTGCCAATGCATCAGGGTTAAAAGAGGGATGCCTAACTTAATTTTAAGGCTCTAGCATGAATGTAATGAAATTTTTTGAAAAGAGATAAAATATCTTAATCTCTAAACTCATTTATATTAAATTAACAAAGATACTTTTAGAGCAAAATCTCATGGTCCCCAATAAATTCGCCACTATGATGTATGTCTAACCCTATAAGCATCTGATTTTCTTTCAAAAGCCCACTTTTAAGGCTCGAGATCGGATCAAGGTTCATTTAACTTGTAAAGATCGATCGATTTGTAATGGATAGGAATTCAACCCAATATGCAATGCCTCAGGCCTCAAAAAGGTATGAGATAGTGGCTCAAGATATACCCACTCATTTGCTAATGATCGACCTACGAGGGTGTCTGTTGGGCGCCACAAGGTAGTAATTATAGAGTCACCACCCAGTAAAACATTGGGAAATAAGTTATAACCTTATGAGGTCGAAACCAAAAATAGTTCATGTCATCACTCCTATTTATACCTTTGGTTAATGTTATACAAATGAGTTTTGGAAATTAATTTATTTTGTCTTTTTTTTCACACTAGTTATTACGCTAGAACAATAAAGGCACACTCAAGCATATTGAAAGATGTAAAACATTTTATGTGAAAGCTATAAACCATTTAAGAATAAATATAAAAGTGAATTCATACATAAATAAGAGAATTAATTGAGTTCATTTGGGTGAGGACACCAGTCCTCACATGCATATTTACAAAAAGTAGCATTTTAAGTGTATTTTGGATAAAAAGAATGGGACAATCGATCCCTCACAGCTTAAAAGAAAGGAATCGTATTAGTTTATTTTAAATAGAAAATCATTTGTATTTATAAACAAATATCCATAATTTACATGTTATTTTATAGGTAAAAATTGGGATATTTGTCCCTTTTATTATAGAAAAATCCCACTCAAACTTGTATAAATTATTTATTGAGTTATTAGGTTATCGTTTGAATAAAAACATTTGTTTACAACAAAAAGGATATTAAAATAATATGGTTTGATCTCATAGATGCCATTTCGTCAATACCTTCAAGTTATGTAAACCCCTTAGCAACTAGCCAAGCCTATATATATATATATATATATATATATATAAAATATGGTTTGATCTCATAGATGCCATTTCTTCTTCCATTGCTTTAATCGATTTTTTCTTAGTATAGACACTAGGTCTTAAGACGGCTCTTAATCAGGGTTACCTGATGAGGAAGTGGTTTCTCACAAATAGACAAGGAATAGAAGTGCTAAGATTTCCTTGGGCTTTTTAATATTCTTAAAATAACTTTTTTTCCAGGCTCCGCCTATTTATCTCTTTTAAGAAGGGCAAAATGAGGAAATTGGTTTCGAAAACTTAGAGTATTCTTGAGTGTTACAACATTATCTCAATCTATAGACCTCATAATTAGATAATTTCAAAGCCATTTGAATCTTAATATATAGACCTACAAATTTTATGAAGAAATCTAAATCCATTTTAGTCCTTAATATTCTTAAAATTAGGCTTGAACATAAAAATGATGCGAATTTGTCCCTGCACCTGGACCAATCTGTAGTAATTTGGGCATAAATCCCTCCATATAGATCATTTTGAGGTTAATCTAATCTTTATAGAAAATATATTCATTTTTGAATAAATTTCATGAAGAGAGTATGACCTAATTCTGAACCCATTGTTCCCAGTAATTTTTCAAAATCAAAACATCAATTCTATCCCTAAAAATTTCCTAAGAACAGTCACCAGTATTTTGGCCATAAATCCCAATATAAAAATTCAAATTGAGTGATTCATAATTCATTAAAAATCTAAGACAAAGGGGGAAAAATGTCAAGGAGACACCTTATCGAAAAAATGGCTTCTTTGAGCCTAAAAATTAGAAAATATTTTAATTAGAGGTCAGTTGGCTGAGAAAAAGGAGGCATGAGTCAAGGCCGTGACTTACTTCTAGAATGCACTCTAGACACCAAAACAGAAAAAAAATTTGGAAAAAAAAAATTTTATTTTTCATCCTAATTCATTTAGGATATTTGGATGGGTTTTTTGCGATAAAGAGGCCACGTCTCTCTTTCTTTAATCTATATCTCTTCCTCTTCTTCTATTTCTTCTTTTTCTTCTTCCAATGTAACTTGAAAATATTACAAAAAAAATATTGCAAAAAAATTACAAAAAATTAGAAAAAGGCATAGAGCACCAAATCCTTATTTTTTTAACGGAACCAACACTATAGGTAACATTTTTAAGTCCCCAAAACCCATAAATCTAGCATTTAATTCTAATTTATTATCTAAATAATCATTTTCTTTAATTTATTGTTTCTAATATATGATTTATTAATTTAATTTTGTCAATATATTAGTTTAATTTTGTTAATACTTTGTTAATTTCTTTTATTAATTTTTTGTTGATCAATTATTAAGTATATTAATTTGTTAATAATTTTGCTTGTTAGATATATTAGATTATTCATTAATTAATTGTTCTATTATTAATTGGTTAATTTCTTATTTATTATATTAGTTTAATTAGTTTATTTGTTATTTTTATATAATTTATAATATATTTTAACTAATATTATATTCATAAAGGATATATAAGGGTTTTTTGGTAAGTTTTTGGGCCAAGAAAATGAGTGATTTGCATTCCTTGCATAAAAATTATTTTTTAGGTCCTTAGTGTTGCTCAGTCTTTTTTGTCATTAAAAAGTTTCATTCCTCTTCATCTTCCCACTGACAGGGGACTTTTAGCAACAGCTGTTTATGGCAACAGTAAAAAAGACCCGTCGCTAAAAGCCTCAATCACTCACCCCTTTACTCCCACTCACGCTTCTGTCACATCACTTCCTTTTATTCCTTTATTTTGTTGATTTCCTTTTGCTATTCTTTGGCCAAACTTCACTTTTACTATTATTAATTAATTAACTTCACTTTTAGCAATTTAATTTTACTTTAGTTATTATTATTATTAATTGACCATTTTACATGTAATTAATGGTTTAAGTATTATTCATTTTATTATATTATATTTTTTTATATTGATTATTAATATTCTTTTCATGTTATATTTGTTGTATCGTTTAATTTACCAATATTAAGTTGTTAATATTCTTTTAATATTAATATGTTTATTAATAGTATACTTTATATTTGCACTTGTTAATTAATTTAATATTTGTGATAAATTGACTATGTTAATTTATCATTTTCCTTTAATGTATAATATATTTTAATTTTTGCTTATTTTATTGATTTTATTTTGTGTATGTTTATTTAATTAGTCCAATTAATTGGTATTTGCAATTTAATTGTCACAAAGTTTATTTGTATATTTATGCAATATTTAATGTATTTAATTCAATCATATTTTTTCTTATTTTTAATGATAATATTTATAATAATTATTATTAATATTATTATTATTGCTTTATCATTATTGTTATCACAATTTCATATATATTATTTTGTTCATTTAATTTACCAATTTATTTTTTTATAATTTATTCATTCAATTATTGTATTTAATTTTTCATTTAATTCATTATTAACTAATATAATTTTCCTACCACACACAACACACATTTTGGGTCTGATTGGAAAATTGGAGACTAAGGTAGAGTGGATTAGCCTAGGATTAATTTCTTTATTTATTCATTTATTTTGGACCTGTATATATTATTATTTTCTTTCATGCTTTTACATAATTAATTGTAATAGCTAGTAAAAAATGGGTTTTAGCACGATAATTAGGAAAATTCACTTTAAATATTTTCTACCTTATTAATTGGATTTTTTTACACAAAAATAGACCAATGTCCACTTTTCATTCCAAAAACCACACAAGAAGGTTTTTATAAATATGTATGAGGCAACTAATATTTCAAACTTAATAAATAGCCTGATTTATATGTGTTATTTATTCTTCAATGCCTTTCTCCATTTATTGTAAACAAATGATTTTCTCAAGCATTTAATTAAAAAACTCAATAAATGATTTTATACAAATTTGAGTGAAATTTTTCTATAATAAAAGGGACCATGATTTTCACCTACAAAATAACATGTAAATTAAGCATTTTTTCTTATAAAAACAAAATGAATCTTTACTTTAAAATTGACTAACACGATAATTTTTTCAAAGCCATGAGGGATCAATTATCCCTTTTTCTATCCAGAAAAACACTCAAAATGTTATTTTTTTTGTAAATATACATGCGAGGACCAACATCCTCATCCAAATGACCTTCATTAATTCTCCGATTTATACATGATTTATTTTCACATAAATTCTTTAATGCTTTGCAGCTTTCTACGTGCTTGAATACACCTTTATTTTTCTAACATAGCTCATGTGAGAAAAAAAATAAAATAAATTAATCATTAAAACTCATTTATATAACATTAACTAAAAGTATAAATAAGAGTGAGGTCTCGAATTATCTTTGGTTTTAGCCTCATAAGGTTAAAACTCATTTCTTAATATTTTATTGGGTGGCAACTCCATGATACCTGCCTTGTGGTGCCCAGTAAATACCTTCCTAGGTTGATCTCCAATAATTGAATAAGGGTACCCCGAGATACTGTCTCATGACTTTTTGAGGCCTGATGTATTGCAAATTAGGTTAAATCCTTATCTATTGTGAAACGACCAACCTTTACAAGTTAAACGAACCTTTACCTGGTCTTGAGCCCTAAAAGTGGACGTTTGAGAGCAAGCCAGATGCTTATGGGGTTTAGTGCATGTCACAATGGTGACTCCAATGGGGATTACGAGATTTTTCTCTGAAAGTACCTTTGGTTAATTTAAAATAAATGAGTTTAGACATTAAGTTATTTTATCTCTTATTGAAAAATTGCATTGCATTCATGCTAGGCTTTAGAATTAAGTTAGGCGTCCCTCTTTTAACCCTAATGTATTCCCAAAGCATGATCCTATGTTCACTCAATATAAGGAAGTGTTAGGAAAGACCACCTGCCCAAAACTCGTACCTTTTGGTATGTAAAATGGTAACCCCATCAGTCATCATGCTTATGATGAGTTAGACCCATTGGTAGGGACCACGCTTAGGTAGCCCTAAAGCTATATTACCAAACTAAAAGCCCATATAATAAAATAGACACCTCTGATAACCTTGAATTATGACTATATTTCTTAGTGTGTTTAGGAGTTATTTTAGTGTCAAATTAGTTGGTTTTGTGTTTAATTTTGTAAGTCTTTATTTTGTGTGTGCTTAATTGCATTTTGGTGCTTTGTAGGGAATGTCTGAAGAAAGAAAGTAAATCACCTCGATTGGGTTAGAAATTAACCCAACCGAGTTGCCTAGAGAAAGATTTTGTTTGTTGAAGTCTAGAGGATAAAACCTCAGTTGGGTTAAATTCTAACCCAACCGAGGTCTTAATGGAGAGAAGGCAAAGATCATCACCTCAGTTGGGTTGATTTTCAACCCTATCAAGGTACAAGTCCACTTTGAAGCAGAGTTAATCACCTCGGTTGGGTTATTTTTCAACCCTACTGAGGCATGTGTTCCTAGTTACGATAAAATTCAAAGTTTCTCTATTTTAGAAACTTTTGTTGGTAGCAGAATTTCTCCTATTTATTGTCTTTCAAATATTGATATAAAAGGAGCAATAGGAGGACAAATTTAGGGGTGAATTTTTAGGGTTTTTATTCTTTCTTTTAGCTTTTGTAAATTAGCATTTTATTTTTTCTTTTTAGTTTAGGCATAATTTAGAAATTCAAGAATTCAAGGTTGAAGAAGAAGAAGTTTCAAGTTTTATTTTCTCTTCATCAAAGGTGTATTCTAAAGTTCATCTTTGTACTTTAATAATTAAATTCTTGATGTTTGAGTAGCTTTTCTTGCTTAAGAATTCTTGAACCATAATTGTATTAGAATTTTGAGTTTAATGAATATTTGCATGTTTTCTTTTATTTTCTTTAGGATTAATTCTACACTTGTATTGATGTTTGTTTTTTATTTTTAATATATCGAGAGATGGGTAATTATTAAATCTGAATGTTAATTATATGTGTTTATGCCTTGTTCTTTAATTTCTTACTTAGCTTTAGACTCCTTTTAATTAAAAAAACTTGGGAATCATCTCAGATTAATTTTGCTTAATTATAGATATTCTATTTAGCAATCCATATTTCCTTGGGTTTGATATTCTTAGGGTCTTAAATATATTTCTCTATATTACTTGACCAATCTAGTACACTTGCTAGACATCGATCAAGTTTTTGGTGCCATTGCCGAGGAATAACAGTGTTTTTTATTTAATATCTTTATTTTAGTTAGTTTGAGATTTTATTTCTATTTTTTTTTATTTGGTGTTATTCTTTATAAAAAGATTTTGAGCCATTTTTAAATGATGCATGGTTCTGTCCCAGATTACGAATTCATTCTTTTAAAGGCACAAATGGATGATTTAAGGATAGAATGTAAGAACTACAACAACAGAATCAACCTTCAATAATCTATTATGCACCATCCTTAGAAGATTCTTATTCTCTATGGGTGCCAAAAGAGTCCATCACTTCCAAAGTTTAAAGTCTTCCAGATTTTCTTGCAATTCAAGAGAAACAATTTAAGGCTAAAAAGGAGTGAGAGGCTATATTATGCCATATTTATTTTTTTTCTTGTTACACTCATCTGTTTACCATATAGTTTAAAAAGCCTTTATCTACCCTTCTAAGAATTGGCCACTTTAGGATTGTGATGAATTAATATTTGTTAGGTAATTTAAGAGTGTAGTTAGAAAAGGGTTCTTGGGATATTATTGTCAAAGGTTAATGTTGAAGTCAAAAAAGTAATGAAAATTTAAACTTGTAAATACCCATGTTATCATTGGTTGCTAACAATGAAGCTAGCAAGTTCTTAAAAGAAAAAAAAAAGGAAAGTTTGCAATTTATGGCAAAATTTTAAGTGTGGGGACATTTACAAGGGAAATAAAAGAGTCGTGATGTATAAATATGGTTGAATTCTGAAACTTGAGAGAATTTTCATTCACTTTTTTCCCAAAATATCTTGTGTATGAAGGATAAAGTGAGCAAGTATGGTTAAGTGGTATGCTTTTGATGTAGTGGAGTGAATTTTGGAAAATGTT
Source organism: Excoecaria agallocha (assembly GCA_037975025.1). NCBI lineage: Eukaryota > Viridiplantae > Streptophyta > Magnoliopsida > Malpighiales > Euphorbiaceae > Excoecaria > Excoecaria agallocha. The sequence goes on along the minus strand of CM075807.1, from coordinate 36,914,153 downwards.
GGTTTACACAATCAGAGAGCAGTTATTCTTCTTGTTTACTATTGACTATTCTTTGTTAACCATTGCTATAACCATATTACAACCTAATGAAGTCCTAATGATTCTATGTTTTATTTTGAGTTGTTTAGTAGAGATAACCTTTGGATTTTAGTGCTAAAGGAGAGGCTTATGGTGCTTTTAGAGTCTCAAGTGTGAAACCATTTATACATTTAGGAGTACATTAATTCTAAAGATTGACTATGAGATTAAATTTGTGTTTTGATTTGGTAAAGATTTAAAATGGTTTGGTCTTGCACATACACACGAAAACTGGCTTATATTTTCTTGATTAAATTTGATTTAGTTGGAATTTTATTGAGTGCTACTGTTAATTGTTAAGCATGATTTTGAGTTGCATGACTTTTGGTTCGAGTTTGATTATTTTAAGAAGTTGATCCATTCAATTTTTCTTGAGGGCGAGAAAAGACTATGTGTGACACACCCTTTTCTCAGTATGACCCGATTCACTCATGAAAACAAGGGATCATCAAGCTCGAGGGAGGAAACCTCTGACCCTTAGTAGTTTGGTCCCACTTTTAAGGTTTGACCGAGTTAAGGCTCCTCTAACTGTACTAACTGGTTATTTCGTGATAGGAAAGAGACTCAACTCAACTTGCCAAATCTTAAGCCTCGAAAGGTATAAGATGGCAAATCAAGGTGTTCTTATCTCATCACTAACAATCAATAGCCAAGAGGCATCTATTGGGAACAACAAGGCTGATTGTAAGGAGTTGCCACCTAATAGAACATTGGGAAAAAGGGTATTCTGATGTCATGAGGCCAAAAAATCCAAAAATGGTTCGGAACTCCGCTCTTATTTTTACCTTTGATAAATGTGACATAACGGCTTTCAGATTAATTGTGTTTCTCTTTTCTTACATGCAAGATCAGAGAAAATATAGGAATTGAAGGTGTTCCTAATTATGTAAAAAAAACAATAAATCATGACATAGAATAAAGCGATAAAGACATCTATAAATCGGGCAGTTCATTGCAATATTTTTTATGAAAAATTTGTTCATCGCATGTGGGTTAAAAAGAAGTGTTGGGACTTACCAGTCCAAGTTTTGTTTAGAAAATATCTCGTATTATTTAATTATATACAAGAATCATTTACATTATTAAAAGCTAATTTTTTTATAGATGAGTTTCCTAGGCAAAGACGGGGACATTGGTTTGATTTTATTAATGAAATATCCCAATTCTTTATTATAAATATTTTTTGCAACATTTTTCATTTACAGTTACAAAGCCTTTTTATAATAAAGAAATGTACTTGTAATGCTCGCCTAGCTGCACTTGTAAAAGGGTTATCCACAATAATAATAATAACAAAAACAATAATGGTAATAATAACAATAACAATAATAATAAAAAGGGAAAAATGTAAAAAAAAAAAGAAATGAATTAAAAAGAAAGACAAGAATCTAGTGTGTATATCAAAAATGCACTAACTTTTCAAAAGTTAGCCCACATGTTGACTTGCATTGGAAAATTTTACCAACTTTAAGGTTACTTGGGTGTGCATTCAGTGTTTCACAAGCATACAACTCAAATGCTTCAAGCCACTTACCTGAAAAGGCAAGATTCTTATTATGCATGGCTATACAATCCTTATGCAAGGTTGTGCAAACCCAAAAATGCAAAAAGCTAACAATTTGGCCAAAAAATGATTATATTCTCTTTGTGCATGGGTGTGTAAGGCTAAAAGCTTTCTTAATTTGTCTTTTAAGCCCTCGATCGAGGATATTTCTCATTGTTCGACCCTTCGCTCCCTCAATATCCTAAATCAAGCAAGAAAACACTTCAAAATATTTTTGAAAAAGAGTTTCAACATAAGAAGACCTCGTTGTCCTTGATCCATTGTCTTTTATAGATCAGTTTTCCTTATTAGGTAACCCTAACAAAAGTCTCCTCAGGATCCAATGTCTACACTAAGTGTGGGGTATTTGATAACCTTAAATTATAACTATATTTCTTAGTGTGTTTAGGAGTTGTTTTAGTGTCAATTTAGTTAGTTTTGTGTTTAATTTTATAATTTGTTGTTTTGTGTGTGTTTAATTGTATTTTGGTGTTTTGTAAGGAATATCTGAAGAAAGAAAGCTAATCACCTTAGTAGGGTTGGAAATCAACCCAACCATGTTTCCTATAGGAAGATTTTGTTCATTAAGTCTAAAGGATAACACCTCGTTTAGCTTGAATTCCAACCTTACCGAGATCCTAATAGAGAGAAGGTAGAGATCATCACCCTAGTTGGGTTGATTTTTAACCTCTACCAAGGTAGAAGTCCACTTTGAAGCAGAGTTAATCCCTTTAGTTGGGTTGATTTTCAACCCTATCGAGGTGTGTTCCTAGTTACGATAAAATTCAAAGTTTTGCTATTTTAGAAAGTTTGGTGGCAACAAAACTTCTCCTATTTGGGGTTTTTCAAGTATTGATATAAAAGGAGCAATAAAAGGGTGAATTTAGGGGTAAATTTTTAAGGTTTTTATTCTTTCTTTTAGCTTTTGTAAATTAGGGTTTTATTTTCTCTTTTTAGTTTAGTTTTAATTTAGAGATTTAAGTAAGAATTCAAGGTTAAAGAAGAAGGAGTTTCAAGTTTTATTTTCTCTTCATCAAGGGCGTATTTTAAACTTTATCTTTATATTTTAATAATTAAATTCTTAATGTTTGAGTAGTTTTTCTTGCTTAGGAATTCTTGAACCATAATTGTATTGGAATTTTGTGTTTAATGAATATTTACATGTTTTTTTCTATTTTCCTTAGGATTAGTTCTGCACTTATATTAATGTTTGGTTTTGATTTTTAATATATTGAGAGATGGTTAATTATTAAATGCAAATGTTAATTGTACGTGTTTATGCCTTGTTCTTTTATTTTCTACATTTAGTTATCTTTATGTTTCAAAAAGAGGTTTAGATTTTTATGTGTAAATAATATTTAGTTTAATTGAGTTAGTGAATAGATGGATTTTTAAATGGGTTTTTTGAGGGGAGATTCATTTGAGATCTAGGAATTTATGAACTCAAGATGATGCTAGTTATTAGGCTATTCTTAATTCGAAAGCTTAGCAATCTAGAATGGTGTTCTTAAGTAAGAGACATATTTTGAGTTGTTTTTCTAGATATTCATGTTAATATTGTTTTACTTGTTTCCAACTACATTTATGAGGATAAAATTTCCTAAGTATTAATTTCAATTTTGTTGATTCCCTTAGGACTCCTTTTCATTCAAAAAAACTTAGGAATAATCTCAAATTAATTTTGCTCAATTATAGATATTATATTTAGCAATCCCTATTCCCTTGGGTTCAATATTCTTGGGGTCTGAAATATATTCCTTCTTATTACTTAGGCAATCTAGTAAACTTGCTAGGCACCGATCACACTAGGGGGCATGTGCCATAACACATTGCTTGTAAGGTGGGTCCTTATGTATTGAATAAATCCTCATAAATCTAGATGTTTACTCATTAAAAACTTTCATGTCTTGATGGGTGCATTTCAATTTACTAGGATTGTTTAAATACACAATGGTAAAAATGCATTTGCATGCATTTTAAATAAAGAGAGGTTATGTTGCTAGTTTTTCACCGTGCATCATATGCATACATTGGGTTTCTATTAACCCATGAGCTAATCCCACCTAGGAAAGAGACCGCACGACCTCTTGTGTTGGAGCAATAAGGTTTGAGGTATTTATTTCCTTTCTTTCGCATATGATTGTTTATGTTGTATATACATGCATGCATTTTTAATCAATTGTAAATTAACAATAATAACTAAAAAAATGTACATGTTTTTTTGTGTATAGATTGTTTTTTTCTTAATATATGCACATATCACCTTGTGTATAATTTTTACTTGCATAAACAACGAGCTAAAATCTAAATGAAAACTAAAGCTTATAAATCCTGTGTGCATGATTATGTGTGAGCATGCATTTCATTTTGTGTTCAAACAAATAATGACAATTAATGTAACAATGTAAAACACGTATGTTAATCCTCTTTGCCATGAAAGACGGATTTGAGTTTGGTTGATATTTATGAATAAACTTCGGAAGCTATAACCATGACAGATCTAACATAGACAGGAGCTTTTAATAGCCAATAATTAGATAAGAGACTTGATGAGTTTAAGAGAAGGATAAGCACCATGATGACTGAAATGATAAGCATTCTAGTGTAGCCTACTAGCTAGTAAACTTTGGTAGCTGCCACCACACAATGGGAGCCTATTGTTATTAGAGGCACTTCAGTTGTTATTGTTACAGGACCTTCTTTGATGGCTGAATCGAGGAGTACTGGGCCAAGAGTCCTACCTATTGAGCAGAGAAAAGATAAGGGTATTGTTCCCAAGGAGGATCTCATCTCTGAAGAGGAAGAGGAGCCTACGGTGACTTAGGTTTCGAAAAACAAGGCACCTAGAATGAGAGATCTAATTTTAAAAAAAATGAAAGAAAAAATGGAGGCCTTCTCTCAGGTTTTATTAGTTGGCAGGGGAATAAACCCTAAAGACAAAGATCTAGATGGGGATGAGTTGCTGCCTTAAAGGTTTAAGATGCCAGACTTGCCTAGATTTGATGGTACTTCTGACAATACACATTATTCATAAAAAGGGTGGTCTTAACTGTAAGGACCCAATCATGGCCCTAATTGAATTATAGTAAAGTGACGAGAATTATGGTTAATTAAGGCAAATATTGAATTATTTTGCATTGTTAAGGTTAAGTCCCATTAGGGGTATTTTAGTAATTTTAGCATGTATGTAAATTGAGTATGGTTAAAATAAAGATAAAGAGGGATATAGTTGAAGTAAAATAGAAGTTTGGGTGTTAAATGTTAAGAAAGATAAGTTGATGGGGTTATGTTGTATAAGGGTAATTTTGGAAATTCACATCATAAGATATTTACCCCCACTAACTCCCTCAATAGCTTCTTGGAGAAGGAAAACAAGGGAATTGAGAATGGGGGATCGGCATTTGGGAGGGAGATAGTTCTCTCTCTCTTTCTACTGGTTATGGGTTGGAGAAGGGAGCTAGGGTTTATGGGTGAAGATTAAAGGTAATGTCTTTCCTTGAAGATCTATTCATCCTCTTCTTTTCTTCAATTATGATATTTAGTCATGAGAGATTGCAAGATTATGTTGTTGTTCCTATGTATAAGGAGAAAGGAGAAGTAGATAGATCAAGCATAGGAGAAGGAAAAAAGAGCTAGATCGGTGGATTTTTGGAAGGAGATGAAGCTGGTATATAAGGTACGGGAACTCTATATAAATGGTTACTTGATGATTTTCTTATGTTTTTGTATGTGTTCCCCTTAGTTGAAGTGAAGATTAAATTTTAGTGTTTTAGATGAACTTACAATGATTTAAAACTAAGTGCTTAAGGAGAGATCTGGGAGTTATGTTTTGAGTTGGAAATTTGGATTTTAAATCCTGGCTACCAAGGTTCCTTGTGTGGCCGTGTGACTTGTTCTTCCTCTTCCTGCATGGCCACACATACCCTTACTTCCTTGCACAACCGCGTGATGTTTTGCTCTTTCAGTACGTGGCCATGCATCCTCCTTGTTTTCCTGCGTGGTCGTGCCTCTTCCCTTATGTTTTTTCTGTGTGGTCGTGCCCCTTCCTATGTTTTTCTGCATGGCCGTGTGATGGATTGGGCTTCTCCCTATGTGGCCATGCATTGCATTGCCTTTTTCCTTGCATGGCCACGTGAATGGCTTCATTCTCCCTCTACTTGGTCGCGTGTTTGGCCCTTGTTCTCCTTGCGTGGCCGTGTATGCCTTCTCTTCTTTCTTTGGCATGGCCACTCGCATGTTTTCTTTTAATGGTTCTACTTCACACTCTAAGCTATAAATTCTTCATGAATCACGAATCCTATAGTATAAAATATAATTGGAGAGAATTAAATGGACCATAAGTAATGTACATGATGATTATGTTAATTAAAGTGGTGGTTAATAAGCCATATGATTTCTAAATGAAATAATTGAACTATGAAGTCTTTTTAAGACATTATGAATGAGATAGGTAGATGTTAATCTCAAATGTGAGTACTTTCACTACTTGTGAGACACCAAATGTATGTATATAATATATTGGATGAACTAAATGTATGAAGATTAAATTAAGTATAATGAAGTAAAGGAAATGGTTTTGAAGGAACCTCCACAAATTTTATGATAATCAAGCACATTGAGTTAAGTAATGATAGGTCACTTGAACTTTAAATTAGAGGGGCTTGCGCATGGCAATGTTAATATGAAATATAGTTGCAAAAAGGTATGTTAAGGCCTAATGAGCATCGAATTGAGAATAACCTAAGACAATATAGTAACTTAAATGATATGTTATTCAATGTGTCTTATAAAATCAAAATAAGGTATGCACTAAGTCAAGGAATGGTTCTGTCCAAAATACTATGATTTAACCCAGTGGTAATAAAATAACAGTCGTAAGGTTGCATGTCCGAGTTAAAAAAAGCAGGACATCACATTTTGTATGTTAAATTATGAAATCATAAAAGCTTGGTTATACTCCAAGTCACAAGAGGAATTAATGATTATCTATAATGTGTAATAACATGCTCACCTATTTGCTCATGCCTATAATACATTATGATTAGCACATGAGCATCCGCAGTGTGTTAACGACTAAGATGAAATAAGCTCACATAATCTACCTAAGTATAAAATACAAGTAAGATGATTGAAGTATATACGACTATGTTATAGTATGTTGCGTGTGGGTTCTAATCTGGTAATCATGAAAGCAAATCAAGGGATCAAATATGAACATGTAGTGACTTTAAGTTATCAGAGAACCTACTTATTTTATCATATGGATCATAAATGCTTGAAAGTTGCTATATATATATGTGTGTGTGTGTGTGTGTGTGTGTGTGTGTGTGTGTGTGTGTGTGTGTGTATGTGTGTGTGTGTTTATGTATTGATGTGACTAAGTGTAAGAATAGGGAAACTATTCATAGCAAGCAGCAACAAGGTATGTCATCAAGAACTCTCTATGGGTTATGTAAGTACTATTTATTGTATAGTTAGTATGAGCATGCTATGATGAGTAGCTTAATTCAATATGTGAACAAGTATGAGTAATGAAAGACTGTATTTTTATGATTTAAACTGCCTATATATGTATATGCACATGTGGACATGCACAATGCTAATAATGAAAGATTACATGTTATTATTAATTTCATAAACCTGTGACCATCATGATATGAAAGAAAGAAAGTTAATGCAACTATATGATCATAATATAGCATCCATATGTATTGAATCCTAGAGCTCAATGCTTGAAGTATGATATGAATGATATGCATTCTTTTATGAAAAGTGGCTTTAAGACAAATGATGTACTAAGTAAAGAAGGATATGTTAAATTAAAGATGTTCTTAAGTGGTTAAGCCTATGAGTCTTTGTTCAGTTGTGGATTAGATAGGCATGCCTAAAGGGATATAGTTGCAGCTGCCATAGTTGACCCCGTTTGGGTCTTGTTCCTTAAAGGAACCATCGTTCAGCCCTTTTTGGTCTATAGTTTGTTCTTTGCTGGAACCATTGTTTGACCCCGTTTGGGTCCATTGTTTGATATCTTCGGATATCCATAGTTAGATACCTTTGGGTATCCATTGCTCCCGTTATCCACCCTTCGAACTAGTACTTAGGTAGGCTATTAAAGATGATAAAAAGAAAAAAAGGGTACAAGGAATAAAGTGGTATATACATATATATATATATACATACGCATCAACTTCTTCACGTAGTTAACATACGCATGATGAATGACTTATTATATTGTGTTGTTTTATCTTAAATTTCCGTTTGATTATAACTATCGTTATGAAATGAGATGCCACGTTCAGTATATCATGATTATGAGATATGTATGTCATCGACCATAAGGAAGGTTCCCGTGTTAGTTAAACTCCATCGGTGGGATTCCACGGAGAATATATGGATCCCAAAATGTACCATATTGTATTAAAAACTTACATAGACTATAACATGTATACTAAGCTTTATGTGCTCTGTTATAAAATGCATACATGTGGCATTGAAGCCTTGTTTTATAACCATGATATGTAATGCTTGATCTCTGTGATCACACACAATTCTGCCAGTCTCTTTAAATATATATAAATGTTTACACACATATAGGTTTAAAGATATCATTCATTTAACCAAGTTCAATGTATGACATAGAATTAAGATTGTAAGATAATTCGGTTACAAGGCTAAGATAACATAAAGGATGTAAAGTTTATGAATCTAATATGAAGGTTTGCACGCACATATGCATAATGATAACATCGACCTAACTAAGTGTAACGTACGATATAAATAGGTCTTGTAAAAGGTCTAAGTTACCATGTTAAGATAATATTAAGGAATACCTACGCATGAATTATGTAACATTGTGCTTGATTGATTAAGTTAAAGTTTTGTACTATCAACAACCTGGATGTATGAATTCTGAAGCTATAGTAAATGAATAAAAGGTACGAATCAAGCTAGTTAAAGAAAGAGAACAAGTAAGATGATGCTATTTAATTGACAAGTTTTTCATTAAAAGAATTTATAGAATGCTCTAGACAAGTAAATAGGATATTCTTAACAAGATTGAGTACTTCCCCAATATGTTCTTGGTGAATTGATCAATACAATAGACTCAAGTGTTATTCTATATTATATAGAAAGTTGTATATGGAATGATGATTTATGGTCAGAAGTTAGCTATAGAGTTTTTGTTCCCCACTAAGCTTTATAGCTTAGCACAGGTTTGTTTATCCGTGTAGGTTTCAAGATAAGCTTTAGAGGATCAGGCAAGATGCAGTTGCCTTGAGGAATTCAGGATACCTGAAGCCCATTTATGTTATGATTATTTATCGATAAGCTTGATTATTTTATTGTGGAATGTAATAATGGTCTTGCTTATTATTATTATTATTATTGCCTAGTCTTTAACAGGTTTATGATGATGATTATGATGATAATGATGATGATGATGATTGATGATTATCCATGGTTAAGGAATTAGGGTGTTACACTAACTAAGAAACAAAAGATTGAGTATTTCTATCTCATTCTAATCGGCCCTGCTATCGACTGGTACCACAGGTTAGGTCACAAGACCAAAGAGGATTGAGATCTGTTAACAAAGGAATTCTTAAAATAGTATGATTATAGCACAAGACTAGAAGTGATCATGAAAGATCTAGAGTTGCTACATTAGAAACCAAAGGAAGCCTTTCACGAGTACCTTACCCGATAGAGGAACAGAGTGATGGAAATGAAGTGGAAGTCGAAGACTACCAATCAAATCAAAATGTTCATCCAAAATGCCAATCTATATTTAAGAGATGGGCTAAAATGAAAGGGCTTAAAGACTGTGAATCTCTCAAGGACATCGCTATTGAAGTTAAGAGAGAATATTTGGAAGAAAAGGCTCATGTTGTGAGTACAAAAAGCAACAATCTTAGAAATGAGCAGGAGAATAAAGACTCAGATGAGGGCAGTGATGGGATTATAGGAGTTTTAGCCACAAGAATAAAGGAAATCATTATACCATCAAGGATAAGCCACTATCTTGGTACCTCACTCATCTCAATAGGCAAGGTAAGCTACAACCATTACCAGCAAAGCCAGCCATAAGCTAAGGGAAACCTGGACACAAAACTTATTGGTATTGTGCTTATCACCAGCACACATGGCACAAAATAAATTAATGTCATCCTCTAAAAGATCTTATTTAGGGTCTGGTTGACACCCATCACGCGCCAATCCCGAAGAGAGAGAATTAAAGCTTCCTTTACAAGCTTCACATCATTACCAATCCTGAGGGCACTGTCTAGAGAAGGGAGAGCATGAGGTGTTACAGGACTTTTTGCCAACTACACCTATAATGGAAAAGATGTAATATTTTTCATCTTTTTGATAATGTAAAGTTTGTCTCTAAACAACATATATGTTTCTCCACCATGTTAATGATATGAGCTTTCCTTATGTATACAATGTCTTATTTTATTGCATAGTGTACAATGATAATTATAGCTTGTATTTAATACATTGATTCAATAAACATAAGCCTTTATTCAATTTTAAGAATAGAGACATTTTAAGTGCATTCTTTAGATCTTGAAATGAGTCTTAAGAAGATAAAAAAATAATTAAATCTTCACCTAAACTTGTAAAGGCATCCCATAAGACGACAAGAACATTACGACATCCTATTCCTATTTCTCAAAACAACAAACTTAAATAGAAGCCTAACTCACCTAAAAAGTGAGCTTAAATGTCAAGTCCAACTTTCTTGAACTGACTCATCCAAAATTCCAAGAAAACCTGTAAAGGTTGACTTACAACATGAGTTAGATACACACAAGATGTCACCCATTGAGATTAAATTAAAGTCTATGTTATTGTATTGCATATTTGTTCATGACTACTGTTATTGCCACATGATACATGTAAATAGGAATGCATGCATAAGTTTGGCAAAAGCATATGGTTAACCTATTAGACCTATAGCATACATGGAGACACATGCTGAAGTGGGTTCAATTCCAAGGCAGTGATGACAATGCCTCACATGAGAAAGATTTTTTCGCCCTTTTTAAGTACTTGAGCACATCAAATGATATGCATAGTCTGTAAAAGGGTAGATTATCTTTGGTTAGAGCAGGATGGATTGTTTTCCCCCTAAGATAATAAAGAGCTCAGACAGAAGGTAAGGAAGAAAAAACTAAAGGAGATAACTAAAGAAAGCTTGCATGAAGACCAGGAACACTAAGAAAGACGTGTGTGAATTGTCTTTCAGGTTGCATTCCAAGTAGAGTCCTTTGACCACCTATAGTGTCGCCATGTATTCTTGCATGCTTGCATGCATTCTTATACACATTGCATGAAGCTTTTGTATATGTTACCATATAAATAACCTTATAGGTAAAGTGGAAGATGGCTCTATTATCCTTGCCTTAACGATTCGCCTAGGCATTTATGATAGCTTGGAGATTTGGATTTCTTGCATCAATGCAATGACCGCCATAGTGCCATCCTTTTGCCAATTTCAGGGAGTATTCCTAACCTAGTTTATCTTGCTAAGATTCTAACTCAGTTTTCTTTTATAAGTCTGAAGATCATCACCTCCCTTGTGTATTCAAGATGGCCATGGCATCCTCTTTTTCCTAGTTTGAGGGAGTATTTCTAGTTTAATTTATCTTGCCAAAGTATGCCCAAGGTTTTGACATAATTCCCTTTAAATTTACAGGTTCGAGGATCATCACCTCCCTAACACATTGAAAAATACCTAGGGCACTGTCCTTTTCTCAAGAGTGATTTGAGGACCATCACCTTCCTGATGCATTCAAGATGGCAACTACAGCACAGTCCTTTTCCTAGATACGGGGAGTTTTCCTTATTAAAACAATTTATGCCCCAAATTAAATTCATTTTGCTAAGAAATGTCTAGAGTTTTAGCATAATTGCTTCTTATTAATTTACTTTTAATTTGAAATTTTACTTTATCCTAGTTATTCTCAACTGTGAATGGGTTTGACCTCAATCTGAGTCCTTCATTCAAACATGAGCTGAGAAGGAGGTAGGCATACTTTATCTATATTTGTTGAATTACATAAAAGCCTTTGCTATACCATGCAATTTCTAAACTGTGAGCGCCTCAGGCTAGTTTTAAATGAAGAAAAAAATTGTTTGCAAACAAAGGGATTGGATAAAACTCAATAATAACACTAAAACCTTTTATGATTACTCGTCAAAGCAACCCAGGGGTGAGATAGTACTTAGAAAATGACTCAGGCAGCCCTTCTTTATATAGCCTTTTAAATGACTTTCTCCTACCCCGATTTCATAATCACTTGTCAGCCCTTTAAGCCTATAATTTATGCATGTTGAATACGTGCTTATTTTATTGTTACATGCATTAACATAAACCTTTCATCTAAAATTTAGCTTCCATTATTGACAGGGCTATTCAAGTTTATTTCTTTTTACTTTATGAGATGGCAACTTTTCCAAGTAAGAATATGAATCCTAAAGTGGATTTCCTCTCATCCACATCTCCTCCCCAATTAGAATTTGTTTATCCTTTTAATTATAGATCCTTACCTTAATAAAAGAGAGAATAGTATGTGCTAGCTTTGAGGTATCTAAGTATCCTCTTAACTTCTTTCCAATGTGCTTCGTATGGGTCTAACTAATATCTACTTACTATGCTTTCTGCATAGCATATATCAGGTTTTTTACAAAACATTGCATACATTAGACTACACACTATAGTGGGATATAGAATGTTCCTCAAGCGTTCCATTTCTTCTGGTATCTTAGCACACATACTTTTGCTAAAAAATTTAATTCTTAGTTGTGGGATTATCAATGGGTTTGCAATTTTGCATATTAAACCGTTCAAAGTCTTTATTGATATATATCGCTTGTGAAAAAGACAATAATCTTCATGAATGATCTCTTAAAATCCTAACTCCAAGAATGTAATATGGTTGACCCATATCTTTCATTTCAAAGTTGGGTGGTAACCGATCATTGGTTTCATCTATGTACCCTTTGTAATTTCCAGCTATCAGTATGACATCTATATGCAATGTCAAAATAATAAATTTATTTTTAGAGCTTTTGTAATAAACACAATGGTCTTCATCAATCATGCTGAACCTATTTGATATGGTTGTTTCATGAAATTTCTAATACCATTATTTTAAAGACTGTTCAAGGCCATAGATTGATCTCTTTAATTTGTAAACCTTATGTTTGTTATTTTTTTCAATCAAACCTACAAGTTGTTCCATATAGATTTCTTCATCTAATCCTCTATTGAGGAAAATAATCTTCACATCCATTTGATATAGCTCTAGGTCTAAACTAGCCACTGCGGCCAGAATTTAACCTTATGCATGTAAATCTTACTACAAGTGAGAAAGTCCCCTCATCGTCAATACCTTCATGTTATATAAACCCCTTAGCAAGTAACCGAGCCTTGTACCTTTCGATATTCCATTAGCTTTTTGCATATATATATATATATATATAGAGAGAGAGAGAGAGAGAGAGAATCCACTTATTCCTAATTGGTTTGTGTCCTTTCAGTAAATCAACTAGTTTCCATATATGGTTTGATCTCATAAATGCCATTTTTTTCTTCAATTTTTCCTTAATGTAGACAATGGGTCCCGAGGTGATTTTCGAACAGGGTTACCTAATTAGGAAGTGGTTTCTCATAAATAGACAAGGAAAAAAAGTGCTAGGATTTCTTTGGGATTTTTAATATTCTTAAACTACCTTTTACTGAGCTCCGTCCACTTATCTCTTTCAAAAAGGGTAAAATGAAGAAATCAGTTTTGAAAAGTTTGAGCAGTCTTGAGTGTTATAGTCTTATCTCAGCCTATAGTTTTGGGAATTATCGATTACATACATCTCATAAATAAGCGAAATTTAAAATTTTTTAACCGATCTAATCTTGCTATGAATTTACAATATACATATTAATAAGAATAAGAAAAATCACCTTTAATTTTTGTTGAACAGTTGATTTTCCTTCTCATCGAGCTATCGCAAACCATAGTGTCCAAAATTAAACACCTCCAATTAGTAATCCATACTAGAGAAGGATTGAATGAACCAACAATGGAGGAATACAAGGGCTAGCCAAAATCCCCTTAATGCTAGCAAAGGGGTGGCGGCTAGGGTTTTTGAGAGAGAGAATTTATTTTTCTCTTAATTTTTCACTTAACCCTAAAATTCCTATCACTTGGATTTTTATAGTTAGGTTAAAAATCCAACTTCATAATGGGATTGGGCTCTTTAAAATTTCTGGAGAAATATTAAATGGGCTTTTGAAATTATTAATAATTTATTTGGGCTCAATTAAATCCAATTTAAATTCATTCATAAAGGACTATGCACAAAACCCATAAACTAGGCCCTTCATGCATACTCTTGGATTTAATCACCCAAATGAATTCCAAATCCATCCAAATTAAATATGTAGACTCCATAAAACTTATGAAATATATATAATTTGTTTTGATCCAAGAATTAAGCCTCTAAGGCTTTCTATCTGAAGTTGGTGTGAAACCCTTCTTATGGAAGGTTTCTGCACCAAAATCAATTCGTTGGCCCTCTTTATTTCTCCAATGGATTTATTAATTATTATATCATCCCTATAACACTTATAGTCTAATAATAATTAATTTTGAAATACAATATTTCAATTAGATCCATTTTACATAACATTTCTAAAAAGTTTTACGAACAATTTCACTTGATCATAATTAATTAAACTCTTTAATTAATTATTCTCATATTCACTTCTGTATTCCCATAATAATATCAAATATTATTATCCTTGACATTTTACGATTTTATCTTTTTCTCTATATGTATGTGACCTATTGGGTTCCTGTCCATATTGGCAGTATAATATGTAATTGTGAGTTCTATTCAAAACTCACATGATTTAAACTTCTTTAAATCATTTTATCACCCTATTGATATTTATGATACACTATTATAAAATTCATGATTGGCCTCTAGCTAGGCATCATGACTACCCAAATGTCAGGAAAGTCAAGTGGTTTGACTATAACCTTCCATAGAAAACAGTTACCGTGCAATTACTCCTTTCACCACTTTTATCTCAATTAGATTCTGAGTATTAATTTCTGTTAACTCATAAATATAATTATGTATGTTCTATTAATTTATCCATTGTTCCTAAAATGCCCTTCGTGGATCCCTATCCATCTTGGCATATTACTCTGGCTAGAGATTTTTTGAATAAGGCAATTATAGAATCATGCGAGATAACTTCCCTTAATAAATCTAGGATGGTGAATCCTTTGTCAATCACTCAACGATCTTCAAGTAGGTCATGATATGCCCAACCTCCTAACTATGTTCACCTTCAGTTGGAAGTAACCATTTATGGAGTCAAAGTATACCACTTGCTACTTAAGATAACCTTGGTAATCTCAAGTCTAAGGATACTTGCATAACCGCTATGAAGAGATTCCTCACTGACATAGATTTAATATCCATGTGAGGATTCTCTTTGCAGGTCTCCAATGAACTTGTTCTTCTAACAAGCATCCATATGTTAGCTTTGATGATCTTCCATAATCACAGTTATGAGAACCATTGCTTGAACCATTCAAGAAGCATAACATGTGCTAGTCTGACCGAATTAACAATGTCATATCTTGTTAATTCTATGACTAAAGATATTTAGATATTAACACATTTGCATGCAATAGACATCTCACATCATGAACACTTTCATGATTGCCTTTGCACTGTGTTTATAATATCTAGGACTTTATTTATTAATTTAAGATTTACAAATTCATGTATTTAAACATAGCATTAATAAATGAATAATGCCTTTTATTAAGAATATGAGTTCATACATATGAAATAAATCCCTTTTACATGGGCTCTAGGGCATAGTCTCTAACAATCTCCCACTTGTACTAGAGCCAATCAAACATATGTCTTAGACCCATGCTATTTATATGGTGATCATGCTTAATCTGCGAAAGTGCTTTAGTGAAGGGATTCTTCACATTATAATCTATGGGGATCCTTTCTATTTTCACATCATTTCTAGCTACTATTTCCCTTTTGAGATGGTAGTGTCTGAGAACATGCTTGGATTGCTGATGAGACTGTGGTTCATTTGCTTGCACAATGGCTCCATTGTTGTCACAATATAAAGGAATCGAATCAACAATGTTAGGTACCACTCCTAGTTTAGATATGAACTTTTTAATCCAAATTGCTTCTTTGGCTGCTTCCGAAGTATCAATGTACTCAGCTTCTATCATGGAATCGATAGTTGTTTCTTGTTTGGAACTCTTCCAACTAACTGCCCCTCCTCCCATTATGAACACAAAACCAGACTGTGATTTACAATCTTCTTTGTCAGATTGGAAGCTAGCATCCGTATACCCATTTACTTCCAAACTACCCTCCCCATATACCAAGAATATATCCTTAGTCCTTTTAAAGTACTTAAAGATATTCTTGACAGCTACCCAGTATTCCTCTCTAAAATTGGATTAGAATCTGCTTGTGACACTCAAAGCAAATGCTACATCTGGACATGTACATAGCATAGCATATATGATAAAACCAATTGCAGATGCATATGGTATTCTATTCATGCTCTCTCTATCCTCTAGTGTCTGCAGACATATAGACTTAGAAAGGTGTTTTCCATGCACCATGGGTATAAACCCTTTCTTAGAGAGATCCATATTAAACCTCTTCAATACTTTATCTATATATGTACTATGAGAAAGACCTAGCAACCTATTGGATCTATCTCCATAGATCCTTATTCCGTGAATATAGGATGCTTCTCTAAGGTCTTTCATGGAGAATTTCTTATTTTAACAAATTAGAGAGGAGAAATGTCGTTTCCCATGATCAATATGTCATCCACATATAGAACTAGGAAGACAATTGTACTCCCACTAACCCTTTTATATACACAAGGTTCATCTTCATTCTATGAGAAATCAAACTCTTTGATTATCTCATTGAATCATATGTTCTAACTCCTAGAGGCTTGCTTCAATCCATAAATGGATCTTTGAAGCTTGCATACTTTTTTGCCATTTCCTGATGTGAACCCTTCTGGTTGTGTCATATGCACATCCTCAGTTAGATTTCCATTTAGAAAAGCTGTCTTCACATCCATTTGCCAAATCTTATAATCATAATGAGCTGTAATGGCTTAAAGTATTCTTATAGACTTAAGCATTGCTATAGGAGAAAAGGTTTCATCATAGTCAATACCTTTTTTTTAAGATAGCCATTTGCTACTAAGCGAGCTTTATAGGTAACTATATTACCTTCCATGTCAGTCTTCTTTTTGAAAACCCATTTGCACCCTATGGGTTTTATCCCTTCAGGTGGTTGAGTTAGAGTCCATACTTTATTCTCATACATGGAGTCCATTTCAGATTGCATAGCCTTAAGCCATAAATCATGTTCTGAACTATTCAAAACTTTTTGATAGCTTGTAGGCTCATTGTCCTCTACTACAGTTATGCCTCTATCTGAATTAATGTGAAATCCATATCTCACAGGGATAGAACACATCCTAGTAGATCTTTTAGGATTTTGTGTATAATTACGTTTAACTATAATCTCATCATTATGAAATTCAGTCTCAGGTTCAATCGGTTTATCTACTTTTATTTTTAGGTCTTGAACTTCACCAAGTTCAATTTTACTCCCACTGTCCTCTCGTAGGATAAATTATATTTCTAAGAAGACAACATGCCTTGAAACAAACACCTTTTGTTCTAAGGGATGGTAGAAATAATATCCAAATGTTTCTTTTTGATATCCTACAAATAAACATTTGTCAGACTTAACATCTAGTTTGTTTGACATTATCCTCTTCACATAAGCAGGACTACCCCATACCTTCATATGAGAAAGTCTAGGTTTCTTGTTATTCCATATCTCATATGGAGTAACATCAACCGATTTACTAGGAACTCTGTTTAATACAAAAATAGCAATTTCTAGTGCATATCCCCAAAAGGACTTAGGCAAGTCTGCTCGGCTCATCATGGATCGAACCACATCTAATAGTGTTCGATTTCTCCTTTTAGATACACCATTATGTTGTGGTGTATATGGTGGAGTCCATTGAGATAAAATCCCATTATCTCTAAGATAATCTTGAAATTATTGGCTTAAGTATTCTCCACCTCATTCTGATCTAAGTTTTTTAATACTCTTGCCAAGTTGCTTCTCTACTTCATTTTTGAATTCTTTGAACTTTTCAAATGCTTCTGATTTATATTTCATTAGATAGATATATCCAAATCTGGAGTAATCATCTATGAAAGTAATGAAGTAGGAGTAACCTCCTCTAGCATGTGTAGTCATTGGACCACATACATCTTAATGTATTAAGTCCAAAACCATTGTAGCTCATTCTCCTTTAACAATAAAGGGAGTTTTTGTCATTTTCCCCAATAAACAAGACTCACATGTATCAAATGATCCCAAATCACCTGACTTGTGTAATTTAGTCATGCGTTTCTCATTTATATGGCCTAAATGATAATGCCATAAATATGAGGTATTTAGATTATCTCATTTAATTCTCTTGGTATCCATATTATGCACTTATTTAATTAAATTAAGAACAAATATACCATTCTCAATGATAGCTTTAGCATAAAACATATTGTTCTTAAAAATGTAACAATATTTGTCTTTTAAAGAAATGTCATAATCGTTCAATAAACAACTGAAAGAAATAATACTTTTGGATAAAGCTGGAACATAATAACAATTATATAATTCCAGTATTAATCCATTTGGAAGAGGCAAATGATAAGTCCCCATAACTATTGTAGAGATGTTTTATCCAGTAGCTGACTGTAGACATATTTTGCCTTCCCAACTCTTCTACTGCTTTTAAGCCCTTATAGATCATTACACAAATGAGATCCACATCCAGTATCTAATACCCAAGATTGTTTTGAAGCAATAGAATAAGTATTTATTTCAATCATATGAATACCTGATGTAGAAGCATCAGCTTGCTTCTTCTCCTTGAGAGAATCTAGATAGGCCTTGCA
The DNA here is from genome assembly GCA_037975025.1 of Excoecaria agallocha. NCBI lineage: Eukaryota > Viridiplantae > Streptophyta > Magnoliopsida > Malpighiales > Euphorbiaceae > Excoecaria > Excoecaria agallocha. The sequence continues at coordinate 36,895,463 of CM075807.1, read as the reverse complement.
GTTACGCTTCTAATGAC